>OX336389.2:387868408-389134140 GCA_946902985.2 Meconema thalassinum
TACGAAATAATTTCTCCAAAAACATAGTTTTATCGGCCATAATCGTAGATGCAAGAACAGCCATAGAAGACATCAAATCGATCGTTCCACGGGCAATACAATCGTTCGGTAGTTCACAAATATAGATTATTTGTCAGTAGAACGTAGATATTTTTTTATCGCTCCAGAGATGCGCAATTGAGGACGCGCATCTCCAAGCGTGGGCGGTTGAATTTTGTAAGAAGAATCACGCCGTTTAAATGATTTTTTAAACATATTTCGAATTAAAAGTTCTAATTTCAAAACTCGCAATTTAACGGACGTTCGATTTAACGGACGAACCTCCACACAAATTAGTCCACTAAATCGAGGGTTTACTGATATATTGAGCCCGTAAGGCTCATGTCTGGTGATACTGTAATTTCCTTGGAATGTATATTGCGACCAGCACAGGCCAGGATGAGCCGTCATGGCATCGAACCCGATCCACTCGCCTATCTTGACTTCAGCGGTGGATGACATTCCAACATTTCGAATCAAGAGGTTATATTTTCGGCTTCACAAATGAATCAGACACTGATATTGAACGGGATTGGTATTTCAACGCTCACTTGAATTAATTACTGGATTTTGAATGGTCACAGACGAGTATTTACATTCTAGATATGCGAATTTTGGACATTGGTCACTACACGACTAGGGTTGTACTTCCGAACCCGGTATCTGTCTTCTCGGAGACGTGGCAAGAACTGCTACTTTTGTACTCCTACATGGAGGCATATTTGCTGTGAGTGCCGAATATATGTATAAATTGCACGGTGAAATGGTTTAGAATTGTAATAGGAGAGTTCAGCGTGATTGCAATAACACGCTTTTGTACGCTGTGTATGCGATTGTGCACTAAATTGTGAGAAAAGTTATATTTTTCCAATATTGAAACTGTGAAAGTAGTCTACTTGCCCACATGGACCACGAGGTTGACAATTATCTTATTAACCAGTGAGTTGCTATTAACTGTTCATGCTCAGTGATATTATCTACATACGAAATTTCTGAGTAATTTTTGAAATCAAGAGCATCATCGAATACAGCGATTGTGGACGATTCTTTACAGGCATAACTTCAGTTAGTATACACCACCCACATGTCAGTAGAATCAGCGGCAGACACTCGTGGGCAATTTTATCACGTCTGCAGAGGTGTAAAGCCAGCGATTGCTTTTAAAAGTATTAAGTTAAAGCCCGTGAATAGACGCAAAGACCGTCATGGTAAACCTGAACGAACACGTGGAGTCGACTTTTCCCTATCTTAAAGAGATAGAGATGATGCAGTAAAAAAAAACCACCCATGGTGAGGAAGTAGCCAAAATTGAACCCCACATAATGATGAGACGAAGGCGATGGATCATTGTGGAGCAGAGGATCGAGCTCAGGCCTTGCTCTATGGCCACAGCTCGAGGGCAATGATGATTCCAGCACGCCGATGATGTGAGTCTTCAATACGAAATTCCAACATGGCAAGGGTTCAATTTCATGTCGACTAGGATTAAAGCCGCACTGTCAAAGCAACTCGCCGGGTAGAGACAGTGCAGGTAAATACTTGCATGTGATCACCTGGCTGCCCGGACGCCAGATTGCAATTTCTAGTTGACTTTTAGCATTGGAGAAAGATACAGCTTCCTGATTGGCTGTTCCGACGTAACACAACAGCAGCAAGGGTTGTGATTAGCCAGGTTAGTTACAGGGTGGAACCTATCAGCAATGTCGTTCTATGTTTAAATAAATGTGTAGAATTTCCACTCATTTTTTTACTTAGTATTTTCTTAAGTTATATAAATTGTAATGTACCTAGCAATCGCTAGCTAGCTTCCAAAGTGTCGCAGAGGCTAGTAATTGAATGGAGATTGTTGGAAGAAATGAAAACTTAAAAATACTTACAGTGGGCGATGTATTGAAGATAGAGGTATGCTGTCACGGTCTTTCTTTTTTTTTTGTAGAACTTTTCATGCTAAACAATTCTTACACTCATAGTATATTGGCATGGTTAACGGTTTACACAGCGTAACTTAAGCATAATAGGCACACGGACGGTAGGTTTTTTCGACTCTTTCACTGAAATCGTTACTGCTCGGCTTCCTTTTGTCATAAATAAATTATTTTCCACAGAAACTTTCCTCGAGAAATCATTTACAGAATGGAGCAAACCGCATCAATATCCATCCAGTGGTTTTCGAGATTACCCGGAACATCCAAGAATAAGGGACTTTGTTTTATACTACAGTATGTAGAGATAAGTGGTGCAAGTTGGCATAAATCAATGAAAACATTCCGGTAATGATTATTTACTTAAGAAGATGCGGAAACATATAGGGCACCAAAGAACGACATTGCTAATACACACATCAAAAAAAGTTTTGCATCACCTCGGTTCCAAGAGTTCCGGAACCTTTAAATACAAAGGGAATAGAGATCAACACAAACAACATTTCAGCTCGTTGTATTGCTCATGAGACCCACACATTGCATGTTGTATCATCATACAGCTAGACTTTCAGCATTTGTGGTCCAGATTGCAGTACACACCACTACCTCTAATACCCAGTAGCACGTCCTCTTGCATTGATGCATGCCTGTATTCGTCGTGGCATACTATCCACAAGTTCATCAAGACACTGTTGGTCCAAATTGTCCCACTCCTCAACGACAGTTCGGCGTAAATCTCTCAGAGTGGTTGGTGGGTCAAGACGTCCATAAACAGCCCTTTTCAACATATCCCAGGCATGTTCGATAGGGTTCATGTCTGGCGAACATGCTGGCCAATGTAGTCGAGCGATGTCGTTATCTTGAAGGAACGCATTCACAAGATGTGCACGATGAGGTCGAGAATTGTCGTCCATGAAGACAAATGCCTCTCCAATATTCTGCCGATATGGGTGCACTATGGGTCGGAGGATGTCATTCAGGTATCGTAAAGCCGTTTCGGAGCCTTCCATGACCACCAGTGGCGTACGTCGGTCCCACATAATGCCACCCCAAAACATCAGGGAACCACCACCTTGCTGCACTCGCTGGACAGTGTGTCTAAGACGTTCAGCCTGACCAGGGTGCCTCCAAACACGTCTCCGACGATTGTCTGGTTGAAGGCATATGCGACACTCATCGGTGAAGAGAACGTGATGCCAATTCTGTGGGGTCCATTCAGCATGTTGTTGGGCCCATCTGTACCGCGCTGCATGGTGTCGGGGTTGCAAAGCTGGACCTCGCCATGGACGTCGGGAGTGAAGTTGCGCATCATGCAGCCTATTGCGCACAGTTTGAGTTGAAACACGACGTCCTGTGGCTGAACGAAACGCATTATTCAGCATGGTGGCATTGCTGTCAGGGTTCCTCCGAGCGGCAATCCGTAAGTAGCGGTCATCCACTACAGTAGTAGCCCTTGGGCGGCCTGAGCGAGGCCTGTCATCGACAGTTCCTGTATCTCTGTACCTCCTCCATGTCCGAACAACATCGCTTTGGTTCACTCTGAGACGCCTGGAAACTTCCCTTGTTGAGAGCCCTTCTTGACACAAAGTAACAATGCGGACGCGATCGAACTGCGGTATTGACCTTCTAGGCATGGTAGAACTACAGACAACATGAGCAGCGTACCTTCGTCCTGGTGGAATGACTGGAACTGATCGGCTGTCGTACCCCCTCCGTCTAATAGGCCCTGCCCATGCATGGTTGTTTACATCTTTGAGCAGTTTTAGTGACATCTATGAACAGTCAAAGGGACTGTATCTTTGATACAATATACACAGTCAACGTCTATATGCCGGAGATCTGGGAACCGAGGTGATGCAAAACTTTTTTTGATGTGTGTAGGTTCCACCCTGTAACGTAACTAAGCTGACTAATCATAACCCTTGCTGCAGTTGTCTTTCGTCAGAACAGCCAATCAGGAAGCGGTGTCTTTCTCCAATGCTAATGAACTAGAAATTGCAATCTAGCTGCCCGGACAGGGAAACACGCCCAGTTCACGTGATCGGCTCAGCCGGACACGGCTAGCCAAGATTATCCGAGAGTTTGTCATGCCTGTTTGTCATGCCGTAGCCCTAGAAAAGACAAGCGCTGTACTGTGGCCCTGTATTTAGCCACGATTCATCCAAAAATATATATTGTTCTCCCTTCTTGTCTCATTCGTCGTATTGTTTGCAAATACCTACGTCTCCATACAACTTTTTCGTCCGTCTCTATGAGCATACTGTCTCGTCCTCGTCGAACATATTCCAAGTGTAGTTCCTTCAAGAAATTATAAAATGCCATTAGTCGAAAATCCGGCTAAACTGTGTCTTCATTCACAGCGATAAATACTTTATCGATCGTAGGCAGCTCATTGCGAAAAAATAACTGGCGGACCATTCTTCTTATAGCATTCGTATCAAAGTCATCAATTCTTTCCACAATCTTTGCCCTTGGTTTCTCTTTCTTGGGAGACTGTAAAATGTGGGTAGCTTTATATTCTCGAACTATTCGATACATAAAAATGACACGAAAACTCGTGGAATGAGCGGCTTTCCTTACTATGGCAGAAATTAATGCAGTGGGATGCATTCCTAACTCGACCTTATACGTGTTTAGCACCATTTCAGCCCTTTTCGCTCAAGCTGATTCTTTGGTGGAGAAATAACACTCGCATTGTCTCCAGCTGAGTCTACGACGGAACATCGACTCTATAGAATCCGCGTACACACGATCAAAAATAACTGTTGCCTATCGAAACCATTTAAAAACTAATTGAATAATTAAATACATAAACTAAGAACAATTAAATCATAACTCCGAATAAAAATAGAAATCGCACTCGCCCGCTTCACATGTAAGCGTACGTTCAACAGGCACAACTCTACGCACCCCTTGCGGGCAGCCCTGAATTCACGCGCACAGCTGCGTTTACTTCAACTGTCTCTAGTCGGCGAACATACTTTAGGTAGAATTCTGCAATATTTTTTTTTAAAGATGTCTTCCAGCTTTACCATTTTGAGATTTTCGATTTATTCTGGTCGAACTACCATTTGAGTGATGCTCATAAATATGACGACGAGCGCCATGTGTACGCTACACAACCTGTTATTAGGAGGAGATGTTGCTAGATTGCTACACACTCATTGTATATATTTTTCTATCTACGAGGCAGCATGTCTGCAATTTCATTGCCTTCCTTTATTCTGCTGAACAACACTAGCATATCATTTGACAGATGTGAGGACTACACCGTCGCTTTAGGAATGGAATATTTAGTGAGCTATGAAGCCACTACCTTTGATTTTCGAGTGATTCTGGAACAAGTGTTAGGATAATACGGGCAGCAGGAGCCATGTATTTGAATAGGGAGCACATAAGGTGAGAGTGCTGTTGGTTAATATTATATTGAGTGCCCAGGTAGCATACCGCTTTCTTTTAATACTTCAGAGCAGGCGCGGCTGGTCATTAAAGGCTCTTAGGCGGAGCCTCTCCTGAAAGATTCTATAAATATACATACCGTATTTAATTGAGGAATTTATAATTTATATTGATTGGAAACATTTATAAATTTCACTCAATTCATTCAGTCACGAGTCAATATACCGGGTGATTCACCTAAAACTTGCAATGTAAATATTTCTGAAATGGAAGGTGATATTGATATGCGGTTTTAACCTAATAAATTGTAACCAAGGGCTCGTATTTGTAGCTGATACACTGATTTTTATAATTTTTAGAAAGTGGTTTTATTTACAACAATTACAATTTTTTAAATGGAACAATACTCATTGACATTAAAAAAATAAAAGTAGAACACATTAGAATTCCAATGGTGTCTTTTGCACGATTCTAGTGCAAGTAGTTTACGAGATATTGTTATTTGTACACAATGGGACAATGCCTAGGACAAACTAAAGAAAAACAAATGTGAATGAAGTAATTCTGTGGTTTCTGACAAGTACAGTGTACCCTCAAAGCTTGTGTTCAAAATGACGACCACCAGCCTCAATACAAGCTTCCAGTCTGCTATGTAAAGATTGCTGCACACGTTCTAGCATTTCAGAGGAAATTTCAGCGCAGGCAGCAGTAATTCATATCATCTGGTGTAGTTGGTATGTCCTTGTAGACAGTGTCTTTTAGCTTCCCCCACAGAAAAAAGTCTAAAGGAGTCAAATCTGGTGAACGGGCCGGCCAAAGTACAGGTCCCCTTCGTCCAATCCAACGATTTGGAAACAATCCGTGAAGATAATCTGTAGTAATTCGTGCACCATGGGCCGGACAGCCATGTTGATACCACAGGTTCCTCCTAGTCTGAAGCGGAACGTCTTCTAACATCTGTGGAAGATGGTCTGTTAGGAGGTTGAGGTACTTGCACGAATTCAGTGTTCCTTCTACGAAAAAGGGACCTGTGATGTGATGGTTCACTATTCCACACCAGACGTTTACACTCCATGGACGCTGTCGTTCTACTTGACGCAGCCAACGGGGATTTTCAACAGACCAATAGCGCATGTTTCTAAGATTGACTTGGCCATGATTAGAAAATGTTGCTTCATCAGTAAACAAGATACATGACGAATCTGGAGTATCACGTCTTAATGCCCATGTACAAAAGTTAACACAATTCTCAAAATCATTACCATGCAGCACTTGATGGAGAGAGATGTGATACGGATGGAACTTATGACGATGGAGAATGCGTAGTACACTTGCCTGACTCATGCCGCTTCCATGTGCAATTGCACGGGAACTAATTTGTGGATCTACTGCAACAGCTGCCAGAACCTTAATCTCTCCCTCTTCTCCAGTCACTTTTTTGTCTCTGTTACGTTTTCTAGGCGTTATACTACCACTTTCACGTAATTGATTGAAAAGGTTCACAAATAATTGCCGAGATGGTTGACGTCTAATGGGATATGTTTCCGCGTACACGGTACAAGAACGAACGGCATTCTTCCTACATTCGCCATAAACCATGAGCATGTCTGCTTTTTCTGCAATGGTAAATCTCATCCTGCAAGCACGTCCTACTACTTGAAGTATCACACAATAACTGACTGGAAAGTCGCAGTGCACTCAGTGTACACAAACCACAACCTCAACAAACATAACAACATCGTAACCTCGCCACTAAGCACTTGGTTGTTAGTGCGTACAATTTTCGAATAACAATCAATATCTCGTAAACTACTTGCACTAGAATCGTGCAAAAAACACCATTGGTATTCTAATTTGTTCTACTTTTATTTTTTTAATGTCAATGGGTATTGTTCCATTTAAAAAATTGTAATTGTTGTAAATAAAACCACTTTCTAAAAATTATAAATATCAGTGTATCAGCTACAAATACGAGCCCTTGGTTACAATTTCATTAGGTTAAAACCGCATATCAATATCACCTTCCATTTCAGAAATATTTACAGTGCAAGTTTTAGGTGAATCACCCTGTATTTGGAACTGTTGATAAAGAATGATTTCAGATGGATAGTAGCGCCGTTAGGCTGCGCCTTCGATGTCCTATTCCTTCCTATGTAACAGGGACGGGAGGCGTGGTTATGAAAGCTCCATTCGTTTCAATTGTATTGCTGAATGCTAAGGCGACTACAGCCTAAGCCAGGCTTGCCAACGACGACAAGATATTCTTATTCTGTGGAATGCATTCAAAGTTGTTCAAGGAGTCTGAAACCACTCTCATGAAAGTTTTATCTTTTCACTCTCCGAACGATTAATAATGACAAGTTACCAGAAACAGTTAGATATGACTAATAAGTGATAATCATTATTGAGAACTCAAATGGTATCCCTTAATGTATAATTAAAATATTTCCGCCAGATAGCACCATGAGGTGGCAAGGGGTAGCAGAGCCATCCACCGAGACTTAAGGGAAGTATTCTGTTTAAAATATGCCACCGCCCATGCTGCGTATTCGTAAACAAGTGTTCGCGCGTTAAAATCGTTGGTGTAACTTAATTAGTTCATTAATTATGTTGTTTGTCAGTGGCAAGTCTTAATTTGCGTGTTATGGACTACAGTTAGAGTTGCCATTGCATTTTTTTAATCAAGGTCGTCAAACGTTGTAATAAATAATGCACAAAGCAAGCCTCCGTGGCCTAGGCGGCAGCACGCCGGCCTCTCACCGCTGGGTCCGTGGTTCAAATCCCGGTCACTCCATGTGAGATCTGTGCTGGACAAAACAGAGGCAGACAGGTTTTTCTCCGGATACTCCGGTTTTCCCTGTCAAAATTTCATTCCAGCAACACTCTCCACTATCATTTCATTTGTCATTCATTTCATCATTGCCCCGAGGAGTGCGTTAGGCCTCGGCAGCCGGCACAGTCTATATCCTCGCCGCTAGATGGGGGCTTCATTCATTCCATTCCTGACCCGGTCGGAGACTGGAAGCAGGCTGTGGATTTTCATTTTCATGTATTAAATAAGCATTGCATAATCAAATACACATATCATATAGGCCTATGGCACCAGCAACTTACAAATGCTTTTCATTTGAACAAACCTTTGCAAACATCTTTTATTTGTAAGTACCTTCTGATAAAATTCACTACAATTTTCGTCATAATTGTAATATGTGAACAATGGAGTTTGTTTCTATCATCTCTCCATTTGATATTCGTGACAGAAAAAACTCTCCGTAAATGCATTGGAGGGGGAAATGCTGAGTATTAACTTCACAAGGACTACGATACTCCTTAATGTTGTTGCCCCTAATATATCTATAACATGTATCCATCTATCTAACACAGACATAGAAGTCATTTTCTCTTTCAAACTTGCACCTGTATCACCAGAAAACAAGCTAGATATTACAGTCAATTCTGAAGCGGGACATTTGAAAATTGGTGCAAAATTGAATATACTATCAAATGAACCAAAAAAAAAAAACAGGAATATTAGGCGTTCCGTTAAAGATTAAAACAGAACGCGGAACAAAACAAGAAACAACGAAATTGTTCCGGGTAAAACGGAACGTCTGGCAACCCCAGCTACAGTAGTGGTAAGTATGTCTACAAGACAATGAATTCGGTTAGTAGCGTATCGGGCAAAAATCTCGACCACGAAACTAGGCTGATTGTGAAGGGTCACAGGAGAGGCAGAGCGGTGTTTCTATACCCTAAAACGAGTGAAAACATTTTTACGAAACACAATGAAGGAAGGCCGACTGTGCACTTGCAATGTGTTCCACAGAAAAGGAATTGTTGGAGTCACCGAACTTCAATGAGCTTGTCATTGACCACTTTGCAGCTCCAAAGAAGAGGAGGGCAGACTTCACTTACAAACCTATGAATTAAAGGTCATGTGTTTATATAAAGTAATAGCAAGTAGCTTCACTGCTCTTAATATCTACAATTGTGTTTATTTATTTGTTTCCATTTATCCCTCAAGATCGGCTTCACTTTCGGACTATGTTACAGATCAATTCTCTTACAGTTCTAGCTGGTAAGTACAGTGTTTTCTAAGTAAATTGCGATTGTTTGGTAGTGTACAACCGTGAAACAGACTCCTCTGATCGGGACTAATTAGAATGGGGAGTAGGTTAAATTAGAAACGGAATGCATTGCCTCTTCCTGAATGTTGAAACTAGGTTAAGTACATTCATTTTAATTAGGGGGAAAAATGCTTTATAAAATAACATAATGGTGCCAATCTGTAAGTCTGTTCTGAGCTCCCCCACCTTTCACCGTGAAATTAAAAATCCTGCAGCCGTGTATGTGGGTGTCGTATAATGCGTTATACCAGCATTTTGCCACTACGTGCTGAGCCTTCCCCAGCTCCAACACCACGAGCCGCGGCTGCTTCAGAGAGTACCCGAGTGAATGGTACAAGGTTCAGTAGCCTATATTTGCGAGAGCACGGACCGCCCTGTAGCAGCTGATTCCATGCGAAGTGCTCTACAGGAGTGGAATAGTTTTCTTTTTGTTCTCTTTGCCAAACACTTTTATCTCTACGAGTGTGACAGATATTATCTCTGCAGGTTTGATTGTGACTAAGTGTGAATTGAATGAGACGTGAGCTTACAGATAGGACAGTAGTATTGTTGTACAGCTCATTGTATCCGGTATAAACTGTGAGGTATAGAAACTTGGCAATGCGATTGTGCCTGATTGCGTTAGGCAGGGATGCGACGGTCGCCCAGCTGTGAGCGCGACATTCGCTTGTTTTCTCCCGGCATGCCACATGATGAGACTTACTTATATAAATGACATTGAACTAAGAATTTCAGAATACAAGCTTCCCACGTGTAATTTTGATACGAAGCTAAGGTCGCCAATAGGCATTATTGATATCATTACCACTAGACATTCACGTCATTTTTGGGGGCTATGTTAAGCCGTTTCCGATGCTCATTTTGTGTGATCTTCACGAGTATAAGAGTTAGATCTGAGAGACCCTTTTCTAATGAGTTTGTCAGACCAAACCATGTATAAATTTACTAACGATGTTATTGTTGTGTCTTGAGAAGAGAGAATTATGGTATTACCGGTGATGGAATTATTTTCAACTCATCAGCCGAAGGCATAGCGAGCCTGGAGAGCCGCACTTTTTAGCGAGTGTTATTGTGTTACCCGTAGGAGGTAATTTTTCAAGTTTGAGTGGACATCCACATAGCAGTGTTTTTGCTATTGTCCGAGTGTCACCATGGTCATTAGGGACATTAAACCACACTGAAAGAGATTAAAAACTGAAATTAAATCATGAACGTAACTATTCAAAAAATAATTTTCCTAAAACGAACCGCTAAATAAGATGATGAATGAATCTAAACTAAAGAGGATATTTTTATTGAATGACCGACACTATGGAACAGCTGATATTTATGAACAATAGTTTAGACAGTTTCAACTGTGCTGTCACCACCCTAAATGCATGCACAAAGGTGACGATCGGACACAAACAGCGATCTGATTAGCGTAGGCAGAGTGTAAATAACTCATGCGTGTTACTGTAAGAGTATTCTTTTTTTTTAACCTTGTATCCTGTGTGTATTAGTTTAACTTTTTTTTGTGTGTGTGTGGGGGGGGAGAGAGAGATAGTGCTTGGTTGCTATTTAACTATGATTTTTCTTGCCACAGATGGATCTCATCTGGAAGTAACGTAAATTAGGGATTAGCTAACTACAAAACGTAAAACTAAATGTTAGAAGTGACACCAACGTAACTTAGCTTATCTCTAGTGGTGCAGTAAATGTAAATTCCAATTTTGTGGCATGTGGACGATTAGCATTTTGCTTTGCCGTAAATTCGCTAGATGTAACTTTTTGTATTTGCTTAGGGAACAATTTACGTGTTACATTCTTAGCTTGATTGCTGGTTATTGATTTTTCGTGTAAGAAGGACTTCCGTGAGGGTAATATTTAAATTCAGTTTAGGGGAATTTTAATTATTGTTATTGCTTTTTAGACTTGCGGACTAGCCGCGATTTTTAACCCTCCAGAGTAGGTTAGGGGTTTGCTATCCTTAAATAAATTATCAACGATTTTTAACCTAAATCTGGACTATTCATTTCTAGTTTTATGTTTTTGTGGGATGTGTTTCCTCGGGCATGTCTATGACGTTTTCCTCTCACTTTTCTGATACGCCTTGAGCTATCAGTCTCGTGCCGGAGCTAGTCCGAGGACGCACCCGATTTTCTGAAATATGGATTCGGAGGAAAAGGAAGTCAGTAAGGTCATCTGCGGCATATGATCTCCTGGCGACCTTGACTGACGGGCACAATATTAAACCTTCAAAGTGGGAAGAAACGAACATGAAGCTCAGTATTTAGTTTCCCCTTCGGGAAAAATCAGTTCCTCTTTGCAATATGAATGATGTTTCACAATAAAACTAAATAGACAACAATACGCATTACATATTTATTATTTTAATGCATTTTTGCTTTTTAGTGTTAAGATTTTCAGATGTCCTGCATATTTCTGAAATTTACTACATGTTAGACCATTATGTCCTGCATTGTGAGGGAAAAAAATGAAAACTAATAAACATGAACCCGAAAATACCGTCATAGAGGGGACAACCTAAAATACACAAAAAGGAGTGCCCTATGAGACCAAGAGTCAATTGTAGGAATGTTACAAAATCAGCAAAGAGTTACTAAAATTCTTAATACACCGCCTTTCCAATGACAAAAACAACTCTGTAAAGAACACAATGGAATTATTAACAGCATTGAACACCCTACAAATGAAACCTAGCTTGAGGGTTGTATCTTTCGATGTAACTAACATGTACACCAATATTCCTATTATTGATGCAATCAACACTATCGAAAACAACTTAAAATCCAACAATTTGGCAAAAGAAACTAAAGAGATTGTGAGATTACTGAGGGTCGTCCTCAGCCAAAACTTGTTTCAATTCGACAATAAAATGTACACACAAACAGAAGGCTTAGCGATGGGATCACCACTAAGCGGACTAATCGCTGACATCTTCATTAATGCACTAGAAAATGAGTTCTTAGAAAATACTTCAACACGGTCTTTAATAGTTGTAGATCTTCCTGTATTCAATAACATACAGTCTTATCTAGATTTGGCAACGTCACACAAATAAACATTGCATTCCACCTAACATTAGATATACTACATTTAGCATACACCGACAGTTGCATTACCAATACTGCAACTAAATAATTGTACATATTGTAAATATTTTTCACCTGTATTCTCAAACATAGATGGTATAGCCTAAGTGTAATGGATCTGATGATGATCGCTTGACGATCGAAACTGGTCATCCTAGTGTATTTATTAATCTCATGAAATTTATTTCAGGATTAGGGCATAACCCAGCTCTTTTTGGGTACATTCGAGTTGACCGACTGAAAAGCACCAAACTTTTGTTTTATTATGTCCTGCATTCTGCAAAAAGCATCTAGTAAACTTCGGACGGATTGACAACAAAGTAGTTAGGTCTCTTAAAGCAATGAATATGATCAACATCCCAATTGTGAGGGTTGAATGCTGCTTAGTCTATTTTAGAGAAATAAGGACAACTCCAAGAAAGAGAACCCGCCTGAATGGTAAAACTTGGGTTGCATACAGGCTAATTCAATATCTGACTTCAGCAAACCATCTGCAACAACTACGAATGGGTGATTGAGTATTTTCCAGTTACTAAAAGCGAATAGTGGAATAAACCTTCGTCTCATCATCACACATTTCATGTAAGTGCTCCTAAGACAAGACATTACCTAATATACGGTATTGGTCATTAGGAAATAGGCACAGTACATCTTTTGATGGTCTGGCAGTAGTGGCTGCAACCCACACGATGTCACAGAATGAAAAGAAATCTGCCAATTTGGAAAATAATTGCTGGTGAGCCTAGATGATACCAGAATTTATTTACGAAAGTCCTTCTTTTCAGGCAGTAGTAGTCATAGTAGTTGTTGTAGTAGTAGTAGTAGTAGTAGTAGTATTGAGAGATTCTGCAAGAAACTGTACAATGGTATCATGTTAACAACACGCCTCAGCCCAAGTGATTTGGTACTGTAATTCCCAGCAAAGCTCAGAAGTTATCCGTTGTAAATTCAAAGAACACTCAGTTCAAAAGTATTTTATTTGAGCAGAGATTTCCTCCTTGTATTTTATTTCTCAACGCCCAGTGGACTCCAATGAACAGTCAATAAGGTTACTCAGAATGAGCAGAACAAAAAGTATATTTTACGCAATATTACAAATCTAATGATGTATAAGTAATTCACTTAAATATTCTTCTCAAGATTCTAAGCAAGTTCTTTGAATGTTTATTTTTAAAGGAAGGAAGGAAGATTGTAGTTTAACGTGACCGTGAATCTAGTGATTATGAGCCACGGGACCTCCTTTTTACGTGGAATCCGAACCACAGGACATGGCATTTCATTTCGAAAATTTCACATGCATTGACCGGGAAACGAACCCGGGCCGCCTTGGTGAGAGGCATACAGCTAGACCGCTGAGCCACCACGCCCCTTGTTTATTTTTAATGATGAGTAGGAGCAAGATAATGACTACCACAACTTACTAACTAGAAGAAGAAAATAAAACAAGATGAAGAATAAGGGAAGGAAAATGAAAGAAGAGAGTCCACACGGAAGTGACAGGAAAGACTGAAAATGAAATCAAGTCAGGAATCCCTTTGGGTCGCAAATTCCCGAGCTCACTTCGCAGGGTGTACCATGCGTGGTGCGCTACATACACCCTTCTCTTTTCTGTTGCATCTGACGTCGGGCATGAATCGCTATGGAAAATGGAAGAGGTCGAACTTCACAACATTTAGGGGTAGACTCCACAAAATTTAGGGGTATCAGCAAACAAAAGACGAGGGACAATTGAGGCGGAAAATAGAACATATCAGGCCTTAGATATCATAGACCATAACATCGTCGGGAGTCAGAAGAGACTAAGACCTCACCAAAGGAGATCGACATTAAAGAAGATAAGAGCCCCACACAAATGGAAGCAATGTCAGGCATGGTGGACGGTATACAACGCCCCAATAGTTGTGAGCTCCTAGTGGACAAGGTTCTATCCAAAAATTGCCAGCGACTACAGAGGCGAGTATAAGAAAGAAACTATAGAGCCGCGGCGTGGCCGAACGCGTTAAATCGCAAGCCACAACTGCGATAGAAAACTGCAAGACCGGAGATAGGTGATTTGAAATCTGGCCCTGACAGTGGCCATTCTGAGAGTGATTTTCCCCGGTAGTTATACAAACTACCTGCAGCCAAATTCCGGGATGATACCTTATTTCAAGTCCCAGGGCACATACTCCAGACCGCGATCTTAATGATTACAGCTGCACACACTGCCACAGTCAACACAAAAACACAGGTTATAACAAAATCCAACACACACTCAAGTATATGTGGGCGATAAAAATGTCCAAAACGCTAAGTTGTTGTTGATTGATTTAGGGGCTTTGTGACATCGAGGTCATGTAGCCCCGTGTACTTGGGAGAGTGGAATTTGTCCGAGTGCGATGGCTGCATTAGTGTGCGTATTTGTAATGCAGGCTATTACTTATTATCCACATGAACAAGGGCAATTTAGGACTACGCGGTTCCATTGCCAGGCGGTCATCAACCGAATTTCTAAATTTTGTTAAAAAATCTAAACTCAACCCAAGTGGTCAGGACCTGATGATGACGTAATCGTACATTACCATTATTTATGTAATTTATTCCAGGACTTTTAAATAGTGTGTTGACCGACAGGAAACTACAAATAGAAAATATACCCTTACACTGTCAAAATCTGCACTAAAAAGGCAAGAAGGAATTCGGACATAACGTAAAAATACGTATCAAGAAATAAAATATAAATATACGTTTTAGGTAAATCGTAAGTTTTGTCGCTTCATGTGATCATTTAGCCCCCTCCTACTGGAGTGTGATTAGGATTTGTCTGAGAGCTTGGTGTCTAATAGTGTGTGTATTTGTAATTCAGGTGATTGGTAAGGAGGTGGCCGTGGCCTTAAGTTAGGAACCATCCCGTCATTTGCCAGAGTAGAAGTGGTAAACCAACGAAAGCCACCCTCAGGATGGCTGAGGTGGGTAGGGTCCAGGCTCTCGTAAGTTTTGCCTCGTTCCACCCCTCAGACAAGAGTTACATTTCTTGGCAGAGTCGGGAATCGAACCTGGACATCCAGGGTGACAGTTAAGAATGCTAGCCGTACACCACGAGGTGGCCAAATTCAAGCTTCAAAACAGATATTGATAACAAGAATATATATATTATAGTAACAACATAGGCCTACTGTGTTTCTTTAACTTTTCGCCATTTCATTATCAGATTCTAAATCTTTTTTTAATTTTTAATTTTTTCAACAAAAATTCAAATTTGCCGCCAAATTCTATCACTAGAAAACATTCTGATTTCGATCCTTTTAAAACTGGATTTGTACCTACAGTCAATGCAGTTTTACCCATCTTTACTAATGTATAGAAAACAAAACCTATTCTGTTTCAATTTGTTGAATAATACTGTGTCCATCTCTTAACCTGCAGATAACTGCAGCCACTCTTTATATAAAATGATTCTCTCTACACGTTAAGGCAAATAAAGACTCAACGTCAGAATGCGTAAAAACTTACGATTTACCTAAAACGTATATTTATATTTTATTTCTTGATACGTATTTTTACGTTATGTCCGAATTCCTTCTTGCCTTTTTAGTGCAGATTTTGACAGTGTAAGGGTATATTTTCTATTTGTAGTTTCCTGTCGGTCAACACACTATTTAAAAGTCCTGGAATAAATTACATAAATAATGGTAATGTAGGATTACGTCATCATCAGGTCCTGAACACTTGGGTTGAGTTTAGATTTTTTAACAAAATTTAGAAATTCGGTTGATGACCGCCTGGCAATGGAACCGCGTAGTCCTAAATTGCCCCTGTTCATGTGGATAATAAGTAATAGCCTGCATTACAAATACGCACACTAATGCAGCCATCGCACTCTGACAAATTCCACTCTCCCAAGTACACGGGGCTACATGACCTCGATGTCACAAAGCCCCTAAATCAATCAACAACAACTTAGCGTTTTGGACATTTTTATCGCCCACATATACTTGAGTGTGTGTTGGATTTTGTTATAACCTGTGTTTTTGTGTTGACTGTGGCAGTGTGTGCAGCTGTAATCATTAAGATCGCGGTCTGGAGTATGTGCCCTGGGACTTGAAATAAGGTATCATCCCGGAATTTGGCTGCAGGTAGTTTGTATAACTACCGGGGAAAATCACTCTCAGAATGGCCACTGTCAGGGCCAGATTTCAAATCACCTATCTCCGGTCTTGCAGTTTTCTATCGCAGTTGTGGCTTGCGATTTAACGCGTTCGGCCACGCCGCGGCTCTATAGTTTCTTTCTTATACTCGCCTCTGTAGTCGCTGGCAATTTTTGGATAGAACCTTGTCCACTAGGAGCTCACAACTATTGGGGCGTTGTATACCGTCCACCATGCCTGACATTGCTTCCATTTGTGTGGGGCTCTTATCTTCTTTAATGTCGATCTCCTTTGGTGAGGTCTTAGTCTCTTCTGACTCCCGACGATGTTATGGTCTATGATATCTAAGGCCTGATATGTTCTATTTTCCGCCTCAATTGTCCCTCGTCTTTTGTTTGCTGATACCCCTAAATTTTGTGGAGTCTACCCCTAAATGTTGTGAAGTTCGACCTCTTCCATTTTCCATAGCGATTCATGCCCGACGTCAGATGCAACAGAAAAGAGAAGGGTGTATGTAGCGCACCACGCATGGTACACCCTGCGAAGTGAGCTCGGGAATTTGCGACCCAAAGGGATTCCTGACTTGATTTCATTTTCAGTCTTTCCTGTCACTTCCGTGTGGACTCTCTTCTTTCATTTTCCTTCCCTTATTCTTCATCTTGTTTTATTTTCTTCTTCTAGTTAGTAAGTTGTGGTAGTCATTATCTTGCTCCTACTCATCATTAAAAATAAACAAGGGGCGTGGTGGCTCAGCGGTCTAGCTGTATGCCTCTCACCAAGGCGGTCCGGGTTCGTTTCCCGGTCAATGCATGTGAAATTTTCGAAATGAAATGCCATGTCCTGTGGTTCGGATTCCACGTAAAAAGGAGGTCCCGTGGCTCATAATCACTAGATTCACGGTCACGTTAAACTACAATCTTCCCGTCAGATAATGTACAAAAAGAATTACACTATGTGACAGCGAAATTTAGTCATGTCATGAAACCACGCGTCAGGTAGTGCAACTATCCCTTCAGACATCATATGCCGGCTCTTACTACGGTGCTGTTACAAAAGCTGTTGTTAATGTTACTTTCACTGTTATCAAGTGGGTGGGAAATATTATTATTATTATTATTATTATTATTATTAATAATAATATGGTTTCCAGTTACAACAACGTAAAATGTACAGTACTGTAAATAATGGTTTTGCATTTCGTAGTTTTATTTATATACGTACAGTAGGCCTGCTGTACAGTACTACATACTCTATTTACATAATAAGGTACTGTACGTACATCAGAGTTTCGTATTACGTCAGTCACGTCACAGCACAGCACACCACCGTATGTTCGTGCTTTAAGATCGGGATGTACAACTGATGCGAGTTTCGTTGATCTCGAGCGTCAACTTGACGTTACAATTACAACTGATGCGCGTTTCGTTGATCTCGAGCGTCAACTTGACGTTACAATTTCACGGGATGTCATTGACCTATTACGATGCAACAAACGTCAATTTTCATACGAGTTTCCATGTTATTAATTGTACAATAGATAATACGGGGTGTTCATTTAAAAAGAAAGTCTATGTTTAACACATTCGCTTACGTTTTTGAATGATTCACATTATTTACTTAAATTAGCCCCTCCTCTACCTTCATGCATGTGAAAGTTGTTTTTCAATATGTATTGTTGTTTCAGATATATCTTCGGTGCAAGTGTTAAGTGGACCACCTTGCATGTATAGTATGTACTTCTCTAAATAACGGAACCTCGCATTGGCTGCGCGGCGGGCGAATGAATATGAGCTACGACCAGATAACCAGCATTTACAGATAAAAAAAGCGGGTCGAGAAGTCCCAGATGCTGTCATATTTATTACACACGCAATTGGCAAGATACTTTAGTCGGGAGAGTTAAGACATGTGGTGAAGTACTGTAACCTATCTCGTATCCCGTGAACATGGTTAGGTACAGAACAAAAAGAACTAAATTTCTTAGTGGAAACTTATCTCCTATAGAAAAAGTCTTACAGTAAATATGTGCGTAAGTTTCAGCAACATGCGATTTTCACTTCTGGGGGAACCTCAAACAAAAAGTATACAGAAACGATCAGCGTGCTCTGGAAGCTCTCGAGAACGAAATAACTGCACTGATACCAAATATCAATCAGGATGAATTACAGGGAGTGTACTAAAAACTTCCTACGTTGGTGCAAGGTGGGTCTAGAAAAAGGGCAGCTTTTCCAGCCAACTACTATGAAATTCATGAAAGTAAAATTAAATACGTTTCAAAGTGCAAATGTGTTTAACTAGTTGGGCGCTAAGCTGTTGCTAGCGGCAGAGCCTTGCTCGACAGTTACCTACACACCGTGGCCCGTCCGCCACGGGGCCCTTGCGAGGTTCCGTCATTTAGAGAAGCGCCTCACTGTATAAAACTTGTATAGTTTTCTATTGCGACATTGACTCTTATTAATTTTTCAACCGACCGTGTGAACAACTATGTTGGAAACATTACCTCGGCCAACGCAGTTGCGCAGTGCCCGAGTAAAAGCAGGAAACGATGAAACATTTTTAGGATATCTGGGTTAGAAATCGAATCCAACTATTCTGAGTTATCCTCAACAGGCAGAGTTAACATCCTTTCAGCCCTCTGACGCGAATTATATTTCTTGGCAGAGCAAGGAATCAAACCTTGGATACAGAGCCTCATTACGTACCCCTAGAAAATGGACGGAGACTTCAGTATTCAAATAATCAGTAGGCTACTGATGACAGTGACCCTCTAAAATTTGAAATGAACTATCGCAAATGTAGTGCAGTTTGAAAAGAGCTTCACAACCCAGGAAAAAGGATGGCTATTTACGTCAATGCTGCTGCTGAATAACAAATTCAAAACCTGCTTTCCAAGTCCGATTATGAATGTATCTTGAAGTTACATAATCAGAACATCAGGAACGTCTTAGTAACCATGCTAGGAACCAGTACTGACCAAAGAGAAACCGACTGGCCCAGTTATAAGTTACCTGATATGGGGGATGTTATTCTACTGCTGGGACCTTACTTCCGAACTAGCTTTGGTACCAACAACTTAACAAAAACTAAACTATAATGGTATGATTTCGAGCACATTTCATCTGATGTACTACACCCAGCACACTGGATACATAGGCCTACATCACCTGGGCCGATAACCTAGATGGTAGGCCCCTTAAAACAGCAATCATCATCACCTACATCACCCAGCAAGACTTCCGAACTCAAAAGCATACACTGACCGGCCGTTAATCTTGGTTTTCGTGACCGGGCGCTGTCTCACTGTCAGACAGCTACTCAATTGTCCTCACGAGGCTGAGTGCACCCCGTTCCAGCCCTCACGTCAGTTTCTAAAATCCCTGACGGAGCCGGGAATCGAACCCGGGGCCTCCGGGTGAGAGGCAGGCGCGGTACTCCAACACCACAGGGCCGGCACTCAGAGGATCATCTGTTACTATATTCCCCTAGGATAGTGTATCATTACATTAAATGCCGGTTCATTTTCCGGGCGAAAGAAATGTCCAGGGAATTGAGATCCAGATAGTCTTCAAAATAGGCGAAAAAAAATAATGAAGGTCTCTTCTGTTTAGAGATAAGCTCTATTCTTCTTAGAAATGTATGTTAGTGTGTTCTGGATAGTATTTTAATATGTTCGTATTCCCTTGACGATTTGTTTCTGTTATTCACAACTTGCTTAGTATTTAGTGCAATACTTCTTTTAATAAACAACCAGCAACCCGCCCCGGCTTCGCCCGGGAACACTTATGAATGGGCAAGACATTCCTGTCAGACGTAATTTAAGAATGGCGAGGTGCATGAGACATAAATCCCCTTTCCGTCCAAACTAAAAACACTTATATTGGGCGAAGTATCGAAGATAGAGATATGCTCTCGCGGACTTTTTTTGAGAATTTTTCTTGCTGAACAATTCTTACACTCATAGTATATTGATATTTTCAACGGTTTGCCCAGCGTAAGCTTAAAAAGTGCACGGACGCCAGGTTCTATTTTTGACCTTTTCACTGAAATCTGAAATAGTTACTGCTTGGCTCCCTTTGATCATAAATAAATTATTTTCTTCATAAATCTTCCTCGAGATTACCTTTACAGAATGGTGAAAGCCGCACCAAAATCCATCCAGTGGTTCTCGAGATTACCCGTGACATCCAAGAATCGGGGAATTTTGTTTTATACTAAGTAGAGGTGAGCCGGAAAGGCAAGCGGAGGCCAAGTTACGCTAGTACCACCTAGTGGCGGAAACGGTCAACTACCGGAGTTCCTTCACTTATTACTTTATTCGCCCTAGGTGAGCCTGTGAACAATAACTCTCTAGCCCTCTCGCTTCACATTTGTCACCACCGGTCTGATGCAATGGAATTCCAGACAAGAGCACGTGACCACACCTCCGCGCAGACAGTACAGCCCTAGTCGTATTGTGTGACGCGGAAGTATACGTTACATAATTACGAACAGAACGCCATTATATTTGCCAATGACTGTAATTCAGCAGTAGTGTGAGATAGCTTTGTCTATCATCTGATCGCATGAGGCAGCTGACAACAACACAGGTACAGTAGTAACTCGCTGGTAACTCGCATCCAGGCTTTCATTAAGATCTGTCACTCGTCTAAAACAAACGTCCTGCCTATATAGTACTATAATCGGACGTGTGGAAAATCAGCTGCCATATGAAACTTCAAGGCTCCGAAATCATGTGGCGAATCTCTCATATAAATCAATGGGAAGTCGCGAGTTCCGTACATCTTGGAAGGGACAGCCCTGACCAGGCATTCAAGGCCGGTGGGAAGCAGTCGCACGCTCCAGTCATCTACCTAGGTACTCCCCGCCTCATTACTACTCCGAGTGCCACAGGGATGTCCAGCTCTGCCAGCCGTCATGCCTGCGTACCAGGATGTCAGGTACGATTTCGGAGCCTTGCAGTTCAAACTGGCGGCTGATTTTCCGCACGTTGATCTCTTATAGTACAACGATTGCGTACACAATGTTTCAAGATAGGTTTCGACCTGTCTTACCTGATACTTCCCTCGTCAGTAGTGAAGTATTCGAGACGTTCCGCGCACCGCACTACACCCCACTCCTACCACTGAGCTTTAAAGGTCAAGTGCAGAGTTGCGCGCCGGTATCTGAGCAGAAGACGCTATGGATAGGTTCCATCAGCTACCAAAAATGTTCTTCGCGGACGGCGTTCGCCGCCTAACCAAACAATGTGATGCCTGCCTGACATCTTGGTCATCAACCCCGTGTACTTGGGTGTGTTCAAGTTGCAGTTGAGAAGCTTGTGAGAGCAAGTAAATGGACAGCTGTTTCATGGTATACCGAGCGTACTGAGCATTACAGTACTCTCACCGAATGCAGTTGAGTGTCCATAGCACATTTTACGATCGAGCTTTTACAGTATCATTTCAGAGTTCTCTAACACTTAGAAATTCTGCTGATTCGTGTCCAAATCAAGGAATGGTAGAAAGTCGCTGCTCATTGCACACCTCTGCACTGAGAGAGTAATAATGCAATGCACGATCACTATGTACTGTATTATGCTCTCCTCATTGCTTTGGGGGCAGCTCCACCACATATTTTAATTGAAAAGTGTGTCTTCCAACGTACACATGACGTGCTGCTTAAGGAATAATTGTTTTCCTGACATGACTTCATCCGGAAGGCAGCACGCAATAGCCTGTTCAATCAACACACCTATCTGTTCCATGCGTGGTAGGCAAGCTTAATTTAATAAAAGGGTGGTCTACTGGTGATTTGATGTGTAAACGGGAAGGTGGCTCTTAGCTGCATATCCTGCGTTGCCCCCTCTCTCACCTATTAACAATGTTGTTGCTAGGGATTTGGCGGTCATCACTTCGTGTTCAGTGTGAGCTGAATTCTTGTTCATAGCATTTCCACTCGAGGTGAGTTCACTCCGCAGCGTAGCAGTGTGCGTTGAGTCCCGCTCAACAAATTCAAGGGGGGTCGGGAGTCAGAAGTCCGGAAATTAAAGGTTCGAATCTTGGCGCCGACAGCAGGCATCCTTGAGTGAAGTTTTCCACACTTCCTACCAGTAAATGGTACCTTATTTCAAATCCTGAGGCATCTACGGCAGTCCATAACCCTAATCATTTTAAGATTTTCTCGCGGAGTGCCAGCTCGATCGTAAAATGCTGTATGGATGCTCTTAACTGCATTTGGCCATTTCGAATACTCGAAAGCTCAGTCCGCTCGGAATACCCATGACTCAGCTATTTATTCGAACGCTCACTAGTTCCTGAACTGCGACATTGTTTCCTTGTATATCAGTTGGTATACTGTCCGGCTCTGTGGCTAAATGGTTAGCGCGCTAGGTTTTGGCTCAAAGTGCCCCGGATTCAATTCCCGGCCGAGCCATCAGGGATTTTAATCTCCTGAGGTTAATTCCCGTGGCGCGGGGACTGGGTGTATGTGCCGTCTTCATCATCACTTCATCCGCATTACGACGCGCAGGTCGCGCACGGGCGTCAACTAGAAAGACCTGCACTAGGCCTCTCCGGAGGCCACACGATCATTATCATGATTATTTGGCAAACTATGCATTATTCACAATTTATAATTAGATCCTTTAGAGTGATGAGGTTTCCAATATAAAGTTACCGATTTGTTCTACCCTGAGGTACGGAACACCAGCAAGTGCAACGCACCGATTAGATGTCAACAATATTGTACGCTTAAGAAAATACTATGTTTCTCGTTGAGGGCTGTATGAATCCGGAATGGGAAGTATGACAAGCTAGCACGGCGTAGTCATTACGGTGCCGAACTGCTCGTCTACGTAATGCACTACTCGTCTACAGGGGAACTCTACCCACTTTTATTTAATTGTCTACTTCCTGGTGTAGCAGCTAACATTCTTGGCTATTGCCAATAGGTCCGTGTTCAATTTCCAACTCTGCCAAGAAATTTAATTTAATTCAGAGGTCTGAAACAGGTTACACTAAGCCTCGTGGGGTGGGTTCGATTTCCATCTCAGCCATCCTGGAAGTGGTTTTACGCGGTCTCCCACTTCTACTCCAGGCAAATGCGGGGAAGGTTCCTAAAAAACGGTAAGATCACTGCCGCCTCCTTCCCAATCCTCACCTGAATTACAAATACACACACTACAACACCAAGATAACACAGGTTATCACAAAAATCTATACTAATATAATGAAGCACAATAGTTGTTTTGTTTGTGTGTTTAAACGCGATAATCTCTGAAACTACCGGTCGGATTCGAATATATGATAGCCAGAGTCAAGAGGAATAGTTTAGGCTATGTAGCATTAGGCTACATCTCGCAGCGGTCTAGCTGTTGGCCTCTCACCAAGGTGGGCTGGGTTCTATTCCCGGTCAATGCACATGAGATATTCGAAGTGAAATGCCATGTCCTGTGGTTCGGATTCCACGTGAAAAGGAGGTCCCGTGGCTCATAATCATAAGATTCATGGTCACGTAAAACTACAATCTTCCTTCCTCTTCCTTGTTCAGTAAGTCAGAAGAGCAAGCGCTCCCGAACAGCCTTATCCGCGTGCACTGGGGTTATGGTTAGTGATACGTACACCGTTTCACCGATCTGAACCACATTTTGTATACTTACCCTTTGAACCCTGCGGGTGACACTTTCCATTTTAAATTTCGAACAGACCACTCCATTCCCACTGTCCACTTGATATTTTGGACAATGCTCTCCATTCCCTACATTTAGAATAACAAACAAAATGAACTTGAAAACCACCTAGAACCATTCATGTTCGTAGTAGTGTAACTGTAAGAGTATTTTAACAAGTCTATTTGGGCTGAATCACGTCGCCCCTACCAGTGTTACGGTGCAGAATTGCGAAAATAGTTAAATCTTCCGCTGCTTATAAATTGCAGCCACGGGGAGTAATTAGTGCCAAAAGATTTCTTAGGCCCCTTAAGACAGAAATCATGAAAATATTATGCCTCTGTATAAGTGCAATGGCGTTGGTGCAGTACATTGAGGTTATCAGATGCAATAAGCGTTGGTGCTTTCAAATTTACCTTCGACACTTATCGTTGAGCTTTATGTGGCGATAAATGACACTATTGCTACCTCAGGAACTCGGGACACCCGAAGTTTTCCAAAGTGTTATGAATAATTTCCAACGGCCCTATGCGACAAAAGACTACACTATATGTCTCTTACATTTCTAACAGCCAATGAGATATAGACCCTAGGCAGTGTCATATTTCACTTACTCCCCTAATAATTAAAAAAAAAAGTTTGTAAATTACATGTGCCAGTGCTGTAGTTAGTAAATAACCGTTTCCCTTTTCATTATTATCATTACGGGAAAATGACCTGTATGTTACGTCCATTATACTGTGCTACTTATCACCACCACCACCACCACCAAGTTATATATTTTATTCTTTTTCTGTTAGTTAAAGTATCATGTGCCAGTTCTGTAGTAGTATTCATTTTCATCCATAAAACAAATAAATCCACCGGGCGAAGCCGGGCACTACTGCTAGTAATGTTATATATAGACTATACACACTCATCGAAGTACAGGAGGCTAAATGGCGACGATGTCCAAGCCCCTCAAATGAAATAACATACATTTATTTAATTTACAATCCTTTGCACTGTTTGTATTTATTCTAATTTTGCTATCGTGAGTGTGTGTGGTTTTAGCCCACTTCCTCCAGGCAAATGCCAGGACAGCACCTTTCTTCAAGTCATGTGGCGTCTACCTCATCGCTGTCCCTAATAGTTACTACTACAGTAGATACAGCTTATCAGACAAATTCAACGCAAACTTAACTACACGGGGCTGATGACCAAGAAGTCCCAAGTCCCTAAAATTAATTATCAACAACTCCCCCTCCCATGGGCTCACAACTAATGAGAAGTTGGAGGCTGCAAGACACTTGAGTCCGACAATGCTTCCATGTACTTGTGCTGGGCTCCATTATTTCAAGTTTCCTGTCTACCTCCATTGGTCAAATCTTGTTCTCCGATCCCTACAGTACCCAGGTAACAGAGTCGAAGGGTGTCTTCATTTACCTGCCTAATATGCCCTTTGCTCCTCTTTCCTAATACCCTCATTTTCGAGGGGTCAGATGTCTTCTTTTTCTCATGGTATCCCCTGTCTACTGTAAAATTTCCACACAAGGGCAGGGTGTGAGTAGACCCATCGTGCATGTTGAACCTTGGATATAGTTACACTCTAAAAAGGCTCAAGACTGGTGAGCTCGGGGAATCCAGAGATGGGTCAGTTCTCTCCACTTTTTCCAGTGACAACTTTTCATAGCTTCATTTCCTTCCAAGTCCTTCGTTCCTCATTCTTTGAGTGTTCGGGGCATTTCTTATCCCTGTTCTCAATTTACCATATTCCTTCCTTTCTTGTCAATATCTTCTTCTCGTATGTTAGTAATACGACAGTTGGTCGTCGTCGTCCATTCATTTTCACTACAACCCTTAAAATTAGGGGCACATAACCTACATACAACACACGTTGTACCCATCACTATACAACTCATTGAACGAAAATGCAATTCTGCCAAATTCAAAACTTCGAGCATTACAACATTGCACCGGTAATTAATAACAAATTGATGAACAGGAAACAAAATATAAAAAATATAAAATAGTGCAGGAATTAATCAAAATGCAGTACTTCAGTTCGACTTTGACCACTAGTGAAGTAAGACATGAGAAACAAGTAGGCTATAGACTATCCCTTACCGCGTACATTTTAGGAGCTTGGAACATCATGGTCACCAGCCCCGTGAATTTGGGTGTGTACTGAATTTGTCGAGTTTTTGTAGTGGGTGTAATAGTGTGTGTAGCTGTACATTTTAGGGCCGGGAATTGAAATAAGGTAGTATCACATTCCACTTGGGGGGAGTCTGGGAAAATCCAGAGAAAAAACACTCTCAGGATAGCCGGGAATGGAGCATCCGATTCCCTGACTTGTTACAGTTCCCCGTCACGGTATTGGTACACACTTGAATGCCCACGGCTACACCATAAAGTTAAAGATAGTTCGCGCTCAGTTCGTGTCTAACAAAAAACTGTAGTGTGCTGGTGTCTATTACAATTAACGTAATCACAAAGCTTGATTACGTGCGGGGAGGAGTAAAAGTAATGATTACGTATTTACTTAACAAATAACAAACATCAACTAATTTTACGCTGACGAAAGGTACGAGCGAAGTCAAAGAATACTTTTATTTAGATCATTAAGAGGTTCAAAAATAGTTCTGACGAAAAATAAAGTAGGATATTCATGAATATTGTTCGTACGTTTCTTGTACTTCTTGGCTCCCGAAGCACCACGGGAAATTGCAGCATTACATTTTATTTATACGAATAAATCGTGACTAAATCAGAAATATATCCAAAGGGTTAGAATATGGGTTGAGGAGTACCCGTTACTGTTTACGATGTAAGAGAGTAACGACTTGGTTCCTCTCTACTTTCAAGAATAACGAAGTTACGAAAATGCTCGGTACTTTTTTCAAAGAGCTATCAATGCCACTGGTGTTTCTGATTTGAATTTGGGAATTATTCTTGATACATGAAAGGGGCCGAGAATGAAGATCAGAACACATGTTGACTTGACAGAACAGCTTTTAACGAAGCTGGCTCTGTCGATTTATTGTTGGTTTCAATTATGGCTTCCAACTTCATGGTGACCACTCCAGGTATTTGAATGTCTATGGAATCTGATAACCTGCGTAATTGTAGTAACCGTACTAGTGCATGTGCTTGTATCTGGGGTTAATATAAGGGTCCAGGCAGCTGTGATATCAAATTGCCTTTGCAAACCACGGAAAATTATTCTATGTTGGTCCAGAGTGTTATACAAACCCACCCCTCACACCCACTATCCTATCATACCAGGATTAAAATTTATTGATGGAAAAAATGGTGAGTGATAAAGTAAAACCTACCTTCAACGAACCCTCTTTAAACGGAAACTAGTGTTAAACGAAAATATTTTACGGGCGCGAGAACTTAATTGTGAAAAAAGTGAACCCTTTATTGAACGGAAATTGTTACGCGGACAACGGAAGTCAAAATACGTATATTAGCAGTAAATTTCCAAGTTCCAGAAAACAGCGTTTAGAACTTAGCAGGCACCCTGTGAAAGTCTACCTCGTCTGCTGTAACAGTTGATTCTGTAGGCAATAAGGTCGAAGAAGTCCAAAACTCCTAAAATGAATTAACAACAAGGAATGTGCAAATAAGTCTTCATTCTTTTGTTCTGCAATTCTTTTGTTCCCTGTTCCCCAAGCCTTTTCCAATGCTCGCTTTATTGAGTTGGTCTATCATTAGTGCCTGTCTTCGTCTCAGCCCTTGTCAATTAGCTAAGAACTCTGCATTTAACTGAGCACTTCCCAACTTACATTACGGAAATAGTTCGGCAGTGGTAATATGACTTCCCAAGCAAGAATTGCGCTTGATCTTAACCCGAGATTAAAAGTGATGCAATATTGTATTAATTCGTCGCAAACACATAAATACCACATTGGATAAGGAATGTAAGTTACACCATTTTATTTCTTACTATGTCCATTATATGCATGACCAGGGTTAAATTAGTTTAGCATAGACCTACCACTGTTATCCAGAAACCTGTCTTTAACGGAGAAAAATGAAAGTCCCGTTCGATTCCGCTGAAGGCAGGTTTCACTGTACTTGTACACACTATTCCCTCGATGTGACTACAGACAAATGCGAGAGAAAATAATTTAGTCCAGTATCGTTTGCGGGATATGCTTGCAGTGCATTAGTACCATACGGAATGCAAGCAGAGAAATATCGACCTTCCTGACAACAACGCCAGTTGAGCTGCATAAAACAAACAGCAAACTATAAACGAACTGTATTCGGTGAATTTGGGACGAGTACCTTCACCTATCCTCTTTCCTTTCGTATACGCCCGCACTGGTGCTATAAACGTTGCAAATGCTCCTTGAACCGAAGTAATTCCGACTTGTCTCTGCGTAGACCATACATTTTACTAGGTGGTCTGAGAATAGAGAACTCCCCACACGCTTCTGTGATGCATTTCCGGCCTAAGTAGAAGATTTGTAAGAGTTAAGACCCGACCCGCCAAGTTTATGAACCATTCTCGAGTGCCACAAAACGTGCCAAATAGTTCCTGTAGCAGCTACATTACGGACATAATTCTGCATTTACAGTAATTCTTAGAGATGCATTTTCTGAAAGCCTGAGAACACAAAGCAACCTTTAATCACCTACTTTCGAGCTGTTTAAAAAGAGAGGGATTGGAACAGAACCACTGCCACATTTAAGTTGTACGTTAAGTGTGTTGTTAAAATCATCTCTGAGGTATTACTTCACTGATGAGATATACATACTGTATGTTAAAACATGTTTGTGTTTCGATTTGTGCCATTCTTAGTGAGCAGAATGAAGAGCAAGTGATTTCTTGACTGTCATATTTGTATGGCTACCCCTTATTATTCCAGTTTCCAACGAGGTCGGGGATGAGACGCAATGAAATTTTATGTGGCGAATCATTTTTACAGCCGGATGCCCTTCCTCACGCCAAACTCATGAGGAGTTAATGAGAGATGATTGATGAAGATGAATGAAACTGGGCAACGATGTGAAGGAAGCGGTCGAGGCCTGTCAGAAGGTACCGTCCCAGCATTTGCCTGGAATTGAAAATGGGGAAACCCCGGAAAACCGTTTCAAGGACGGCCGACGGTGCGGCTCAAACCCACGTCTACCGAGTACGCAGATTGGTCCCATGGCCTAGTGCTGGGCTTTAGCGAGCGTAGCTACCGCTCTCGGTCCTTGGCAGTCATATTTATTTTCTTAAAATCGGATGGGAAGAATGACACAGATGGATGATAAGTGTTCATAGCTGCAGGATAAAACCGCACACAGCCTTAGTTCTGAAGCGAGCTTAAAGAGACATATGGAGTTAAGAAATAGGTAGGGCTAATTCAATAGCTTGACATTACAAAATAATGTTATAGTTCAACTGCATACTGTACTTAACATCCATGAACTGAAATATGTTTAAGGCATGGAGTGTGCTACCACACAGGATTGAACCCTAGCGCAGTCATATGGCATCGGAGGCATGAGAGGGAGTAGTGTCAGTAATATACTGGCACGTTAAACATCTCCTTCGGGAAAAATTAAAAGGAACGCGAAAACAATAACATTATTGTTGTTGGACTATGATTATCTGTAATCCTTGTCTCACTTGTACTCTTGTAGCTGCTTGATGTGGGAACTAGCACCCCATGACCTCAGAGTTCTGCGCGGGTAGGCAATACGTTATCCGCGTCCGCCGTGCATCCGCTAGACCTTTTTACGCATTCCCCCGTTTGTTATCCGAATCTACTGGCATTTCAATAAAAAAATAATAATTAGATAAAGCATAAATTACTAAAGCAACATATTTAGACATTTGAGGAAAAAGTCATTCCCTTAGGCTTTGATTGGCACATGCTATGTTTAATATGAATGTTGCCAGAAGTGTGTTAGCCAACACAGCCAGAATTGCAACCCTTTCCTGTTCGGCGAGTTAATTATGCTTAACGACGTAATTTGAATGAGATTAGCTTACAATCATCATCTTACATTTGTCATGAAAAAAAAAACGAAAAAATATGTCAAACATACGGGTCCTAGTTATGATATTAAAAAAGTTCGAATTGTATTCTAAAAACTATCCGCAAATTTCCTCCAAACATTATCAGCAGCCAATCCGCTATCCCCACAGACATGCAAACTCGATCCACTTCAGGGAATGCGGTGCTAGAAGTTTACACTTTGAAGAACCATTACACTAACACAATTATAGTGATAATGGTGCTATTGATTTTAGTGAACCTTTAAAATTATATGACTTCAGAGTTGCTGGAGTTGTCAGGAGTTTGCCCCGGATGTTTTTTTTTTTAATTTTTATCAAGAGCCGATAAGAGCTACTCATTTGCTCTCACGAGAGAAGAGTGCACCTTACGTCAAATTTTACATTTCTGGCGTAGCCGGGTATCGAACCCGGGGCATCCTAAGTACGAGGTAAGCGTACTATCCTTACACCATAAGACTGGACCTGGAGTCGATAACTGATAGTAAAGGAAACTGACTCCTATTTCTTATTCTGAACTTCAGAAACATCAGACTTAGACGGGATCAAAACCGCCATCTTGGGTTTTCATGGCCTAAGTTACGAATCATCCTAGCCTTTGCCTGAAGAAGTAGGAAACAATCACCACCACCAGAATAGTTACATTTTAAAAAATCTACATTACAAAACCCAATTATGAAGCTCGATCTAGGACGGGATAGGTGACTCAATTTAGACGAAATTAAAATACACAACATGCCGATTGTTGAGGCATTTGCAATTTGAAATGACACGATTAGATTACAACTGCCAAACTACACTCTGGTTGATTCAACCTACAGTAAATCCAATGGATGAAATTGAAGATCGAGCGAGATTAGGAAGGGCCACACACATCAATGGGTTTTGGCAGGAATAAAATAAGAATATACTGACTGAATAAACTGAGGATAACCGACTGTCTGATCTTCGCCCCTCACCGTACCTTATTCCTTATTGGATTTTAACACTTGAATATTATTTCATCGGCATCGTAGCTCTTCATATAAAGAACTGAAATTAATCAAGGCGTAAGCAGTTTGACGAGATCTAAAAGGAAGTAAACATACAAACCAAGAACAGCCCGTCGCATTAACAATTAACAAGATGTTCAGTAAAGAACATATAGCCTACTTGCTCCTAAATGCATGGGTATAGTTATAACTAGGGCCCGGATGTTGATGACATGGCACCTTTTTACTGAGCTGTCTAAAACAAAGATGAAGTACATAGAAACTCCAGACGGGCAACCCCGTCTTCAAATATGTCATGTTTATTTTGCATTTTTTTTGCTATTTTTCAATTTTAAGAGCATATTTTTAAGTTTGGTAGATTTTTTGGGTCATATATTAGAGCCATCGGCCTTTTAAGTTTTTTTTCTCTTCAATTTAGTCATGTCACAGCTTTATATGAGGGAGTTACGTCTCTCAGAGTTAGCAGCAAACGACCTTCCTCACTTCAAGTAGCCTACGCTCCAATCACATCAGTTGATGTTGAAACGCAGCTTTTCGAGATATAAAAACTTGTTGGCTGGTAACCGCAGATCATTTACATTTGACATCAGAATGACATTCGTAGTGCAGTGCAACTCAGACTAAAGTGAACATAAACTTTTAAGTGCTAGAAAACTATTTTGAATGACTTGAGTTTGAGCTTAAGATGTCACTTTTTGAATTATTGGTGAGTTTATTATAAGATCATTTTCTACATTTTATAGTGCATTTTTAGAATTTTTGGGAGAGAGAGACACACACGCACACGCACGACACAGGTCATTAGACAAAATTCGACACTCACCCAAGTACACAGGGCTGAATGACCCTGATGTCCATGCATCTCAAATGATAAAACAACAACAGCTTCCTAAACAAATCCTTCCTCGTATAAACGTACACACACTAGTAAACCTACAGTCATCACAGTGACACAGCTTATCAGACAACTTCTACACACACCCAAGTACACGGGGCTACAATACCATGATGCCGCAAAAACCGTAAAGAATCAACAACAAAAACAACAATAACAATAGACTCTACCGCGGATCAAGGAAAAAAAAATCGCTGTAGTCGAGTGTTGAAATATGTGGTGTTATAAGATATATATACTGTATATATACAGGGAGCGGCAAAAAAGATCTGACGGTTTTTAAATCACAACAACACAAACATTTTAAATGATACAAACTCTTTTCTTACTTATAACAGCAAGGTGTACATGTCAATTAATGGAAAACATGAAAGAATAGATTTTAACTTTTAAGATTTGAAGATAACGTCTTTCAAATGAATCCCATCTTTTGCCATGCATTCTTCCAGTCTTGCACTGAAGCTTTGCATAGTCATTAGGCTTCAACTGCTGGGCAATAATCATTTTATACGGATGAAAATGCAAATCGAAACGCAATATTCGTCTCACTGTTCGATCAGACATTTGCAAAGCAGCAGCTTGTTTACGAGCCGGCCGCCGTGGACTTGTTTCCACAGCTTGTCTCACTCGCTCAACATTTTCTGGTGTCCTGGCTGACCTTGGACGGCCTGTCGACGTACGTTTTAAGGCTGAACCTGTATCTCTAAAATTACTCATCCATAACAAAATTGTGTTACGAGATGGAACGCGTCCTCTTCGACTCGCTCAGCCGTACAACGACAAACTGTCAGATCCTTTTGCCGCATGGCAAAAGATGGGCATCATTTGAAAGAAGTCATCTTCAAATCTTAAAAGTTAAAATCTATTGTTCTTTCATGTTTTCCATTAATTGACATGTACACCTTGCTGTTGTAATAAAAGAGTTTGTATCATTTAAAATGTTTGTGTTGTGATTTAAAAACCGTGAAGATCTCTTTGCCGCTCTCTGTAATATATACATACATACATACATACATACATACATACATACATACATACAGGGTGTCGCAAAATTACGTCGACAAACTGAAACCAGAGGTTCCGGCCCTTATCTGAAGTAACTTGAGATAGGACACTTATGGCCGGAAACTAACCGTAAAGAATCTGTGCTATGTTAAACTTTTAACGAGGCAAGTCGGCAACACCGTGCCGAGAAAGTGCGACTTTTCCTCATGACGAAGGAATGTCGCCACTTCTCGTCTGGCGAACTAGCACGGTGGTATCGTGCACGGCAAAAAATGGAAATATGATAAGAAGAAACTTCCGCCAGCTCTGGTTCGAACGGCTACCAAATGACTTGTTTCAAGGAACACGCCGTGCCGTACACGATACCACTGGACTAGTTCGCTAGACGGGAAGTGGCGGCATTCCTCCGCGGCTGCTATGGGACGGAAACATTAGAAAAGTCGCACTTTCTCGGCGCGATGTTGCCGATTTGCCTCGTTAAAAAGTTTAAGGTCGCACAGATTAGTAACGGTTCGTTTCCGGCCATAAGTGTCCTATCTCAAGTTGCTGCAGGTAAGGACCGGAACCTCTGGTTTCAGTTTGTCGACGTAATTTTTCAACACCCTGTATTTATACAGTTATATGTATTTTCGATTGCAAATACACACTATTATGCTTAACACTATAACGTGTGAGTAGTTATGAATCAATAAATACAAATAAATGAAGTAAAAGAGATTTGAACCTGCTGGGATTTGATCCACGAACCTCTAGACTATGATCCCAAGTCGCTACCACTACGCCATACATGCGCAACACTAATACTTGGTTACCAACTGGTTTAGTATAACTGCATAATATTTTGTGTTGCAATGAACGATTTCATTAGAGTTTTCTGCCGTTTCTATAAACCATTTGATACTAAATAATTATGTACTGTATTAATTTGTTCATAACATTCCTAAAAGGATATAAACTTAGGAAGTTACGGAAATATATGGACTTACGAGCAAACAATACCCGCCATTTTGAACACGAGTCGGCACGGACAAGCACGATATGGCACGTTCGGCCTGAACTGTTAGTCACTACTGCGGTTACATATTCTATATTAAAATGCCAATATCCTACCAGTTACCTCCTTGAGGACAGTTTAAAACTCCCTACCGGTCACCTCCTCGGGGACAGTTTAAACCTCCCTACGTACGATGGGGGTATTTGGTAAGGCCAGGCCTTGTTGAATTGTAAGTTACGGTTTGGCTATAATAATCGCATGAATCATACATCCGCCATCTTGAAACAATTTGCCCGATTTCCTTGTAGCTTGGGCAAAAGACGCTTCCCACATTAAGGTATATTCTTGCAAAATTTGGTACAGATCGGACGATTAGGTTAGTCGTAATTTGATATAAGCTCAGAACATTTGGGTGAGTGCCATTTCTTTCTTGTTATGATGGCGGCAATATACAGCGAGTCTCTCACGACTCGGCCTGCCAGCGCGCCCAGCTTATCTGTCTCCCGTTGACTCATCACTTCCCGCTCGGCATAACATAGCACTTCGCTAACGTTATCCGTGCATGACATGCAGGCCCGGACTTAAAGAGATCCAAGGCCCCTATGCACTTGACATTTGCCCCCCCCACCACCATCTCGAAGCTATTTTGGGAATTTAGCAAATTAAATGCACTAGGACAGAACATATAATTTTTAATCGACTTTATTATTAAACATCAGAATAATACAGTCTATGTTACTATAGTTAAGTTATTCTATAAAATTTATAGAATCATACGACGAACTTTCTTCTGTGCCAAAGAATGACGTCATCATAGTCAATTGACTGCATTATTTCTTACTATGTGCATTACAGATAGTGAATTGAGCCTGTTCTCTCCTATGTTAGATCTTAAGTAATTCTTTACTCTCTTTAGTGCTGAGCAGTTTGACGCTGGCGTACACAACAGCATTCGGAGCGCAATTCCTACGTTTGGATAAATGCCCAAAAAGCCTTTTTCTGATAAGTATTTGCATAGCTTCAGTGACTAACTCCATAACTTCATCATTCGACGACAAATGAGCTTGCAGTTGCAGACACTCGTTTCCCAAAGCCCCATCCAAGTCCCCCGGATAAAAAGTTATAAGGTTTCTGGTTCCTTCACGGATGTCTTTTAGATTCCAAACGATGTAGTTTCGTAAGAAAGTCAAACTTTTTACTTAACTCCTCATAAGCAGATAAGATTACGCCAAAGGGGCCCCTAGGCTGGCCGGGCCCCCAGGCCGGGGCCTTGTAGGCCTAGGCAGAAATCCGGCATGAGATAATTAAAATTAATAAAATAAGCTGCTACTACCTTATGACAGAAGATGTTCTAAATGTTCTCCTCCTACATTCACACATTTCCGGCATCGTCTTAGGAAACTCCGATTCACACGCATATGTTCATCTTTCGTAATTGAGGCTATTTCTCTCCGGATATGTTAATATTTTTTCGGACGAAGCTTACACGGGTATGGTTCGACGACGCAGAATAACAGATATTGGAATACAGAAACCCCCCATCGCATATACGAAATTCCTCTACATACCGAATGAGTCGGAGTATGGTGCGCAGTGAATGCATACATTACGGTATTATAGGGCCTATCCTTTTTCAAGTCACAATTAATGCACAAAGGTACAGGGATAATATACTCAAACCATTTTTTGACGAACTGACTGCCACTAACTCTCGAATTGGATATATTCAGCGAGACTCTGCCACCGCGCATACAGCTCATGACACATTAAACTTAATTGAGGAACGTTTTGAATACAGTGTAATTATACGGACTTATGGCTGTCACGGTCCCCATATTTAACTGTTTGTGACTTATTTATATGGGCGCTTAAAGAATAAAATGTAAGCAAGAAACCCTCACACGTTGGGCGAACTGAAAGAACATATCCAGAGAGATATAAAGCCTCTTACGGAAGACGAACTTATGCGTGTGAATCGGAGTTTCCTAAGACAATGCCGGAAATGTGTGGATGTATGAGGAGAAAATTTCCAACATGTCGTGTCATAAGGTACGAGCTTATTTAATTAATTGTTATTTTCTTAATTTTAATTATTATCTGATGTTATGCACGAATAAAAAGAGCGAAGTGCTATGTTATGTCGAGCGGAGAGTGATGAGTCAACGGGAGACATAAGCTGGGCGCGCCGGCCGGCCGAGTCGTGAGAGAGACTCACTGTACAACACGACACTGAGTTAAGGTGGTTCGATTTGGTTTCGTTGTGTTTTAATTTATAAGGGGATCGATTTGCACACATACACGGCCGCCATCTGCAAACTATTGGGCTGATGACCTTGTAGTTTGGTCAAGGTGTCTTCCCACATGAAGGTATGTTGTTGCAAAATTTGGTAGAGATCAAATGATTAGGTTAGTCGTAATTCGATATAAGCTTTGAACATTGGGTGGCCGCCATTACGTTTTCGTCAAGATGGCGGCGATATAAAATATGATACTGCTAGTGCTACCTCTACACCAAATTTCGTTCAATACGGTTTCACCGTGTTTGAATTGATGGGGGGGGGGGGGCGCTGACATACCAAATTCCACACACTCACGGACACACAGACAGACAATATTTTGGTCCTGTGTAGATGTCATAAGTCTACTTTCATTTTTTGCAAAAATCGAAAGTAGGCTAAAAATGATGTGCAGCTATCAGCTGATGTGACGCTGAGAACAGTAGTGAGCAGAGTGGATTGGGTGACGCAGGAGTAGTGAGGGGCGGGGAGGGGAGAACAGGCAGCGACACAGAACGAAAGCGAGGGGAGAGAACAGGGAACAGGCAGGGCATGCGAGAAGTTTCATGCAAGCGACATGCTAACCGGTAGCGTGTAGGCAAGGCAGCGTTCATGGCACTCCAGGAAATAGCTCACATTACCAATAATGTTTGTTTGGTTCTGCCAGGAATGTGAAACTTACAGTGTCCATCCTTTGTCTTTGAGCCTCTCCTGGACTGTAAGAGTTTAAATCCCTAAGAACAGTATGTGCCAGGAAATTACTCACTCTTTATTAATGAATGATTCACTACCATGTCACAGGTCGGGTAAAATGAAGCATGGCATTACATATTCTTTTGCGTTGATTCATCAGGACCTTTCCGACATCGTGGTCATTTAGCCACCTGTACTTGGGTGTGTGTAGAGTTGCCAGATAACCTGGGTTACTGTGATGTCTGCACTAATGTGTGTACTTGTAACGAAATATTCGTAGTGCCCAATAAAATTGAGAATGTACTAACAAATAAATAATCAAATACACATTATAAGAAAATGCATAAGTACTGCGATCCTTCCAAAATCGTATACCACCCATGTTCACCAGTATGACAAGGATGTGCGAGCTGGACATATTCTGAAGTAGAATGAAATTAAAAAAAAAAAAAAAAAAAAAAACCACTAAAATATCAACTGAATGTACAGCAAGGGTTAAGACTATAATCTTGGCCACTGACGCGACTCGGCTAGCAACATGCACATTCTACAGACTCTGGATCCGAGTAAGTTTAGTTATCAGCAGGTTTCGGACAATTACGCATACAAATATACACGAAATTTTTGGAAATTCGCATTAAACAAGCATAACTCTGACATCAAATAGCAATGTGTATAATAAAAAATGATTGTTACACTTAGACGCCGTACAAATTAACAAGAAATTACACACCGTACCACAATAATATGCTCCAGGTTGTCATGAAATTCATAAGCCTCCATTACATTTTAATCACAGCATGATGTTACAGGTGCTAACACTCAAACTTGCGCCTATGTTCACTTAAAATGGCTTTGCACTCAGAAAACTCTCTCCAAATCACATGGCGCAATTGTAGCCTACTCCAAATCACAAGACTTCTAGTATCGATGTACCGTCAAATTGTTCTTTGCCATGGATATCATGAGAAATGTTTTTAAGCCTGAGGTTGTTTTTAGCACTGCACTGCAATTTTTCCATGAAAGTTGGTTGGTTAGGTTCATTAGGAATCTGATGAATTCTTCAACAATACCACTAGGACTACTACTGTGAAATGACAGTACTTTTTCTAGCTTTTTTGATGTCAATGTATGAACGTTCATCTCGTAAGGATGGGTGAATGCGGGAGCAGCACATCAACTGTATCCAAAAAGAAAACCAATCTTGTGGCGTGCAACCTTTAGGAACACTCCTTTCAGTATAGAGAACAAAACATTTACTTCAGTCAAGAAAACCCGGACTGCTTCAGCACTTCCATCAAGTGCTACATACTGTACACATGCGACGTTTAATCTGGGGATATAATACCCCCAACACCTCCCACGTAACGTGCAGCATCAGCGCAGGCCACGAGAACATGCACATAAAGAATGCATGATGGTCACAAAGGAAGTGCAGGATTGAAAAAATGCATCAACTGTTGACTGATAAATCTTAGGTAATATATCCATAGTTAGTAGACTGATTTGTCTCTTCTTCCTCGTCTAAAATTCCTAACACGAAGTTACCTTTGATCCACTTTATTTCGTCAAACGACACCCAAAGATATTTTACATCAGCCTTTCCCTTGGTTTACCATCACTTTATAACTTCTCATATATAAGTCAAATTTTCCTGTCGTGCCCTGCGGACGTCTACACTCCATCTTATTATATAATACGCTAAGGTGTGTGTTTCACAAAACTCAAGCTCCTAAACCAGAGGAAGTTAGAAGGGGTGGTTTGAGCCAAAATCTTCCAAATTGTCTCAATAGTACAGGAAAAATCTTGCATTTCTTGAGAAGTAAACTGAAATTGATTTATTTGTTTATAAAGTGCTTTTAAACAAATAAACAAGACGATAGTCCCTGGCAGAATTTTGTCGTGTATATGCCGCATAGCACTAGAGCCGGGCGGGTAATCTGCCTTTTATAAAATATATGACAGTGTAATGAAGAAATCTTTCATAAAAGGTGATTTTATAAAATTTATTTTATAAAATGTATGAGCATCATGCTATCTTTGATAAAAGATTCAAACCCAAATGGCGGATCATAACAGCTGGAATATTACCACAACAAAGATGCTCATATCAGAGTGTGAAATGCATTAAATGTTACATAACATGTTAGGCCTACATAATGAATGGTGTACAATGTAAAACATAAATAACAGATAGAAGTGTAGGTAAAAATAGCAGAGGCTATAAGCGCTGCACACAAAGGGCGCACATTTCAGGACATAAAGAGGAATTAAATAGTTAAATAGGCTGAAATAAGTCGTGATTAGTAGGCCTACTGTGTTTTATGTTAGAATAGAATTCGTTAATTTCAATTATGGTATTACAAGTGAATGCAAATAAGCACTTTATCTTTACCAGTACGTAATACATGTAACCAACCTCAATAGAATATGTCTAGTTGGCCGAACGAGTCGAGCGCTCGACTCCGGACCGAAAGGACCGGAGATCGAATCTCACCTAATGCATAGTTTTTTACTTCGTATGTTTCAATTTTATTTGCTCGGGCAGTGGTTGTTTCGAACGTCTGATTAATGATTAATGTCATCATAATTATTAAATCATAATGTAATTTTCCAAGTCTTCGAGTGTAGCTCGTTCACCAAGATTTTACTCGTATCTTTCCTGTCACTTGGCGACCCATGGTTTAACCGATAGACGTTTAGTTTATCTTTCCATTTCTTTTATATACCGGTATTGCCACTACAGAATTTTAACTACCGTAACACAGTAAAGTGAACAAGGAACTGTCCTTCATCCATTTTGCTGAACTATGATAAAATATTTGATGTAGTGAAATGGTATGATTATTGCTTTGTATAACTTTTATAAAAGTTCAGTTTTATAAAATAGTTTATACAATTTATTTGACAAACTTCTTTGATGGTGTAATACCGGCCTACGAGAGTTCTCGCTAGAGTCCGCTAGAATGCATAATTATACGAAGCCAAGTTATCAGATTTGTTTTAATTTAGTTCAAAATTTTACCGAAAGGAAGAAAGAAAGAAAGAAAGAAAGAAAGAAAGAAGTCTGCGCTACTAGTTCGAGCTATACGCTGCCGAAGTGACGCGCCTAGCAACCGCATGGGCGCAGCCACATTGGACCCAAACAACTGGTTGCTAGGTTTTTTATACATAGGAAGCTGCATTAACGCTGCGCAGCGTCTTGAATTTTGTGGATAAAAATGTGTCATACGCGTGAAATTAGGCAAACGCCTCCCGTGAAGATCATCTACAGTGTTGGAGCTACAAAATAGAAGTGAAATTATATGGATAAAGTACGAGAATTTTGCGAGATAGTATGAATAATGTTGACCTCACTCCTGAGGCAAGAATTGCATGGCGGGCACTACAAATTATAAATATTTATCATTTAGTGGATAGAGTATCTAATATAGAGAGATATTTAGGACATATATGTCACATAAAGGGGTTTTTGGTTCATGTGGGGAGTGTAGTTGTAATTAAATATGGTTTGTACTATTATAAACTACAACCTACATAACCTTACAGCTGATTCACTAACACCAATAAATGTTATCCTACAACTTTTCTGAGTGGTGATTTTTCACTTAATTTATTTAAGCAGTGAATTGTGTTTCCAAATAACAATTAGGCCTATCCGAGAGTGAAAATTTCTGCCTCAATATTTTATTTTTTGCACTTTCAGAAAACAATTATCATGTAGGCCTACACCCTGTAACAAAGTTACAGTACCGTATAGTGACATTATTCAAGCCAATGAATACTGCTTATTTCTGAAGTGATGGAGTGGCAAGTCTTGTTGTGATTGTCAGGGAAAATCATCGTTTTGGTACCGGGACTAGCATGCCCACTTCGTACCAAGTAGGCTACTTGTACCACTTTGACTGTTCATGACATATTGTGTGAATGTTTGCTAGGATTGCTCGTGAAGATGCAGGGTAGTTATTGTTTTGTTCTAAATCTCTATATAGGCCTACCAGCTAATTCTATTTAGCTCTTTTGTGACACACCAGCTAATGTGTAACAATAATCAGTGTGATAATGTGGTCATCAACTTGGTGTACTTATTGGGTGAGAGCCTCGGATATTTTCATGTCAGTTTTAGTGGCCTTAGGCCCTATATTTAGAGCTAGGATAGGAAAAGTGCCCCATTATTTAGAATGAGGTAGGACGATAGGCTATAATTGCATACGGTACCTGTTAGTGAGCACACAGGTTAGGCTTTGTTAATTTGATTCGTTTTCAAACAAACGCGGCGTTGTGGTAAACACACAAATTGTATTGAAATGCAGTCTTTGTTTCTTCTATAGCTGTTGATGAGATTTGGCCTAAACTCTCATCCAAATATTTTGAACTGTTCCCTTATGCATTCATTTTATTTGTAATTTACTGGTAGGGCCTACGGTGCTTTATTTTCCGTAGTATTGGTCATTCATACGGGACGTGATTCACAATATCCAGAAATGTTCTATTTTCATGTTTTCACTTAATTTAAGGTAAATATCGTAGGCCACATCTCTACGACTTATGTTAATGTCCATCTCGTACGCAATATTTTACAACTTTACTGGACAACTATGTTAAATTACTGTGGAAAATATACTTTTCTATGTTTCTTGCCTCTAGACATCCATGCATGTACAGTTTTATACGATACGAATAGGGGCCATGTTGTATTGCTCCAGTTGCTTAGCAACGGAGCGGAAGTGACGTTGACTTCGGCAGCGTATTGAATGAGCTGCTCTCCATGCGCAGTTATCGGTTATAGGCCTAAGTGCCGAACCTCTGAAGCTACTTGTATTTCAAGGTCCGAGTGATGAGGACATACTACTCCCGCCTGCTGCCTCTTCGTCCCTTAGTTTAGTTCCTCATGCCGCGAACTGTCTTTTCGAAGCAGTTCCTGAGACTCCTTAAGCTCTTCAGAAGCGACGTTCATTGACACTGTATGACCTCATCTAATACTTTACTAACATGCAGAACACTTCAGACTTGATTGATACAGCCTCAGAGAGCTCCTACTGACACATGGAGCGGACTAGGGCCAATTACTCGCGTCCATCCTTCCCAAATCCTGCACTTAAGAAAAAAAGTATAGATGTTTTCTTTAGTCCATTAATAATAACTAGTATGTCATCCAGTATTCGCACGAACTGCGTATCGGAGAATAATCACTCACGTATGCGGGAGAGTCCATGTGCTGCAGCATGGTTAAGTGGGAGAAACGTTCACTTCTCTCGTTGCTACGGAAATGTTCACATCGGCTCGTACTGTAACTGTAGCAGTATTGTACGCCAGTGTCTCCGAAGAGCACAGCAGCCGTGACCCCCTCCACTGTCCTTCTACTCCTGTTTCCCCTTTAGGGTTCCCGCATATTTGCGCCATCAGGTATTAAATGCTAACTAATGTATCTTCTTTGCCATACTTCAATCGTGAAAATGTATTTTAAAATTAATCAACATTACGATTGCTTTGCATTTATTCACCTACTTGAGATATGTTAATGTTACGGTTATCACGTCCATTTTAACTACAGCGGCTTTTGAGACGGGTGTGGCAATTTTGCCGTGGCAGTGTATCTATTGATACGTGTCTCATATTTAAGTCTGCTTAAATACCAGCAGACGAGAGCCTTACCACAGTGTCACTAGTTTCGTTTGCTTAGGTGGATCAGTCATACACGACAGAATAGTTATTTTTTATACCAACTATTGACACAGCTAAATGAGGGAATCGACCACCTTAGCGTCAGGAATAAATATTTTTAGATTCAACTTGTCTATCTCAAACTGGTGGCTGTACTGTGCCCAACTCTAGGAATGGGTATTCCAAGATTCAGACACCTAGATATCAAGGGAAAGGCTACAACCGCTTTTGAAAGTTGAGATATTTGAATATCGCGCTCCATTACTTCTAGAAGGGAATGGAAATTTTATGCAGCCAAGAGCATGTCAAGTGACGTAGCGAGTAGTAGCAGAGGTCGAGACTATTTGCTGATTAAATAGTTAGCCATGGAGTAGAGACTTGAGACTTGGATCAGATTACTGGCACGGCCAAATGAAAGAGAATGCACTTAGTATCAAGTAAATCGGACCAGGGATACCAGAGATATGAGGATTTCCATATTTCAGCGTGGTCCTGACCGTTTTGAATAAAAGCCGGCCGGCCCAAGCAACATCAGCTCACTTCGAACCAAGCTCTTGCATGACAAGGTGCTGCTGCCACGTTGAGCCAAGGCACATGGTTGCCGGATCTACGCAGAAGATATCTTTAAATTGTGATAGTCACAAAAGTGCTGCGATACATGTGGAACATAGTAAGTTTCCGGCAGAGAGAATCACTAAGGTGATTGTTGTTTTTCTACGGACACTGGTGAAATACTTTATTTCTATATGGGCATATGCTAGACTTTGTCTAGAAAGTACTTTGTCACAGTCCAGTAATAATAATTTAATACTTGGATATTTTAGTCCAATTAGTCAGTTTCATAAATTGTAACTTGATAACCACTCAGATCTATCAGTATATTGAAGGCCAGTCTATCACGGTGTTGTTCATTAGCCGACAAAGGGAAACTATATGTTGCTTCCCGCATGATAAGATGGTGATAAGCCATGCCCAGGGAACGATCTTGAGAACAGCCGTTGATTGATTTAGACTGTCAGTGTTTTCTTGTACTGAAAAGATTACCGTGAGTTATGTTACAACTGACATATTTGAGAATAGATCACTTGGATCTGACCCCATTTAAGCGAAATGCTATGGACTTAATTGAAGCCAATATTAAAATGGATCAGCAGTTACTTCAAACTTCAAGAAATATTTCCACTATGTCGTGTTAGACAGATTGTGGGTATATAATGGCGGCCGATACAAGGATTAGACGTGCGTGTCCGATAGGGCATGTATCTGGATAAATCTGGTACAGACCAGGTTCACTACGCTTCAAGACCAACGAGAAATGTAAGCCACATTTTGACTTTATATTATGCCTAGCTAATTGGAACAAACTCATTTTCTGCGATGACCAACACATTTGTTTTTCTTCGTATTTAAATCTTGCAATGATTTACGCAAGACATATTAGAGTTATTCTGAGTTTTTTCAGCACTCAGAACAGTTTAGGAGCGATGACCGAGCATAACGAGCATTTATTTGAATGTTTCATATTTTTTGATAATCACGGTTATCAGCCGATGTAACTGTAAAAGTTAACAATTATTTTTGTTGAGAAATGGATATTTTATCCATATTCGAAGAATCGAACATGTGGATTCTCACATAATGAAATAATAATTAAACACATTTACAATAATATAAATAATAATAATAATAATCCAATAATAATAATAATAATAATAATAATGATTTTCATAACTTTTCTAAATAATTCTTGGATCTTATATTTTCTAATAATCACATTCATTGAGAGAGAGCTTATGAAGTAGTTTAATCATTTCTAGTTTGGAACAGGTGATTTTCCGAAGGAGAGTGGTTAGCGCAAGCCCGCATTCAACCAACATTACAGTTCTGGTTGAACAGTTAATATTTGCCATGAGCAAAGTATATTTTTCAGATAACACGGAGAGGCATGAAACGGGAAGCAAATTATATTTGTATCAATTAGGATATTTTTGTATTTATAAAAATCATGACGTAAATACACATTCGAAAGTGAAATATAGAGTATCATAAGTATGGTAACTTCACGATTTGAACTGAATGGTAAAATAAAATAAACTTGTAAGTTTATAAATCTTCCAGTGTTGATAACAAGCAGAGGCTTGATTTATTGTATAAATTTTGGGAAGAAAATTTATATGTGTGGAGTAGTTTAAATGCCATTCCCAGGTGCGCATGTTTAAGTCGCAGGAATGATGAGGTTTTTATTTGAGCATCAATCAAATAGCAGGTTCGATGACTCAGTGTTAAAGGAGTATTGGAACTACACATTGCGTCGTATGAATGACCCAAAGGTTATTTCTTAAAAACCATCAGTTCTTATTTCAACCTTGTTTACGGATTCCATTAAGACTTTGATTTTGCTAGAACCCGGATTTGTCATGATAGTATTTTATTCTTCTTCAGAGGAAGACCTTTGCCGTTGTTGTTGGAATGTTGTGTTCTTACACAAATAATAGAATGGGCCACTGCCAATTAAAAATAATTCTATAACCACGAATAATTTGAAGGATGTTTTCAATCCTAGTGCCATGAACTAAATGAATTTATTATGAAGCTACAATTCTTATTTCCACATTCTGTCGAAGAATTGCAAGTTGTGAAAGTTACTAAAATGGCCACAAATATAAATATTTTTCTTAATAATGATTCCAAGTGGAAAAACGAATATTTGAATGGTCCAACAATTTATTGATCAAGTTGATGATTCAGAAATCATATATTTTGTTAGGAACTTGAAGTTTATAATCGAGTCACTTCTCGAAACGTTTAATGTCAGAAGAACAATTAATTTTGTTGTGCTTCGCACAGTTCTTCGATGCTATGCTCAATGGTCAAATACTTTTCAGATGCTGTTGTTAATATGTGTACATAATTTGTGTTGATTCAGAAAGAATAATATTTTTTGACAATATTTTTTTGAAACTGGAAAAATAAGTGAAAGTTAAAAATTCTATGAACAATTATTCTACGAGTATTAATATTATGTAAAAATTCAACCAGTGAACTACAGTATTTCCAGTAAAGACAATTAAATTTGAACTGGATTTAATCATAAATAATGGATATAATTTTGGAACACAGTCTACAGGACTGATAATCAGACTTGTGTCTCCAAAGATAATTGTCCAATGTGTTGGAAAATTTCTGTACATTGTGTAAATAGTAATGTGGGTCGCCACACATGAATGATGCTGCTTTGAGCATTTTATTTTGCAGTCAATTTTAAATTCAGAATAAAATGATGTGTTATGCCCAGTTGAGTCTCCTTCTATCCTTATTGTTGCATTGAGCCAAAAATCAGTAAAGCATTTTTTTTATTTGATGTAGTTTTTGCGATTAGCTTTAACCCATCTGGCGCCCCGGGATATTTTGACTCTCGTGCTGACTGATTCTTGGTAAAATGCATATGTGGTCGTGCGGACTCCGGTCTAAACGGGCACAGTACAGAGATTCACAAATTATTGCAATGAAAATAAAGTTTTGAAACAACATTAGGCTGAAGTCATGCAGCGGAATTTCAACACAATAACAGCACAAAAATGTATTGGCATATGAATCATGTTGACCTTATTTTGTTCAGTTCATAGTGCGATTCAGCGACTAGGATTGGAAAAGGAGCAAAACATTGATCTTTTTATTTTAAGAATCTTTTAAATATTTTTTTACTGAAAATATGTCTTTAGAAGGCATAGAGTTTCAAAATTCAAGAAGTGTAATCGCCTATTGTGTTGACATGAACCCCGCCTATTGTGCTGACATGAACCCCATAACAGAAAATGTGCTAAACGTTGTATTCATTTTTGTTATCTATACTAACATAATAAAGCTTAAGAGTTTGTGTGTTTAAAAGCGCTAATCTCTGGAACTACCAGTCGGATTCAAAAAAATACTTTTGTATATGATAGCCTAAACTATTCCTCTTGAATCTGGCTATGTTAATTTCACACAGGCCACTCCATTCCCTGCATTTATGCCCTTTTGGCACAAATCTACACCGTTTCACCTATCTGAACCAAAAGTTGTATACTTAACCCTTTGGAACCCTGCGAGTAACACTGTCTGCATGAAATTTCGGACAGACCACTCCATTCCCTGCATTTAGGCCCTTTGGCACATATCAACACCGTTTCACCGATCTGAACCACATTTTGTACACTTAACCCTTTGGAACCCTGCGGGTGACACTGTCACTTTAAATTTCGGACAGACCACTCCATTCTCTGCATTTAGGCCCTTTATCACAAATCTACACCGTTCCTCCTAATTGCACCAAATTTTACATACACTTTGAAATCCTGCTGGTAACACTATCCACTTGATATTTTGGACAACGCTCTCCATTCCCTACATTTAGAACAACAAACAAACTGAACTTGAAAACTACGTATTAAGGCCCTAGAACCATTCATGTCCGTAGTAGTGTAACTGTAAGAGTATTTTAATAAGTCTATTGTTGACAGGCAATTCGGGCTGCATCACGTCGCCCCTACCAGTGTTCTGGTGCAGAATTGCAAAAATAGTTAAATCTTGCACTGCTTATAAATTGCAGTCACGGGGAGTAATTAGTGCAAAAAGATTTCTTAGGCCCCTTAAAACAGTTATCATGAACATCATATGCCTCTGTGTAAGTGCAGCGGTGTTGGTGCAATGCATTGAGGTTATCAGCTGCAATAAGCGTTGGTGCTTTCAAATTTACCTAAATTTATTCCGAGACTTATCGTTGAGCGCTATGTGGCGATAAATGATACTATTGCTACCTCAGGAGCTCGGGACAGCCGAAGTTTTCCAAAGTGTTCTGATTATGTTCCCACGGCGCTATGTGACTAAAGACGACACTATTGGTCTCTACATTTCTAACAGACAATGAGGTTAAGTCCCTAGGCAGTGTCTTATTTCACTTACTCCTCTTTCTAATCATTTTTAGAAATTTGTTTTTAAATTACATGTGTCAGTTATGTAGTTAGTAAATAGCCATTTCCCTATTCATTATTATGATTACGAGAAAATGACCTAAATGTTACGTCCATTATACTGTACTCCTATCACCCCCACTACAACCACCACCAGCACCACCACCACCACAAAAAGTTATATTTAAAAATATTTCTTTTATGGTAGTTTAAGTATCATATGCCAGTTCTGTAGTAGCATTCATTATCATCCATAAAACAAATAAATCTACCGAGCGAAGCCGGGCACTACTGCTAGAACTAGGCTATATAAGTTTTCTACGATGTCGCCTTGAATTACTATCTAGTATTGATAAGGCTGACAAGTTTGGTCTACTTTGTGGATAATATAGTCAATGCAGATCTACAATGGTACGGATCCACATGATATGTCGTCTCAGGCAAACGTTCGACGGTCATGAGACTTCGCACAGAGACGGTAAGTCGCTCGCCATGGCAAGACTTGCAAGGCATCGAGCACATTTCTGTGGCTTCATGCTGTCAGATTTGTAGCCTTTTGAGATGCCGTACAATGGATTTCCATTTTTCATTTCTCAAGCTTTCTAAGAATTGCTTATTTGAGGAGACTTGAAAGGTTGGATATTAAGGTACCATGTGTCACTTAATGAAAGAAGAGTTTAATAAGTTTTTATTAATATATTTTTATAAATATGGAAAGCCCAATGGTTTGGCCATTTTAAAAACACCGGTTCCTGTGAGATATCACAACTTCAGCAACATTAGACGTGATCATGATAATTACATGGATGGAGGACCGGGTCTGGGCGACTTAACCACCCTACAACAAGTAAACTCCAGCTTAGAAACACTTTCTTGGACCAACGTTAAGAGACAGAAAACCCTTTTGGACACTTAAAATAATAGTTTGCTTTACTCACAGAGCACCTCTCAGTCTTAAAATAAAACTTCTTCGTTTGGAGCAGTACATCAAGAACAAAATCAGAACACTAATTGTAAAATCAATAGTGACAAGGCTGCCATATATATGATCACAATGGTACTATCTGATTAAGGCTCGTAGTTTTGGCCAATAGAAAGTCATGCACTCACACACGTGACAACCAGAAGGAACGTTGTTGTTATTGATTCATTTAGGGGCATTGCGACATAGTGGTCATAGCCAATGCACTTGGGGAGTGTGTGTGTGGAATTTATAACATTTCACATTGTGATGGCTGAACTAGTGAGTAGATGGCGGCCGTAGCCTTAATTTAGGTACCATCCCGGCATTACCACTTCTCAGTTCTGCCTCAGGAAGATGAGTGAACCCCGTTCCAGCACTCAGACCAGAATTACATTTCTGGGCAGAGCTGGGAATCGAACCCAGACCCTCAAGAATGCTAGCCGCTACAACACGAGGTGATTTCAAGAACTGATTGGAGGATACCAGCTGTGGGAACAGTGGAGTAGTTAAGTGTATAAAATACACTGCACATTTTCAGTCTAAACACAATATAGCGAAAATATTGCATGTATTTGTATATACTGTAGCAGGTAAATTGCCTATATTATACCCTCGCCACACGTGAACATGCATTGAGCCATAATTCACTACTGCCCTCCACACGCGACCAAAAACTCAGGAAAATACCGTTGGGTACGAGAAGAAGTTCCACTGAAATTTATATCTAGACTAGCAACACGCCCCGATTTCGCCCGGTTACAGTTATGAATGTATTAAGTGATGAGCGCTTTTTTCAATGTCATTGAACTATGACCTATATCAGTTTTACGTCTCGGCATGATGGGTTAAAATCACTGACAGGACTATTAATTATATTATCATGGAGAAGCATGTGCATCAAATTCTTGTCAGACGTAATTTAAGAATGGCGAGGTGCATGAAACACAACTCCCCCTTCCGTCCCATCTTAACTTGACTGTGTATTTTGCGGAGCGAAAAGTTCACAGGCGAAATTAAGAAAAGCCAAGTTGCACATCCAGGGAAACTCCAAACACAACCACTCTTCTCTAAAGTCGTAACTCAACACGACTCGACAGTTCGCTGCTGGCTTCATCAGGGGATAATAGACTCGCCAGCTAGCTAGGCTGTAACTGGGGTGATAGGTTCGCCCCTGGCTAGCTCGTAAACTGTCGCCTACGTAATTGAATCGACATTGTTGGAAGAAATGAAAACTTAAAAACACTTATAGTGGGCGATGTATTGAAGATAGAGATATGCTCCCAGGATTTTTTTAATAGAACTTTTCATGCTGAACAATTCTTACACTCTTAGTACAGGGTCTTTATATTTGCTTGGCAAGGATATTCTCACTCATGCGCTCTGCCAGTGACGGCACAGTTGCCGGCGACCGTGCGCGCATATGTACGGCAGAATACGGTGCTTAAAATCATTATCATGTATTTTTACTCATGTTAACAGTAGATGCTGAAAATGTTCCCCATCCGCTGCCAAACATAATCGGCATCTCCCTATGAAGTTTCTGGTTACTCTGGTTAATTAGGCTTCAGTAAAGAAATAACGACCTTTATGTCTACTTTTATTGTTTACTGAACCTGTACGTTTGAATCTCTTCTAGCCAGTCGTTTTATTGTCTGGTTTATAGGAATTCGTATCCCTGGAAATTTCACTCGAAACTTTTGTTATTGTTCTAGCGCACCATTTCCTGCACTTTATGTACGTATTGTGCAGATATACACGGCCACTGAACGAAAATTTCACATAAGGCTTTACAGCACTATACACAATCACAGTAAAACACTATACAATACGATATACAGTGCACAGTAGCTTTATAAAACACCCAATTAGCGCGGAGCTCACACGCCTACTGCAGCAAAAGCGTGGGAATACGGCCGGAAACCACACGTGCCAACCTGTAACAGCCAGCTATTGGCCGGGAAACGGTGGCAAAGGTCGAGCGGAATCGCTTTGCCAAGAAAAATGAAGACCCTGTATATTGATATTCTTCACGGTTTGCTCAGCGTAAGCTTAAAAAGTGCACGCACGCCAGGTTTTTTACCGCCATTTTTTTACTGAAATCGTTACTGCTTGGCTTCCTTTGATCATAAATTATTTTCTACAGAAACCTTCCTAGAGATATCCTTCACAGAATGATGAAAATCGTATAAAAATCTATCCAGTGGTTCTCGTGATTACCCGTGACATCCAAGATTCGGGGACTGTTTTATACTAAGTCGAGATAGAGATGGTGAGCTGAGTGAAGTCTAGTCTCTCTCTCTCTCTCTCTCTCTCTCTCTCTCTCTCTCTCTCACACACGGTTAAAGGAAAACTGAATAAAACATGTGGATACAGACTTGAAATGTTGCAGGAGTCTGCCCTTTTAGATGAAACTGTAAGGAGGACGCGACCTCCCTGCCTCCCGTCAGTGTCCGTGTTCAGTGCAATTACACTTACACTAATTTTTAACTTTCACACAACTTTATGGACTGCGTCACTAAGTCGAGACTTCATAATCCTTTTCCCTCTCAAAAAAAAGTTATAAAAATGTAGTTAGTTCCCTTAGCAATCTCCACACTTGAATTGCTTCCTTAGAGTAAGGTTGCTTCCTAAATAGCGCGTATTCAAAGGGAATTTTATGCAACCTGTTGCTTTTAACTGGATCAGTTACTTTCAGACATAGAACAGGAGCTTAGTCTATATGGCGAAATCCTAGAAGGAGCCACTGTCGTCTGGTCTATGGGAAAATGGGGGTGAAGCTGATTCCTGCTCGTGGTGCCCCTGCATAGGTAGTCGGAATTTGAATTTCCGTTACTGAACTGAACGTCAGCATTCCAGAAGCATCATTAAAGTACTATCTGAAATGATTCATTCTAGTAGGGAAAGGCTCTTATCAGAGCCCAATTTAACAATTATTTCTTTTAACATTGAAGGACTGTCTTCTTGTAAAGAAGATCTTTTACGTGAATTATGCCTAAAACATAATTGTGATGTTTTATGTATACAAGAAACACATAGGGATGTTAATCAACGACGTCCTAAAATCCCTGGAATGAGATTGGCAGTCGAACGTCCTCATGGCCAATATGGAAGTGCCATCTTCACTAAACCAGATATCAGGATTCTTGCAACCTCCATCACAGCTGACAATGACATAGAAATTATTGCGATAGAATTGAGTAACTCTATCATTTTTTCCATTTATAAACCCCCAAAGGTAAGCTTTTCATTCAGACAACCTGATAATCTGAATTTGGAGAAAGTGTCCTTCTTCGTGGGTGATTTCAACAGCCACAGCATTATATGGGGTTATCCACATGATGATGAGAATGGAGAAGCTGTTATGCACTGGGCGGAATCACACCAACTGTCCCTCATTCATGATAACAAACTTCCTTCATCCTTCAACAGTAGAAGGTGGAAACGTGGATATAATCCAGACCTTATTTTTGTGAGTGATCAGATTGCCCATCAGTGTATTAAATCTGTTTGCCTTCCTATTCCTAACTCACAACATCGTCCAATAATGTGCCAGATAGTAGCAGCCGTCAGGCCACAGAGTGTTTACTTTAAGAGAAGATACAATTTCAAAAAGGCAAACTGGGAATGTTTCACTTCCTCTTTAGATACAAAGATGAGTACAATCAGTCCCATACCAGAGGCATATGATCAATTTATTGATGCCATTAGATCGTGTTCTAAAGAAGCCATTCCAAGAGGATGCAGAACTAATTACATACAAGGTCTTTCCCAGGAAACATCTGCCTTACTGACAAACTACTTCAATTTGTATGAAAGGGATCCTTTTAGTGCTGAAACTATTGCAAGCGGACAACAACTTATCTCTGCTATTTCAGAGTCTAAACGAGAACAGTGGTTAAAATTGATGGAAGAAGTTAACATGGATAGGAGTAGCCATAAGGCCTGGAGGCTACTCAGGCGTCTCAGTAATGATCCTAATAAATCATCTTCTCTTTATAACGTATCTGCAAACCAAATTGCTCACCAACTCGTCCAAAATGGCAAGTTTATAAACTCCAGTTCTAGAACAAAAGTGGATACCAGGCCAAAATTCAGACCAGAGACCAGTATACTTTCTAATCCCTTTACCTTGGCAGAACTAAATGACGCTATAAATATCAGCAAAAATGGAAAGGCTCCTGGTGTAGATGAAATCTGTATTCAACAAATCAAGAATTTTGGACCTGTTACTAGAGAATGGGTACTCAATCTATTTAACAATTGCATTCGAACCTGCAGAATACCCAAAATCTGGAGGAAATCTAGAGTTATAGCATTCCTCAAACCAGGAAAAGATCCCCATGATCCTAAAAATTACAGACCAATATCCTTGCTCTGTCATTTATTCAAGATCTTAGAACGAATGGTTCTGGTAAGGCTTGCAAAAATAGTTGAACCACTTTTGATCCCCGAGCAAGCTGGTTTTAGAAGAGGGAAGAATTGTACATCACAAATACTCCATTTGACCCAATATATCGAAGATGGTTTTGAAAATCGGAAAATAACTGGGGCAGTCTTCATCGACCTAACTGCGGCCTATGACACAGTTAACCACCAAATTCTGTTGAGTAAATTTCATAAGATGACCAAGGACAACAAGCTGACTGAATTTCTTCGATGTCTTCTTGAAAATCGAAGATTCTTTGTAGATTTCCAAGGGCGACATAGTCGTTGGAAGAATCTCCGGAATGGCCTACCTCAAGGTAGTGTTTTGTCTCCAATATTATTTAATATTTACACGAATGATCAACCCTTGCCAGAAGGAACTAAAAGCTTCATCTATGCAGATGATCGAGCTATTCTCACCCAGGGTGATCAGTTTGAGAGTGTTGAACGGAGATTAATGGCAGCCTTAGATGAACTGAGTCCATACTACAGAGAAAACCTTCTAAAGCCTAACACCTCAAAGACGCAAGTTTGCGCTTTTCACTTAAAGAATATGCAGGCAAGAAGAAAACTGAAGATTTTCTGGGAGGGTGCTCTTTTGGATCATTGCTCTACACCTAAATATCTAGGGGTAACTCTGGATCGTGCACTCACGTATGAACAACATTGTGTTAACACGAAGCTCAAAGTATCTACGCGAAATTCCATTCTTCGCAAGTTATGTGGTACCAACTGGGGATTGCAAGCTCAAACAATGAGAACTACTGCTTTAGCACTGAGCTACTCTGCAGCTGAATATGCATGCCCTGTTTGGTATAGATCATGTCATGCCAAACAGGTAGATATTGCTTTAAATGAAACTTGTCGGCTTATAACTGGTTGCCTAAGATCTACACCTTGTGACAAGTTATATTGCTTGGCTGGCATTGCTCCCCCAGATCTTAGACGTGAAGTAGCTGCCAAACATGAAAAATTTAAAGTAGAAGTTTCCCAGACACATCCTCTACATAATTATCAACCTGCTCAACAACGATTGAAATCTAGGCGAAGTTTCTTACACTCTACTGAGTGCCTGTCGGATTCACCTCAATCATCAAGGCTAACTTCCTGGAGATGCAGAAACCATAATCTCAACGGATGGATGGTTCCATCTGAAACTCTTCCTGCCGGTTATGAAGAGTCGTGGCCTACATGGAAGAGTCTGAACAGGCTGCGGTCTGGGGTCGGTCGATCTAAGACCAATATGAAGAAGTGGGGCCTTTCAGATGAGTCAACCTTTTGCGCCTGCGGAGAAGAACAAACCATGGTGCACCTTCTCCATTGCAACTCCTGCCCTCTCATTTGCACTATGCAGGATGTAGTTCAGGCCACACCAAATGGACGAGATCTTGCCAAATTTTGGTGCGATGTAATTTAATTGTTATTTTGAAAGTACCTTTAGTGTGTTTTTTATTTTTTTAAAGTTATCTATGCTAATTTTACATGATGTATTGCTTCTGATACGAATAAATAAATATGGGAAAATACAGTATAGCAGATTCTCAGGTAGACACCCGGGTCTGCCCTGGTATGAAGCTTGGAATGAGCCTCGTATAAGAGTAAGTTAAGTGGGAAGAGATTGACTGAATCTTCCAGACATCCAACGTGTGATTTTCTGTGGTTTCCCCAGTTCTACTCAAGGGAAATGCCGGATTGGAACCGAAATTAATTTTACGGATGCCTCTTTCTTAATCCTTACCTTCAGCGCGCAAACACGCAGCTGATGACCAAACGTTACAAGCCCCAATATGAAGTGAAAACAATCCTGATACATAAGTGCTATTCATATGATGTATCTAGGAACATGAAGTTTCTGTGTCAAATAGCTGTGACGTGCTACGTAGAACACGACATATTGCAGATTTTGAGTAGACTAATCAGTACGCCCAGGATTTGTAAGCAAATCGGTATTTACGAGTTTCATGAACTAAAAATAAAACGAAAGGCACTTGCTTCTACATATCTTTCATATATCGGGTGTTCTTGTATGATTTTAACGTCAATTTTTAGGCAAAGCGTTTTTCTCAAATCGTGTTGTCTCAGTAGTTCTCTTGTTCCTTTCTTAAGTGGCCCGGATGGTACTTTTTTACAGTGACCTTAGGTGGCATAATACGTGGAGTTGGTATATACAGTGGCATGCATTCATTCGTAAGACTTGACAACTAGTGGTTTTAGAAGTCATGAACTCGATTTTAATACCCCCGATATAAAAGTTTTGTCTCTAGAATGATTTGGTTTGTTTCGTCAGAACCTCATTTCATGCCAACAAGCCGGTACAAACGGGGTACAAACTAGACATGGCGCAGCCTGTTCAGGTCATATGACTTCTTCACCGCCCTCTGTAAGATCGGGGTACGAGACTCTGGATTCATGGACCTGGTTTCGATTCTCAGCTCTACTAAGAAATTTCATCCTGGTCTGGGGGTTATAACGGGGTACTCTTAGCCTCTTAAGGCGAAATTGGGATGAGAGGGGTTCAATTTCACCTCATGTGCCCTAGAATTGGTTTTCCGTTGTTCCCCACCTCTACTTCAGGCAAATACCGGGATGTATCCGAACTTAAGGTCACGCCGCCTCCTTCCAAACCATAGTCTCAATTACAAGTACACACACTACTGTAGTACAGCTATCACTGACACATTACAAGTACACGGGGCAACATAACATGCCCTAGATGTAGAAAATCCCCTAAATGAATCAACAACTAGTCTTATGACTTCAAGTCTGCGGTGCAATGCTGGAGAAGTGTTGTGTGTAATGTTCACTCCAGTCAGTGGTAACTCATCATGAGCCACTGGTACTTCCTATCCCCTTCTCTCGCATTTATAAATGGTAAATATGCCACAAAAGTGAACCACACTATACTGTACTATTTATGATTCTGATCTCGGGTTCATACTCCCTTCTGCCCACAAACGGAGGCGCGCCGGTCAAACCCCTCTTATGACGCCACTGCTTCCAGTAGAGTAGTCATGGCATTTGCATGCACCCAAGCCGTCAAAGCCCATGAAAGATAGAAAACTAGACATTTGAAAGTTGAAGGAATGAATTTCCGAAGACTGCGAAGAAGAATTTTAATAACCTAGTGTTGCGTAATACAAATCGTTAACATGCCACTTAAGATTAGAAAGAAATAAAGCAGCCATTTCTATATGAGAATAATAACCCCTGACCCTACAGCCCGTGAAGGGCCTAGGCCTACCAAGCGACCGCTGCCCAGCCATTTGGCCTGCAGATATTGGGGTGACGCGTGATCAGCGCATCGGGTCCCCTTGGCCGTTAATCTTTGTTTTCGTGATCGGGGCGCTGCCTCACCGTCAGACAGCTACTCAATGGTCCTCACGATGCTGAGTGAACTCCGTTCCAGCCCTTACGTGAGTTTCTAAAATCCATGACGGAGCCGGGAATCGAACCCGGGGTTTCCGGGTGAGAGGAAGGCGCCCTACCCCAACACTACGGGGCCAGCATCTAAATCGGAATAGCACCATTGAAACTCCCGACAGAAATCCTGGCTGCTTATATACACGGGTGCAATAAGGCTTCATAGAGGCAAGATTCATTCACTTTAAGTATAAACGCGACTAAAAATACTTTATGCGATTTTGAGATATCTTCAGAAATCATATGTTTCTATTTAAGAAAATAGTGTAAATATCCTTGCGAATTCTTCTTTCTTCGTTTCTTTCATGACCGGCAAACGCGATCTGGATCTATAATTGCAATTCCTCATTCAACTGCCGTCAGTAACTCTTTCCTCGTGTCGGGAACTAGAAATTGGAATAATTGTCCTCGTGACGTTAGAAATTGTACATCCCTAACAACTTTCAAACGTTCTTGTAAAGATTTCCTCTTGAATTCGTAGGCCAACTAGAACAATTTGTGTATAATTGTGTGAGTGAATGACGATAGTGAAACTTTGTTAAAACTCCATGTATTGTTATTTTTGTATGTAATTTGTATAGCTTAGTTAATATCACACAGTTGACACTTTAATTCTAGTATTTAAGTTTGGAGTATTCATTTAAGTTTCATTGTGTGTGGTTAGGTGTAAGAGAGGGCTTATAGCCCTAACTTCGCAACAATAAAGGCACTAATGAATGAAAATCCACAACCTGCTTCCAGTCTCCGACCGGGTCAGGAATGGAATGAATGGAGCCCCCATCTAGCGGCGAGGATATGGACTGTGCCGGCTGCCGAGGCCTGACGCACTCCTCTGGGGCAATGATTACATGAATGACAGATGAAAGGAAATGATAGTGGAGAGTGTTGCTGGAATGAAATTTTGACAGGGAAAACCGGAGTACCCGGAGAAAAACCCGTCTGCCTCTTTTTTGTCCAGCACAGATCTCACATGGAGTGACCGGGATTTGAACCACGGACCCAGCGGTGAGAGGCCGGCGTGCTGCCGCCTAAGCCACGGAGGCTTTAATAAAGGCACCAATAAATAAATAAAAAATAGATAAGGTCACTTTAAAGCGAAATTTGCATTATTTTCGATAACACGATGTTACAGCGATCATCATGCAGAATAACAAGCTAAAAGTTTTGTTCCAAGATTACACGTGTGAAAAGAAAGGGGGGCTTGAACGAAGATTTCTCAACTCGTTAGGTTTAATATTTTAGATCCGAGTTTCTCCAAGTGTGGTTGTCGGATCCGTAGGGGTCCGCGAGCTCATACCAGAAAGTCCGTTATCAGCCTAAAAAAATATTTAAAAATGGCATTAAATAAAATACACACTTTGCCTATGATTAACAAACTAAGTACTGTGAGATAACAAACAAAGCACTAACATTTCTTATGTTTTTCTTCTTTGCTTACTGTATTTGTGTGAGCAGGCACTTTCAACGAATCAAGAATGATGAAGCGGTCATCCGATTGAGAATTTCAAAGATCCTCCCCAAAACCTTGGATATAATTAAATCAAAGGAACAGCTTCATCCTTCCCAGTGATACACGTTGAACTTTATTAATCATCGCTGATTTAATGTTTTGTAAGAGCAGGCCTACCATGATTTTCAAACTTATTGTAAATATTTTATAAGTGTTTTAAGTATTTTTTATATCAAATACATTTGCATATTCTTCCATAATCTTTATAGGCTATCTGATGCTAATAAGACTAGGGCTACGATAAATAACTTGCATGAATAGGGCTGACATTTTTTGTTTACATCCTACCAATTAAGACCATTAGCCTACGTGTAATCTTCTGTAATTTTTTTGGGGTCAAACATAGCTGGAATACTCATTTTCATTATCAGTTTATAGGCTATATCAGCTGAATTGAGGGTTGCGTAAGTATGCGATTAGTTCGCATTGTTCAAATTCATATAGGCTACACAATTTTATATAGGGTTATAACTGTTAGCGAAAACTTACAGTATTTAAAGTTATTACAGGATAAATACTGCTTATGTGCCTTCGCAATAAGCCAAAAATATGGAGTATGTATCATTGTACAATAGTTAGGTTATTGTAGTTTAAACGGGTGAAACATCAAGGTCACCTGCCCGTATTGTAGAGAAGGAATAGATGTGGGTTTTGTATAGGGGGGAGGTGGGGGGCGCTGCGAAGTCTGTGCGTAGTAAGTGGGGACCGTGGTGTACAAGACTTTGAGAAACTCTGTTCCACATAATCTCGTTATGACATGATCTCATTTGGCGAAAAGGGTTAGGGAGGGTGGGGTAATTTCTATGTAATTTGGCACAAATATTTCCTACTTTCAGCCTTAAGTCTTCTTGCTGCCAAGGAAGTGTTTGGAATGGAATGTTGTTCTTGGCGTGGCTGGTAATCCCACCTCAAGCTGTCGATCAGTAGTGAAGAAGGGTCGAAAGACAACTGTCACTCTGCATTTCAGAGCTCAACAGTTTGAGAGCGAAGGTTTATATTGGCAACTCCAGCTATCTGATATGACATCTAGCGGTAAAAATGAGAAACTTACCAAGTAGGGTACATTTGTCACGTGGTGACCGTTTGTATATGGTTTCTTGTATTCGTAAGCAGATCGAGGTAAATTCTTCGTGTCTTTATACATAAGTAATAAGTTTTACTCGTTGATGGAGTGTAAAATTAGTAAAAGCAAAGTATATTGCTCAGATTACGGCTGTAAGTCGATGCATAAGAGGGCTGTGGGTATAAGTTTTCATCACTTTCCAAAAGATGTAAATAGCAATAGCCGAAAGGTGATGATACCAAATAAATACGGGCAACAGGAGCGGGTTGGACCACTCACCACTACACTCACTGACGACAGGACGGGTGTTTCACTGTTACGCCGAGCCAAGCCGCACCAAGACAGCCAAGCTTCATCAGTCAGGTATCCTTCCCCCTTCCTAGTTAATTTCCAATTACCCTACCAACCGCCATCACCTCGCCCTGCGATATCCGAGCCATTCCACTACGAGTCATATAGGCCTAATTTGACTTTGCAGGGTAAATATCTACTCTGCTAGAACCTGCTACCAGTCCGATATTCAACACCAAACCCACCAACTAACCATTCAAATCAAGCAATTCCAGTGTCCCCCGAGCTTTAATACAAGTTAAACTCATTCCTTCACCCTACCAAGCAGCAAATAATTTCTACAGTCTATGGTACAGTGAGCAAAATGAATATAGCTTTTAAACGTAACAGCGCCATGACTCGAACTGCTCAAAAACAAATACCAGCAGACAACCGATGCTTGATAATATGCAATTGACACACAAAATCCAGTGGAACACACAAATTAGATCACGTGTATCGCACAGTTATACATATATACAACCAAAAATAACACTGTCATCATTTTAGGGACCACATTTACTGATTATAACCGAAAAATATAAAAGTGTCCCATATCAAACGCGTGTTATTCAGTATTTTTACCCTACTTATCCAGACCGACCGCAGCGCCCCAAGTGTTAGTTTGAGTTGCCAATAGCTTGGGCGGTAAGTGGTGAAGCCTCAAGGTTAAGCAGACGGCTCTGGGCAGGCAAATTTCCAGCTACGTTTTAGCGGTGGGGGAACAGGGACAGTGCTACTGTCGACATTAGCTGAAGATCTGTAATGCAATTGTCTTGAGCTCGGCGCAGCAACGAGAGGGATGTGTCCTCCAGTGTCTTAGCTTCCCACAACTCATACTGTCGAGTGTCCTTGAGGCTTCACCACATACCACCCAAGCAGTACCGATACTATGTTATCTTTAACAAATGGAAGAAGGCAGGGAGGTAAAAAAAAAATGTCATCGTAATTAGGACTATAATAGAACAATATTTAATGTTCATCAATATACACTGGTCAAAACAATTAGGGGATCAGGTGATATATCATACACAAGATACATATGGTAACGTCTTTTATTCAGAGTTCGGTTACAATTGTAATTTCTGTGTGCTCCAGTACGATATTGTGCTGTCCCAACACTTTACTGGAGGATTACATGGCGTTTACTTAGAGCGAGGCACCATTGGGCTACCATAATAGTGAAAAAGTCATTCTCGTTGCCCTCTAATATGGTGTGTGATCATCTCGGACGGCCAGGACAGTTGCACACCTGCGTGGCAGGGACAGTATGAGGTAATTAATCAGCTCTTGAGGGATATTTGGCCATCCTTCCATGAGTGCAATATCCAGCTCGGCAACCGTTGTGGGAGGTGCTGGTCTGGCTGCAATGCGTCTGCCAACTGCATCCCAGACATGCTCAATCGGGTTTAAGTCCAGTGAACAAGCAGACCACTTCATTGGTTCATTGCCTTCGTCGTCAAGCATGTTGTCCAGCAGCGCAGCTCTGTAGAGACGTGCGTTATCGTCCACCAGAATGAACCCATCGCCTGTGGCACAAGCGAAGGGCACAACAAACGGTCGAAGGATCTCGTCTCGATACCTCTGAGCAGTCAAAGCGCAATTCTGAACGACATAGAGGTCCGTATGACTGCCAATACTGACTCTTGCCCACACCATTCGTCCACCACCATGATATGGTGCTGTTTCCGGCACATAAGCGGGATTGTTCCGGGTTCCACGTTCTCTCCAGATGAGGGAACGACGATTTTCCGGCTGAACACAGAATCTTGACTCATCTGTGAACAGAACCCGGCGTTATTCGTTATGACGCCAATCCTGATGTTCCTCCGGCCAGTTTCTGCGGACTAAACGGTGGCATGGTTTTAATGGGACACACACCATAGGCCTTCGTGCGTAAAGGCCACTTTCCCGAAGGCAATTTCGGACTGTTTGTGTTGATATTGCGCGTCCTGTTGCCGCCTGGAGGGTGCGTTGCATTCAGCCTCCTGTCTCGACGGGCTGTTAACCGGAGATAACGGTCATCTCTTGCTGATGTTACCCGTGAACGACCTTGGCCTGGCCATCTTTTAACGGTTCCTGTTGTCTGAAATCGCGTCCAGGTCCCGGAAATTCCACTTGGGGATACTCCAATAGCTGCAGCCACCTCCCTCTATGTTTGTCCCTCTTCCAACCTTCCTATGACTCTCCATTCCATACCTTCGGGTAAGTCACGTTGTTGCATTGCACTACCTGCTCACTACACCATCTGAACCCAACTGCTTGTGTCATTCGTTCGATACAGTAAACACACGTCCACACCGGGTGAGTTAGCCGTGGTGGTTACGGCATGACTGATGGCAGTCGCTCACATCCGGGAGGCGAGGAGGTTCGAATCCCCCCGCCGGCAACCTTGAAGATGGTCTTCTGTGGTTTCCCATCTTCCTTCCAGGCAAATGCCGGGGTTGGTCCCTAACTATAGGCCACAGCCGCTACCTTCCAACTCCTCGTCCTTACATTCCAACTTCCCTCCTTCCCTCCCCAACGGTACTTGTAGCTCACCCATTGGGTGTCCGTCTCGAAGCAGCTACAAAACTGGCGAGCCGAACATGTCCTCGGACACTCCCGGCACTAAAAAGCCATACGCTAAAAAAAAAAAAAAACACACGTCCACACCAACCCCCTCTGCAGCAACTTTCTCTTATTACCACTATCTCGGTTGCCGTAATGTTGTTGTCTCCACTCCGTAGAACCGACAGAAAGACGACGAACCATTTTAGGTCATTCTGCCGATGACAATACGTCAGAACCTAGATATCTCAACTGATCCCCTAATTGTTTTAACCAGTGTAGTAGCAATTTATACATCTATAAAATAACCCCTGGCACTACAGCCCGTGAAGGGCCTACGCATACCAAGCGACCGGTGCCCAGCCATTTGCCCTGCAGATATTGGGTTGACGCGTGATCAGCGTATCGGGTCCCCTCGGCCGTGATCTTCGTTTTCGTGATTGGGGCGCTGCCTCACTGTCAGACAGCTACTCAATTGTCCTCACGAGGCTGAGTGCACCCCGTTCCAGCCCCCACGTCAGTTTCTAAAATCCCTGACGGAGCCAGGAATCGAACCCGGGGCCTCCTGGTGAGAATAATAATAATAATATTATTGGTTTTACGTCCCTTTTAACAACTGCGGCTTTTAGAGACGCCGGGGTCCCGGAATTTTGCCCCGAAGGGGATCTTTAACGTGCCAGTAAATCTACGGACACGGCTCCCTCGCATTTGCGCACCCTCAAATGCCAGCTGACTGCGCCAGGATACGAACCTGCAACCTCGGGCCCAGCAAGCGAGAACGTTACCCCTGAGCCACGCAGCCAGCCTTCCTGGTGAGAGGCAGGCACGCTACCCCAACACCATGGGGCTGGCATTTAAACATCTACCTTCCATTAAAAAAATTCCAAACCACAATAATGTAGGCCTTCTGGTTAATTTAGAATAATAAGGCGAATTTAAAGAGATAACGCGAAAATTAGTTTCCTTCAAGCGAAATCTAATAGAAATTAATGCGACAAAACCCTGCCTTTAGGCAGCAGTTACGAGTTATCACTTCAGTGTAGTAACTAGAAAGATTTGGGTCAGAATTCTGAGACTTTTCAACTCATTCCTATAAGTGGATCCCACAGTATAACCATGGCTGTTGAATTGCACACCACGACAGCACGGGGGAAGCTATAAGTTCACGGATCGAATATTCGAATCCCGATGCTAACAGCGATTGTCCGAAGTGTGGTTTTCGCTGTAGGTTTCACACTCCATTCAGGCAAATGCCGAGATTGCACTTTATTTGAAGTCTACTTACCTAAATCTTAGACCCTAATATATTTTTACACACGATTACTGTTCTCACAGAAATAACTGGGAACGACACAAAGGTGAGTGCGTGGATCAACAACTAAGTATCAATTACTTATAATTCGGTATGCTGAATTTACCTGAAATTTGAAAAACATGTTTTCAAGCAAAATAATTGAAGTTATAGAAACCATTTTTCAGTGTTGCCTAATTCTATTAAAGAAAACTTTCTTTCATAATAATAAGCTAAATAAGGTACATTTGCTATGCTTTCTACTTTCCTTTGAAACAGTAGTTCACCAATGTGTGAAAAACAAATGCTTCATTGCGAACGGGCCTGACCGGAAATGACGAGACAGTGCATTGGGTGCTAAATGTTTCTGGATAAGGATACGGGCAATTAACACTGTCAAATTAATCCACTTTATACATATTAATATCGACACAACTTCCTCTTAGTGTCTGATAACAGAAATGAAAGTCATCAATCAAGAGAGCAAAGAACTACGAATATTCACTCAATATGTTACTAAATTTCACCCATCTTTTAACAAGTAGTTCCGTGAAGAACTATACAGCGTATTTCCATATATCCTACTTATGTTAATTGCCTCGATCAAGAAAAGAATGTCAGTTTGTTTGCTGTAATAGATTCGAAGATTTTGAGAACAGTAAATATTTCGGATAGTCGCCATATTGGATCTTTATATATGTAGGTCTCAGAATTATGTAGACTAGTATTAGATGACGATTATTGATTTGATGTAGTATTCAAACTTCTATCGCATATTAGGACACATGAAATAAAATCGACTTTTTAAACTTCGCAGAGCTGCCATCTTGTGGTTACGAAAACAATATTGAAATAAATTAGATGCCAGTGGATTAAAATCTGTATAAGCATTTTCCGTACCAAGTTTCACTGCGCTCGGATGGATAAATCGCGAGAAACGTCCATTTAAATATTTATATTTTGCGCCGCCGACATGTTGGATATGTGCTCACCAGGTTACTGAAAGTCCCAGAGGTGATCTTATGTTCATAGCGTCTATCAACATACAACATTTCAGTTTGATTGCTGTCATAGATTAATAGATATTGAGAACAGTCTAAATATTTCGGATGGTCGCCATGTTGGATTCTTCAAACGTTCACTTCGATCGCATGATAAACACTTAAGAAATTAAAACTTAATTTTAAAATTTCGCACAACCGCCAGGTTGAGGTTATGTAACAATTGAACTTTATTACTTGCCCATGCATTACAAAGTTAATAAATATTTACTGTACCAAGTTTCACTGCGTTTGGAAGATTAAATCGCGAGAAAAGTCTATTTAAATGTTTCAATTTCGCTTGGCCGCCATGTTCGTTTTGTAGTTAACAGGTTTTTGACACAGTCTCGTGGGTGAACTTCTAGTAGTGCCCTTTATCACCGTAGAAAATTTCAAGGTGATATCAGTAATAGTTTCAGAGATATAGAATGCCGGTGAGATATTTCGCACAGCCGCCTTGTTGGATTGGTGAGATGTAATAAAATTTGAAGAGCACAGTCGGGGTCGGTCAAAATGGTGCTATGACCTCACCGAGTTTCACTGAAATCGCTCCAGCCCTTTAGATTTCATTAGGGACACACACACACGGACAAAATGTGATCTCGTAAGCCTATTCTGAGCCTACTTTCGATTTTTTTCAAAATAATAAAGTAGACTTACGAGATCTACTCAGGGCCAAAAATCGTGTGTGTCTGTGTGTGTGTGTGTGTGTGTGTGTGTGTGTGTGTGTGTGATTTGGTACGTCTGTCTCCCCCCGGTATCAATTCAATCACGGTGAAACCGAATTCAACAAAATTTGGTGTAGAGGTAGCACTAGCAAAGGGCACCTTGACGGATACATAATGGCGGCCACCCAATTGTTCAAAGCTTAAATCCAATTACGAGTAACCTAATCATTCGATCTCTACCAAATTTTGCAACAACATACCTTCATGTGGGAAGCGACCTTTGACCAAACTACAAGGTCATCAGCCCAATAGTTTGCAGATGGTGGCCGTGTATGTGTGCAAATAGATCCCCCTATCAATTCAAACACAACGAAACCAAATCGAACCACCTTTAGTACAGAGGTAGCACTAGCAAGGGGCAACTAAGTGTCATGTTGTATATTGCCGCCATCATAAAAAAGAAATTGCGCTCACCCAAATTTCTGTGCTTAAATCAAATTACGACTAACCTAATCATCCGATCTCTACCAAAATTTGCAAGAATATACCTTAATATGGGAAGAGTCTTTTGCCCAAACTACAAGGTAATCAGCCAAATTGTTTCAGGATGGCGGATGTATGAATCACGCAAGTACACACATCAAAAAAAGTTTTGCATCACCTCGGTTCCCAGATCTCCGGCATATAGACGTTGACTGTGTATATTGTATCCAAGATACAGTCCCTTTGACTGTTCATAGATGTCACTAAAACTGCTCAAAGATGTAAACAACCATGCATGAGCAGAGCCTATTAGACGGAGGGGGTACGACAGCCGATCAGTTCCAGTCATTCCACCAGGACGAAGGTACGCTGCTCATGTTGTCTGTAGTTCTACCATGCCTAGAAGGTCAATACCGCAGTTCGATCGCGTCCGCATTGTTACTTTGTGTCAAGAAGGGCTCTCAACAAGGGAAGTTTCCAGGCGTCTCAGAGTGAACCAAAGCGATGTTGTTCGGACATGGAGGAGGTACAGAGATACAGGAACTGTCGATGACAGGCCTCGCTCAGGCCGCCCAAGGGCTACTACTGTAGTGGATGACCGCTACTTACGGATTGCCGCTCGGAGGAACCCTGACAGCAATGCCACCATGTTGAATAATGCGTTTCGTTCAGCCACAGGACGTCGTGTTTCAACTCAAACTGTGCGCAATAGGCTGCATGATGCGCAACTTCACTCCCGACGTCCATGGCGAGGTCCAGCTTTGCAACCCCGACACCATGCAGCGCGGTACAGATGGGCCCAACAACATGCTGAATGGACCCCACGGAATTGGCATCACGTTCTCTTCACCGATGAGTGTCGCATATGCCTTCAACCAGACAATCGTCGGAGACGTGTTTGGAGGCACCCTGGTCAGGCTGAACGTCTTAGACACACTGTCCAGCGAGTGCAGCAAGGTGGTGGTTCCCTGATGTTTTGGGGTGGCATTATGTGGGGCCGACGTACGCCACTGGTGGTCATGGAAGGCTCCGAAACGGCTTTACGATACCTGAATGACATCCTCCGACCCATAGTGCAACCATATCGGCAGAATATTGGAGAGGCATTTGTCTTCATGGACGACAATTCTCGACCTCATCGTGCACATCTTGTGAATGCGTTCCTTCAAGATAACGACATCGCTCGACTACAGTGGCCAGCATGTTCGCCAGACATGAACCCTATCGAACATGCCTGGGATATGTTGAAAAGGGCTGTTTATGGACGTCTTGACCCACCAACCACTCTGAGAGATTTACGCCGAATTGTCGTTGAGGAGTGGGACAATTTGGACCAACAGTGTCTTGATGAACTTGTGGATAGTATGCCACGGCGAATACAGGCATGCATCAATGCAAGAGGACGTGCTACTGGGTATTAGAGGTAGTGGTGTGTACTGCAATCTGGACCACAAATGCTGAAAGTCTAGCTGTATGATGGTACAACATGCAATGTGTGGGTCTCATGAGCAATAAAACGAGCTGAAATGTTGTTTGTGTTGATCTCTATTCCCTTTGTATTTAACGGTTCCGGAACTCTTGGAACCGAGGTGATGCAAAACTTTTTTTGATGTGTGTATTATAGCCATACCGTAACTTACGATTCAACAAGGCCTGGCCTTACCAAATACGCTCATCGTACGTAGGGAGGTTTAAACTGTCCTCAAAGTGGTGACCAGTAGGATATTAAAATCTTAAAATAGAATATGTAACCGCAGTAGTGACTAACAGTTTAGGCCGACCGTGCCGTTACGTTGGATCAAAACGGACGCCATTGTTTGCTCGTAAATCCATATATTTCTGTAACTTCGTAAGTTTAAGTTTATCATTTTAGGAATGCACGGAACAAAATAATACATACTTAGTATCAAATGGTTTATTGGAACGACAGAAAACGCTAATGGAATCGTTGATTGCAAGAAATAATGTCATGGAGTTATACTAAACCAGTTGTTAACCAAGTATTAGAGTAGTGCATGTATGACGTAGTGGTAGCGACCTGGACTCAACGAGTCTGGAGGTTCGTTGATCAAATCTCAGCAGGTTCAAATTTCTTTACTTAGTTTCTTTTGGTATTTATTGATTTATAACTAACTTACTCACACGTTATTATGTCCTACGCATATATAGTGTGTATTTGCAATCGAAATTAATATATATATATATATATATATATATATATATATATATATATATACAGTACTTATAACACCACATATTTCAACACTTGGCTACAGCAATTACAATTTGTTCTTGATCCGCGGTCGAGTCTATTATTATTATTGTTGTTTATTTAGGGTCCCTGCGGCATCGTGGCCATGTAGCCCCGTGTACTTGGGTATGTGTAGAAGTTGTCTGATAAACTGTGTCACTGTGATGTCTGTACTTTTATACGATGAAGGATTTGGGTAGGAAACTTGTTTCATTTGAGATGCATGAACATCCGTGTCATTTAACCCCGTGTACTTGGGTGAGTGTTGAATTTTGTCTGATAACCTATGTTACTGTGATGGCTGTATAAGTGTGTGTACATATAATTCAGGTGAGGATTCAATCAATCAAATTATAATATCCGTATAGCACGTTGCATTTCAACAAGCTACTACGAACAACATTCAATAATACTCCTTGAAAAGGACAAAGAGTTATAACTATACCCATGTATTTAGGGGAAAGTAGGCTATATGTTCTTTACTAAACGTCTTGTTTCATAAAAGAAAATAGGCCAAAAAAAAAGGAGGAAGTTTTTAGTTTTTCGCGACCGTTTATCTCAGGGTCATGAGCCACGGGACTTCCAATTAGCGTGGAATCCGCATCACAGGGCGTGATATTCCATTTCAAAAACCGCACACGCATAGACCGGGAATCGAACCCGGTCCGCCCTGTTGAGAGACAAGCAGCTCCATTGAGGACGGGGCTGACTGCATCATCACGCTCCTACACACACCCTCTCTGAAACCTGTTACAAAGCACAATGCGGAGATCGGAGGTTCGAATCCCGTGTTGAAAGCGCATAACCTTAGTGTGGTTATTTCATACTCCCTCCAGGCAAATGCCGGGATAGGATCTCATTTCAAGTAGCGGGGCACCTATCCCGTTCTCTTTACAGTTACACTATTACCACAGAAACACAGATTATCAGACAAATTACACACACCCAAGTGCACGGGCTGATGACCAAGATGTCCCAAACCTCAATCGAATGAACTACAATAAAGCACGATGCTCCGAGTGCAATGAACTAACGGAAAATACACTTCTCAAACGGGATTTGCGTACATAAAGAAATGTAAGTCACCGGACCAACAATGTCTTATTTAATCCATACCAAGACCAATAACGGCCTGCCATTGAATAAAAGACGGCTGGTGATATAGGCAAAGGCTGTGCCATCTACCAAACATGTCTGAAATGAACTTCGCAGCTTCGCTAACTACACAGAGCAAGCGAGTAAATGATCTCACACGAGCTTACGTCACACAGTAAGCAGAAATTAAAACCTTGCCATCACACTACACAGTCATGGCACGTGCACAATAGTCTGAAAAAGAATATCTAACAGTTATGGGGTTTGAAGCCATTTTCAGTATTGCCTTAATAAACAAAAGTTTGGTGCTTTTCAGTCGGTCAACACGAATGTACCCAAACGAGTTGGGTTATAACCTAATCCTGAAAAAATATATTACATGAGATTAATAAATAAAATAGGCAACACAGCACAGGTACACATGCACTGTTTACAGACAGCACATAGGAATACGGGGCGGGGGGAGAGAAAACCAGTTCACCGAGATAATATTCCAACTCAGTCGCCAGTTACAAGTGCACGAGTGAAGTTGAACTTGCTCGCGGCTGCAGTGCGGAAGACATCCAGACAGATAAGTAACATGTACCATGTACTATTTACAACCATATAGTCACCCCAAACAGACAAATTTCCGGAGTTTTATCACCATTTTAGCATTGCACCAAACGTCATATAGATCACAACTAACATATACCGACAAGTTGCAGTACCAATACTGCTACTATTAAGTGTACATATTGTAAATATTTTCACCCGTATTTTCACACACAGATTTTATAGCGTAAGTGTAATGGATCTGATGATTAACGCTTGACGATCGAAACTTGTCATCCTATTGTATTTATTAAATTCATTTTTTTTTCAGGATTAGGGTATAACCCAACTCATTTGGGTACATTCGTGTTGACCGACTGAAAAGCACCAAACTTTTGTTGAATATCCAACAGGTAAGAAACGAATTTTCTACGTGAGATAACTAACCGCATTTCTGAGCGCCTCTTTCCGATTGACGTCTTTAAAAGAAAGTTATCTATCCTAATATAATAAAACTGAAGAGTTAGTTTGTGTGTTTAAACGCGGTAATCTCTGAAACTACCAGTTGGATTCGAAAAATTCTTTTTGTATATGATAGCCAGATTCAAGAGGAATAGTTAAGGCTATGTAGCATTAGGCTACACCTCCCCTGCATTTAGGCCCTTTGGCACAAATCCACACCGTTTCACCGATCTGAACCAAATTTCACATACTTGCCCTTTGGAACCCGACGAGTAACACTGTCTGCTTGAAACTTCGGACATACCACTCCATTTAGGTCCTTTGGCACAAATCTACACCGTTTCACCGATCTGAACCACATTTTGTATACTTACCCTTCGGAACCTTGCGGGGGACACTGTCCACTTTAAATTTCAGACAGACCACTCCATTCCCTGCATTTAGGCCCTTTATGGCAAATCTACACCGATCCTCTTAATTGCACCAAATTTTACGTACACTTTGAAACCCTGCTGGTAACACTGTCCAACGCTCTCCATTCCCTACATTTAGAATAACAAACATGATTAGGATAATTGTTTTTTAAGAGACCTAACATCTAGGTTATCGGCCCCTAATGGTCTGGGTGATAGCGAAGATGTCAATGAAGTGGAAACCAGAACGAAAATTAAGCGAGAAGGACAATACTTACAAAAGGGAATTTAGAACGAAAATACGCACAAAAGGAATAGATTGAAAAATACGCACAAAATATAGGGTAAGTTCAAAATAAGTACAGTCGAAATACTTACAAAATGGAAGTGAAATTCAAAATACACAATGCAATTTAGATGGAAAAATGCGCATTTCAGATTCCAAATAATCACAAAGTGCAATTGATATTCAAAATACCTACAAAATGAAATTGAAATTGAAAATTCTTCCAAAATGTATGGTGTATTCAAACTACTCAATTGGATGGACAATACTTACAAAATGCAATTTAGATTGAAAATACTTGCAAAAAGCGGTTTGGGTTGAAAATACAAAATGTAATTGAAATTCAAAATACTCACAAAATACCCCTATCTATTGAAAGACTTACTAAAAAGCAATTTAGATTGTCAATCCTTACAAAATGCAACGGAGATTGAAAACACCTACAAAATGGAGGGTATATGAAAAGAAAAAGAGAGAAAAAAGTATTTAGATACACTGGGAGCCAATTAACAAAAACAGTGCGGGAATCTTAAAGAGAAAAGGAAATATAATGAAAAGAAAACGAGAGGTCTGACCCCTCGAAGAAGGAGGGATCAGGAAAGACGAGACAAGGGCCAATTAAGGCGGGAAGGTGAAAGACTCCCTAGGCCTCTGATACCCCAATACCGTCGGGGTCGGAAAAGAACAAGAGTTGACCAAGGGAGGTCGACAGGAAAGAAGATGGAGAGGAGCCTGGCACAAGTAAGTGGAAGCAATGCCGGACTCAGCTGGGGTCTCGTGGTCGTCAACCCACGTCCCACTAGATCTGAGCCCCTGGGGGTAGAATAACAAACAAGATGAACTTGAAAACAACGTATTAAGGCCCTAGAACCATTCATGTCCGTAGTAGTGTAACTGTAAGAGTATTTTAATAAGTCTATTGTTGACTGGCAATTCGGGCTTCATCACGTCGCCCATACCAGTATTCTGGTGCAGAATTGCGAAAATAGTTAAATATTCCGCTGCTTATAAATTGCTGTCACGGGGAGTAATTAGCGCAACAAGATTTCTTACGCCCCTTAAAACAGTTATCATCATGAAAATATTATGCCTCTGTATAAGTGCAATGGCGTTGGTGCAGTACATTGAGGTTATCAGCCGCAATAAAAGTTAGTTCTTTCAAATTTACCTCCATTTATTCCGAACCTTATCGTTGAGCGCTATGTGGCGATAAATTATACTATTGCTACCTCAGGAGCTAGGGACAGCCGAAGTTTTCCAAAGTGTTCTGATTATTTTCCTACGGCGCTATGCAACAAATGACTACACTATTGGTCTCTACATCTAACAGCCAATGGGATATAGGCCCTAGGCAGTGTCTTATTTCACTTGCTCCTCTTTCTCATCATTTTTTAAATTCGTTTGTAAATTACATGTGTCAGTGCTGTAGTTAGTAAATAGCCGTTCCCATATTCATTATTATTATTATTATTATTATTATCATTATGGGAAAATGACCTGAATGTTACGTCCATTATACTGTACTACTTATCACCTCCCCTTCCCCCCCCCCCCCCTACACCTCCACCACAACAAAAAGCTGTACCGTTTTTTTTTCTTATGTTAGTTTAAGTATCATGTGCCAGTTCTGTAGTAGTATTCATTATCATCCATAAAACAAAGAAATCCACCGGGCGAAGCCGGGTACTACTGCTAGTTTTAGATATACTTAGAAGAACATGTAATATAGGCTACACACAATATTCTATGACCCAGCACGTATTTGGAATCAGCATGGTAGATTATTTCGTCCACCACCGTACTTTGCGGCATCTATACTAGCAGGGAACAACTGACTGTTGGAGACAGGGCAAATTTTGCTACACTTCAGTAATTATATTGCAGCGCTCTCTGCATAACCCCCCTGTGGGTGGGGGGTTTAGAATACACCCACGGTATCCCCTGCCTGTCGTAAGAGGCGACTAAAACGGGCGACCTTGGCTATACTTTAAGGACTCCGCGTTGTTTTGTGAATTGGACCCCCAGTGGGTGGGAGGAAGCGAATACATCCACGGTACTCCCTACCAGTCGTAAAAGGCGACTAAAAGGGCTTCTCGGAACGGTCCCCTTTCGAGGGTTTGACAGTCAGCTCTAAAAGACATACACCCGTGCGGTATAACTCTCATTAGGTTATATCGCACTTCTTTCCGTCACTGCTTTCAGGGTCTGGCAACCAAAATTTCTATATGTGCGTGCTGTTAGGGGATGGGCCACTTACGCTAGCGACTACGCTCAAAAGCCTGTTCCGGTCTTGGCCGCGCCGACAGGTGGGTGTGCCATGTACCCGTTCAGTAGTATCCGCCTGACTACGCAGGTCCCCGCACAGCCGAATGTCTGAGCTGTAAAATCCAGTATATGCCAAGGGGTACATGCCGATACGGCATTGTAAAACATCGGACCCCCGGGCAATGCCTTCCAAGCTAGGCGGGCCTTGCCCTGGCTGGGTAGCGCCTACTGTGACGGCCCGTGATCGGATGTCGGTGGCATTCGGGGAGGATGATCTGGCCATGGGTTCTAAAAGAAAAATCCCCAACCAGGGTGGACGTACACCCAAACAGGGTGGTCCTACACCCAAGTCTTTAACATTTGATTCCCTACGGGGATCAACCCCCTGGGAACAATCTGTGCGTGAAAATCTGGGTACTAACACCCCCAAGTTTCTGGTAGCTACCAGAACAGATGGGGGTGATTTCAAGCTGGTAAAGAGTATTTTGTTTTCTCGCCACATAGAAGGTGTCTATGGTGAGCTTGAGAAAGTACAAAAGATGAGGAACGGTAGCTTGTTGCTCAAGACTAGGACTGGAGAGCAAGTTGAACAACTTTTGCAATGTGACCACTTTGGCGACATTCCCGTCAAAGTGGAAAAGCACACGTCCCTGAATCTGGTCCGAGGAGTTATTTTCCACCGGGACCTGATTCTGAACACTGACGAGGAGCTCAAGGAGGATATGCGGCACCGTCACGTGACTGATGTCCGGCGCATTACGCGCAAGGTCAATGGTCAAATCGTGGATACTGGTGCTTTCATTATTTCCTTTGAGCTTTCGGTGCTCCCGGAGAAAGTCAAGGTTACAAGTTACCGTTGTGACGTACGGCCTTATATCCCTCCCCCAATGAGGTGTTATAAATGCCAGAAGTTCGGGCACATGTTATCCCGATGCTCGAGCCCCGCCATCTGCGGAACATGCGGTAAGGTACCACACGAAGCGGAAGAGTGCACAACACCTTATCAGTGCACTAATTGCCCTGGATTTCATTCTCCTCGGGACAGGAACTGCCCTGTCTTCCTGAGTGAGAAGAAAATCCAGGAGATCAAAACCCTGGATGGTCTGACCTACCAGGAGGCCCGCAAGAAGTACCGTACCACGACTTCGCCTTCTCCAACGATTGATTATAGAGCCATAATACCAAATTTGGTCCCGGCTACCTCATCTTTTGTTCCAGCTGTGAAACCTGCAACTGAGTTTCCTGTTCCAAAACCAGCTCCTAACATTATAACGGATAGCCCGAAGGTGACTTCAACTCCACCTTCGGCCAGCACGAAGGCTGTGCGAGCGAAGGCTGCTCCGCCCGCACAGCAGGGGAAGAAGTTGAAGACTTCCTCCCCACTCGGGAGGAAGTCGAAGTCTTCCTCCCCATCCAAACGGTCGGCGAAAGCCGCGCCGAAGCCGGCGGAGGCGGCATCGTCGACCAGGGTCAGGACTTCGGCTCCTGACCCGTCTATATACCTTAAAGAGCCGGGGGCGGGTAAGAAGGGACCCCGCACTACGCATTCCCTTTCTCCAAAAAAGGGGAAGCCATCTGCGCCAACACCTGCGGATGCTTCTGCGCCTGGGGACGTTTCGGCCCCCAGATCTTCGCGCTCCCCACGGAGATCCCCCCGCCGCCGAACTGCGTCCAGGAAATCATCTACCGAGTCGATTCACTACATGAACTCGCCTGAGGACATGGAGATTATAGTCGACGTAGTGACTGTAGATTCTCCAGAGTCAAAGTTGGAGTAGCTTGCTGCTCCAACTTATTCCCTAAGTTCACACAATGGCACTGTTACAGTGGAATTGTAACAGTTATGACAGGCATTTGACAGAGCTCCGTCAGCTTATTGCCCAATACGCGGCGAGTATAGTCTGCCTACAGGAAACAAACCTCAGACCTGATCACGAGACTGTTCTGAGAGGTTTCCGACTATACTCTAAAGAGCGACAAGACGCCGCCCGGGCTTCCGGGGGTGTTTGTACCTTCGTTCGCTCTGACTGCTATAGTGAGGAGTTTCCACTCGCCACTCCTCTGGAAGCTATTGCAGTTCGCGTGTCCTTGCCTGCTATGACAACTGTTTGTAACGTGTACCTTCCACCGAACCAACCCCTTGATATTAATGACGTCTTAGATCTTGTTGATCAACTTCCAGTCCCTTTCCTACTCGTGGGTGATTTCAACTCTCATCACCCCCAATGGGGATCACCATCTTCCTGCCCCAGAGGAAGGGACGTGGAAGGCTTAATTCAAGGGTTGGATTTATGTCTATTAAATACAGGGGAAGCTACACATTTTAGCTTAGCGCACGGCACGTACTCACACATTGACTTGAGTGTGTGTAGCCGTGCGCTGGTCCCCTTATTTGGCTGGTATGTACACGATGACCTCTGTGACAGTGACCATTTCCCGATCGTTCTTACCCTTCTGAACCAGACGCCCGTTGAGTTCCCCAGTCGTTGGGTTCTTAAGCGGGCAAATTGGCCCTCGTTTCAAGAACGAGCTGTATTCGTTGATCTTGGTTGCCGGAGCGTCGATGACGAGGTACAGCACATCACCGATGTGCTTCTTGCTGCCGCCGAAGAGTCCATTCCATCCTTTTCTGGGACTCCTCGTCGCAAACTCGTCCCTTGGTGGACAGAGGATATTGCAGCGGCAATAAGAGACCGTCGTCGAGCTCATAAGCACTACCGTCGGCGTCCAACCATGGCCAATTTGGTGGCGTTTAAGAAATTCCGTGCCAAGGCACGGATTCTTATTCGCCAGAGTAAGAAACAATCCTGGGAACGGTATGTGTCTTCTATTACGGCACATACCCCCTCCTCTCAAATGTGGACTAAACTGCGACGCATTTCGGGAATTCAGACATCTTCTACTGTACCGGGAATTTCCATTGCTAATGAACTGGTTACAGATCCTTATCGCGTTGCAAACCATCTCGCCTCGTATTTTGCGGATATATCCGGTTCCGATAACTATGACCCTGCCTTCGTGGCCCTGAAGCGCGAAGCGGAACGTTTCCATCTTAGTTTTGCTTCCCGCGCTTCGGAGGAGTACAACGTGCCCTTTACGGAGTGGGAACTCCGCGGAGCGCTGGCGCTCTGCAGGGACACGTCTCCTGGCCCGGATAATATTCACAACCAAATGCTTAAACACCTTAACGATGAGAGCATTCGCTATTTGCTCAGGGTGTTTAATCGTATCTGGTTGGAAGGTGTGTTTCCAGCGCAATGGCAGGAAGGTATCATTATACCTATCCTGAAGCCCGATAAGGATCCCAAATTGTCAGGGAGTTACAGACCTATTTGTCTCACAAACGGTTTGTGCAAGCTCTTTGAGAGGATGGTCAATCGGCGCCTGGTGTGGGTCCTGGAGAAACGGGGACTCCTGTCTGAATACCAGTGTGGTTTCAGGGCGTCACGGTGTACCAACGACCATCTGGTACGCCTGGAGACTGCCATACAGGACGCTTTTCTCCGGAGACAGCACCTAGTCGCTGTTTTCTTTGACCTCGAGAAGGCCTATGACACCACTTGGCGTTACGGCATCCTCTCTACCCTGCATCAATGGAAATTCCGAGGTAACTTGCCGGTTTTTATTGCGAATTTTCTGTCCCTTCGCCTGTTCCGTGTCCGAATAGGGGGGACATATTCGCAATATCATATACAGGAAAACGGAGTCCCACAGGGATCGGTGCTTAGCGTAACATTATTTGCGATTGCCATAAACGGTATAGTCGCTGCTGCTGGTCCAGCAGTGGTACCGTCGCTATATGTAGACGATTTTGCTCTACATTATAGTGCGCAAAATATGGCGGTCGCTGAACGACAGCTACAACAAGCTATTCGGAGAGTGGAACGCTGGACACTGGAGCATGGCTTTCGATTCTCAACCGCTAAGTCCTCGGTTGTCCATTTCTGCCGAAAGCGCACCCTCCATCCAGATCCTGAGCTTTATCTGGGCAATGTAGCTTTGCCTGTTGTTGCTGCGTACCGGTTCCTTGGGCTCCTTTTCGATCAGAAATTGACGTGGGAACCACACGTGCGGTGTTTGAAAACTGCCTGCGCTAAGAAACTCAACATGTTGCGGTTTCTTAGCGGCACATCATGGGGGGCGGACCGCGTGGTGCTCCTGCGCTTTTATAAGTCACTGATTTTATCTAGGTTAGATTATGGCAGTGTAGCATATGGTTCGGCCCGTAAGTCAGTGCTTGTTAAACTGGACAGTGTCCACCACGGCGGTGTGAGGCTGGCGACGGGTGCCTTTCGGACAAGCCCAGTCGTCAGCTTGCTCGCCGAGGCTGGCGTACCTCCTTTACACCTGAGGCGCCAACAAGTACTGCTGACCTATGCTGCAACTATTCGACAGATGCCACTTCATCCAAGCTATCCATGTTTGTTTTCCAATCCGAATCGCCGGCTGTATGATGTGCTCGCCCGAGCCACTCGGCCGGCGGGGATTCGCTTGGATGACTTATACCGTCAGTTCCGATTTCCTTCTGTCTCCTGTATCGTCCGAGTACCTAGCAAGGCCCCTCCGTGGATGGTCTCTCGCCCTGATATCATCCTGGATCTGCACACAGGCCCCAAGTCGGACACGGACTCCTCCGTCCATCGGAGGTTGTTCCAGTCCGTGGTGACACGGTATCCGGGATCAGGGCTTGTATTCGCGGACGGTTCGAGGGTAAACGAGAAAGTAGGCTGTGCATTTGTGGTTGAGGATCGTCGGTTTCTCTTTTCACTTCCCGAGGCGTGTAGCGTGTACACTGCGGAGCTCTATGCCATCTTAGAGGCTCTGCGGTACACGTTATCAGACGATCACCAGCACTTTCTTTTGTGTACTGACTCTCTGAGTGCGCTGCAGGCGATCGATGTGTGTTTCCCGAAGCACCCGTTGGTCCAGCGTGTGCACGACCTGCTCGTCAGTTCGCGTAACGCTGGAACCGGGGTGACCTTTGTGTGGCTTCCTAGCCACATGGGTATTGCGGGAAACGAGCTTGCTGATCAGGCGGCGAGAGAGGCAGTCGCACTGCCCTCGCTACCGTATAAGGTGCCTGCTAGTGATGTGCGCTCTCAGTTGCGGCATACGATCCTGTCGCATTGGGAGGAGGCATGGCGTGCCACGCCTCCACCCAACAAACTGAGAGGCATCAAGGAGACAACGAAGGTGTGGAAATCTTCCTTCCGATCTCTCCGGAAGGAAGCTGTGGTACTCTGTCGACTCCGGATCGGCCATGGGATTGCTACGCACTCCCACTTGCTAAAGAGAGAAGATCCTCCTGTGTGTACTTGCGGCGCCCACCTAACCGTGGCACACCTTCTCTTGGAGTGTGTGGATCTGGCCGATCTGCGCAGGACTCTTTAACTGCCTAATACCCTCTCCCTTATTCTCCGTGATGACGAGCCGTCAGCTGACCTCGTCATCCGGTTCATGAGGGAGAGTGGTTACTTTTTTAAGTTTTAAGGTGTAGTTACGACTTTTAATTGTGGTTAAATCTGTTTTATGTTTTTTATTGTGTTATGTATTGTATTGTTCCCTATGCCTTATTTGTTTTATCCTTTTTTACCATCCGCCTTTTATTCTTTTTATTCAAATAAGGCATAATTTTTGGGGCTCACTGTCTGTTTTATAAACACCATTTTCGCTTCATCCATGGCAGTGAGTTGTTTTTCTCTACATCCTTTCATTTCACGTCATTCCATTTCATTAGGGGCCGATAACCTCGATGTTAGGCCCCTTAAAACAACAATTATCATCATCATCTCTGCATAAGGTTGAGCTACTACACACCGCTGTGAGCATATTTTCTTTGTTCTTTTTATATATCACTAATGCATAACCAATTGACGTCTATATGTAGGTTGCATTCAAGACAGATTAATTCACGCCTCATAGCGCAGTAACAATGTGTAATTTATTGTGATGTGAGTTTACGTATGTTATCATAAAAATGTTTATGTTTTGAATTAATCTTATCAGTGTAACGGTATAATGTACCTGAAGTGTACTATATGTTATTGTTTCATGTGAGAGGCTTTGACACCTTGGCAATTTAGCCCCGTGAACTTGTGTGTGTGTGAGGAAATTTATCTAATAACTAGTGTTTTTGTAATGGCTGTATTAGTGTGTGTTTGTAATTCAGGTGAGGATTGTGAAAGATGCGCCCGTGGACAAGTTAGGAACCGTCCCGGCATTTGCCTAGAGTAGAAGTGGGAAACCACGAAAAAACACTTCCAGGAGGGCTGAGGTGTGAATCGAACCCACCTCTTCTCAGTTTTGCCTCCTTGGCAGAGCCAAGAATAGAACCTGGACCTCCGGGGCGACGGCCACGAGGTGATCTTACACTGTATGTATCTGTGAACGTATTCCTGTAAGTTTTTAAGTTTTGAACAAGTTTTGAAGGTTTGAAATGACACGTAACGAGCATTATGGACCGTAGTTGCCGAGAGGATCCGTGGCGTGTTCTCTCCACAGGAAAGGTACTACTACTACTACTACTACTACTACTACTACTACTACTACTAAAGCTAACCTCGAACAGGCCATGGAGCAGCGAAAGGTAAAAGCTTCCACCCTTCGAGCCATGGGCACTAGACATGAAGGAGTTGTCAGGGCCAAATGCGCCACTCTGCGGGTGGGAATCAAACCCACTCGCTTTCAGTTAGAAGCTCACTGCCTATACCAGCTGAGCGACGCAGACCCTAATAATAATAATAATAATAATAATAATAATAATAATAATAATAATAATAATAAGTGCAGTACTCTACATCGATTTCCTACGTTGGCAAACCGTAAGAAATGGTGAATAAATTGATTTTAACTACGACGAGTATAAATTTTGGAATTTTTAACAAAACACGGATTTTGGCTCGTCTCAATGAAGTATGACACTAGCATTGATAACTTTGTAACATTACATTACTGACACCATATTAATAGCAACTAGTAGAATTCTTTGATCATATCACATGCTTACCATAAGGATGGGTCCATCCGAAAAGTAGAAAAATTAGTAACAAACTATCTAATCAAATGTCTGTTGACGCGGGTGTTTTTCATGTCTGAATTATTCCATTACTACCTCAAACAGGTATAATTCAGCACTATGATGGCTTGCATGGCATTCAGTGGCAGTGTATAGACACGCTCCGTACGCAATGGTGGTCAGGCCTGCGAAGCATTGCCGGTACCCATGTCACCTTGCCCTACCCTCATGGCCAAGGTAAGCAAGGTCGATGCACTCCAAATAAAGTTCTCTGGGAGCGTTTAGCTGCGCATCACTCACTGGTCGAGACTGTTGGAATCCTGAGAGTTTCGGTTGTATTTTAAGATTTTTTTGGGAGTTGTTGATTCCTTTAGGGACTTCGCGACAACGTGGTCATGTAACCCCGTGTACTTGGAAGTGTGAAATCTGTCTGATAACCTGCGCCACTGTGACGGCCGTAGTACTGTGCATATTTGTAAATACGGCGAGGATTTGGGAAGGAGGTGGCCGTGGCGTTGATTTAGGTACCATCCTGACATTTGCCTGGAGTAGAAGTTGGAAAACACTTCCAGGAAAGCTGAGGTGGGAATCGAACCTGGACCTCCCGGTGGAGGCCAAAAATACTAATCATTACGCCACGAGGTGGGCTATTATCATCTCCTAATTGGAGAAAATCTCTCTCTAACGAGGGACCCATTCTTGAGCAGAAATGTGGTAACGTAGCAACAAACTACTCTTAATAGGAACATTATTTCTCCATTTCCCGGCATAGACTAAGAACTTTACTGTACCTCTAGAAATGTAGAATGTACCGGTGAGTCTTACAACTGAAATGAAGTGGCATGTTTAGTTTTTATCGAGGTTAGCTGTTACAATCTGCCCCGTGCAGTTGCGTGTCTGCCATTGCAGTGTCTGTATGAGTGTGCACAATTTTTAATTGGGTATAAGGTGGCACAAATCTACGTAGGATACAGTACCACTTTGAATTTGGAAGAACAACTTCTAGGGTGGCTAAGAGGGTAAGAGTGCTAGGAATTAGTGCACTCTGCCTCATGAGGACTACCGAGAAGGATTATGGTTTTCTCATTGCAGGCGACTTTTGAGAGTGTATGACTGTCACCTTCTTCCCAAATTCCCCACCGAAATCCTGGGGAGCGAGGGGTGGAACCCATGTGGAAGCTGAAGGGCACCCGGCTTCAAGACCTCCAGCCAAATCTGGAACCGCAGGACAGCGAGCAAGAGACTGGGCGATAACACGACTGATTAATTGCTTTTGAAGCTCATTTCTCTTACCCTACTACGAAATTCGAAGTATACAGTAAGCCTCCCTGACGTCATTTGTAGAATGGAATGCTGACAGAACTATAGCCAAGTAGTCAAATACAAATTGGCCATGTCTCACTGATGAGTGGTAATGCTAGATTGAGAAAACTGCTAAAAGTTCCAAATTAAGGGGGGAACAGGAAATGAAGACATCACCCTGTGTTATGATGTGCAAAACCTGGCATCTGCAACACTTGGTGGTAAATGAGACGGAGCTTTTACGAGTACACTGTGTCACTCCAACCATCCTTTGAGGAAACGAGTCACTGAAATGCTCCAGGTGTAGCCAAATAGGTTTAATTGTGCCGCTCTAGCTACAGAGTATACACTACTAGCCGCCCGGCAGTTATTTGACTACGCCTTATCGTATGTTTCCCAAAACAATCTTATCGTTTTCCGTGACTTAAACGTTGTGATCCAAGCCAATGAAGTCCTTTTTCACTTGGAATCCAAACCACGGATTTGATTTCTCTTTTCACTTAGAAACATGCATGAATTAGGAATCAACCCCGGTTCGCCTTGATGATAATTGTTTTAAGGGGCCTAACATCTAGGTTATCGGTCCCTAATGGTCTGGGTGGTAGCGAAAATGACAATGAAATTGAAACCAGAACGAAAATTAAGTGAGACGGAAAATACTTACAAAAAAGAACTCAGATTGAAACTATTCACAAAATGGAGAGCGGTAATACTTACAAAAGGGAATTTAGAACGAAAATACTCAAAAAAGGAATAGATCGAAAAATACGCACAAAATGTAGGTGAAGTTCAAAATACGTACAATATGCAACGTACAGTCGAAATACTTACAAAATGCAAGTGAAATCAAAATACTTACAAAATGCAAATGAGATTGAAAATACGCACAAAATGTAATTTAGATTCAAAATACCCACACAATGCAATTTAGAATAACTACTTGAACAAAGCGGGGTACGTTGAAAATACAAAATGCAATTGAAATTGCTTACAAAATGTATGGTAGATTCAAACTTCTCATTTGGATGGACAATACTTACAAAATGCAATTTAGATTGAAAATACTTACAAAATGCAATTTAGATTGAAAATACCCACAAAAATGCAATTATAAGCCTCCGTGGCTTAGGCGGCAGCACGCCGGCCTCTCACCGCTGGGTCCGTGGTTCAAATCCCGGTCGCTCCATGTGAGATCTGTGCTGGACAAAATGGAGGCAGACAGGTTTTTCTCCGGGTACTCCGGTTTTCCCTGTCAACATTTCATTCCAGCAACACTCTCCACTATCATTTCATTTCATCTGTCATTCATTTAATCATTGCCCAGAGGAGTGCGTCAGGCCTCGGCAGCCGGCACAGTCCATATCCTCGCCGCTAGATGGGGGCTTCATTCATTCCATTCCTGACCCGGTCGGAGACTGGAAGCAGGCTGTGGATTTTCATTTTCACAAAAATGCAATTGAGACTTAATTACTTGCAAAAACGCGGTGTAGGTTGAAAATACAAAATGCAATTGAAATTCAAAATACTCACAAAAGGACCCCCCCCCCCGCTCCCGATATTGAAAGACTTACTAAAAAGCAATTGAGATTGTCAATCCTTACAAAATGCAATAGAGGTTGAAAAACACTCACAAAATGCAACGTAGATCGAAAAGACTTACAAAATGCAACGGAGATTGAAAACACCCACAAAATTGAGTGGAGATGCAAAAATAACAGTGCGGGAATCTTAAAGGGAAAAGGAAATATAATGAAAAGAAAAACAGGAAAGTGAAAGAGGGTCCGTCCCACAGGTAAGGGACAAAAGGGGGAAACCGGACCGAGCTCAGGAATCCCTCGCGGTCGCCAACTCCCGAACTCACCAGCCGTGAGCCCCTGAGGGTGTAGCACTTTCTAGGGTGCACCAGAAGTGGTGGGGCTACATACACCCTATCTCCTTGAGGGCCTTGAGCAGAAGGCAGGAGATAACAGGAAAAGAAAAAGAAGGCTGACCCCTCCCAGAAGGAAGGGATCAGGAAAGATGAGACAAGGGCCAATTAAGGCGGGAAAGGAAGAGACTCCCTAGGCCTCGGATACCCTAATACCGTCGGGGTCGGAAAAGAACAAGAGTTGACCAAGGGAGGTCGACAGGAAAGAAGAAATGAAATTGAGATAGAAAATACTTGCAAAAAGCGGTTTAGGTTGAAAATACTTACAAAATGCAATTGAAATTCAAAATACTCACACGAGTTCCACCCCCTCTATTGAAAGACTTACTAAAAACCAATTTAGATTGTCAATCCTTACAAAATGCCATTGAGGTTGAAAACACTCGCAAAATGCAACGTAGATTGAAACTACCTACAAAACGGAGTTTAGACGGGAAAAAAATCGCTAAAGGGAATTTAGATACACGGGGAGCCAATTAATAAAAAACATTGCGGGAATCTTACAGAGAAAAGGATATATAATGAAAAGAAAACAAGAGGTATGACCCCTCGAAGAAGGAGGGGATCAGGAAAGATGAGACATGGGCCAATTAAGGCAGGAAAGTGAAAGACTCCCTAGGCCTCGGATACCGTAATACCGTCGGGGTCGGAAAAGAACAAGAGTTGACCAAGAAGTTCGACATGAAAGAAGACCAGCACAAGTAAGTGGAAGCAATGCCGGACTCAGCTGGGGTCCCGTGGTTCGCCAACCCACGTCCCAATAGATGGGAGCCCCTGGGGGTTCACCTTGGTGGCCTAGACCGCTGCGACATTACGTTAATCACCAGGTTACCATGCTGTAAGTCCCAGTATAGCACCACATGTCCTGGACATTGTACACCAGCATGGCAATGGATAAGAAGAATGGCACACAAAGGAGGAAAATATAATCCGTATTTGGTAACAATATACCAGACCAATGAGGCGACGAATCTTATTTCCGGAGCACACCGGATGTAGCTATCTACGGCTCAGAGAACTTGTTCCTAACAAGTTCCACTTCAAACTATATGATGCCACCCCACGCTGCGGTTACGCACACACAACCGTATTTCACTACAATGCTATGCTATGCTATGCTATAGTGTCCGGGGTACAAGGGCACCTGTGACCCTTCCCGGGGCCAAGGTCTGCAAAGCTGAACACTCACATATTTCAATATCATGATTCTTTCTGCAGAATGTATTGCAAATGCATCAATTAGCACAGGAATAGTACCACAAATCTTTTTTTATTTCTTCAGAAATGGCATTATAAGAAACAACGTGGTTCTCAGAAGTACCGTCGTCTGTTGCATCACCACAGTACTGTCAATACTTACAGTAAAAAATAAATACTTGTCTGCGATATGTATGCTCTATTTAGTTTGAACTACTAAACACCCATTAAATTCTTGAAAAAGCATATAAAGCAACCCATAGCACCAAATACAGATGATATGAACACATATTTGCCTATAACTGATGACTGAAAACATTGCCAATAATGTACAACTATCAAATTAGTTGCTCTATTTTCCCCCCACAGGCATACCATGGTATATACTAGAACAATCCTTTCCGTTACAACATAGGTTCACCCCACAATGTCGACATTTACAATAGGGCTGGATTGAACTAGGTTCATACTCCACAATTCACATCGTCCTCCCTTTTCAACAAAGATGAGGAAATGAACTGTTCGATTCGAGTATTTCTTCCCACGCCTTCTGAAATGTGTTATGTCCTGATCAGAATTTCCTTTCTTAGACTCTCGCAGTTTTGACCCGCTATAAGTAACCAACTTCCCTTCGTCTTTCAGTGACGGTCCATATTGAACTGATTACGAGTAAATGATATACCGTATCAAATGACAAATTACATCTCGAACTTACCCCTGAACAAACAATGCCACCATTTGTTCCAACGATGATTTAGACGGTAGCCTACGTAGTGCGAAGCCTATCGGAAATCTACACCTCCCGTGCACAAGTTTGGCTAGGATTGCATCAGACCTATTTCGAGACATTGACTTTGAAATTAATGAAAACACCAAGCATTCCAATAATCTGTCTAATACTGGAAGAACATGATAACCCATAATCATGACGTATATTCCTAGAAAATCAAATGTGCGTTTCGTCATAGAAGGAGCTTTGTTGTTTTGAACTACTGAAAGATTACTCTGGTTAACAATATGTTCCAATAAATCCCAACTAGCGTCAGAAATATATTGATGCTGTGTAAGAAGTGAGAAACATGTAATTTATGTCGGATATCTTGTTATATTCTGGAATATCCGTAGCTTCCTGTACTATTCCCACCTAAGGGATACTCAAGCATGCAGTATCAACCATATTAGCAGCAATACGAGTTGTACTCATGGTGGGAACTTCGCCCGTTGCACCATCCTCTTGAGCAGGCAGTTGCTTCGAAATTCAATATGTAAAATTTCTGTGACATCTGTTACGGTGATTTTTTCCAACTTCATTGTCATCGAGCTGTATCTTTGAATCAGATTTTCTTGTTTCGTAGTCAAATATAGCATCACATGCAACAAATGTGTGTGCCGCATCGAGTTTACACTGTTTTTGTTCATTATCAATTTTTATACCTATTTTCTACATCAGTAAGTGTGTTATTGTCTAATACTAGTAATACTGCAGTAATTCAGGGTTCTAAGTATCTGCAAGCTCATCTTCAGAAAGTTAACTAGCCACGTTGGCCAGGACAGAAATATAGGCTACTTGTTGAATTATTAATTCCACAAGCAGGAAGTTTACATGAACACAAAGAAGTCAATGAGCATTCAATACTATTTCACAACACTGGTTCAATCACTCACAGCCCGACAGTACTTCTAAGTCCGCATAATAAAAAAAAGCTATTTCTACGGTTATTATTCATTGTAGAAGACAATCATCATTACTTACAACTCAAAGAAGATAAGGATTACACGGGTTGATGACATTTATTCGTGTATCAAGTACGTGGTCGGTATAATTGAGACCGAACCAAAGCACCTCGACTCATTTCTGAATTTCCATGGGTGACTATTGTTAAAATCGGATGTAGGCCTAGTCATAGAATAAAGAGTTGCCAGCCAGTGAATTGTTGGAAGGAATAATAGTACCAGAACAATCATGTGTGGCGCTAGTTACAACTGGGAAAAAGAATATGACTGAAGAAGTATCTGGTACTTACAAATACCGTCGGTTAGCTAAGGATTAATGAAGCTTGCACTATGTAGGACATGTGCGAGACCTTTAAAAGTAGGCAGATCAATCTGGAGTTTTAGTGCATTTCATTTCAATAAATATCTCCAAGTGAACGGCTCAAATAAAGTTTACATCTCAGATATTTATATTATTAAATTAGGCTATTTGACTGAAGTTATTTTGATAGTACTAAGTTTCTTTCGGCAGTGCTCAACTGGAGTTCCGTAGTGAGAAACTCTTAGCAATTCTGCCAACAGGGAAAAATCAATAATTTATTATTATTACTTTTAACACCCCATTTAGCTATTGTCGCTTTAGACTTTCTAAGGTGTCGGAATTTTGCTCTTGGGATAGGTCATTAACATGCCAGTAAATCAACTGACATGAGATCTTCATATTTAAACCCCTTAAATACCTTTAGACCGAAGCCTCCGTGGCTCAGGCGGCAGCACGCCGGCCTCTCACCGCTGGATCCGTGGTTCAAATCCCGGTCACTCCATGTGAGATCTGTGCTGGACAAAACGGAGGCAGACAGGTTTTTCTCCGGGTACTCCGGTTTTCCCTGTCAAAAATTTCATTCCAGCAACACTCTCCACTATCATTTCATTTCATCTGTCATTCATTTAATCATTGTCCCAGAGGAGTGCGTCAGGCCTCGGCAGCCGGCACAGTTCGTATCCTCGCCGCTAGATGGGGGCTTCATTCATTCCATTCCTGACCCGGTCGGAGACTGGAAGCAGGCTGTGGATTTTAATTTTCAAATACCTTTAGAGTGAGTCTGAATCGAGCCCGCAATTTTGAGCTTAGAAGAACAACGCATAACCAACCACGCCACTCAGCCCGACTAACAAGAAAGAAGTGACGTATATCACACACACCAATCACGTGTAACTACTGAATGAACGCCCGGAAAAACCAAGGTCCATTATTTCAATAATGAAATTGCAACCTAGCATGAAGATCAGTTAGCAGTTAAGAAAACGTTTTACGAGACCGTTAAACTTGCTATCATAAGTCACAGGTTTCCCTTCTTACATGGAATCAGAACCACCAAACCTGTCATTTCCCCTCGAAAATCCCACATGCAATGACCGAGAATCGGACCTGGGCTACCTTGAAGAGAGGCAAGCAGTCTGACCACTGCGCTAATACGCCCCTGATCATTAGCAGGAAGATCCTTTAGAATAAGCTATACGCCAGAAATAATCTTCATGGGGGAGGTACGGTACGAATTTGTAGGAACAACACGAAAAAGTATGTCTGTTTGGTAAACAAAAAGTGTGGTAGAACGACTGATAGTTTAGGTTGTCAGAACTGGCGTTTCAACTGCACGACGACTGGCTAATAACATTAATATTACTATTATTATTATTATTATTATTATAAATGCACGACAGTGTCACATATGGTGATAAAGTTCCCTACAGACCGGTTTGACGCAAATGCAAAGTCCGCAATGCCAGTGTCGCCTTGAAAAAGGAACATAAATTTATGTTTGCTTATTGTCTTCATCAAGGTAGTTCCCATCGACATCAATACATTGATCTAGAGGGAAAAGAGAAGACACGATTCCACCGCGCTAGAACTCTGGAATCTGCGAAGATTAGCTTTCCCCTATACCGGAGAAAAAAGACTGATAATCTATGGAAGTGATAATCTATTCTGTAAATAAGACTGAAGGGAAAATATAGACTTCTGTAGTTTGGCTGGCTCTTTCCATGACGAGCGTTGTGCAACATGCCTACCTCAGAAAGTCTCCTGATCAAACCAAGAGCTTAGAGCCGACGTTCGTTCAGGATATTTTATCATCGATTTCAGCATCCACCTGGATTATATCACCTGATGTTACGGTGGCCCGATCCTTATGCGATAGCAATAAATGAAATATACAGTGATTTGTGGTTGTCGTTTCAACTACCCCAGCTGCAAGACAAACTTTCAAACCTACATAAAAAACATCTAACTTCCTACCGACACACTGGAAGATAATTACCAACTTAATAGGCTACTCGTGACACAATAACGTGCCGGACTCACTGAGCACTTGCTGCACAGTTGGTAGTTATAATAAACCAGTTGGCTTATTGCTCTCATATATTTAAATGATTTTGGAAGTGTAAATAACTCGGTTAAAAGGGCGCCAATCTTGAACATTAAGTTGCAAGATGAATTTATAAATGCTTATTAATAGACATTCTTACTTAGGGCGTAGAGTGACAAAACGCTAACTACAATGAGGGCCATCCCTAAAGAACGGAGCTTTCCAAATGCCGTGCCGCCAGCAGGTCGCAATGACTCACCGTCACATTTATAGCATGTGCCGATTAGCCCCTGATGCTGACATTGCATCTATTAAATAGATGCGCAGCTGGCAAGATACCTTATAGTTGTGATAATTAAGACTTGCTGTGAAGTACTGCAGCCTACGTAATATCACGTGAACACGGTTAGGTATAGAACCACCGAATTTTGCTAGTGGAATCTTATCTTCTCAAGAAGAAGTCTTCCAGTAAATGTGTACGTTTCAACGCCGTGCGATTTTTACTTGTAGGGGAACCTCCAACAAAAGGTATACAGAAGCAATCCGCGTACTCTGGTGGCTCTCGAGAAGGAAATATAAGTGAGGATGAATTACAGCGAGTGTACCAAAACTTCCTACGTTGGTGCATGTGTGTTTAGAAAATGAAGGCCACATTTCCAGCAACTATTGTGAAATTCATGTAAGTAAATATGATTATTAAATACGTAAAAAAGTGTAAATGTGTTCAACTAGTAGGGCGCTCCGCTTCTGCTAGCGTCAGTGCCTTGCAAGATAGGCGGCTACACACAGTGGCCATTCCGTCGTGCAGCGCATCCGAGGCTCCGTTCTACAGGGATGGTCCTCACTGTACAAAACACTTTGTATTTAAAAGTTGGCTTCTGGGAAGTAGGAGTAGAGAGTGATACTTATTGAAAGTCATCAATACATCTAATTGTTTATTAAATAAAATACGTCTACCGACCTTTCAAATGACTTAAAGGAGAGATTTTACATTAAATTTGTTCTAGTTATTACTTGGAAATTACGCTTGAATTGCAACTAACATGCCAATAAAGCTCACCGATTGTTGATCGGTACGTTCCTGATTTCGACATCTGGGGTTGTCCTTCATCCTTCCAAGTAGCCAACCTGTTCTACCTACGAAAGATATATGACCACTAAATGGACAGATACTGCACGCCTAGCTGTATAAGTCCTGTTACTTGACTTCGTGTAGATATTCAGCAATGCTGTAAATATCTTAATTATAAACTTCACAGATTCTATTTTTAATTTTAAACTATCTGCTGGTTCAAAGAAAAGTTTTCTAAATTAAGCAATGGTAATACTGATGCAAGTATCGAATTCAAGTAAGTATGATAGTTCACAATGGTCTTGTCAATCTATATACTGCAATTATTCCTCCGCCTACCAATATGGGATTCTCCAATCGCCGTATATCTGTTTTTCCAAAAGTGGCGCTGTTTGACTATTGGCGGAAGCTACTGTATTTCTGTAGTCTCTTACATGGCCAGCTACTTTTTCTGGTGAAATAACCAGTCGTCGTTTTCGAGATATAAAGCAATTTATCTTAAAAAGATTCCCACGTTTCTGTTTGTCACCTCCATTGTTTGACCATTTATTAGAATCAAGTCCCTCGATGCCGAAAGGTCCAATTGTCTTCCTTCATGGGTCGCACCTCACAGTATCCCTCTTTATTGCATAGCTTGTTGTTCTCAAGTCGCAAGAAGGACAAATGATAATTTATGGGCGGGTAATAAATTAACTGTTTGAAAACCCGGGTTCACGTGAACTACAAGATGGATGAAAATGCACATATGGTTGACAATACACTACAACATATTAAAAGATATAGGCTATAAACTATAGTCATAATTTCTCATTTCTTCAATTTCAAAACTTAATTGTTTTAAGTGTGGTCTCTTTATCACCATTACCAACTGAAACTCAACTTATTAAACATCGCATACGTGTGTTGAAAGCTGATAATGTTTCACGATCCAAATATATTTCAAAAGCAACTCCCTGTTATCTGAAAGATTCGCCATTCGCGCTAGTGTCCTTTAAAGATAGATTTACGGAGTAACCAACAAAGACGTTGTTACTTACTGGAAATTGAACTTAATATTTAATATGGTATTGAATTAGGTAATATAATGTTTAAACTTCATTAAATTCACTACCACATTGCGATGCAAAAGCACATTAATGTTGGCAGAACTGTAACATACAGCACTTGTCTTGGTAGGTTTCTTACGGTGACGTGAAGTGTGTGCAGCGTTAGCTTACAGAACGTTTCAACATTTATGTCGTCAACCCTTCCCTGCTAGCTGATTCAGACCCATTTAACTCGTACTAACACCCCCGAGAGTGCCACCCCTGAAACGGTGTGAGGGGGTGCAATGCGCATGTGTCTACTCCACGGTTTGAAGGACAGAGGCGCGTATCCAAGCCTACTGTAGCTGGCTCCTTAAAGATTGCGGCAATTAGGATCTTCCTTGGGGGGATCTTGAATGAGGTTGGGTAGTTAACAAGAATATAACTTGAAATATAACTGGTGTAGAGAGATTGAATGTACGTCACTGGGAATGCTATTATAATAATAATAATAATAATAATAATAATAATAATAATAATAATGTATCGGAGGACTTTCTCATCAAAACTGGAGTTCGACAGGGGGACGGATTATCCCCAATGCTCTTTAATATTGTTCCAGAAAAGGTCATTAGGAAATGGGAACCTCATGTAAAAGGCATTCAAATTGGAATCAAAAAAGAGAACCGTCTTACAGACAAGTGCCTCGCTTTTGCGGACGATATTGCCATTATCACTAACACCAGACATGAAGCCATACACGCAGTGGAAAAATTACATGAAATTGCTCAAAGAACCGGACTACAAATTTCTTATGAAAAAACCCACTATATGGAAAGACGGCCAGAAAATAACTCTTCTTTAATAACACAATACGGTAAAATAACACAAGTCCCCCATTTTAAATACCTTGGTGAAATCATACAGTCCTCGGGACTAAACCGAATCGCCAATGAACAAAGAATCGCCAAACTACAGAAGGCCTACAAGCTAACGTGGGCTCACTACAACAAGAAGTGCATCTCGCTGGACACAAAATTAAGGCACTATACAACGGTGATTCTTCCGGAAGCAACTTACGCAGCCGAAACAATGGTGATCGACGGCCATTCCAAAATTAAGGATATAGAAAAACAGGAAAGGAAAAATCTCAGAAAGATTTACGGGGCAGTTAATAATAACGGTATTTGGATGAAGAGACCTCAAAGCGAACTCTACCAAAAGATCCACACGATAACGGAAGTAATCAGAAAACGCCGAGTACAGTTTTATACACACATTTACAGGATGGAACATTTCAGAACGCCGAAGAAATTGCTCAACGTTATAACACGGAGTAAGTGTGGCACGGAGTGGCTGACAGAGGTTCAGAGGGACCTACAACAGGTCAACATTGAAAATTTTGAGGACCGCACCGAGTGCAGGAATAAAATCAAAAATGTTAAGTTTGATCATAGACCATCACGACAGCCTGGAAGAAAGTGGACAGCTGAGCGGAAGAAGGAGCATTCTGAGAGGATGAAGAGATTTTGGGAACAGAAGCGGGAGAACGCCAGAAGATGAAATCATGTATTTAAGTTCAATCGCTCTCCTAAAGGGGAACAATCGATTAAATAAATAATAATAATGTATGTCTACCCCTTATTATTCCCGTTTTACAACGGGGTCGTGGATGAGATGCGATAAAAGTCTATGTGGCAGATGGTCTTTACGGTCGGATGCCCTTACTGACGCCAACCTCATGAGAGGAGTTAATGAGAGACGAAATGAATGAAGGTGAATGAAACTGGGCAAGGAAGCAGCCGTGGCCTGTCAGAAGGTACCGTCCCAGCATTAGCCTGGAGTTGAAAATTGGAAACCACGGAAAACCATTTCAAGGACGACCGACAGTGGGACAGACACACGTCTACCTTGTCCGTAGAGAGCTTGGCCCCATGGTCTAGGGCAGCGCGTTAGCGAATATAGCAAACGCTGTCTGTAATAATAATAATAATAATAATAATAATAATAATAATAATAATAATAATGATTAAAATCTGTTAAAATATGCCATGTCGAGAAAATAAATATCATCGAAAACTCAAAAGTTTTAAATAAACCAAGATCCTCGAAGAATAGTTCAGGCCAAAATCCGTGGAATGGTCGAGATAAAAATGTAATTCAATTCAAGAGGCAGACAAAACAACCATCGTGAGAATAGCAAGAGAGAACTACGGGTTCGGTATAGTTTTATTTCATGGCTATTGATTCGTAGTCTGCTTCCCATCTTTTAAACAGGGCGCCAGGAAATGTTCTCCGCAGTGATTACGGGCTACTGGGAGAGCTAGCATCAGTAGTTACGTTGGCAGCACGCCTGTCGCTTGTATCAAAACAAACAGTAAACTTTGTTCTCACCGCAGCCATTCATAACTGATGCTGGAAGTGCTGATGACACACGCTCGCTTATTGCATTACACACTGACGATTTCGACAGCCTACAGCCCACACGTGTGGAATTCACCCTGTCAAGGACACTGTGCTGACAACTAAACTGCTGATGCTACCTCTGGCAGAAGTCCGTAGTCACTGTGGAGAACATTTCCTGGTGCCCTGTATATGGAAAAGTCCTTGTAGTACATTATACTGTGGGTTTGTAGTTCGTATTGCAAGCAAGAACTCTGTGATGACTTGTGTTCAGAATTGTAATACAGTAGCCTACATCGAAAGGGGGACTTTTTATGGTAACATATTGTAAGTGACAGAAGTAATCTTCACAGCTAAATACTGCTATGGGCGTAATCAAGTATGACTATCAATATATTTTTTACAAGATTCAGCATTTCACCAAGTTGTAGCTTACACCATAGCTTTCGGGCTCAACTGTTCAGGAGCCGGCTCCGGGCAGCTAACCTGTGAGTGAGGCGTACTGGTGCCCTAAGTGCGACAAATATGATGGAGTAACTGAAAAGTAATTTCAGACAAGTGCCCCAAAGAATTATGGCGGAAAGTCTGTCTCTTCTGGCTGCCTGGTACTGATACGATGAATTATATAGTTGATTTGCAAGTTGATCAACGGAAAGGTTAATTCACGTTTAAACGTTGGAGATAGTGACAAATCGCCTTCAAAGTTGAGAAGAAAGAAATAAAACCAAAACAATATGTCGAAAGTATTTCATTTGAAGTATCCAAAAATAAATTTCTCATAATAGACATATATATTCGGTTAGTGAAAATCATTCTTAAAATACCGGGTGACTTAGCCGTGGTCGTTACCGCGTGGCTGCAGGCAGTCGCTCACATCCGGGAGGCAAGGAGGTTCGAATCCCCCCGCCGGCAACCTGGAAGATTGTCTCCTGTGGTTTCCCATCTTCCTTCCGGGCAAATGCTGGGGTTGGTCCCTAAACTATAGGCCACAGCCGCTACCTTCCAACACCTCGTCCTTACATTCAAAACTTTCCTCCCCAGACAACACTCCACACGCGACGGTACTTGTAGCTCACCCCATGGGTGGCCTCATAGAAGCAGCTACAAACTCGGGCGAGCCGAACATGTCCTCGGACACTCCCGGCATAAAAGCCATACGCTAAATTTAAAAAAAACTTAAAATATTACCGTGTATACTCAGGTGGCATGGGAGCCACATGCTTCTTAGAAAACTGCATTGGAATGTGCTGTGTCGTATCACGCAACGTACAGTACCTGTGCCAGCAACGAGCGAGAGAGATTGGCTACGGCAGTGGTGGAAACTACTGGGTGTCGACCAGTGAGCCGTTCAGGGCGCACTTGCTCCAAAAGCGCGGCTTGGAGAGTGTTAGCCTTTCAAGATACGAGAGCCGCAGAACTTGGCTGTGCCAGCGTTAGTTGATATTAGTATCAGGAGCCTTGCAGGACGAACAGGAGGGCAATAGAGATGACAAGAGTGCCGTCTGCGCTTAAGTGAAGCAGCATTGATCGCTAGTTGTGTTAGAATTTATATTATGAATTTTGAACGAAAAGAATAATATTGGTCGAATTAAAAATGGCGAGTTCCTAACTGTTTCACAACAGCACATCTAATTGTTTCACAACAGCACATCTAAACGTAACAGGAGCTCATGTCGCCACGGCGAGTAAAACGACAGGCTACTATTGAGCCTCAGTCATATCCTACCTTCGCGATTGCACCCAGTAAGATGACAGCATGACACATGTAAACAGAGAATATTCTCCACCTCGACCAGCTGCAATCGTATCCTGAAAGCTTTTCTAGGATGATACGTTGCTCTCAGTTAACGTGCTTGGGAAGACGTGATAATCAGTCCCTGATACGTTGGTGTGAGGGAAATTTGTCCGATGACTGTGGCAGTGTGTGCAACTCGTTATTAGGATCTTGGATAAGGGAACGTACCCCAAGACTTCAAATTCCGGCAATTTCCTGCGGTAATATTGGATCTCGGAACGCCAGCTAATCAGTCGACGGAGCGTGACCCATGGATAGGTTATAGAAAATGGAAGTCGTCCAATAATCCTCGAATATTATTCATTTGTCGATGTAGCCTACTCACACAGCTTTGATTTCTGGAGAGCATCTCCTGGTGTAGCGGCTAGCGTTCTCGACTTTTACTTCGGAGGTCCGGTTTAGATTCCCGGCTCTACCAAAACAATTAATTCTGGTCTGAAGTATAGAACGGGGTAAACACAGACCAGTGAGGCAAAATTGAGAAGAGGTGGATTAGATTCCCACCTCAGCCATCCTGAAGTGGTTTTCCGTGGTTTCCCAATACGATCGTTGCATGAAGATATCCCAATAAGCTGTTAAAATTGCGATTTAACGTATGGCAAAACTTAGTAAGGAGGGATATACATTACAGTTAAGCCTCGCAAACTCGGCACTCGGTAACCCGGTACTCCGGATTTCTCGGCCACCCTGACAGGAGAAAAATCATGATTTTTGTTTGTTTTTCCGCACAGGCGTTATTATGTTTTATTTCGTCTTCTCCGTCAATGGAATTCTGTCTGTTAGGTATTCAGCCCGAAGGTTGGTTGGATCCTCAAAAAGTACCGTCGATAGGTTATGTGGGAAGATACCCACAAAAATCCAAGGCAGCGCTATATTGAGGCATACTAGGCAAGATGAGGAGTAAGGTAGTTTGCCATTGCTTTCCTCAATGAATCAGTACACCAGTACTAACACTATGAGCAGAACCTTTCACAGCATCCACAGGCACTGACTGTGCCCTGAATGTCATTACTAAGCACCACCCATACCTCAGTAGCTTCCATATAATCACAGCCATGAGTGGGACTGAGACATCGGTGAAAAGCCACCTTTTACTCTAGCCTGTGCCAACAGACAAATGCAAATGTACTGCATTCATCAAGAGATGGAAATGGAATTATCGACAGTTAAATACGACGCGAAACAAGTTGACCTACAGTACATAGTAAGAAGAGCAAGGACGACCTGATAAATACAGGTTGTACAGTACAGTACAGCAAATGATATATGTTGGCAGTTAGAAGTAAACAAACGGTTCTCGCACAGAGCGTTGCATTACATTTAAACCAAACCAAAACTAACAGCTTATTTCTTCTTTTAACACATTTCCCGATAACCCGGCATTTTCGCGAACTCGGCCACCCTTCGGTCCACATTAGGCCGAGTTTGCGAGAGACCACTGTACCAGCATTGCCTATATTATGTTTACCTCATTGAAAGAAAGAGCTTGTGAATAGCATATCATATTTACATACGTTCATCGATTGTTATTACTTCTCTTAGTACTTCGAGGCATGGATTTTAAATAAAAATCCTTCAGAGGGCTAGACACATAATCGACAAATCCCGTCCGTCAACTTGTGTTACTGTGATATCTGTACTAGTAATTAGGGTTAAGAACTGGAAATTACATCCAATGACATGGCCTCTCCTAGGAGAGGATCACGCCCGATCCATTGGTCTTCAAGCTGTTCCAAGGCTCATGGATGAAAACATGCTATGAATGCAAATTTATTTACCCACCTCCTTAGTCGAGAACATTAAGTTGCACTTCCCGCAAACAAATGGGTTAATGATTGTTTCGAAGTTGGAGGATCGAATTAGAGCACTGATTATTCACTATCCAGTGCATCGCAAAGCACAGTGGTGGCATGTTAGCTTTGAGCGCCGGAAGCCTCCTCCCTTGCGTTGACTTTTACTGCGCGTTTAGCCGTATGGCAATAAGTCCTGTGACTGCCGTATCTCCTCTCTTTGGGTTCAATGCTTGTTTGTACAATTTGAGTGCCGTAGTCCTTAAATGTGCTGTTGTACATACGGATAGGGTAAGTATAACTTCCAACCACCGTTACCCCTTGATCTATCGAGGCAAGGCGGCTGTCGTCCTCCGAAAATATACCTCTTGTCCAAGAGATTGTCCGAAGAGACATTAGGTCCCACAGTTGGTCCTGTGTTTGTGACTAAATGTAAAGTAACTTAGCTATACACCTGCAAGCAACAAGTGCAAGGAAAAGGTCAAATAAAAATTAATATTTTCTTAGAAAAGCATACTGCATATATTCATATCTATGCATCGGAAGTTTATGAATGGCTTAAGTCCATAGCCCATTTAGGAAAGTTTGATAGATTTTTGCGCACCACGTTCAGGAGATTGGTAGGCCTAACAGAAGCAGGATTTTTTAAATTTTTTAATTGACATACTTGAGTGATTTTTATCAATAGCCGACCAGAGCTAGGCGCTAAGCATTTGCCATCGACTCACTCATGTGAAGGATAGCCCGCAACTGTAGAGAAATCACACACCGGCCGTAGAATACAGTATCTGTGCGGCCTTGCAATAAATATCGTTCGCAGGTAGCGGTAAGGCTTGACTAGTTCCCACACAACACAAATCTTCTGCGGGCGGAAGGGCGTATTGCGAAGATCTGGCCGAGAAAGAATAATAATAAATAATGTTATTGGTTTTACGTCCCTTTTGACTACTCTGGCTTTTAGAGACGCCGGTGTGCCGGAATTTTGCCCGAAGGGGCACCCTCAAATGCCAGCTGACTGCGCCAGGATACGAACCTGCAACCCTGGGCTCAGCAAGCGAGAACGTTACTGCTGAGCCACGCAGCCAGTCGGCCGAGAAAGACCCCGTGTCAGTGTACGCATGTGTGTGCACAATATGCTGGGATAATATTGTTATTCCTATTTCGTTCTGTTTAACAATTGCATGGGAGGAAACTCCTGGTATTACACATCATTTACAAGTTTCAAATTATGGGTGATATCCCATATCCAGCCTAAGCTTCACACCGTGTAGCATCTTATTTGACTGCTTTTGACAGATTTCCTCCTCCTCATACAAGTATTTTCATGACAGGTTCCTGCGTACTACAGCCAATAATCGATGAATTGCGATGTATGGGAACATTGTTACACAGTGCAACTATCAAAAGTCTTGGCAATCAATGTTCATTTGAAAGATGGCGCAGTCGGTAGCACGCTGAACTGCTATGTACAAGATTGCGGGTTCAAACACGGCCGAAGTCGTCCGATTTTTAAGAGCGTTAAAATCCCTCAGTATGGCTTCCGGCGAGTCCATGTCATAGATTTATGGCATGTAAAAGAACCTACCAACACAATTTGTAGTGTGTAGCTAAATTTGTAGGTTATTTTGTTAGAAACGCTCTATCAAGTTCCAACGTTCGCCGCCAAGTGTCAGTGACATCTGGTAGCCAAAGATGGAACTACTTGAAATTGAACTTGTTGGGGAGCCTATGGGCGTTCAATTAAAAATACCCTGCATTGATCATTGGCTGCAATTCCAACATAATAAATTATATATTTGTTGTTTTAGTACATATGTATGATTTTTTAATGCATAAATGTATATTTTGTAATTTCTAATGCATAAGCTTCCAAGGTCTACGGAGACTATTCATATCCTTCGCTCGAGTATGTTACTTTACTTCAATTAACAAGGAAACTATTCAGTGTATTTCATCTTAAGGCATCAAACTTCAAGTTCTCAATCTGGGAGCTGAGTAATAACTGATGAACGCAGTGCGTGCAACATAGAAATGATAGAAATGGCGTGCAACAGCCACACCAAACTTCACTTCTTTCTATTTCTCTCTTACACGCTCAAGGTAAGCACATGCCTTCATTGTTTATTTCCTGCTCTATGAAATTTTACGCTAGATATTTACCCTTCCGACTGTCCTCTAATGTCACTTCACCACTCCCACCCAACGACATTAAGAATTACTCGTGAAACTCACTCTCTTCCTTTTACAATAGTTCACATCCAAACCATACACAGTCACCCGCTTCCATATTTTGTATGAGGACACACACAATTAACTTAACTTTCGATAGAGTTAAGAATACAAGAGTTAGGAACAGGCAGAAAGCAGAGACTATCGACAAGCCGCAAGGAAGGGCGGGGTGGGCGAGGTCGGCTCCCTGATAGCGCCTGCGTCGCATCCAACACCCCCCAAGTGAGCCTATTTTTCTCGTCCATGAAATGAATTCGTAAAATTAAAAACTACGGGGAAAGAACACACCACAGGAAGAAAAGTGCTGTCAGGCACATCAGCTATCGTGGCATCAAAGGAGAGCTAGTTTTAACCACGTACATGCTCTTATATGAAGCCTCCGTGGCTTAGGCGGCAGCACGCCGGCCTCTCACCGCTGGGTCCGTGGTTCAAATCCTGGTCACTCCATGTGAGATCTGTGCTGGACAAAACGGAGGCAGACAGGTTTTTATCCGGGTACTCCGGTTTTCCCTGTCAACATTTCATTCCAGCAACACTCTCCACTATCATTTCATCTGTCATTCATTTAATCATTGCCCCAGAGGAGTGCGTCAGGCCTCGGCAGCCGGCACAGTTCATATCCTCGCCGCTAGATGGGGGCTTCATTCATTCCTGACCCGGTCGGAGACTGGAAGTAGGCTGTGGATTTTCATTTTCAGACGCTCTCATGTAGGCTATGCAGTACAGCTTTTCAACACACAATAACTCATCTAAGCTTGGATATATGACAGGCAGTATCATGGCCCTCTATTATATACGTGCATTCCTGCTGTTTTCATTTAGGGGCTTGGCCATCGTGGTCATTTCATCCCTGTGTACTTGGGTATGTATATTCATCTCTACTTAGTATAAAACAAAGTCCCCGGTTCTTGGATGTTCCGGGTAATCTCGAGAACCACTGGATGGATTTTGATGCGGTTTTCACCATCCTATCAAGGATTTCTCGAGAAAGGTTTCTGCACAAAATTATTAATATATGACCAAAGGAAGCCGAGCAGTAACGATTTCAGTGAATCAAGTAAAAAAAACCTACCGTCTGTGCGCATTTTAAGCTTACGCTAGGTATACCATTTAAAAAACCACACACACACACACACGCGCGCGCGCGCACGGAACTATGAGTAAGAATTGTTCAGCATGAAAAGTTCAACGAAAAAGTCCGCGACAGCATGTATCTATCTTTAACCCTGCGTTACTCGCGCATGGTCTCACGGTCCGGGCGTAGGTTGTTTTTGTTTAATACATAGCTATAAGTTGGCTAAAAGTGCGGCGAGCCGGTATAGCTTCCGTTTTCAACACCCCAACCCCACCCCTACTCTTTCGCTCAGTCTACGCTGTGACCTTGAGTTGTAACAGCGCTGTTTTCTCCAAACCCGGTCTGTCATTCCGTGCGTGAGTAAATGTGTTAGTGCTTTTTCAACATTTTTGTCTAGACTGTTATGTCTAAATCCTAAACAAAATTAATCATAATGAGGAGAATAGGACTCCGTCTACTAACTGAAGTGTCAAGTGAACCTGATATATTTGATGTTCTTCTGGAAGAAACAGATTTAGACTAAAAAGTGTCAGTGCGTATGTGTAAAAGTGTCAGATTACAGAGTTGACATTATGCTAATCAAACTGATTTCTTTACATTCACGTTTTCTAAGATGTCATTTTCAAAATCAATTTTGTTTGATAAGTTATTTCCAGTAAAAAGTTTTTTTGAGTTATAAGTTTTTAGTTGATAATTACACATATTATAGGCTTGTACTTACGTAAAACAGGTAATTACCACAAGCATACTTCTGTACTTCTTATGTAAATTAAAATTTGCCAAAAATATTAAAATTTGTTCATTATAACCAAATGTTAACAATGAAAAGAAAACACGGTCTCTGATTCCGTGCGTGGGCATTGGTGTAACTTTGTTAGCGCGGGTAACGTAGGGTTAATACATCGCCCACTACAAATGTTTTTACATTTTCATTTCTTCCAACAATCTCCATTTAGTTAATAGCTGGCGAGCGAGCCTATCAGCCCAGTTCAGCCTTCGTTCCGCAGAATACACGGCCTAGTTTAGATTGGGCTGTAGGGGGATTTGCGTTTCATGTACCCCGCCATTCTTAAATTATGTCTGGCAAGAACTCGTTGCACATGCTATCTCCATGATAATATAATTAATAGTCCAGTCGTGATTTTTAGCCATCATGCCGAGGCGGAAAACTGATATAGGTCGTAGTTCATTGAAATCATAAAAAATACCCTTTTAAGCTTTCGCTGGGTAAAACATTAAAGATACCGGGCGAAGCCGGGGCGGGTTGCTAGTACATTATATATACAGTGAGAACGGGGCCTCGCTGTCGCCGCGTGACGGCCGAGTAACTGGCTAGCCACCTGTCGAGCAAGGCACTGGTACTAGCACTAGCAGCAGCGTCGCACCCAACTATTTTCTCACATTTACACTTTTAATGTATTTAACTTAATAATCATATTTACTTACATTAATTTCAGAACCGACAGTAGTGGCTACGCTGGCTAACGCGCAGCATTAGGTCATGGGGCCAAGCTCTCTGCTGACTCGGTAGACGCGTGGGTTCGAGCCCCACCGTCGGCCGTCCTTGAAATGGTTTTCCGTGGTTTCCCATTTTCAACACCAGGCAAATGCTGGGACGGTACCTTCTGACAGGCCACGGCCACTTCCTTCCACATCCTTGCCCAGTTTCATTCACCATCATTCATTTCATCTCTCATTAACTCCTCTCATGAGGTTGGCGTCAGGAAGGGCATCCGGCCGTAAAAACCATCGCCACAAAGACCTCATCGCATCTCATCCCCGACCCCGTTGGAAAACGGGAATAATAAGGGGTAGACATACTTACATTAATTTCAGAGTTGTTGCAGGAAATTATGTCCATATTCTAAACACACATTGCACCAACTTAGGAAGTTTTGGTACACTCGCTGTAATTCATCCTCACTGATATTTCGTATCTATGCAGTTATTTCGTTCTCGACAGCCTCCTGAGTACACGGATTGTTTCTGTGTACCTTTTGTTTGAGGTTCCCAGAAGTAAAAATCGCAAGGCGCCGAAACTTGCGAAAAAACTTACCGCAAACTTCTTCTCGAGAAGATCAGTTTCCACTAGGAAAAATCGATGTTTTGTTCTTTACATAACCATGTTCGCGTGATACGAGGTAGGCCAATGTACTTCGAAGCAAGTCTTAAATATGACAACTAAGGTATCATGCTAGCTGCGTATGTAATAAATGCTATGATAGCGCCCAGGGCTTCACGGCACCCTGTTGTAATCGGCAAATGCTATAAATGTGACGGTGAGTCATTCCGACATGTCCGCGGCATGGCCTTTGGAACGGAGCTATGTTTGCCCGTGGGACGGGCGGAGAGTGACTATTAGTCACCACCACTTACTATATAGCATTTAGGTATAACACAAGACCAGGACGGGAAGTCCCGAATGCTGGCACGGCATTTATTAGGTACTTGTGGGTGAAGTACTGTACGCTGTCTTGTATCCCGTGAACATGGTTAGGTATGGAACAAAACATTGAATTTTCCTAGTGGAAACTTATCTACCCAAGAAGAAGTCTACCAGTAAATGCGTTCGTACGTTTCAATACCGTGCGACTTTTAATTGTGGGGGAACCTCTAAATAAGGTATGCAGAAACAATCCGCGTAATCTGCAAGCTCTTGAGAACGAAATAACTGCACAGATACGAAACAGTGTGGATGAAACACAGCGAGTGTACCAAAACGTCCTACGTTGGTGCAATGAAGTACAGCATTTCCAGCAACTACCCTGAAATTCAGGTTAGTAAATATCATTATTAAATACGTTAAAAAGTGTAAATGTATTAGGGGCTACGCTGCTGCTAGCGCCAATGCCTTGCTTGTCACAGTGCCCCGACCGCCACCGTTCGATAGGAAGGGGCCTCGCTGTATATATTAAATTATTTTGATAGCCTGTATTAGGGTGTATATTTGTAATTGTGGCAAGGAGTGGGATGGAGGCGGCCGGTGCCTTATGTTATGAATCATCTCGGCATTTACCTAGACTAGAAATGAGAAACCACGTAAAACCACTCCTAGGATGACATGAGAATCTAACCCACCGCTACTCTGCTTTATCTCAAGGTGTACACCGTTCCAGCATTCAGATCAGTGTTGATTTTCTTGGAAGAGCCGAGAATCCTACCCTGACCTCAGGGGAGACTGCCAAGAATAATAGTCTACCTCCGGAGGTGAGCTAACGTGTGTTCCTACCAGTTATCATTCCCGTTTGTATCCGGTCGAGGAAGAGGTGAGACGAGTCTATGTGGCGTATGTTTTTAAGGCCGGATGCCATGAAATGCCGGATGAATTTGGGTGAGGAATTGAAAGGCAACTGCCATGTCCTGTTGGTCGAACATCAATACCCCTCAGTCCTCCAAGGGACCCAAAAATGAGTTCAACTCCGTTCAGGCTTTGGCAAGGGGTCGGAAAAGGGGTTATCCAAAATGACGTAAACAAATGTCATAACCCTCCTGCTCGCATACCAAGGGCCGGGACAAACGCCTTCTGCAGCGCATGAGCGAATTCTTGCATTCCACACAACACAAGTGAAGTGTGTTTCTCACAAAATATTTAGGGGATGAAAAGAGTTTCATCTAATGTTTTTTGTATAGTATGAAATGAAGTAATGATTTATGTGATTTTAAGATGCTGTATTTTCTTATTTTATTTAATTTCCTGTCCATATTTTTTATTTAACAACAGTGATTATACTCTGTGAGCTGCCAGAATGGGATTGACAGTTCTCGCCTCGACATGTGGTCTGAGAACGAGGTTGTCAAACTGTACAAGCCAGAGATACAGCTGCTGACCAGGCACTGAAGCACGTGGGCTGTAATATTTGCAACGCAGAGTATTATGACAACACCTATGCGAACACTGATTGGTCAAGAGGCAGAGGGGTGATGACTGACATGGAATTTCCGGCCAAATGTCAATACCATTCTAGCAGCTCATAGAGTTTAATATCTAGTTCTCTATGAATTATGTTTATATCTGATTTAACGAATGAGCGGACTTCACTTCAGAGCGCTTGACCGATGGTGTGGTGGTGTTCGCAAGACATTGTTGTGCCATTGGTCAACCGCTCTGATGTCAAGTCCGCTCATTCGTTAAATCAGGTATAAAGCGTTGGGCACATTATAACTTATATGGCAGACAATACAAGTGACTTAAAATTAATCATAATATTCTTTTAAATATGTCTGCCAAGCTTTGTATTTTGTTATACAAATTTTATGCATTGATTTTAACATGCGCATAATTAAATGTTTGTATGTTTTTTAGCCTAGGCTGACATAAAATTAAAATTACCTAAAAAGATACTTTCGATATCAGCTGCGGATGCTGAAAATACTGTTTTCCAGCCTAGAACGGAAAAATCAGCTGCATTAGTTAATGAATTCTAACTCTTATAGAGCTAGGCTTGTTTACCGTAACAGCTATTCGGATTTAAGATATCGTCTGCACACCACTTTTTCTATGCAAGCATCTCGTCTGTTCATATCAGTTTACAAGTGATAAGAAGTTGTTAAATGAGGAGTAGACTAGGTAACAGCAAAAAGTTGAACAATTCTACTCTGTTTTGAAATTTGCTGTTCCACTTATTTTAGTAAACTTAAAAATGTTAACACTGAAGCAGTGGTTACTGTACTGCTGAAAGACAGTTTTTTTAGGTCTCTCCGCAGCACCACTCAGAGCACGGCACGGCACGGCTGGCGCAATGACACTCCGTCCCTAGCCGTATAATGCAATGGTTATCGCTACCGTAGTGTATTAGATCTTAGCCGTCATGACGGGAATATATCTCTCGGCAAATGAGTCACCAGGCCGGGCTATCGACTTCCGTGCATGTTCCCCTGATACTCGGAGCAACCTAAAAAAAAGACCTGTATAACTGACCACGGTAGGTTATTTTGAGACGTTATACTTAATTTGTTATTATTAGAAGTTATATTAATTATATTAGAAGCACTGATCATAATCAATGGTAGAAGGGAGCATGGAAGACTGTCGTTCTAAGAATGCTTAAGGATAAAGAGACCGCGACCGAGCGAAGTTGAGCGACTCCTCTGGCGACTACCTGGAGTGTCGAGTGGAATTGAGGTAATCCTGGCTTCCTGACTCAGGTACTCGAGTGGAATTGATGCCCGCCCGTCCTGTTAGAACGGGCTGTTCCAGCCGAGCTGCTCGCCAGGGAGCAGGTGAGTACTCGCCGCCGTGTGTGAGTACACCTACAAAATGCAATACAACCCTGCTGTTGGGGCAGCCGTCACTGCGCGGTGGATACATCACGACTGGCAGGAAGCCCATGGACTTGTGTTATGACCTTCGACCAGCGACGTATTGGCTATGACCCCCAGTCCCTCTCCAACCGTGCTCTGAGCATCACTGCAGAGTACTCGCGTGTACGCGTACTCAAACTCGTAAATTTGGAACAGCCTGTGTTAGAAGGTACTGCCCCGGCATTTGCATGCCTGGAGGTGAAATCGGAAAACCACAACCGTTGGGCTTAAAACCACTCGCATGAGTGATTATACAGAGTATATCGAACCCCATCAAAATAAGCAAACTGATTAGTTTCACGAATTAGTTGATCAACTGATTAGTTGATCAGGGAGTAGCAAAAGATTTCAGTTTCTCTTTTGACTTCCAGGTGAGTAGAAAGTCCGGAGATCGTAGGTTCGAATCTCGGCGCTGATAGCAGCTATCCTGAGTAGTTTTCCCCCGGGTTCCTCCACATTTCCGTCAGGCAAATGCCGGGATAGTACTTTATTTCAAGTCCTGGGGCACCTAATACAGCTACACACACCATAGCAGTCATCACATTAATACAGGTTATCAGAAACTCAACACACACCCAACTACACGGGGCTGATCAAGATGTCCCCAGTCCCTAAATTGAATTAACAGCTTAATTTCTACAAACGATGAAAGTGAGTCAACATATTATTCTTTAAAAAATTGGTTCTTTTTTTCCTTCTGTTAAGGCCTAAATATATTTGTTTGGCGCCAGTATTAGACTGTTGTAAGCCCAACCCTTCATTACTGAGAAGTCAGGACGGATGACCCTGGTGAGACATTTGAAGTTCAAAACTCTAACTACACGTAGTTTTACAAGTTATGGGAACCCTGAGCCCATAGTCATAAATCTGAACTAAGTCTTGCTGGCACGTGCCCAAAATTAGTGATAGGACGGAACGAAGGTTCCAAGAGAGAATCTCTCAACATGTCTGTAGCATTCACAAGAAATACTCAGCAATAAACCTGCTGCTGTGGGAGTGTGGTACGGAGTAAAATTCTTCCAACTTAAGGAGGCAGGAATTAAGCATGAAGGCCACTTCGTGGTGTAGTGGAGTGGCAGGCACTCTTGGCTGAGACCTCGTGTTTCCAGGTTCGATTCCTAGCTCTGCTATGAAATTTAATTCTGGTCTGGGGGATGGAAGGGGGTACTCCGAACCACGTGAGGCAGAACTGAGAAGAGGTGGGCTCAATTCCCAGTTTAGCAAACCTAAAGTGTTTCTCAGAAGTTATTCACATCTACTTAAAGCAACTGCTGGGATGGTTCCTAATTAAAGGCCACAGCCACCTCCTTCCCTGTTCTAGTCAATTTCAAATGCACACACCACAATAACACAGGACAAAAGAAAAATCCTCTACACACTCACTCATCCACGTAGGCTATAGCCCACTGGGCTAGACCACGATGCGCTTAGTTTCTAAATGAACTAACATAAGCCAACTCCTTGCACGAGAAGAAGAGGGAGTATACCGTACCGCAATCATTACCTGCAATCACATGCGTAAGCAAGGAGTTCCATGTGCTGCAGCATGATTAAGAAGGCAGAAACGTTCACTTCTCTCGTTGGTGCGGAAATGTTCACATCAGCTCCCTTCGATTCACGGTCAATGCATGAGATATTTTCGAAGTGAAATGCCATGTCCTGTGGTTCGGTTTCCACGAAAAAAGATCCAGTGGCTCATGCTCGTGAGATTAACGATCACGTTAAACTACAAGGTTCCTTCCTTCACATCAGCTCCTACTGTAACTGGAGCAGTATTGCACAGTAGTGTCTCTCCCACGAGCACAGCAGCAGTGACCCCCTCCACCACCTTCCTTTTCCTTTACCCTTTCAGCCCTCTGGAGTTACGCCATCAGGTATTATATTGCGGTCGACGAGTGTTCTGAGCAATCGTCTACTGCAGCCGTACACCGGCATTCTGGCTCCTGCCTAGGCTACCTGCCCTGACTGCCGGCGCTGCGTCAGCTCTTCGCCGCGTTTGACCGAATCAAGTTGGGATCACTAGCGCACAGGAAGTAATGTAAACAAACTATCCGTCCAATGCGTTGTTTGTTCGATACATCAAGATTGTGGTTCACGCATTTCTCCGCATACCGAAACCTGAAGATAACTTGCTCAGCGTTAAAAACTCACAAATACTGATAAGACATCATTGAACTTATTTTTTCCCTAGGTTTCGTTTTGTTTTAATATTTATAATATACTAAATACCGTTCGACGTTCGTCCGATCAACCACAACACAGCGAAGGCATTACGATAGGGAGTGAGACAGACAGACATAGTCTTTCCCCGCCATCGTTGCAAGGCCGTCGGCGTCAGAAGCACGACGGTGTGCTGTATGGACACCTCAGATCAACTGACATGTCTCCAATACATCGGTCTGGCACACCTGGCCATCCGGCAGTGGCTCGGAGAGACAGTGACTGCGCGTAGCAGAACGGTTGTGGCTCTTTTGAGAATAGATAATAGGGTATTTTACCACACCGCATGATGCAGCTACCGTGACTGTACGAACAGACTGAGGATGTGGCTCAAAGCACTAGGAAGCACGCTGGCCACCACGCCAAGATATGTCTAGTTTTATACAATACGATGGATCCCCTGTTTTAGACCATTTGTGTGACAGGTGAACTAAAGATAGAAACGGGAGGTTTATGTTTTGCAAAGAAAGAGTAGCATTAGTTATGAAATGAAAAGAATTATTCAGATGGACCCCTAATGACAAAGACACGGCTGCGTACTTAGCCCGAATTTTCTGAAAGGTGCTCTAACGAGACATATCTATTTTCATAAACGTAGAAGTGTTACCTGATCACATAGAAGAAGTACCACTGCAAGTAGGTAGGGATACGTGGTTCCAATACAACCACTACTCGCTGATGGCTTGGTAAGTCTTAACAGAGATTGTCGATGGATCGGACGTGGATGCATCATTAAGTGGCATGTACGCTCGGCTGATTTGGTACCGTTGGGCTTTAACCTGTGGCGTATGTTCAAGGATTAAGAGTACGTGCAAGCTCTGATTCTGGATGACCTGAACCACAAACATGGATAGAGAGCTCTAGGTTTGTGACATCTAGCAAGAAACGACCGCAAATATGCCTTGGTGCTACAGTAACTGAGGAAATTTACAGCACACAAATATTTCGTACAAGAATCAGTAGATGACTGTCCCCTTTTCAAACACCACCTAATCAGATTGTGTCCAATATTTGCTTTTCTGATAATTAAACATATGAACGAAGGACTACGGGCAAAGCGACAGGATGGTTGCTGCACCGCATAAATACACAATCTAGTTCCCAACAAAACAACGTATCTAAATGCATGATTCCCGTTCATACCATAATAGCTAAATCAACTGATCATTATGCTCCCGCGCCTCGTCCATTTCAGAAGTAGGTTTTCAATCACCCCCCCCCCCCTTGTTCTCTCATTTCTCTTCTCATATATACTACCCTCTTAGAACGGAGGTAATAGAGACCCAATTACATTTTTTTTTCTTTGCCCGTCCGCCTCGTTGCGTAGTGGCTAGCACTCTTGGCCGTCAACGCAGAGGTCCGAGTTTGATTCCCTGCAAAGAAATGTAACTCTGGTCTGAGGGCTGGAACGGGGTACACTCAGACTCGTGAGGCAAAATTGAGGAGAGGCGGGTTCGATTCCCATCTCAGCCATCTTGGAAGTGGTTTTCCATGGTTTCCCACTTTTACTTCAGGCGAATGCCGGGATGTTTCCTGAATTGAGGCCACGGCCGCCTCCTTCCTAATGCACATCTGAATTACCAACACACATTAATACAGCCATCAGAATAACACAGGCTATCATACAAATTCCACACACACCCATGTACACGGGATTACATGACAGATGTCGCAACGCCCCTGAAGAATTCAACAACATTCATTTGCCCACGATGGGAAGCTGCAATCAGTCCGGAGATCGGTGGTTTGAATCCCGACGCTGACTACGGGCATCCTGAGTTTTTTCAACACTCCTTCCAGGCAAATATCGGGATAGTATCTTATTTCAAGTCCCGGGACACCTACCCCATCCCCGAAGCTAACAATTGCAGCTACACACTACTAAAACCACCACAGGTTATCAGATAAATCACACACTACTGTATAGTACACGAGGCTGATGACAAAAGATATCCTAGGCCCCTTAAACGAATTAAGAGCATTCATTTGCAATCAATATCATGCAGTTTATCTATAACAGACTGTCAATTCCCGCCTTTTGTTCACCTGTCGTACCAAAGATTCCAATCCAAGGGAGCCATCAAATTGTGTTGGCAGGGGTGTATGTACACTGGCCAACGCAGAAAGTAAGGGGAAAGGGGAGGGGGCAAAAATCATAAGTCTTAACAGCACAATGACGAATATTGCCTCATGCGACCATAATTCCGTGGTCCCTAATTCGATACTGAAACACATTACTCATACAGAGTTGCTACCATAACTGGAGTATCTACGAATGTACAGGGGGCATTATCTACGTGCGCCCCGATAAACACGGCAAGCTAAACTGGCTGTGACTGGCGCAGATCGCGGGCGCGCGTACCCAGTTCAGCCGGCGGTAGGCGCGCACTTTCACACCAAACATGTTCAATAATGCGTACTTACAGTGCTCATAGCCGATGCTGAAAATGTCCTCCCTCTCTTGTAACACACACCTGACATCTTCTGATGAAAGAATGTCAACTCTTATTATTTACGGAGCCTGTTTCCTTGAATCGTTTAGCGATCCTCCTAATTGTACTGGCATTAGGCACAGGTCTTCCTGGAAACTTGATTCGAAATTTTCGTCTTGGTTCAGAACAAGATCTTCTGCTTTTCATATAAGAATTATGGATATACACACGTTCGCGCAATGTGAATTGGTGTCTAGGCATGACCAACAATCACAATACTCACTAATCGTGCCACACTAACGTCTAAGCTTTGCAGATACACATCCATATGAATGACAAAACACGTGCGAACTAACGATATGAGTCAGTGGAGCGCGCCAACCACTGGCTGAACCGCGCAAGCGCACCCGTGATCTGCGCCAGTCACAGCCGGCTTAGCTTGCCGTGTTTATCGGGGCGCACATAGATAATGACCCTGTATGAAACTAGATAGCACCGTTTCATACAAAGGACCTTAAATAAAAGAGAGGTGGGAAGTTGAAGCAATCGAATATGTATGTTAAGCGCACCTGTTCGTGAAGCGCCATGGCCCAATGGATACGGACAGGTGGCAGGTCAGAATCCAACTGGGATTTTTTAAAACTCCCCGCCAGCAGAGGGCAAACCTATCTTAGCTCCAAAGATCTCCGCCGAGCGCAGGATGCGTGCTATCGCTATCGGGCTAAATAAAGAGTGCTCTGGGCTGGAACTTTGGCCAGAAAGTAATGAACACGTAGGCCTACATGAAGTTTTAAATCCAAGGACGGCCATGTCTTCAGTTTGCCCTCGGGTATCAGCAATAAAAGTGTCATTGGACAAAATATAAGTAATTAGCCCAGAGCAAAAGCTTCCAGTGGTGTATACACTACGATTTATGAAGAAATTGTAAAATTTCACACCACCTATCATACACAAATCTGCGTTAGTAACAATCTAACAGGAAATAGTAGGGTAATGAAAATGATTTAAAACTATTTTTGAGTTGACGCTAGATAGGCTATACCAAGGAACATACGAAAACTAGACGAAGTTAGGCTATATGAGAAATATACTGTAAGGACAAACAAGCTTTACGTTTTATGTGCTCTCAATCTTGCAATCATAAATCAGGGGACACCCTATTTATATGGAATCTGAACCACTGGACGTGACTTGCATAAACGGGAAATCGAACCTGGTCCGCCTTGGTTCGAGGCAAGCAGCGTGACTACCACGACATTATGCCCACCAGAAGTAAACGAGTGCACTACGAAGCGAAAAGGACAATACTATAGGCTAATGGAATGATGGATGAGCAGGTATATCGGGAGAGACTTCACTTTTCAACTGAATGAGGGCAGCCATAACTCCCCATCATCCCTGTCCCTAAGAGAAGGAAGTAGGCCTACATAAAATGTGAAATCGTATCATTGCTGAACTGAAGGGCCAGAGACATAGCGGACATGCTGCACGTTAAGTCCTTCGGATAATGTGTGTTGCTGTGTTATCAGTACTAGTGGGCGTATCGTGACGGGGTAGGAAAAGGTGCTCAACACTTACAGGAAGTGAGTGGGCGTTGACAGCAACAGTCAAGTGTTCGTGAACACTTCTCAACCTTCGGAACTGGAAATGTTTTCGGACTGGGCCCATTGAGGACCTTTGCCTACCAAGCAACTGCTGATCAGACATATGATCTGCAGATTGCGGGGTGACGCGTGGCCAGTGCAACATGTCCAATCGGTCAATCTTACATTTCTTGGTCAGAATCGCTGCCAGATCGTGGTCATCAAAGGAAGGAAGTTTGTAATTTTACGGGACCGTTAATCTCGCGATCATGAGCCACGGGGCCTCCTTTTTACGTGGAATCCGAACCACAGGACATGGCAATTCACTTTGAAAATCTCGCATGCATTGACCGGGAATTGAACCCAGTCCGCCGTAGTGAGAGGCCAACAGCTTGACCGCTGCATCACCACGCCCCCGTATCAACCCGGTGTCCTTGGATGAGCATTGAATCAATATGACAACCTGTTTTACGTATGAACTTCCTTATTAAGCAAGGACACTTTTAGCTAAAATACCTTCTTGGTCAGCCAATGCAGTCATGAATAACCAATTCTTAGAAGTATGGTTATTTCATCTAGAAACTTGCGAGATCATGGCCATCAGTCCTGTGTACTTGGGTATGTTCAGAATCAGCAAGATAACCTGAATTATTGTGGTGTGCGATTCGTCATCGGACTACAGTAGAATAGGGGAAGAGGTGGCCTTGAGTTAAGTACTAGCCTTACATGCTTGGATTATAAGTCATTGACCTAGGAAAATCACGTGTAATATTGCTGAGGTAGGAATCAAACACCACCTCAACTATGTCAATATCTCGAGGCTGAGTGAACTCCGGGGATCTTAAATACGTATCTCTCGCTTACATGACAACGCCCAACCTAATATAGGCTACCTGCGCAAACAAGACACGGGAGCCCTCGCACTTGACGCGTAGTCTCCAGCTTGCGACTTAAAGCTGTACAACCTGACCTCCATTCCAACAGGCTTTTGACAGTCCTACTAAATAACGGAGGCAAAAATTAACATCTTCTACTTGTAAAAAATGTGTTGCATCGATGTCATGGCCTAGATCATTCAAGAAGCGTTCTGAGTAAAGCACGAAAGGAAATTGTCCAGGAATGAATATGGCAGATGGCGAGAACTCTCTCAATATAGGCTACTGTATTTAGTGTTAAAAATGGGTTACAATATGATAATTAAAATTACACCCTGGGCATATTTATATCTAGAGACCAAAGTTTTATGTAATAACAAAAATAAAACCTTGGGATGTATCTGTCGAAAACTTTAAATGTTGATGAATTAGGCTTTTAGGATCCTATTTAATTTTAATGCTACATATTTTGACATATTTTACATAATTATATATACCGTAGTTACATTGAACTTACACCTATGACAAATTGCGTTTCATTGAACGTTTAGAATTACACAAAACTTTGTTTTTATTATAGAAAGTAAACCGAAAAATATGATGCTAGTGAAGAAATCAGTGGTTGAAATTATAAAATATTTGTTAATTCAAAAGTTATTGTTCATATCTGTGACACCTGCAAACAACTTCACGTTGTACAATGTACTCATTTATATAACACATGCTGCCATTAAAATCAACACAGACAGCGGCAGATAACTTTTAAAAACTCTTTTCTCTTCAATTTAAAATTTTAAATGTCTCTAAATCCAAACTAAAATTTAAATGTTGGAATTCGTAACAGTTTCCCCGTCATACAATATTCCATATATGAGCCTGCAAAATTATTTCTCAAAGTGTTATCACTTTCAACAGTTGGGAAAGCTGCTAATACTTTTTAGCATTTTCTAAATAATCACTTATTGTAGTCTTAACATTATATGCTCCTATTCTGTAGATCCATTGCGACCTTAGTTACACGCCTAATAATGTATATCGTACAAATCCTTTCGACTAGCCGGAATTGAAAAATGAAGTTGAAATATCTGCATTGAAACTCGCCAAAAGAATGGCTATACAGCAAGTGCCACATTACCAGCTCAGAATTCCTTCTAGGAACTTTCTGCAACTCCCAGACTGTAAGGAGCAATGTCTCAACCAGTCAGTTAGTATGCTTGCCATTACAGAAACAGTAAAGTAAGGGGAAAAGAAAGAACGCACAATTAACTTAAGGGATGAATGTAATGCTCGAAGGTACTCGCAATGCAGAAATACCAAACTACCATCAACTAACACTACTAGCAAGAACTTACAGCAAACCGGAAGCTACCTCGCTTTTAAGTAGCGAACCAAAGGGGAAGGCTGCGGTACGTGACAGCCCAGCACTCACCTAGTATAGTGTTACTCCGCGTAACCTCGCCCTCTGCATGAACTCCAATAGAATACTTAACTCACCACTTCCACAGTATGGAACAACGTAAGACTGCATACCAGTCAAACATTGTATCGGCCTTCGTATTTAATGGCTTGCGACCTAATGACAATCAGCCACATTTACTCATATTAAGGGGAGGGATCTGAATTGTCTTATTTTGACGCTAGGCGGCAATGACCTTATGTTAGGAGGTATTCCGGCATTTGCCGGAGTAAAAGTGAGAAACAACGGGAAATCACGTTCACTATGGCTGAGATGGCAATCGAACCCACGCTCTACTTCGGTTTCTCACGAGGTCGAAGGCACCTCGTTCCAGCCTCAGATAAATTTATTGGCGAAGTTGGGAATCGAACCTGGCATTAGGTGTGGTAGCCAACAATGCTAGTCATTAAACCACGTGGCGATTCACTTCTAATATGGTTAAGGTGCGAGTCGAACCCACCACTTTCCCGCTGTTCCCGAGGCTTTTTTTTTTTTTTTTTTTTTTTTAGCGTATGGCTTTTAGTGCCGGGAGTGTCCGAGGACATGTTCGGCTCGCCAGTTTTGTAGCTGCTTCGAGACGGACACCCAATGGGTGAGCTACAAGTACCGTTCGGGAGGAAAGTTGGAAGGGAAGGGCGAGGAGTTGGAAGGTAGCGGCTGTGGCCTATAGTTAGGGACCAACCCCGGCATTTGCCTGGAAGAAAGATGGGAAACCACTGAAGACCATCTTCAAGGTTGCCGGCGGAAGGATTCGAACCTCCTCGCCTCCCGGATGTGAGCGACTGCTATTAGTCATGCCGTAACGACCACTGCTAACTCACCCGGTTTCCCGAGGCTGAGTGAACCCCACACCAGTCCTCCAGTAGTAGCTCGACTGCTGCACTATATTGCCCGAGATTATGTAGCTATCATACAGGACAGTACATAGTGAATAATAGCAACATGAGGAAAATATACCAGAAAGGTTGAGAATTTTAACGGAAACAATGAAAGCCTCTATAGAACGGAACCTCGCAGAGGCCAGCGGAGAACAGGTCGCAACGAGTCACTGTCAGGTTTATAGCATGCACCGATTACAACAGCGGGTCAGGAAGCCCTGGATGCTGTCATAATATGTATTACATGCGCAACTGGCAAGATACCTTAGTTGAGATAATCAAGACTTGTTAAGTACTGTAGCTTATCTCGTATCCCGTGATCATGGTTAGGCATAGAACAAAACATCTAATTTTGCTAGTGAAACATATCTTCCCAAGAAGAAGTCAAACAGTAAATGTGCTCATACGTTTCAGATCCGTGTGACGTTTACTTGTGGGGAATCTCAAACAAAAGATTACAGAAACTATCCGCGTACTCTGGAGTTCTCTAGAACGAAATAACTGCACTAATATGAAATATCAGCGAGGATGAATTACAGCGAGTGTACCTAAACTTCCTACGTTGGTGCAACGTGTGTGTAGAAAATGAAAGACAGCATTTCGAGCAACTACTCAGAAACTCATGTACTGTAATTATTATTATTAAATTCGTTGAAAAGTGTAAATGTGATCAAATAATTCAGCGCTACGCTGCCGCTAGCACCAGTGCCTCGCTTGACACGTTGCAATGCACTGTGTACGGCCACATGGCGCCTGCGAGGTTCCGTCCTAGACAGAAGGACCACTGTTGGAAAACCACGATGACAGCCAAAATTACTAGCCACTACGCAACAAGGCTGACTTGTCAATAAGAAGCCTGTAAGTAAATGTGTTCGTAAGTTTTAGCGCAGTTTTCCAGACTCCACAAAACATGCAAAAAAAAGTTTTAATTGTCGAAAGAAAAAAAAACAGCTTGACCAGCAGAAACCTTGCAAGAAATGTAAGAATAGATGTAAGCTTGAAGAAATATACCGGCCGCCATGCACAATATATATTACATAGATATCACAAACTTCTGTCACAAGGGCTCTGAAAGCCCCTAGTTTCATGGCTATAAAATCTCAGTAATTCACAAATTGAATCCTGGTGATCCGTATGTGCGAACTCGATTTTGTCGTTGGATGCTGCAGTCCATCCACGACGGAATACGATACAACACACGTTTATGAGTGACGAAGCATGGTTTTTGTATGAGTTAAGTGGATATTTCAACGCTTAAAGCATACGCTATTGGGGAAAGTCAGGGATGTGGTGCGCCTAAGAACAATCGAGATTATATTTCATGAAACAAATAATTCAGAACGCTATGTGAACCGTTCTCAGAACGTTTAACTGAGTAAGAAAAGAAATAGGCAGTGTTTCAACAAGATGTGCAAATGCTCATACGGCAGAACACTCAGTGACTGCCTTTCGCAACATCTTTTATAAGCTGTTGGCTATGAACTTCCCCGTCCCCTGATTTGTATGTGTGCTAGTTTTACTTCTGGGGGAACCTCAAGGTAAAAGGTATGCAGAAACAATCAGTGTACCATGGAGGCACGCGAGAACGAAATACCGCACTGATACGAAATGTCAGGATGAATTACAGCGAGTGTGCCAAAACTCCCTACGGTGGTACAACGTGTGTTTATATAATGTAAGAAGCATTTGCAGCAACTACTCTGAAATGCATGTAATGCTAATTATTAAATACGGTACGATAGAGTGTAAATGTGTTATAGTGGACGCTATGCTGCTGCTGGCGGCAGCATCTTGGTAGACATGCTGCTATACACAGTGGGATGGTCGCCACGCAGCCCCTGCGAGGTTGTCATTTTCTGATAAATCTCCACTTTTAAATAAATGTCAATATATTTATGAAAATTACGAATGATACCAAATAATCGTCACAAAAATCATTTAGACTTTTATTTTATTAAGTCATTTTAGGAGCTTTGGACATCTTTGTCATCAGCTCTGTGTAGTTGGGTGTTTTGAACTGGTGTAATAAACCTGTACTCTTGTAATGACTGTTGTGTAAGCGTATTAGGGACAGGGAAGAGGTAGGCACGCCGGTACTTTTAAGTAAGTTACAGTACTATCCTGGTATCTGCCTGGGGGGGGGGGGGGGGGGAGTGTGGAAAAACCACAATCAGGATAGCCGCCTTCAGCGCCGGGATCCGAGCCTACTACATCTGACTTTCTGCAGCTACCGCGCGGCCGCGGTATATGAGTTAAGGAGCAAGGCTACAAGGCGAGACAAGAATCGTCGAAATCGACAGTCTAGAACGTCAGAAATAGGACTGATGGCAGACAAATCAGAATGCGAACATGGCAAAATTCGTCCAGATTGCGAACACACCTAAAAAAGGCCATCAAAAAATATGCACTGTCCAGATCGCGAACAAGTAGGGTCTAACTAATAGCAATCAACTTCTCCAAGGGAAATGTTGGTCATCAGCCCTATGTATTTGAGCGTGTGTTGATTGTTTACTTATGGTAATAAGGGCTTACGGATAACAGCAAATTTAATAATAACGTTATTTGTTTTATGTCTCTTTTAACTACTGCTGCGCTTTAGGGACGTCGGGGTGCCGGAACGTTGCCCCAAAGTGGGTCCTTAACGTGTCAGTAAATATACTGACACGGCTCCCTCGCATTTGCGCACCCTAAGCTGGCTGCGCCAGGATTCGAACTTGCAACCTCGGGCACAGCAAGCGAGAAAGTTGGCGCTGAGCCAAGCAGCCAGCCTAAAAAGCAAATTTAACCAAGGGAAGTCTCCCACAAATCCAACCCCTCGTCCTCGTCGTGGGAGATGGGCAACGTAATTAATTAGGGGATTGCCTGTAGGGGTGAAGTACAGTGGGGACTTTGTGTGCCTCAAGACCGCTACGGTAGCTGTGAAGGCCCTACAGGAACCCTGAAGAAATTACGGCTAACGGGGCTCTGGTGAAACAACTGCTGCCTTGTAGTTGGGAGTTGGTTCTTCAAAGGCTAAGGGAAGAAACCATGACAGAAAATCAGCCTGGTGCCTCAGGCTTAAGGTGGCAGCCCCTCCAAGGCACTCTGAGGCAGTGGGTTAATCACTCGCTCCTCTTAAATAAACTGATTACGGAAACTGAAGCGAAATTACAAAACCGGACGGATAACCTGATTACGACTTTTGGCATGAAGAGGACTACGAACATCGGTTTCTGGAATGTGAGGACCTTGATGGAGAAAACCAGACTGAAACAAGTGACACGGGAGATGAAGAACTATGGGCTGGATATCCTAGGATTGAGTGAAGTGAGGTGGCCAGGATTTGGTGAAATACAGACAACAGATGGAATTACATTTCTCTATTCTGGGGGCGATGATGAAGAACACAGGGATGGAGTGGGGTTGCTGCTCAACAGAAATGCAAAGAGAAGCCTTATGGAGTGGAAGCCAATTTCTAGTAGGCTCATGTTTGCTAGGTTCAAGACCAAGATCAGGAATGTGCTCATCATCCAATGTTATGCGCCTACAGAACAATCGAAGCCAGAGAGGGAAGAATTCTACCAAATGCTGCGAGACGTCACAAGACAAACAAGTAAGAAGGACATTCTCATTGTTATGGGAGACTTCAACGCGAAGGTGGGCTCAAACAATGAGGGGTTGGAGCAGATCATGGGTAAACATGGCCTTGGTGAGATGAATGACAATGGGGAGAAATTTACGGAATATTGCGCCAGTCAGGATTTGGTGATGGGTGGCACGGTATTTCCTCATAGGCGGTGCCACAAGGTCACCTGGGTGTCTCCTGATCAAGTCACAGAAAATCAAATTGATCACATCGCGGTGAGCAGGAGGTTCAGAAGAAGCTTGGAAGATGTTAGGAACAAGAGAGGAGCGGACGTTGGTAGTGACCATCATCTTGTGGTTGCCAACTTCCGCATGAAGATCGTCGCAGTCCGCCGAAAGTTTAACACTCGGCACAACAAGTTTGATGTGGGCAAGCTTCAGAACCAGCAGAGATTGGACCAATTTAAACTGGAGCTCAGAAATAAATTCCAGTTGTTGGACTCCGAGACAGAGAAGGACGTGGAGACTGTGTGGAGCGAGGTAAAGAATATATTCGTGAAAACCAGTGAGATGCAGCTCGGGTACAAGAACTACCTGCGGAAAGAATGGATATCCGATCAGACCTGGGACAAGATAAATTATAGGAAGGAGATTAAGGCCAAGCTCAACACCTGCAAGACTAGGCAGCAGAAGGCTCTCACACAAGCAAAGTATTCAACAGCAAACAGGGAGGTAAAGAGGAGTGTACGGAAAGATCATAGGAGGTGGATTGATGAGCAGGCGGCGAAAGCAGAAGAAGCGGCAAGAAGGGGGGACGTTAAGGAGCTCTATGGCATCACAAAGATGCTTTCGAAGAAAGGCTTTAATAAAACTAGGCCTGTGAAGAGCAAGACGGGCGAGATCCTCACGACGTGTGAACAGCAGCTGACAAGATGGAGAGAACCCTTTGCGGAGGTTCTTAATAGAGATAGAGGACCAAAAAGTAAGCAGGGAGGAGAAGATGAAGAGGAAGCAGAAAGTGACCCAAGCATCAGCCTCGACTCCCCAACTCGGGGCGAAATACGGACAGCGTTGAAGCAGATGAAATGCGGGAAGGCACCAGGTCTGGATAATATCCCAGCGGAAGTACTGAAAGCAGACCTGGATATTACGATCGATCTGCTGCACCCGCTGTTGGAGAAGATCTGGAAGGAGGAGAAAATACCAACCGACTGGAAGAAGGGGTTGATAGTCAAGTTGCTGAAGAAAGGGGACACCGCAAACTGTAACAACTGGAGGGGTATCACCTTGCTGTCCATTCCAAGCAAAGTGCTGGCGAGAGTCATCCTGAATCGTATAAAAGACTGCGTAGAAAAAAGGCTTCGGAAGGAACAGGCTGGATTTCGACAACATCGCAGCTGTGTGGATCTCATCAACACCCTCCGAATCATCCTGGAGCAGAGTGTGGAGTGGCGGAATACCCTTTACCTCACATTTGTTGACTTCAAGAAAGCCTTCGACTCCGTAAATCAAAGAATCATGTGGAAGACCCTCGAGGAACATAAAATTCAAACAAAGATCATCAGAATCATGAAAGAGATGTACGAAGGGTATGAGTGCCAGGTTCTTCACGAAGGCAAATTAACAGAAAAGATAAAGGTCAGTTCCGGAGTGAGACAGGGGTGTGTCCTTTCCCCCACTCTGTTCCTGTTGGTCCTGGATAGTGTGATGAAGGTAATGGGAGGACGGAAGAGGGGTATAAATGACAGGCTTGAAGATCTGGATTTTGCAGACGACATTTGTCTTATGGCACAACAGTACCGAGACATAGAAGATAAGCTGAGGAGGTTGCAAAGAGAAGCAGAACGTGCAGGACTGATGATCAACACCAACAAGACCAAAGAGATGAGGATAAATTCTGACATCACGACTAGTTTGACAGTCAACGGAAAGGAAATTGAGCGAGTTGAGTCCTTCCTCTACCTTGGAAGTATGGTCACAAATGATGGGGGAGCAGAGGAAGATGTTCGAAGCCGTATCAGGAAGGCAAATGGTGCCTTTGTCCAGCTCTACCCCATCTGGAGAAATAGAAACATTTCCAGGAAGACCAAGCTCCGCCTTTTCAATAGCAACGTAAAGTCTATTCTTCTCTACGGCTGTGAAACATGGAAAGTCACAAAACCGATCAACAACCCGCTACAGGTGTTCATTAACAGATGTCTGCGTCGCATCATGAATATGAGGTGGCCGGACATAATCTCAAATGAAGATCTTTGGACCATCACCAATCAACAACCGATTAGCATCCAGATCAAGGAGAGGAAATGGCGCTGGATTGGTCACACACTAAGGAAGCCGGACGGAGCTATTGAGAGGGCGGCGCTAGACTGGAATCCTCAAGGCGCCAGGAAGCGAGGTCGACCTAAGAAGACCTGGAAAAGGACGATCGAAAATGAATTTGCAGAGGTGGACAAGAACTGGAGTCAAGTGAAGAGAATGGCCAGGAACCGTACTGCGTGGAGAAATTTCGCCAAGGCCCTATGCTCCGAAAGGAGCGGCAGGAATTAAGTAAGTAACCAAGGGAAAGTCCCGGACCCATGCCAATTTTGGCATAGTCACGAGGGCTAACGGAGTGCCATGTGGTTCGGCATGCAATTGAACCTAAGCTTTGTACAAGTCTTTCTCAGCCTACAGGGGGAGGGAGCGGCGCTCATATGCGCTTTTATAAGGGTTAAGGGGCTTTACCCAGAAGTTGGCTCTTAAGCTCTCGAAGACAATAATTATACGACAACTTTAAATCACGAGGGACGTCCGTTGAGAGAAAAGAAGCAGACACCGAACCCTCGTAACTAGTTAATCAAGACTGAGCGGTAGGATTATGGGAATGAAAGAACTCCGCCTGGGTATGCGTTAGCAGTCACGACTATAGGCTATGTGTTGGTCTATTGGTACGTCTCGTAAATTGATTCAAGTATATACTGCGATACGTACGTGTCTAGGAGAACTCTTTAGTACAGTGAGGGACATCCCTAAAGAACGGGGCTTTACTAATGCCGTGCCACCTGTAAGCCGCGCCTGAATGCTGGCATTGCATTTATTAGATACGCAGCTGGCAAGCTACATTATTATAATTAAGGCTTGAGGTGAAGTACTGTAGCTTACGTCGTTTCAAGTGAACATGGTTAGGTAGGCTATAGAACAAAACATCGAATATTACTAGCGGAAACTTACCTTCTCTTAGAGCAAATGCGTTCGTAAGTTTCAGCACCGTTCGATATTTACTTGTGGGAGAACCTCAAACTAAAGGTATACAGAAACGAGCCGCTTACTATGGACGCCCTCGAGAACGAAATAACTGCACTGATGCGAAACATCAGTGAGTATGTATTACAGCGAGTGTACCTACAGGTAAACTTCCTACGTTGGTGCTATGTGTCATTAGAAAATGAAGGACAGCAATTACTTTGAAATTCATGGAAGTAAATATGATTAATAAATACGCAAAAAGTGTAAATGTGTTAAACTACTTGGGCGCTCTGCTCCCGCCAGTGCCTTGCTCGACAGGCTGCTACTTACAATGGCCCTAGCGTCGCATCCGACACTCCGTTCTTATAAAGCCCTGCGCGGATGCGGATATCCGCGGATATCCGCAGCATTTTTCGCCATGCGGATATACTTTGCATGGCTTCGCGGATAGCGGATAAGCTGCGGATAATGTTTGGAGTAAATTTGCGGATAGTTTTTAGAATACAATCCGAACTTGTTGATTATCATGGGGAAAGTTGGGTAATCGTGCGCACCTATGTTTTTCGAGTTGGTAATACAGCTAGCAACTCAGTTCATTGCTACCCTCAAGCTGTCATCGTACCTATCAGATAGGGACAGTCACCAGTTGCTATGTGATAACCATCAGGCTTGGATGAAGAAATTTAACACGTTGCATGTTATTTTCTGTAGCCAGCAAATAAGAAGGTAAGCCTACAGCTGCGATTCAATAATTTAAAATCAAATGTAGTTTTAAATGCCAGTGCTTACAGTGGTTTTATATTTTCAATATAATAGATTAGTTTAGTTTTAAAAGCAGAGTGGGGGAATGGTTTGCAGAACATGATACAACTAAATACAACGCGACATTAATGGCAAAATATTTCGTGTTTGTTCTCCAAATGCCAAGAAATTATACACGGAAAACGGAGAAAAACTCCTACCCAGCAGATAATGTGCAGAAAGCTCTAAGTGCAATTAGGGATGATGGGAGGAAAATAAGGGAAGTGGGGAGAAGTTTCAACATTCCCCAGTCAATCCTACGAAAGCAGTTGCTGCAAAATTGTCTTGCTCCACCTCGTCTAGTCCGTAAAGCTGTTTTTACCAACGAAATGGAGTCATAATTATCCGAATACCATTTGACATTGGCAAAATTATTTTACGGCTTAACGCCCACCAAGCTTGTCAGACGGTTACAGTTCAAGTTTGCAGAGGAGAATAAGATTCCCCATAATTTCCATAAAGTTAAAAGTCTAGCAGGCAAAGATTGGTTGTATGAGTTCTTGAAGAGATATCCTGCATTAACGTTGAGACGACCTGAAGGAACAAGCATAAATAGGATTGCCTCCTTTAATGCTGACGAAACGAAGATATTTTATTCTAACATCCAAAACGGCAGAATTTTAGTATCATTGCATTGTTATGCTATTGTAAAATGCATTGGAATATTCTAATGTTAATGCACAATGCAAGTTTCAGCCAATTCATATTGTATTAGTAGGGCTTTCCAACACTCATCCCATGCGCACAATTTCCCAACCCATGCGCATGATTACCCTGCAGGGTGGGTAATTGTGCGCAAATTCATATTTGCAAGATTTTGAATTACAGTCCACCAAATTTATTTTTGAATTAAATTTGTTTCTGCACATCGAATATAGAGTTACTAAGGCTCCCTTATTCATAACTGCAGTTGAGTTATTTATTATGTCATCATCACTAGACCGATTCTTGCTTAAGTGCGGACAATTCCCCCACTCTCCCTTACTAGGGCCCGGATGTTTATGACATATCATATTTTTCTGTTATGTTTTTTCATGACAAATGTAAGATGATGATTTACGCTAATCACATTCAAATTATGTCATTAAGCATCATTAACACTCCGAACAGGAAAGGGTTGCAATTCTGGCTGTGTAACATTCATCTTAGACATAGTAAGTTATTGTTGTTTTAAGGGGAGGAACTACGAGGTCATCTGACCCTCATTTTAGACATAGCACATGACATACTATACAGTACATAGCCTAAGGATTCGACTTTCTGCTCAAATGTGTAAAAGATAAAGTATAAAGCAACACATTGAAAATATTATTGTAATGCCAGTCGATTCGGATAACAAACTTGTGGATAAAAGACGAGTGGATGCGGATAAAAGTCGCGCGGATGCGGGGTGGATGCGGATAACAGTCGTGCGGATGCGGATAACAGTCGTGCGGATGCGGGGCGGATTCGGATAACAGCCGTGCGGATGCGGATAACGTTTTGTCTATCCGCGCAGGGCTTTATCTATAGGGATGGTCCTCCCTGTATATTCGATGACGTCACGTATGACGTTGATAATATACGCAGTGGCGTGAATTGCCGCCATATTACTCAGGTGTACAGGGTCATCGAAAAATAATGCCAACATTTCAAAAAATTATAGCACCGAAACCCATTATGTTAAACGTGTAATTCTTTCACTGAACGCCAGCTGGTTAAAGTAAGTTTTGTTTTGGATGGGACGTGACCTTGCTATGCACACACTAGATGCGCAGTAGCCAAGGTCGGCCAGGAGCGCTCGCGCCAATGAAGTCCTGACCCCACCCCTCTGGGTTTTTTTTGTGGGGGTACATTAAAAACATTGCGTATGCAGAAAAAAATCGGGATTTGGAGCACCTGCGGGAGCGAATTTCTGCCGCCATCTTGACAGTTACTCCTGAAATGATTGCACGTACCAATCCAGAAATTGGGAAAGCGTGCGTTCAATGCTGATGTTGGTGGTCGGCCAGGCCTAGATTTTTTTCTCTACAGTCCCTGTTTCCTTAAACTGATTAAACCATCGAATGACAGCTTTGTAATCAGGTGCAGTTTGTCGGGCGGTGCAGTCATTGGCGCGCGCGCCCCCGGCCGACCTTGGCTACTGTGCATCTAGTGTGCGCATAGCAAGGTCATATCCCCTCCAAAACAAAACTTACTTTAACCAGCTAGCGTTCAGTGAAAGAATTACACGTTTAACATGAAAGGTTTCGGTGCTATAATATTTTGAAATGTTGGCATTATTTTTCGATGACCCTGTATTTGGCTTCAACAGTGAGTCTTGACATGCGGATGTAGCCAAGTGTGAGGTTTGGTCTTAAATTACCTTTAATTGTTCAATTTATTTCACCGACAGCGGTAGCCTCACTCGCCAACGCGCAGCGCTAGGCCATGGGGCAAAGCCCTATACGGAGCCTGTAGACGTGAGTTCGAGCCCCACCGTCAGCCGTCCTTGAAATGGTTTTCCGTGATTTCCCATTTTTATCTCCAGGAAAGTGCTGGGACGGTACCCACGACTGCATCCTACCACATTCTTGCCCAGTTCCATTCACCTTCACTCATTTTATCTCTGACTCCTGTCATGAGGTTTGTGTCAGGAACGACATCCGTCCATTAAAAAAAAAACACCATCCGCCACACAAGACTTTTATCGCATCTCATCCCCGACCCCGTTTTCACTGCACTCTTACAATGGTGAGACAAAGCCACACAAGTCGCTACTAGGATAGAAGACAAACAACAGAGAAAGTAAGGGGATTCGGGCTAAAGACCCAGGTTAGGTTTGTATGTAAAACTTTGTAACACAGAATTTAACACGCATGCATCGTTTAAACCTTTAGTGTCGTTATGACTTCATGGATGTCACCATTTTGTTTCTAGGGGAATTTTGAAGTGCGAGGTATCGCGATCTAAACCATTCCCACTTTGGCATCAGATTCCCTTTATAGAATGGTACGGGTTGGTATTTAATAGGGATCTTATGATTAAATTTTGTCTATGTTTAGAAATGATGGAGGGCGCACTCATCTCGGGCAGGCCTAGACCCGTGATTGATCTCATGACCCTATTTCATTTTTATGAATATTGGCTCAACATTCTTGTAAGTAAATCGCCCAAGCACTATAACAAGTGTATACTACTTTGCTGATACCAGACTTAAGCCTCTCCTTACTGCTGCTCCCGCTGTCACCACATGCGAGGACAGGAGGAAGCTCTTCTAGTGACCGTGTTTTCATGGTTCTCTACGCAAGTTTTCATGTATTTCATTAATATAAGAATTGCAAAAACTATTTTTCATCGTCTTACTCAGGTTACCTCAAGCTGATGGTAGTAGAAGCAAGTCTGCTGTGTTCAAAATCACACTCGTTCTTTCTATGCTTTCTCACTCTCCATTTACACGGCCGCTTCCATTCCTATGCCATGTGGAACTAAGCGACCGTGAAGGCTTAAGCAGTAATGGGATGTTCCTGGTTGGTAGCTCAAAACTAATACAGTATCTGTTGAAATGCAGCATGTGGAGTTATTGTTGACCAATGCATAGGCGATAGGGCACATAATCTGCGAGTGACTTATTGCTCCAATTGCACGTCCAGTCCCACCACACACTTCAGAAAGGGAGAAAAACTTTAAGCCCATCCGAGACTCAGATGGCTTATAAGTAGGCTTGCCACACTTTTGGTGACTGAAACCGGGACACATCTATATGGGATGGCCTTACCGGGGGGTCTGTTTTTTTATTATAAGCAAAATGGTGAGTTTTAAGCGTTTTTTAAGTCTTGCAAGTGACGGGAGGGGGGAATCTGGAACCCTAAATTGTTAGTTCTACACACGTTTTAAAAATAAAAATAAAGGAATTTTTGCTACATAAAAATATAATTTTTCCTTTTTAATGATTTTTTTCTGTTATACCATTTAGAAAGAAGTGTTAATAAAATACAATTTGAAATACTTCATAAAATTGTTTAATTGAACAACTATTAAGTCTTATAATTTTTTGAAAAACTACAACTTTTTGTCTAACAACAAAATCAATTTAAAAAAAACGTTGATTGTTGAAAAGTAACCGATTCATAAAAGATTCTTAAACACATAAATTCATTACTTTTTACATCTTACAGCCGTTTTCCGGGATATTGATAAAACCGGACGGGACACCGGGACAAGAGCAAAATACCGGGACTGCCCCGGTCAAACCGGGACGTATGGCAAGCCTACTTATAAGCCATGTAGGTACGGTCCACGGTCAGTAATATGGCGAGCAACAAAACCGGTACTGCTGCAGCACTCATAAAATAAATGCATTAACTTGAATTGCCTTCTCGAATTTGCTATATGGACACGAACTACCAGCTCCTCCCAATCACGTCCGTTTATTCCAGATGGAAAGAATTTTCACACTCCACCTTGGATATACTGCATAGTAGAAGTGTGCACAGTTAATGAATTCATTGGTTGACTTTGAGAAGCAACATGTCAAAACACTGCATGAATCGCATATGCCTGATAAATACTTGACATTTGTTTAGTTCATTCGGTTGCACTCGTCAAATCTCGGGTACCTCCGTTAAAGTTTATCAAGTACTCAACTCGCAACTATGTGCAAATATTTCCGCGGAAAATACCACCCCAACTAACACAGATTTTTTCACAGGCAAAAAGCAAAATCCTGCGAGATATATAATGTTTAAATATAAGTATAAGACTCATAGACATCGAATATTGTAATCACCCTAATATTTGTGCAGTATTTTATCCACATAATACGTTAATAAAGAAATTGATATCTTGTGATAATTTTCTTACATGTCAGAGGCGAAGGTCGGCTTACACCTACAATTCTACGCCACAGCACAACCAATACTGTAACCAGAATCAATGCAAGCAGGATTTGTCCCTAGGCCTAACCGATATAACATAACACAAACAAATCTTACAGCATACGTCGACGTTATAATGCACTAAATCAATGAAATGCAGTTTAGGTTTTACTGTTAATGTATTTACTTTTTCGCGCGACAAGAAAAATGAAGTCAAGCTTCCAAAACAGTAACTGCCGCTGGGACGCCGCTCAATAAGTGCAGAAAATTTAAGCATTCCAAACATGCCGTAAAGAGTTCATTCACTTGTCTCGAAGGCCAACCCACGGCCAATTCAGGATTGCGAGCGCAATCACGAAATAAAATCGAAATTAATGCTTTTCAGTTTGTCAATATGATTGTACCCAATTGTAATGGGTGTTTCCCTAAACCTGAAAAATATAAATGTAAAAAAATGTACATTTTTCAGGTTTAGGGAAACACCCATTACAATTGGGTACAATAGTGTTGACCGACTGAAAAGCATTAATTTCGATTACCAAGGCAACACTAAAAAATAGCTTCCAACACAATAACAAATTTTTTAAATAACATATTGGATTATAAACTCTACTATAACAGTATCTCTTATGAATAACGACTGATTATTTCCTGCAGCTATGTTCACAGTAAAGATAATACGCATTTTATGGAAGGTAAAACTGTATCGACATAGACAGTATTATTCTGCCGTGTGCAGAAATACAAAATATGAAGTACTGGTATCGTTGGAATCGTCTCGATGGTCTACATCATAATACAACCTTAAAAAGTAGTAATATGATATTTTGTTCAAAATATAAGGAAAAATCAATTACTGCCATTGCAATTTTTCGAAATCTACAGTGACAAAGCAGTAAGTAGAACCTGCACAGTAAGAAAGCAGTATCTGTAAAGATACTGCACTTTAAGGCTGTACGTTCTTCCCGCGCTACTATACTCAACAATGATAAATGCAGTAAATACTGGCTACAATGTAAGAAAGCAGTGTGTTCATTTCTGCTACATACATTTTACAAAATTGGGACATGAACAATGCGAAATATGTGAGACTTTCAATTTGCACAATGCTGGTCATAATAAAGACAATCTGGATCCAGAATGTGAAACCTATATTCATTGGGGTTAACATATTCAACGAGCTTCCAGTGCTCGTTCAGTTTACAGGGGCCATGCAAACAGGAGCATTGAATCAGGAACAGTATGTGTTTCTGCTGACTTGGAAAAGGTCACATTGTTACCTCGTATTGACACATTAAAAAAAAACATCTTCACTAGTAGGGCTATTGCCTATAATGAAACATTCGCACCGGTGGGATCAAATCAGACCAAACTATTTCCATTTGCTGCCCTGTGGCATGATGGGATCAGAAGGTGAATTAATAAGTACTTTCGTGCAATTCATCTTGTTTCACAGGGATTCAGAGCAGTTCATATTTTGGTTAGACATTGTGCTACCCAAAATAAAAACTGGGCATTTCTTTCTTTCCTGGTTTACATAGTAAATTGTTCGAGTCAATGTGAAATCAGTCGAAGTGAACCATTACAAACCTTGACATACATTCATGTCTTGTGACAGTTTTCACCACCATGTTTAATTATAATTGAAACGTCAAGGAAAGACCTACGACTTCAACGATTTTGTTAGTGCTGTGCAGTCTGCTAATAATGGAAAAGTTATTACAAAAGTTATGAATATTTCTGATTTCTATAATTTTCAAGATTTGTCTTCATTTTCTAAGTGGAATTCCAAATGTTGCAATCCTGATAAAATTCTTCTTTCCAAAATTGTTCATATCTGTGCAAGAAGATGTGATCATAACCTTCATTATAGAACAGACTATGAAGCAAATAAGTATCTTGAACTCAATTTTTTGAAATCTGCTGTTGTAAAGAAAGGCCCCCTCCCTGAACCAGTTCAGCACACAAAACCATGCGGAATTTCCAAGGAAAAGAAGGAAGGCATTATCAGAAACCTCACTCCGCTAATGTCTGGGAACAGAAGAATGTTCTGGGAAAAAATTCTGAATGTGAATAGGAATTAACTTTTTGGCTAAAAATAACTTTTATTAAACACTGTGAAACACAATGGCTCTAAACAGTATTTACAGTGCAGAGTTTCTCTTTACATTGAATTGTGCTTCCTTCTGTACGATAATAGTTGCAATTCAAATGATAAAATCCAAACTCAAATCATCTGATTTTAAATTTATTGTGTTTATTAATTAGAGTTCAAAGGAAAAAAGCAGCATCTACAGCATACAACGATAAAGGGCAGTAACTTCCACTTACTGCTTTTTCAATCACAGAGGAAACCCACATGACCTATGTAAATAGGCAGTATCTGCCATAATTCATTAATTCGTTGAAAAATATAATTTGTGATGCCAGAAAATGAAATTCCTCCTTGTGTTTTAGCTAATGTGTTAATTTCAACATGATCCACAGAGTAGAAAATAAAGAGAAATTGAACTCAATTTCCTCGGTTTTCAAGTTCATGTAGTTACTGCCTTTGTCCTTAGCAGGGCAGTATTTCAGTCGATCACTTAAATATGCAGCGAGCATCATCAGCACCGGAAACTGTTGTACAGTAAATACGTTTGTATCAATATTAGCCCAAAATACTTGAGTCTAGTTGTGTTCACGTTAAGTTACAGTAGGCTACATGCTTTCAATGATCGCCAAAATAATAAGCAGATATTACTGGTAGATTTTCCGTATTCGTGTAGCATTCTAAACAGATCAAAGTGTTTCATTATGCTGTCATTTGAAACTTAAAAGCTGCAGGAGGGGTAAAAAAAATCCCAAATATCACATAACCACTATAATAAAATTAGAAAATGTAAAGAATGCACTCTTAATACATGGGAGTAAAAAATTAAAATGAACCCATCTATTATCAACAAATGCTTTGCGAAGGTCACACGTGATACTGTACCTGTAGAGCTCAAGAGTCATTAGGCCACTTTGTACATGACAAATTATTACTCCATACTTACCGCACACAGTATACAAACTATTCAAGACGATAAATGATGAAATGTTAAAATTAATCTTACCAGTTTATGACACTGTCAGCCGACTTTGAATGAAAATGTAACTGGAATGCCTACAATCCTAACTCTGAATTTGTGAATAAACACAATTTAACAGCTCTCTGGATATAACTGTCAAATTTCTATATTTGGCAGTTTATCGTAATATTTGCTAGTCATGGACACACTATAATGAGGAAATCACCAAGTGCTCATGTAACTTTTCATACTTTAAATTCCAATTGGGCACATGCAAAAGCTAAGTACAAAAAATAATAGCATCATATCACATGGGAGGGCAATGGTCTATAATTCGAAACACCATCACCCTCCACGTTGCCACTAGATCGCATGTACGTACGACGTCGTGTAAGAGGGATGGCATCACATGATGTCAATGAAAATACGAAGAATGGTAGTAAAAGATGAATTACTACGTACACAGAAATGCCCTATAATGCGCACAACCTGAGATAAAACCGCAAATTCCTCCACAATTCAAGACAATTCTCTTGCCAAGTGAAAAATGGGTGGGGCTCTGTCGTTATCACAGATGTCCAGCTGCCAAGCCGCAAAAATCTCAGTCCATTACAAGCAGATACCAGCCATATTTCAAAAACATTCTAAAGCCGTTATGCAAAACACAAAATATACCCAATTTAATACAAGACTTAAATAGATAAATGAAAAAGAACGTACCATCATTTTATAATTTAATTTCCTCGGTGCTGCTGCGTTTTCCATTCGTACAGCCATGGTCAAGAAGGTCAGAGTCCTATCTGATGAGAAGTAGTTAGGGGTGTGCCAGTTGGAACAAGAAATATTAAAATATCAATTCACCATTCCTAAACACGCTCGTAATTCTTACCACACGTACACTCATTTAAAAAAAGGCCACAACTTGTGTCATCCAACACTACTCATCAAAAAAACTAAACACCTTTACGAAATCTAACATATAAAAAATTTAAGACTATTCTGTGTATTTCAAAATATTTCTAAGCTGATTAGTCTACGAAAGTAACACCACTCCCCACCGGACTAGCCACCATCTTGGCACTGACAACCAGCTCATGACTGACTCCGCTAGAGGCGCTATGAAGGGGAAGGGGGAATGACTAGAAGGAAGATAACTGAAAGAGCGCATGCGTGGGGTTTTACGAGGTACAGTCGTTGAAAATCAAGGTAGAGTATACGAGACCTAGAGAACTGCTCCCGCAACCAGAACCACGGTGATTATTATAATGATGATGTGGGTCCTGTATATATATTTATCCCTTATTGTTCCTGTTTCTACGGTGTGGAGAATTAGATGAGAAGAGTTTCTGTTGTTGTTCGAGTCTTCAGTCTTTTGACTAGTTTGATGCAGCCTTCCAATACTCCCTGTACTGAGATAATCGTTTCTTCTCTACTATATGTAGCTACCACACCTTACATTCGAGGGAATCTGTTACACATATTCTAACCTTGGACTACCCCTACAGTTCTTGTCCTCAACCCTTCCTTCCATAAGTACAGAAAGTTTTCTATTCCTGGGTGTTTTAGCATGTGTCCTACCAACGTATCTTTTCTCTTCGTTAGCAGTCGCGCAAAAATACCTCTCCTCACCCACCCGTCTTAATAACTCTTCATTTGCTACTCTATCCATTCGTCTGATCATCATTCTCCTGTAACACCACATTTTAAATTTCCTGACGACAACCTCACCGGGGTTAATGAGTTAAGGAGAGATGAAATGTCTGTCTGTCTGTCTGTTAGGTAGTCAGCTCGAAGGCTGGTTGGATCCTCAAACAGTACCGCCGTTAGGTTATGTGAGTAGATACCCACAAAAACCCAAGGCAGACTTATATTGAGGCATACTAGGCAAAAAGAGGAGTGAGGTAGTTTGCCATTGCTTTCCTCACTGAGTCAGAACAGTAGTACTAACCCTATGAGTAGAACCTTTCACAACATCCACAGGCACTGACTGTGCCCTGAATGACATTACTAAGCACCACCCATACCTCAGTAGCTTCCATATAATCACAGCCATGAGTGAGACTGAGACATCGGTGAAAAGCCACCTTTTACTCTAGCCTGTGCCAAAAGACGAAAAGAAGATGAAAAAAAAATGGGGCAAGGAGGTGAAAGAAAGTGGCTGTGGCGTTCCAGAACGCTCCATCCCAGCATTGCATTGGCGTGAATTTGAAATGGGATTTGAACCGACTCGAGTCGGGGTAGCATGGCCTTACACATTAGCGCGCATAGCTATGTGGTCGGTGGGCTATAACTTCAGTAAAATATAGCTATTTCAATAGAACAATATCAACTTATTTTCGGAGAAGGGGATGCGAGCCACAATGCAATAACTTGAACTAAGACTTCCATTATCAATAAATGCCCTACGGCAATGCATTTTTGTCTTAAAATCTTTTAAAGCCTTAAAATTGATTTTAAATGACCTAAATGTGCCTAAATGTATTCATTTCTTTAACCGGCCACCCACAGCGGTAGCTGCGCTCGGTAACGCGCAGCGCTAGACCATGGGGCCAACCTCTCTGCGTACTCAATAGACGTGGGTTCGAGCCCCACCGTCGCGTCGGCTGTCCTTAAAATTATTTTTCGTGGTTTCCCATTTTTAACTCCAGGCATATGCTGGGACAGTACCTTCTGACAGGCCACGGCCGCTTCTTTCCACATCCTTGTCCAGTTTCATTCAATTCATCTCTCTTTAACTCCTCTCATGAGTTTCGCGTTAGGAAGGGCATCCGGCCGCAAAAACCATTCGCCACATAGACTTTCACCGCATCTCATCCCCGACGCCGTTGAAAACGGGAATAGTAAGGGGAAGACATACATTTATTTAACCGGCCACGGTGACCTAGAGCGCTTAAGTGCTAACTCGTGCCTCACTGGCATCGGGAGAGCGTGGGTTCAAATCCTACCTCAGCTGTCCTGAAAATTGTTTTTGTGGTTACCCATTTTCACAACCAAGCAAATGCCGGAACGGTTCCTTTTAACAGATTCACGGCCGACTTCCTTACAAAATCTCTCACACTGACCCTTCCTTAATTAGACACAGGTTAGCGGTCGGCTGAGCAATCGCCCTATCACCATCCCCAGTTGTATCTACTGACAAAGTGTGTTCAGCTCACATACACCGTCCTTGCGACGGTAGAGAAATGATCCTTCGCAGAGTCCGTGGGTGAATAAACTAAATAAATCATTCATTAATTTATTTATTTATGTTCCGTTATTCATTTATTTATAGTCCCACTGAGCTGATAGCTAATACCCTTTATAACGTTGGCTTTATTATTTTAAAAGATTGTTCGTTAATAGTTAGAATAATTACATTATAATTCAGCGGCTATTTTAAATAATGCCAATAGTTACTCTACGCTTCATTTATTATGCCCAGGTTGTTTTGGTGTCGAGTTGTTATTAATTACAACCACAGCACATACTTACTGGTGTGACGACAGTGACATAAAACCAGTAATTTAAATATAAATTATATAACATATTCACTTGTATAAGCACTGTTCTTATCAAATACCTCACGTTTACTCATTTGCAGAGTAGTGCAAATTTTCAACTCTGATGATTGTTGGATAATGTGAGTCATATTCATTAAAATGGGTTTTCTGCATGAACTTTAATCACACTAATTTTTCTTCAATGAGAATAGCTTTTTCAATTAGGTATTTGTTGTTGATTTAGAGTATACTGTCTACAACACTAATGTAAGTTTTCAAGTTTAAAATTCTGTCAATTTTTGGATTATAAATCTTTGATTCTGCCTCGACTAACATGATGGGAGTAAGCTGAAATATATTGCTGGTTACTAAATCAATATAACTCACCTCATAGTGTAGTGGCTAATATCCTTGCCCGTCACCCTAGAGGTCCGGGTTCGATTCCCGGTTCTGCCACGAAATTTAAGTCTGGTCTGAGGGCTGGAATGGGGTACACTCAGCCTCGTGAGGCGAAACTGAGAAGAGGTGGGTTCGATTCACACCTCAACCATCCTAGAAGTAGTTTCGCACTTCTACTTCAGGCGAATGCCAGGATGGTTCCTAACTTAAGACCACGGCCGCCTCCTTGCCAATACTCACCCGAATACACATATCAATAAAACCATCAGAGTAACGCAGGTTATCAGAAAACAAGAAAATCCACACACAATAACCACCATTCCAAGCCTCTCGAAATGAAGCAACAAAAAATACATCAATATAGAATTCGTAGAATGTCATTACATAAAATATGTACCAAACAAGGGGTATTAATGTCTACATTTGTGGATGAAAACAACATGAAAAGAAATAGTTGTATAGTTATTGTTGATTTAAGGGGCGGAACAGCGAGGTCATTTGCACCCATGAAAAGAAATAAAAAGGTAATAAGTATCTCTCACCACAATCCTAAGAAAATAATCCAAAATTGACCGCGCAGGAAAGAAAACCTTATGAATTGAAATAGGTCCTAACAAAAAGTCTACCACTTAAAAGAATCAGTTTGTCTCAAATAATACGCAATTAAAAGGGGTAACAGTGAAGTGATAGGCTTCATTGGCGAGTGTTGTTCCAAACATCGACTATAGATGAATTGATGATTGTAGAAAAGACCTGAGTCACTTCAACATAGTTTTGAACTATTGACGAAAACCTATTTAAAACTAACAACGATATTTTAAAAAGCGTGTTGTTGATTTCTCTGGAAAGAATATCTCATAACACACATTTCAACTGTGTTGTCAACACTCACTTCATCAATATACAATTATGAACGCAATTCATAGTCTACTGTAATTTTGATGGATCCCGGTCCTTTCTACACCAATTCGACCATATGATAAAATATTATAATAAATCACCTCATTATAGCTTTCAGTCGGTCAACACAAAATAATTCCAATTGCTGAATTCTGGAAGAAGTTTTCTTCTTCTTCTTCTTCTTCTTCTTCAATAGTCCGGAACAATTTAGGCTATATAGATCTTAATCACATGTAATTTATTTCAGGTTATTTTCACATACTGTACAGTAAGTTATTCCACTCTTGGAATTATTTGTACCGACCGACTGAAAGCTACAATATTGATTGTTAATATGGCAACACTGAAAAATGGCTTCAGAGCTATCTTTTTTTTTTTTTAGTCGTTTACCCTCCAGGTTGGTGGAACCCACGGACTCAGCGAGGGAACTCACCACTGCCGCCTCTACGGGCAGTGTCCTAGAGCTGGGAACATCGAATCGGAAGGGATACAACTGGTGAAGTAGGATTGGCACCTCGCCCAGGCGGCCTCACCTGCAAAGTGAACAGGGGCCTCATGAGGGAAGGTAAGGGATGGTGAGGATGGATAGGCAAGGAAGAGGGAAGGAGGCGGCCGTGGCCTTGAAGAAGGTACCATCCCGGCATTTGCCCGAAGACAAAGTGGGAAACCACGGAAAACCACTTCGAGGATGGCTGAGGGGCAATCGAACCCCCTCTACTCATTTGGGCCACCCGAGGCTGAGTTGACCCCGTTCCAGTCCTCGTACCACTTTTCAAATTTCGTGGCAGAACCGGGAATCGAACCCAGGACCTCCGGGGCGGCAGCTAACCATACTAACCGCTGCGCTACGGAGGCGACAGCTATCTTTAATTGCATTAATATTTGTCCTGTTCCACTATTGAAAGCATGGCAGTAATGTTAGTTGTAGTTCTTTTGCTGCCTAATTCATGCTAACATTCTGCACATTTTACATGCAGTCAAAAGAACATTAGCATTAAACAACATTATACATTAGTGTTTATCGACTGATTAACAATTCCAAAACGCTCGCTGACGCGTATCACAACGCCACGTGGCCAAGCTTTCTGCGGACTCGGTAGACGTGGGTTCGAACCCCACCGTCGGCAGTCCTTGAAATGGTTTTCCGTGGTTTCCAATTTTCAACTCCAGGAAAATGCTGGGACGGTACCTTCTGACAGATCACGGCCGCTTCCTTCCACATACTTGCCCAGTTTCATTCATTTCATCTCTCATTAACTCCTCTCATGAGGTTGGTGTCAGGAAGGGCATCCGGCCGCAAAAGCCATCCGTCACATAGACGCATCTCATCTCTGAACCCGGGAATAATAAGGGGCAGACATACATACATTGACCGACTGAAGAATTACGACTGATTGTTTATACATAGAAGCACTAACACTTCCACAACGTCCTGGACTCTGGAACATTTTACACCCAGCGAATAATTGTTTTTCAGTCCGTCAACACATCAATGTGCACGATTAAATTCAAAGGGGAATAACATATCTCAAAGTGTGTGATTAATCCAGGTACTTAATTCCTGGTTAGTAAATGTGAGTAGATGAGTGTTATTCCCCGTCCAGTTTAATTGAGCACATTAACGCGTATACAGACTGAAATCCAATGTTGTCACTAGATTAAGAAAACAACACTGAAGAAGGGTTCTAAAATGTCTATAGGCTACTTAACGAGTACTTCAGTACCCTGTTGGCGATATTACATCATCGTGGATTAGGGTCCTGTACTGACCACCTCGTGGTGTAGCGGCTAACACGCTTGGTTGTCACCCTGGAGGTCCGGCTCTGCCAAGAAATTTAATTCTGGACTGAGGTCTAGAACGGGCTATATTCCGTCTCGTGAAAAGAAATTGAGAAGAGGCGGGTTCGATTCCCACCTCATCCACCCTGGAAGTGGCTTTCCGTGGTACTTCTAATCCAGGAAAATGCTGGGATGGTTCCTAACCTAAGGCCACTGCCATCTCTTTCCCATTCCTCACTTCACTAATACAGTTATCACAATAAGACAGGTTATCAGACAATTCCACACACACCCAGGTACACGGGGCTTCATGAGCACGATGTCGCAAAGCCCCTGAATAAATCAACAACATGTTCTACGTACAAAAATGCATCTATGTGCAGAGATTCAAAATCTGCTCCTTTCTTAACACTGTATCATCAAAAACGTGATTCCGGCCCTTTCTAAAATCAGCGATTCAAATCAAGGACAATAAGGAGATGCTCTGACGACCAGAAAATCAAGCCGGCGGACACGCCCACAGTAGTGCTCAAAATATTGCAAGCAAGCATTAGGAATACGACAGATAACCGACCAAAACGTGCCCACTTTTGACGCGCGGAGCATTATAGGCAGAAGGCCAATACCCTCAATTTGTAATGTACTTCTCTTATATCATTTTCTGCCCATTAAGCCTAGTCAAGCTGAAATTCATGTGGTTTGAGACTCGCCATGCGTGTTGTTTGCGGTTCATTTACTACCACCGTGCACTATTTCTCAGGAGACTACTAAAATTTTCAAATATTGTCGTTTTCTCTTTTAATTATTTATAACTTGGATACAGGTTCCGTATGTAATAGACTATATGTCTGGTGTTTTAAAATAATTCCATGAGTGAATTTGAGCTGTTGTGCACTCCGCCTGTTCAAATAACAGTAGTCGATATCAATTGTTATCCTTTTCATTGTTTTGCATATTTTTACTGGTTCATATGAATACATGCATAAAACATAACAGAGAAGTGGCAAATTTCTGCCTCTTTCTCGGAGACATTACTTTAATTATTTCTAAAGTGAATTCCTTATTCTTACGAAACGCGGTAAAGGTTTCCATTTTATATCTTGTAGTTGTAGTAATAAGCCCCGTGTACTCGCGATAGCGGATGTTAAACTTGTCTACGGACGGAATGGCGCAGTAGTCAAGCTGCTTGCCTTCCACCGGGGCGTACCAGGTTCAATTCCCGATTAATGGATGTGGGACATTCAAGGTGTAATATCACTTTCGGTAGTTCGAATTGCACGTAAATCAGAGGTCCCGTGGCTTATTGTAACGAGATTAATGGTCACGTAAAACTCTAAGCTTTCATTTTAAACTTCTTTGACAATTTGCCTTCTTGCAGTGCAGTGCAACAGTAGACTGCGTAACTACATGCTTAGGATCGGGAATTTCCTGATACTTGAAATAGGCTAAGATAATATCCCAAACATTCCTTGGAATGAGAGTGGAAATAACCAGTGGACAACCACATCAAAGTACGGTACTGTAGATTCCGAAAGTCACTGTGAACCAGAAAACCTAAGTTTCCTAGTCTTATGGCATACATTTCCGAGCTCAGCTATGGAGGTAATTCAATTTAGTTATGCAAAAGCCTCTGAATGTACGATAATTATTTAATTTCATTTTATGTATGCAGCCAATGGCCAATTTTTTTTTCATGTTTGGTCTGAGAAGGGATTTTGGAAGGAAATCCGCCGGGGACCTGTTGAATGGAACCGTCCCGGCATTTGCCTGGTGGTGAAAATGGGAAACCACGAAAACCATTTTCAGGACGGCCGAGGTTGGATTCGAACCCACGCACTTCCGATGCCAGCGAGGCACGAGGTTGCGCGTTGGCGCTCTCGGTCACAGTTTGCCGGTCGATAATTATTTACGGATGAGAGCAATGATAATAATATAATGTTATTGGTTTTACGTCCCTTTTAACTACACTGGCTTTTAGAGACGCCGGGGTGCCGGAATTTTGCCCCGAAGGGGATCTTTAAAAACGGATGAGAGCAACCTTGAAGTTAGTAACTCTTGATTCTTACCAACTGACTAACATTTTGAAATTTCGTACGAGTATAGGTCTTGGTGAGGTGTACTGTACCAACTGAAGAGCCCAATGGTACACTGGGGCGAAACGCTGTAATTGTTTGAGCTTAGCCGGACCATTTAACATAATTTTTGTTGAATAATTCTCAGCTCAACGGACCATAACAACATGTTTCTCATTTGAGAACATTCATTCCACATATCGATTGCCAAGGTAAGGTTTGTATTTGCTTTGGAAGGAAGTCTATACTTCCGTAGTGCTTTGGCATTGCTCGTGACGTAGATACTACATTTTATAATGTGTATTGGGCGCCTTGCATTGGCCTACTCTGTGAGCACTAAACAGCGTCTTGGTGAGGTGTACTGTACCAACTGAAGAGCCCAATGGTACACTGGGGCGAAACGCTGTAATTGTTTGAGCTTAGCCGGACCATTTAACATAATTTTTGTTGAATAATTCTCACTTTGTCTCCAGGCAAATGCCGGGATGATACTGTACCCGTATCTTCATGAGGATGCACTTGTCGAAATCCGAAGATCGACTGGATCGTAGAATCTCGAAAGTCTCCTGCTAGAAAAAACCTGAAAATCCCACCGACAAGCACTACATGAGGATACAGCAGACCTGCGATTGTGCTATAGACTACTCTACTGGGGGTAAGAACTCAAACTATATTGGGAGAGTGAGAAACTTACGATTCTCAGGGCGAAATGGGATCTAAAATAATGGGTGCCTTATACCTGATCCGTTTCCATAACACAATCTCTCTATAATTAATATAAATCACGTAAGTCGATGTATAAAAAGAACGAAATACATTTATTAGCTAATAAAGAAACATCACATTATAATAAAATAAAATTCATCAATGAATTTAAATAAATATCGTCGCAGTACAATGACACGATTGTCATTAAAAAGAATTAACATGTCTCAAACGACATTTCATCAACAGCTTCACTTCATACAATGAAATATACCCTATCAGCTGTTCCGGAGTTCCAACAAAAATTATGTTTAAAATTAATAATAATAATAAATTTTTAAATCCGCTTAATTCCTATTATGATATTGTTTCTTTTAATCTATACATTAATAACTCCGTTCTCAAATCTAAGAAACATTTATAACAGCTCTACACAAATAAGCATCCATCGATCAGCTATTTCAATTTTCCTACTCATAAATCAACCGTCACCGCACAATTCAGTGTCCAACATATAAAACTTTATACACGTATTTACGTCTTAAAATCGCATCACAAACTGTTCTATCAACATCTTTCCTTATTTTTAAATTATAGTAAAGTACACACTGAACTTTGTAAACACCTTAAACTCCACTCTCATATTTTAAATTGTTTATTTAAAATAATATTATGATGCATAACATTCCTACTCTCCTCTCTCCTTTATCGTTTCTTCAACAAACATACATTAATTGTTTATTTACATATTTACAACCCTATATTTATACTTGCATTTATTTATGTTTATTTAAATATTAATTTAAATATGCGTTTAAATTTAATTATATTTGTTTAAATGTGTTTAAAATATTAATGCTCATTTTATTTATGTTTATTTTACAATATTACTGTCGTCTCAATTCTTATGGTTTATTGTCTAATCCTTGCTTATATGGCCATGCAACTAAGCCCAGCACATAAATTATCGTCTAATCCTTGGTAACTGGTTTTAATATAATTAACAAACTATAGTTATATCCACCTCGCTTACATTCTTCCGCCAACACCCTTCTTGTCATGCCTCAAAGTTATCATTAAAAAAAAAAAAAAATAATAATAATAATAATAATAATAATAATAAGTTACAATAGAGAACGTATCTTCATACACCAACATTGCTGTAAATAGTATTTACCACTTTCTCTATATAACACCACAATCCTCCATAATACGTTAACAATCCCGTATAACTAACAACAGAAACTCGTCATAAATCCAACTATGGGCCTATTTCTACATATTTCTTCACATAAAAAACTGCTTTATATTTCCTTTCACAATGTTACCTTGTACTTTAACAATCCTTCTAATAGTGATACTTGTACCTCAATGCATGATCTCCGATGGTTTACTTTAGTTAGCTACTATGTCTACAACAATCGTCGTTAATATTTAATAATAATACTGAGATCTATAACTCCTTTCTGATCGTTCCTTTTGTTATTGCTACAATGCAATACTAAGGTCAACAACAATGCATAATGTTGCAAATAGGTTCAATAACAATGATGTTATTCAGTGTCCAACATATAAAAGTTTATACTGGACTTAGAAATCCCCTAAATCTCGAATATAAAATTTTCATTCCTATCAAGAGGAACTATTCCTGAAATTTAATTGGGTTCAAGAAAGAACTAACCTTTCTATTGATAATAGTAAAATTCAAATTAATTTAAGTATGAATACTGTTCCAGTTCAATTTATCGTTGTTATGACAATATCTCGTTTAAATATATCGTCGCAAATGTTCTTGCATAGATCGTCGTAATCGTGTTAATAAAACATCACAATTATGTTTTATTCGAAGTGTTGATCGTAATATTCTTCTTCCTAACTATATTCTTCTTACAACTAAGATTCCGAAATTCTTTATTCCAAACGAAAATTGTTAATAAAAATTTAAGAAAGCATTCTTAAATTTTTAATCGAAGATACCGTAGTTAACAAAAATAGTTAGAAAAGATTCAAGAAAAATTCTTAAATCCAAAATTCAAAAATTCAAGAATTCAAAAATTCTGAAATTCAGCTTCAAATCTCCAAAGTTGAAATAGTAGTTATACATGATGAATATAAATCATCAAAAAGTTTTACAGATTATGAAAATCCAAATCTTATCCAAATTCGAAGAATAATTTATTTAATAAAAACATGGTAAAATGGTTTGCTCTAAAAAGTTTCAAACTACTTCAAACTACAAAAATGGAGTCTTCTCTCTACCTTTCGAAGCATCTAGATGTACAACAGTATAGGTATTGCCGTGATGTTCCGCAATCTCCATCCTGTCGAGTCTTGTATCTTCCTTCATTTTCCTCCGTGTGAACTGCTTCCTCGGGATTCGAATGGCGTTCCCCCGGTCCTCGGATTCGAATGTACCAGTCTTCATGATTTAGATTGGGTTCGTCCCGAATCTCATCTGCTTCGTCTCTTCTTAGCGGCGCAGATCATCTAGGCGTAGGGTTGCCAGACGTTCCGTTTACCCGGAACAATACCGACAGTAGTGGCTACATTGGCAAATACGCAGCGTTAGGTCATGGGGCCAAGCTCTCTGCTGACTCGGTAGACGCGTGGGTTCGAGCCCCACCGTCGGCTGTCCTTGAAATGGTTTTCCGTGGTTTCCCCATTTTCAACACCAGGCAAATGCTGGGACAGTACCTTCTGACAGGCCACGGCCGCTTCCTTCCATATCCTTGCCCAGTTTCATTCATCTTCATCCATTCCATCTCTCATCCCGATACGCAGGTCGCCCACGGGCGTCGACTAGAAAGACCTGCACTCGGCCTCTCAGGAGGCTACACGACAAAAATAAAAGAAAATAAAAAAACGGAACAATTCCGCCTTTTTTTATTTTGTTCCGCGTTCCATTTTAATCTTTAACGGAACGCCAAATACTCCGTTTTTTTGGTTAATTTGGTAATATATTGAATTTCACACCAATTTTCAAATGTCACGCTTCAGAATTGATTGTAATATCTAGCTTGTTTTCTGGTGATACAGGTGCAAGTTTGGAAGAGAAAATAATTTCTATGTCTGTGTCAGATAGATGGGTACATGTTATAGATTTATTAGGGGCAACAAAATTAAGGAATATCTTTGTCCTTGTGAAGTTAATACTCAGCATTTTCCCCTCCAATCCTTTTACGAAGAGAGTTTTTTCTGTCATGAATATCAAATGGAGAGATGATAGAAACAGAAGCTCCATTAGTTTGATAAAACAAGAATTGTTCACATATTACAATTATGACGAATTACGATGAAGAAGGTATAGGCCGGGCGTTGGTTTTGAGTGAAAAATCTTAATGGAAGCCTGGAGGCGAGTTACTACAGTACCTGTGTTGTTATCAGCTGCCCCAAGCGGTCCGATGATTGACAAAGCTGTTTCACACTTCTGCTGAAGTACAGTCATTGGCAAATATAATGACATTCTGTTCGTAACTACGTAACGTGTACTTCCGCGTCACATAATACTTCGACGTGGACTGTACTGTCTGCTCATGTCTGGAATTCCTTTACATCAGATCGGTGGTGACAAGTGTGCATTGATAGGGTGAGAGAGTGAGTGTGTGTAGGCTCACCCGCAGGCTTCAAGGTCAAGGACAATCGTCTAAAACAAACGTCCGGCCTATACTTACAAATAAAAAATCCTTGCAAAGGGTCGTTCAAATGAGAAGCTTTTGTAAGTTGCTGGTGTCATAGGCCTATATGATATGTCAGCAATATCTAGTTTTAATTTTGTGTATTTGATTATTTAATGCTTATTTAATTTATTATTTATTACAACATTTAACAACCTTGATTAAAAGGAAACAATGTTTTGGGACGTGTGTTCCGTTTTTCCATTCTTGAAATCTGGGAACCCTACTAGGCGTCGTCTTCTTCATTTAAAGTTGATATTCTTTTCGAGTATTTTCGTTCAATTTTCATAATAGTTTCCAATAATTACAAATTTTGCACCTGATATTGTTGCTGTTGTTGCTCCAAATGTCTATCTTCCCTCTCTATACAATGTGTTCCTTGCGCATATTTCTCTACTCCATCATAACCTTTTCAATAACGTAGTTAGTCAACATTCCTCTCAACTTTTAATTATATAACACAGTGAAAGTATTATGAGATTGTAAAATCCACTATCTATTCTCACGTCTATACTGTTCATGAGATCACGTCGGAGTAGTATAATATTTGCGTGATAACGTTGCTAATAATTCATATCGTCACTGTTATAGCTCTGAATAAGCTTTTATTGAAATGCGCAATGTCCATAGGACACCTCAAACAAAAATTCTCCTCTCAGCGAATGGCGTAAAATGTTTATGTCAATTGTCCGTAGTTTCTATGCCGAAAGGTTATTTCACTATTTTAATCTTCTTTCTAATATGTCGAACTCAATACTATATTAACTCAACTCAAAGTTCACTACCGTATTGTTACTTCTAAATGTACACTTAATGTTTGACTTCAGTCAGAGTTCGGCCCTGCTATAACCTGACCGTCGCCGCTGCCTTACTTACGGTTAACTCTCCCGCACTCGGTAAAATTGCTCCGCTCAGGGTTCGAACAATTTCCGACACAACTTTACTCCCCTACGTTCCAACGAAAAGAAGCCTCTAATCTTCCTCGCAGTCTCCCACCAAGACTTCTGTTTCACAGCCATTTTCCTTAACTCGCGGTAATTTGCTGACTGCAATTCTACATCGCACTGCGTATTTGTCTTCTGATTAAGAATGATGACAATTTTCCCCTTTCATTTCTGCATCTTTTCATATATAACAAAGTTATGTATAGGTACTGAGAGTAATTATCATACGAAATCAATTACTTCATGAGCAGCTTTTTCTCTTCCAAAAAACCTCACCTAATTGGTTAATTGTAATCATCCAATCACAATATTCCTCCCTCTCTGATGCTAATAATTCGCGGGATACTGTTCCACGTGCCAATGTGACCTTCTCTGTCTTTCCATCATACAATTGTCACGTCATCTAGCCTGTCCTCGACGATAAAACAAGCTTTGTGACACTTGGCAGAAATAAAATTTCCATGTTAACAGTTATCATTGGGATCAAATAAAATCTTTTCTCCAACAAAAATCAAAATACGGGGTTAGTACCTAACGTAAGGCCACGGCCGCCTCCTTCCCTCTTCCTTGCCTGTCCCCCCCAATCTTCCCATCCCTTCCCATCCCTCATAAGGCCCCTGTTCGCTTTGGAGTTGAGGCCGCCTGGGCGAGGTGCTCGTCCCACCTCCCCAGTTGTATCCCCCGACCCGATGTTTCGAGCTCCAGGACACTGCCCTGGAGGCGGTAATGATGGGATCTCTCGCTGAGTCCGAGTGAAAAGCCAACTCTGGAGGGTAAACCGACTAAAGAAAAAAGTTGATGACATATAAAAGAAGGATGTTTGAATTATAATGTTATAACTATGTGGAAATAGTTTTAACGGCTTGATGCCCTTTCTGACATCAACCTCATGAGAGCAGTTAATGGGAGAGGACAAGAGGGCAATGAGTTGGAAGGAAGCAGCTGTGGCTTAATGGAAGGAACATTCTCGGCATTTGCCGGTAGTTGAAAATGGGAAAACACGAAAACCAGGATGGCCGAGGTGGGATTCGAACCCACGCTCTCCCGATGCCAGCGAGGCACGAGGTTGCGCGTTGGCGCTCTCGGTCACAGTTTGCCGGTCGATAATTATTTACGGATGAGAGCAACCTTGAAGTTAGTAACTCTTGATTCTTACCAACTGACTAACATTTTGAAATTTCGTACTGATAATAATAATAATAATAATAATAGTAGTAGTCTATTAATAATAGACTCTCAATGGAAGTCAAGAACAATTGGCTTAGTGAAATAGAAAAAGACCTTCAAGAAATTGGCATTACAGGGGAAATTACACAAGATCGACTCCAGTTCAAGTTCAGAACAGTAATGAACAACTATCATTTCTTGGAGAAAATTACTACCAGGACCAAGAAATCATGGGGGAAGAAAGGAAGAAAGTAAGAAAGTGCCCAGATGAAGAGATTTTAGGAGAAGAAGAAGACATAGTTAGCTAAATAATTTCTATCGCGTTCCGCAAATGGGCATAACGATTTTAAAAAAATAGTAATACCATCGCCATGTTTCATAATCCCCCTGTACTTCAATATAACAATTTATCAAAATATTCGGTGTAATATTATGAATTAATAATAATTAACTAGTTTCATTATTAACACCATCGTCACCATTATCATAATCATCATCATCACCATGACGGTAAACACACAAGAGATAGTACGGTAATGGTCTTCCGGCCCTTTATATACTGCAATTGATATATAATTGATAATTGATGGATGTACTTCAGTCCCGAATTGGAATGTAGCCTATACTAGTTCTAGAGACACAGACGTGTATTGAGAATTACTTTGCTCCGACTAAAATCCTATCATAGGATACTTCGTCAAGAACGACAGAATATTTTTGCTTTTATGTAAATGACCACTCATACTGCGTAATCAGTCTATCTTCCAAGGGAATGCGCCATTTTAATCAATTTTTCTGTAAACTAAGCATTACAATGACTCAACGCACCGCAATATCCGCTACTATAGGAATAGGTGAGAGTGTGCCAGTGGGCCTCCTTATTTCTCCTTGATTCAAATGAATTCCACGCAGTTGTAAATTAAAATATATTGTTGGGACTTGAAGATCAGAGATGTTGTTGGTTCACTTAGGGGCTTCGTTACATCATGGTCATGCAGCCCCTTGTGCTTGTGGATGTGTGTGGAATCTGTCTGATATCCTGTGTTATTGTGATTGCTGTACTAGTCAGTGCACTTGTAACTGAGAAAAGGATTTGAGTAGGAGGCGGGCGTGGTCTTAATTTAGGTACTATCCTGACATTCGCCTGGAGTAGGCCTACAAGTGAGAAGCCACGGAGAAACCACTTCTAGAATGGCTGAAGTACGAATCAAACCCTCCTCAGCCTTAGGCCGTGACTCATTTCTTGGCAGAGTTGGGAGTTGACCGCTCGATCATAATGAGAGAGAAAACCAAGATGTTTAGTAAAGAACAAATAACATACTTCCCCGTTAAATAATTTCCATTGTAATTCCACTTTGCATCCAGAGGAATTGGTAGGATCATTAAAGAATTACGTCCATCCATCATCTTGAATGAATGGAATCGTTGATATGGCGCCTTCTGCAGAGAGAGTCCTTTATGTAAGACTGCATATTTGTTGCATTTCGTCCTAATAAATAGTAGATTGTCGATATTAATGTCTTATATATTCATGATGGCGGCTGCGTGCTATATGCAGTGTGATAGTCCTATGGCAAATGCAAGCGAAGTATCTTTATCTGCTTTTCCCCTCTTAGAAAGTTTCGTCTTAATTGCACAATTAAATCCTTAGCTATTGAATTTGAAGTTTTAATCGTAGGCCGTACTCAGCCACCATCTCGAATATATGGCGGAGGTGTCCAATTGCCTTTGTCCTCCAAAGCCCATATTCGGTTCTATATTAATGCTATTGAGATGTTGTGTCTATAAAATATATAGAGTTATTTGTTTGTATATTTTATAATATCCAGAGGGTCACTGCGCGCTTATTGAGTGTGATATTCCTATGAATAATTGTAGCGAGATCTATTGTGTGGTACTCCTCTCTCTCTCTCTCCAAATTTCGCTTAATTGTGCTATTTTATATCGTGAGATAAATCTATTCAAGACTTAAAAGCCACCATCTTGAACATATGAAATCACTGTTCTTTTGACCTGGTCATAGGAAGCCACATACAGTACAAGGTTCTACATTACTGATAAGTTTCGATGTTGTATCTTAACAAGAAGTTCCGTGACGAACTAAAGAGCCTACTTTTCATGCCAATGACTATTCTACAGTATATGAACCTATCTAGAATAATGACGAAATTAAGTTGGTAATATCGAAATGTCTAATTAGTTCGAAATATTCCTGGTATAATGTAGCCTAATAGAGCACTACAGTTGGCAGCCCTGGTGACTGAATATATTCTTAGTTCCATCTCTTAAGGTACAGAATACAAAATTTGGTTGAAGTCCAATGGACGTTACATGCAGTTAGACATTGGATCTATCAGCACGCGTAAAAGCATGTTGGCAACAATGTTATGCGTGTGCTGGTCAGAAATAATCGGAAATATTACGATATCTTGTTGTGCCAATTTTGGATGAAATCCATTTGTTAGTATAGAAGTTACATGTATTTTAAAATTGGACTTATCAGCAAGCATAGAAACATGTTGGCAGCACTGACTTATATTAATTACTCCAAATTAATCTAGAGTGTCAGGTGCTATACGCGTGCAAAGTATAGAGCTGTTGGCTTACATACTTTCTCATATATTGATGTTAGGGTAAAAATATAGACAGCATTTATTAACAGTTGGCAGCCCTGATTGCTCTTAAGAATACTTATAGTCATATCTGTTATGTTACACATAGAACATACGAAATTTGGTTGAAATCCAACTGATAGTATAGAAGTTACATGTATTTAAAAACTGGTACTATCAGCAAGCTTATAATCATGTTGGTAGAACTGACGTATATAAGTTACTCCAAATTAATCTAAAATGTCAGGTACTATACGTGTGCATAGTTTAAAAGCTGTCGGCTTGCATACTTTGTGTTATATTGGTATTTGGATAGAAAAAAATACAGAGAGCAATTATTAACAGTTGGAAACCCTGGCGGCTCTTAGGAACACGCTCAGTCATATCTGTTTATGTGCACATATTACATACAAAATTTGGTTTAAATCCAATTGATAGTGTAGAAGTTATATGCATTTAAAAATTGGGCCTATCAGAAGGCATACCATTATTTTGGCAACACTGTCATGTATGGCCTCCTGGAAATTAAACTGCAATAGTATTATCTACATGTGTGCCAATTTTGGAATAGCTCCCATGCATATCTTCCAAGATATCCAACATGGAGCTCAAATTTCTAGTGCGTTTTTTCAGCAGTTGGTAGCACTGACATCATTTTCAAATATGGACGTGAGATATTCCGGTATACATCTTTACTCATACTAAATTTGGTTTCGATTGCTGCAGCCGTTTAGGAGTTGATAGGGGGACACACACACACAGCCAGCCAGCCAGACAGACAGACAGAAGGACAGACAGACAGACAGACAGACAGACAGACAGACAGACAGACAGACAGACACACATTTTCCCGGATCGATCTCATAAGTCTACTTTTTCCTCATTTTTGCAAAATGTGAAAAGTAGGCTAAAAATACTTTGTGTGATTAATTATCATATTCTATATTTTCAATATATTCAGTGTGTTATTCTTATGGATTATTTCAAAGAAAAAAGGAAGATTGTAGTTTAACGTGACCGTTAATCTCGAGATCATAAGCCACGGGGGATTATTTCAGCAAGGTCCCTTATATGATACTTATTTCTTACTAAGTTTCGTTTTAACTGAGAATTCACATTCTGAACAATACACTATTACGTTTTAATAATACACCCAGCCGCCATCTTAGACATGTATAGTCGCTGTTGTTTTGATTTGGTCGTACGATACTCCATATAGGTTTCTAACGTATCACTAATTTTTGTTACTGTAGTCTAAAACATAGAATGTTATTTTTTTTTGAAATTATGAAATTTCAGGATGCGCGCGATATTCAGTGGGATAAACTTATCACTAACTCTACTGACGCCTTTTATGGAATACTCCTCTTCTAAGAGGTTTCACCTTAATTGTGCTATAACATCCTGATATACTTTAATAGTACGCCTAGCCACCATCTCGAATCTATGAAGTCACTGTTCGTTTGCCCTGCGCATACGAAGCGACTTATAAGGTTCTATTGTATTGCTAAATTTCGTTATTATAGCTCACGAATATCAAAATGTTATTTATTTATTTATTTATTTATTTATTTATTTATTTTGAAATTTCAAGATGGTCGCTATGTGCTATATTCAGTATGATAATATTTTGGCTAACATAAGTAAGAGCTTTTATATGATACTCACGCCTTGTTAAGATTCGTCTTGATTACACAATTTCATTCAGAGTTGTCGATGCTAATGTTCTAATATTCGCGCAGCTGTCACCTTGAATACATAGAGAGTTTATTCATTTGCCGTGGCCATACAAGGCCACGTATACGGTCCTACCTTCTCGCTAATGTTTGTTACTATAGCTCTTAAGCGCTGAGAGTTATGTATTTTTATATTTTATAATTTTGAGACTGTGGCTGTGCGTAGTATTCAAACTCATATGGTCATAAATTTGGTAACAGAAGGTCGTTATATGAAACTATCTGAATGCCAAGTACTGTGAACATTGATTCATAAGTTATGTATTATAATGTTTGCATGATTCGCACGGCTGTAATCTTGGAACGTATTGGCTGATGAGCATGTAGTTTGGGTGCGAGACGCTTCCTACATAGAGGCATACTTTTACAAAATTTGGTAGAGCTCTAATGATTAGTGTAGTCGTAATTTGATTTAGCTTTGAACATTTGGGTGGCCGCCATTTTGTTTTCCTTAAGATGGCGACAATATAAAACATGAAACTGTAGGGATCTTCGCTAGTCCTATCTCTATACTAAATTTGGTTCAATTCGGTTTCGTTATGTTTGAATTGATGGGGGGAGTTGGGGAGGAGAGACATACTGTGCCCTTTCAGTAAGAAATATGCAAATCACAGTATGCCAGCAATGCTCGAATCGGGATTTTCGGGGTTTTGGTACGTTCTCCCACTCTGTGACTTACACATTTTGGATTAAATAGAGGATACACTTCCAAAAATAAAAACAAAATCAACTCCTATTATAAAACATTTAATTAACTAAAATTATGGCGCTACAAACAAATTAAAGAAATCAACTACTGACCAATCCTTCTAAACTTGTTCAAAGTGAACAAGGAATATATAAAATCAAACAAATATCATATTAAAATACATGGTTTCCTTCAAACCAACAAACTTATAATTCTTTTCACTTCCATAAAGTATCCCTTTAAAAAATTCAATATAATCACGAGCTCCAGTGGCTCGATACATTCCAATAAGAACGGTGTCATTCTTTTACACACCTCAATATTTATTTTATGAGTTTCTTATAATAAAAACAATATATAATCGTATTTACAGTACATATTATTCCTTCACTTAAATTTCTGGGCATTCCACAATGTTCTCAACGTTACCATCTCTCTCAAGATAACAAATTCACTACAGTGATCGGGAAAATACTTGTGTACTCCAGAGTTACCGAAGACTACTTGAACAAAGTCAAAAATTATGATTACTCCCGGAGTCTAATTGTCCTCATTGAACTCGTGAAATCCTACATCCATACAACATTACATTAGGGATTTTTATTTATTTGTCTTAAAAGACCATTATCACATAAGAAAGCTACGATCTGAACTGGCAAGCGGTACTTTCATCTACAAGGACCTCGGTTCAAATCCCGGGTCATTAACAAATTCTAAACACTCACGGTGTATCATTACTTCCAGCAGACGGTCTTCTCCGACCCTACCACCACAAGGGGTCTAACCGGAACACTTGACGTGATTTATGGCCAGGGAGGGGAGGCTCTATGTCTCGTCTCGAGACAGCTACATTCATGCTTTTAAAACAGCTATTTCCTTTCCACAGTTCTTTGAATAGACCTGGCGTTTCTTTCATTCATTTTTAACAACATTATATAGGTTCATAGACCACTTTCGTAACCTTGGCATTTATTAATTATGAAGTGTCATCATTGATGGGTAAGAATAGTTCAATACAACGACGATATTTAGGGGCTTCCAAAACTATACGAGTCTAGGTTCGACTCTCTCAACTGCCTCGGGAACCAATCCCATACTGGAGGACTTACAACAATTCAGCGTTTAAGGCGACCTCGGTCTAACCTGTGCTCATCAATACAATAAATACGCTCCCTATTATTTAATACAATATAACACACATGGCCTCGGGAACCAATCCCATACTGGAGGACTTATTATAGCTCCATTACCGCAATCAACTGTCCCTCACAATTAATTTACCAAGTATATTTAGATTCAACGCCTTCCTAGCGTGATAATTTACTTTAATGCGCGACAATGCACTATACATTACTTTAAGGCCTAGCGTCTTCCAAAGAACTGATAAATTCAAAATCAACATTTGATCTACATCTCAATTTTTTTTATTTATCCTCTCCCGTGACAATAATCACTATACTTTAAGAACATGTATTTATACCATGTCTTTATTCCTTACAAAAGCTCAAAAGCTATTTCTTTCATATAATTCAAATTAATCTTCATTCATATACTTTTCATTATTATTATTATTACGCTTGCTTTTATAACATTTATCAAATACACTGATATTTTATTTCCTACTTTTCCTCTAAAGGATTTATTCATTTCACACAATTATTTTATAATTTCTCAATTTTTATTTGTTCAGACCGCGCTCTTATTCTGTTATTCGTTATTTAAAAACATCCCTATTTCTCAAACTCCGGTGGATTGTACACAAACACTTCCCCAACACAAAACATAATGAAAATAGTTACTTACATGCTCAGACGGTCGAATACCGTGCTTTCCAACGATGTTTCATCTCGCCCACAATTTGTGTTTACACCATCTTGCACAAATTCATTTCATATACTGACATATCTTGACACACATATAACTCATATACATTAAACACTGGTAACATTTTAAAATACACTGGTGTATTCTTCTATAATACACACTAAAATCACTGAAAATATCACTCTTTAACACACATTTTATATATTTACACTTCACAGATTCTAATCACTAAGGCTTTTATTAAACCTTTCACACGTGATTTCTTGACTTCCCGTCTCCAAGGGTGAAATTCGTAAATGTCGGCTTCCTCTCTAACCAATATGAAAGTCTCGAACCATCTACCCCCTCCTGGACTTGTACTTCTTCGAATCCGGTTTCCTGACGATCGGCTATTATTTTAGCTCGAACTGCCTCTTTCTAGACCCTATTAGTTGTCTAGTTAAAGTATGTCTTGTTCACGGTCTCCCAGATAATCTATCGGTGACTTTTTATTTTCTCGCATCTAATACTCCTCGTAACTTAGTGCTTTTTATAGTTCGTTTGTTTCCTTGAAACAATGTCTGGAATTTACTTCTCTTTTCTGCTTATTTTGTTCTCGAATTCCTATTTTTTCAGAACCCTGTGCGAACCTTATTTTTTTCGACCCTGATCGGGTTCTTATACGTTGATATAATGTTTATCTCGCTGTTATGGTACTTCAAAACGTTACGATATTTTCGGTCGCTTAATTGGACTGTATTTTTGAAGACCTATCGCCTTTTCTCTAAGTTCGCAGCCTACTCTGACTGTAATTACTGAACTTTTCACTGTAAAATTTATACTGGCGGAACTAGATCCTGTATTTAGGATTTTCCTAATTCTCCACACGGCGATACTTTGATAATACTTCTCGGCCACTCCTTACGGATGCACGGTGGTTGTCGATACAGCAACGCCCTCGGGCTGTCGGATACTGGCTATACGATGTGATACAGCGTTTCCCCTCAAGGGATGCTCGTAGACTGCATTCGGTGATGTAGCGTCTCCCCTCAAGGAGTCTTAGTAAAGTGCATTCGACGTGATGCTGCAACGTCACGCCCCCTGGACGGACTAATACTGCATGATTGGCTTGGTTCTGCCAGGAGTTTTATACTCTTTAGCTAAAAAAAAAAATCCTAGTCCTTTTCGTGACCAACTTTTGAAGTAATTGTCGCACACTTATAAAAATTATATATCTAGAAAGCTCGTTTCCTAAACGTAAAGTGACTTCTTTGCACATGAAAATCGATCGTGTATTTCTGAGATATTAATTAATTCTTAGTCTTCAGCTGTGTGGGTGTTACAGTTGATTTTTTATTCCCCACTCCTCGGGTCTCGGGGAACTTTTAATTACGTCATGCTGCATTTGCACTTCTTTTCTAAGCAATTATTAAAAGCTTTTTATCCACACAAAAATCTCTAATGCGAAATGATTCACCATGCTGTATTTATTTAATCAATTTTATTCTTGCAAATGGGTTAAATTTAATTCTTCTTCTTCTGGCACAGCTGCGCTGTTGCCGTTTTACTGCAAGGTAAGGGCGATTTCCGAAACAAGGTCTTTGTCTAACCGACGGAAACTTCCACTCGTTCTAAATATAGCTATGATAGGCTACGAGCGATGCGTCAGGCGTGATCTCATCTCCTAGCCATCTGGCCTCTGTTTATTTCACAACGTTATGCCTGCTCTCTTGTATAAAATCTTTCTATGTTCCTTTGAAGACTGTATATTTATTTCCTTCCTTTCACCAAAAATACATGGATTCGACCCCTTTGACCCCATGGTACATGGGTTCAATACAGAGTACACACACGGATATTTGGCCCATGTAGATCTCATAAGTCTACTTTTTTTTTTTGCAAAATTCGAAAGTAGGCTAAAAATTATCAAGAAATTGTTTCAGTAATGAAATTTTGTTCTGTTTCGACTAGCCTGGCTAAACCTAGCGCACACGTCGAGGCGAGAGTTTTGCTGACATTAAAAATGTGGGTTCTACTGTATTTCACGAAGGTATTAGTCTAGCCATAACGAATGTAATCGCTGTCAGAATGAGTAGATGGGTTATTATTGTTCACGAAGCAACTACCGACTTGCGGCAGTGGCGGCTGGTTGGTTTTGCCCTGGGTGTTGCACTACCTTCGAGAGGGGAGGAGGTAATTGTATTCATCGTGAACATTTCAATGGATTACTAGCAACCAACCCAGCTTCGCCCGGGAACAGTTATGAATGCATTACGTGATAAGCTTTTTTTTTCAATGTCAATGAACAACGACCAATATCCGTTTTACGTCTTGGCATGATGGGTTAAAATCAGGGTCTGGACTATTAATTATATTATCATGGAGATGCATGTGCAACAAATTCTCGTCAGACGTAATTTAAGAATGGCGAGGTGCATGAAACACAAATCCCCTTTCCGTCCAATCTTAACTTGACTGTGAATTTTGCGGAACGAAAGGTTCACAGGCGTATTGAAGAAAAGCTAAGTTGCACTTCCATGGAAACTCCAAACACAACCACTCTTCTCTAAAGTTTTTAACTCAACACGACTCGACAGTTTGCTGTGGCTGTATCTGGGTCAATAAGCTCGTCCGCTAGCTAAGCTGTAACTGGGTTGATAGACTCGCCCCTAGCTAGCTCGTAAACAGTCGCCTCAGTAACTGAATGGAGATTGTTGGAATAAATGAAAATGAAGATAGAGATATGCTCTCCCGGATTTTTCGTAGAACTTTTCATGCTGAACAATTCCTACACTCATAGTATATAGATATTTTAACATTTTGCCCAGCGTAAGCTTAAAAAGTGCACGGAAGCCAGTTTTTTTCGACCTTTTCACTGATATCATTAGTGCGACTTCCTTTGTTCATACATAAATTATTTTCTACAGAAACCTTCCTCGAGATAACCTTACAGAATGGTGAAAACCGCATCAAAATCCATTAAGTGGTTCTCGAGATTACCCGTGACATCCAAGAATCGGGTACTTTGTTTTATACTAACAAGGGAACGGATCGCAGTGTAAAATTCTGATCTGGTTGAAATTTAGTACACAATAATCCTACAAAGCTGTAAAATGACGTAGTAAAAACCGCACGGGCCACTTTCAATTTTGAACACCAATTGAATCCCAAAAATCTGCCGGGCGACGGCATGAGCGAGGAGTTGGGAAGAGGTAAAGCTGACCTTCAATCCTAGCAGCTCGCGATGGCTCCCGGCCAGCAGGCAGCGACATGCCGTGCTGCGTTGCATTCCCCACCTTGCACCTTCCCATCACTCTTCTAACCTCTCGATCAGAGTATAAAATGCAACATATTGTGATATTTTGCGCTTGGCCATACTGTAAGTAAATAAAACAACCCTTTATTTTTTTCCTGTTTTACTCTTTGTAATCCTTGCAATAGTGGATGCTTACAAAACAAGTGGTCAATGCAAAAAGATTGCTTGCACCACGCGCACATTGTGGAAAGGGGTGATTGGAGTAACACCCCAACTGGGAATTAGCAGATGATTAGGTTTCGGGCACACAGTGGAATGTAAATAGAGTGACAAGGAAGAAACCAAACATTGATAACTAGAGTTAATACATTTATTTGATTTTCTGAATTAATAACAAATATTTTCATTAGAATGATAGTTAAAAGAAGGCAATTCAAAATGTATTGTTTCTCCAGGAAACTCAGAATAAACGTTAACTAGAAAATATGAATTACAATACGAATGCATAAAAAAGCCTAATAACAGGCGATTAAAAAGTCTTTTCAAGAAAAGATCCAAAAAAAGCAAGAAGCAAAAAAAGGCTTGGCCTTGAAAAAATGTATTAAACAAGCTTGATTAAAGTTGGCGTTACCAATGGTTGGATACTTGATACAGAGTATCTTCCCATAAAATCGTCCGGCAGGAGACTCGCTCAGACAGTAGCAGGAAGTAGTATTGTTTTGCCCGGACAGAGCAGAATCGAAGCGTTGGTTCAGCACTATCCAAAGTTTCAAGTGCAGTGCTGGAACAGGGCCATGGGTTAGCTGGCCCGCAGGGAGCGGGTCGTAAAATCCAAAAAAAGGCTTCCTTCAGGAAGCCTCGGCATGGCTTCCAAAAAAAATAGATTGTAGTTCCTTCGACGAAATGTAACCAGCAGTAACAGATCTCTTGGTAGTGACCTGGCTGGCGGGTTACGAGCAGTTATAATTTCACATTGCAGAGTTGATGAGATGAAGGTCGTTGACTCAGAACTTGCCCAGCACGACAAAGTCCAAACAATGAGGCATGCCGCTTAGAGTGGTTCCAGCTACACGATGTTTACCAACATTGCTGACCCAATAAGGGCCTTGTTGTGGTCAGGCAGGCAGCCGTGGTAGGACGAAGACAGACGTAGAGAGGCGTAGACAGGCGTAGACAGGCACAGTAGAACGGTGATGAAGGCAATATATAGTGGAAATGACGTCATAGTGCGCCGAACATTCCAGATGGGAGGAGGGGTGTCAAAAGCCAATCAGCGCATATCACCAAACACATTGCGAGGGTTACGGCTGATGCGAGCACAGTATTTGTGAGAAAGTGTGACAGTGCGGTGCGTCTAGATAAACACACTTCAGAAAAAAGGTGAGTAGGCAAGAAATAATAAAGAACAACAATTCGATTGAAACATAAGTTAACTAAACAATAAATAAACAGAACACCGCGTTCATACTGCAATTATAGCGAAGGAAAATAATGGGGCAGAAAGATTGAACAAATGCTTCAAACCATACGGGAAACATAACCTACAAAACCATTCGCAAAAGCGAACACCTTGCAACACTTCCTTTGTACACATATCGCATGTATTTTGGATAGCATCATCCTTGAAACAAAATTGAACGGGGTTCACAAAGCAAACGGGCTGTGTTTCAACATGACCGGATTTGTACCAACTATACTTCCACATGTTACAAAATCGTGGAGAAGATAGTTGGTTGTGGGTCAATGATTGGGTTTTTAAAATATTGTTGTGCAAATTAATGTAAATGTCGTAATTGTGTAATACAATTAGGTCATAAAAATAACGAACAAATTGTTTCCCTATCCGGAAACAAGCACATCTAACGGCTGAATCATTCCAGTAGTTCTCTGGGGAATAGTTTTAAAATTAATTGTTTTGTTGGCGGGTTTTAACGCCAATAGATTTGCTTCACTTTGTGCTGTCCACGAATCCAAGAGTAAGACACTGTCATCTGGTACAGTTTGAAAATAAACATCTTATAACCACTTTTGAAGTACCTTTTTAGTTAACTTCCGGACGGGGATGGCAATACAAATAAATTATCTGCTGTAAACAAAGTTCTCGTAACAATAGGGCCAATTTCACCGTTCTTTTCTTTTTAACACAACTAACAGTTTAGGTAACAGTTCTCCATCGGCAGATATTACAGGCTGTATTGTATAGCTGGGTATTAATGAGTTCAACGATTGCGCTTCTGCGAAATAATTTTTGTCTCCCTTTAAATGCAGCGTATGTCCAGCATGGAACCCTTCGTTAAACCCGCTTTGATCTGTGTTAAAAACACACTTTGGAGAGTGAGTGTTTATTAAATCGGATACCTCTCCTACAAAAATTGTTGCGTTCGACGCAAGGTCATGCTCATCGGTTGTGTAACTTTTGGTTACAAATTTCGTAACTTCTCGGGAACCAATATTGAATTTATGTTTAAACTTGCGAACCCAGGAAGTTGAGGCTTGGAAGGTGTCGTCATGAACACGCCGAGCATTCTTTAGGACCAATTTCCTAATATGTACTTCATGGATGTTCTTTTTGTTATTCTGCCTCGCCTTTTTAAATTCTTCAAATGTTTCTTTGGTAATAAATTTCAGTTTGTCATCCTTTGTACCGCCTGATTCTACTTGTAGCTTCCATCTAGAAAGGTCCGACTTTCAACAGGTGTTATTTGGCTTTCACAGCGATCACTTTCAGCAAAGCAGCTTTGTAGACAATCTAACACATTCCAAGGAATAAAATTGAACATCGTCGTTGTCACTTTCTGACATTTGTAAATATTCTGACTGTGAAGTAAAGGATTTAACATTAATTGCTGCCTGTGCCAGTAAAATTAAACACACACAGAATAAAATTGTCATACTTACATGGCTTGATGACGATACGATTTGGGACATGTTCATCCGAAACATCACTTTTGTTTTGCATGACCCTACTGAACTGATAAGGAGGTGACGGGATGAGGGGAAGGTGGAAGGTGAGGAATGCAACGCATCACGGTAGGTCGCTGCCTGCTGGCCGGGAGCCATCGCGTGCTGCTTGGATTGAAGGACAGCTTAACCTCTTCCCAACTCCTCGCTCATGCCGTCGCCCGGCAGGTTTTCGGCGTTCAATATTGGCGTTCAAAATTAAAAGTGGCCCGTGCGGTTTTCACAACGTCATTGTACAACTTTGTAGGATTATTGTGTACTAAATTTCAACCAGATCAGAATTTTACATCGCGATCCGTTCCCTTGTAAGTAGAGATTATACGCCAATCAGTACAATTTAATATAATATAATCCCCCTTCCGTCCAATCTTAAATTGACTGTGAATTTTGCGGAACGAAAAATTCACAGGCGAAATGAGAGTTGCACTTCCAGGGAATGGCGAGGTGAATGAAACCCAAATCCCCTTTCCGTCCAATGTTAACATGACCGTGTTTCACAGGCGAAATGAAGAAAACCCGAGTTGCACTTCCAGGGAAACTCCAAACACAACCAACCTTCTCTGAAGTCTTAACTCAACACGACTCAGCGGTTTGCTGCTGGCTGTATGTGGGGCAATAGGTTCGCCCGCTAGCTAGGCTGTAACAGGGATGATAGACTCGCCCTTAGCTAGTTCGTAAACTGTCACCTCAGTAGTTGAATGGATATGGTTGGAAGAAATTAAAAAGTAAAAACACTTATAGTGGGCGATGTATTGAAGATAGACATATTATGCTCTCGCGGACTTTTTTGTAGAACTTTTCATGCTGATCAATTCTTACACCCATAGTATTTAGATATTTTTAACAGTTTGCCCAGCGTAAGCTTACAAAACGCTCGGACGCCAGGATTTTTTCGACTTTTCCACTGAAATCGTTACTGCTCGGTTTCCTTTGATCAAAAATAATTTATTTTCTACAGAAATCATCCTTGAGATATCCTTTACAGAATGGTGAAAATCGCATCAAAATCCATACAGTGGTTCTCGAGTTTACCCGTAACATCCAAGAATCGGGGACTCTGTTTTATACTAAGTAGAGATTATTTGTTTCCCTGAAACTTTAAAACTCTGTTCATTATCAGGTGCATTTATTCCAAAGTGAACCGTATTTTATTGTTAATTGCCACAACTGTTTATATTCATGTCAGTAAATAAATTAATCTAAATATCAAAGAAAACAACATGTGTTATAACGGAACAAGTTAGATCTGAACCTTCCGATGCGCATGTGCGTCCAGTTGCATTACGTCATCCCCCCGCCTGGATTCTTTGTCAACCAGTGAGCACATACTTCATCACGCGCTGGTTAGATGTTGCCAAGTAGTCATTATTCCCAGAACCTTGGCAGGGTACAGATGCTGTCAAGGCATGCGAAGCAAGACTGAGCGGCACTGCTCTTTGACAAGCATGGCAACAAGCTTGCTGTCAGGAGTGTGTGAAGTGGGCGTGCTCTCAGTTCATTACCACCAATACCAATGCTATGTCACTGAGAATGCTCCTACTCGATACTTTATGCTTGCATAATATAAACACGACGAGCTACGAGCAGCCCCAAACAGCTTGAGCACCAAAGAGGGGAAATCGCTTTTGCGCCTAGTGATCCCACCACTTCCCCTCCTAGACGAGACTCCGCCATGACAGGCCAGGTCTAACTTGTCACGCTATACACAGCAGCATGAGAAAGAATTATCGCAGTCTTTTCAGTCTACATTTCACGGCAGTGGAGGATCAGGTTCTCAGTAGGCCTGCCCGTAGCGGGTCGCGTATTCTCGCTCTCACGCCTCTTCGAACCTTGCTGCATCCGCCATGCAATGACCAGCAGCGGAGTTAGTTACCTGCTGGGATAGGAGTTTCTGGGCATAGCGTCTGTGCCGTACCTGTCACTGTAGAAATCTGGTCGGTAATCGAGTCGTGCAACAACCATTTGGCGAGCTCCGCTTCTCCAGTGTAGTACAGGATTGAGTTGGATTTGAAGGACAAAACCATCAATTCTCAAGCACACAATGTGGGAAAAATATATAATCTATAAAATGTGTAATACTTACTTTTTAAAAAAGTTTCTTTATCTGCTGAGAAACCATCTGGTTCTTGTGCAATGCTGCAAAGCCGCCACTGACTTGTGAAGCGAAGCTTTATGGGAGAAGTGTTTTCCAAGAATTGTGACCCATCCCACAGTCTTGATCAGATTTAGTCACCTGTGTCGTGAAGATTCCCTTCTATCGTAACGCAGACCTATGTCATCACTTATCAGTCATGTTTGTAGGCTACCTGTATAATATTGTTACGGCTGCGAGTTTGTGTCATCGCTCGCCGCATGAGTCACAACTGCCCCAGGGCTGGGCTGTGCCCTGCCTCGTGTATTGCGTACGCCTTATGCAATAGGGCTACTAGGACAAAGGGATGGTCCAGAATATTCGTGACTGAGCCAGCGATGGAAACCTCGGGAAGCCGTGACACCCTGGATGGATCTAGAAACATTTATTGAGTCACCGGCCTGCTATATAAGTGCGACCTGTCAAGCAGTGGTTGTTGTGTTTTACGAGCGAGTGCGAGCGCTTATCCTGAGCGACAGAAGTGTGGTGACTTGCGAAACCCCTAGTGAAGCTGATTCTCTTGACAGCGAAGGGAGTGAGGAGCTTACAGGGGACTGCCTGTGTTTTGAGCGAGTGTGCTTACTCAGTGCGAGAGAGGTCATTGTGGTGAGTTGCAAAACAGTGAGTGACAGACCTAGTGCAGCTATTTCTAGCCAGCGTACGGGACCGGACTCATTAGCGAAAGGATTAACTGTGGTCTGTTGACAAGTGAAAGGAGAAGTATTCTCGACGTGAGGAAACTGGAGTAAGGTAATAATTGCTAGTATTTGCTGTTGAGGAGTGTATCTTTCTGGCCACAATGAAGTTAATTATTTCTTTAAGCAGTAATTGGTGTTGTGCCTTCTTCCCACCATAATCCAGTTAACAAAAGTGCCACTAGGGGGGTGGCACGTAACAATATTATAGCTTTTCAAAGGTCGTAATTTTACCCAATATCCCTCTAGAGTTTTTAAACTTTTATATTAGCATTGGTGCATGGTTGAAGTTAAAGGTAATTGGGGTTAACTTGCATTTTATTATTGCGCATTTAAGAAGGACAATAGTAAATCCTTGATTTAGCAGACCTTGATTCAACCGACTTCGGATTTAACGGACAAATTTAGACCAACCGAGTAAATTTTTTATTGTTTCCCGCGCTTATGTACGCACGTTCACAACGAAACGGAAGTGTTAAGTACTGCACGTGCGTCTCAAATTTTTCTTTTATAAAACGTACAGTAAATAATAATTACGGTAATATGACCAAGGCACTTCCATTTCTGACCAGTTCTACTTACGATAATTATTTCTTTTACATTATACCTAGTCCAAAATTGCGAGACCTGGACAACTTACAGAAGGAACCTAAAATGCCTGGAAAAATACCATCAACGATGCTTACGGAGAACACTGAAAGTTAAATGGCAAGATCGTCGAACAAATATTAGTATCCTCGAAGAAGCCAACACTACAAGCATGGAGGCAAAGATAGTCAGTCATCAGATACGCTGGGCTGGCCATGTTGTCCGCATGCCAGATACACGCCTCCCAAAGAGAATCATGTAATCCCAACTAAAGAATGGACTGCGTAACCATGGAGGGCAGCTTAAACGATACAAAGATGTCCTTAAACATAACCTCAAAGAGTGTCAAATTGATACGGTCAACTGGGAAACCGCAGCTGAAGATAGAACTATATGGCGTAAAATTGTATACAACGGAGTTGAAAAATTAGAACAAGATAGGAGAAGACTGGAAGCTGAAAGGAGGAACCGCAGGATAGAACTTGCGAATTCAAGGGATGGTGTGCCTGCACATTCATCTGCTGATACAACTAGTGTGTGCTGTCACGATTACATGCCAGTTCCCCACACTGACACTTCCCCACAGCCTTTGGACGCGGCTACCTGTTTAATGACTCAGGAATAATCTCGACTGACAGTTCCAGACACATCCCCCCCTCCCCCCCTCCCCCTCCCATGGCTATAGGCTACAGCGAAGAAAAGTGCTCGGTCTATGTACTTCATTACTAACACGGTCTCGAAACCTCTATACGGGCAACATCACGAACACCGCACTGATGCTCACTGTTTGGTCCACGGGTTAAAATGTTATCTTTGAACTAAATTGATGAATAACACTTTTTCGAATACTTGAAAACTCACACCCACGTCACAACACCACTTTTCGCCATTCTTAACTTTTGGTATTCGTAACCTTCATGGTAAACGCATTCCCTTCCCTTAGATGTCCGACCAAATTCTAACTCCATAGTACTCACGATCCTAACACAGCAAGAATAAATACGGCAATGGCAGTAGACTGCGTAGGTACTTGCTTCCGAAAGAATTTACACCTGCTAATCCATAAAACGGAATGTGACCGCATAAACCAGGAATCCAACAACAATAGGTCACTGCCCCAAGGGGGTAACCCCACAGAGCGTATAATAAACAGAGCGGCATGCAGTGGTGGCGTACAAAATGCAGTGTAAACGAAACAAATATATAGTTTATCTACTTGCACGATACATTTTTAAAGTGTGCTATATTATACAGCTGTTAAATATCAGGGGAAGATCTTACGCAATACTTATACTTCAAAGGCTACTATGGGGAGGAGCCTTTGGAAATTTCTCATTTTTAATGTACTAGTACTTGTACTCATAACAGCTGAAGAGTATTAAACATTTTTGCCTCAAACCTTATACAGTAATTCAGAAGTTAAAGAATATAATATGTGATTCCAGTTATATTAAAAGTGCTAAGCAACAGTAGGCCAAATTTCAACTTGATTCATTTTCATAGTAGCCTTGGGGGAGGGAGATGTGTGTGGAAATGTCAATCGAAATTATTTCTGAGTCATTAAACAGGTAGCCACGTCCAAGGGCTGTGGGGAATTTCAGTATTTTTGGCAGTGTGTGGAAGTGTCAGTGTGGGGAACTGTCCGGACACCGCTGTCACTGCAGTAAAGTGTGTGCATCCAGAATTGGACTGTTCAGCCATCTGAGACGACACAATACTTCCAAATAACATTGTATTTTACATACTATATATTCGTTGACGAATAAATGCCTATCATCATCAGTCCAAAATTATCAATAGTGAGAGAGCATATTGAAAACATTATGTCATACTTAGATATGTCATCAGATCCGGAAGTGTTGGCTTATTACGAACATGTTAGGCAGTTTCAATCTTTATTTATTAAGAAACAGCAACTGAAGCTTGATGCATATCTTCAGCCTTCTAATTTACAATAATATAAAGTGATATCTGCAAGTAATGTGGTATGGACAGTACACTAACTTGACGTTATAGGCTACAGTACAATTTGAAGTGTAATTTTATTTTCAATGTTATTCTTAACAACATTCGCAATTTAACGGACTTCCAATTTAACGGATGAACTTCCGTCCCAATTATTCCGCTAAATCGAGGGTTTACTGTACATTATTATTATTTCCGGCAGCGGTAGCTACGCTCGCTAAAGCGCAGTGGTAGGCCATGGGCCAAGCTATCTGCGGACTCGGGAGACGTGGGTTCGAGCCCCACCGTCAGCCGTCCTTGAAATGGTTTTCCGTGGTTTCCCATTTTCAACTTCAGGCAAATGCTGACAGGCATTGGCCGGTTCCTTCCACATCCTTGCCCAGTTTAATTCATCATTAATTTCATCTCTCATTAACTCCTCTCATGAGGTTGGCGTCGGGAAGGGCATCCGGCCGTAAAAAACATCCGCCACATAGACTTTCATCGCATCTCATACCCGACCCCGTTGGAAACGGGAATAATAAGGGGTAGACACACACTTTACATTATTATAATTATTATTACTTGTAATAGTATGTAGTGGTTGTACTACCGACCGTGATAGCTACAAACTCTTAGGCTCATGGCCATCGATGAAGGTTATCTCTGGAATGGAACCTCATCGTCAGCTATCCTTGAAATAGTTCCCCATGATTTCCCATTTTCAACTGCAGGCAAATGCCAAGAAAGTTCCGTTTGTTAAGATACGGCTACTTCCTTCCAACTCCTTGCCCTCTTGTCCTCTCCCATTAACTCCTCTCATGAGGTTGGTGTCAGAAAGGGCATTCGGCCGTAAATCTATTACCATATACAAATTCATCCCATATCACCTCCAACCCCATAAAAACGGTAATAATAACGGTAGATCACCACATCGCAATCAGAGGATAAAATATCTATATGTGTATACAATAAAAATACAAAAATATTATAATTCAAACATCCTTCTTTTATATGTCATTAATAAGAAATTAAATGGTAACTAATACATAATTAGTTCTCCAGATAGGTTACTTAAATTAATTGTTACCCCATCAACTCCCCTCCCCGACTATCTTAGCCTCTGGGATAGCAATAATAATGTTATGGGCTTTATGTCCCTTTTTAATTGCTGTGGTTTTTAGTGACGCTTCGGTACCAAAATTCAGCCCTGAAGAGAATCAGTAATGATTTCTTGCATTAAAGCACCCTCAACTGCCAACTGACTGCACACGGATTCGATTCCGCTACCTTGGCAGCAACAGGCGAGAGCGTTGCCACACAACCACAACCAGTCCCTGGAATGATATATCATCTAACTTTTGAGATATTCAAGTCACAAGTCCTGTCTCTCTGTGGCATATTCACAAATGAACTGTTGAGAGCCCAAGTGGTATAACTCCCCTTGGAATATCATGCAAGTCTAACTTTTGTGGTCACTTCCAATATTTCACACGCACTGGACCTGAGCTACACCTGCTTGCCATAAGAATTAAGACTTTTCTGTGATTCCGAGAGGAGTAACACAACTTCGACTCTCGACGGCTGAAATCGCTCTTTGTGTCTCTTTTTAATTCATACTATTTTCTATTTAGGTATCTAAGTAATTTTGTATATCCTTTAAAAATATATATTTTATACATTCAATGTTGCAAATAATTTAACGATTTTTTTTCATAACTACAATCATCATCATCATCATCATCATCATCATCACCATCATCATCATCATCATTATATTTCATTTTATTGGTATTCAAACTTCTCTCTCTATTTTCAAGTACTTTCTTACCTAATTTTAAGTATTTTGTTTACTTACTTCAGAAATAAATTATTAACAATATAATTGTTTTAGCATCATCTTCATCAGCTTTTACATTTATGATTATTGTTATTTTTATCAACTGCATTTGTCGAAATTTAATGTTTTTCAGTCGGTCAAAACGATTGTTCTCAATTGTAAGGGGTGGTTCCCTAAATCCTGAATAAAAATGTATATGAGATTAATAAATACCCTTGGATGAACAGTTTCGATCGTCAAGCGATCATCATCAGATCCTTTACACTTAGTCTATTAAACCTATGTCTTAAAGTATGGGTGATGATATTTACAATATATTGTACCCATTTCATATGGAGAATGCTTGATCATCACCTGGCTAGGCTACTTTCGGTTTCGTGGTGTGTAGCGTTCAGCCCACAATATGATCTCACATTCAGATATGGAAGCACTCTAGGATCTACAAGACTACATTGACAACTAAACATATTACGATTAATATAAATTTATTTACTAAAAATTCCCAGGAAAACATACAATTACACATAAAACATCAATATTTTGGAATAAATCCCAAAATAACAAAAATCTACATCCATAAATTTTCAAAAATCATTTAAATCTATATTCTAGAGTTATCTTACTTAGCTCAATTGAGTTGATATATATATTCTTAAGTGTCAATACAGAAATTATTTCTTACAATATTTCATTTCTATTCATTTAGGCAAAGAGCATGCCTATCATTTATGGAAAATACACTAAGGCTTACGGACATTCACCGTATCATTACAGTCCCTTCAGGGTCTTATTTTATCTTTATTTCATTGTTTACTTCATTTTCAGTTACTTTCAAACTGTACTATTTCTTCCAGTTAAGCCTTAAGTTTAAACATTTTACACAACAAATCAACAATTCTTAACATGCCATGACTCGAACCCACATCCTTCCAACTTGTTTCTCATGCTCTAATGGGATTCATTAATGAAGTATCATGTGCTATCACTTCCCTTCATTACTTAGATAACTTACAAACTCAATTAATCGTTTACCCGTATTGCTCAATACATCTTCTGAGACAGAAATCGATTACTTTCTTAATAAACTTATTCCTTGACTACTATGGTCAAATATTATGGAATTACATCAAACTTAGTGTGGGGACCATTGTCTAAAATCCACCAATTCAATAATTTACATTATATTCTTGTAACACCATTGTTTATCAAAATTACATAACCTCCCGTTTTATTACTACTACCTATTCAGATCTTAAAACTTCTGTTCACAGAGCGCCTAGTGTATTAGCTCCCCCTTGCGGGCTGTGACGGCCGGTAAGGTCGCTAGATTCTCCCCTCACACCACTTGGCTTGTGATTTATGACCTAGTCTCGCTTCTCATTCATTCACCCCTCGCGACTTTTAACTGTTTACCTCTTCCCTTAAAACTGTATATGATAATCCAAGCTCACTCTTTAATTCAACCTCACTTTATTATAATATTCATTTCATTTCCTCATAATCAGTGCAATATCCTGAGATCACGACGATTTACATGCTTGTAAGGTGGACACCAGGAGATCGCTATCATGCCCTGATTCCGTCCTTCATATTCATTTCACACACTTTTATTTGGTCAAATTCAACAACAATGCTGGCCAATAGGGTAGGTTATATGCCACTAGGCTTGGAGACTCTACACGCCTCCCCAGTTGTATCATATCTCGTAGAAACCTCTTACTCCTTCCAGACCTACTTATACATTTGGCAACGCCGCAGACCAGAGATCGCCATCATGCCTGGTGGGACTTAAATGCAATTACAATACCATTTCTGGCGACTGGCAAAAACCCTTTAGTTTTTCCATGGGTGCAACCCTTAATAACAAAGACGATTTCCGACAATTTACATACACACAGCTATTCCAGTGGGAACCATTTCATCCACTTATAACTTTTTATTGATCTCTCGAATATGCCTGTCATGGAATACATACTAGCTAGCCTGCTGCTGCTTATTATTTAGTATTTATTGGCCCATTTTGGAAACACAACTTTTAATAACTTGGATTTTCATCGCGTACTACAAATTCTCAATAACTGAACTTTCTTTATGTCGCGGTATTTCTTTACTGGTCTTTACTTAAGCATTTTCCCTTTTAATTTGGTCTATAGCCTACAACTTCATAATATATTTCCAAGGTGTTCGTTTATCACCATTTACTTTAATTCATTACATTTATGATCTGAATAACATTATTACTTCATTACTTTAAGGTATCTCAAAGATCCTTTAATATTCAATTACTTTCAACTAGAGCTCATTATTATATTTATTCATTATCACTTCATCATTACTTACGAAACGCAGTTACTCAATATATTTACTCATCATTATCGGAGTATAGAAATTCGACACTTATTATTAATATTATTATTTTGGTGTTCATTTTATTATTACTTTATAGTTTATCAACGGCATAAATTACTTGCCAATAATATCATTATAATCGATTTCTCCTCTCATATTTCAATTTTTATCATTGTTAATTATTCATTTTACGAGTTTCAATTTACTTTGCACTTTAATTATTACACCCTCATATTTGGCTAACTTATCTTTGCGATTTTTCCGACACATTTTGACATTATTTATTCATTTACTAGTGCATTTACTTATTTATTTTATACATTTCTCAATTATTGATCAGCACATGACACTACATTCTAGGATAAAGATTTTCTACTCACCCCATGTGACGTTCGGTTCATGACCAAATCTTTGGATGACTTCACCCATCTCAATGCTTCAACAATACATTCTTACACAACAATGATCCATTGTCATTCTCTGGTCTTCTATTTTACACTTATTCACTTTTTGATACATTATTTTTACACTTTTAACACTTATTACACTTAAAACACTTATTTAATATTTACATGACACACGAACCATATTTCAGCGTTTTGCGATGCGACATCACGGCGCTGATGATCCTGATGCGCTCCCTAATCCGCATTGAACGTGTGACTTCGCCTTCTCGGAATCTCCTACTTCTGTTCAGTCTTTATTCGGTACAGTCTTTCTAGTATCTTTGCTGCTCGTGGCTTTACTGATTTGGCCTATTAGTTCTTAGGCGAAAATGTTCGTAATCTTTGCCGTCGCTCTTTTTCCTAGCTCTATCTATCGCAACTTTCGCGATTCTATAGCTTGGCTTCCAATTCGAAGTCCATACAATCCTATTTCTGTTTCTAGCTGCTATATTTCTCGAATTAGTATTCTCTTCTTTGACTTCGCACTTTCGCAATGTTTCTCATTATGCAGTTTCAAATTAGTGTTTCTTTGGGATTTTAATGTTCTCTGAAACACCCTGACTTTGGTATAACGCAACTCGTTTTGCTCTATGAATTCCTAATTGTTTTGACCTCTACTGTTCTTTCCTTTGCAGTCTTTCAATGTTAATGTTTATAGACTTCCCTGATCGCTCAGAGTTTCTAACTCTGGATCGTTATATGATGCAACTCCGTCTAGTTATTAGTGTAGTGCGCCTCAACTGAAGTTTAATTTTACTGCTTATTCAAGCTTCGCTGAATGATAAGACCTACACTAGATTCTAACTCGAACTGTGTTCTCTCCGAACTACTTGTACTTTGATAGGGTAGCGCCTAACTGACTTAGTAACGTGTAGCGCAACTTATAGCGTAACTTGCCTCCCTGAGGCTTCTTGAAGACTGAGTGAAACTGGCGTGCTAACGTGCCTCCCCGAGGCTTCGATCGACTGCGAACTGGGTAAACTGTGTGAACTGCGTGACTTTGGCTCCATGAAGCCCTTATTTATTCGATTTGGCGCAGAAATTAGTTCCTGACAATTTCAGGAGTTCAACTTTTGACTCCTAGCTCCAATCTGGTATATAATTTATTTCCAGATGAAATATGTAATAACTTTAAGATTGCCTGTTGGCGGAACGGAATTCATTCATAGGTTAATTTTTAATTAATCAAAATAGTTGTTATTCACTCTGCGGGTCGACCTGATTAACTCAGTATCCCTTCGTAGCACTCCGCTCTGAATTCCAATGGTCTGGCTGCATGGCTCAGGGGTTACGTTCTCGCTCGCTGAGCCCAAGGTTGCAGGTTCGAAACCTGGCGCAGTCAGCTGGCATTTGAGGGTGCGCAAATGCGAGGGAGCCGTGTCAGTACATTTACTGGCACGTTAAAGATCCCCTTCGGGGCAAAATTCCGGCACCCCGGCGTCTCTAAAAGCCAGGGTAGTTAAAAGGGACGTAAAACCAATAACATTATTATTTATAATTGAATTCCAATGACGTCGTCTTAGCTAAGCATTTTCTTGAGTGCCTATTTTACAGGTCTACCAACGTTTACTACTTCTGTCTTAACTTCAAATCTTTTTAACATGGTGAATTTATTTTGTCAAGTTTTATGATGGGGAGTCCCTCATTTATATGTTCGACTTTCTGCTGGCTTAACGCTTTTCGGGGCCGCTTCTCAAGTACGTCCTTAGAAAAATAGATCCCTGGTAAATGTCGCACTTGACTGGTAATAACTTCTTGCTGGATCGCTGCCTTATGGAATGTTGAGTGTTAATTACGACCCTTCAGCTATGTATTTTCTTGCTTCGTTAATGGCCTTTCTAACGACGTTTTTCACTTAAAATGTGAAAAATAATGGGACTTTATATATCCGCTAGTATTCAATAAGCCACCTGCATGTCTTGCTGTGCTTCTGAAGCTTATTTCACAACGAAGAAAGGAAGCTTGTAGTTTAACGTGACCGTTAATCTCGCGATCATAAGCCACGGGACCTCCGTTTTACGTGGAATCCGAACCACAGGACATGGCATTTCACATCGAAAATCTCACATGCATTGACCGGGAATCGAACCCGGTCCGCCTTGGTGAGAGGCATACAGCTTGACCGCTGCGCCACCACGCCCCTTTATTTCACAACGAATTCTCCCCTTGGTTTCTTTCTGTTTCTATCAAACTTTAACAGATTTTTATATATTGGTCAAGGGTTCACTTGTGCCAATATCCAAATGGGCAAAATATACACTTCTTTTGTTGCAGTAGTAATTAAACTAGCACATATGGTCAAGATATGTGATTTTTCGTTGGGATACTGATAGTGGTGATTGTCCTACAAGTGTGCTTGCATGGTGTGATTATGCGATTACTATTAAATTGTCAGGATATTGTGGATTGTGAACTTAGCTCTTTGAGCGATGTGTGGTCCAATTACGCACAGCAGCTAACACCGCTGCCTGCACTGAACTGGAAGGAATTTCCAGCCTTGTTTTGTTATCTCATAACCTCCTTGGCCTTGCATTGGTGTTCTTTACTCGGTGGCGTCTCTAAAAGCCAGTGTAGTTAAAAGGGACGTAAAACCAATAACATTATTATTATTTCTTTACTCGGTATTAGTGGTATTGTCTGGTTAGATAGAAGAGAGGCTGAATGGCTCAAATCATGCAAGACAAAATAAATCTAATCTAATACTCTAACGTGATATTAACAAGAACTGTAATTACATGAATGACTACAATGCCTATTTTCATAGATTCCACTGATCTTTTCCATTTCAAAATTCTGCCGTTAATTAAATTGATTTTCCATGTGATGGGCTAAATAGCCTCTGGCAGCCTACATGACCCATATTGTGACAAAGTGTAGGGCAAACAATTTAAGGATAGCAAAAAGCTATTACTGTTGTACTAGTGATTGCCCTGTCTCAAACCAATGCTTTCATCGTTGCTCAAGATAACTAACATCAACACACCTCCAGCCAGTGGTGGTTAACCATTGAAGCGTTTGAATCGCCGCGTCACCTGCTTTATTACAAAATAAATCATGATTTAAAACTAAATACTTTGATATTTATTAAGATTTCAAACATGATTTTTACTGCATTAAATGTTACCAATTAAAGCATGAACATCGACCTTCAAACGACACGGCACGGTGGCGAATCTACTGCCACCTGATGCGACAGGAATATGCTGGCAAGAACGTCCCTGTCTTGGTGATTGAGCAAGGCTGGAGGGGGAACGGAAGTCAGCGGTAACTGGTGTATTCTTTGGAATACACGGTAAGATAGAGTAAGCTTTTGCTTCTCTTTGCTTTAGTTCATCCCTTCCTTTTTCTCAAACACCAACAGTGATCTCCTGATTTCTCTTTGTTGGTATATGTCGCTCATATTACCTGTAAGTCTGTTCTAGATATATATCTTCCATGATCCACATAGCGTCATCTAGCAGCGAATCTCTGAAGTTCCTCAATTCTTCCCTGTACAAGAGGACTTCCTTAACAATCTAGCCACCAGATCTCGTCGCCATAGCCAGCTATCATCTCCGTGATCAAGAGAACTTCGTCTACTTTTTCACCCTCCAGGCTGCGCTAGTGACTCCTACTCTCAACTCTTTGAAGACCATTTCATCAAGAAGATTTTTTTAACTGTTAAGTTGGCTATTCTTATATGTATTCCTTTTGTCTCCTACCCCCACTCTTTTCCCTTCCCTGGTCCCTCCGAGCTCCGCTGAGCATGTCTCACTTGTACGTCGGAAGTCAACCCAGTCAGTTAGAGCTTAACTAAAGCTCGCCTCCTCAACTCTAGAGGCAAACTTTTAAATTCTACGCCATGTTAGAATTTTAGAATCAACCGTCAACAGGAATATCGCCTTCTTCATGAAGCAAAGATAAGTACCGACTTCATGTTTTAACCTCATTCTCATCGCTTTTAAAAGGCTCAATGCTTTTATTTGGATTCTATAGACAGTGAAAGTTGCTATGTGAAAATAACTGTTTTCTAGAGATCTTCTTGATCAAACTTCAACTATCAAGTCTAACTTTCAATATGAAAGATTTTCTGAGATGCTATCTCACATCGAGGGATATTTCTAAAATACCCACTGTCTATATAATCTAGCTTTCCACCAAGGGATTCTCTACCCAATTTAAACAACTTATCATTGCTCTGGAACCTTCCAGAACCTGCACTCTATGTACTGTCATGTACTTTCCACTCACATATGGGAATACTTTTTCAAACTAAGGAATCTTCCTTATGAACTGCTAATCAATATCTAATTTTTCTTCCTCCGTTGGGATTCTTCTGGTGCATTCAACTATAACCTACAAGTTTCTCAAGCAATAGACTCTCGCAAATCTAGTGTAACTAGTTATTTTCCACCATTGCAATAACTTTCTTTGCCATCAACATTTTGCGCTACTACAGTGAACTCTTCAACTTTATCAACAGACTATAGTGAAAACAGTGCCGGTTCAAATTTTCATCCGCGTCGCGCTCGTCCGAGTACAATAAATACGGCCATGAACACTTTTCCACAATCCCATTTGATCTTTCCCAAACCCTTTACTAACAAACCAAAATAATAAAATTGTTACTTTAGGTCTTTTTTCAATGAGGTGTCACTCTACATAAGTGCCCTCCCTTATTTGCCACATGTATAACGAATTAATGTCTGTAAAACTTCGTGTCTAGTACACGTCTTAAATTATATTGTTTCTCCCTTTTAATGAGGGAATCCAATTCTTTCTACTCAAAAGTGAGTTATCTCTAGGTTTCACGAAAGGGAAACTTCCCCATTTTTCTCGTAATCCCTACTTAAACATAGGAGTTCTAGAAACTTCCTTTCAATTGTTCTCTTCAGGTTTCACAATAAGTGACCTGCCCTATTTGTATAATCCAACCAAGTATTTCTGTATTAATACAAGAAGTTATAGAAACTTCTATTTTATTCTTCCTGCTTTTTGTTGTTGTTACTTTCGAAGTTGTTATTCTTTCTAAGATACTTATATAGAAATCCTTAAAGTACACACCTTGTACTTGATTTATTGTCTAACTTTAATTACGTCAGTTACCTTTAAATTTTCCATTTATTTATCTTCGCTATTTCAAAATCTTACGAAGATTTTAAAGCATATAAAAGGTTTAAAACCAAAAGAGTTATCAATTGCCGGGCGCAAGCTTTAGATGTTTTCGGGTGTCTGCGACCCCAATTGTTTATAAAAATCAAAATTATATATTTGTTACAAAAACTACTTCCTTTTGCATTGTTAAATAAATTAAATATTTGTTTTTCGCTTTATCATTTCTCTAACATAACGGTTAGGCAAGATCCTGTCTTCCTTGATTCTTCCTATTTAATAAAAATAAATATATTTATAGGGTTTTCACCACTTGTTGCATTTGAGCAAGAATTCTTAGTTGGTAACTTAGTAAAGTCTCTCTTAGCTTTAATAGGTAATTCTAACTGGCCAGCAAGGCAAGCATAGCTCGCTACGCCAGCTTCCTGCTTGTGGAGATTCTCTCTAACACTTATGGTTGGTTTTTCAAAATATAAGTGTTTCTCATTGTCTAAACATTTAGTCGGCGCCTTGCTGGGTAAAAGCTTAGCCATTTCTAAATGCAACTATTGGTACACTTACCAAAATTATTCCCAAAGGTATAATTGCCTTATCCCTATCCTTCTTGGAAGCATTTGGTCGTTCTTTAGAAATTCTACAATTTTAAAAACTAAAATATCAAATCTGATTCAAATTATTTGCACTCTTCAAATTACTTGTTTAGAAACAAATTCCTTTGAACAGATACACAATAAATCTGTTACTCTTTGTCTTGCCAGACCACCACCCTTCCCCATAGTAGGCATATGTATGCTTGAGAGGGAATACGCTACAGCAACTTTCCTGCAAACCGCCCAAGTTCCAGCTGCGTTTCCCGTTAGCTTTGCCCAGGTTCCTACCCACTTTAGGTATCGGAGAGCGGATTTGCAGTGGCAGCTGCCTTTGAGTATATTTAAAGTTAAAATTATAACTTCTGTTGGGCTCTCGTCCTATTTCTCCATCCTTTTTCTCCAGTCCGAAACCCACTTCTTTTCCTTTATCATCTTCCCTTGGGGGTTAGGTTATTACCAAGCTAATAATCTACCCAAAATTTGGTCCCAGAAACCCGGGAGAGTCCATTTATGACATTTTCTATTTGTCAAGGGTTATTTGACAATATTTTGCAAATCATTAATATCTTCTTTGAATTTTTCAGCTATAACTACACCGTGCAAAGCCTGTGAAGTGGAAGGAGGCCGCTCCTCTCTCTTTTGGTGTGTTCCTTTCTTTCAACTTATTTGCTGCTGCCAGCCTGACAGCATTTCCAAGTTTCCACAGTTTCGTAAGTTATACTTTAATTTACCTATTTTGTCATGGCTCCTACAGAAAAGGATAAGGATGAAGAACTTACTTCTAAACGAGCATCCTATTAAGGGCAAATCACCCGATTCAGAAAATACATCAAAGAAGCTCAATTAGATTTGTTAAAACATCGTGTAAAGGATTTTGAACGTTCATATGAAAATTATTGTAACATCCATGCTGAAATCGAAACTTGTATGCTCAATCAAACTGAAGTTCGAGTCGAAGTAGAAAAATCAATATTACGAAGGTATAGGTTCTGCTTTTAAAATAATACGCCAACTCGAAGAAGAACAGAAAAAAGATGGTTCTGTTGTTGGTTCCCTTCACGAACAACAAACCTCTTCTCGCGATGGCACTCACAAGCCCAAACTAATTCTACCTAAGGTTGATCTACCCCACTTCTCTGGAGACGAATCTACTTGGGATTCTTTTTATGAACTATTTTGTTCTCTTGTTCATGACAATGAAGACATTCAAGTCATCTACAAGTTTCATTATTTGAGATCTATCCTCCGAGGTCAAGCTCTGCAGTTAGTTGAAGCACTCCCATTAAGTGCCGAAAACTACCCCATTGCCTTTAACTTGTTGAAAGAAAGGTACGGTATTTCACGGTTACGTATTCAACGCCATATGAAGGCTCTATTTAACTTACCTGCGTCACAGCACAACGACGTCACTAGTTTGCGTACTCTCATTGATACAACACAACTTCACGTTAAATCTCTATCCCAATTAGATCAACCCACTGATCACTGGGACACTTTCCTAATACATTTAGTGGTTTCTAAAGTCGATGTTGCTACCCTCAAAGCTTGGGAGATTGAACTTTCCAGAGAAGACGATTACTCTTACGAGCATTTAGTCACTTTCATAAATGCTAGATGCCAACTCTTAACTGCTTTAGCTAATCAAAGTGAACCCTCATCCCCTAGTTCTAAATTTGAATCAATGTCTCTTAAACCTAAAAGCGAACGCTTAGCGTCTAGTACCCAAAAACCTGGGTCCAGCTCATTTAAACTCAAGTCAAACGCCACTGGTTACCCAACTAGGTCTAGTGAACGCCGTATTGCTAGTTCTCTCGTTTTAAACACTCAAAGCGAACCCCGCAAGAGTTTAAATGAACCATTTAAGTGCATACTTTGTAAAGATTCCCACGCCTTATATCTATGTAAATCTTTTAAAGAACTGTCAGTCGACGACAGAAGAAAATTAGTTTCCCAGAATAAACATTGCTTCAACTGCTTAGCACCCACGCATTCTGCTTCAAATTGCAAGTCCACCAGACTTTGCTTCCATTGTGAAAAATCTCATCACACTTTACTACATCGTCATGATCAAGCAAGGTCATCGACCGCATCTACTTCTCAGAAAAGTGACAATGCTAACAGTTCTAATGCTTCATCTTACATTCAGAATGCCAAGTCCATACGTAGTGCCCAAGTACTATTGACCACTGTCCAAATCGAAGTTCAGGATAACTTTGGCAACTGGGTCCGTGCACGCGGTCTTCTTGATTCAGCGGGAACTCATGATTTTGTGTCTAATTCTTTGATTAGAAAACTAGGCCTACCTGTAAACCCCACTTCTATTAACGTATCGGGCATTAACAGCTCAAAATTGCAAGCTTTACAGTTTTCAAAGCTAACCATAAGAGACATTTGTCACAGAAACAACTTTCTCAAACTGAATTGTCTCATTCTCAATAGCATAGGGGAAGATACTCCAAGTCACTCTGTGGACATTTCAGGTTTAAACATTCCCTCGCATTTAAGGCTAGCCGATCCTCTGTTTAATGTACAAAACCCCATTGACATACCCTTTAGTGCCAATGTTTTCTGGAATTGCCTTCGTAAACAGGTTCGTAAGTTATCCTCAAACGTGGTTGCCAGAGACACTAATTTTGGATGGATCGTCACCGTCAACTTCCTCATTATTCTCCCCAACCCGTATCGCAATGTTATTTCGCTAATACTGACTTGGAACAGTTCTGGAGGCTCGAAAGCGTTGATTCTCCTAACGTGACCTCTTCAGAAAACGAATTCTGTGAGCAACTTTTTCTGAACACCACCACTCGTTCTTCTGATGGCCGGTTCATTGTTCAGATGCCAAGATTACATAATCCCCCTAAACTTATTAACTCTCAACCCAAAGCTCGAAAAGCTCTCTTTGATATCGAGAGCAAATTCAAGAAAGAACCTCTCGTTAAACAGCAGTATACGGATTTCATGGATGAGTATGAAAGCTTAGATCATATAGAAGTTGTTAACAAATCTGATGACGAATTGCACCCCCCAATTGAAAAAGTTTTCATAAATCATCATCCCGTGTGGAAAAACGCTCTTGTAAAGGATAAAATCCGAGTCGTTTTCAATGGTTCATCACCTGACGTTAATGGCAACAGTCTTAACGATACTCTTTATTCTGGCCCTGCTATTCAGTCAGATTTATCTGCTATACTCTTAAACTTTCGATTATTTCCCATAGCTGTTATAGCGGATATAAAGCAGATGTACCGTCAAGTTTTAATTCAGCCTGAACAACGAGATCTCCAAAGAATCTTGTGGCGCGACGAAATCAGCAAGCCCATTAAGGTATTTCGCTTAAAGACGGTTACTTATGGCTTAAAACCTTCCGCTTTCCTTGCTATCCGATCCCTACACTTGTTAGCCTCTCAAGATGGTCATTTATTTGATTCTAAAGCTTCCGAAGCACTAACTACATCATTCTATGTTGACGATTACTTGCAGTCCTTCCCCACTCTGGAGGAAGCTTCCTTCGTGTCACTTGAACTTCAGGCATGGCTAAAGAATGGAGGATTCCCACTTCATAAGTGGAATTCCAACTCCCATGAGTTTCTCGCCCAGTTTCCTATTGAAGATGTAGATCCCTCCTCCGTCGAAATTTGTGGAGACTCCGAATCCATAAAAACTCTTGGAGTTCATTGGTGCACTAGCACTGACACTCTCATCTATAAAGTTTCGCTCGCAGAAGAGCTCCCTAACACAAAAAGACAAATTCTCTCTGAAATTGCAAAAATTTTTGATCCGCTTCAATTCCTTGCCCCGGTTATTGTTATAGCCAAACTTTTCATGCAAGAGCTATGGTCGCTCAAATGTGAATGGGACGACATTGTTCCCCTTTCCTTTCTTAACAGATGGCTCTCTTTTCGCAGCAATTTGCTTGATCTTTCCCTTATTGAAATTCCCAGGAATTTAATTAACGCTCATCCTAATGCATCTTTTTCCTTCATGTGTTTGCGGACAGTTCCGAAAAAGCTTACGGTTGCTGTGCATATTTGGTTTATCGCGGTTCATTAAATGGATCTTCAGTTTCCAACCTTGTTTGTGCCAAATCGAAGGTGGCTCCTCTTAAGACTATCACTTTGCCTAGGCTTGAATTGTGTGCTACACTCATGACCGCAGAACTTGTTAAGAAATTACGGGAAGTCTTAAAAGTCGAATTCTCGCAAATTTATCTCTGGAGCGATTCCATGATCACCCTTTCTTGGATCGCCAAGAACCCCGCACATTGGCAAACTTTTGTTGCAAACAGGGTTTCCAAAATTCAAACACTTTCTTCTGGATGTCAATGGAGGCATGTGCCCAGCGCTGACAACCCTGCCGACATCATTTCTCGTGGATGTTTACCCTCTCAAATGGCAGCTTCTCAGTTGTACTGGCATGGGCCCTCGTGGTTAATCGGAGACTCTTCTTGTTGGCCTTCTAAACCTTCAGCTACAAACTTCAACTTGCCTGACGCTAAAGAATCTAAATCTACTGCTTCGTGTCTTGTTTCCAACGTTTCTCATCCCTTGTTGTCCCGCTATTCTTCCTTTCACAAATTAATTCGAATTGTTGCCTATCTTCTTAGATGGAAATATCTTGTGGTTGACCAACCTCTTCTCCCTAAACCACACCTTACCAATCATGAATTGAATCTCGCTACCATTAAGGTTTTGCAACTAACACAGCAAGGAGCCGTTTCTTCTGAATTGTCTTTACGTTCTTCTCAAAGGGATCTTCTCAAATCCAGTCGTCTTCGTGCCTTAGCCCCGTTCCTTGATGACAATAGGTTACTCAGGGTAGGTGGTAGCCTCTCTCAATCCTTGCTTTCTGAGGACAAGAAGCATCCTGTTACTTTGCCTTCTAAACATCACGTAACTTCCTTAATTATACGTGACTTTCATTATCGCAATCTGCATGTTGGTACACGCACACTGCTTTGCCTCTTAAGGGAAAAGTACTGGATTATAAATGGAATTCATGAAGTTTCCTCTGTAATTCACAAGTGCATTCCTTGCTTCAAAGCGAAACCTAAAGTCAATACTCAATTAATGAGAGATCTGCCCTCCTTTCGCTCTTCTCCTATACGTCCATTTGCTCTAACTGGTGTGGACTATGTGGGTCCGTTCCAATATCAACGCAATTCCCATGAAGCTAAACGCAAATTGTTTGGTAAGCTCTATGTTTCTCTCTCTGTTTGCATGGTTACTGGCGCGATCCATTTGGAACTAGTCACGAATGCCTCTACTTCTTACTTTTTATCGGCTGTCTCTCGCTTCGCTGCTAGGCGTGGTGTTCCTTCGGAGATGTTCTCTGATAACGCTTCCACTTTTCAAGGCGCAGCTTCCTTGTGGAAGAAAGCTCTCACATCTTCTCCTGCCATGGAACAGATTTCTAATTTTTCCTACTCAAAGGGTTTCAAATGGGGTTTTATACCTCCCTACGCTCCTCACCATGGTGGTAGGTGGGAATCCTGCGTAAAGCTCACTAAACGTCACTTAAGAAAGGTTTTAGGTAATCGCATTCTGACTTATGAAGAATTTAATTCGTTGTCTGTTCTGATTTAAGGTGTTAACTCCGCTTTCCAATGACCCTGATGACCTGCTTCCACTCACACCTGGTCACTTCCTTATAGGTACTTCTCTTTCTGTCCCTCCTCTCCTTCCCAACTCTTACAGGGATTTTAATTTACCTATTGTTTGGCGTAAACTTGAAGCCCTTCGTAATTCTGTTTGGAAGAGGTGGAATTTGGAATACTTAACTTCCCTACAACAGAGACAGAAGTCGTTTCTTTCCAATGCCGACATCAAAGTGGGGGACTTGGTCCTGGTTAGGGATGTTTCTCCTCCCTTGGTCTGGATTTCTGGTAGAGTGACCGAATGTTACCCTGGAAGGGATGGGAGAGTTAGGGTAGCCAAGATCTTGACAACTAATGGGCATATCATAAGACCACTGTCTTTAATTGCTCCTTTACCTTTAAACTTTTGATTTTTATGTCTTCATTCTCTGTTGGTGTTTACCCTCCCAGCTTGGTGTATTCTTTGGAATACACGGTAAGATAGAGTAAGCTTTTGCTTCTCTTTGCTTTAGTTCATCCCTTTTTTTTCTCAAACACCAACAGTGATCTCCTGATTTCTCGTTGTTGGTATATGTCTCTCATATTACCTGTAAGTCTGTTCTAGATATATATCTTCCACGACCCACCTAGCGTCATCTAGCAGCGAATCTCTGTAGTTCCTCAATAGATCTCGTCGCCATCGCCAGCTATCATCTCCGTGATCAAGAGAACTCCGTCTACTTTTTCACCCTCCAGGCTGCGCTAGTGACTCCTACTATCAACTCTTTGTAGACCATTTCATCAAGAAGATTTTTTTAACTGTTAAGTTGGCTATTCTTATAAGTATTCCTTTTGTCCCCTACCCCCACTCTTTTCCCTTCCCTGGTCCCTCCGAGCTCCGTTGAGCGTGTCTCACTTGTACTTCGGAAGTCAACCCAGTCAGTTAGAGCTTAACTAAAGCTCGCCTCCTCAACTCTAGAGGCAAACTTTTAAATTCTACGCCATGTTAGAATTTTAGAATCAACCGACAACAGGAACATCGCCTTCTTCATGAAGCAAAGATAAGTACCGACTTCATGTTTTAACCTCATTCTCATCGCTTTTAAAAGGCTCAATGCTTTTATTTGGATTCTATAGACAGTGAAAGTTGCTATGTGAAAATAACTGTTTTCTAGAGATCTTCTTGATCAAACTTAAACTATCAAGTCTAACTTTCAATATGAAAGATTTTCTGAGATGCTATCTCACATCGAGGGATATTTCTAAAATACCCACTGTCTATATAATCTAGCTTTCCACCAAGGGATTCTCTACCCAATTTAAACAACTTATCATTGCTCTGGAACCTTCCAGAACCTGCACTCTATGTACTGTCATGTACTTTCCACTCACATATGGGAATACTTTTTCAAACTAAGGAATCTTCCTTATGAACTGCTAATCAATATCTAATTTTTCTTCCTCCGTTGGGATTTTTCTGGTGCATTCAACTATAACCTACAAGTTTCTCAAGCAATAGACTCTCGCAAATCTAGTGTAACTAGTTATCTTCCACCATTGCAATAACTTTCTTTGCCATCAACATTTTGCGCTACTACAGTGAACTCTTCAACTTTATCAACAGACTATAGTGAAAACAGTGCCTGTTCAACTTTTAATCCGGTTGCGCTCGTTCGAGTATAATAAATACGGCCATGAACACTTTTCCACAATCCCATTTGATCTTTCCCAAACCCTTTACTAACAAACCAAAATAATAAAATTGTTACTTTAGGTCTTTTTTCAATGAGGTGTCACTCTACATAAGTGCCCTCCCTTATTTGCCACATGTATAACGAATTAATGTCTGTAAAACTTCGTGTCTAGTACACGTCTTAAATTATATTGTTTCTCCCTTTTAATGAGGGAATCCAATTCTTTCTACTCAAAAGTGAGTTATCTCTAGGTTTCACGAAAGGGAAACTTCCCCATTTTTCTCGTAATCCCTACTTAAACATAGGAGTTCTAGAAACTTCCTTTCAATTGTTCTCTTCAGGTTTCACAATAAGTGACCTGCCCTATTTGTATAATCCAACCAAGTATTTCTGTATTAATACAAGAAGTTATAGAAACTTCTATTTTATTCTTCCTGCTTTTTGTTGTTGTTACTTTCGAAGTTGTTATTCTTTCTAAGATACTTATATAGAAATCCTTAAAGTACACACCTTGTACTTGATTTATTGTCTAACTTTAATTACGTCAGTTACCTTTAAATTTTCCATTTATTTATCTTCGCTATTTCAAAATCTTACGAAGATTTTAAAGCATATAAAAGGTTTAAAACCAAAAGAGTTATCAATTGCCGGGCGCAAGCTTTAGATGTTTTCGGGTGTCTGCGACCCCAATTGTTTATAAAAATCAAAATTATATATTTGTTACAAAAACTACTTCCTTTTGCATTGTTAAATAAATTAAATATTTGTTTTTCGCTTTATCATTTCTCTAACATAACGGTTAGGCAAGATCCTGTCTTCCTTGATTCTTCCTATTTAATAAAAATAAATATATTTATAGGGTTTTCACCACTTGTTGCATTTGAGCAAGAATTCTTAGTTGGTAACTTAGTAAAGTCTCTCTTAGCTTTAATAGGTAATTCTAACTGGCCAGCAAGGCAAGCATAGCTCGCTACGCCAGCTTCCTGCTTGTGGAGATTCTCTCTAACACTTATGGTTGGTTTTTCAAAATATAAGTGTTTCTCATTGTCTAAACATTTAGTCGGCGCCTTGCTGGGTAAAAGCTTAGCCATTTCTAAATGCAACTATTGGTACACTTACCAAAATTATTCCCAAAGGTATAATTGCCTTATCCCTATCCTTCTTGGAAGCATTTGGTCGTTCTTTAGAAATTCTACAATTTTAAAAACTAAAATATCAAATCTGATTCAAATTATTTGCACTCTTCAAATTACTTGTTTAGAAACAAATTCCTTTGAACAGATACACAATAAATCTGTTACTCTTTGTCTTGCCAGACCACCACCCTTCCCCATAGTAGGCATATGTATGCTTGAGAGGGAATACGCTACAGCAACTTTCCTGCAAACCGCCCAAGTTCCAGCTGCGTTTCCCGTTAGCTTTGCCCAGGTTCCTACCCACTTTAGGTATCGGAGAGCGGATTTGCAGTGGCAGCTGCCTTTGAGTATATTTAAAGTTAAAATTATAACTTCTGTTGGGCTCTCGTCCTATTTCTCCATCCTTTTTCTCCAGTCCGAAACCCACTTCTTTTCCTTTATCATCTTCCCTTGGGGGTTAGGTTATTACCAAGCTAATAATCTACCCAAAATTTGGTCCCAGAAACCCGGGAGAGTCCATTTATGACATTTTCTATTTGTCAAGGGTTATTTGACAATATTTTGCAAATCATTAATATCTTCTTTGAATTTTTCAGCTATAACTACACCGTGCAAAGCCTGTGAAGTGGAAGGAGGCCGCTCCTCTCTCTTTTGGTGTGTTCCTTTCTTTCAACTTATTTGCTGCTGCCAGCCTGACAGCATTTCCAAGTTTCCACAGTTTCGTAAGTTATACTTTAATTTACCTATTTTGTCATGGCTCCTACAGAAAAGGATAAGGATGAAGAACTTACTTCTAAACGAGCATCCTATTAAGGGCAAATCACCCGATTCAGAAAATACATCAAAGAAGCTCAATTAGATTTGTTAAAACATCGTGTAAAGGATTTTGAACGTTCATATGAAAATTATTGTAACATCCATGCTGAAATCGAAACTTGTATGCTCAATCAAACTGAAGTTCGAGTCGAAGTAGAAAAATCAATATTACGAAGGTATAGGTTCTGCTTTTAAAATAATACGCCAACTCGAAGAAGAACAGAAAAAAGATGGTTCTGTTGTTGGTTCCCTTCACGAACAACAAACCTCTTCTCGCGATGGCACTCACAAGCCCAAACTAATTCTACCTAAGGTTGATCTACCCCACTTCTCTGGAGACGAATCTACTTGGGATTCTTTTTATGAACTATTTTGTTCTCTTGTTCATGACAATGAAGACATTCAAGTCATCTACAAGTTTCATTATTTGAGATCTATCCTCCGAGGTCAAGCTCTGCAGTTAGTTGAAGCACTCCCATTAAGTGCCGAAAACTACCCCATTGCCTTTAACTTGTTGAAAGAAAGGTACGGTATTTCACGGTTACGTATTCAACGCCATATGAAGGCTCTATTTAACTTACCTGCGTCACAGCACAACGACGTCACTAGTTTGCGTACTCTCATTGATACAACACAACTTCACGTTAAATCTCTATCCCAATTAGATCAACCCACTGATCACTGGGACACTTTCCTAATACATTTAGTGGTTTCTAAAGTCGATGTTGCTACCCTCAAAGCTTGGGAGATTGAACTTTCCAGAGAAGACGATTACTCTTACGAGCATTTAGTCACTTTCATAAATGCTAGATGCCAACTCTTAACTGCTTTAGCTAATCAAAGTGAACCCTCATCCCCTAGTTCTAAATTTGAATCAATGTCTCTTAAACCTAAAAGCGAACGCTTAGCGTCTAGTACCCAAAAACCTGGGTCCAGCTCATTTAAACTCAAGTCAAACGCCACTGGTTACCCAACTAGGTCTAGTGAACGCCGTATTGCTAGTTCTCTCGTTTTAAACACTCAAAGCGAACCCCGCAAGAGTTTAAATGAACCATTTAAGTGCATACTTTGTAAAGATTCCCACGCCTTATATCTATGTAAATCTTTTAAAGAACTGTCAGTCGACGACAGAAGAAAATTAGTTTCCCAGAATAAACATTGCTTCAACTGCTTAGCACCCACGCATTCTGCTTCAAATTGCAAGTCCACCAGACTTTGCTTCCATTGTGAAAAATCTCATCACACTTTACTACATCGTCATGATCAAGCAAGGTCATCGACCGCATCTACTTCTCAGAAAAGTGACAATGCTAACAGTTCTAATGCTTCATCTTACATTCAGAATGCCAAGTCCATACGTAGTGCCCAAGTACTATTGACCACTGTCCAAATCGAAGTTCAGGATAACTTTGGCAACTGGGTCCGTGCACGCGGTCTTCTTGATTCAGCGGGAACTCATGATTTTGTGTCTAATTCTTTGATTAGAAAACTAGGCCTACCTGTAAACCCCACTTCTATTAACGTATCGGGCATTAACAGCTCAAAATTGCAAGCTTTACAGTTTTCAAAGCTAACCATAAGAGACATTTGTCACAGAAACAACTTTCTCAAACTGAATTGTCTCATTCTCAATAGCATAGGGGAAGATACTCCAAGTCACTCTGTGGACATTTCAGGTTTAAACATTCCCTCGCATTTAAGGCTAGCCGATCCTCTGTTTAATGTACAAAACCCCATTGACATACCCTTTAGTGCCAATGTTTTCTGGAATTGCCTTCGTAAACAGGTTCGTAAGTTATCCTCAAACGTGGTTGCCAGAGACACTAATTTTGGATGGATCGTCACCGTCAACTTCCTCATTATTCTCCCCAACCCGTATCGCAATGTTATTTCGCTAATACTGACTTGGAACAGTTCTGGAGGCTCGAAAGCGTTGATTCTCCTAACGTGACCTCTTCAGAAAACGAATTCTGTGAGCAACTTTTTCTGAACACCACCACTCGTTCTTCTGATGGCCGGTTCATTGTTCAGATGCCAAGATTACATAATCCCCCTAAACTTATTAACTCTCAACCCAAAGCTCGAAAAGCTCTCTTTGATATCGAGAGCAAATTCAAGAAAGAACCTCTCGTTAAACAGCAGTATACGGATTTCATGGATGAGTATGAAAGCTTAGATCATATAGAAGTTGTTAACAAATCTGATGACGAATTGCACCCCCCAATTGAAAAAGTTTTCATAAATCATCATCCCGTGTGGAAAAACGCTCTTGTAAAGGATAAAATCCGAGTCGTTTTCAATGGTTCATCACCTGACGTTAATGGCAACAGTCTTAACGATACTCTTTATTCTGGCCCTGCTATTCAGTCAGATTTATCTGCTATACTCTTAAACTTTCGATTATTTCCCATAGCTGTTATAGCGGATATAAAGCAGATGTACCGTCAAGTTTTAATTCAGCCTGAACAACGAGATCTCCAAAGAATCTTGTGGCGCGACGAAATCAGCAAGCCCATTAAGGTATTTCGCTTAAAGACGGTTACTTATGGCTTAAAACCTTCCGCTTTCCTTGCTATCCGATCCCTACACTTGTTAGCCTCTCAAGATGGTCATTTATTTGATTCTAAAGCTTCCGAAGCACTAACTACATCATTCTATGTTGACGATTACTTGCAGTCCTTCCCCACTCTGGAGGAAGCTTCCTTCGTGTCACTTGAACTTCAGGCATGGCTAAAGAATGGAGGATTCCCACTTCATAAGTGGAATTCCAACTCCCATGAGTTTCTCGCCCAGTTTCCTATTGAAGATGTAGATCCCTCCTCCGTCGAAATTTGTGGAGACTCCGAATCCATAAAAACTCTTGGAGTTCATTGGTGCACTAGCACTGACACTCTCATCTATAAAGTTTCGCTCGCAGAAGAGCTCCCTAACACAAAAAGACAAATTCTCTCTGAAATTGCAAAAATTTTTGATCCGCTTCAATTCCTTGCCCCGGTTATTGTTATAGCCAAACTTTTCATGCAAGAGCTATGGTCGCTCAAATGTGAATGGGACGACATTGTTCCCCTTTCCTTTCTTAACAGATGGCTCTCTTTTCGCAGCAATTTGCTTGATCTTTCCCTTATTGAAATTCCCAGGAATTTAATTAACGCTCATCCTAATGCATCTTTTTCCTTCATGTGTTTGCGGACAGTTCCGAAAAAGCTTACGGTTGCTGTGCATATTTGGTTTATCGCGGTTCATTAAATGGATCTTCAGTTTCCAACCTTGTTTGTGCCAAATCGAAGGTGGCTCCTCTTAAGACTATCACTTTGCCTAGGCTTGAATTGTGTGCTACACTCATGACCGCAGAACTTGTTAAGAAATTACGGGAAGTCTTAAAAGTCGAATTCTCGCAAATTTATCTCTGGAGCGATTCCATGATCACCCTTTCTTGGATCGCCAAGAACCCCGCACATTGGCAAACTTTTGTTGCAAACAGGGTTTCCAAAATTCAAACACTTTCTTCTGGATGTCAATGGAGGCATGTGCCCAGCGCTGACAACCCTGCCGACATCATTTCTCGTGGATGTTTACCCTCTCAAATGGCAGCTTCTCAGTTGTACTGGCATGGGCCCTCGTGGTTAATCGGAGACTCTTCTTGTTGGCCTTCTAAACCTTCAGCTACAAACTTCAACTTGCCTGACGCTAAAGAATCTAAATCTACTGCTTCGTGTCTTGTTTCCAACGTTTCTCATCCCTTGTTGTCCCGCTATTCTTCCTTTCACAAATTAATTCGAATTGTTGCCTATCTTCTTAGATGGAAATATCTTGTGGTTGACCAACCTCTTCTCCCTAAACCACACCTTACCAATCATGAATTGAATCTCGCTACCATTAAGGTTTTGCAACTAACACAGCAAGAAGCCGTTTCTTCTGAATTGTCTTTACGTTCTTCTCAAAGGGATCTTCTCAAATCCAGTCGTCTTCGTGCCTTAGCCCCGTTCCTTGATGACAATAGGTTACTCAGGGTAGGTGGTAGCCTCTCTCAATCCTTGCTTTCTGAGGACAAGAAGCATCCTGTTACTTTGCCTTCTAAACATCACGTAACTTCCTTAATTATACGTGACTTTCATTATCGCAATCTGCATGTTGGTACACGCACACTGCTTTGCCTCTTAAGGGAAAAGTACTGGATTATAAATGGAATTCATGAAGTTTCCTCTGTAATTCACAAGTGCATTCCTTGCTTCAAAGCGAAACCTAAAGTCAATACTCAATTAATGAGAGATCTGCCCTCCTTTCGCTCTTCTCCTATACGTCCATTTGCTCTAACTGGTGTGGACTATGTGGGTCCGTTCCAATATCAACGCAATTCCCATGAAGCTAAACGCAAATTGTTTGGTAAGCTCTATGTTTCTCTCTCTGTTTGCATGGTTACTGGCGCGATCCATTTGGAACTAGTCACGAATGCCTCTACTTCTTACTTTTTATCGGCTGTCTCTCGCTTCGCTGCTAGGCGTGGTGTTCCTTCGGAGATGTTCTCTGATAACGCTTCCACTTTTCAAGGCGCAGCTTCCTTGTGGAAGAAAGCTCTCACATCTTCTCCTGCCATGGAACAGATTTCTAATTTTTCCTACTCAAAGGGTTTCAAATGGGGTTTTATACCTCCCTACGCTCCTCACCATGGTGGTAGGTGGGAATCCTGCGTAAAGCTCACTAAACGTCACTTAAGAAAGGTTTTAGGTAATCGCATTCTGACTTATGAAGAATTTAATTCGTTGTCTGTTCTGATTTAAGGTGTTAACTCCGCTTTCCAATGACCCTGATGACCTGCTTCCACTCACACCTGGTCACTTCCTTATAGGTACTTCTCTTTCTGTCCCTCCTCTCCTTCCCAACTCTTACAGGGATTTTAATTTACCTATTGTTTGGCGTAAACTTGAAGCCCTTCGTAATTCTGTTTGGAAGAGGTGGAATTTGGAATACTTAACTTCCCTACAACAGAGACAGAAGTCGTTTCTTTCCAATGCCGACATCAAAGTGGGGGACTTGGTCCTGGTTAGGGATGTTTCTCCTCCCTTGGTCTGGATTTCTGGTAGAGTGACCGAATGTTACCCTGGAAGGGATGGGAGAGTTAGGGTAGCCAAGATCTTGACAACTAATGGGCATATCATAAGACCACTGTCTTTAATTGCTCCTTTACCTTTAAACTTTTGATTTTTATGTCTTCATTCTCTGTTGGTGTTTACCCTCCCAGCTTGGTGTATTCTTTGGAATACACGGTAAGATAGAGTAAGCTTTTGCTTCTCTTTGCTTTAGTTCATCCCTTTTTTTCTCAAACACCAACAGTGATCTCCTGATTTCTCGTTGTTGGTATATGTCTCTCATATTACCTGTAAGTCTGTTCTAGATATATATCTTCCACGACCCACCTAGCGTCATCTAGCAGCGAATCTCTGTAGTTCCTCAATAGATCTCGTCGCCATCGCCAGCTATCATCTCCGTGATCAAGAGAACTCCGTCTACTTTTTCACCCTCCAGGCTGCGCTAGTGACTCCTACTATCAACTCTTTGTAGACCATTTCATCAAGAAGATTTTTTTAACTGTTAAGTTGGCTATTCTTATAAGTATTCCTTTTGTCCCCTACCCCCACTCTTTTCCCTTCCCTGGTCCCTCCGAGCTCCGTTGAGCGTGTCTCACTTGTACTTCGGAAGTCAACCCAGTCAGTTAGAGCTTAACTAAAGCTCGCCTCCTCAACTCTAGAGGCAAACTTTTAAATTCTACGCCATGTTAGAATTTTAGAATCAACCGACAACAGGAACATCGCCTTCTTCATGAAGCAAAGATAAGTACCGACTTCATGTTTTAACCTCATTCTCATCGCTTTTAAAAGGCTCAATGCTTTTATTTGGATTCTATAGACAGTGAAAGTTGCTATGTGAAAATAACTGTTTTCTAGAGATCTTCTTGATCAAACTTAAACTATCAAGTCTAACTTTCAATATGAAAGATTTTCTGAGATGCTATCTCACATCGAGGGATATTTCTAAAATACCCACTGTCTATATAATCTAGCTTTCCACCAAGGGATTCTCTACCCAATTTAAACAACTTATCATTGCTCTGGAACCTTCCAGAACCTGCACTCTATGTACTGTCATGTACTTTCCACTCACATATGGGAATACTTTTTCAAACTAAGGAATCTTCCTTATGAACTGCTAATCAATATCTAATTTTTCTTCCTCCGTTGGGATTTTTCTGGTGCATTCAACTATAACCTACAAGTTTCTCAAGCAATAGACTCTCGCAAATCTAGTGTAACTAGTTATCTTCCACCATTGCAATAACTTTCTTTGCCATCAACATTTTGCGCTACTACAGTGAACTCTTCAACTTTATCAACAGACTATAGTGAAAACAGTGCCTGTTCAACTTTTAATCCGGTCGCGCTCGTTCGAGTATAATAAATACGGCCATGAACACTTTTCCACAATCCCATTTGATCTTTCCCAAACCCTTTACTAACAAACCAAAATAATAAAATTGTTACTTTAGGTCTTTTTTCAATGAGGTGTCACTCTACATAAGTGCCCTCCCTTATTTGCCACATGTATAACGAATTAATGTCTGTAAAACTTCGTGTCTAGTACACGTCTTAAATTATATTGTTTCTCCCTTTTAATGAAGGAATCCAATTCTTTCTACTCAAAAGTGAGTTATCTCTAGGTTTCACGAAAGGGAAACATGCCCCATTTTTCTCGTGATCCCTACTTAAACATAGGAATTCTAGAAACTTCCTTTCAATTGTTCTTTTCAGGTTTCACAATAAGTGACCTGCCCTATTTGTATAATCCAACCAAGTATTTCTGTATTAATACAAGAAGTTGTAGAAACTTCTATTTTATTCTTCCTGCTTTTTGTTGTTGTTACTTTCGAAGTTGTTATTCTTTGTAAGATACTTATATAGAAATCCTTAATGTACACACCTTGTACTTGATTTATTGTCTAACTTTAATTACGTCAGTTATCTTTATATTTTCCATTTATTTATCTTCGCTATTTCAAAATCTTACGAAGATTTTAAAGCATATAAAAGGTTTAAAACCAAAAGAGTTATCAATTGCCTGGCGCAAGCTTTAGATGTTTTCGGGTGTCTGCGACCCCAATTGTTTATAAAAATCAAAATTATATATTTGTTACAAAAACTACTTCCTTTTGCATTGTTAAATAAATTAAATATTTGTTTTTCGCTTTATCATTTCTCTAACATAACGGTTAGGCAAGATCCTGTCTTCCTTGATTCTTCCTATTTAATAAAAATAAATATATTTATAGGGTTTTCACCACTTGTTGCATTTGAGCAAGAATTCTTAGTTGGTAACTTAGTAAAGTCTCTCTTAGCTTTAATAGGTAATTCTAACTGGCCAGCAAGGCAAGCATAGCTCGCTACGCCAGCTTCCTGCTTGTGGAGATTCTCTCTAACACTTATGGTTGGTTTTTCAAAATATAAGTGTTTCTCATTGTCTAAACATTTAGTCGGCGCCTTGCTGGGTAAAAGCTTAGCCATTTCTAAATGCAACTATTGGTACACTTACCAAAATTATTCCCAAAGGTATAATTGCCTTATCCCTATCCTTCTTGGAAGCATTTGGTCGTTCTTTAGAAATTCTACAATTTTAAAAACTAAAATATCAAATCTGATTCAAATTATTTGCACTCTTCAAATTACTTGTTTAGAAACAAATTCCTTTGAACAGATACACAATAAATCTGTTACTCTTTGTCTTGCCAGACCACCACCCTTCCCCATAGTAGGCATATGTATGCTTGAGAGGGAATACGCTACAGCAACTTTCCTGCAAACCGCCCAAGTTCCAGCTGCGTTTCCCGTTAGCTTTGCCCAGGTTCCTACCCACTTTAGGTATCGGAGAGCGGATTTGCAGTGGCAGCTGCCTTTGAGTATATTTAAAGTTAAAATTATAACTTCTGTTGGGCTCTCGTCCTATTTCTCCATCCTTTTTCTCCAGTCCGAACCCCACTTCTTTTCCTTTATCATCTTCCCTTGGGGGTTAGGTTATTACCAAGCTAATAATCTACCCAAAATTTTGGTCCCAGAAACCCGGGAGAGTCCATTTATGACATTTTCTATTTGTCAAGGGTTATTTGACAATATTTTGCAAATCATTAATATCTTCTTTGAATTTTTCAGCTATAACTACACCGTGCAAAGCCTGTGAAGTGGAAGGAGGCCGCTCCTCTCTCTTTTGGTGTGTTCCTTTCTTTCAACTTATTTGCTGCTGCCAGCCTGACAGCATTTCCAAGTTTCCACAGTTTCGTAAGTTATACTTTAATTTACCTATTTTGTCATGGCTCCTACAGAAAAGGATAAGGATGAAGAACTTACTTCTAAACGAGCATCCTATTAAGGGCAAATCACCCGATTCAGAAAATACATCAAAGAAGCTCAATTAGATTTGTTAAAACATCGTGTAAAGGATTTTGAACGTTCATATGAAAATTATTGTAACATCCATGCTGAAATCGAAACTTGTATGCTCAATCAAACTGAAGTTCGAGTCGAAGTAGAAAAATCAATATTACGAAGGTATAGGTTCTGCTTTTAAAATAATACGCCAACTCGAAGAAGAACAGAAAAAAGATGGTTCTGTTGTTGGTTCCCTTCACGAACAACAAACCTCTTCTCGCGATGGCACTCACAAGCCCAAACTAATTCTACCTAAGGTTGATCTACCCCACTTCTCTGGAGACGAATCTACTTGGGATTCTTTTTATGAACTATTTTGTTCTCTTGTTCATGACAATGAAGACATTCAAGTCATCTACAAGTTTCATTATTTGAGATCTATCCTCCGAGGTCAAGCTCTGCAGTTAGTTGAAGCACTCCCATTAAGTGCCGAAAACTACCCCATTGCCTTTAACTTGTTGAAAGAAAGGTACGGTATTTCACGGTTACGTATTCAACGCCATATGAAGGCTCTATTTAACTTACCTGCGTCACAGCACAACGACGTCACTAGTTTGCGTACTCTCATTGATACAACACAACTTCACGTTAAATCTCTATCCCAATTAGATCACCCACTGATCACTGGGACACTTTCCTAATACATTTAGTGGTTTCTAAGTCGATGTTGCTACCCTCAAAGCTTGGGAGATTGAACTTTCCAGAGAAGACGATTACTCTTACGAGCATTAGTCACTTTCATAAATGCTAGATGCCAACTCTTAACTGCTTTAGCTAATCAAAGTGAACCCTCATCCCCTAGTTCTAAATTTGAATCAATGTCTCTTAAACCTAAAAGCGAACGCTTAGCGTCTAGTACCCAAAAACCTGGGTCAGCTCATTAAACTCAAGTCAAACGCCACTGGTTACCCAACTAGGTCTAGTGAACGCCGTATTGCTAGTTCTCTCGTTTTAAACACTCAAAGCGAAACCCCGCAAGAGTTTAAATGAACCATTTAAGTGCATACTTTGTAAAGATTCCCACGCCTTATATCTATGTAAATCTTTTAAAGAACTGTCAGTCGACGACAGAAGAAAATTAGTTTCCCAGAATAAACATTGCTTCAACTGCTTAGCACCCACGCATTCTGCTTCAAATTGCAAGTCCCACCAGACTTTGCTTCCATTGTGAAAAATCTCATCACACTTTACTACATCGTCATGATCAGCAAGGTCATCGACCGCATCTACTTCTCAGAAAAGTGACAATGCTAACAGTTCTAATGCTTCATCTTACATTCAGAATGCCAAGTCCATACGTAGTGCCCAAGTACTATTGACCACTGTCCAAATCGAAGATCAGGATAACTTTGGCAACTGGGTCCGTGCACGCGGTCTTCTTGATTCAGCGGGAACTCATGATTTTGTGTCTAATTCTTTGATTAGAAAACTAGGCCTACCTGTAAACCCCACTTCTATTAACGTATCGGGCATTAACAGCTCAAAATTGCAAGCTTTTACAGTTTTCAAGCTAACCATAAGAGACATTTGTCACAGAAACAACTTTCTCAAACTGAATTGTCTCATTCTCAATAGCATAGGGGAAGATACTCCAAGTCACTCTGTGGACATTTCAGGTTTAAACATTCCCTCGCATTTAAGGCTAGCCGATCCTCTGTTTAATGTACAATACCCCATTGACATACCTTTAGTGCCAATGTTTTCTGGATTGCCTTCGTAAACAGGTTCGTAAGTTATCCTCAACGTGGTTGCCAGAGACACTAATTTTGGATGGATCGTCACCGTCAACTTCCTCATTATTCTTTATTCTCCCCAACCCGTATCGCAATGTTATTTCGCTAATACTGACTTGGAACAGTTCTGGAGGCTCGAAAGCGTTGATTCTCCTAACGCGACCTCTTCAGAAAACGAATTCTGTGAGCAACTTTTTCTGAACACCACCACTCGTTCTTCTGATGGCCGGTTCATTGTTCAGATGCCAAGATTACATAATCCCCCTAAACTTATTAACTCTCAACCCAAAGCTCGAAAAGCTCTCTTTGATATCGAGAGCAAATTCAAGAAAGAACCTCTCGTTAAACAGCAGTATACGGATTTCATGGATGAGTATGAAAGCTTAGATCATATAGAAGTTGTTAACAAATCTGATGACGAATTGCACCCCCCAATTGAAAAAGTTTTCATAAATCATCATCCCGTGTGGAAAAACGCTCTTGTAAAGGATAAAATCCGAGTCGTTTTCAATGGTTCATCACCTGACGTTAATGGCAACAGTCTTAACGATACTCTTTATTCTGGCCCTGCTATTCAGTCAGATTTATCTGCTATACTCTTAAACTTTCGATTATTTCCCATAGCTGTTATAGCGGATATAAAGCAGATGTACCGTCAAGTTTTAATTCAGCCTGAACAACGAGATCTCCAAAGAATCTTGTGGCGCGACGAAATCAGCAAGCCCATTAAGGTATTTCGCTTAAAGACGGTTACTTATGGCTTAAAACCTTCCGCTTTCCTTGCTATCCGATCCCTACACTTGTTAGCCTCTCAAGATGGTCATTTATTTGATTCTAAAGCTTCCGAAGCACTAACTACATCATTCTATGTTGACGATTACTTGCAGTCCTTCCCCACTCTGGAGGAAGCTTCCTTCGTGTCACTTGAACTTCAGGCATGGCTAAAGAATGGAGGATTCCCACTTCATAAGTGGAATTCCAACTCCCATGAGTTTCTCGCCCAGTTTCCTATTGAAGATGTAGATCCCTCCTCCGTCGAAATTTGTGGAGACTCCGAATCCATAAAAACTCTTGGAGTTCATTGGTGCACTAGCACTGACACTCTCATCTATAAAGTTTCGCTCGCAGAAGAGCTCCCTAACACAAAAAGACAAATTCTCTCTGAAATTGCAAAAATTTTTGATCCGCTTCAATTCCTTGCCCCGGTTATTGTTATAGCCAAACTTTTCATGCAAGAGCTATGGTCGCTCAAATGTGAATGGGACGACATTGTTCCCCTTTCCTTTCTTAACAGATGGCTCTCTTTTCGCAGCAATTTGCTTGATCTTTCCCTTATTGAAATTCCCAGGAATTTAATTAACGCTCATCCTAATGCATATTTTTCCTTCATGTGTTTGCGGACAGTTCCGAAAAAGCTTACGGTTGCTGTGCATATTTGGTTTATCGCGGTTCATTAAATGGATCTTCAGTTTCCAACCTTGTTTGTGCCAAATCGAAGGTGGCTCCTCTTAAGACTATCACTTTGCCTAGGCTTGAATTGTGTGCTACACTCATGACCGCAGAACTTGTTAAGAAATTACGGGAAGTCTTAAAAGTCGAATTCTCGCAAATTTATCTCTGGAGCGATTCCATGATCACCCTTTCTTGGATCGCCAAGAACCCCGCACATTGGCAAACTTTTGTTGCAAACAGGGTTTCCAAAATTCAAACACTTTCTTCTGGATGTCAATGGAGGCATGTGCCCAGCGCTGACAACCCTGCCGACATCATTTCTCGTGGATGTTTACCCTCTCAAATGGCAGCTTCTCAGTTGTACTGGCATGGGCCCTCGTGGTTAATCGGAGACTCTTCTTGTTGGCCTTCTAAACCTCCAGCTACAAACTTCAACTTGCCTGACGCTAAAGAATCTAAATCTACTGCTTCGTGTCTTGTTTCCAACGTTTCTCATCCCTTGTTGTCCCGCTATTCTTCCTTTCACAAATTAATTCGAATTGTTGCCTATCTTCTTAGATGGAAATATCTTGTGGTTGACCAACCTCTTCTCCCTAAACCACACCTTACCAATCATGAATTGAATCTCGCTACCATTAAGGTTTTGCAACTAACACAGCAAGAAGCCGTTTCTTCTGAATTGTCTTTACGTTCTTCTCAAAGGGATCTTCTCAAATCCAGTCGTCTTCGTGCCTTAGCCCCGTTCCTTGATGACAATAGGTTACTCAGGGTAGGTGGTAGCCTCTCTCAATCCTTGCTTTCTGAGGACAAGAAGCATCCTGTTACTTTGCCTTCTAAACATCACGTAACTTCCTTAATTATACGTGACTTTCATTATCGCAATCTGCATGTTGGTACACGCACACTGCTTTGCCTCTTAAGGGAAAAGTACTGGATTATAAATGGAATTCATGAAGTTTCCTCTGTAATTCACAAGTGCATTCCTTGCTTCAAAGCGAAACCTAAAGTCAATACTCAATTAATGAGAGATCTGCCCTCCTTTCGCTCTTCTCCTATACGTCCATTTGCTCTAACTGGTGTGGACTATGTGGGTCCGTTCCAATATCAACGCAATTCCCATGAAGCTAAACGCAAATTGTTTGGTAAGCTCTATGTTTCTCTCTCTGTTTGCATGGTTACTGGCGCGATCCATTTGGAACTAGTCACGAATGCCTCTACTTCTTACTTTTTATCGGCTGTCTCTCGCTTCGCTGCTAGGCGTGGTGTTCCTTCGGAGATGTTCTCTGATAACGCTTCCACTTTTCAAGGCGCAGCTTCCTTGTGGAAGAAAGCTCTCACATCTTCTCCTGCCATGGAACAGATTTCTAATTTTTCCTACTCAAAGGGTTTCAAATGGGGTTTTATACCTCCCTACGCTCCTCACCATGGTGGTAGGTGGGAATCCTGCGTAAAGCTCACTAAACGTCACTTAAGAAAGGTTTTAGGTAATCGCATTCTGACTTATGAAGAATTTAATTCGTTGTCTGTTCTGATTGAAGGTGTTAACTCCGCTTTCCAATGACCCTGATGACCTGCTTCCACTCACACCTGGTCACTTCCTTATAGGTACTTCTCTTTCTGTCCCTCCTCTCCTTCCCAACTCTTACAGGGATTTTAATTTACCTATTGTTTGGCGTAAACTTGAAGCCCTTCGTAATTCTGTTTGGAAGAGGTGGAATTTGGAATACTTAACTTCCCTACAACAGAGACAGAAGTCGTTTCTTTCCAATGCCGACATCAAAGTGGGGGACTTGGTCCTGGTTAGGGATGTTTCTCCTCCCTTGGTCTGGATTTCTGGTAGAGTGACCGAATGTTACCCTGGAAGGGATGGGAGAGTTAGGGTAGCCAAGATCTTGACAACTAATGGGCATATCATAAGACCACTGTCTTTAATTGCTCCTTTACCTTTAAACTTTGGATTTTTATGTCTTCATTCTCTGTTGGTGTTTACCCTCCCAGCTTGGTGTATTCTTTGGAATACACGGTAAGATAGAGTAAGCTTTTGCTTCTCTTTGCTTTAGTTCATCCCTTTTTTTTCTCAAACACCAACAGTGATCTCCTGATTTCTCGTTGTTGGTATATGTCTCTCATATTACCTGTAAGTCTGTTCTAGATATATATCTTCCACGACCCACCTAGCGTCATCTAGCAGCGAATCTCTGTAGTTCCTCAATAGATCTCGTCGCCATCGCCAGCTATCATCTCCGTGATCAAGAGAACTCCGTCTACTTTTTCACCCTCCAGGCTGCGCTAGTGACTCCTACTATCAACTCTTTGTAGACCATTTCATCAAGAAGATTTTTTTAACTGTTAAGTTGGCTATTCTTATAAGTATTCCTTTTGTCCCCTACCCCCACTCTTTTCCCTTCCCTGGTCCCTCCGAGCTCCGTTGAGCGTGTCTCACTTGTACTTCGGAAGTCAACCCAGTCAGTTAGAGCTTAACTAAAGCTCGCCTCCTCAACTCTAGAGGCAAACTTTTAAATTCTACGCCATGTTAGAATTTTAGAATCAACCGACAACAGGAACATCGCCTTCTTCATGAAGCAAAGATAAGTACCGACTTCATGTTTTAACCTCATTCTCATCGCTTTTAAAAGGCTCAATGCTTTTATTTGGATTCTATAGACAGTGAAAGTTGCTATGTGAAAATAACTGTTTTCTAGAGATCTTCTTGATCAAACTTAAACTATCAAGTCTAACTTTCAATATGAAAGATTTTCTGAGATGCTATCTCACATCGAGGGATATTTCTAAAATACCCACTGTCTATATAATCTAGCTTTCCACCAAGGGATTCTCTACCCAATTTAAACAACTTATCATTGCTCTGGAACCTTCCAGAACCTGCACTCTATGTACTGTCATGTACTTTCCACTCACATATGGGAATACTTTTTCAAACTAAGGAATCTTCCTTATGAACTGCTAATCAATATCTAATTTTTCTTCCTCCGTTGGGATTTTTCTGGTGCATTCAACTATAACCTACAAGTTTCTCAAGCAATAGACTCTCGCAAATCTAGTGTAACTAGTTATTTTCCACCATTGCAGTAACTTTCTTTGCCATCAACATTTTGCGCTACTACAGTGAACTCTTCAACTTTATCAACAGACTATTTGCACCCATTAAAACAATCATCGTCACCACCACTACAATAAACACTACATGCTGAAATCTATAATTTTCAGTATCGGTTAATTATGACTCTTCCCATAGAGATGGCATCTCTCTGTAACGAGTGGGATCACCTCGTGGTGTGGAGGCTAGCCTTCTTGATTGTCGCTCTGGAAGTCCGGGTTCGATTCTTGGCTCTGCCAAGAAATTTAATTCTGGTCTGAGTGCTGGCACTCAGCCCCGCGATGCAAAACTGAGAAATGCAGGGAAGGTTCGTATTTTATGGCCAAGACCGTCTCCTTTCCATCACTCACCTGAATTACAAGTACAGTACACACGCTAGTACAGCCATCACAATAACACAGGTTATCAGAAAAAAATTACACGCACCCAAGTCCATGGGGCTAAATATCCACGATGTCCAAGCCCCTCAAATGAAACAACAACATGTAACAAATCAAAAGAGTTCATTTCAAGGGAAGTCAAGTGCACAGCTTCTGGAATTTACTAAAAGTAAGCTAGAAAATGCAATAAGCAATAATAATAGTAGTAATAAAATTAGCCTATAAACATTCCACAAGGGCAAAGGCTTCCTGTATGTACAGTATCGTGCTCGTGATAAGGATTCGAAGGTGAAAAATCCGTGGGAGGTATTATTGTCTTGTTATTGATGCCTCGTCCTGTCTATATCCCTATTTTTTTTACAATTTTATCACTTCCGTTTTACCCGTCTTCAATACTAAGTTAGTAGATAGAGATTATTATGATGGTTTGTTATCCGAGTCCGCCTCGTTGCCTATTGTCTAGTAGGCCTACTCTTGGTTGTCACCCCCGAGGCTCGGGCTCGATTCCCTTCTCTGCCAAGAAATGTAATACTGGGCTGAGGGCTGGAACGGGGTGCCCACCGCATTCATCCTGGAAGTGGTCTTCCGTGTTTTTACATTCTACTCCGGGCGAATGACGAGATGGTTCCTAAATTAAGACACAGCCGCCTCCTTCCCAATACTCATCTGAATCACAACTACACACAGTAATACAGCCGGGAGTTGGCGAATTGAGCCAGCTAATCTTCTAAGTGGATCTTTCTTATCTTGTCATTCCATCGCACAGTCCTTTCTGGCCAATTGCCCCAGGCCAAGTTCTGGTTCTTCCGCTGAGATCCTTCTCTTTTCGGTCCCCCACCACTACCATTCTCAAAACCCAAAAGCTAAGATAACTTACTCGATCTTGCAGAATGACCCACTGGCTCTGGAATTTCCCGTAAACACACTTCCATGTAGGGTTGTACATAATGGGATTTGCACACTTTCAGTGAAACAAACATTATGCCTTTATTCTTTTACAAGGCCACAACAGTTAAAAGGTACCTTAAACCCCTTACATTATTATTATTACTATTATTATTATTATTATTATTATTATTGTCCCCCGTGGTGTATGGATAGCACGCTTTTCTCTTACCGAGGAGGCTCTGGGTTAGATTCCAGCCAGAAACTTATGATCTATAGACGCCGGGGTGTCGGAATGTTGTCCCGAAGGAGATCTTTAACGTGCCAGTAAAACTACTGACACGGCTCTGGCTCCATCGCATTTACGCACCCACAAATGCCAACTAACTGCGCCAGGATTCGATCCTGTAACCTGGGGCACAGCATGCGAGAACGTTTCCACTGAGCAACGCAGCCAGTCATACTTAAGATCTGACTCGAGGGCTGAAAAGTGGTACTTTTTGTCGTTTATTCATTTTGAAGGCTTTGCGATTATGTAATACTTTGGTGTATGTGGAATCTGTCTGATAATTTGTGTTATAGTCACTGCTGTAGCGTACTATTGTGTACTTGTAATTGTCTAGGATATGGTTAGGAGGTGTCCATGGTCTTAATTTAGGTACAATCCCGGCATCTGCCTAGAGTAGGAATGAGAAACCTTGGAAACCACTTCCAGGATGGCTGAGGTGGGAATCGAACCTGCCTCTTCTCAAATCTGCATCAGGAGAAGGAAAAGTGTACACTCAGCCTCGTTAGGACAATTGAGTAGTTGTCTGACAGTGGGGCAGCGCCCCGGTCACGGAGACAAAAAATAACGGTCGAGGTGACGCGACCTGACCTCGCTTCACCCTTCAATCTGTAGGCCGAATGGCTGGGCAGCGGTCGTTTGGTAGGCCAGAATCAAACATGGGCTGTAGTGCCACGGGGTGGTTCGAGTTATCTTGCGTGGATTAAAATTCGTCTAGAGATATTTGCATTCAAATGCTCTCGCTATGTGTTGTAACTTGATAGAAAATAAGTTCTTATTTGCATAACATTAGCGTATGTTTGGGCAGATGGCCTTGCTGTTCCGACCGTTAAGACACCAATCATCATCATCATCATCATCATCATTATCATCATCATCATCATCAAACTTGTTACATAATCATTCTTATCCTGCAAGTCACATGCACAGTTATTTTTCTCTAATTTTGAAATTCATCAACGGTAGGCGTAGCCCAGTGGTTCTCAACCTTTTGTGGCCCATCTCCCCTTTCTAGAGGTTGACTAACACCAAATGCAAACACCTTACAAGTAAAATAAGAAGAACAATCTATATATTTCACAATTTAAAACATATTGTCAATTACAAATTAATATGAGACATCTCCCATGCTCTAGTCCTGTCAGTTCTTGCCTGGGGAGGCGCCTATAAAAATGTACTAAAAAGTGTTCAGATAGTGCAGAATCTCATACTGCGAATAATGTTGATCACTCTATTTTATATCAACCTAAGTTATGTATAGCCGAACGTAACTTTCTGTATTTCTCACCAAAATTATATAATATTCTCCCAATTAAATTAAAAGAATTTAAAGGAAATCATGCAAACCTGAAGATGCATATAAAACATTTTTTCAGAGAAAATAAAATTAAAATTGAAAATATAATTAGTTGAGCCTACAAGTTTATACAAACACGAATTCAATTTCCCTTCATATTCATTATTTATAGCCTACTTTCGATTTTTGCAAAAAATGAAAGTAGACTTATGAGATCACTACAGGGCCATAATTGTGTGTCTGTCTGTGTGTGTGTGTGTGTGTGTGAGTGTGTGAGTGTGTGTACTCTGAATGTCTGTCCCCCCCCCTATCAATTCGAACACGGTGAATCCGAATTGAACGACATTTGGTACAGAGGTAGCACTAGCAAAGGGCACCTCATATTCATGTTTAATATCCGTATGACACTTATTTCAACAAGCTACTACAACCAACATTCAATTATACTCCTTCGAAAGGACAAAAAGTTATAACAATACCCATGCATTTAGGAGAAAGTAGGCTATATGTTCTTTACTGAACATCTTGTTTAGTGTATACATCATTTACATTGAACGTGTTATTCGGCAAAGCCATTATACAATATTTTGAAATAGTAATCAATGATTTGCATGCCACACACAAGGTTGCACCTTTTAGTGGCATATGTGATATCTCTTCCTGCCCTGTATGAATTTGTACCCTATTTCGACCTGTCTTTATCATATTGTAACAATATAATTTAATAATTATAAAATGTGTGTATTTGTAACGATTTAATAAATAATGATAATAATAATAACCTATCGCCCCCTTTTCATTTTCATTGTATGCCTAACTTGAATTTGAAGTAAAGTGAAAATAATAAGGCAGATTTATTATTTTAAACAATTTTACTGCCGTATATAAAAACAACCGAAGCAGTTTTATCCGATCACTCTTAAATAACACGGAAAAATTAAAATGTAAATTTTTTACGGATTTTCTAAGATCAAAGAATTGAAATAATTAACTAAGATCATTGACGTACATTTAAAAAATAGGAATTCGTGTTTTCTTTTTTAAATTGGAATCTGGAAAAAAGATTGACAATTAGAACACTTTGTTATTGTTTTATTTTACCTTTTCAATGGCTGCCTTGTGCTTGCTGGATTTCAGTTAAAGCTTGAATATCCGGTTTTATGTTCGTTATGTTCACGGGCAAGTCTCCTTTGAGGCATGTCCAACTTATTTCTTTGTTTTGTGAGGAGCTGGATAACAGAACTAAATCCTTTTTCAACTAAATATGTTGACGGGAACGAGATGAGAAGTGGTTCTCTTTTTCCCTACAGTTGGGATAAGTGTCCATAAGCTTCACCCTGGTATCCCAGGTAACAGTATCTGCAAATCGCACACTTCGTACAGTTTTTTAAAAGTAATTCTTTAAAGAAATTATAGATATTTATGAAATTAGTGCAATGCGTCACTGGTAATGTATATTCTCTTTCATTTGAATGCTCATTTTTCACGCTCGGTCGCTTGTGAGCACCGCAGGAGGGATCTACACTACTGAAATAATATATATGATGATGATTGAGCATATATGAACGTAAATATAGTACATGATGTGAATGGTCTTCACCTGAGGGCTGATGTTGATGCCTTGAAAATTCGCCTACTGCCTAATGCTCTATGTTGTTGTTGATTGAGGGGCTTTGCGACATCGTGGTCATGTAACCCCACGTAATTGGGTGTATGTGTGGGGGGGGGGGGATTTGTCTGATAACCTGTGGTACTGTGATGGCTATATTATTGTGTGTAGGCCTAGTGTAATTCAGATGAGGACTGGGAAGGAGGCGGCCGTGGCCTTCAGTTAGGACCCAATCCGGCATGTGCTTGGAGTAGAAGTGGGAAACCACGAAAACCACTTCCAGGATGGCGGGATTAGGAATCGAATACACCTCTTCTCAGTTTTACCTTACGAGGCTGTGTGTACCCCGTTCCAGGCCTCATACCAGAATTGAATTTCTTGGCAGAGCCAGGAATCGAACCCGAGTCTCCGTGGTGACAGCCAATACGCAATGAGGTGGACACATAATGCTCAATGAAATGTAATCTGAAAAGACTGACTTAAAAAAAATCGATCAAACTGAAATATGGCAACCGTTTTACCGAGGATTCATCAAAGCAATCCTGTTTTATTCACTACTCAATTACCATATCCTGAACGCTGGGTTATACATATGCGACTTTATAGTAATTGACACCCCTGGGACCGTCAAACTGAGTCACCTTCCCTCCAACAGTTTAATGAGGAAAGGTTGGAAGTTGTGTACAATATGGTATGTGTTGGCTGCAGAGTGGGGGAAGAGAGGGAAGATTGCTAATGAGCTATCACTGGCCAAATTGGACTATGTCTTATCAAAGGGGCAGATCATGCTGGCCAGAAAAGTCTGTCCGATTTTATCAGTGTAATTAACTGGCCGAATTGGACTGCGCCCATACAGCCATCACAATAACACGAGTAATCAAACGAAATCCACACGCACACAAGCACACAACTTGACCAGAATGTCGGAATTCCCCTAATAAATCAACAACTATATTATCCGAAGCTTTACTTCGTTCGCTTGAATAGGAAACGAGAAATAGAAATATGTTTTAAAATTCAGCTCTACCACTGTCTTGAACTTTTGAAAACAATGGAAATGCCTTAGATTCCTATATAAGGTAATCGTACTTTACTCTAAAATAAAATTCTCTGTGCCTTGTTTCACTTCATTCGGATGATTAGCTTGCAAGAAGAATACTTTCAAATATTTGATATTAGCATGTTGTTTTTATGTTTAACGTGGTTTTGAAAATCACGTATGTGTACTTATTTAACAGTCTTCTTAGTCCAGTCATTTGGTGACGGAAAGTAGTCGATTCAGGAAAAAATTGCTGAAGAATTTTTCTCGACGGTTCTACATGTTATTTGGGGTGCTGAATCTGAAAACCCAGTTATCGACTAGATTCGGATATGGCTTGACCATAAAAATGGCGAAAACCCATAACATTTCGGAAGTTGTTTTAGATTTTCGCTTATATCTCCAAAACGACGAATCCTGCAGAACAATCACCTTTTATCAAAAGTAAAGCTGATAAAATTTCCTATGAAATAAGACTAGAACCAGCTCGCAAGCGTTTTGCGTTTGGTCGCTAGAGCTCGCTAAACATTGACCATAGTTTTCAGGTTATCCAAAATCTTCGTTATTTCAGAATTACAAAGCCTAGTATACCCCACCAGGCTAGTGAGTCCCACCATTTAGCCCCTTGACACCCACCCTAAACAGGTCACTTCGTTTCTTTCTTTTGTATGGATAGAAAGCAGGTCGTTCTTTTGTCAAGGACGCCATGTTGACTCTCTCCCCCTCTACGCCTTTCTTTGTTTTAGGTCCCATTCCCAAACCCAAACAGTCACACAGTGAGTTGCCTTCCAATTACCAAGTGAGTTGCTTCAAATGTGTGTTTTCATCCAACCTTAGCCAAAATAGTTCTATAATCAATGGAAATCAGGTCGTCATCATTGTCGGAAGTGAATATCTGATAGTTGCTGCAGTGGTCCTAACAGGCTTTCGCACATTTTAGAGCAGAACAACCCAGCTTGTTTGCAGCTGCAGTTTCGTTTGTAATCCTGTGTCCACTTGCAGGCAACAAGACGCAACAGCTTGTCCGGTGCACATGGTTGCACGATTGTTTTCAGCATCAGTCTGGAGTTGGTCAAGTACCAACCCCAGAGCAAAGGGTTTTTTGGTTTTGCCAAGCAATGCTTGAACTTGGTGATATACCCTGCGAAAGTGCTGGTGTGCAGCGGACTCTGTTGGAGGTAGCGTAGTAATATTGAACCTCATCTTGAAAGAGGACTTTATACGCGTATAATACTTGTACCGCTCAGCATTAAGTGACTCTTCGGACCATGTATCACGACGAGGTACTGTGCTCCTGATTGTTCAATGGTCTCAGGATCGCAGACAGAGTCCTTGAAGGCCTTGAGAGTGGTTCCAAGAGCAGGGTTGTTAATGAGAGCCTTGACGAATTAACTTTTCCCCTTGTTATATAGCGCAGATGTCGTGTCACAGCCACTCATAGCATGGAGAAACAGAATATGTTCTGCTACAAGCGGTGTGACAGCGCTGGGTGGGGGTATCACGTCGGAAGATCCTTTCTCCCTGGTTTCAGGAAATAGACATTTGAGTCTGTGGGGAGTCCAATCATGATCACCAACAAGTCAACGTCCTCGCCTACAAGTAACCCCCCTGTCAAATTTAGACGAGAGACTGTTGGCAGTAGTAACTATGAGATAGTCTGCATCTTCTGCCGTCTGCTCACACTTTATATCCTTGTCAACTTGTTCAAACTTCTTCATCAACATCCCAATCAGCTGGGCCTTGTTTCTCAGGATTTGACAACAAAAATTTTCTTGAGATACTGATATCGTCATGGTCTCATTGATGATGTCTGTCGAAATTTTCTTGGTTTCTCTTCTCAAGCGCTACACATTTTTTGGTGCTCTGTTTAGGATCAGGATACCCATCGAATACCACTGCAGTGGTTGATGACGAGTAATGGGGTTTTACATAATCCACATACCGAGAGCAAATTTCTCCAAAGGTTACATCTTTCTGCTAAACCACGCGATGAAGCAAGAATCCCCCATCGATAACAAAGGCACACCTTTCCTGGAATTGTATTCCCTCGACAGCGTTGAAGGATTTATACAACGTGGATTTGGTTCCTTTCCTCATGCCTACCTCATCACAGAGGAACATGTTATACAGTGTGAGCTAGAAGCATAGGAAATCTTTGAGTTCTTCGTCCGATTCTTTAACATCTGCCATTTTGTGGAATATGACAATTGGGTTAATGACAACTGGTTGATCGTGCACAGTTCTTCATGGCTACAAGATCGCACTCTGTCATTACATTTAGAGTTTTTGTTCGCCATCTGCTTCATTCCTTCACTCCCTACTTATCTTGCTCAGTGACAGTCGATTTAGTTATCTCCCACAATCCCTGAACCGAGGGACACTAAATCAGAATTTGCTGGGAAAGGAGGGTGTTCTTCGAACTCTAACATGGTGTTCCTATCGGCTTTGTCCCGTACAACTCGAGAGTTTCGACTGTCCACGTGCTGTTCGGAGGTACTGGCATTGTCACCACAAAAGCTCTCCGTCACCTCACACACGTGGCGCAGTGCAGGCATTGCCTGAGTTCATCTCGACAAAACTGCAGGACTGAAGCCTCTAAGCCAACTCAAGCCACCATCACTGTTGATACATTTCATAAGGGCGCTCTCGATCGTCAATTCACTCCAGGTGCCACACTACACCTTATCAGTTCGACGAACAGAGAAGACTCCATCAGTGGTAAAAGCTTTATACTCTTATGGCGTCATGATTTTGTCGAGATCCTTCATCTCTTGGAGGTTATGCTTTTAGCATATACAAATGTCCACTGGCATGAAAGAAAGGAAGCATGTTGTAAGTAGTTTGAAGGCGAAGATTCCAATCTCCTAATCTCTCTGCCTCGATAAACCTTTTCGTGAGGGTAATCATCTCAAAATATTGAACCCACAGTTTTGCTGTGGACCCCTGCTGAGCCAGCTGTTGACGTTTATCAGCAATTTGATCTGAGAATCCTCTTAGAATGTCGTCTTCAAGTGCACAGAGAACATCAGTCATGTCACAACTAAACAACAGTTCCATTTTTGTTTTCTTCAGGGCAATTTCCATTGATTGCAGAGGTATTTTGGCTAAGGTTGTATGAAATAATAACACACATTTGAAACAACTCACTTGGTAATTGGAAGGCAACTAACTGTGTGACTGTTTGGGTTTGGAAATGAGACCTAAAACAAAGTAAGGCGGGGAGGGAGAGAGAGGCAACTTGGCGTCCTTGACAAAAGAATGACCTGCATTCTATCAATACAAAAGAAAGAACCGGAGAGACCTGTTTAGGGGAAGGGGGGGGGGCAGGGGGCTAAATGGTGAGTCACACTAGCCTGGTGGGGTATACTAGGCTTTGAAAGTCTGAATACGAAGATTTTGGATAACCTGAAAACTATGGTCAATATTTAGCAAGCTCTAGCGGCCCAAAGAAAAATGCTAGCGAGCTGGTTCTAGTCGTATCTTATAGGTCATTTTATCGGCTTTCATTTTGATAAAAAGTTATTTTTCTCTCGGATTCATCGTTTTGGAGTTATAAGCGAAAAACTAAAACAACTTCTGAAATATTATGTTTTTTGCCATTTTTATGGTGAAGCCATATCCGAATCTAGTCGATAACTGGATTTTCAGATTCAGCACCCCAAAAAACATATAAAACCGTCGAGAAAAAATCTTCAGCAATTTTTTCCTGTCCAAACTACCAAATGACTGTAGCCCACAGGGAATTCTGCGCCAAATCTTATTGAGCCACCCTCGTACCGGTTGCCAACCCAATGTCTCGCGAACCAATTATTGAGATGGTTCCGTGAGGTGTAAAATTCCCCCCCCCCTTCCAATGGACCATTCATTTACCCAAATTACCCAATACTAGTAGGTCACTGACTTCTTTTAATATGTCCCGATCGAATGATCGGAGGAAGTTGTGTGAGGTATCGGATTACTCGGATTACCCCCTTTCCCCTGGACCACTCATTTCCCCAATGAACCCAAAAGTACTAGGTTATTAACTTTTAAATATACATTGTATTTATGACGCATGGCTATGTTGGTAGTGGCATGTGGGGATTGCTTAAGATCATGGCGCAGTTTCAACAAGAATAAACCTATCCCGAGGCTGTGAGAGAGATAACGTTGCTAAACTGAATATTTATTATCATTATTAGGTAATTATTGATTGATTTATTGTGATAGCTATGTTAACAGAGATATTTTTTCTATTCGTTTCAGGTGTCAAATTACTCAGGATAAAGCTCCCTTTCCCATGGACCACTTATTTTTCTAAATTTGGCCAAAGGGCAAAAACTTCACTTTTTGACAATTTTGATTTTACCCCTGTTTTAAAATTTAATTTAATGTTACTAATTTAGCATTTATGTAATTTTTATTTATTTTTTATTTTTTATTTTTAGTATTTTGCCAAAAGGGCATAACTGATAAAAGTTTAGCTATTTATTTATTTAATTGAGCCGTAGTGGTAGCTATCCCAAGAGGTGATACCCCAAAGTAGGAAGAGAGAGGGAGGGGGAATGGCTAGGGAAATTCTATATCACCCGTAGCTGTGAGCGTTAAAGCACACACCGCGACTGCATGCTGCTGCCCGACTTTAGCCGATATATCGCGTTCCCGTAAACGTACAGACTTATGTGACGGCTCGTTTTACTCGAGGCGAAGTCCCCTTTTACATTGTAATGGATATATGATCCATTACAATATAACCTGGATCAAGCATTGTATGCTTATTATATGAGTTCATTTATTGTGACGTTCATGTCAAAGCTTGATGTATGTTGTTTATTTATTCGTGTCAGGAGAAGGGATGGTGACCATTTCATTATTGTCAAATTGTATCTATAGCTTAAGGAAATGTAATTTATGAGACTTTGGGCATATTGTTTAGTTAGAGTGTATAGTTAGAATGACGGGGACGGGACAAGAATATGACAATGAAGAAACCCTTTCTTTTTAAGTTTATTTGAAGGCACGGGTGATCGTCGCCTACACCTGTTTGAACTATAGATGTTTTCAAGTTGGAGTACAAGGGTTGGTGCCTGACCATAAATCTTGAAGACTGCAAATGTAAGTAGGGCTCCAAGGGAGTTTATGACACTCGCCACTACATTGAATAGAGCTTACGAGGCTCATTGTATCTTAATGGAGATATAAATCCTTCATCATGTCTCAAGTCCGTCACAGGTCATCTGGTTGAAGCAATTAAGGCCTGATGAATGTGTATTGTGTCAAGAAAGGAAGATTTGGTAAACAACAACAGACACCTATATAAGATGGAACTTGAAAACCATGGTACCCAGTCTATAGCCAGTTTCACTCAAATCGAGCTAGTCTAACTCAGTGCAGCCAGTCTCAACACGGATGGTCCAGGTCCATTCCAGTATCGTTCCGCAGTGGGCGTTAGTGAGCCGCCAATATTGAAGCCCTCATTCTCAATACTTCGCTGGGAGCCGAAGTCAGCCAACCAGCCAGTTTCCAAGACATAACAGGAGTTATGCATACACCAACGCCGATCATCGAAACAGGTATTAACTTACAACTGTCTACAAGTCCTCGTCATTAGGAAGATTAGCAGTCAATACTTGTGTAAATGTTCTAAGTCTCAATTGTGGATATTATACGAATTAATTACCGATCATCTTTTATTCCTGCATGTATCAAGCCAATATGGCCCAGTGTTGCATTTTCCATGACAAGAGTTGGCATGAGTAAGTTTCATTACCCCACACCTGAGAGAAGAGTTGTGTTAATTAGGAAGGAGCAAGCCGAGGTTAAATTGTTCATCTTTCCACCTAAATAGTGGATGGCGCCCATGGCAATACAAAGTATATGTCGTCCGTTAGTGGACCAATGTTGTTTATTAATTAGTAGCCGTTACAAATGGCTTCACCAACATGGGGCACGCATTATCGTACTATAGTAATTGGTGTGATATTGTATGTATAGGGTAATTTTAAATTCTTTTATAGTACGATAAATGTCAACTCTTTGCATTTTTCCGAGCTTTTAATGAAGATGCGCTATTCAAGTTAGGGAACTACGGTTGTAAATTAGGTTTGTTGTTTATTGGTTGTTTTTTGCGGGTAATGAGTAAAGAAAGTAACTTGGGGTATATTGTTTTGAGAAACCGTAGTGTTATTAGATCTGCGAAAATGGAGAACGAAAACAAAATTTTGAATGAAGAGGAGGATAACATTGTTTCTATTACTGTAGACGAGCAGGGTACTAGTAGTGATAAGATGGAGGTAGTGAGCGAAATTCAGTTGAATTCAGAAACTAAACAAAGCAGTGCTACCAACAGTCAGAGTAATGAGGAGGAGAGTCCTTCCTGGCTTCGAAACCTGACGATGCTCATAATAGAACAAAACGCGAAATTGGGCCGAACAACAAAATAAGAAATTAGATGAACACTTTAAGATGTTTAATGACTTTACGAAGAGTTTTAGTAGACAACTTGAGGAAGTAGGTCAGGATTGTCAAAGGAGATTGGAGAGAAAAACTGAGGAGTTGGATAAATCATGGTCACAAAAGGTTGATGTCAAAATACAACTAGTATCGGATCAAGTTGACAAGACTAACGAGAAACTTAAAGTTGAATGTGATAAAATAAGAGGGGAATCCGCTGAAAGAGTTGGTCAAATTCAGAGTGAAGTTAACATTTTAAATGTAAAGTGCGATAATAATATTGCTAAAATAGGTAATTTGGAAAACATAATAGAGATCAGTAGAAAAGAAGATAAGAAAGGAGTAGACCGTAAATGTAGTAGTATCTCAGATCAAGTTAAAAATAAAACTGGCAAATGTGTCGAGTAATTGAGTTGATTGAAGGTAAAATAAAGAAAGTACTCAGCACTCAAGAAATAAAAATGCAGGAAATCATGGATGAAGGAAATAGACAGACAAGGGAAGAATTTAGAGCCTGTATAAAAGGAGTTAATAGGAAATTAAAAGAGATGGAGATGCGTGCGTTAAGTAACAGTCAGAAAGACATGGTTATTAAACCAGAAAAGCAGAACGCTGAGATGAGCAATTCGAAGAAAAGGAAGAAAAAACAGAATCAGAGCACAATGTTAGAAGAAATGGTGGAGGGGGATAGTAGAGAAGATGAGAAGAGGGTATTAAGTAATGGTAGGGGAGAAATGAAGGGAAGGCCTAAAGATAGAAATCCCAGAAGTAAAACGAATGAGGAGAAAATTAAGTTGTTAGAAGAAATAATAATTAGGCCACAATACCAAGACAGAGACAGAGCTGGGCTGAGTCATCAAGACCGGATGTAAACAATGACAGACGGCTAGTGATTGAGGGGCGCGGCGGTCCGCAGGTCCATAGAGATATCGGATAGAGTAGCGTAAATAGGGGTTGGAGACTTAGTCGTGTAATTAAAGTGTAGTTATTTACTGTAAATAAACTAGGGAATTATGACGTAGTTATTAAAGAATAACGATAATGAGGTAAAGAGTATGCATAGAGAGTTAAGTAGTGGAGATTTTCAGTTCATGGTTAAACAGAAATATGCATTGATTGATGAAGAATTGATTAAAGTAATAACTATTATGCCAACCATAATGATGAGAATAATAATAATAATAAGGAGAAGAAATAATAATAATAATAATAATAATAATAATAATAATAATAATAATAAGTAGAAGAAATAATAATAATAATGATAATAATAAGGTAGAGATAAATAATTGATCTACGATGATGAGATACAGTAATTAATAATAGTAATGCGGTGAAGAAGTAAGTAATGGTATGTAGTAAAGGAGTTTCATGTGAGGACAGCGAAGTCATCAGTGACTACATCAGGAGAAATTTAAAAATGGTTTAGAGTGGGTGATGGTAAGTCAAGGTGTGATAACCAACACATAATAGGTCATCTAGTACTTGGAGATAAATATGTGCGTATGTATGCATGGGTGTGTTTAAAGAGGAGGGTAGTGTTGTTTTAAGTGATGAGTTTCCTGAAGTGTGTGAGGAAGACCGCGGAGTTGCTAGTGAGAGCGAAGTTTTAGAGGTTGTCAGGTAGGAATGGAGTCTGAATTGGTAAGTAAGATCCATAGTGCAGTGACAGAGGGTAAGCTGGATGGTAAGCAAGGCCATCAGTTACAAGAGGTTTTTGTGGGGTCTAAGTGAACACGTGAAGTATTAATAGATGTTGGGAGTTTTTTGAGCTATAAAAAGAGTGAATGTATGCACCATGGAAAGAACGTAATAGGTGAGTACAGATGAGAGACGATCCAAGTGTTAGTACACAGCCCAAAATATTGCAAGGCGTAATACATAGTTGAACCACTCTTAAATGGCATTGATGATGAGCGATAAGGAATTAATGGTATAGTGTGTTATTGTCCAACACAAGTTTAAAAGTAATAGTAATAATAATAATAATAATAATAGTTATTGGTTGACATAATATTTACAAATTATTTAAAGGAATATGTTTTATTCGAAGTTAATTGATTGGATGGTAGTAGTTAGAAGCTTATCGTTAGTTATTTTGGTTAGGGCATTTGAGCAGTTTATTTTAGGTATATTGTTGACTTATATGCAAGGTTATTAGAACCAGTGAGTGTTGAATTGAGAGTTTTCAATGAACTGGACGTAGGTAGCAAAGTTTTGTTGCGAACGCCACTGCCATCTTGCACTATGGAAGGGCACATGTCCAAACTATTTCTTTTGTTTAAGGGGCCATATGTGATTGAGAGATGCGTAGGGAAAAGCGCATATTCGTTAAAAGACGAGGAAGGGAATATACTAGGGACATATAATATCCACAATTTGAGAAAGTACATTGCTAAGAAGTGAACTTTGTTGCAAGAAGAATATTTCAAGAATTGCGTGTGAAAGTGCTTACGACACCTTAAGGTGTATGTTTTGAAGATAGCTAAGGCATAGCTCAGAGAGCGAATGATCTCTCAGTGTATAAAGTGTTGCGTTGAGTTATGATTCAAGGGGCAACCTAGAAATATGTTCTTTAGGGGCACAGGACAAAAAAAAAAAACAACAATTAACTCAGAATAATTGCAAGAAGAGTGCCAATATGCAATGTGTGAAGGGTAAAATGTATATTTGATGTATATATGTAGTGTATTGGATATATGTTTAGGATATTTATTGTTTTTATATGTTTACAGGAAATGGTTGTAATTTCATAATTCATGCATTCATTATGAAATTAGAGGGGCGTTTGTAATGGATATATGATCCATTACAATATAACCTGGATCAAGCATTGTATGCTTATTATATGAGTTCATTTGTTGTGACGTTCATGTCAAAGCTTGATGTATGTTGTTTATTTATTCGTGTCTGGAGAAGGGATGGTGACCATTTCATTATTGTCAAATTGTATCTATAGCTTAAGGAAATGTAATTTATGAGACTTTGGGCATATTGTTTAGTTAGAGTGTATAGTTAGAATGACGGGGACGGGACAAGAATATGACAATGAAGAAACCCTTTCTTTTTAAGTTTATTTGAAGGCACGGGTGATCGTCGCCTACACCTGTTTGAACAATAGATGTTTTCGAGTTGGAGTACAAGGGTTGGTGCCTGGCCATAAATCTTGAAGACTGCAAATGTAAGTAGGGCTCCAAGGGAGTTTATGATACTCGCCACTACATTGAATAGAGCTTACGAGGCTCATTGTATCTTAATGGAGATATAAATCCTTCATCATGTCTCAAGTCCGTCACAGGTCATCTGGTTGAAGCAATTAAGGCCTGATGAATGTGTATTGTGTCAAGAAAGGAAGATTTGGTAAACAACAACAGACACCTATATAAGATGGAACTTGAAAACCATGGTACCCAGTCTATAGCCAGTTCCACTCAAATCGAGCTAGTCTAACTCAGTGCAGACAGTCTCAACACGGATGGTCCAGGTCCATTCCAGTATCGTTCCGCAGTGGGCGTTAGTGAGCCGCCAATATTGAAGCCCTCATTCTCAATACTTCGCTGGGAGCCGAAGTCAGCCAACCAGCCAGTTTCCAAGACATAACAGGAGTTATGCATACACCAACGCCGATCATCGAAACATGTATTAACTTACAACTGTCTACAGGTCCTCGTCATTAGGAAGATTAGCAGTCAATACTAGTGTAAATGTTCTAAGTCTCAATTGTGGATATTATACGAATTAATTACCGATCATCTTTTATTCCTGCATGTATCAAGCCAATATGGCCCAGTATTGCATTTTCCATGACAAGAGTTGGCATGAGTAAGTTTCATTACCCCACACCTGAGAGAAGAGTTGTGTTAATTAGGAAGGAGCAAGCCGAGGTTAAATTGTTCATCTTTCCACCTAAATAGTGGATGGCGCCCATGGCAATACAAAGTGTATGTCGTCCGTTAGTGGACCAATGTTGTTTATTAATTAGTAGCCGTTACAACATGGATCATTGATTTACTCAAAGAAACGAAAACTATTGGTCATTAAAATTTTCCCCCTTGATATTTCACGAACCCGCAATTTTAGAACGGTGTATGTGGTTTCCATTTCAAACGGTAATTTGATGTCTTCCTATGGTCCATTTTGTTTAGATATTGCCAAAGGACTCAAGTAGACATTTTGTATTATTATTATTATAGTAGATTTTCTATTTTTGACAGACGCTGGGACAGCCAAGATGTAGCTGATAGTTTCTTTATTTACTGGGAACTTTTTTGTAGAGCATAGTATTTAATTGAATTGAACAATTATACGGTATATTGTTAGGCCTGCAAGCTGTAACGACCTCTGAGTCTAGTTCTCGGGGAGCCAATGTGACAGCACAAAATGATAACCCCTATCTAAGGAATGCGCCGAGCTCTATGTCTGATGGCGTGAGAACTCACGTGACATTATTTCCAGGCTCTCTGCTGTGCGACAGCAGTGAACAGTTATTTAATGACGCAAAATAGTGCAAACTTACAAGTTTATTCCAGTAATGTTTATACGTGAGAAAATGTTATATTAAGCGAAATATGAAAGCACGCTGGTGTTCCCATTGGACATCAGATTCAGACTCGCACGTGCATGATAACGTAATTGCGAAACGTGGGAAACTGTTGATAACGCATGAGGAGTGACTTATAGAGAGAGGTCTTAAATATTTCCACTCTCACTTGTCTAATATTTGTCTAAGGCGACTGTATATTACTGTGCGCTGTGATTGAAGTGAACTCTTTCGGCGGTATCCTTTGCCACATTTTTAGAGGTAAGTTTAGTTTGTTTTTGGATCTTTTAATACTAATTTATATTTAAGTATTATTTACTAGCATTTATTATTTATTGATTGTTTATTTTATTTTCAGATATTAGTACTGTGTCTTGCTTATATTTTTTGAGACCTCCTGGCTGGCTCTACCCTCGCGCAACAGCAACCCGATAGTAACATACTCTTAAGCATGCTTAAGAGGTGAGTACTAGTTAGTATTGAAAGTCATTTATTCTTTTATTTATATATTTATTGTCGTATATTTTTTATCTGTTTTCAGGTGTAACTGTAACATACTGGCTTTATAGTGACCAAGCTTGCAGGATTGAATTCCAGAGCAGTCAGTGGTTGCATTTAAACATTTTTGAGGTAAGTTTATTATTATTATTATTAATGGCTTCTGGTGTTTTAATGGTAATTGATGTTTAAATTATTGATTGGATTTCTTTGATTGATTCATTGATATTATTTATTGTTTTATAGATCATTGGTGTACGGTTGCCTGTTGGTTGGGTGATTGCTGTGCCTGGAGCAGTCAGTGGTAGCATAATCTTTATATTTTCTGAAGTAATTTCATTATTATTGGTTTTCGGTCTTTTAATACCAATTGATGCTAATGTTATTGATTTATTTCATTTATTGACTGATTGATTCATGTTATTTATTGTTTATAGATAATTGGTGTACAGTTGCCTGTTGTCTGTGAGGAGACCATTACACCTCAGCCCACGCGAAGGGAAAAGCAAACTTAATGAGCTAAGGTAAGATTTCTTTTTTATAAGCTGTTTGGATTTGTTTTCTGTAATATTGTTTTATGGAACGCATGTATTAACCTGAATTGATGACTGTATTCATTATGGTTTATTTTATTTCTTTCTAGATATTTGGAATAGCTCTACCTCTGTTATATCGTTGCCGCTTAAAACCCGAGAAGTGCTCAAGGGGAACGCCGAACACGTGCTACCAACTGTTGAAACCTCAGGTAAGACTATTTTACAATTATGGCCTATTCTACCACCAGTAACATTCTAATGTGGAAACCCCTTGACTGTTGTTTAAGGACACGGGTGTGCTCAGGTCGAGTGGCTAATATTAATGAAAATATTATCCCCAAGGAATTTTTAGAGTCTTGTTTCCCAACTTTTAGTGAGCAAATATATACTGCCTTTGGATTGCAAATGGCTTTGAAAGTAAATAAGGAGATGGTATGGGATTTTGCGTAAAAGAAATGATATAGAACACAAATAAAATATTCATTTTTGTACAAAAATGCAAGAGCTGCTTGTATCCGACAATTTGGAACTGGTACGAGACTCACTGTGTAAATGCCTTGTCATCCAAATTTGATAAATTACAAGAAGGACCCAGCGGCCTTGCTTTGGAAAAAAATGCATCACCTACAAATTAATATTTGTATTTTTTTTGTCGTGTGGCCTCCTGAGAGACCGTGTGCAGGTATTTCTAGTCGACGCCCGTAGGCGACCTGCATGTCGGGATGAGAGATGGGATGGATGAAGATGAATGAAACTGGGCAAGGATGTGGAAGGAAGTGGCCGTGGCCTATCAGAAGGTACCGTCCCAGCATTTTCCTGGTGTTGAAATGGGAAACCACAGAAAACCATTTCAAGGACGGTGGGGCTCGAACCCAGCAGAGAGCCACTGCTGTCGGTATTTGTAAATTGAACACTATGAATGCTGGGTCAAGATACTGTATATTCCTATACCACGAGCGATAGCTTTGGAAAAGGCCGTGGTAAACATAAAGAAGCGGGACGATGATTGTTTTGTTTGGACGGTGGCTGCCTATATGCAGCCAGTACATTACCGTCATGTTAGCAGACCAGGAAAGTACAAGGCCACATTTGATTTTTTAAAACAATATTTAAATTTAACTCGTGTTTCGTTCCCTGTGGATTTACTATGATCCACAGGTTTGTACAGGATAATCCCGACTAGTCTTTCATGGTCTATGGCCTTGACGGTGATGAAATTATGGGTCCTCTTTATGCTACAAAAAAGGAGATATGACACCACATTCATCTTTTATGTTTATCTGTAGTGGATGTGAATCACTAATGCCTTCTACAAAATTTCAGTAGATTAGTAGGCAGTCAACTGTCAAAAACACACGATAAAAAGCACATTTGTGATCGTTGCCTACAGTATTATAAAACCCCTACTCTTTTGGAACGACATAGGGTAGATTCCAAATCACAGGAGGCAGTCAGACTAGTTCTACCGCAAGGGGATGATGCTGTGTTAAAATTTAAAAACATACACAAGCGGGATACGGTTCCTTTTGTGGTGTTTGCTGATATTGAGGCTCTCACCTCGACCATGCCGGGATGCAAACCAGATCCCATCAGGAGGTCAACCACACCTATTCAGAAGCACGAAGCCTTTGCCTTAGGACTGAATGTCGTGTGTTCGTATGACCACACAAAGTTCTATTGTAAATGCTACCAAGGCCTATATTGTGCTAAATGGTTCTTAGATGAACTTATAGAGTTGGATGACTATGTACAGGGGTTACTGCTAAACCAAATACCCATGAGCCTAACTCGAGAACAACTGGAACAGTATGAGCATGCCACGACATGCCACATTTGTAAAAAGCCACTTGTAAGTGCAGAGGACACGGTTCGAACAACTCACACTTTACGGGGGGGGGGGGGGGGGGGGGGGTGTATTCGAGGGGCTGTGTAACGTGAATTACCCAGTTCCTCGATTTAAAAGTGTTTTCTTCCACAATTTGACGAGCTACGATTTGCAGTTCGTGATTCGTGAATTGGGGCATATCGGCAAGGGGACATGGTTGTGAAGCAAGTTTTGTATTCGATTCCTTGACTATTTTAACTTCATGGGCTCATCCCTTGACAGCCTAATGAATGGCTTGGATGAAAAGGAATTGAAATACACCAGGAATCATTTTGAGAATCCTGAACACTTTAAATTGTGCTTCCGGAAAATGTATATTCCAGTATGATTTTTGCAATAGTTGGGACGTGTTAAAGCTGAAGGCTCTGCCACCACAAGAGAAATTTTATTCCATGCTAACACGTAGACCCGCTTCAGATGAAGACTATGCCCATGCATGCAATGTATGGCAGGTGTTTAATACAAGCACTCTAGGGGATTATGCTATGCATTACCTATAACTCAATGCATTGCTGCTCACTGATGTGTTTGAAAATTTCCGTGAGTTGTGCCAGCACATCTACGGATTAGCTGACTGCTCTGGAATTCAATCCTGCAAGCTTGGATACTATAAAGCCAGTGTATGTTACAGTCACTCAATATCTGAAAACAAATAAAAATATTATACATTAAATAAATAATCATCCAATAAATCAATAAATAAATGAATAAAACTTTCAATGCAATATAGTACTTACCTCTTAAAAATGTTTAAGAGTATGTTACTATCGGGTTGGTGTTGCACGAGGGTAGAGCCAGCCAGAAGGTCTCAAAAATACAAGCACAGGTACAGTACTAATATCTGAAAATAAAATAAGCAATCAATAAATAATAAGTACTAGTAAATAAAATTTAAATGTAAATTAGTATTAAAGATCCAAAAATATAAACTAAACTTTCCTCTATAAATATTGCAAAGTATACCGCCGAAGAAGTTCACTTCAATCACAGCTCACAGTAATATACAGTCGCTTTAGACAAATATTAGACAAGTGAGAGTGGACATATTTAAGACCTCTCTCTGTAAGTCACTCCACATGCGTTATCAACAGTTTCCCATGCTTCGCAATTCTGTTATCGTGCACGTGCGAGTCTAAAGTCCAATGGGAACACCTGCGTGGTTTCATATTTCGCTTAATATTTCCTCACGTACAAACATTGCAGGAATAAACTTGTAAGCTTGCACTATTTTGCGTCATTAAATAACTGTTAACTGCTGTCGCACAGCAGAGAGCCGAGAAACAATGTCACGTGTGTTCTCACGCCATCAGACATAGAGCTCGGCACATTACTTATATAAGGGTTATCACGTTGTGCTGTCACATCGGTTCCCCGAGAACTATCCTCTGAGTTCGTTACAGCCTGCAGGCCTGACAATATATAATTTTTCAATTCAATGAAACACTATGCTCTACAAAGAAGTTTCCAGTAAATAAAGAAACTATAAGCTACATCTTGGGTATCCCAGCGTCTGCCAGAAATAAAATTCTACTTTAATAATAATAATAATAATTTTAAAAATGTGTACTTGGGTCCTTTGGCAATATCTAAGAAAAAAAAGGACCATAAAAAGACATCAATTTACCGTTTAAAATGAACCCACATACACCTTTTTAAAAGTACGGGTTCGGGACATATCAGGGGGAACATTTCAATGACCTAATAGTTTTCGTTTGTTTGGGTAAATCAATGGTCCATAGAAAAGGGGACTTCGCCTCGAGTAAAACGAGCCGTCACATAAGTTTGTAGGTTTACTGGTTTGCGAGATATCGGCTAAAGTCGGGCAGCAACATGCAGTCGCGGTGCGTGCTTTAACGCTCACGGCTACCGGTGGTGCAGAATTCTCCCTAGCCATCCCCTTTCCTCTCCCTTCCCCTTCCTTCTTGGGGTATCCCATCTTGGGATAGGTACTACTACGGCTCAATCAAATAAATTAATAAATAGCTAAACATTTATCAGGTATGCCCTTTTGGAAAAATACCAAAAATAAAAAATAAAAAATAAATTAAAATTACATAAATAATAAATTAATTACATAAAATAAAATTTTAAAAAGGGGGTAAAATCAAACATTTTCAAAATGTGTAGTTAGGTCCTTTGACCAAATTTAGAAAAATAAGTGGTCAATGGGAAAGGGGGCTTCATCCTGAGTAATTTGGCACCTGACACGATTAGAAAAAATATCTCTGTTAACATAGCTATCACAATAAATCAATCGATAATTACCTAATAATGATAATAAATATTCAGATTAGCAACGTTATCTCTCTCACGGCCTCGTGATAGGTTTACTGTATTCTTGTTTAAACTGCGCCATGATCTTAACCAATCCCCACATATCACTACCAACATAGCCATGCGTCATAAGTACAATGTCTATTTAAAAGTTAATAACCTAGTGGTTTTGGGTGCTTTGAAAAAATGAGTGGTCCATGCGAAAGGGGGGGTGGGGGGGGGGGGGTCCCGAGTAATTAGATACCTCACACAACTTCCTCCGATCATTGGTTCGGGACATATTAAAAAAGTCAGTGACATACTAGTATTGGGTAATTTGGTTAAATGAGTGGTCCAAGGGAATAGGGGTGTCATCCTGAGTAATTAGACACCTCACGTGACCATCTCCAATAATAGGGATGTATAGAACTAGCACCGATAGAGCGCACTGCTGTTGTACTGGGTAAGCGCAAGGCGCTCTTCATTTGTTTCCTGTGTTCTCATGCCGCTAATATGTACGAATTTAAGTTGTTTAAATGGTTATTTTCGCGACTATGTCGAGCTATTGCTGTGTTCCACTGTGCAAAAATCAGGGAAGCCCGCTTTCGTTTCACCAATTTCCACAAAATAAAGAAATGCTATTAGAAGGAAAACTTTAGGTGAAAAAAATCTGACCGAATATATTAATGTGTGTTCCCATCATTTACAAACCGATGACTTCACGAAAACTCTATTGTATAAGTGTTATTTACAAAGGGAAATAATTCCTCTATTGTACCTATAAACTGATTAGACATTTCGATAACAACCACTTAATTTATGCGTTTGTATTTGAAGGTGAGAGGGCAGAATTAAAACCGGGCGTTCTTCCATAGCTTTTTCCGTGGACCTCGAACGCAACAAAAATACGGAAGAGGCCATACACAAGAAATTTGCCGGATTATCACGATAAGCCTACAATATCGGAATCTGTAGAAATCATCTCCATTGAAGTACGGGAAGAAAACGTCAATATACACGAAAAAGTGAATGTAACATTCCTGACTCCCATTTTCAAAGACATCAATATTCGCACAAATACTTCAAGAATAAATGTCGCAACATTAACAGTCACAAACGTATGGTTGGTTTCTTGAAATCAGAATTAATCGTCAACTTCCATCTGCCCGACGGAGACTGACTTCTACATTCTTGAGACATAGATGAATGGAAACAGTTCGTGGCCCTAAAGCAGGGATTCTCAAACGTACCCCCATGTCCTTTCTCAGGGATACGGGAACGATTCTTATTGAGAAATTGACAAAATGACATAAGAATCAAACGTTGCGATGCATTTTCGAGGTATACCGGTACAATACCGGTATCTAACTTTCTTTGATTATGTTTACCCTTAAAACATGACAGTTTCATCTAAGCTATCAACCTCAAAAAATGACATGAATCGAATTCTATAAGCAAGGGGAGCAAGTGAATATTTAAATCTCTATTTATGATTTAAGATATTTTAAGTCTTATGGAGATATATTTATCCATATAGGCCTACAATATTCAAGTAATTGTAAACTTTAGGAGAAAGCATGCTGACTCATATTCATTATTTGAATAATAAAGCGTGTTAGAATTTTGTTATTACCGCTGTATGAACTCTTCCTTCCTCCCACTAGATTTAGCGCCTCTGGACCATAGCTAATTTTGCAGCTGTTTAACGCGTAAACGCTGAAAATCGTCCATAATATATTAGGAGGTATACCTATTGAATTAATTAATATAGTTTTGGAGTAAAATTAGGGAAGATATAATTTACTTTAGCTTTGAAAACTCGGTCACAATTTATACATTCCTCGCAGCTGACTGGGGGAAACATAAGACGATCGCCTTGCTCTTACCCAGTACTAAACGAGCGCTATCTGGCGCGAACTTTCTCCAGCTACATCCCTATTTGTTAGCGAGATATCGCGTTGGGGACTGGTACTAGGGTGGCTCAACAAGATGTGGCGGAGAATTCCCCCTAGCCCACTACTATTGAGTACTGGTGAAACATTTCATGTAGCAGCCATTTTGGATCGATCTCAATGTACGCCACAGAATTATATACCAGGAAATAAATATTCTAATGACAGTTCGCTATGCAGACTTTCAATTGGATCACTTGAATTGGATACGGGTGATGAGAATATGTGTTTGAAACTTCAAACTGCTGTGATCTTGATTTTTGAAAACAGTTGAACATATGGATGACGTATCTCTACTTAGTATAAAACAAAGTCCCCGATTCTTGGATATTACGGGTAAACTCGAGAACCACTGGATGGATTTTGATCCGGTTTTCACCATTCTGTAAGGGATATATCGAGAATGATTTCTGTAGAAAATAATTTATTTATGATCAAAGGAAGCCGAGCAGTAACGATTTCAGTGGAAAAGTCGAAAAAAACCTGGCGTCTGAGCGCTTTGTAAGCTTACGCTGGGCAAACCGTTAAACATATCTAAATACTATGAGTGTAAGAATTGTTCAGCATGAAATGTTCTACAAAAAAGTCCTGGAGAGCATATGTCTATCTTCAATACATCGCCCACTATAAGTGTTTTTACGTTTTAATTTCTTCCAACCATGTCCATTCAACTACTGAGGTGACAGTTTACGAGCTAGCTAAGGGAAAGTCCATCATCCCTGTTACAGCCTAGCTAGCGGGCGAACCTATTGCCTCAGATACAGCCAGCAGCAAACCGTCAAGTCAAGTTGAGTTAAGACTTCTGAGAAGGGTGTGTTTGGAGTTTCCCTGGAAGTGCAACTCGGGTTTTCTTAATTTCGCCTGTGAAACACAGTCAAGTTTGGATGGAAGGGGGATTTGAGTTTCATTCCCTGGAAGTGTAACTCTCATTTCGCCTGTGAACTTTTCGTTCCGCAAAATTCACAGTCAATTTAAGATTGGACGGAAGGGGGGTTATATTATATTAAATTATACTGATTGGCGTATAATCTCTACTTAGTATAACACAAAGTCTCCGATTCTTGGATGTCATGGGTAATCTCGAGAAACACTGCATGGATTTTGATGCGGTTTTCACCATTCTGTAAAGGATACCTCGAGGAAGGTTTCTGTAGAAAATGATTTATTTATGATTAAAGAAAACCAAGCAGTAACAATTTCAGAGAAAAAGTCGAAAACAAATCCTGGCGTCCTTGCACTTTTTAAGCTTACGCTGGGCAAACCGTTAAAAATATCAATATACAATGAGTGTAAGAATTGTTCGGCATGAAAAGTTCTACAGAAACGCACGCGAGAGCACATATCCATATTCAATATATCGTCCACTATAAGTGTTTTTAGATTGGACGGAAGGGGGTTTTGTGTTTCATGCACCTCGCCATTCTTAAATTACGTCTGACAAGAATTTGTTGCACATGCATCTCCATGATAATATAGTTAATAGTCCAGTCAGTGATTTTAACCCATCATGCCGAGACGTTAAACGGATATAGATCGTAGTTCATTGACATCGTAAAGAAGCGCTTATCACGTAATGCATTCACAACTGTTCCCGGGCGAAGCGTGGCCGGGTTGCTAGTACAGTATATATAGATCTAAGTAAAATTTCCCTGTGTATGATTCACTTAGCTCGGCTGATTAGATCACCAGAAAAGTAATTTTAAATATTTGAAATTTGCACGTCTACCATGTTGTTTTTGTCTTTAGTATATATTTAGTCTCATATACAGTATGTGCTTACTTAACAGCATCCTGTGACCACACAAAATTTCATTACGATTGCTGTAATAGTTTCGGAGATATTGAACGCCGGTGAAAGATTTCGCAGGTCACCATGTTGGATTTGTAACACTTATTAAGATTTAAAAGGATCGATTGTGGTCGGATGGCGTAGTAGTCAGTCCTCACCAAGTTTCATTGAAATCGCTCTAGTCAATCAAAACCTATTACGGGGACACAAAAACACACACGCGTGCACACGGACCTATCGGGTATACCCATTGAATTAGAAACACTAGTTCAATTAAGTTAGACGGCTTTTACCATGTATACTGTACAATCATGGCGATGTGAATGGCCACGGCCTCCAGAGTCTACTGTTTCCTGATTCAGTGTAAAATGATAGAACATCGCGCCTCCCATGCTAAGGGCTACCGAATGCACTGCTTCAGGCGAACTCAAACTCGTAATGTAGCCGTAAATGCGCTTAACAGGCGTAATGCTATGAAATCCATATTCTGAGGAATGGGAATGTCAATGTGTTAATAGAGTTTCAACGGCAGACATATGATCCTTTCGTGTTGGTAACTGTTGAGGTAGGAAAATGATCATATCACTGATCAATTATTAGTAATACTAAACTTGATTTGAATTTCACACTTCCTCATTCATGTAGCCTATATATAATTAACTACGGTAAGGTATCAGTTATCACACAAGAGGATGGATTACACCAATTATTGTTGATTTAAGCCCACTATGGAGTGCGTATGTCAAGTTCTCCTTCGATGCTCTCTTTCGTTCCCAATATCTCTTGAGCCAGGTTAATAATTTTTCTTTCTCTCCTGTGAGAGGGGTCTCCGAGACTTTGTTATTTCGGGTGGTGGGGACCAAGAGTTAACCATACCACAAAATTTGGAACGATCTTGGACATCAAGGGCAGATATCCCAGCGGAATCCTAGTCTTTTTGTACTTCATTGATTACATGAATATAGGCTACTGTGTGGATAATATATTTTCACTCAGCGACAATAGCCTAATTGCTACATGTAACATGCTCCATCTATTCAGTTATGCAATCTCAGCAACAGATGATACGATTTTGTCATCGACATTCCATTAAATGCATGCAGTAATTCGGTGTGCATTGCTTAGAGTGTGTCCATTCACCGGCGGGTTCATTCAGAATTCATCATGTAAAATTGTTTGCGTAATATAAGGTCTTACGAAATAATTTCAAGAGCTTCTTGGTTCCAGACGTAACGTTATCAACCGAATACCTCAATAGTGAATACTGGTTAAAACACGTTTAAAAAATGGTATTCTGCCCGAAGGCAGGTCCGAGGCTTCGAGGAGGCTATCCTCAGCCGGAGTTTACGTGCGGTAGGGTGGCCAGGCCTTTCCGCTCCTCCTTGTGTTGGCCAACAGCGCACAGTACCTAGAACCGACATATCATCCAAGTTCCGAACACGCACAATGCTGCTTAACTACGGAGTTCTCATGAGATCCGATGTTTCAATATGGCCAGGCCGTTGGCTTTAAAACACATAGGTCCTAACATTGCGTTTTTAAATATATTCACCAAAGTTCGTTTTCTCCAGGTGTACCATGGAGTGGCCTGCTTTTAATACTAGCCTGTACTGTATAATTTTCCCCGCACACGTGCTGACGATTCTACATATTCATACACACACTTCCATCCACTTTTCAGACTTTAAAAACTCTTTAATCTACTTGATGAAAAGCTGAAAGTAAGTCATCCTCCTTCCTCACAAGCAAATATGATGTGGCAGATAATACGAAGTAAATTTTTTCGACCAACATATTTGTAATGCTAAAATGAGTGCTTGCGAGTGCAATTTCTTTGCATGTTGATTGTGCAATTAATTGGAGCGTAGGAAAGCATGCTGTTTGGTTTAAAGTCCGATAAAATCAAATTTCTTACGTGAATGAAGCTTTTCTATAATACTATACATCTCCTGAACATGTAAACTGCAGTAATGGTATCCCCAAAAATGTGTTAAACGTAACTTCACTATACATTAACAACTCCTAACAATTGCCACCTTTTCACATTTATCATATAGTCCTTTCAAATGGTTAAAGCAATGGTTAGAAATAGTTTTTTTTCTTCTGATAGCCCAGCCCAGGCAGCACACAAACGTACCAAAGCGCACGTTGAATTCACGGCGAGGGAACTGCTCTTCTGATAATCCAGTCAGCACACAACCGTACAGATGCGCGCGTTGAAATCGCGGCGAGGGAACTGCTCTTCTAACAGTCCAGCCAGCACACAACCGTACCGATGCGCATTGAAATCGCGGTTAGGAAACTGCTCATCTGATAGTCCACCCGTCACACAACCGTACTAATGAGCGCGTTGAAATCGCGGCGAGGAAACTGCTCGTCTGCGTTCTTCTGCTCCGCCATTTTCTCTGACTGTGCACTGACTGGTTGTTCATGCGGCAAGCAGCAACCATAATAGCTTAAAGTTTCGTGAATCAGAAACACAAGATGCACATCACAGACCGCCTCTGAACGACCAAACTGCATGGCTGCACTGCACCAGGGACTGACACTTTATTTATTTAATTTATTTATCGTATGGCTTTTAGTGCCGGGAATGTCCGAGGACATGTTCGGCTCGCCTGAGTCTGTAGCTGCTTCCAGCGGACACCCTTAGAGAGAGCTACAAGTTCCGTTCAATTTCAAGTAGTTTCAACTTTCGCTACCAGATATCAATGATATCTAGTGGTGAACGTTGGAACTTTGATAGAGCGTTCCGACGAAATATAACCCAACAATTTAGCTTCACACAAGTTTAGTCTGTGGGAGGATCATTTACATGCCATAAATCTATGACATGGGACCGCCGACTTTACTTCCCCTCCAATGGAAGGCATACTGAAGGATTTTAACGCTCTTAAAAATCCGAAGACTTCGGCCGGGTTTGAACCCGCTATCTTTGGCACAGCAGTTCAGCATGCTACCAACTACGCAACCGAAGCCGCTGGCACTTACGGTTTGACAACGCACCACAAGGCTATTCAGGGGTCTGGTTTAAACATGCACTTGCATGCTATAACTATAATCTCTTAAAAATATTTTTTATAGCATGCGAGTTCATTTCCAAACGTACGCCAACACTAAAACATATTTTCTTAGTTTTCCACACAGTTCCTGTATTGTCGGACAACAAATAGCATGATTCGGGATTGAAACAACGTGACGATCATGCGGAACGGCAGACACTTAAACAATCAAGTCCGCCTCGTTACGCAGTAGCTAGCATTCTATGCTGTCACCGCGGAGGCCCGGGTTCGTTTTCCGGCTCCGCCAAGGAATTTAATTTTGGTGTGAGGGCTGGAACGAGCTATACTCAGCCTCGTGAAGCAAAAATGAGAAGAGGTGCGTTCGATTCCTACCTCATCCATTCTGGAAGTTGTGTTCAGTAGTTTCCCACCGCCACTCCAGGCAAATGCCCGGATGGTACTGCCCGCGAAAAATGAATTATTTGGGACTAAAATGAGAATATTTTTCGAGCCCATTATATAATTTAACAAGGCAATATAAATCCTGGAACCTGACGCAAACCAGTCGTGTTAGTGTTTCGAGCAGGCAGGGAGATTCCAATCACGTGATATGTTGCGCAATAGAAGATCCTAGAAGCTTGAAATCGACATAGCAACAGTGAATTAGCTATGAAATATTATAACTATTGTTATAATTTATGTCATTGGACATAAGGCCCCAGCCAATGAGGAGAGGTCTTATTGAAGACGGGATTACCTTGAACTATATTATATGGAGAATTTTTAAATTTAGGCCCCAAGAAGGATATTTTATTCATTGGTAATGAGAAGAAAATTAAAGGAAAATATTACAGATACTTTGAAAGTCGCCGAAAGGACCAATTACGCAGTAATAAGCATTTTTAAAGTGCGCGCTAAATTTGTGGTGGGAGACAGAAATGGCGACCAGAATTTCGACTTAGGAGAGGGAATGCCAAGCAATCGTGTTCTTATTCCTACAAACTTTGAAGAGTGTAGAGGTGTATTCCGAGGTAACCGAGGTCCCGAAGGTTTGATCCGAGTACGGTGTTCGACTACTCGTGGAGATAGCGCGATTGCAGGGTAGATATTGGAGATCCCCGTGCATACAAACTAGGCGAAGTTCGCAAGAGACTTCATATTGTGTTTTCTCATTGTTAGTTGAGATTATACTTCAGCTATTTGAATATATATATAGTATAGAGCGCATACTATTATTCTACGAAATTTAAGCGTCACAAACAGAATACTTTCGAAGATATTAACTTTTTAGAAGTGTATAACAAAAGTGACGGACGCAGAGCTGTAAAGCATATTAGTTGGAACGAGATTGCAGCGAACAAAGTCCAAGTGAGTAACAGTGATTGACTTTAACATTGGAGAAGCATACTAACATTAATTAATTATGACTGCTAATGTTCATCGAGAATTATTATTCGATATTTGTCACATATTTGAGATAATGAACTAAGGACTTAATGCACCAGGAGCATATTTGTAGCAGAGATATAGATGCAACTTGGAGCTTCGTTAACCTGAATACTGTGTAAAGTCCCGAAGACCTTGTTGGAGCGATTTCTGATGGAATTTTTAGCCGGAGCCTATTAGAAATTAGCAATCCAGCTTTGCTATGGATTTCCAACAGGCAACTTCCCGAATTTACGGGTAAAGTAGGGATGGCGCCCTAACTAAGGGGCTATGAAATTAGCTTCGTAGAGCCTTTAGAAGTTGTTGGTTCGAACATTTCTAGTGGAAGAAATAATTACCAAACTTGTGGGATGTCTAGTCCAATTTTGGTGGATGTGAGTGCAATTATATGGATATTTCTGAGTTGTATTTAGTAAGATTGCACTCTAACAAAATATCAGATCTTATAGAAAACCTGAGATAGGAATGACAGGTGGAAAGTTTCGAAAACAACCTATGATCTCGTTTTTTTTATCGGTTCATGGCAGTTGTTAGTCATGTTTAATATAAAGCTAACTTGTTTTAATGATAGTAGAGTTCCATTATGGTAGTATATTTAAAGTAGATCACAAGTGAACGAACAGTATGAGCAAGTTTATTAAACACAAGGGTGTTAAGTTAATATTAAGATATCGACTGACATTAAGGTGCCCAAATACATGGAGGAAAGCATTGTTCGAATGTTGTTATCTTGCTCTGTTTTTGTTTTGAATATGTCCCTATAGCAGTTTGAATTATTGTATTGTTGTAATGGCAGCTGAGGATGTGAGGAATCTGTTGGAGGAGATGCAGGAGAAATTGCAGGACAGTTTAAAGAGTGTCAAAGGTGAGATAAAAGAGAATTTGAAAGTGAATATGCAGGATATGCAATGTAAATTTCAGAGACCTGGAGCAGCTTAAAAGAGAACGTAAAGAGGATCTTGACATATTAGTAAAGGTAGTTGAAAATGTTGTTGAATCTATTGCAGAGAAAAGTTACTGATTGTGTGAAAGAGAGTTTCAAAGAGGAAATTCAGGGAGTTCAGACTTCCTTGGATGGCTTACAGACTAGTGCCTCTGATATGAATATAAATGTAACGCGTTTACAGGCCAGTTCCAGAGAGATACAGGACGATGAAAGAGGTATACGGACAAAAGTCGATAGTGTCCAAACTGATGTCGCTAATGTCCAAACTAAAGTTGATAGTGTCCAAGATAAGATTGATAGTGTCCAGATTAATGTTGCAAATGTCAGACTAAAGCCGATAGTGTCCAGACCGATGTTGGGAATTTTAGATCTGATGTTGCTAAGGTTCAGGGAGATGTCAGTAATGTCCAAACTAAAGTCGATAGTGTCCAAACAGATGTCGGTGATGTCCAAGTAGATATTAATAACATGCAAGTAGATATCAATGGTGTCCACACTGATATCAATAAGATGCAAACCGAGGTTAATACTATGTTTGTAGATGTCACTAAAGTCCAAGGGGACAACCCGTTTCAGCCTAGCCATATATGGCACGCTGCAATTTTGGTACGATTATCACGTGTAATTAGGAGAATTTAAAATTTCTGTTGTTGGTTGCACTTACTTGTTGCATATAATGTGTGACTCAGCTGTGATTACTTATCAGCTGCGTGCTTTGTTGTAGCATTGCATTATTGAAGTGAGAGGTGCGCACCTTGATGAAAAGAAATGAATTCACAAAACTGGTATGCATTTTATATGAACGACATAAGTTATTCTGCGGAACATCCTTTTCATGCTACGTACTGTGAAGTCCAACGTTTCAGTACATTATGATACTTTGTCTGATTATTCATAATTGACTGAGCTATTTACAAACACATATTGCCGTGCTATATATGGCACACTAGGCAGATTAGTCGTTTTTACTTTTCGATTGGTTTAGTTTGGCTGTACATGGATACTAGAGGAGGAATAATATGGAAATGAGGTGTATGCCATCATCATAAAACCTCCTGACTCAAATATTGAATCAGATGAGGACTCTGCAGACGAAAATGCTGGTGGGCTGGTAACCAATCCTGGGCTTTGACAACTGCAGATAGGAGCAGAAGCAGTATTGCAGAACAAAGAACGCATAGTCGATGTTTCATCCTTTTCTCTCGATTCTACTGACCCACAAGTGAACTCTCAGAGTTCTCAACTACTCTTCGCTATTGATAAGAAGACATACCATGACTGGAAAGCGAGGATCTCACAGAAGCCCATTATCCCCCTGTAGTGACTACACAAACTATAGAAACGTATACCCTGTTGACTTGTTTGATTTGTTTTGTGATAAAGAGCTTATAGATGTTTCGCAAACTATGCTCTCCTCAAGAAGTGTGCTGATCCAAAGATTTCAGTAGATGAAATGTTTCAATGGAATCCTTATTCTGCCTGGGTGCAATCCCCGTCCCGTTAGAAGGAACTGCTTTTACTTGGGTGCTGACATGAGAAATGAAATTGCTTACCACCCTTGAGACGAGACTGTTTCGATACAACAGTATAATGTGGTTCTTGTACGCATGCGATATTACTGTACAAATAAAAATAATTATTGTGATAAAATGTGGAAACTTGGGCTACTCACCGACGCACTAAAAATGAAATTTATTTCCAATTTTTGTCCAAAGCAAAACCTGCCTCATGATGAATGCATGGTAATATATTATGGCAGACATGGCTGTAAACAATTCCTAATAGACAAGCTTATTAGATTTGGGTACAATGTATGGTTTTTAATAGTACCCAAGTGTACCTTGTAGATTGTGAAATGTACCAAGAGCAAAATCTTTGTAAAAATGAACAGTACGAGTAGGTTTCCGGTAAAGCTCCGGCGCCCTTGATTCAAATGGCAGACGCGTTTCCAGAGGAAGTGAAGCCCCTGGGATTCAGGTTCTAGTGTATTTTGACAACATATTCACCTCTGCTGGGTTACAAACTCACTTGCGACCCCGAGGATGTAGTACAGGAACAATCCGCGAGAATCGCATCCCCCAAAACAGTGAATTGATCCCGTCGAAGCAAATGGTTAGAAAGGAACATTGGGGTTACTATGAGTACTGGAGCAGTGAAGAGAACGGAACAATCATTCGATAGCTGGACAACTCTTCTGTCACAATTGCTTCAACAATGCACGGAGTTCAGCCAGTTTTTGGCGCGTTTCGGTTCTCTAAACAGGAAATAAAAGGAGAATCGTTGTGCCATGACCATGTGCGTTTGGAAAATATAAGCAGAATATGGCTGAAACTGACCAATCGGACGAAAACATTGGAATGTATAGAATACACATCCCAGAGAAAAAGTGGTGGTGGCCTATATTTTCGTGGTTGATAGATGTGTCCATTCACAATGCTTGGGTCAGCTACAATTTAGAAGACGTATTGTTCAGTACTACCTAACATCGAACCCAACATTACCCAGAGGACCCGGCCGTCCTAGGAGTTCCCCACATTCTATCTGCATAAAATAAGACATCAGGTATGGTGGGATAAACCATTTGGTGGCCATGGTCCTTGATAAGAAACAGAAACGCTGTGCTGCTGAAAACTGTCAAGGTCGTCCCCACACCATGTTCATCAAATGTGCAATAGGTCTGTGTATAGTGATTTTTGTACCATTACATACCAAATAAGGCATTGGAGGTAAACAAATGACTAGAAATAATAGTGTTGTAATTTATTTCACATATATAGTTGTATTGTACAAGGGTTGGAACTTAAGTAGTGGCAACTATTTATTATCAAGAGATACAAAAGTGGTACATGTTAGCAAACTTTGCAGTCCTTCAAAGTAGTCACCAGCGTGGTGTAGAACCCGTTGCCAGCGATGTGGAAGTCGTAGTATACCATTCGCCGAGCCCGTTCTGTCGATGGTGTGCATGGAGCGGTCTACAACCTGTCGAATCTCTGCAACAGTTCAGAAGCGAGTGCCACGAAGTGGTTCCTTCATCTTAGGGATTAAATCTAAGTCACAAAGACTTAAGTCAGGGGAGTATGGTGGATGGTGCAGTTCTTCCCAGCCCCATCGACCGAACAAATCTGCCACAGCTCCCGCTGTATGCGCCCGAGCATTGTCGTGCAACATGATGGGTGGTTGCCGCAGAAAGTGTGGGCGCTTCTTTCGCAATGCTGGGCGCAGGTGGTGCTCCTAAAACGAACAATAATGCTGTGCATTGACAGTCTGCCGTGGAGGGACGTAATGCGTTAGGATCACTCCATCACAGTCGTACACGAGGATCACCATCACCTTCACCGCACTGGGGGTCTGACGGACTTTCGGGGTGACCCATGATGCCGCCATTCGTTCGATTGGCGTTTCAAATTGGGATCGTAGGATCTGACCCATGTCTCATCCAGGGTGACGATACGGCTTAGGAACGTCTCTCCTTCGCGCTCATAGCGCTCCAAGTGAGTCTTGGCAGCCTCGTAGCGCAACCATTTGTTCATTTCAGTCAACACATGCGGCACCCATCGTGATGCAATTTTCCTCACGCCCAGGCGTGCCTTCAGGATGTGCAGCACAGTCGTATGCGCCCATCCGGTGTCATGGGTGAGCTCACGAATCGTCTGGTTTCGATCACAGTCCAGTAACGCGTCAAGAGCATGCACGTCTTCTTCATTGACGCTCGTAGGACGACCTGCCCGATGCATGTCTGCCACAGTTTGCCGACCATCGTTGAAGGCCTTGACCCATCGTGCCACTGTTCTGTACGGCAATGCCGCCTCCCCGCACGCCTTCTGCAGACCCTGATAACACTGGCGTGCTGTACGCCCTCGGGCATATTCAATCTTGATCCAACTCCGTTGGTCCTGTTTGGAAAACATGGCGACCACGTTCTGTTAGACCGCTAGCTCACAAGTGACGATATTCCTCTCAAGTGTGCGCACGCAGGTGCTGTGGGAAGGGAGAGTCCACTTGCTCAGAGGTAAGGTAGGTATGTCACCAACGCGTACTCTCCGGGACAATAGACAATTCCGGTGCATAGAGTCTCCACCGCCGTGTTGCCACTACTTAAGTTCCAACCTTCGTATAATCTGCCTAGCGTGCCATATGCTGTTTTATCCATGTTACACTCTGTTTAAAACAAATTTCATTAAAATAGTGTAGAAATACACTATAAATAGCTTTTGGTACTAATCTTAATTAGTTTACGTCAAAAAATAATTCAGGCAGAAACGGGTTAATAAGATTAGGAGAGAAGTGGAAGAGTCTAAAACTCAATGTGAAGAGAATATAGGTGCTTTAAGATCACAATTTGTCGATGATGCGTTAAAGACAACTGTTTCTTTAGCCGAATTTAAGACAAATGTTGATACTTTACGTACTCAGGTAATAGACCATAACAAAATCCTTAAAGAGGTTATCGAGGAAGACATTGCCGAAATGTTAAAGGCAAATGTAGTCGCTTGGAAGAACGAATGGAATAAGTCCAGTAGTGAGCATGTAAAAAAGATACAGGATAATATCGAAAGATAATTAGCCAGTACACAGCTAGAGATTAATTGCGATGTTACTAGTGTTACATCAGACCTAGGTAACCATATTGATCAGCTTACTCAAAAACAGGTGGACGATAGAACCCAAACGAGTCAGGAGAATAAAGCTTTGAAGGAACGCATAGATAAGGTTGTCACTGACGTAAATGCGATTGATGAGGGAAAATCTACTGAAATAGAAGAGTATATTAGTAGAAAGTTACAGAGTCTAAACTTAGGAGATGTTGCCAGTCTTGAAACATATAAAGAAGATTTGAAGATAGAAGTAGGACAGCAACTGAAGAAGATTATCACAGAGATAGAAGAGAAAGAGAATACAGATATAGAAGATAATGGAAGCCATACTAGAAGGAATAGTATAGAAGCAGAGGAAAGAAAAAAAGCTTGTAGTTTAACGTGACCGTTAATCTCGAGATCATGAGCCACGGGACCTCCTTTTTACGTGGAATCCGAACCACAGGACATGGCATTTCACTTCGAAAATCTCACATGCATTGACCGGGAATCGGCAGAGGAAAGAGAAGTCAGACCGGAAGAAAGAGTATTCAGGTTTACTGAAGGTCTAGAAGAAAGAAGAAAAGAGCCCGAAAGAGACGTTAGAGATTTTCGATCTAATCTTCAGGATTCTCAACCTAGGAACGTGACGGTGATCAGAAACATTGAAGATATACCTAGAAAATTTAGTAACCTTGATAGTTTCACACCAATAGAGTATGTAAGAAATCTCAAATAATACTTTATCGAAGCTCATATTCCTCGTGAGAGAGAGATGAAGATAGTAGAGCGTTATTTATCGGATGGGCCTCTTTAATTGTTTTGAGCTTTCAGGTACACATTTGTGGACTTTGAAGAGTCGGCAGAAACCCTGATACAACTTTTTTGGTCGATCGAGGCGCAGAACAGTTCACGCGCAGAAGTCTACTCAAGGAAATATTCGGGTATTTTACCAACACGTTACGCCGACTTCTTTACAAGTCAACTCGCCAGACTTAGGTTTCTTCAGCCCCCTTTGTCAACGGTACAGCTAATCGATGCGATAGCTAGGATGCTTCCAGTAGAGGTCACTCGTCTTATTATCCCGTCAGGGATATGTGATTTAGCTAGCATGGATGAATTGCTCAGAAAACTGGATTACACAAGCCCAATGCCAAATGTAGTGTCCAGAAATCACAGGCAAGAATACAAGGATATAAATACTGTGTATCGTGATCAGACACAGCAAACAGAAAGTCCAACAGTACAGGAGAAAGGAGATATAGGTCCTGAACGTAATACCTATTTTAGAGACAGGAGACCGGAGCCCAGATACAGGAGATTCCCTGGAGTTCGTCCTTATCAGCAGCAGCAAGGCCGGAACAATAACAATGAAAACCGTAGGAGTGGTTGTTACCACAACAATAACAACTACAGGTATAACAATAACAGCTATTACAATAGGAATAATCGGAATAACCAAGGGTATAACAGATACAAAAACTCCCAAGATGAAGTTTTCACGAAAGAGAAATATGATGAACGTCATAGGGAAGGAAAGGAATATCTAAAGGATTTGAGACATAAGGAAAATGGGAACGGAGGTGAAAATAACTTGAGTATAGATTTCAAGCCGAGTACTATTCAGCGGGGAAACAATGACAACAATACTCAAGGAAAAGGAAAAACCTCATTTTCAAAACCTAAGTAGAAGAGAAGAAAGAAGATACTGCACCACCGAACCAAGGAACTATGACGAAGAAAAGGAAGAATTTAAAGAAATATTATAAGAAAGTAGGCTGAAAAATAATTCATTATTCGAGTTCAGTGACGTATCGAAGGTCCTGTTTCGGAATGATTAAAATTAATTTTGGAACTGTTTTTAACTTGAAAAGGAGCGAGAATGCCCCCTAAAAATGAATTATTTGGGACTAAAATGAGAATATTTTTCGAGCCCATGATATAATTTAACAAGGCAATATAAATCCTGGAACCTGACGCAAACCAGTCATGTTAGTGTCTCGAGCATGCAGGGAGATTCCAATAACGTGATATGTTGCGCAATAGAAGATCCTAGAAGCATGAAATCGACATAGCAACAGTGAATTAGCTATGGAATATTATAAATATTGTTATAATTTATGTCATTGGACATAAGCCCCCAGCCAATGAGGAGAGGTCTTATTTAAGACGGGATTACCTTGAACTATATTATATGGAGAATTTTTACATTTAGACCCCAAGAAGGATATTTTATTCATTGGTAATGAGAAGAAAATTAAAGGAATATATTACAGATACTTTGAAAGTCACCGAAAGGACGAATTACGCAGTAATAAGCATTTTTAAAGTGCGCACTAAATTTCTGGTGGGAGATAGAAATGACGGTAAGATTTTCGACTTGGAGAGGGAACGCCAAGCAACCGAGTTCTTATTCCTACAAACTTTGAAGGGAGTAGAGGTGTATTCCGCGGTAACCGAGGTCCCGAAGACCAACAAAAGCCAACACATAAGCCAATATATAAGCTTATGGTAAGTCACTCCATCACCAAAACAGTTGTAATCTTTGTAGTGTGAACATCGTACTGACAGGTCAGTTACTACTATGGAACTTACTACAACCAACAAAGGTAGGCAACGTGCACTCTATCAAGGCTACTCTTATAACTATAATCGTCAGAATGTGAATGGAATAATATTCTGGCGGTGCTCAAAAGAGAGGTCAACAAAATGTCGAGGCAATCTGAAAAGTAAAAATGGAAAGGTTTTAAGTGTGAGTGTTCATCAATGTAGTGCTCCAAATGAACCACGGTTGCTGTTTACAAAAAAATATCAAAATGCTAAAATGCAAGTTCAAGAAAACGATATTGCGGCTAAAGATAGTGCAGTGTTTGTTCAAAAGCACTTATCATGTCCTCAAAATGTCATTTTAGGACAGTTGTCAACGTCCAAGAAACCTTCTACACTATCAAAGTCAACACAGACTAAAAATGAAGTGGTATTGCAAGAGGATCAAAAAGGACTATATAGTAATAGTGATGGTGATGATGATAATGCTGATGATCATGATAATGATGATCATGATAATGATGATAATGGTAATGCTTTGTTTACACCTAAAAAGCATTTGTTAAATTTGTATAATGGAACAAACACAGTAGGCTAATTCAACGGCTTCAGCACTTGCATGCTTTACAACAAGCTGGGCATACCGGTCAAGATTGGGAAATCAAAGAAATTGAACAAGAGCTTCGTCGTTCTGAAATTATTGTGTAATGGGTCTACCACTTTACTACCACTTTTACCCCCACTCTTGGTTCTTATATTTGCTTATTTGCTTCCACTTTTACCTCAACTCTTTGGATCCATATTTGCTCTCACATTAAACTTTTTTCTTATTACCAAGTTGACTTTACTAGAGCTTAGTCTATGCTTGACAGTTGACATGGAAGTATCAGTTACTAGGTATGGTAAGCCTTAAGCATACTATAAAGGATATTTATATATTGTGAAACGAACCAATAAAAATGGAACTGTTATTTGGCGTTGTTGAAAACAACGTTCCAAACATTGTCGTGGTGACCTAAAAAGTAAAAATAGTGAGGTTTTAAGTGTCAGTGATCATCAATATAGTGTACTGCATGAAACACAGTTGCTGTCGACAAAAAATCAAGAAAACCATATTGCTACTCAAAATAGTGGATTGTTTAATGAACAACGTTTAACCCCTGTTCAAAAAGTTATGTTTAATCCATCTTCCACGTCGCAAGAACCATCAACATCACAAACTATGCAAGAGGTACCTAGTGTTGTTGTTGTTGTTGTTTAAAGAGTGGAACAGCTAGGTCATCTGCTCTTGATATGCAAAAGGTAGTATTGCAAAAGGTAGTATTGCATGAGGATCAAAATGACTAAATAGTAATAACAATAAGGTTTTTATGCCTATAAAACCATTGTGGCTTCCCCAGTTTTTCAAAACAACAGTCAATGGACATTGCTATAAAAAGATCTACAACAAGCCTTGTGTTTAAAATCTATAACAGACCATCGTAAAGAGAGAAAGAGTTGTATTCAGTGTGCATCAAATGTCATAATAATGTATACTCTGCAATGTTAAATATTCTAACTATGTATAAAATAAAACAACATTGTAACATTAAATACATTATTTACAAACTTTATATATTTTTTTGGTTTCATGATAATATTTTAAAGACATTTAAAAACTAAAACATTATTCTATACACATATTTTATTTTTCTTTCAGTCTATTGTCATCACTTATATGTTCCATTATTATTTCACATTTGTTATTTATTTATTTAATTAAAACGGACCATACGCCTATTGTTTTTAAAACCTTCATAAATTAAGTGTACAGGATTTATAGCATTATTCACTTCATCAAAAACACTCTCCGACATATCATTAAACCGTGTAGGCAGAAATGTCTCAAAGTTTTCATATACACAAAGTACACGATCACCATATGCTGTTTTCAATTTCCGAATCTTGATAATGCGGAATGGAATATGCGTTGGCAATTCGCTGAGCTTCTTTGTCTCTAAGCCACATGCTTGTCCCACAGCATTCAAAACATTCATTGTAGTAGTCTATAAACAAAACAAAAGCATATCTATTACACACTACAACAGCTTGTAATAATATAGTGCATATAGATATTTTGCCCTATGCATTGCTAATAAATTATACTAATTATGCAACAAATGCCCTAACTGTAGCAGACACTATTTTTCTGCATATAGCACAAGTGTTAAGTGCTAATGCACACTTGACACAGGCTATCAACTGTCCACAAGATAAAAATACATCACCTAGTTTTTCTTGATAACAAATTTTACATAATTGTTGGTCACACTTTTGTATTTGTTGGTCAAACACATCTTTTTTTTTACCCTCATGTATTTGTACCGCGTGTTGGTCACACTTTTGTATTTGTTGGTCAAACACATCTTTTTTTTACCCTCATGTATTTGTACCGCGTGTTCTAACTCTAAAGGCACTCTTATCTCTTGTGCTGCAATCACGTTTTGTTCACAAATAGTGTTCACAAATTCCTGACCTTTAAGCAACACCATGTATCTACAGTTAGGTAACCAACGAGCGTGTTCCACAAAAGGGTCATCAGTTATCTGCCAATCCTTTAAAGCAAATCCACAATCAAAACATATTGTTTTATCTCCTTCACCAGTATAAAAAATCCAGCTTCACTTAGCTGTTTTGTAAGGTGTTTTAATATTAATGGCCAAACATTCTTATAAGATTCTAAACGTTTTTCAACAGACCAGTACTCTGGATGTGCTAGTGCTTTAGTCTTGCAAACTCCCAACTTTTCAAAAGCACATGCCAATTCTACACTGTCTATGGCATATGGACCACACATATCGACACTACCGTTGGCTGGTAATACATGATTATTATTATTTATTTGTGATTCAGCAACTAAGTAGTGGACAGTGGCCTTGTGGTTCGGTAAAATGGATACACTGGTATGTTACCCACTTGTTTTCCAAGCATGTAAGGACAACAAGGAGACCATCGCAAATGGTCTCTAAAGGGATCATCCTCTTCTTCCCAGTGTGAAAGTTCAATACGATAAAACACACAGCGCACAACATATTCTCGGTTCAAGTAATAGAAACTAGCTCCAGCAAGTTTATGTGCCGACAAAAAGCCTACAGGCCAGGATTCAAATGTTAACCAACGAGCGTTTTCTGATTTTAAATTTAACCCACGTGGTAAACCGACTTGCTCACTTGTTGTATTTCGTACAAAATCCATGTGTTATAATAAAACTTTTTTTATTGCAAGTTATTAACGTTGCACAAGAGCACAGAGTATTTTAAAGCACAATGTATGCTTGTTCACTGTCTGTTTACTACGTTAATGGCGCATGAACACACCTAAAAAACAAACAAAATAATCCATCACTCCATCAAGCAATCGATAATTTTACATAAAACGTTAACGTTAATTGGCATTAAATGAAAACAATATCAAACAAGAAGTTCCGTGACGAACTAAAGAGCCTACTTTTCTTAAAATTTAAGATTCATGCCAATGATTAATCAATATGGATCTAACTAGAATAATGACGATATTAAGTTGGTAATAATAGAGAACTACAGTTGGCAGCCCTGGTGACTGAATATATTCTTAATTCCATCCCTTAAGGTACGTACAGAATACAAAATTTAGTTGAAGTCCAATGGATAGCATGGACGTTACATGCAGTTAAACATTGGATCTAACAGCGCGCCTAAAATCATGTTGGCAACAATGACATACATGTATTGATCAGAAATAATCTGAATTAATATGATCTATTGTTGTGTCAATTTTGAATGAAATCCATTAGTTAGTATAGAAGTTACATGCATTTTAAAATTGGACCTATCAGCAGGCTTAGAATCATGTTGGCGGCACTGTCATATATAAGTTACACCAAATTAATCTAGAATGCCAGGTACTATACGTGTGAAAAGTTTAGAGCTATTGGCTTGCATACTTTCTGATATATTGATATTAGGATAACAAAAATAGAGACAGTGTTTATTAACAGTTGGCAGCCCTGGTTACTCTTAAGAATCGGCATAGTCATATCTGTTATGGTACACATAGCACACACAAAGTTTGGTTGAAACCCAAATGATAGTATAGAAGTTACATGTATTTAATGTTGGACCTCTCAGCAGGCTTAGAATCATGTTGGCAGCACTGACGTATATAAGTTACTAAAAATTAATCTAGAATGTCAGGTACTATACGTGTGCATAGTTTAAAGCTGTCGGCCTGCATACTTTCTGATATATGGGTATTTGGATTTAAAAACATTGAGAGCATTTATTAACAGTTGGCAGCCCTGGTGGCTCTTAAGAATACGCTCAGTCATATCCACTTATGTTCTCATAGCACATATGAAATTTGGTTGAAATCCAATTGATTGTGTAGAAGTTATATGCATTTAAATTTTGGACCTATCAGCAGGCTTATAATCATTTTGGCAACACTGCCATGTATGGCCTCCATGAAATTAAACTGCAATATTACTATCTAATCGTGTGCCAATTTTGAAATAGCTCCCATTCATACCTTCCAAGATATCCAACATTGAGCTCAAATTTCAATTGCGATTTTTCATCAGTTGGTAGCACTGACATCATTTTCAAATATGGCCGTGAGATATTCAGGTATAGATCTTTACTCCTACCAAATTTTGTTTCGATTGCTGCAGCCGTTTAGGAGTTGATAGGGGGGGACACACACACAGCCAGTCAGCCAGACAGACAGACAGACAGAAGGACAGACAGACAGACAGAAGGACAGACAGACAGACACACATTTGCCCGATCTCATAAGTCTACTTTTTCCTCATTTTTGGAAAATGTGAAAAGTAGGCTAAAAATATTTAATAATAAACTGTATGTCGGCCCTGACAGTAACCCATCTACTTATTTTCTTTTTATAAAGCTGCAGTCATTTACATTCCCCTTTAACACATATATAAACAAACAAAAAAATGAATGTCAAGTCGTTTTGTCCAAATTATCTTGTTCAATCCTGTGGATATTCGTTGAGTCCATCGGGAACCACCCATAAATAAAAATTAAATTTTTGTTAAAAAAAATCCAACATGGCCTTGTACTTTTCCCGGTCAACAACCATTATGGTCTTGTACTGGTTGCCAAAACATAGTCATTAATCAAGAAAGCAATCATTGCCCCAGTCATGTACAGGTAATGAATTTTTTGTTTAGGGGTTTCAATAGCGGTAAAATGAATTAGCATTTTAAGTTAGGCTTACCTGAGTTTTCAATAGTTCACTGCCTGGAAACAATGGTTGCACTCTAGTGCGTCTCGGGTTTTCAGTGACGGCTACAGCGGTAAAGTTTTTCTTTCCAAGTTTCTAAAAAATAAATAAAATAAACCACCCTAAATACCTACATTCAGGTTAATACATACATTTCATAACAAGTAGTTCCGTGAAGAACTATACAGCCTATTTTCATATATCCTACTTATGTTAATTGCCTCTATCTACATACAAAATTTCAGTTTGATTGCTGTAAAAGATTCGTAGATATTGAGAACCGACTAAATATTTCGGATGGTCGCCATGTTGGATTTTATATATGTAGGTCCTAGAGTTATGTACTGTTACTTGAAGATTATTGTGTACGTGTAGCATCCAAACTTCAATCGCATGATTAGGACACAAGAAGTAATAAGGAGATTTTAAAATTTCGCACAGCTGCCATATTGTGGTTATGGAAACAATTGAAATAAATTAGATGCCAGTGGATTAACATTCGTATAAGGATTTACTGCACCAAGTTTCACTGCACTCAGATGGTTAAATTGCGAGAAAGGTCCATGTGAATATTTATACTTCGCGTCGCCGCCATGTTGGATTTGTGATCACCATGTTATTTAAAGTCCTATAGGTGAACTTAAGTTCATAGCCCATATGAACATAAAAAAATTCAGTTTGATTGCTATAATAGATTCGTAGATATTCAGAGCCGTCTAAATATTTCGGATGGTCGCCAAGTTGGATTGTTAAATGTATAGGCCATAGAGACATGTACCATTAAAGGAAAATTATTGCGTAGGTTCATTATTCAAACTTTCACATCGATCGCATGATTACGACACAAGAAATAAAAACTTAATTTTAAAATTCGCAAAGCCGCCATCTTGAGGTTATATAAACAATTGAACTAAATTAGATACTAGTGTATTACAATGTGTATGAACATTTCCTGTACCAGATTTCATTGCGGTTGGAACATTAAATCACGAGAAAGCTCTATTTAAAATTTTCAAATTCGCTTGGCCGCCATGTTCGTTTTGTAGTTAACCGGTTTTTGAAAGTCTTATAGACGAATTTCCAGTAGTGCCCATTAAATCCGTGCAAAATTCCAGGGTGATACCGCTAATAGTTTCAGAGATATAGAATGCCGGTGAAATATATTGCACAGCTGCCATGTTGGATTGGTGAGACGTTACAAAATTTGAAGGGCATGGGCGGGGTCGTCTGGAATAGTGCTATGAACTTACCGAGTTTCATGGAAATAGCTCTAGCCGTTTAGAAGTTATTAGGGACACACACACTCCTCACACACACACACACACACACACACACACGCACACACACACGGACAAAAGGTGATCTCATAAGCGTATTTTTTCAAAATTGAAAATAGGCTAAAAATAAAATACCAAACAAAAATGAATCAAGTTAGTTAAAACAATCTGACCTCGACTTGTACTGGCTTGTTGCTGTTTTCTTCTAGTGGGCTCAAAAGTAGAATGGTCTCTCTCTCAGACATGACAGCTCTACCGGTTATCTGCAAACAAATAATTAAAAAAATCATTAATTACCTTATCAATAACTACAAATTTAAGGTTCAATAGCATGACATCATTAAAATAATCATTCATAGGTACTTACGGTAAACAAAAGGATTTTATTCCAAAGTTCCGTTCAGATCTCTACTGTATACGTCCGTTTGCTAAAATGGCAAGTGCATCACTGACGCAATCCTTATCAGTCTGCTTAGCAACAGAGAGAGTTGCATTTTCTCAGCGTTTTGACATTGAACTGTTGTCTGTCTCGCACATGTTCCCACGCCTCCCAACATTCCTTAAGCTTAAGATTCCTGTACCTTACAGTAGTTTCATGATTTTAATAAAGAACCAAAATGGCTGCCTCTTATACATCGCTAGTACGACTATCTAGGAACCAACATGGCGGTCTCTGCTTAAACGTCACACCTGCTAGCCACCACGAGGCAAGTAACCTGACACTGCACTTCCTGCCTCCCTTATCAGCAGCAGCAACAGCTCTGACCAGGCCTCTGGCTAGGTACAGTATTCAGTCTCCAGCGAGCAGGACTATGTGTGTTAGCAATCAAAACGTGTATGTCTTAAACATTTTACTGTAATAATAATAATAATCATTAGAATGCGGCCATCCTCAATACATGACCATGTTAACCACATACTTTCACCACGTCGAAGAATCACTTGGTCATATCCTACAACCATCTGCTGTGTCAGAGAGCGGTCTCGCTCATCACCGTTGACTAAAACGTTAAAGATCCCCTTCAGGGTAAAAATCCTAGCACACATTTTCAAATATTCGCCTCCATCCGTCATAGGAAATATCACAAAACCAACCGTAATAAGCTGCCCCACCATCCCACCAAAATTGCAATTAATTTCTTCCGGACACGGTCACTGAGATCGCCATGAGGGATTTTGAAATATTCACCTTCATTCATCTGTCATAGGAAAATATCCTAAAGCGACCCGTCGTTCTGTCATCCTGCCACAGATCGCCCCGTCGTAATAGCCATTTCCTGAATTCACCATGGCCAGTCATAGCCTCGTTTTAACACATGCCCAGCGGTATCCTCTCTCTCTGTCTACAACCACTTTCATTTTAAAAATTAAAAAAAAGTTTTAAAATGCATAGTTTTGGTCCTAGAGTCTAAAAATTTATTGTGGGGGTAGAGGGGTTAGGGACCTCTCTTTATGTCAAACATTTTTTTGTAGAATTCCTAGTTTCCAAAACATAAAAATTTCAAAATTGGACTGTTTAAAAAAACATGAAAATAAAATTTTTATAAAAAAATAAAGGTCATAGAGACCATTCGTTTGAACTATTGGACAACGTTCTATCAAGTTTGGTTTTCAAACTATCATCTACTTTCAAAAACAATATTTTTTTTTGAAAAATAGTAAAAGTCGTCCAGAGCAAAGCGCCCGTCAGCTCGAGTCCAACGACCCCTCATTTGTTAAAATCCGATGAGGCGTTCGCGAATTATCGCAAATGTTCGCCAGAAAGTAGGCTATCATTTTTTTGGGTCCTACACACTTGAAACTTGCTGGCTGCTTAGAGGGCATAGGCACCTTTCATTTATGTCAAACAAACGTTTTTCTAAAATTTACCGTTTCCAAAATAGCGCCAATGTCAAAAAATAAAATTTTCAAAAAAATAAAATAAAAATACCAACACACATTCTTAGAAAAGAGAACGTCACCCCAACGCCAACAATACCTCGTTCGTTAAAATCCGATCATGCGTTCGGGAGATATCGGCAAAGTTCGTAGGAAAGTAGGCTGTGGAGGAGAAGCGCCATTCTAGCACTACTATGAAAACACAAGTTTTTATCCTAGAGAATTGAAATTTAATTTGGAGATAGAGGGGGTAGGGACCTTTCATTTATGTCAAACAAACTTATTAGTAAACTTGTTAGTTTCCAAAAAATAGGAATTTAAAAATTACACTAAAAAAACAACATGAAAAATAAAAAAGTTTTATTATTAAAAATAAAGGTCATAAAGACCATTTGTTTAAACCTTGGCACAACGTTCTATCATGTTTGGTTTTCAAACTATCGCCCACTTTCAAAAACGAACATTTTTAAAACATTCTTGAAAAATATAATGAGTGGTCCATAGGAAAGGGGGCCTCAGACCGAGTCCTTCGACACCTCATTCGTTAAAATCCGACCAAGCGTTCGAGAGATATCGGCTTGGACTCACGCGGTGGCCATGACACTCGTTTAAAAGCGCCTTGTCCCCCTACTACATTTTTTTTTGTCCTAGAGACTTGAAACTTAGTTAATTCGATTTATGTCAAACGAACTTTTTTTTGTAAAATTCCTAGTTTCCAAAATATAAAAATTTCAAAATTGGACTGTTTTCAAAAATATATATATAGAGTTTTGTTCTAACGATCAAGGACATAAAGACCATTCGTTTGAACCATGGCACAACGTTCTATCATGTTTGGTTTTCAAATTATGGCCTACTTTCAAAAACAAAAATTTTCAAAAAAAGATAATTTAAAATATAACGAGTGATCCATAGGAAAGAGGGCGTCACCCCAAGTTCTACGACACCTCCTTTTTCAAAATGCAACCATGGGTTCGAGAGATATTGGCTTAAAGGTTGATACGAGGAGGGATCAAAAAGTCGTGAGTTAGAACTGTCATTACTCCCCTACTTATAACCCCCCATAATACACTGACAATGAGTAAGCTGAATTAACTAATTCGAGGCAAATATACCAGAAAGTCACACTATTAAGCAACACATTTACGCACAATACATATACAGAAACTAAATATAATGAAGAAGTTCAGATTTACACGTACACAATCAGATGCTGTAGTTGGAGATGTCACATTTCATGAAGGAAAAGTGAACCTTCAGAAATATGCTAATTTTGGTAATTATGCCTGGTTTATTAGCGCTGAAACATGACACATATCTCTACTTAGCGTCCATCTTCTCGCACATTCCATTAAGACTATTTTCTCAATCCAGTCAATGCTCTAGAATGTTTTGAAAGTCCTTGCTCAATTTCCTTCTCTCTATGCGTTGTGTTATAAAAATATTTTAGTACTTAAAACAAGTCTCTTGTCGTGCTTTAATTTCTTAATAACCTTACCCTTGAATACATCGTTATTCTCATTTATTTTAGAAATCCCCCTGCAATATGAGAAGCTAATGTTGTTTAATTATTTTTAATAATTCAAGATGGGGGCAGAGCGAAATTTTAAAACCTCATTTTTTATTCCTCGGATCGGTTCAAGGGATCGAAATGAAGTTTCATATAATGGACCACCAAAAATAATCTTTATCTAATGATAGTCAATTATCTAGCATACTTTTCATAAATTATAGAATCCGGTTTGATGAATTTCCGAGAATACATTCACGTAACTCGTTAGAGAGATTTGCCATCTCTATGGGAGTAGTCATAATTAACCGACATTTGAAGTTTTATATTCTAGTATGTAATTTCTTTGTTGTAGTGGTGGTGGTGGTGGCGGCAATTGTCTTAAGAGGTGGAACATCAAGGTAATCTGCCCAAATTTTCTGGCGTAGGTGTCGTAAATTATAGATTATACCCATGTTCATTTCTGAAAATGAACATATCTCACTCATGTTCTATTGAACCGGTCTTTGGGAAAGTTGATAAAGCAATACCCTGAACTATAGTTAGTAGACCTATTAATTGTCTAGTACATAGGACTAGTTCTTTACTGGTGTATTAATGTATTGTAGATAGTTCGTTAGTATGTGACTTTGGGCACATGTTCTCCTTTGCTGTAGGTGTGTTGACGTAAGTTATCTTGAGCAAAGATGGAAGCTTTGGCTAAAACAGGGCAAGTGCAGTCTCATAGTAAGGCCGTTTTGCTATCTATGAATATTATTATTAAGCTTATTGTCCAAAATAAATTCAGTGAATGAATAATGAGTTTGAAGTTACTGACACAATGTAGATCATATACCAACCGTAATTTAGTCCGTTAAATGGAAAATCTATTTCATTAACGGGGGAGTTTTGTGATGGAAAAGACCAATAGATATATAAAAGTAGGTTATATTGGTAGCTCATTGAACTACTTGTTTCACTTAAAATTGTCTGTGACAAATATAATTGCTAGCAAGTTCCTCCGGCTACTTCTGCTTTTTGAATTTGAGTTCCTTGTTAAACAATTGCATAAGAGATAAATGAAAAAAGTTCAAAAGGTACTGCACATTCAACTGGGTCAACGTAACCCCACAATTCGGTACAAAATAAAATAAAATAAAATAAAAGTAAAATATAATAAAATAAAATATAATAAAATAAAATAAAATAAAATAAAATGAAATCTAATATAATGAAATAAAGAAAAATATAATAAAATAAAATAAAAGTACGTGAAATATAATAAAATTAAATTAAATAAATTAAAATATAATAAAAACGAAAGTAAAATATAATAAAACAAAAAATAAAATAAAAGTAAAATATAATAAAATAAAATGAAATAAAATATAATTAAATTAGATAAAATAAAAATAAAAAATAATAAAACAAAAGTAAAATATAATAAAACAAAAAATAAAATAAAAGTAAAATGTACCTAAATAAAATAAAATAAAATATGATAAAATATAATAAATTTAAAAAAGTAAAATATAATATAATAAAATAACTAAGATCGAAGTAAATTTTAGTAATTAAAAAAATAAAATAAAAGTAAAATATAACAAAATAAAATGAAATACAATATAATAAAAGAATGTAAAATATAATAAAACAAAAAATAAAATAAACCTAAAATGTAGCCTACCTAAATAAAATAAAATGAAATAAAATAAAATATAATAAATTAAAATAAAAGTAAAATATTATAAAATAAAATAAAATAAAATGAAATAAAATATAATACAGTGTGTCCACAAAGTCTCTCCGCAGTGCGTGTCTCGCCTTGCGTGATGTGTTGGGTTGGCAGTACATTCTGTTATGTTGTTACAAGGAAAACAATCACATTAAATTAAGAAGATTAAGTACTCACCACTATCGCACTGTGCTCCGTAAAGTTTCCACCACCACGGAAAACCTAATCCACTAAAAACACACGCTCTTCAGTAGTAGCCGCTGCGGTGAGACTTTGCGGACACACTGTAAAATGAAATAAAAATATAACAAAATAATAGTAAAGTATAATAAAATAAAATGAAATCAAATATGATAAAATAAAATAAAGTAAAATGAAATGAAATATAAGAAAATAAAATAAAATAGAATTTAAATAAAATAAAATAAAATAAAAGTAAAATAGAATAAAATAAATGAAATAAAATACTGTATAATAAAATAAAATGAAATAAAATGAAATGAATTGAAATATAATTTAAAAAGTAGGCTATAATGTAATAAAATAAATAAAAAATACTGACCTGTTCAAATTATTGGACTCAACACACAAATTTCCATCATTTTAAAATATATTTCAAGATAGCTGTTCGTGAAAGGGAATTTCCTTGTCAGCGTGATGGTTAAATGCGCAATAACAGTTCCCCCTCGATCCATGGATTCATCGTAGATGGTGGCAACTCTGCTTTGACCTTCAGCTGTTTTGTTTAAAAGGGAGAGTCTGCGACTGAAAGTGACAGCTTAAGATATCAATATTAATTTGTGGTTATGGTCATTGTTGGATCAATATATTGTTACTAGGGAGTTGCTAGGGAAGTGTAGCTATTTCTCACCGTTAATTTCGAAATGTTCCTTCCATCATTTAGCGCCGTGCGCAGTAAAATCAAATAATTTTTGGATAATGGGGAAAGGCAAAATAATTTCTTCACATTAAGTTGCAGTTGTTAATGCTCTGCTGGATGGAGGAAGATTTGATATTGTAACTTTCAGTCGGTCAACACAAAATGTCGGAAGATTTAGTAAAATCAAGCGCTTGAGTCTAATAATATGAACAGATCTGTAAAATAAAATAAAATAAAATAAAATAAAATAAAATAAAATAAAATAAAATAAAATAAAATAAAATAAAACATCCATAGTACTTCAACCCCTCATTATTCCTGGGATGACGTAAGAAAAACTTCTATGTGGCAGCTGTTTTCTTTATTGACAAATGCCCTTCCCAAATAGAAATGAAACTGGGCAAGGAGTTGGGTTGAGGTGCCCATGGAGTATTTGAAGGGACCGCTCCTGCAGTAAAAAATGGGAAACCACGGAAAACCTTAAGGACGATCGACGCGACGGTGTGGTTCGACTGCACGCGTCTCTCTATTCTGGGGATAACCTGATCCCATAAATTTCTGCGTTTATCAAATGCGCTACCCCTCGGTAAAATAACCCATACATTAAAAAAAAGGAAGCTTGTAGTTTAACGTGACCGTTAAACTCACGATCATGAGCCACGGGACCTCCGTTTTTCATGGAATCCGAACCACAGGACATGGCATTTCACTTCGAAAATCTCACATGCATTGATCGGGAATCGAACCCGCTCCGCCTTGGTGAGAGGCAAAGAGACTTTTTTTTTATTTTTTTAGAAAGGGGTTTTACATAGTGAAGAAATGACTATGGCAAGACTTGTAAGAAGGAGCGTGATGGCGCAGCGGTCAAGCTGCTTGCCTCTCACCAAGGCGGACTGGGTTCGATTCCCGGTTAATGCCTGTGAGATTTTTGAGGTGACTTGACGCGTCCAGTGGTTCTGATTCCACGTTAAAAGTTGGTCCCGTGGCTCATGATTGCGAGATTAACGGTCACGTAAAACGACAAGCTTCCTTCCTTCCGTAGACGTATTACGTTCCTACATAATAAACCGTGAAGGATACAAGCATGCATAGTCTCCCCAGTTTCACCCCTCCCTTTGCCTTGCACCCTGCGCCCTTCCTCATTGCACACCCTCCCTAATGCCTCGTGTTTGTATAGCTTCACTTCATGAATTATTGCTTTTATCTTGCCTGTGTTGTTGTCTAGTCATTTTAAGCATTTGGGACGTCTTGCTTATCAGCCCCGGGCTGGCTGCGTGGCTCAGCGGTAACGTTCTGGCTTGCTGGGCTCAAGGTTGTAGGATCGAATCCTGGCGTAGCCAGTTGGCATTTGAGGGTGCGCAAATGCGAGGGAGCCGTGTCAGTAGGTGTACTGGCACGTTAAAGATCCCCTTTTGGGCAAAATTCCTGCACCCGGCGTCTCTAACAGCCACAGGTGTTAAAAGGGACGTAAAACCAATAACATTATTATTATCAGCCACGTATAAGCTACTTGGGTGTGTACTGAATTTGTCTGATGTATCGTTATAGTTCATTAGGAGCTTCGCGACATCGTCACGTAGCCCATTGCGTTGGATTTGTCTGTCTACCTGTGTTATTGTAATCGCTGTACTACTGTGTGTATTTGTAGTGGAGGGGGTAGGATTGGATATGAGAAGCTGTGGCCTTCATTAGAGTAGCCCCTACCATCCCGGCATTTTCCTGCAGTAGAAGTGGGAATCCACGGAAATTCACTTCTAGGATGGCTGAGATGGGAAACGAACACTCCACTTTTCAGGTCTCCATCACGAGTCTGAGTGTAGCCCCTTTCTAGCCCACCGACTAGAATTAAATTTCTTGGCAGAGCCGGAAATCAATTATTGTCACTACGCCAGGAGGCGAACTGTGTGATGTTATAATTTTGTGTTTCTATGGTGACCGTTGTGTAAGTCTAAGTGGGGTATGTGCTCAGCGAATCGAAAAAGGTACTGTACCCTTATTTCCAAGTAATGTATCAGCCAAAATCCGAAGATGGAGAAGGATCGCAGCAACTCGTAGTACCCGGCTAGAAATAACCACAAATAGCTACTGGCAAACACACACAGGAATAAGGAACAAGCCGACGAAAGAAATGCTATAGTTCTTCTATACTAGCTTCGGTTAACTAACTACACAAGAGAGTGAGAAACTTTCAAATCTCGGGCGTAACGGGAATAGGATATGGGTTGTGCCACTATTCTACTACTATAGCATTCTTAAATTAACCAATACTATTGCGAAATATAACGCAGAAGTTCTGGAAAAATATTACGAACATTCGTAAACACGTGCCTGTCTGATTTATTCATAAACAAATTAAAATAAAATCAAATTCAAATTCAAAATCAAAATCAAGAACCTCCTAATCGTTGCTAGCTAAATACCTTACGCTGCGCAAATAAAAACTTATTTCTGACGACTCACTGCTGTGTCCTAGTTTTCAGGAGTATCAATAAAATAAAATTACTAAATTACCTAAATCGTCGTAAAAGATGCTATTTAGCGATGGTCTGTCGCTATTACATTGACTAATTCTTACTCTATACAGGACTCCTGCTTCCTACACTAGTCCTAGTCTAAATACGATTATGTTAACTATACACTTCGAACTATTATTAATATTTACATATATTACACTCTTTCTTTTCATTTCTCACTTCCTTCCCCATTAAGAACAACTTTCCACTAACTTGAGCCAATTTCAGTAATATTAGATAATATAGGGATCAATAATCCGTTCAATGAAGCCTAGAATATCTCAAAATCGTACTTCTTCCAAGTCCTTCCAAAATAATAATAATAATTATAATAATAATAATAACTTCTTTCGGCTTTTCCCAATTAATTGGGGTCGCCGGAGCCAACCAGGTTCATTTTGGTTTTGGCCGGCGATTTAAGGCCGGATGCCTTTCCTGAAGCCACGTGATTATTCAGGTGAAAATTCCACCCCGCGGTCACCGGGATTCGAACCCCGGCCGTCCGGGTAAAAGACGAGCAGCTAAGCCACGGCGCCATCACGCTCCCCAATAATAATAATAATAATAATAATAATAATAATAATAATAATAATAATAATCTTACACGAACTTCGAATAAATACCGGTATTAGTTACTCTCTGTTTACATTGAACCATATGATCTGACTATAACCTTCATTTATTCTTGATCAACTGTTTACTGACATCCTGCATCGTTTCAAACATCTACCATGGAACATCGCTTAACCAGAGCGAACTAACGTCACTTAAAACAATTACTTCATTAAAACATCTCGTGTTCCATTATAATATTCATTCCTTTCTACATAAACAGTATATCATCACAGAATAATTTTTTAACAACAAACTTCTTTCCAAAAAACAACAATGCTGTCGTAACTCATTGTTACTTCACTCAATTATGCATATACAGTGCCGTACTGTTTGTAGAAGTGAAACACCCAGAAGAAATTGTCGGACACATTCCCAGAACAGGGCTGGTGTAGGCCTGCGGTACCATACTAAGTGATTGAAATCGCAGAGAGATGGCGTGCGCCTTTGTCAATAGCATCACATAATAAGCCATAATATCAAACTACTCAATTACGGTCGGTGTAAGAAAAAATGCGACCAAATATCAGCCAATAGCCTAACATAAAATGTGCAGCCACCATCAATTCTAGATTTTAGTGTTTTTAACAATACAGATCTGTTCAGAACAGATATTAAAACAAATAGTTTTATCACAAATAGAAATTTTTATCAAATTGAGCAGCTCAAGTGCAACAAAGAGGCACAGTGCTTTGAAATCAGGAAGAATTTGACTAATGCCAATCTAGTGTTTTAATTAGTTATAGAAAGGGATAGACATTTTCCAAGTGTATGGTCAATGAGACACCCTGTGTCCACATTAATGACTCTTTAATGAATTAAAATGTTTTGAGTGTATATTTTTAACTATAAGGTTTTAACATGTCTTCTAGCTGAAGAAGGACACAGAAGTGTCCGAAACATGTACTAGGACAGCATTTTGTAAATTAAATAGTACTGAAAAGACGGAACGAAGTTAGTGTATTAAGTGGGAGACCACTCCATTCCCTGCATTTAGGTCCATTGGCACAAATCTACACCGTTTCAACGATCTGAATCACATTTTCTACACTTACCCTCTGGAACCCTGCGGGTGACAATGTCCACTTTAAATTTCGGACAGACCACCCCATTTCCTGCATTTAGGCCCTTTATCACAAATCTACACCGTTCCTCGTAATTGCACCAAATTATACATACACTTTGAAACCCTGCTAGTGTCACTGTCCACTTGATATTTTGGACAACGCTCTCCATTCCCTACATTTAGAATAACAAACAAACTGAACTTAAAAACCATGTATTAAGGCCCTAGAATCATTCATGTCCGTAGTAGTGTAACTGTAAGAGTATTTTAATAAGTCTATTGTTGAGTAGCAATTCGGGCTGCATCACGTGGCCCCTACCAGTGTCCTGGTGCAGAATTGCGAAAATAGTTAAATTTTGCGCTGCTTATAAATTGCAGTCACGGGGAGTAATTAGTGCAAAATGATTTATTTTGCCCCTTAAAACAGTTATCATCAACATATTATGCATCTGTATAAGTGCAATAGTGTTGGTGCAATACATTGAGGTTATCAGCCGCAATAAGCGTTGGTGCTTTCAAATTTACCATAATTTATTCCGAAACTTATCGTTGAGCGCTATGTGGCCATAAATGATACTATTGCTATCTCAGGGGCTCGGGACAGCCGAAGATTTCCAGAGTGTTCTGATTATTTTCCTATGGCGCTATGCGACAAAATACGACACTACTGGTCTCTACATTTCTAACAGACAATGAGATATAGGCCCTAGGCAGTGTCTTTTATTTCACTTACTCCTCTTTCTAATAATTTTTTAGAAATTTGTTTGTAAATTACATGTGACAGTGCTGTAGTTAGTAAATAGCCGTTTCCCTATTCATTATTATCATTATTATCATTAGGGGAAAATGATCTAAATGTAACTGCTTATCACCCCCATTACAACCACCACCACCTCCACCACTACCACCACAAAAGTTATATATGGCTGGCTGCGTGGCTCAGCGGTAACGTTCTCGCTTGCTGAGCCCAAGGTTGCAGGTTCGTATCCTGGCGCAGTCAGCTGGCATTTGAGGGTGCGCAAATGCGAGGGAGCCGTGTCAGTAGATTTACTGGCACGTTAAAGATCCCCTTCGGGGAAAAATTCCGGCACCCCGGCGTCTCTAAAAGCCAGAGTAGTTAAAAGGGACGTAAAACCAATAACATTATTATTATTATTATTATAAAAGTTATATATATTTTTTTTCTGGTAGTTTAAGTATTATGTGCCAATTCTGTAGTAGTATTCATTATCATCCATAAAAAAACGACAGTAGTGGCTACGCCGGCTAAAGCGCTGCGTTAGGCCATGGGGCCAAGCTCTCTGATGACTCGGTAGACGTGTGGGTTCGAGCCCCACCGTCGGCTGTCCTTGAAATGGTTTTCCGTGGTTTCCCCATTTTCAACACCAGGCAAATGCTGGGACAGTACCTTCTGACAGGCCACGGCCGCTTCCTTCCACATCCTTGCCCAGTTTCATTCATCTTCATCCATTCCATCTCTCATCCCGACGCGCAGGTCGCCCACGGGCGTCGAATAGAAAGACCTGCACTCGGCCTCTCAGGAGGCCACACGACAAAAAAAAATCCATAAAACAAATAAATCCACCTGGCGTAGCCGGGCACTACTGCTAGTTTTATATATGTGTCATTGAGATACACTCCCGATTTACGTGTTCATCATCAATACATCTTTGTACTCTCCAGGAAGCAGGACGTAAAGTAGGCTATTTCTAGAGTCGCCTGAGTATGCTAAGTTTATAAATAAGTAATGATTCAGTGTATTAGAGAGCCCTGGTGCTGTGCAAAGGAAGAATTTGTTCTCTTTTGTAGTACGGTGTACGAGGATCTGCAAAGTAGTATTAGTCAGTTTATTTCCTCTGTTTTGTACGGTGTTCATTGGTTCAAATACGTCATAAAGGTCGCCGGGTACTTGTAGTGAAGGAGCTATTCACCGTGTGGCAATGGCAATGCTAATTTAGTGACCTAACAGCAGCGATCTAGCAATGTAGAAATGAGACAAGGTTGAGAGTGAACGTGATAGGTGAGGTTGTACGTATCAGGCGCGGATCTAGAGTTTGGTTTTGGTGGGGGGGGGTCAGAGAATCGATCTAGAGTTTGGCTTGGGGGGGGGGGGGGGGCGGTGGAGGGGGGGGTCAGAGAATCGAAATTGTTAAGAAAAATGGTATCACTAAAAACGCAATCACAAAATAACCAAACGTACAAAACCAACCCAATTTTTTTGCAAGCTTCATGGATAGAAATTTGATGCGTTTAGCGCACCAAAAATATTCGTACAAATTGCAACGGCGTGTTTTGCGACTTTTACATCGAGCTTCGAGAAAAGGATCAAGGTACGTAACAGTTTCGGCAAGTCGAGTTGGTACCGACAAAGGGAGAAAGTCACAGCTTAAATTGCCAACCAAGCTTGCAGTTTGGACGTCGGCAAACATTTTTGGTGCGAAAAAAGCCCCAGTTTCCTATCCGTGCATTACTGCACATTCATCGTGACATCACTATAAACATCGATTAGGTAATCACAAGGTTTGCTAAACAAAATAGACGAGTTGATTTTGTTGTATAACTAATAGTTTTTATACAAGAGGTTAGAAGTTGTAAATATGTACAGTTGTAACAGAACATAATAATTCCAATAAAGATAATTCAGTATTGAATAAAATGAAAAAAAACTGTTTTTCAGTTAAAATTCGTTAAGTTTTATTTGTCTGGTAATTGTGTTTTCGTTTTTTGAGTTTGCAAAAAAAGTTGGTCTCCGTTTGGGGGGGGGGGGGGGTCATGACCCCCGTGCCCCCCCTCCCCCTTGAATCCGCGCCTGGTACGTATTAAGTCTATTTAGAAGGGATGTGAATGAATGAGAAGAGTTGGCTAATAGACTAATATGTCGAGAGTAGAATAATCGGAGACTATCCTACAAGACAATGATTGAACTGGGAATATGAGCCGTAGATACAAAGGGATTACAATGCTAAATGCCAATATGGGATCGTGGTGGAGCCTAATACCTAATCAAGAATTTGCATACTTTCAACCGTGTGTATTAGATGTCTAGTGTCGGCGAATATTATTTATTTTAAAAGATGGTGTATTGGCTTTCACGGCCAGTGAATTAAAACTCAGCAACTTTCTTAGGTTTGTGCCGTGTCTTGTGTGGAGTTTCGCCTAGGACACCAAGCTGGCTCATCACCGGGCCCTTGGTGTCCCCGCCCAGACCCCCACAGCACAGATACGAGGGTTTGTGAGCCCAGAAGTGTCAACACGAACTGTTTTGAACCGGTTACTAGCAGTGGGACTACGGGCACACACACCCCTAGCCCGTCTTCCACTCACGCCACAGCATCGACGTGCACGGCTCGACTGGTGTCGTCAGAGGATCACTTGGAAGATGGAATGTGGAATGGCGTGCCGCGGTGTTCAGCGATGAAAGCAGATTCTGCCTGCACTCAAGTGATAGTCGTTGGCGCGTTTGACGTAGACCTGGTGAGCGCTGTCTCGTACAGTGCATTCGTCCAAGACACACCGGCCCCACCCGAGGCCCTATGGTCTGGGGTGAGATATGCTACAACTCTCGTTCACCTTTGGTGTTTGTGGAGTGAACGCTAATCAGCGTTAGGTACGCGCAGGATGTTGTTAGACGCGTTCTTATGCCGTTATTGCAACAGGAAGGGGATGTGTAGTCCCAACTGGATAATACTTGCCCACACACTGCCCGTGCAACTCAACCGGCAGCAACTTCCTGGCCGGACTTCTCGCCAATCGAGCACGTGTGGGACATAATGGCCGTTAAGTGATTCGTGCGACTCGTCCACCCACAACTCTTACAGAACTGTGTGAACAGGTCGAGCAGGCGTGGAATAACGTATCCCAAGACAGTATTCGCCATCTGTATGATCGACTGGATGCAAGAGTCAGTGCCTGCATTGCCGTCTGTCGAGGCTACACCTCGTACTAATATGGGTGTTTCAGCATGGGTCGATACCTGGTATCTCTGAACCGCTTGACATATTGATCTGTACTCCATATGCACTGTTGCCACAATAAATCTTGAGTGAATTGGTAACCTCTAAAAGGGTGACCTAATTTTTTATTCCGGCAGTGTATATTCAAGATGGCGGTTTAGTACAATACTTAAACTGATTTTCTGAACAAATCACAGTGAGATTTGTATGCGGCACAGTCATCCTCCAAAGTTTTGTCATTGTGCAGTAGCTCGTTAGTGTTCAGTGGTATTGAATTTAATATTTTACAGTACATATCGAAGATGGCGGTTAAGCGTAATATTCAGCATACTATTTTTGGAATTCGTTCAACTACACGATTTATTTTCCACCATGTTGCGTAGTAACTCATTGATTACATACGGATTTATTGACTTTTTTTTTGTCTTCGTAATACGCAGAGGCACCACCTCGAGTGTATGGTATCCATGTGCTTATGCCTTTAGAAGAATACATTTGATATACCTACTCGGTATTCCAAGTTTCGAATTCTACATTACTAGATGGTGAGCAATCGATTTCATTATTTTGTATACTCAGGATGGCATATGCGCATAATACTCAGTGTGATAGTGCTGTTATTCGTGCAAATGAGGTATTTCATGAAATACTGTGAAATGGTTCATAGTAGCAGTAATCTAACATCATATGAAAAGAATGGGGACAACTTGAAGGATTTTGTAAGTTTCACTAGAAGGGCTCGATGGACAATGTTAAAATAATGTACAGAAATTTTCAACACATCTGTTTTATTATACTCGCATGAAAATGGAAATTAGAACACCATGAAAGAATCGGTCGTATGTACTAATTTTCAAGATATGGAACGATGCCATGTTGGTTTGTAAACGATAACATTTTAGGCTCATGGAATTGTTTATTCAGGTCCCAGAGGAACCACCTCAGTATACGGACCATAACCCTTGGTACTACAGCCTATGAAGGGCCTAGGCATACCAAGCGACCGCTCCCCAGCCATTGGGCCTGCAGGTATTGGGGTGACGCGTGGTCAGCGCATCGGATACCCTCGGCCGTTAATCTTGGTTGTCATAATCGGGGCACAGCCTCACTGTCAGACAGCCTCTCAATTGTCCTCACGAGGTTGAGTGCACTCCGTTCCAGCCTTCGCGTCAGTTTCTAAAATCCCTGACGGCGCCGGAAATCGAACCCGGGGCCTCCAGGTGAGAGGCAGGTGCGCCACCGCAACACCACGGGGGCTATATGGGCCATAGTGTAGCTTAATGGGCTTGTAGTCGATGCAATGGATTTTCTCCGTCAGCATGACTTGACGACAAGAGCACACTATCAATTGTCGGATAATTGGGCAGTGTGAGAGTGGATTATCTCTCCGGGCTATACAGTAGCTGCATTTGCTGGCCGGTCAAATGAAGGTACGCACACTCATAGACCGGGCACAGGCCCAACTCGATGGGCAGCTCTGTGTGAGAAACGCTGGGTGGGAGGATCGCCACATCAATCGGATCGCCCACGCAACAGCAGTACAAATTCGAGCAACAGTGGCACTGCACGTTACACATAAAAACAGATAGGAATTATCTGCATTTATTATTTATTGGTGTAATTATTATTTATTAACAATTTATATTCCTTCTTTAGACCCTATTATAAAATAATTAGTACAATATTTATTTATTTATTAGTTTTTGCTTTAATGCAATATTTATTATTCATTTATACATTTATTTTTGAAATATAAATCTATTTGTTTTAAAACACGGTATTTATCAAGTTCTTTTCATTTATGTACATATCATTTTATATTTTCGTTTCATCAATTAGTATTATTATTATTCATTATATAGTATTTATTTATGATTGCCTCTGTTTCTGAATTTATTTAATTACGATAGTTATAATAATAATCTGCCTGTTTACCATGTCATGATGAATGCAGTACATTTGCATTTGTCTGTTGGCACAGGCTAGAGTAAAATGTGGCCTTTCATCAATGTCTTAGTCTCACTCATGGCTGTGATTATATGAAAGCTACTGAGGTATGAGTGGTGCTGGGTAATGGACTCGGGGCACAGCTAGTGCCTATTAAATGAATTTTGAATACTAATTTGCTCCCGATGGTTTGCTCGCGTTTCGGAAACAAGTTCATTGCTGAATTGGGTTCATTTTAGGCTGAAGATTGTACAGTTCTATTTAAAAATACAAAGTTTTTATCGTTTTCTCGGTGGGTGATAACTATGTGCATGGTAGAACATTCAGCACCACTCATACACATTTTGAAAATCCACAGCCTGCTTCCAGTCTCCGACCGGGTCAGGAATGGAATGAATGAAGCCCCCATCTAGCGGCGAGGATATGAACTGTGCCGGCTGCCGAGGCCCGACGCACTCCTCTGGGGCAATGATTAAATGAATGACAGATGAAATGAAATGGTAGTGGAGAGTGTTGTTGGAATGAAATTTTTGACAGGGAAAACCGGAGTACCCGGAGAAAAACCTGTCTGCCTCCGTTTTGTCCAGCACATATCTCACATGGAGTGACCGGGATTTGAACCACGGACCAAGCGGTGAGAGGCCGGCGTGCTGCCGCCTAAGCCACGGAGGCTTCCTCATACACATTTTATTGCTATTAATTACGGTACTCTTAGCATTTAATATAGTTTATATATACTGTATCGGTCACGAATCCCAAGATTAACGGCCGAGGGGATCCAATGTGCTGACCACGTGTCACCCCAATATCTGCAGGCCAAATGGCTGGGCAGCGGTCGCTTGGTAGGCCTAGGCCCTTCATGGGCTGTAATGCCACGGGGTTAGTTGGTTAGTTATATATACTGTGTATCTTCAACGATTCAAGAGATATTTGAAGTGCACATTCTTATTGGCTGCTCATATTATTAGACTAGCTTTATTATTATTATTATTATTATTATTATTATTATTATTATTATTATCATTATTATTGTAATCTATACTGGATTTGCCGTCAGATTCGTGAGACATATCACAAAATGTAATACGGTATCAATAGTATTTAATAAATAAATAAAATTGAATACTATTATTATTATTATGAATAATAATAATAATATTATTATCATCATCATTACGAGGGTTATACAGTAGAATCTATTTTCCAACTAAAATAAATAAAAACTCAGCAATTTTTACTTTCCTCCACACAAGATCGTGGCGTCGCGCAATGACTTACATGGTGCACTTTTTAAAATAAAAATGGTGGGCATGGCTTAACCTAGCCTATCCTAGTCTAGTCTAGTTTACCTAACCAAACATTATTGAGGACATGCCAAAGGGCGTCAGTGCAAAACTTGTGGATGGAGGACATGCCAAGGGGCCTAAGTGCAAAACTTGGTGGATGGATGTGTTTTAGCGCTGGGGCAAATGCGTACACCCAAGTATATGGGGCACACGTAATTACCCTATGCTGTTCTTATGGACTTGCGATGCAAGATTTAAAACAAGCCAACTGTTGCAGTGTATGATGATTTACCAGATCCACTATTGTGGCGATCCTCCCACACGGCGTTACTCCCACAGAGCTGCCCATCGAGTTGGGCCTGTGCCCGGTCTATGAGTGTGCGTACCTTCATTCGACCGGCCAGCAAATGCAGCTACTGTATAGCCCGGAGAGATAATCCACTCTCACACTGGCCAATTATCCGACAATTGATAGTGTGCTCTTGTCGTCAAGGCATGCTGACGGAGAACAATCTATTGCAAAGACTACAAGTCAATTAAGCTACTCTATGGTCCGTATTGCCCCGTCGAGTTGCGGTGGCGAGGCTGTCTCTCATCTGGATGCCCCGGGTTCGATTCCTGGCCCCGTCAGGGAATTTAGAAAATGACGCGAGGGTTGAAACGGGGTGTACTCAACCTCGTGAGGACAATTGAGTGGCTATCTGACAGTGAGGCAGCGGCCCGATTAAGACAACCAAGATTAACGGCCGAGGGTATCAGATGCGCTGACCACGCGTCACCCCAATACCTGCAGGCCCAATGGCAGGGGAGCGGTCGCTTGGTACGCCTAGGCCCTTCATGGGCTGTAGAACCACGGGTTATGGTCCGGATACTGAGGTGGTTCCTCTGGGACGAGTCCCGTGGGGAGACCTGAATTAAAAATTCCATGAGCCTAAAATGTTATCGTTTACAAACCAACATGGCATCGTCCCATATCTTGAAAATTAGTACTGCACCCTTGTAAAGAAGCGTAATGAGACTCTTTTTCAGGGAAGTGTTTCGGTCCATAACGTTGTTGTTAAAAATATTTGCTTCTTATCATAACAAGGAACATAGGTAAAAAATATCACGAAAGAAAAAAACGTTAAGCCAAGATTTAACTATATGAACTTAATTTCAGTTCAAAAAAACAATAAACAAATAAACAACTCCCATAATTACACCCACAAATTAATTAATTAATTAATTAAATAATTAATTAATCAAACAACATCTCTCTGACGAGATTATACAAGTTTTCAGGCCATCAATGATCCTGTTCTTCACTTCAAATCATGTGTGGCGTTGTGACGAGGACACAGAAAAGATTAAGTACTTTTTATACGCGACCCGCGACCATAGGCAACAGCTCGACTAGCTACGGATCCGTATAAGAGAAGGTAGACATGGTACTGGGAAAAGAACTACAACTAAGCAAATATTTACAAATACCCGACACTCGCTAGTCTTACAAAAATTATAACTGAGACTCCCGCTCGGAATCTTTATCAGGTGTCAAAGACACGAACAATGCCTAATCAGGACTTCACATACATCAAAAACAAGTACGAACGCGCGTGACTATACTCGACTGACATCACCCGATGACCGTTGTCACCTTACAAGGACACACAACAGTGTGTCAAACAAATCAAATATATTACATGGAAAATCAAACACAATCACATTGCTCAGTGGCAATTATATACAACAACACAAGGATTTGTTTTAAACGAAACATGAGATTATCTTCCGTGCGTGAGCAACATCCCTTTAAATTTTCCAACTTTCAACTAAACAGGCACACTCAATAACTAGGTCACGAGAAACCCAGTCCCCTCAACTCATTAGCGTGTCTTATCTAGATCTGCGGCTGGTGGATGTCTCGCCGGCCAGTGTCAATAACCCAGTGCGTAAACAGAAATATCGCAATATCTCTGAGGCATGCACCAAGAACGTAGATTCTTTACTGTACTACAGTAAAATAATGTGTGTGTCATAAATATCCCAAGCTAGCCAATCGCATAGCGCCAAGAATCGAAGCAATATCATGTGTGTCACTAAAATACCATCAGTTCCATTAATTCCCACGGAATTGAAGAACCTCGTCGGGGTCGATCAGAGTCTCACAATGAGCACCATCTGAATCCCATACAGCAGCAGACAAGGAAAGCCATAGCAAATTCCACCGCGCAGAAAATCACACATTTTGACACATGACACATTAACACACACGCACCACCAGGTTTGACAATCCCTGAAAAAATACATAATAAATTCCACCCACACGCAGCGCATCAGATCTTAGATTCGACCGAAGAAAAAATCAGAAAATTTAATTTACTTAACAAGACAAGAGAACAGACGGCTCCCTTCAAATTGATTGCAAAGGCAAACACAAGATTAAATCAAATAAAATTACGCCTGTTTAATCCAAACGGCTAGCGAAAATATCAAGGTTCCTCCCATTCTATTCTTAAATCAGATCTATAAAAGTCTCACTTGTCACACGACCCGTAACTCATGTTCGCAAAAACAAATTATACACTCAAGTACATGCGGCACTTGGATTAACATTACACTGAATATTTACACAATAAAAATCAAACAATAGTCACGCAACATTCTACATTTAAAATATGAGTGTCGTTACAAACCCTATCAACAGAAAATCGAAACAACGCGAACAAAATCTAAATTAAACTATTTACATTTCCCAGTCCAAAATCTAACTACGTGATTGAAATGATTCAATGCGGTACTTATTCCTTCCGCAACTTGATTCAGCTCACGTCACATGACATGGTCCCACAGGGCCTCTCTACTCCTCCATAACCATCTGGACAGATGGTTCCATGGTCACCATCCCAATGCAGGTCCACGTTGTCGACATATTGGCCTTCTTGAAAATGAAATGTTCAAATACAAATATGTGCTAAATAGCCTGCTAAAATTGTAACATGAGCTACTAGCTTCACTCACAGTCCGTTTACAAATTATACCGTCGACTTTCCCTAATTACAATAAAACCCTAATTACACTCGCATTTACACACGCACTCTTCATAATTATAGTATGAAAAATAGTTACACAGTTAATACCGATTATACCCACGGTCTAATTAGAAATATATAAGTTCACAAGACTTCACAACTTAGCCTCAACTGAGACTCGAAAAGACATACTCCGTCTCTAATTACTTCAAATAAGTGGTTTAAATCCCGGTCACTCCATGTGAGATTTGTGCTGGACAAAACGGAGGCAGACAGGTTTTTCTCCGGGTACTCCGGTTTTCCCTGTCAAATTTCATTCCAGCAACACTCTCCACTATCATTTCATTTCATCTGTCATTCATTCAATCATTGCCCCAGAGGAGTGCGTCAGGCCTCGGCAGCCGGCACAGTTCATATCCTCGCCACTAGATGGGGGCTTCATTCATTCCATTCCTGACCCGGTCGGAGACTGGAAGCAGGCTGTGGATTTTCATTTCAAGTGTTAAGTTGGGCAGCACCTCGTCTCCTCAAAGACTTCAAGATAGTGTGTCGTCGGGCAGCACTTCGTCTCCTCAGAGACCTCAAAATAGTTTGTTTCACACTAGCATCGTGGACACATTTATACAAAGCTGGCGTAACTTCGGCGGAGGGGACAATAAAAATATTATAAATCGAAGCAGATGAGCTACCGGCTCGGGTAAGGTATCATTCTACATCATTTCTCACGCAGGTCACATTCCTGCCCAGCGGATCTCAATTCGATCGGCCAATTAATCAGAACGCAGTTCGCGTGCTTTCTCAACCCACGCACAATTTCGCGCCACAGCCCAGCATCTCTCCGCACGTTGGATACAACCACCTCGCCAAGCCTTCTTGACGCCACAGGGTAACTCCATCTCTCATCCTTCCGAGTTCCCCTTCTATCTCATGACCCGTCCTGACAAAGACTCCAAGCCACGCGTAATGTTCAAGCACCTTACTTCCAGGAACTGGCTATTAATACACGCTTGCTTCACTTGCTTCTTCGCTCCGAACAACTTGCAACATATCCAGGTCCACTAGCCTTCTCAACTGCACCAAATATGTCTTCCAAATATGATGAATAAAATTAACATGAAACATTATTATACAGCATGTACCATAAATGTTCATTTGCCACCAGCTGAACTGAAAGTCTGGCTCAAGACGTTGAGTCGATTTTCAGTAATCCACTACATTATAAAATCATTCAGTAATATCTCCAGTTTAAAGGTGTCCCACTTCCATCTGTTCAGTGACCTGCCTCGTCTCACTAATTACTTCTCTTGTCGACTCATCGCGCTGCGCACTCCACACAGCTGTCACCCTGTCACATCTGGTATCTCCCCCTCCCTCTCCTAGAAGCACGGCGACCTCTCGCTCCCGCCTTGTTTGTCAGCACATCTGCCTGACTCAGTCATACATCACGTACAGTAGCCCCGTACATTTTGTTGTGCTTCTTCAAATTTCTAACAAGTTTGCCGCTACATTATTTCCATCCTGCTCGCATGGTTCGATCCTATAGTATAATTTTAGATTAGCTATATTGAAGACTGACCTCGTTTCTGAGTTCACACCTTCAATTCTGTATGCATTGTTACCCAGGTTTTTGATGATCCTGAACGGGCCAGCATCTTTTGGACAGAACTTTGTGAACACCTTGCTCTTAGGGTCCGAAATAGGTGGTTTCTTCACAAGGACTAACTCCCCTTCGATTAGCTCCCGGTGGAAATTCTTTCCTTTGTATCGGCGCAAACGTCGGTCCGCCTGGCTCCTCATGTGTTCCACAGTCTTCTGTACTCTTAGCTCATGCGCTATCATTGGATCCTTGGGACTCTGGATGACTCTATCCCAAAATCTCTCCGGATGTTTTTTGTGATGGACAATTAGAGGGATTTGTCCAGTAGATTCGTGTCTGGTCGTGTTCATGCATATCTCATTGTCGCTCACTCGATCCACCCACTTGTGATGTTCCTCAGGAAGCAGAATGCGGTAGTACATAGCTACACAACGGAACGCTCTTTCGTTCGGTTTTGCTTGTGCGTGGCGAATACTTGATAAAATGTGCTTAATTCCCATCTCCTCAACTCCCTTGTTGAAAAGAGAACTCGTAAAGTAACTCCCATGGTCTGACAGTAAGTACTCAGGCTTTCCTAGTGTGGGTATAACACTGTTCTTAAGCCTACTTAAGTCTTGCTTAGACGTGGTCTTTTGGATAGGGCACAGTGCAACATATTTTGAGAAGACATCAATACACACAAGAAGATGTTTACACCCTGTCTTCCTTTCGGCAGGAGCCCAAAACAGTCTAGTGCCAGTAGTTCGCACGGTTTCTGTGGTAGCAAAGGCTTCGGGTATTGCTTGATGAGGTAATTATTTGGCTTAGTACGCTGGCATGCGTCGCAAATCTTGATTACCTCAACAATGGTTGATCGCATTTTCGGCCAAGTGAATGATTCTCCTATTGTCCCTTCCACTTTGTCTATTCCGACGTGACCGATACTTTCATGGACATGCCACGTTAGTCCTCTCTGTAGTGATGCTGGAACCAGAATTCGTAAATGTGTGTGTTCCTCATCTACGGATTTGTGTAATAGATTGTTGAACTAATTGTATTTTGCAGCCTTAGATTTAGCCTCCCCGTGTTCAGGCGTTCCCGGTTGTGTCTCCTTCTTGACATACTTGATCATCATTAACATCCAAGGGTCACGTTGATGTTCCAACTGGATATCCTTCAATCTATTCAAAAATTCTTGATCCTTAGCTGTCAGTTCTAAATATTGCACCTCCACTGCTCTCTCGTGATCTTCCTCGGGATTCCTACTCAGGGCGTCTGGAATCACATTCATCTTCACAGGACAGTGTTCTATTGTGCTATTGAATTGTTGGATGTAAATGGACCAACGAAATACTCTCTCACTAACCATTGCTGTTTTAAAGAGGAAAGTAAGCGCTTTGTGGTCAGTTCTGACATCACTGGAATTGCCAAAAACAATCTTCCTCCATCGTTGCAGGGCATACAGTATTGCTAGTTATTCAAGTTGAGTTACGGTGTAGTTCCTTTCATGCTTGAGCAACTTACGACTGGTAAATGCCAAATATGAACGTTCCTGGGGATCAGCAGGTTCTTCTTGATGCAGCATTGCACCGATTCCAATTAGAGATGCATCCGCTTATATAACAAATTTATTTCCGAAGTCAGGATAACCAAGTTTCACGCAGTTTCTTTAGTTGCCTTGAAGGACCTGTTGCACTCCACACTCCACGACCATCGATTACATTTCTTGAGTGTCTCTTGCATCGGCGCCACCGTCTCGGTATAGTTGGGACAATTTTCCTTGAAGAATCCAGGAACTCCTAAAAATGCTCTGACGTGCTTCAATCTTGTTAGTGTTGGGGAATTCTTGATTGCATCAATCTTCGCCAGATTTGGCCTCACACCATCTTGGTCAATGATTTGCCTCAAATATAAGATTTCACTTTGGAAAAAGTGAGACTTCTTCAAGTTGATCTTAAAATTCATCGTTCTCAAGTTGTCCAGGAGTTTATTTAAGTTTACCAAGTGCTCTTCCATTGTCTCAGATGCTATGAGAATGTCATACACGTAACGTACTGTGAAATTTCTCACTTCTTCTGTTATACACCGATCTAGTGCTCTGATAAGCGCACAACGTGCAATTTTTTACTCCAAAGGGCATACGTTGCCATACGAATGTCTGGTTATAAAATAAAAATCCCGTGAGCAACTGGGATTTTTCTTACAATTCGAGGTGATGGAAACTATTGGTGAGATCAACAGAATTGTATATCTTCTTCCCTCTAAATCCTTTCAATACGTCCCGTATGAGTGGCGCTTTATCGTGTTCAACCAGAAGCTTACTATTTAAAGATCTTGCGTCTAGGCACAGCCTAATGGAACCATTTGGTTTGGCCACCGCCAAAATAGCATTCAAGTACGGAGTCGGTGATTTTCTTATCATACCGGCTTCAAGCAGATTATCTATAATGTCCTTCACCTGAGGATGATATTTCTCTGGGATCGGGTACAATTTACTCTTAAAGGGTGTCCAATCATCGACTTGCATAGCGTATTGGAAATTTAGGATTTTTCCCGGAATAGTGTCAAAAACTTCTTATGGCGACGTAAAATATCCTCTAATTTTCTTCTGTTAGGTTCCTCTAATTTAGCTTCTTTCAATTTATCCAATAATAAAATTTCAAATTTTGATCCAATGTTTTCCTCTTCTGCCATTAATGTCCACAGTTCATGCATGTTACCTTGATCTGTCATCTCTACTACTGCCGTGTCAACAAGCTCTCCCTCCTGCATACTTGTCTCGTCCGTGACGTCATCAGTTATTTTTTCCGTTACCCAGGTACTTGCTTCTCGACAAAGGGGCGTTTCCTCCATGTTCAATCCTACGTGGCTCAATTCTTACAGCTGTTTGAAATTCACCGTATTATTGCGAAGATCGATGACTGCATGATGGTCACATATAATGTTGGTTCCCAGAATAACGTTAGGTTTCATCTTTGCCATGACAATAAAAGTTTGTGCGAAAGTATGGTTCATGATATCTAACTCCAGATATGCTTGATATTTGCATACGACTGTTCTTTAATTTGTGGCACGGGAAGCAGCGGAACATTCTGATTCTTTCCCACTTCCTTTATCAGGGCTTCAGATACTAGACTGATCTGACTACCCGTATCTAATAGGCACCTCACTTTCAACCCTCCTATCCTGGCATATATTATAGGTAACTGTCTGATAACATCATTTTGAGGCCTCATAACTTCTTCCAAGCAGTCCTCTGGAAAAGCTCTCCATTCCTCGATATGTGCGATGATGAGCTCACCCTGGTCCTCGGCCACTTCCGAATTCAGGCTGTCTTCTAATTCTGATTTCCTAGTTTTTTATTGCGGAATCCCCCATATGAATTCCCGCCTCGGTAATTATTCTGTCTCTCCTGTTGTTTGGATAGACTTTCAGCACCTTCGATACAGTGATTGTCGGGATTTTTCCTGTTCTCCTTGGCTCTTCCCCGCTCTTCTCGCTATGACTCTTCATTTCTTAGTAGTTTTTCTAAATATCTCTGCGACTCCATGTAGCCCTCCTTCCAATTATTTCTGTCATGCCGTGGTTCCGATTCCATGTTATTCCGTCTGTCCTTCCAGAATCGCGTCTCGCCATTCCTTTGATACGGTCTTTCCTGCCTTCTGTTCTCCTGCCAATTTGAGTAAGCCCTCTGGTATGGCCTCTGATTGTTATGACAGTTTCTATTGTTATTATTGTTGTGCCCATAACGTTCCCTGTTGCCTTGGTACTCTTGCCTCTGCGGCGTGAATTGTGTGTTCGTCGCCTGGGACCTAGTGTTCGTACTACTGTTGTTCGTGCTCTTAACTACCTCTGAAGTGTTAACTTGCTCTATTCGCTGCTGTCTTCCCTGAGGCGTGATTAAACTAGTCTCATCAAGATGTCTGAGAATTTCCTCCGATTGCAGTGCCGTTTTCACGTTGACTGTCACCAGGAATTGCTGTATATTCATGGGCAATTGCTTCCCTATCGTTAAGACTAAGTTTTCCTCAGACGGCGGTTCGTCAAGGTCCCTGAGTTTCACCATTTGTTGTGAAAAGAACTCAGAAAACTTCGTAGGATGTGTGTTGTGGTATTTTCGTGAGTATAGCTCCATTCTCAAACCCTGTTGTAAAGATGGACTCCAGAACTCCTTTTAGAACGCCTCCTTGAATTTCTCCATGTTCTCGAAAGTGTATTTAAAACTCTGGAACCAGATTAAGCTTGAGCCTTGCAAAAATCTTTCTACCATTTTTACCTGTTTCATGAGGCTAACCTGTTGGTCATTGTAGTATTCCACCAGTTCGCGCAGAAAAGCTTTTGGCGTAGTCTCCATTCCATCACTAAACTTAGAAGGTTTAAAGTCGTTCCCCCGAATGACTTGACATATTTGTGGACTAATTGTGTTTTGCACAGGAGTCGATGTTCCACCTCTGTACTCGCGAAATGCTTCTGTGTTTACCCCTGTCTTCGGACTCTGTTCACTGCTTGTGCCACCAGCGAAGTTCGATAGCCCTAGGTTCCTCACGCTTTCCGACTTCCCCTCTATTTGCTCAGACGAAAATAGATTAGCTTGCTCCAGTGTTCGTTGCTCGCTTTTAATGATCACGTCAGCTTGCTCTTGGAAATTGACCTTAATGATTTCCTCAAGTGCTTCAATCCGATTTTGATGTTCTCCCAGCTTCCTAATCATCAGTAATCTTTCGTCTTTCGTATCTTCGCTCATCTGTTTCCAGTCCTTCGTGCTTATTCTCTTCCATCCGTTCCTCCATTTGCATGTTAGTCTCCGCTATACATTTTTTTACCTGACGCTGGTGCGCCTCCAAGTGTGCCCACCAATCATCTGTCTTGATTTCCAGCCTATCCATTTCTTTCACAAGACCCAATACATTCTTATCGCGTCGCTTCAATTTGTTCTTGTATGTTGACCGTCTTGGCCTCCATTTGATTAAATCTCCCCCATAGCTCATCCTGCGCGATTTTAATTCCTGCCGTATTATTCACACACGCCCTCTCAATCTGTTTTAGCTTAGCGACCACCATTTCATCCAATTCGAGTAGTTTCTGGTCAAATTTAGTCTCGATAACCTGAATCAGTCCTAATTGCTTATTACAGTATTATTATCGTACATTTTATGAGCTAGTTTGTCTTATTGTTTATTGGTACTGCCCCCGTAAATTGAATTATACTGAGACCACGGTGGCTGTATTGGCATATGTGAATAAAGTTATGGCCGTCATAGTTGTGACGTGTATATTCATGACGTAGGCACGGATGACGCAGACTTCATGCAAGTAGGCTGGATGAGCTGAGATTCTTGGTGACGTCATGATTTTGTTCGAGAAGGATCTGAGATTTACGACGCAGTCGCAGGGAAGCAAGGAATTGTGCTGAGGAAGAAGTTACGCTATTGGAGGAGAGGCTCGAACCAATGAATGATAGCTTGGAGGGAGACGGAGATTACTGAAATTACCATATTTAATTACTTTTGGCATGCAGAATTGTGGAAATCTATTTTCAGTTATGGCATTGATTTGGAATTTTGAAGAAATTATTTATGAGTTTTTGAAATTTGAAAATCCGTCAAGTATAGCCAAAGTTAGAACTTCTAGCAATGACGGAGGAACAAGCTATGGTAGGGATGGATACGCCCCTTAAGAAGTTGATAAAAGGCCTTGCACAGCAGAGAGGAAGTTCTCATTGCTCATGTCTGAGAGCTCATGGCTCATTTTCTCATTCTCATATTGTGAGACTTCGAGTTCTTAATTCTGATAGAACATGTATATATTATTCAGTGAAGCAAGTCGTCATTAGCAAGTGTGGTAGAGCCCACAGCATCGAACAAGCACTGAGCGTGCAGCAGTGCAATTTTACGGTTACTAAAACTAGGCGAAGTTGGAGCGCACATATAAACGAGTCTACAAGATTATCTATCAAGAGTTAGCTACTGCATTTATGCTAATTCAATTGTGCATTACAATATTGAGGCGTGTGCGAAAGTTGAACATTTTCACTATTATACTTTGGAAGATATTCGCATTTTAAGACTGCAGACAAAAGTGATTTTCTCAACACCTGAGAAGCACTTTTATAATACCACATTCTACGCTACGGCTGACACATGTATTGCAACCGTGATACTGAAGATTACATTTGGTGATACAACGCTACATTCTACAATGGAACTATATAATCTGGCAGTACTTTCGACTATTATTATAACGGAAGTGGAGATGGAAGACTAAAACTTTAATGCAATTGGGACATACATCAATGGAGTGAAATAGCAGCATGGAGCTTCGTTAATCGTCATTCTACAAAAGCGAGCATGTAGTGAACATCCAACTACACTCATGCATCGTAATCCATCGCTGAACTACATCAAATGGCAGTGAAAATATCTTCATACTCCACAATTATGAACATTTCTGCGGAAATAATTGCAATAAACTTCATGGCGAATTTCTACCAGAACTTCAGGGAACTTTCAAGAGAGGCCAGGGTGGACCCGGCTCACACAGAAGAGTTTTGCCAGAAGGATGTCTATCGTCTACACGGAGCAGTGCGTTTTCCGGAGGAGGAAACTGTTCTATTCTCCGAGGGCGCAGGTTCCAGGTTCGAGGTCGGAGCACATCTTTACGGTGGTGAAATGGAACCAACAGCAGTCTTCTTTGGAAATTTTCCTCTAGAACTTCAATCAACAGATAAGGTAGTCGTGAACGTTTCTTGATTTATTTGAGCCTTTTAGCGATATCTGAGCAACCATTTTTCCCATATTTTCTGTCCCATATATTTTGCCCCATATTCTTGCTTGATATTTCTGTACTCGATACACTTTGCTGATTTATGCCTATTTCTACGATTTATTGAGACATTGTTATGTCATTGGCATATTTAAATAATTTTGGATCAGTTGAGACTGATAATATATATATTCTTTCAGTAATTTGCATATTTTTGTAGTCACGATTTGACTGTAAAGTTAACGATTTTCTATGGCAAATTTGAATTCAGACAGCGTGTCATTTTATTAAAGTAATTCTATTCAGTAAATTACTTTGACCAATTTTCTGTCATCCTCAAGAAAGAAGAATGATTAAAAGATTTTAGAGCGTTAAAATCTACTACTTTATCGATGATCTTGGAAATACTAGTCGTTTTATGAACATGATTGCAACATAGACATTTATCGTCAATTCTGAAATACCATTGCATTATAGACAATTTTATGAAATATGAACTTTGAGTACGATTTATTGAGTACATTATAGTAATGAACATTTGATAGGAGTTTTTCTCAATTCTAGATTGGAACAATAATGTTTGCAGTCCACAGTCTAATTGTATTCTATTCGACTATTTATGCAGTTTAGATGAACTGTGATTGAAGATAGTATTTTTATACTGCGATACTTTGAGGATATTAATCTCAATTTTGATAGACCAGGGAGGCGAGTCTTGTCGTATTTGATATTAAATTTATTTGTGACTGGCAAATTTTTACTTCATATCGATTCATGAATGAAACCCACGAAGGTTAAATATAATAACAGTTTTGATACAATTGATGAATATAAGAATTTTTAAAGAGGAACTATGGATGTATAATCGTTAGTTCAGTGGACGTGTAAAAGTCGCTGATGAATAATGCCCTGTAATAAGTGAAGGAGGTTCCCACAGTAATATTGATGATGATGATGATGAATTTATAAGTGGAGGTTTTTTGTGTGTATTGTGGAAGATTTTGATGCCATATATAATGAGATATATGATGAATTATGGGCCAATTTTGTGCAATTTTGTGCGTTTTGAGCGAGGTATTTTTCCGCTGAGTGTATTGTTCAGGTCCATTGAAAATTATTCATGTGTAGTTACTGTTAAAATTAACAAGAGTGTTTAAATAATTTGAGATAACGATTTTGAATGGAGGTTACCGTCACAAATAATAATTTTTAAATCTCATTAAACCTGAATCTAAAATTTAAATATAACTAACCTTCATTGGTCGATTATATCACCATGATTTAAGTAATTATCAACCGGATAAACGCGTGGTTTAATATTTCTAATATAAATAATATAAATAATGTAAATAACTAAGTAAATATCTTTAATAATAATTTGAAACGAACGGGATTAATAGAGGCGTGTATAAATTTTTCAATTGTCGTTTGACAATGTTATAAACAATTTAAAATGTTATAAATAATTAATGAACATTTTGTTATAAACATTAAGCGTTATCGTTATTATACTCTAAACAACGCTAGTTCAACAATTGGAATATACAATTAAACAAGTTTTGGGATTATTAGAGTAATCCATTGATATTTGAACGGAGCATTTAAAAGATTTGCGTGATAATATTTGAGTTGAGATGTGAACATTTAAAGTGTTTTGAAAAGGAGCTAGGCTCTGAGGTAACTAGCATATGCTAACATTGGTTGTACAGGTGCGTCCATTTGACGAAGCAAGCATGCGACACGGTGCAGGGTGTATTGCAGGTGGCCAGATAACTGAATGATAGAGGCCAAGGTCATCTACATAGCAGCCTTGCGGTTATAAATAAAATGTGAAGTTCATGAACAAGGAAACAAATGCTTTATGTCTCGTCCCAGCTCCCTTATCCATTCCAATGTGCATTGTTGTTATTATTACGTTCTTTTGAGCTAGAGAAAGCTGAATTTTTGTATGTGGAGTCTACAAGTCCTACAGAAGGACATGGTTGCATTGACAATGGCTTCTGATTGCCACGTATATTTTGTTGTTAAATTTTGTTAAATTATTTTTTTCTTTATGTGAAATAAATTTTTTTTTTTTTTTTAGCGTATGGCTTTTAGTGCCGGGAGTGTCCGAGGACATGTTCGGCTCGCCAGTTTTGTAGCTGCTTCGAGACGGACACCCAATGGGTGAGCTACAAGTACCGTTGGGGAGGGAAGGAGGGAAGTTGGAATGTAAGGACGAGGAGTTGGAAGGTAGCGGCTGTGGCCTATAGTTAGGGACCAACCCCGGCATTTGCCTGGAAGGAAGATGGGAAACCACAGAAGACCATCTTCAAGGTTGCTGGCGGGGGGATTCGAACCTCCTCGCCTCCCGGATGTGAGCGACTGCCATCAGTCATGCCGTAACCACCACGGCTAACTCACCCGGTGAAATAAATTATTGTGCAGTTTAAATTTTCTTGTTTCCGACTTGGTTCATTTTAAATATCGTGGTGGAGGTTATTGTGAGGGCATACTATTAAGTGATCCAGTTGAAAACCCAGACCCGAGATTAAATTGAATAGGTAAGTAAAAGGTAAGTATGAACCCCCGTATATTTTGGTGTGTTCCACAATAATTTCATGTTAACTACTGTGCTCTAATCTCGGTAGTATCTGTCAGTGCCATTTTCATTGATGTAGCTGTGCCGGTGCGATTGATTATTGGCAATCCGATTGAGGGGGCGGATATCTGACAGCTTACTATCCGGATTATCGGGGACAGTAGGATTGGCACCGCAATTTCGTGGGGCTCGAAAAAACTGGATTACCAGGTTGAAAGCCAGTTGGATTGGTGCAATCAACGTGTGGAGTGTTCGAATAACATTGGATTACCAAGTTATCGATGTCAATGGGATTGTGAAGACTCAAATAAAGAGGTTGATTCTTTGTTAGATGTCTTGGCCAATTGTAGAATTTGAGAGTGTGATTATATAGGGATTAAATGTTGTGTTGTATTAGGAAAATTACACTCAGAAAAGATCAGATCTTATACAACCTGAGAGAGGTTAAATAGGCTGGAAACTTAGAAAAATCGCCTATGATCTGGAGTCTTATCTTATTTGACCGGCTTATGACATGTTTAGTCATATTAAAGATAAAATTAAACTATTTGGATTGTAAATGTAAATTATTTGTGTTAGGATATTTAGAATGAACCAGGGAAATTTGAACATGTGCTTGAGTTTGTTTCAACATGAAGTGTCTACGAAAGTTAATTATAAGGTAATTATAAGTTAGATTTAAGACAGAAAATTGCTCAAACCTTATATATGGTGAAAGATGTTGCTCAGATGTTGTTATCTTGCTCTGTTTGATGTATGTCCCTAAAGCAGTCTATTATTGAAATATTATTGAGATGGCAGATGAGAGTATGAGAAAGATGTTGGAGGAATTGAAAGATAGCATGAATGAATGTGTGAAGGAGATGGAAGCTAGGAATACTAGTCGAATGGAGGAGAATATGAAAGTTCTTCAGACCAGTTCTGCAAACTTGGAAAATAATGTGTCGCGTTTACAGACCAGTACCCAGGGAATCCAGAATGCCGTGACTGACATTCACAAGGATGTCTCAGATGTTAAGATTGATGTTTCCAATGTACATAAGGACCTTAATATGTTGAAACTTGATGTTGCTAATGTCCGGGGTGATATTTCATGTGCTAGAGCAGAAGTAATCGTTGTTAGGAATGATGTTGCTACTGTACAAGACAAGGTAGAAGAAGTTCAAAGAGAGATTAGAAATGTTCGAACCGATGTGTCAAACGTTCAAGTAGACATAAATAATATTCATTCTGATGTTAATGATATGCAAAGCGATATCAATAAGATGCAAATAGAAGTTAATACAGTTTTTGTAGACATTGCCAAAGTTCAAACTGATGTTAATAAGGTTAGAGAAGAAATTGAAACTTCAAAAACGCTTTTTACTCGTAACATTAGTGCTTTAACAACTAGATTGGTTGACGAGTCTGTTAGGACAACAGCTTCTCTAGCTGGATTAAAACATGATGTAGAGGTCATGAGGACCCAAGTGTTAGATCATAATCGTTTACTTAAGGAAGACATTGAAATAGATATTGCTGAAATGTTAACTGCAAATGTAACGGTTTGGAAAGATGAATGGAACAGGTCAAGTGGGGAACATGTCAATCAGATTCAGGAGCGAATTGAACGAAAACTTGCCAGTACACAAGTAGATATAAATAATGAGGTAGTTCAAATTAGAAAGGACTTGAATATAAGGATGGATTCGCTATCCGAAAAGCAGGTAGAGGATAGAACTCAAATAGGTCAGGACGTGCAAGCATTAAAAACCGCGTTAGAGGAACAAATTCATAAGGTTGTCTCTGATGTCAATGAAACTACGAGCAAACTTCAGAATTTGAAACTAGGAGAAGCTAGCATGTTGGAAACGTATAAAGAAGAGTTGATTAGGAAAGTCATCACGGAAATCACAGATAAGGATCCAGAAGGATTGACTTGTGAAGATAATAGAAATTACGTGAGAAGATGTAACCTCGCTACTGAAGAGAGAGATATTAGTCCTGAGGAACGTATATTCAGATTCCGGGAAGAAGAAGAGGATAGGAATATTGAACCTGAATGGAAATATCGTGATAGTGGGAAGAATTGCATGGATTCATATCCAAGAAATGTGACAGTCATCCGAAACTTTGAGGACAAGCCTCAGAAATTTAGTAATACAGATAGTCTAACACCGATAGAGTATATCAGAAACCTGAAAGACTATTTTATTGAAGCCCATATTCCTAGAGAAAGAGAGATGAGAATCGTAGAAAGATTTCTAGCTGGAGGACCCCTTGAGTGGTTCAGAGCATTTCGGTACACTTTTAGTAATTTCGATGAATTTGCAGAGGCACTGATAAAACGATTCTGGTCAATAGAAGCACAAATTTCATTAAGAGCTGAGGTATACTCGAGGAAGTATTCGGGTACTCTTCCAACACGGTACGCTGATTTCTTCACGAGCCAGTTATCGCGCTTGAGATTTTTACAACCCCCATTGTCGACAGTGCAGTTGATAGATGCTATTTCACGTATGCTACCTGTGGAGGTGAGAAGGCTTATTATATTGTTACGGCTGTGAGTTTGTGTCATCGCTCGCCGCTTGAGTCACAGCTGCCCCAGGGGCTGGGCTGTGGCATGCCTCCTGTATTGCGTGTGCCTTATGCAACAGGGCTGCTAGACAAAGGGATAGTCCAGAAGATTCGTGACTGGACCAGCGATGGAAACCTCGAGAAGCCGTGGACCCTGGATGGATCTAGAACCATTTATTGAGTCACCGGCCTGCTATATAAGAGTGACCCGTGAAGCAGTTGTTGTTGTTGTGTTTTACGAGCTAGTGTGAGCGTTTATTCTGAGCGACAGAAGTGTGGTGACTTGCGAAACCCCTAGTGTAGCGGCGAAGTGAGGAACATACAGGGGACTGCCTGAGTGAGTGTGCTTTCACTGAGTGTCTGAGATATTGTGGTGTAGAAATCCAGTGACATTGTTTCTCCAGCGTGTGGACAGCGAAATAGCCTGCAGCAAGTGAACGTAAGTAATTGTGGTCGGTGAACATAAAAGAGAGGAGCAGGTAGTTTCTGTCAAGGCCACCGTACTCATTAGGACGGATTAACTTCTGTGATCTGTTGACAAGTGGAAGGGCCAAGAGCGCTCAAGGAAGAGACTTGAGGAAACTGGAATAAGGCTCCTAATTGCTTGTATTTGCTGACCAGTGTAATTTTCTGGTCACAATAAAGTTAATTATTTCTTTAAGCTGTAATTGGTGTTGTGCTTTGTACCCCCACCGTAATCCAGTTAACATAAGTGCCACTAGGGGGTGGCACGCAACAACTGGTGTCAGAAGCCGGATTACGAACTCAAGCACAACACCTGACGGTCCTGGTTTCAAAACCCGAGCAGGTCATTTTCTCTAATTTTCCTGTGAGTGCATGCCCTTTACAAGGCAAACAACTAAAATGGAGGCGCAATTGGCAGCATTGCTAGAAAAGTTAAATGGCATAGAAGACGGCCAGAAGAATTTAACCAAGGACCTAACTGCCAGAATGGAAGACGGCCAGAAGAAGATGGAGGATGGCCAGAAGAAGTTAGCAGAGGACCTGAAGGACAGCCAAAATAAGTTAGCAGAGGACCTAACTTCCAAATTAGAAGAAGGCCAAAATAAGTTAGCGGAGGACCTGAAGCAGATGGAAGACAGCCAGAATAAGTTAGCAGAGGACCTAACCGCCAAATTTCTGGATGGCCAGAAAAATCTGGAAGAGTGTCTGCTGACGAAATTAGAGAAAAGCCAAAGGAAATTAGAACAGGGCCTACGTGAGGAAGTCGCGGCAGTGGAGGAGAAGTTCAACACCTTGCAAGTGGAAGTTGCCGAGCTGCGCCAACGCCCGCTGATGGGGGTGGAGGAGAAATTCAACGCCTTGCAAGTGGAAGTTGCCGAGCTGTGCCAACGACCGCTGATGGGGGTGGAAGAGAGATTCAACGCTCTACAAAAGGAATTTGCTGAGCTGCGCCGACTCCCGTCGACAGGGATGGAAGATAGATTCAAAGCCCTACAAGAGGAAGTCGCCGAGCTGCGCCGACGCCCGCCGACCGGGGTGGATGAGACAGTCAAAGCCCTACAAGAGGAAGTTGCCGAGCTGCGCCAACGCCCGCCCACCGTTACACCGGGAATATCAGGAACGGGACATGGCAGAGTGACGCCCCCAACCTTCGACGGAAAGGTGCCGTGGAGCACCTACTTACGTCAGTTCGAGGCGGCCTGTTCCATAAATAACTGGAACAACACAGAAAAGGCTACAGCTCTCATTGTAGCGCTGAGAGGTGACGCCCTTAACGTCCTTCAGGCCATCCCGACTGGATCCCAGGACTACGCTTCACTGATCGCCCATATGGAGTCCCGATATGGAGATAGCCATCTTCAGCAGGCCTACCAGATGCAGCTCCGGACCCGGGTACAGAAGAACGCGGAAACCCTGCAGGAGTTCGAGATGGACATCGCACGCCTCGTAAGGCTTGCCTACCCAACAGCGCCGGCCGACTTTCTGGAGCAGATGGCGACGCAGACCTTCACCGACGGGCTACGGGACTCGGACACTCAACAGGCGCTGCGACTCGCGCGCAATAAGACCCTGGCAGATGCGCTGAGCCACGCGCTTGAATTCGAGACGGCAAAACAGGCATCCAGAATGCACGCGCGGGTGCGTCAAGTGGACGTCGATGAACCAGCAAAAACCAACGAGACCAAGCCCCTGGCCGACGAATTGATGGAGGCGCTAAGCCGTTTCTTCGATAGTCGCGGCACCACCAGCAACGACACAGCCGGAAGACAACCGGAGAGGCGGCCGGGAAGAGGACTACCGACCTGCTGGGCCTGCGGTAAGAAAGGCCACCTGAACAAGGACTGCGGTGATCGCCGCCGCCGAGGGTACCCGACGGGAAATCAGTCGTCTGAAAACCGCGCGGCCCAGGGAAACGAGTATTAGCCAGCCTTGGGGGGCAAAGGTTGGCTTGTGACAGTCGTCAAGCCCCGGCAGTCCAAGTGCGTGTGACGAAGTTACGGAGGGACAATAGCAGCCTGATGGTCGACGGAGTCATCAACGGAGTGAGCTGGCCCATGCTGATCGACACGGGAGCATCGAGGACCATCGTCAATCCCACTGTGATCCCGAAGTGGAGAGTGCAACCCACACAAAGGAACCTCCAGCTAATAACCGCGACCGGAGAGACCGCACCGGTACATGGCGAAGCATCACTGGAGTTCGTCATTGGTCGACGGGCGATAAAGCATCCAGTGCTTGTGGCTGACGTATCAAATGGAGTGATCATCGGACTGGACTTCCTGGACCAGAACAACATCATCTTGGATCTGAGTGCCAACACTCTGCACTTCGGAGGTGAGGAACTTGCTTTGCAACCTGCGCACGAGTCCATCACCGCACGACGAGTAACGCTGAGAGAAGACGTCATCGTTCCCGCCAGGATGGAAGTCAGCGCTGCCGTAATTGTCGACGGAACTGCTGAGGGAGTGGCGGCTGTCATCGAGCCAAAATATGAGGACATCCAGACAAAAGGGTTGCTAGTTGCCAAGACCCTCATCAACACGACGTCTCGGCCGTACGTCCGCCTGTCCAACCTGAACGACTACGAGATTACGGTTCACCGGGACACCAACCTAGGAGTCTGCGAGCCCGTTACCTGGATTGCCCGCATCACCGACACGACGGACGGACACCTGCCGACGGACAACCGAAGAAGACGCACACTCCCAGAAGAACTACAGAAGCTGTACCAAGGATCCCAGGACCATTTAGACGAGGAACAATCACGCCAACTTCAGGACCTGCTACGCGAATTCCAGGATGTCTTCTCCGTGGGGAGCAAAGACTTCGGCAGGACAAGCTTGGTCCAGCACAGAATCGACGTTGGGGACAGCGCACCGATTAGGGCCCCGTTCCGACGTGTCCCGCTCGCCAAGCAAGCCGAAGTCGACCGGATGGTAGAAGAGATGAAGGAGCAAGGGGTGATCGAGCCATCACATAGTCCTTGGAGTTCTCCGGTCGTGCTTGTGAAGAAGAAGGACGGTTCCACCAGGTTCTGCGTGGACTACAGGCGGGTGAACGACGTCACGAAGAAGGACAGCTACCCTCTACCCCGGATCGACGACACGCAGGACACCATATCAGGGTCAAGATGGTTCTCCACCTTGGATTTGAAGAGTGGCTACTGGCAGGTGGAGGTCCACCCTAAGGACCGCGAGAAAACGGCGTTCTCTGTGGGCAGCGGGCTCTGGCAGTTCACCGTCATGCCATTCGGTCTGTGCAACGCCCCTGCGACCTTCGAAAGGCTAATGGAGTCCATTCTGAGGGGACTACACTGGAAGACCTGCCTGGTCTACCTAGACGACGTCATCGTTCTGGGGAGAAGCTTCGAGGAGCACTACAGCAACCTGAAGGAGATCTTGTTGAAGCTACGGGCTGCCCAGCTGAAGTTAAGCCCCAAGAAGTGTCAGCTCTTCCAGAAGCGGGTCCAGTACCTTGGGCATATCGTCTCCGAGGAAGGGGTGCGCACCGACCCAGAGAAGACCGCAGCTGTGAGGGGGTGGCCAGTTTCTGAAGGACAAGTCCCAACTACGAAGCTTCCTGGGACTCTGCACTTATTACCGTCGCTTCGTGAGGGGATTCGCCGACATCGCCAAACCTTTACATCGCCTGACTGAGAAGGACCAACTCTTCACGTGGACAGCAGAATGCCACAGTGCCTTCGAACAACTCAAGCAGGCTCTGTGCACCGCGCCTATTCTGGCCTACCCCAGACCTGGAACAAGGTTCATCGTCGATACCGATGCCAGCGACTTTGGCATAGGGGGAATCCTGTCGCAGGTAGTGGACGGCGAGGAGAGAGTAGTGGCCTACTTCAGCAAGGCCTTGTCAAAGCCAGAAAGGAACTACTGCGTCACCAGGAAGGAGCTGCTCGCCATCGTGAAGACCATTGAACACTTCCACAAGTACCTGTACGGGCAAGAATTTCTCATCAGGACCGACCATGCATCCCTGCGGTGGCTCCTGAACTTCAAGCAGCCCGAGGGTCAACTCGCGCGGTGGTTAGAGAGGCTTCAACAGTATAACTTTGAGATTCAGCACAGGAAAGGCCAACTGCATTCTAACGCCGACGCCCTGTCACGAAGACCGTGCCCCGAAGACTGCACCTTCTGTGCCCGAAGGGAGGAGAACACCGGGATACAGTGCCGAAGGACTACCGTGGAACTTCAAGGGAGCTGGAGCCGCGAATCTTTCACGCGGGCGCAAGCGGAAGATGATGACCTGGGACTGATAGCCGAATGGAAGAGGGCCTGTGTCCCCAGACCCGGGTGGAACATTGTGAGTGACTGCAGCCCAAAGTTTAAGTCCTACTGGGCACAGTGGGACTCGCTGATTGTAAGGGATGGCCTCATCTGCCGTACCTGGGAGAGCACCGACGGGAAGACATCTCGGGAACAAGTCGTCGTTCCAAAGGCTATGACGGAGGAAGTCCTGAAGGAAGTGCATGGAGGATCATCTGGTGGACACCTAGGGATAAAGAAGACCCTGGAGAAGCTGAGAGAGCGGTTCTACTGGATCGGATGCCGAACAGACGTGGAGAATCACTGCGCGAGGTGCCACGATTGCGCAGCCAGCAAGGGCCCAGGACGAAGACGACGGGGTCCACTGAAGACCTATAACGTGGGCGGCCCCATGGAGAGAGTGGCCATCGATGTTGCTGGGCTATTCCCGTTAAGCGAGGCAGGGAACCGCTACATATTAGTCGTCAGCGACTACTTTACCAAATGGCCGGAGGCGTATGCGCTCCCTAACCAAGAAGCCGCGACGATCGCAGAGACCCTGGTGAAGGAATTCGTCAGCCGGTACGGAGTACCCCTGGAGCTGCACTCCGACCAAGGGAGGAACTTCGAGTCGCAGGTGTTCCAGAACCTATGCCAGCTGCTGGGGATCCGGAAGACAAGGACAACGCCGCTACACCCTCAGTCCGACGGGATGGTAGAGCGATTCAATCGCACCGTCGAGAACCATCTCCGAATAGTCGTCAGCGAGCACCAGAGGGATTGGGACAAGCATCTTCCACTATTTCTCCTGGCCTACCGCGCCGCCGTGCATGAAGCCACCGGGTGCACACCAGCCCGGGCCATGTTTGGGGGGGGGGGGGGGGGAGCTCCGTCTACCTGTCGATCTTGCCTTCGGCCGACCTGGGAATGATCCGATCCCGGTAAGCCAGTATTGTCAAGAAATGGTCGACCAACTGGAGGACGTACACGCGTTCGCGAGGAGGAAACTGCGGATCGAGACCGACCGAATGAAGACCTGATACGACCAGCAGACGGATGCCGGCGGATTCCACGAGGACGACCTGGTCTGGCTCTTCAACCCATTACGGAAGAAAGGCCTGTCACCCAAACTGCAGAAGTCCTGGGAGGGCCCGTACCGAGTCGTGAAACGGATCAACGATGTCGTCTACAGGATCCAGCGGAGCCCGAGGGCGAAGATGAAGATCGTGCATCGAGATCGCCTGGCAGCCTACGGAGGGACACAGACGGACCAATGATTGATCGGGACGATCAGCCTTTTTAGGAAGGGGGTGGTGTTACGGCTGTGAGTTTGTGTCATCGCTCGCCGCTTGAGTCACAGCTGCCCCAGGGGCTGGGCTGTGGCATGCCTCCTGTATTGCGTGTGCCTTATGCAACAGGGCTGCTAGACAAAGGGATAGTCCAGAAGATTCGTGACTGGACCAGCGATGGAAACCTCGAGAAGCCGTGGACCCTGGATGGATCTAGAACCATTTATTGAGTCACCGGCCTGCTATATAAGAGTGACCCGTGAAGCAGTTGTTGTTGTTGTGTTTTACGAGCTAGTGTGAGCGTTTATTCTGAGCGACAGAAGTGTGGTGACTTGCGAAACCCCTAGTGTAGCGGCGAAGTGAGGAACATACAGGGGACTGCCTGAGTGAGTGTGCTTTCACTGAGTGTCTGAGATATTGTGGTGTAGAAATCCAGTGACATTGTTTCTCCAGCGTGTGGACAGCGAAATAGCCTGCAGCAAGTGAACGTAAGTAATTGTGGTCGGTGAACATAAAAGAGAGGAGCAGGTAGTTTCTGTCAAGGCCACCGTACTCATTAGGACGGATTATCTTCTGTGATCTGTTGACAAGTGGAAGGGCCAAGAGCGCTCAAGGAAGAGACTTGAGGAAACTGGAATAAGGCTCCTAATTGCTTGTATTTGCTGACCAGTGTAATTTTCTGGCCACAATAAAGTTAATTATTTCTTTAAGCTGTAATTGGTGTTGTGCTTTGTACCCCCACCGTAATCCAGTTAACATAAGTGCCACTAGGGGGTGGCACGCAACAATATCGTCAAATATCAGGGATTTGACCAGTATGGACGAACTATTGAGAAGGCTTGACTACACGAGTCCAATGCCAAATTTGGTTCAAAAAGGTCAGAGGCACGAATTCAAAGACATTAATACAGTCTACATGGATCAAGTTCAGCAAACTGATACGCCTGCTGAAGAGAAAACTGAAAATGTAGGTCCTCACAGGAACAATTATTTTCGCAACAACGGATCACAAGGTTACCGTCCATATCAGCAAAGACGAGGCTGGAATAACAATAGAGGGAACTATAATAACGGAAGAGGTAGATATTATAATAACAATGGGTACAATAGGAACTACAACAGAAATAACCAGTACCAGAATCGGAATCAAAATTCTCAAGGTCAGGTTATGACACCGGACAAGTATCAAGAGAGAGAGAAAGAAAGTCAGCAGTATTTGAAGGAATTACGAGAGAAGGAAGCTGAAAACCAGAAGAAAAGACAGGATTTAGTGATCGATCCTGGTCCTTCTACAAGCCAGCAGAATTTGGAAAACAGGAATACAGGACAGAAGAGAAAGTAGAGAGGAGAGAATGCATTAGCCACACACAACCCAGAGAAGAAGAGACTTATGATTAAGGAACATAGAGGAAATATCATACAAGAGTAGAATTATAATTCAATTTCGTGTTCAAGTGAATTCAGATATTTATAACAGAGTTTAAAAACAATTTGCAACTGTTTTTAAAACGTGGTGAAGGGAGAATGCCCCCGTAAATTGAAATATACTGAGACCACGGGGGCTGTATTTGCATATGTGAATGAAGTTATGGCCGTCATAGTTGTGACGTGTATATTCATGACGTAGGCACGGATGACGCAGCCTTCATGCAAGTAGGCTGGATGAGCTTGGGTAGTTTATTGGCTGAGGAATAACCCACCCACCAAGGGAAGATGATTAAGAGAAGGAAGTAGATTTGGGATTGGAAAAGAAGGATAGAAAATAGGAGGAGAGTCCCACAAAAGTTATGAATTTAACTTTCAATACTTTTAGAGGCAGTTGCCACCGCAAATCCGTTCTCGGATACCTAAAGTGGATACGAGCTTGGTCGAAGCTAACGGGAACCGCAGCCGGGACTTGGGCGATTTGCAAGAGAGAGGCTTTAGTGTATTTCCTCCCAAGCATGTATGAAACTACTATAGGGAAGGGTGATGGTCTGGCAAGACTGATAGTAACAAATTTACTGTATGTCTTCTCAAAGAAATTGGGTTTTACAAAATAATTCGAAGAATGCCAATGATTTAACTCAGGTTTGGTATTTTCAATTTCCAAACTTATGGAGTTCCTGTAAGGGCGACCATGTGTCTCTAAGAAGGAAAATGATAAAAGATTATGCCTTATTGGGTAATATTGGTAAATGAACCAATGGTTGCATTGGAAAATGGCTGAGCTTTTACTCAGCGAGGAGCCGGCTAAAAGTTTAGACAAAAAGAAACACTTATCTTTTAGAAAACTGACCATAAGTTTTCGTAGAGGGTCTCCACAAGCAGGTAGCTGGCTTAGCGAGCTTTACTTGCCTTACTGGCCAATTAGAATTAGCTATTAAAGCTAAAAAGAACTTTAGTGAGGTGAAAATTAAGAGTTCTTGCTCAAATGCAACAAATGGTGAAAGCCCTATTAATGATTTTAATGTCATTAAGTGAGGAGAGTCAAGGAAGATAGGATTTTGCCTAAACTTTGTATTCGTAAATGAAAAAGCGAAAGGATACGCTTCATTTATTTTACAATTCCAAGAAGTTTGAGGAAATTAACAATTATGTAATATAATTTTGACAAACATAGTTCATTTGAACTTTTTAACAAATGGGGTCGCAGACCTCTCAACATTAAACGTTTGCTCCAGGCAATTGACAATTTACAAGGTTTCAAACCTTACATGTTTCTAAAATCTTTATTAGATTTAAACAAATAAACAATGAAGTAATTAAAGTTTGAACGTGAATTGGAGTACAAGGAGTGCACCTTAAGAAATTCTTGAGAGAATGTTCTAGAGAAAGTGACAACTTCGAAAATAACAATAATAAAAACATGAAAAAATAAGATAGAAGTTCCTACAACTTCTTATATTTATACAGAATTACTATATGAGAATTATACAAAAGAGGGCAGGTCACTTACTGTGAAACCTGAAGAAAGTTAAAAGGAAGGTTCTAGACTTCCCAAGATTGAGCTGGAATCACTAGCCAAATGGGACAGTTTCCATTTCGTGAAACCTGAACATGACTCGCTCAAGAGTTTAAGGAATTGTTTTCCCTGATTATAGGAAAGGAACAATTTGAATTTGAATCGTGTGTCACACACGTAATTATACAGAATTTAATTAATGTTAAACTAGCAAAGTTGGAAGGGCACTACGTGAGTGACACCTTATTGAAACAGACCTAAATTTAAAAGTTTATTACAGATTGTTAGTAAGAGGTTTAGGAAAGAGCAATAGGGATGGAGGAAAAAATGTTCATGGCCGTATTTAATATAAACGGACGATCGCGACGCGGTAGAAAAGTGGAACAAGCACTGATTATCACTATAGTCTGTAAAGATTGATGCAAAATTCACTGTAGAAACTCGAAAGTTCATGAGAAAGAAAGTTTTTACAATGCTGGAAAGAACTGGTTGCACTAGGTAGGCGAGAGTCTATTGCTGAAGAAAATGGTGGATTACAGTTAAATGCGCCATAGAACATCCCAACGGTGGACGAAAGTTAGCTATTGCAGTAATTTAAGGAAGATTCCTCATTTTAACTAGTATTTTCACAAGTGAGTGAAAAATACCTGACGGCAAGCCCCGCAGATAGAGTACCAGATCTGGAAAGTTCCAGAACGATCTTTATAGAAGAATGGAGTCAAAGTTAATCCAGCGGAGGAACTAGCTTTATAATTTATAGACAGCGGGTATTAGATAATATCCCACGTAGTGAGAGGATTTCTCATTTTGCAAGCATAAGGAATGCTGCTTTTCACCAAGATTGGCTTGATTAGACAAAAGCCCAACATGGAAAATCCCGCGAAGAATGATTACCGCCCCACAAGTAATCTCACGCTGTCTATAAAATAATCAATAAAAGCATGTAGATAAAATTGATGAAGATGAGGTTAAAACCTTTAAAATGGTACTTATCTTGATTTCATGTTGAAGGCGAAGTTCCGTTGGATGACGATAACTACTTTGCCAACATGGCGTAGAAGAGTGTGTGCCTCTTGGTTTGAGGAGGCTAGCTCGAGAGGAGCTTTAACTGATCGAGTCAACTGCCGACTGAGAAGTGAGACCTGCTCAACGGAGCACGGAGGGACCAAGGAAGGGGAAAAGAGTGGGGGGTAGGAGACAAAAGGAGAACATATAAACATTGCCAATGTTACAACAAAAAAATGATCTCTTGCTGAGCTGGTCTTCAAAGAGTTGATAACAGATGATACTAGCGCAGCATGGTGAGTAAAGAAGTAGACGTAGTCCTCTTGCTCAAGGAAAAAATAGCTGGCGATGGTAACAGGATCTGGTGGCCAAATGGATAAGTAAGTCCTCTAGCACCAGGAAGAATTGAGGAGCTTCAGAGATTCGCTGCGAGATGACGCTAGGTGGGTCACAGAAGTTATATATCTAGAACAGACTTATGAAGACATAAGAGATTTGCCTATCAAGGAGAAAACAAAAGATCACTGTTGGTGTTTGACAAAGAGAAAGGAAGAAATGAACATGCAAGGAGCAATAAAAATTATATCTCAGGTACCGTGTATTCCAAGAATGCACCAGAGCTGAGATTCTTGGTGACGTCATGATTTTGTTCGAGAAGGATCTGAGATTTACGACGCAGTCGCAGGGAAGCAAGGAATTGTGCTGAGGAAGAAGTTACGCTATTGGAGGAGAGGCTCGAACCAATGAATGATAGCTTGGAGGGAGACGGAGATTACTGAAATTACCATATTTAATTACTTTTGGCATGCAGAATTGTGGAAATCTATTTTCAGTTATGGCATTGATTTGGAATTTTGAAGAAATTATTTATGAGTTTTTGAAATTTGAAAATCCGTCAAGTATAGCCAAAGTTAGAACTTCTAGCAATGACGGAGGAACAAGCTATGGTAGGGATGGATACGCCCCTTAAGAAGTTGATAAAAGGCCTTGCACAGCAGAGAGGAAGTTCTCATTGCTCATGTCTGAGAGCTCATGGCTCATTTTCTCATTCTCATATTGTGAGACTTCGAGTTCTTAATTCTGATAGAACATGTATATATTATTCAGTGAAGCAAGTCGTCATTAGCAAGTGTGGTAGAGCCCACAGCATCGAACAAGCACTGAGCGTGCAGCAGTGCAATTTTACGGTTACTAAAACTAGGCGAAGTTGGAGCGCACATATAAACGAGTCTACAAGATTATCTATCAAGAGTTAGCTACTGCATTTATGCTAATTCAATTGTGCATTACAATATTGAGGCGTGTGCGAAAGTTGAACATTTTCACTATTATACTTTGGAAGATATTCGCATTTTAAGACTGCAGACAAAAGTGATTTTCTCAACACCTGAGAAGCACTTTTATAATACCACATTCTACGCTACGGCTGACACATGTATTGCAACCGTGATACTGAAGATTACATTTGGTGATACAACGCTACATTCTACAATGGAACTATATAATCTGGCAGTACTTTCGACTATTATTATAACGGAAGTGGAGATGGAAGACTAAAACTTTAATGCAATTGGGACATACATCAATGGAGTGAAATAGCAGCATGGAGCTTCGTTAATCGTCATTCTACAAAAGCGAGCATGTAGTGAACATCCAACTACACTCATGCATCGTAATCCATCGCTGAACTACATCAAATGGCAGTGAAAATATCTTCATACTCCACAATTATGAACATTTCTGCGGAAATAATTGCAATAAACTTCATGGCGAATTTCTACCAGAACTTCAGGGAACTTTCAAGAGAGGCCAGGGTGGACCCGGCTCACACAGAAGAGTTTTGCCAGAAGGATGTCTATCGTCTACACGGAGCAGTGCGTTTTCCGGAGGAGGAAACTGTTCTATTCTCCGAGGGCGCAGGTTCCAGGTTCGAGGTCGGAGCACATCTTTACGGTGGTGAAATGGAACCAACAGCAGTCTTCTTTGGAAATTTTCCTCTAGAACTTCAATCAACAGATAAGGTAGTCGTGAACGTTTCTTGATTTATTTGAGCCTTTTAGCGATATCTGAGCAACCATTTTTCCCATATTTTCTGTCCCATATATTTTGCCCCATATTCTTGCTTGATATTTCTGTACTCGATACACTTTGCTGATTTATGCCTATTTCTACGATTTATTGAGACATTGTTATGTCATTGGCATATTTAAATAATTTTGGATCAGTTGAGACTGATAATATATATATTCTTTCAGTAATTTGCATATTTTTGTAGTCACGATTTGACTGTAAAGTTAACGATTTTCTATGGCAAATTTGAATTCAGACAGCGTGTCATTTTATTAAAGTAATTCTATTCAGTAAATTACTTTGACCAATTTTCTGTCATCCTCAAGAAAGAAGAATGATTAAAAGATTTTAGAGCGTTAAAATCTACTACTTTATCGACGATCTTGGAAATACTAGTCGTTTTATGAACATGATTGCAACATAGACATTTATCGTCAATTCTGAAATACCATTGCATTATAGACAATTTTATGAAATATGAACTTTGAGTACGATTTATTGAGTACATTATAGTAATGAACATTTGATAGGAGTTTTTCTCAATTCTAGATTGGAACAATAATGTTTGCAGTCCACAGTCTAATTGTATTCTATTCGACTATTTATGCAGTTTAGATGAACTGTGATTGAAGATAGTATTTTTATACTGCAATACTTTGAGGATATTAATCTCAATTTTGATAGACCAGGGAGGCGAGTCTTGTCGTATTTGATATTAAATTTATTTGTGACTGGCAAATTTTTACTTCATATCGATTCATGAATGAAACCCACGAAGGTTAAATATAATAACAGTTTTGATACAATTGATGAATATAAGAATTTTTAAAGAGGAACTATGGATGTATAATCGTTAGTTCAGTGGACGTGTAAAAGTCGCTGATGAATAATGCCCTGTAATAAGTGAAGGAGGTTCCCACAGTAATATTGATGATGATGATGAATTTATAAGTGGAGGTTTTTTGTGTGTATTGTGGAAGATTTTGATGCCATATATAATGAGATATATGATGAATTATGGGCCAATTTTGTGCAATTTTGTGCGTTTTGAGCGAGGTATTTTTCCGCTGAGTGTATTGTTCAGGTCCATTGAAAATTATTCATGTGTAGTTACTGTTAAAATTAACAAGAGTGTTTAAATAATTTGAGATAACGATTTTGAATGGAGGTTACCGTCACAAATAATAATTTTTAAATCTTATTAAACCTGAATCTAAAATTTAAATGTAACTAACCTTCATTGGTCGATTATATCACCATGATTTAAGTAATTATCAACCGGATAAACGTGTGGTTTAATATTTCTAATATAAATAATATAAATAATGTAAATAACTAAGTAAATATCTTTAATAATAATTTGAAACGAACGGGATTAATAGAGGCGTGTATAAATTTTTCAATTGTCGTTTGACAATGTTATAAACAATTTAAAATGTTATAAATAATTAATGAACATTTTGTTATAAACATTAAGCGTTTTCGTTATTATACTCTAAACAACGCTAGTTCAACAATTGGAATATACAATTAAACAAGTTTTGGGATTATTAGAGTAATCCATTGATATTTGAACGGAGCATTTAAAAGATTTGCGTGATAATATTTGAGTTGAGATGTGAACATTTAAAGTGTTTTGAAAAGGAGCTAGGCTCTGAGGTAACTAGCATATGCTAACATTGGTTGTACAGGTGCGTCCATTTGACGAAGCAAGCATGCGACACGGTGCAGGGTGTATTGCAGGTGGCCAGATAACTGAATGATAGAGGCCAAGGTCATCTACATAGCAGCCTTGCGGTTATAAATAAAATGTGAAGTTCATGAACAAGGAAACAAATGCTTTATGTCTCGTCCCAGCTCCCTTATCCATTCCAATGTGCATTGTTGTTATTATTACGTTCTTTTGAGCTAGAGAAAGCTGAATTTTTGTATGTGGAGTCTACAAGTCCTACAGAAGGACATGGTTGCATTGACAATGGCTTCTGATTGCCACGTATATTTTGTTGTTAAATTTTGTTAAATTATTTTTTTCTTTATGTGAAATAAATTATTGTGCAGTTTAAATTTTCTTGTTTCCGACTTGGTTCATTTTAAATATCGTGGTGGAGGTTATTGTGAGGGCATACTATTAAGTGATCCAGTTGAAAACCCAGACCCGAGATTAAATTGAATAGGTAAGTAAAAGGTAAGTATGAACCCCCGTATATTTTGGTGTGTTCCACAATAATTTCATGTTAACTACTGTGCTCTAATCTCGGTAGTATCTGTCAGTGCCATTTTCATTGATGTAGCTGTGCCGGTGCGATTGATTATTGGCAATCCGATTGAGGGGGCGGATATCTGACAGCTTACTATCCGGATTATCGGGGACAGTACTGTAATTAATATCTGCCGTAATTTTGTTTAACTGGTCTTTTTGGGCTACCGACAGTTCTGCAAACCTAGTGTACAATTGTTCTGTAATGTTATTGTTTAATATTAATATTTGTTTATTAGTAGCGTCTTTCATATCCGCCTTTAATTATGGTAACTGTTCTTTACTAGTGTCTTTCTGAACATTTAATTGTGTCCTAAAATTATTGTTCAGTGTTGCTATTTGTTCATTAGGAGCGTCTTCCATTTCCGCCTTTAATTCTGATAACTGTTCTTTACTTTCCGCCTTCATTTCTAACATCTGTTCTGTGGTTCATGCTGACGCAAGTTCAATAAGGGCACTTATCTCAGCATTCGTTGCCATGGAAATACACAAATATATACTCTTGAGAAATAGGGACCATGCACTTAGTGACGTCCGCTGCACATCCACACATGTTTGACATTTACTCTTTAAAATACCCAATTCATTTATTTTTACGTTAACATCACAACAGCAATCAACGCATCCTTGGGTATTATGAATTTAATTTTACTTTTAAATCACCCTCATTGATCTGATTTTAAGTTCCTAACCTGCCTGAATTTACATTAAAAAATATTTTAAAAACTAAGTGGCAATTAAAATTTTAAGGCATCGCCTTCCTGGCACATAAATATACTGAGTTCATTGGTTAAACAATTTCTAATGTAATTAAACTGGGCGCCCTAAACACGTCACAAAATCAATCAAAATATCAAATACAAAGGTGTTTCGTATTTATTATTATTATTATTATTATTATTATTAAATGAACTCATTGATTTTACTTGGTCACAAATAGCGGTAAGACTTCGCTTAAATTTACTGAATTTAAATTTAAACAACCGGCGTTACCTGGCATCTACTTTCAGAAATGAATATGAGGCAATAATGCACCATGGTGGCTAGCCATTTTACAAAGCAACAACAACAAACCCCACGTAGGGCAGACATATTTTGCTCTATGCACCCTTTTAAAGAAGCGTAATGAGACTCTTTTTCAGGGAAGTGTTTCGGTCCATACCGTTGTTGTGAAAAATATTTGCTTCTTACCATAACAAGGAACATTGGTAAAAAAATATCACAAAAGAAAAAAAGTTAAGCCAAGATTTAACTATATGAATTTAATTTCAGATCAAGAAAACAATAAACAACTCCCATAATTACACCCACATATTAATTAATTAATAAATCAAACAACATCTCTCTGACGAGATTATACAAGTTTTCAGGCCATCAATGGTCCTGTTCTTCACTTCAAATCATGTGTGGCGATGTGACGAGGACACAGAAATGAATAAGTACTTTTTATACGCGACCCACGACCATAGGCAACAGCTCGACAAGCTGCGGGTCCGTATAAGAGAAGGTACACATGGTACTGGGAAAACAACTACAACTAAATAAATATTTACAAATACCCGACACTCGCTAGCCTTACAAAAATTATAACTGAGATTCCCGCTCGGAATCTTTATCAGGTGTCAAAGACACGAACAATGCCTAATCAGGACTTCACATAAATCAAAAACAAGTACGAACGCGCGTGACTATACTCGACTGACATCACCCGATGACCGTTGTCACCTTACAAGGACACACAACAGTGTGTCAAACAAATCAAATATATTACATGGAAAATCAAACACAATCACATTGCTCAGTGGCAATTATATACAACAACACAAGAATTTGTTTTAAACGAAACATGAGATTATCTTCAGTGCGTGAGCAACATCCTTTTAAATTTTCCAAGTTTCAACTAAACAGGCACACTCAATAACTAGGTCACGAGAAACCCAGTCCTCTCAACTCATTAGCGTGTCTTATCAAGATCTGCGGCTGGTGGATGTCTCGCCAGCCAGTGTCAATAACCCAGTGCGTAAACAGAAATATCGCAATATCCCTGAGGCATGCACCAAGAACGTAGATTCTTTACTGTACTACAGTAAAATAATGTGTGTGTCATAAATATCCCAAGCTAGCCAATCGCATATCGCCAAGAATCGAAGCAATACCATGTGTGTCACAAAAATACCATCAGTTCCATTAATTCCCACGGAATTGAAGAACCTCGTCGGGGTCGATCAGAGTCTCACAATGAGCACCATCTGAATCCCATACAGCAGCAGACAAGGAATGCCATAGCAAATTCCACCGCGCAGAAAGTCACACATTTTGACACATGACACATTAGCACACACGCACCACCAGGTTTGACAATCCCTGAAAAAATACATAATAAATTCCACCCACACGCAGCGCATCAGATCTTAGATTCGACCGAAGAAAAAAATCAGAAAATTTAATTTACTTAACAAGACAAGAGAACAGACGGCTCCCTTCAAATTGATTGCAAAGGCAAACACAAGATTAAATCAAATAAAATTACGCCTGTTTAATCCAAACGGCTAGCGAAAATATCAAGGTTCCTCCCATTCTATTCTTAAATCAGATCTATAAAAGTCTCACTTGTCACACGACCCGTAACTCATGTTCGCAAAAACAAATTATACACTCAAGTACATGCGGCACTTGGATTAACATTACACTGAATATTTACACAATAAAAATCAAACAATAGTCACGCAACATTCTACATTTAAAATATGAGTGTCGTTACAAACCCTATCAACAGAAAATCGAAACAACGCGAACAAAATCTAAATTAAACTATTTACATTTCCCAGTCCAAAATCTAACTACGTGATTGAAATGATTCAATGTGGTACTTATTCCTTTTGCAACTTGATTCAGCTCACGTCACATGACATGGTCCCACAGGGCCTCTCTACTCCTCCATAACCATCTGGACAGATGGTTCCATGGTAACCATCCCAATGCAGGTCCACGTTGTCGACATATTGGCCTTCTTGAAAATGAAATGTTCAAATACAAATATGTGCTAAATAGCCTGCTAAAATTGTAACATGAGCTACTAGCTTCACTCACAGTCCATTTACAAATTATACCGTCGACTTTCCCTAATTACAATAAAACCCTAATTACACTCGCATTTACACACACACTCTTCATAATTACAGTATGAAAAATAGTTGCACAGTTGATACCGATTAGACTCACGGTCTAATTCCAAATAAAAAAGTTCACAAGACTTCACAACTTAGCCTCCACTGAGACTCGAACAGACATTACTCCGTCTCTAATTACTTGAAATAAGTGTTAAGTCGGGCAGCACTTCGTCTCCTCAAAGACTTCAAGATAGTGTGACGTCAGGCAACACTTCGTCTCCTCAGAGACCTCAAAATAGTTGTTTCACACTAGCATCATGGACACATTTATACAAAACTGGCGTAACATCGGTCGAGGGGACAATAAAAATATTATAAATCGAAGAAGATGAGCTACCGGCTTGGGTAAGGCATCATTCTTCATCATTTCTCACGCAGGTCACATTCCTGCCCAGCGGATCTCAATTCGATCGGCCAATTAATCAGAACACAGTTCGCGCGCTTTCTCAATCCACGCACAATTTCGCGCCACAGCCCGGCATCTCTCTGTGATTCGCTAAATTTAAGCTCCGCACGTTGGATACAACCACCTCGCCACGCCTTCTTGACGCCACAGAGTATCTCCATCTCTCATCCCTCCAAGTTCTCCTCTCTTTCATGACCCGTCCTGACAAATACTCCAAGCCACGCGTAACGGTCAAGCACCGTACTTCCAGGAACTGGCTATTAATACCACGCTTGCTTCACTTGCTTCTTCTTTCCGAACAACTTGCAACATATCCAGGTCCACTAGCCTTCTCAACTGCCCAAATATGTCTTCCAAATATGATGAATAAAATTAACATGAAACATTATTATACAGCATGTATCATAAGGGTTCAGTACATATGACCGATTCCTTCATGGTGTTCTAATTTCCATTTTCATGCGAGTATAATGAAACAGATGTGTTGAAAATTCCTGTACATTCTTTTAACATTGTCCATCGAGCACTTCGAGTGCAACTTACAAAATCCTTCAAGTTGTCCCCATTCGTTGCATATAATGTTACTGCTACTATGAACCATGTCACATTATTTCATGAGGGACCACATTTGCATGAATAACAGCACTATACCTTAGATTATATTAGATTTTTATTAATCCATTTGCTCAATTACATGTATACAATACATTTTGATATAGGACACGTCAGCAATTACATCTATAAAATAAAATAACTTTTAGGCATATATTTCTAATACATTAGCTATTTATAACTTATTATACTAACAGATCTTAAGAGATACAATCTTATTGGACAACTATTTACACCTCACTCTATTATCACATATGGAAAATTAATTCTATAAATACAACAACTTTCAGCTAGGTATTACAATTAAAATAGAAAAGTAAAATATAATTATAGAGTTCATCGTTTCTATACACTAAGATATTCAACTACAGAATAAAAACAATGGCACTGCAGACAAGCTTTCAACATTCTTTCAAAGGTTTTTATTTTTGGGGCAAATTTTATATACTGGGGTAGTTTATTGTTTAATTTAACTCCTGTGTGAAAAGTTCCTTTTTGATATATGCTTGTGTGTGTGTATGAAATATGAATGTTTTGATTTTGTCTTGTGTTATGCCTATGAACATCATTGTTTGTTTTATGAAAAACATCTTTATTCATTAAATTCTAAAAAAAAAACTACACATAATACTCTCAAAGATATGAATGCAGGGCAGTGGGAGAATGTTTAACTCTTTAAACAGAGGTCAGCATGATTCTCTAGTGTTTACATTTGCCATAATTCTAATCTCCCTCTTTTGTATCCTAAACGTGCTTAGTACATATGGTGACATGCCCCAAAATATGACCCCATATCTTAAGTATGAATGGAAATAAGCAAAATAAGTATTTCTTAATGTGTGCATGCTTGTGCAAGTTTTCAAAATACGTAACGCAAAGCACATCGAGTTCAGTTTAGTATTCAGATATTGTATATGTTTATTCCATTTCAAGTCATGTTGTATCCATAGTCCTAAAAACTTTGTTTCTGATTTATTTTCAATTTGATGACCATTTAATGTTATATTGGGCTTCGCAGGATTCCTATTCTGTATAGTGTGGAAATTTAGAGATACTGTTTTTTTATAGTTTATTATGACCATTTGGTTAACTCTTCTGTAACGGAGTCAGCAGACTGCTGTAAGACCTGCTTAGTTTCACCTTTCATTAGAGTGTTGTATCGTCTGCAAACAAAATTTTCTTATGAGAACGAACGTTCTGTGTTATATCATTGATATATAGAAGAAAGAGTTGTGGGCCCAAAACCGATCCCTGGGGTACTCCAAATTTAATAATTCCCTCATTGGACAATGTTTCATTAAGTAATTTGGTTCCATCGTCCTTGTGTTTCAAGCTTAAGTAAGACTCTATCCATTTATTAGCTAGACCTCTAATACCATATTGATTTAGTTTTGAAAGGAGGATTTTATGGTCAAAAACATCAAATGCTTTCGATAAATCCAAGAATAGGCCGGTTACATGTTCCTTATTGTCAGTTAATTTCAGTATACTATTACTACATTCATAAATTGCTTTCTGTGTAGATTTTCCGTTCTGAATCCGTGTTGTGAGTTTGATAGTATTTCCTTTTCCTTTTATAAAACGTATCAGTCTCTTATACATGATTTTTCCCACATTTTGTTTTCAATACCAGTTGGTAAGATAATAGGACGATAGTTATCTAATTCATCTTTTGAACAGTTTTTGTGCACTGGAATTACTTTTGATAACTTCAAAATATCCAGGTAAGTTCCTGAGAGGATTGAACTATTTATTAAGTGCGTAAATGGATTTATTATATTTTCTGCACATTTCTTTAAAATTGCATCAGGGATGCCATCAATGGCAGCACCGAATTTATTTTTTAGCTCTTTTATAACTATTTTTACCTCTTCTCTTGTGACATGATTTATAAATAAAGAATCACTGCATATATTTTATTATTAGAATTTAGTGTATTTACCTGTGATTTATTTAATATTATTTGTGGAATATCCAGAAAATAGTCATTAAAAGTGTTTGCTATTTCCTATGGATTATTTATCACTTTACTATTGCTGATCAGTGTAATGTTCCTTTGTATTTTAGCAGATTTTCCAGTTTCTTTCTTTATCACGGACCACATAGCCCTGTTTTTATTAGATGATTGGGAAATAAAATTATCATTATGCATTTTCTTTGCTAGTTTTATTACCTTACTTAATATGCTAGTGTACTTTTTGTAGTATAAATTGAATTCAGGTGTTGTGTGGTATTGTTTATATAATTTGTGTAGAAATTTCTTTCTTTGACATGAGTTTCTAATCCCTGTTATCCAATTGCTAGTTTTGTTATTTTTAATAGTTCTTTGTTTAAAGGAGAATGCTGTTTCAAAATTGTGTTTTAGGGTACTGTTAAATGCATTAAATTTATCAATTACATTTTCTAGTTATAAATTTCTGACCATGTTTCCTTATTTAATAAGTCATTGAAATATGTAACATTTGTTTCAGTGAATGACCTGCACTTTGATTTTATTCCATTATCATTATTATTGATTGTTTCGGGTACTTCAAAACTCAGTATTTGTCCATGGTGATCACTAAAACCCGAACAATAAACTTCTATTGAATGGTGATAATTATCTGTATTTATACAAATTTGATCAGGAGTGGTTTTACTAAATTTTGTTATTCTTGTTGGGGTATTTACTGTAGGTTTCAGTCCGTAGGAAATTAGTAACTGTGTTAATAATTCACAATTTCTATCACATTTTAAGAAGTCCATATTTACATCCCCACAAATTATTATATCGAAATTTACTTTGCTCATGATATTGAGCAGCAATTCTAATTTGTCTATAAATAAACGAAAATTTCCTGACGAAGAACGGTATACGCATACAATCATTAACTTAAACTGCTGTATTTTTATGGCAGAGAATTCAAAATCCTGTTCCATAATTAGATAATCATAAGCTGTTAACTGTTCATGATCTAAATTATTTCTTAAGAAGATACAAGTACCACCCTGGCTAATATTAGATCTAGAGTATTTACTAGCTAGTATAAACCCTGGGAACTGAATTAATTCAAGTTGTTCCACTTTCAGCCAATGTTCTGAAATACATAGTGCTGATATGTCTTTAAGTTCATTTTTAAGCATTAGATTTATGTAATCAATTTTATTATAGAGAGACTGGACATTCTGGTGGTAACTTTTAAATTTATTACTTTTGCAAGCTTGTGTTGGTGATTTATTTATATTATTATTATCATCATAATTGTTATTATTATTGTTTCTAGACAAATCCAAAATACCATTGTTGAACTCAGTTAAAATTGACATCAAAAGATCTGAATCACACTGAGTAGTATGCGCATATGCCATCCTGAATATACAAAATAATGAAATCAATTACTCACCATCTAGTAATCTAGAATTCGAAACTTGGAATAGAGAGTAGGTATATCAAATGTATTCTTCTAAAGGCATAAGCACATGGATATCATACACTCGTGGTGGTGCCTCTGCGTACTACGAAGACAAAAAAGCAACGAGCTAGAGAGGCAAGGGGCCGCGTGGCAGCGCTCTGGGCGGAGGCAACTTGAGTTAAGGCAGCCATGATTGAAAACGTCTTCTGACAAGAGCTTGTTGTGATTGTTCAGGCTGTGCGGGAACATGCGTTGAATGAAATTTATTTAAAAATACATCTACCATGCCGTCAGTGTGTTCGTTATTCAATTGTACGAATAGAAGTAATAAGACAACAGGAGTGTCGTATTTCAGGTATGAAATGTCATCCAAATTCATAAATTAATGAGGTAGACTCTGTACGAAAATGTGATACAGCAGTTTAAGTTTGTGTGATATTTACATTTCAGATTCCCTTTGCAGAACCAGGAACTAACAAAACAATGGGTTGTCAACATGAAAAGGGATAAATGGTGAAGATAAATAGATGTATGTAGCAAATGACAGGCGACGTCTACTAGCTAATGCAGTACCTACAATTTTCAATTTTCCTGCACATATGCAGAAGAAACAGGCCTCTAGATCTTCGCCGAAGAAGCGAAGTTTCCAGGAAACAACAGAACACTCGCAATCAGATAGCATTGTTGCAGAAGACCTTGGTATCAGTAAGTAAATATATTAGGCTGTCTTAAAATTTAAGGAAAGATAGTTGTCAGCCATAATAATAACAGCTATAAAGTAACATATATTGTTCAAATATCAATCTTCGTAAGCCAACGAGGTATACTTTCTCTAGTTCGTTATTTTGAACTCATTCTGGGAAACGTAACAGGCTTTACTAATCTTTTTTTTTCTTCTCACAATCAGTATTCTACAGCAAGGTACAGGATCTAGCCATGATCACACATATTCTGTCCCTAGCCACGGAAGACGAAGGAAGTGTTCGATCGTGTAGTGGACAAAAATACAGAGTTAAAGAGGAAACTCAAAACTGCTAAGCAGGCTGTTATCCGAAAAGAACAGAAAATAATTAATTATCAGAATCTTATGAAAGGGCTAAATAACAGGTTATGTGAAGCAGGATCTGAAGTGATAACTACGTGTTTTGAAGGTGTTCTGAAGGAACTTGTACAGGTTACCCAGAAGGGTGGTGTGCAAAGCTATAGTACTGAAGTGCGAAAATTTGCTTTGACTCTTCATTTTTATTTAGCCCAGGCATATCTTGGAAAATTCATCAAATTACCACATCCAAGGACCCTACGTTATTGGGCTTCTCTTCTCGATGGAAATCCTGGTTTTACAGATGAGAGATTTTTGAAATTGCAGCAGGAGGCGCAGGCAAGTGCAGAGCCAATTTTGGCTTCGCTGATTTTCGATGAAATGGCCATAAAGAAGGATTTAGTATGGGACGGAAATCAAATTCGTGGTTACGTAGATTTAGGTCAGGGATGCATAGAAAGTGATGACTGTCCACTAGCTAGAGAAGCTCTGATTTTTATGGTCACATGTTTGAATCGCAGCTGGAAAATACCGGTGGGTTATTGTCTAATAAGTGGTATGTTTCCATCTATGAAAGTAAATTTAATAGAACAATATTTAAGGAAACTGCTTGGGATCGAGATAAACATTGTTGCTGTGGTATGTGATGGCACTGCAACAAATAGATCTGTCATGGAGAAGCTTGGAGTGTCATTTAATATAGATAGTATTCAGTGCTGGTTCCCCCACCCTTCAGATACTAAACTAAAAGTGTATTGCTTTTTTGAAACCGCCCACATGTTAAAATTGGCCCACAATTTATTAGCTGATAAGAAGGTTCTTCGAGATGGTACAGAGACTGAAAACACTAGTATCAAATGAGTTTATCTGGAAGAATTGCATAACATACAGGAAAAGGAAGGTTTATGTGCTGCTAATAAGTTAAAGAAACAGCACATACAGTATCACTTCCAAAAAAATGAAGGTTGCTTTAGCAGCAGAAACACGTAGCAGATCTGTTGCTTGTGCCGTAGTATTTTGTAAAGAAATAGGATTAACGGAGTTCAATGCCTGTGAGTGTACTGTGACATTTATAAAAATGATGGATGTTATATTCGACATACTGAATTCCGGTCATCCTTTGGGAAAAGGTACAAAGGCACCAGTATCGAAGAAGAACCGAGCCACAATTTGTAACCAAGTAGCCAATTTTGTTGACTACCTCAAGAAGCTGAAACTTTCGTATGGAAATATTATTTGCGATTCCAGCAGAAAGATGACAATATACGGTTTGATAATTGATCTATTAAGTGTGATACAACTAGCAGGAACATACGTGTGGGGACAAAATTCTGTACTGATATACTTGTTAACACGCAGATTGTGTCGGGATCCCTTAGAGCTTTTTTTTTCCTTCTATTCGCTCCAGAGGTGGGAATAGAAATAATCCAAATGCAGTACAATTTAAATCAGCTTATAGGAAGTGTTTAATTGCGAGGGTAGAACCATCCATGAATTCCAACTGTAAGCCTATGGAGTGTGACCTACTTGTGACAACTGCAACTGCAGATATTCATGGTGTCAATGGGAAGGACGATACTTTGTTGACAGACAATTCTGTGAGTACAGATCATAGTTACTGTGCAGATCATAATTCACTGAGCTTGTATGTAGAAAATGTTGTTCAGTACATAGCAGGAAGTGTCGTTCGCCAAGTGTCTAAAAAATTAACTTGTATTGAATGCCTGGAAGTGCTTTTATCGGGTCAAGATGTTGAGAAAGAAGGACTGATTAAAGAGAAAGACGTGAAAGATGGCCTTTTGAATCCATCAAATGATGTAGTGAAATTATGTAAGACAGCTCAGAGTGTCATCAGGAAGAATGACTGTATGTTGCGCATGAACACGAAGAATCTCATGCTGAAGTTGCAGACAGATGTCTATGCTATGCTGCCGGGTTATCTGTTTCAGAAATCTGACCAATTATTTATAGCTACTGAACCTGGGGAAAAGTCTCGCTATGCTTCACCCATCGAGCGAATTAAGATACAGTATTATACATGCAGGCTTCACCACTTCTGCAGAAATACAGCTCAACGCGAGAGAAGTCAACAGGTGCGTCAGTTGTACACAAAACTTATTCTTTTTAAAGGACAATGAAATCGTGCAATTTACTGTGCATAAACTTCGTAGCTTATTGTCTTGTAAGATGATTGTGTTAGTTTTCGTTCAATGTACAAATTAAATTTTCAGGCCTTACGTAGGCCTAATGTTATATTACGCCTCGTTAGTCACGCCTCTCCCCCCCCCTGCCACCCACCCTCTTGACAGTGTATATCATGGCGGCTGTCAGTTTAACATAATTCCAAAATGGTGGCGCCATTCCCACTCTATATACCTTTCTCTAGCTCGTTGCAAAAAAGTCAATAAATCAGAATGTAATCAATGAATTATTACGCAACGCGGTGGAAAATTAATCGTGTAGTTGAACGAATACCAAAAATATTATGCTGAATATTACGCTTAACCGCCATCTTCGATATGTACTGTAAAATATTAAAGTTAATACCACTGACCACTAACGAGCTACTGTACAATGACGAAACTTTGGAGGATGACTGTGCCGCATAAAAATCTCACTGTGCTTTGTTCAGAAAATCAGTTTAAGTATTTTACTAAACCGCCATCTTGAATATACACTGCCGGAATAAAAAAATAGGTCACCCTTTTAGAGGTTACCAATTCACTCAAGTTTTATTGTGGCAACCGTGCATATGCAGTTCAGATCAATAGGTCAAGTCGTTCAGGGATACCAGGTATCGACCCATGCTGAAACACCCATATTAGTACGAGGTGTAGTCTCAACGGACGGCAATGCAGGCACTGACTCTTGCATCCAGTCGATCATACAGATGGCGAATACTGTCTTGGGATACGTTATTCCACGCCTGCTCGACATGTTCACACAGTTCTGTAAGAGTTGTGGGTGGACGAGTTGCACGAATCACTTATCGGCCCATCATGTCCCACACGTGCTCGATTGGCGAGAAGTGTGGCCAGGGAAGATGCTGCAGGTTGAATTGCACGGGCAGTGTGTGGGCGAGCATTATCCTGTTGGAACAACACATCCCCTTCCTGTCGCAATAACGGCAAAGAACGGGTCTAACAACATCCTGCACTTACCGAGCGCTGATTAGCGTTCACTCCACAAACACCAAGGTGAACGAGAATTGTAGCTTATCGCACCCCTGACCATAAAGCCTGGGTTGGGGCCGGTGTGTCTTGGACGAATGCACTCTACGAGACAGCGCTCACCAGGTCTACGTCAAACGCGCCAACGACCATCACTTGAGTGCAGGCAGAATCTGCTTTCATCGCTGAACATCACGGCGCGCCATTCCACATTCCATCTTCCAAGTGATCCTCTGACGGCACCAGTCGAGCCGTGCACGTCGATGCTGTGGCGTGAGTGGAAGACGGGCTAGATGTGTGCGTGCCCGTAGTTCCACTGCTAGTAACCGGTTCGCAACAGTTCGTGTTGACATTTCTGGGCTCACAAACCCTCGTATCTGTGCTGTGGTAACTGTACGATCTGTGGGGGTCTGGGCGGGGACACCAAGAGCCCGGTGATGAGCCAGCTTGGTGTCCTAGGCGAAACTCCACACAAGACCTAGCAAAATTGCTGAGTTTTAATTCACTGGCCGTGAAAGCCAATATACCATCTTTTAAAATAAATAATATTCGCCGACACTAGACATTTAATACACACGTTTGAAAGTATGCAAATTCTTGATTAGGTATTAGGCTCCACCACGATCCCATATTGGCATTTAGCATTGTAATCCCTTTGTATCTACGGCTCATATTCCCAGTTCAATCATTGTCTTGTAGGATAGTCCTCGCTTATTCTACTCTCCGCATATTAGTCTACTAGCAGTAGTGCCCGGCTTCGCCCGGTGGATTTATTTGTTTTATGGATGGTAATTAATACTACTACAGAACTGGCACATGGTACTTAAACTAATAGTTTTTTTTAATATAACTTTTTGTGGTGGTGGTGGTTGAAGTGAGGGTGATAAGCAGTACTGTATAATGGACGTAACTTTTAGGTCATTTTCCCATTATGATAATAATGAATAGGGAAACGGCTGTTTATTAACTACAGCACTGACACATGTAATTTTTCAAACAAATTTTAAAATATGTTTAGAAAGAGGATTAAGTGAAATAAGACTCTGCCTAGGGCCAATATCTCATTGGCTGTTAGAAATGTAGAGACCAATAGTGTCGTCTTTTGTCGCATAGTGCCGTAGGAAAATAATCAGAACACTTTGGAAAACTTCGGCTGTCCCGAGCCCTGAGGTAGCAATAGTATCATTTACCGCCACATAGAGCTCAATGATAAGTTTCGGGAGAGATTAAGGTAAATTTGAAAGCACCAACGCTTATTGCAGCTGATACCCTCAATGTACTGCACCAACACCATTGCACTTATACAGAGGCTTAATATGTTCATGATGATAATTGTTTTAAGGGACATAAGAAATCTTTTTGCACTAATTATTCCCCGTGACTGCAATTTATAAGCAGCGCAAGATTCAACTATTTTCGCAATTCTGCACCAGAACACTGGGGCGACGTGATGCAGCCCGAATTGCCAGTCAACAATAGACGTATTAAAATACCCTTACAGTTACACTACTACGGACATGAATGGTTCTAGGGCTTTAATACGTGGTTTTCAAGTTCAGTTTGTTTTTTATTCTAAATGTAGGGAATGGAGATCTTTGTCCAAAATATCAAGTGGACAGTGTTACCAGCAGGGTTTCAAAGTGTAATTAAAATTTATTTGGTGCAATTAGGAGGAACGGTGTAGATTTGTGATAAAGGGCCTAAATGCCGAGAATGGAGTGGTCTGTCCGAAATTTAAAGTGGACAGTGTCACCCGCAGGGTTCCAAAGGGTAAGTATAGAAAATGTGGTACAGATCGGTGAAACGGTGTAGATTTGTGCCGGGAATGGAGTGGTCTGTCTGAAATTGCAAGCAGACTGTTACTCGTCGGGTTCCAAAGTGTAAGTATGTGAAATTTGGTTCAGATCGGTGAAACGGTGTAGATTTGTGCCAAAGGACCTAAATGCAGGGAATGGACTGGTCTGTCATAAATTTCATGTAGACAGTGTTACTCGCAGGGTTTCAAAGGGTAAGTAGACACATTTTGGTTCAGATTATTGAAACGGTGTAGATTCTTGCCAAAGGGCTTAAATGCAGGGAATGAACTGGTCTGTCATAAATTGTATACAAATTTTGGTTTAGATCGGCTAAACGGTCTAGATTTGTGCCAAAGGACCTAAATGCAGGGAATGGGGTGGTCTGTCCGAAATTTAACATAGCCTAAACTATTCCTCTTGAATATACAAAAATAATTTTTCGAATCCTACTGGTAGTTCCAGAGATTAGCGCGTTTATACACACAAACACAGAAACACACAAACTCTTCAGCTTTATTATATTAGTATAGATTAGCCACCTCTTCTCATTCATTCACATCCCATCTAAATCGACTTAATACGTACCTCACCCATATGTTCACTCTCAACCTTGTCTTATTTCTACATTGCTAGATCGCTACTGTAAGGTCACTAAATTAGCATTGCCATTGCCACACGGTGACTAGCTCCTTCACTACAAGAACCCGGTGACCTTTATGACGTATTTGAACCAATGAACACCGTACAAAACAAAGAAAATAAACTGACTAATAGTAATTTGCAGATCCTCGTACACCGTACTACAAAAGAGAACAAATCCTTCCTTTGCACAGCACCAAGGCTTTCTAATGCACTGAATCATTACATATTTATAAACTCAGCATACTCCAGGCGACTCTAGAAATACTTTACGTCCTGCTTCCTGAAGAGTACAAAGATGTATTGATGATGAACACGTAAATCGGGTGTGTTTCTCAATGACACATATATAAAATAATACATTTTCGTTTGCTGTGCAGTACTTGATTATATAACTCTACTAGCAGAAGTACCCGTTCTTCGAACGGTCTTCGGTATTAATAACCAGACGTTATCAATTGAGCTACTGTTGCATTGGTTAGGAGCTTGTTATTCCTTCATATGTTTATCAGAGCGAAGTTAGTATTCTGGGAATATCACACTCACTATTAATTTGAGGTCCTTAAAATGTGGCTTTCGGAGACTCATTATAGGCTCCCGAATTTTGTGTCTCACATTGAGAAGCGCAACATATGCTTTGGTCGTCCTTCCAGGATAATTTTTATATTTCGCCTATTTTTGCATGTATTTTGAAAAGTTTCTTCCTATACCAATCCTTCTATGAGAAGTACGGTGAAGAGTTTTATAAATAATTGGTGTATTGACTCTCATGGATGCCTAATTTTACGATGCTCCAAACATTCGAACACGAGTTATAGGCGTACATAAAGATACACAGAAAGGCCAAAAATCCCTAAGTATGCCTTACTTCGGAGGGGAAGTAAAGCTGGCGGTCCCATGTCATAGATTTATGGCATGTAATACCGGGTGAGTTAGCCGTGGTGGTTACGGCATGACTGATGGCAGTCGCTCACATCCGGGAGGCGAGGAGGTTCGAATCCCCCCGCCGGCAACCTTGAAGATGGTCTTCTATGGTTTCCCATCTTCCTTCCAGGCAAATGCCGGGGTTGGTCCCTAACTATAGGCCACAGCCGCTACCTTCCAACTCCTCGTCCTTACATTCCAACTTCCCTCCTTCCCTCCCCAACGGTTCTTGTAGCTCACCCATTGGGTGTCCGTCTCGAAGCAGCTACAAAACTGGCGAGCCGAACATGTCCTCGGACACTCCCGGCACTAAAAGCCATACGCAAAAAAAAAAAAAAAAAAAAAAAACATGTAATAGACCCTTCCACTAATTATAATTGTGTGAAGCTAAATTTGTAGGTTAGATTTGATGAATGCTCTATTAGTTCCAAAGTGTGCCGGTTGCGGTGGCATCTAGTAGCCAAGTCACAGCTAGGTGTCGTTGACGGTAGCATTTGGTAGCAAAAGTAGGAACTACTGGAAATTGATCGTCTGCAGTCCTTACCTGATATAAAGGTAACACACACTGATACAGCCAACGCAATTAACACCGGTTAGCAGACAGATTCTACACACACGAGGCTACGTGAACGCGTTGTTGCAGCTTCTAAACTGAGGAACCAACCAACCAACCTACAACATATTACCCAGAAGTCCGAATATGGATATATCAACCACACAGTTTCAAACAAAATCATCCTTACGATGAACCCGTTTGTCGAAAAAAAAATAATGTTAGAATGTGCTCAATCTAAATTCACCTAACGTGTACTTCCTGACGTGAAAATAAAATTGAAAACCTCGTAGACGAAACACAATACACCTCACATAAAGACTGACCCTCACCGTTGTGTAAAGTCCCCATCCACAGGAAGACACCTTTAACAAATTATAAAGGCTTGTAGTGCATGGATATTCAGGTTTTTTAGCCTCCAATGGCCCAAATTCCTAATGGCCGCAAAAAATACTATTTCAATTGAGTATTTTTTGAAAATAATGTTGCTGTTTGGAGATATAATTCTGTACGACATATCACACGTGTAAATCACGTGAAAAAATTCTAGGGTACCCCTTGACCCCCTTATGCGCATTGATGAATTATACAGTCTAAGTTGGTTCCGTGATAACCTTATAGCCATTTGCAAACTTTCACAGAAATGTAATAAGTGGAGTGGCATTGATTTTTACAGAAATAGATGGAACGTTGGATGTCTTCTCTTGAGAACCTGTTGTCATGGTTGCCGGCTTGCATTCCTTCATTCGTTTATTAAATTAAATTAGTTCTCTTGGAATATCTCAGAAACTGTTGGTTTTAGAGCATTAAAATGTAGTTTTCGGGAACCCTCGAGTTTTGTTTCTGCCACCGAGGGGCTAATAATGAGCTTTGTCTCGTCGTTGTATGCCAAAATATAATAATAATAATAATAATAATAATAATAATAATGATAATAATATAATAAATACAATATATGGATAGGGATATGAAAGACCTTCCGTACCACACCCGCACGTGAAAATCGCGTGACAAAATTCTAGTGTACCCCTTGACCCCCTTAAGCTCATTATACGTATTGATGAATTTTACAGCTTAATTTGGTTCCGTTATAACCTAATAGCCGTTTGCAAACTTCACAGTAATGTAATAAATGGAATTGCATTGCGTCTTACAGAAATAGATGGTCCTCTGAGATTTTGTTGCCATGGTTACCAGATTGCATTCTTTCATTAGATTGTTAAATGAAATTAGTTTTCTGGGAATAAATCAAAAACTGTTGGATTTAGGGCCTTAAAATGTGGTTTTCGGGGACCCTTTAGGCCCCCCGAGTTTTGTTTCTCACATCGAGGGGTTGAAAATAAGCTTTGTCTCGTCCTTCTATGCCTATTTCAGCATGAATTTTAAGGGGGTAGGCCCCCTTTTATGAGAGGTACGGAGAAGAGTTACATCAATGATTAGTGTGGTGTTTCTGATGGATATCTGTATCAAATTTTACGTTGATCCACCCAGCCGTTCTCAAGTTATAAGGACTCGAAGTTGTCCACAGACAGACAGACAGACAGACAAAATCTTATTTTTGCGCGCATCCGTCATAAAACAGTCTGAAACGCGCAAATAACGCAAATTTCCGTGGAAATTCAGAAAAAACAGACAAACTTTCATTTTTATATATATAGAGAAGAGATCAGATCTAGTGGTTAATGAATGGAATATTATTAGTTTCTTGGGTGAGTATTGAGTCGTTAAGCATATATGTAAGGGTTGTTGCTTCATTTTCTAGTATGTGTAGTAACCTCTTTCATTATATTGTTTATAGTAGACCCTGTAAGAACTTGCTCATGTTTCATACTATCGAACCAATTTTTTTGTTATCAATTTCTTCAATGTGCTGTTGTTCGTACTAATGGTACTGAAGTTGCTATTTGGCATAAGTTTTCTCTCTGTTTTGTTTTGATAAATGTTATATACATTTGTGATATTTGGTTTTAAATTTCCTACAGTAATGGTACAGCAATGCATAGTTCCCATAAATGGGATAATAGTTATCCTATCAATTATTGACCTCAGCGGCATCTCAACTAAAGCTCAATTCAATGTATTCAAGTAAATAAGCAGCCCAAACGATCTACTTGCTCAAATTTAATGTCCGTAACCTAGTAATCTATCTCCTCACGTTCCTTTACTACCAACAACACCTATTTTAGAACTTAAAAGGTTCATTCTGGTTCCGTATTGGTAAACTAATTGAGTAATAAACAGGTTAAAAGTTCCGCCTGATCAATACTTTTTATTAAATGTGATCACTGTGTGGTCATTGTTGGGACATGTTTCGAGGCCTAATTATTAGTTTTGGCCCCTTCATCAGCCGATATGAATTAATATGACACAATATAATTGTTTAGCGTGTCGCTAAAAAGTCCCTTATCACTAAATCTTATACGGTGCACCATAAAGATAGATTGAAAATTGAACGCCTAAAGTAACACAAAATTATGTAAAATGTCTTATAAATTAGGAACACTTTCAATAGTGTTAGTTTAAATCTTCTGAAGATTTCACTCAACCTCCATAAAAACTGCATGGGATAGTTGCGTGTGCCCCATGTACTTTGGTGTGTGCATTAGCCCCTGCTCTAGAACACATTTACTCACCCGTTTGGTTCTGGTTTTAGTTAGGTTCCGGTTTGGTTTAGTTCGGTTCGGTTCCGCTTCGTCTTAGTTCGGTTCGGTTCCGGTTCCGGTTCGGTTTGGTTCCGGTTCGGTTCAGTTCTGGTTCGGTTCCGGTTCGGTTCTGGTTCGGCTTAGTTCGGTTCGGTTCCGGTTCGGTTGCAGTTCGATTTGGTTCAGGTTTGGTTCCGGTTCGGCTTATTCCGCTTCGGTTCCGGTTCTGTTTGGTTCCGGTTCGGCTTAGTTCGGTACGGTTCCGGTTCGGTTCCGGTTCAGTTTAGTTCGGTTCCGGTTAGGTAGACCAGACTAGGTTAGCTTGATAAGGATAGGCTAGGTTAAGGCTGTGCGGTCAAAAATTAAAATTTTATTTTTATTTTTATTTTTATTTTTATTCTTAATCTCTAATGTAGGCCTTGTGAGACATTATATGCATTTTGCAGAAAATAACGACGGCTCGTTTGCTGAGGACATGGCTTCAAAGTGGCTATTTTGAGCTCTTAAAGGTACGATCACCACGACGAAACTAATAATCGGAAGACACCGAAATTTCTCTACAACAACCCCTGTAGTAGTACCTGGAATAGGAACAATTCTTATTTCGATATTCAAATTTTGTATTAACCTCTTCAGATTTGAATACCATTTTTAGTGAGAAAAAATTGTTATATTAAATTCAAAGTTATATTAATTTGAAGTGGATCTTATTCTGAGCAGTAGAAAAGTTTGATAAAGAAAATTGTTTCAGCGATATACCCGTGGTGCATGTACCTTTCAGACTCTAAAAAACGCTGGCTGAATCAGTCACACACACATACACACACTCGCGCACACACACAGCGACAAGTCAAGGTCTTGGGCAAGAGTGCGCTCGGCCACCTACCTTCCCCTCTCCTTCAACACCTTTGCTATCACAGCTGCCCCCCCCCCCCCCCCTCCCTGACTCATCCTGCCAGGCTTCACGACCACAGTCTAGAGGAAATCGTAGAAGTGTTATTATCTCACCCATTACTCCTTACAGAATGTTAACAATTATTTATACGTTACTTTATAAAATTCTGTAAGTTATATTAGCAGAATAAAACATGTTTATGATCAATAGAACTTTATGTGAGTTGTAATCTTCAAAGTATATCAAAATAATATATATATATAAATACTAATATAATAAAGCTGAAGAGTTGGTGTGTTTGTTTGTGTGTTTAAACGCGCTAATCTCTGGAACTACCAGTCGGATTCGAAAAATTCTTGTTTTTATATGATAGCCAGATTCAAGAGGAATAGTTTAGGCTATGTTAAATTGCGGACAGACCACTCCGTTCCCTGCATTTAGGCCCTTTGGCACAAATCTACACCGTTTCACCGATCAGAACCAAAATTTGTATACATACCCTTTGGAACCCTGCGAGTAACACTGTCTGCATGGAATTTATGACAGACCGGTCCATTCCCTGCATTTAGGCCCTTTGGCACAAATCTGCACCTTTTCACCGATTTGAACCAAAATGTGTACACATAGCCTTTGGAACCCTACGAGTAACACTGTTTACATGAAATTTCGGACAGACCACTCCATTCCCTGCATTTATGCCCTTTGGCACAAATCTACACCGTTTCACCGATCTGAACCAAAATATGAATACTTACCCCTTGGAACCCTGCGAGTAAACATAGTCTGAATGAAATTTCGGACAGACCATCCATTCCCTGCATTTAGGCCCTTTGGCACAAATCTACACCGTTTAACCGATCTGAACCAACATTTGTATACACACCCTTTGGAACACTGCGGGTAACACTGTCCACTTTAAATTTCGGACAGACCAATTAATTCCCTGCATTTAGGCCCTTTGACACAAATCTACACCGTTTCACCGATCTGAACCAAAATGTGTATACTTACCCTTTGGAACCCTGCGAGTAACACTGTTTACATGAAATTCCGGACATACCACTCCATTCCCTGCATTTGTGCCCTTCGGCATAAATTTGCACCGTTTCACCAAGCTGAACCAACATTTGTATACTTACCCTTTGGAACCCTACGAGGAACACTGTCCGCATGAAATTTCGGACAGACCACTCCATTCCCTGCATTTAGGCCCTTTGGCACAAATCTACACCGTTTCACCGATCTGGACCAAAATTTGTAAACTTACCCTTTGGAACCCTGCGAGTAACACTGTCAGCATGAAATTTCGGACAGACCACTCCATTCCCTGCATTTAGGCCATTTGGCACAAATCTACACCGTTTCACCGATCTGAACCAAATTTCACATACTTAGTCCACACTTTGGAACCCGACGAGTAACACCGTCTGCTTGAAATTTCGGACAGACCACTCCATTCCCTGCATTAGGTCCATTGGTATAAATCTACACCGTTTCACCGATCTGTACCACATTTTGTACAATTACCCTTTGGAACCCTGCGGGTGACACTGTCCACTTTAAATTTCGGACAGACCACTCCATTTCCTGCATTTAGGCCCTTTATCACAAATCTACACCATTCCTCCTAATTGCCCCAAATTATACATACACTTTGAAACCCTGCTGGTAACACTGTCCACTTGATATTTTGGACAACGCTCTCCATTCCCTACATTTGGAATAACAAACAAACTGAACTTGAAAACCATGTATTAAGGCCCTAGAATCATTCATGTCCGTAGTAGTGAAAATTTAAGAGTATTTTAATAAGTCTATTGTTGACTGGCAATTCGGGCTGCATCACGTCGCCCCTACCAGTGTTCTGGTGCAGAATTGTGAAAATAGTTGAATCTTGCGCTGCTTATAAATTGCAGTCACGGGGAGTAATTAGTGCAAAAAGGCTTCTTTTTCCCCTTAAAACAATTATCATCATGAACATATTATGCATCTGTAGAAGTGCAATGGTGTTGGTGCAATACATTGAGGTTATCAGCCGCAATAAGTGTTGGTGCTTTCAAATTTACCATAATTTATTCCGAAACTTATCGTTGAGTGCTATGTGGCCATAAATGATACTATTGCTATCTCAGGGGCTCGGGACAGCCGAAGATTTCCAAAGTGTTCTGATTCTTTTCCTACGGCGCTATGCGACAAAAGACGACACTATTGGTGTCTACATTTCTAACAGCCAATGAGATATAGGCCCTAGGCAGTGTCTTTTATTTTGCTTATTCCTCTTTCTAATCATGTTTAGAAATTTGTTTGTAAATTACATGTGTCAGTGCTGTAGTTAGTAAATAGCCGTTTCCCTATTCACTATTTACATTATTATCACTAGGGGAAAATTATCTAAATGTTAGGTCCATTATACTGTACTGCTTATCACCCTCACTACATCCACCACCACCACCACCAACACCACCACCACCTCCACCACAAAAAGTTGTATTTTTTTTCTTTCGGGTAGTTTAAGTATGATATGCTAGTTCTGTAGTTGTATTCATTATCATCCATAAAACAAATAAATCCACTGGGCGAAGCCGGGCACTACTACTAGTTTATATATATTACAATTTGCCTTACGTCCCACCAACATAGATACTGTAGGTCTTATGGCGACGATGGGATAGGAAATACTATGAATGGGAAGGAAGCGGCTGTGGCCTTAATTAAGGTATAGCGCCCATTTGCCTGGTGTGAAAATGAGAAACCAGGAAAACCCATCTCCAGGCCGACCGGCAGGGGGGGGGGGGGGTCGGACCCACTTTTTTCGGAATGGAAGCTCACAGCTGCACAACCCTAACCGCACGGCCAGCTCTCTCCGTCAATCATATCATACTATATCATAATATAATCTTTTTTATTGGGCTGGACGGAGGGAGAGTGCATAGTCCACAAATTGGTAATACGCACGGCCGTCGCGAGAGGTGCGGTCGCGCCAGGCCCCACGCTCAGAAAGGCACCGCCCTTCAGGCCATTTTTTATAAATGAAAATAAATAAATAAATAAATAAATAAATAAATAAAGATAGTGAATTTGATTCAGTCCAGCCCAAATTAAAATTTGTCCTCCGCTATGTTGATATGTAAGCAGAAACTCCGAGGATCGTCGAATCGTTCATCGAGTTTTTGGAGGTACACGACACTACGGGAAAGGGGTTAGCTGAGGTTTTAGAAGGAGTATTGGAGGATAATGATCTTGATATTATGGACTGTTGGGGACAAGGGTACGACAAGGGTGCTAATATGAAGGCTAAGTATAAGGAAAAAAGGAAGAAGGAAGATTGTAGTTTTACGTGACCGTGAATCTTGTGATTATGAGCCACGGGACCTCCGTTTTACGTGGATTCCGAACCACAGGACATGGTATTTCACTTCGAAAATCTCACATGCATTGACCGGGAATCGAACCCGGACCGCCTTGGTGAGAGGCATACAGCTAGACCGCTGAGCCACCACGCCCCTAAGTATAAGGGAGTGCAGATGCGAGTAAAAATTACTAATAAACGGACAAAGTTCATGGCATGTGTTGCACATAATCTTAACTTACTTTTGGGTGACATGGTTAATGCAATAAGAACGCTATGGCATTTTTTGGTATAGTTCAGCGCCTGTACGCTTTGTTTGTAGCTTCCACGCAAGGGTGGGGCATTTTGTGCGAACTATGTTCTGGCGTCCTCACACTAAAATCTTTAGCTAGCACGAGATGGGAATGTTGAATTGGCAGTGCCAAGCCCATCAGGTACCAGTTAGGCAAAGTAAACGAAGCTCTAGAAAAATTGGCTGAAACTACCAAAGATCCTGTTACCCGGTCAGAGGCTCAATCTTTGTTGCTTCATACAAGTTCGTATGAATTTGTTTTAAGCCTCGTTATCTGGTACGATATTTAATTTTCTGTGAACTCAACAAGTAAACCTCTCCAATCTGAGAAGACTTCGTTAGATACGGCTTTAACCGAACTTCAGGGCCTAAAGTAATTTTTTGAAAATTATCGCAACACTGGCTTTGACAGTGCAATGTCAACCGGTAGAGAAATAATGGAAAATTTGGGCTATGCAAATAAAGTTTCTATTCGCCGTCAAGGCAATCGCAAAAGGTTCCTTGATGAAATAAAACAGCAAAATGATCAACAGGTGGAAAGAACTGAAGAGGAAATTTAAAAAGAAGCTGAAATAAATTTCGGGTAAATTACTTTTTGTCTGTCGTAGATACTGCACTGAGCTGTGTATAAAATAGATTTAACGAAGTTTTTTTTTTTTCGGAATACTTTGGATTTCTCTTCGATCCTTCCAAGCTTTCCAATTTGGAGGAAAGGCAATTGGAAGACCATTGTCAAACACTCTCTAATTTTCTTAAAGACGGGGAGCTTGAAGATTTGGAGCAGAGGATCTTTTTATGGAGCAACAATTATTAAGGTACGCTGTGCCATAATCTGTAAAAAGTGCTTGCGGTGCACTAGAGTACTTAGCCCCGATAAAGGAGTCCTATCCTAATTTAACGACGGCATATCGAATTATGCTTACAATTCCTATAACGGTTGCGTCGTGGGAAAGGAGTTTTTCCATTTTGAAACTAATCAAAACAAGTAGTTCCCTGAAGAACTAAAGCCTATTTTCATATATCCTACGTATGTTAATTGCCACTATCAACATACAAAATTTGAGTTTGATTGCTGTAATAGATTCGTAGATATTGAGAACCGACTAAATATTTCGGATGGTCGCCATGTTGGATTTTTATATATGTAGGTCATAGAGTTATGTACTGTTACATGAAGATTATTGCGTACGTGTAGCATTCAAACTTCAATCGCATGATTAGGACACAAGATATAAAAACGAGATTTTAAAATTTCACACAGCTGCCCTCTTGTGGTTATGGAAACATTTGTAAAAGGGTTTACTGTACCAAGTTTCACTGCACTCGGATGGTTATATTGTGAGAAATGTCCTTGTGAATATTTTTACTTCGCGTCACCGCCATATTGGATTTTTGATCGCCAGGTTATTGAAAGTCCTATAGGTGAACTTATCTTCATAGCCCCTATGAACATTAAAAAAATCAGTTTGATTGCTGTAATAGATTCGTAGATATTGAGAACCGTCTAAATATTTCGGATGGTCGCCATGTTGGATTGTTATATGTATAGGCCATAGAGTCATGTACCATTAAGGGAGAATTATTGCGTAGGTTCATTAATCAAACTTTCACTTCGATCGCATGATTACGACACAAGAAATAAAAACTTAATTTTAAAATTAGGTTATGTAAAAAATTGAACTGAATTAAATACCAGTACATTACAATCTGTATAAACATTTGCTGCGCAAAGTTTCATTGCGTTTGGATAATTAAATTGCGAGAAAAGTCTATTTAAAGCTTTCAACTTCGCTTGGCCGCCATGTTCGTTTTGTAGTTAACCGATTTTTGAAAGTCTCATAAATGAACTTCCAGTAGTTCTCTTTATCTCCGTACAAAATTTCAGGGTGATAACGGTAATAGTTTCAGAGATATAGAATGCCGGTGAATTATTTCGCACAGCCGCCATCTTGAGATTATGTAAACAATTGAACGAAGTTAGATGTCAGTGCATTACAATATGTATATACATATACTTTACCAAGTTTCATTGCGTTTGGTTGGTTAAATCGCGAGAAACGTCTATTTAAAAGTCGCAAATTCGCTTGGCCGCCATGTTGGTTTTGTAGTTACCAGATTTACAACAGTCATATACCTGAACTTCAAGTAGTTCCCTTTATCACCGTAAAAAATTCAGGGTATTCTCGGTAATAGTTTCGGAGATATTGAATGCTGATGAAATATTTCGCACAGCCGCCGTGTTGGATTGGTGAGACGTGACTAAATTTGAAGGGCACGGTCGGGGTCGTCCGAAATAGTGCTATGAACTTACCGAGTTTCATTGAAATCGCTCCAGCCGTTAAGATTATATTAGGGACACACACACACACGAATCACACACACGCACACACAGACGGACGCACGGACAAAAGGTGATCTCATAAGCCTATTTTTCCATAAATGAAAATAGGCTAAAAAACTATTTGCGATCAACGATGGCGCAGGAGCATCTGAACGGTTTGGCTACTCTGTCAATTGAATGTGAAACGGCCAGAAAATTAGAAATGAACGATTTAATGAGCCCTTTTGCCCTAGGAAAGGCCCGCAAAGCGCCTTTTACATAAATAAAAAGCTCTAAATACTAAACATAAAACGTTCAGCTGATATTTATCGGTGGAAGTAGACTTATAGCACTTTTAGTAGTTTATAGCCGGAGAAATGTTGAAATATGTAAACGTGATTGCGTATTATTATTAACGATGTGCGTTTGGGTAAGAAATTACATCAAGCACATGCTTCGTTTTCCATAATATATTATTTATGCCAAAAAATCACCTGTGTTAGCTCATTATATCAGGTTTCCATTGATATAGCTTGTTGCTTTTATCTGATCAGGTGCTTCCTGTATCCAATTTTATGCTTAGGCCTATCCTATTTGTTGAGGTTTGTTTACTAACTAGAAACGTAATAAAATGAGTTTTAACTAGCCTAAAATTGTAATTTCTTTTAAAACATCACTCTCCGTACAACACATCCACTTACAGTCTAACGCTATCAGTGAGAGAGAGAAGACATTGAGTGACGAGGAGAGGTAGGGGCGGAAGTAGGTGGTAAGTGAAGGGTCGACAGCGGCTGTCAAACGGTGATAGTGCTGCCATCTCTTGCCTTGCGATTGACGACGGTGGTGATCGCACAGCCTTAAGCTATGCTCACCATCTTTATTTGAAAAGCGCGCCATGTGAGTGGTTATGCGTCGCCGCCATCTTGTAGGAGAGAAGAAGGGTAGGAGGGTATAGAACCCCTGCAAATACACTACTTTTAATAACTTTATTTGTGCGGCGTCCGTTTCGGACTGCAGGTTAACACAGCCTCCCCGTCTGGAGGTTCAGAAACTTGCGTTTTGAACTGGTCTCAGAGCCCTATTTAAATCTTCCTCTCTGGGTTCGATTCCCGGTCAATGCATTTGAGATTTTCGAAGTGAATTGCCATGTCGTGTGGTTCAGGTTCCACGTAAAAAGGAGGTGCCGTGGCTCATGATCGCATGATTGACGATCACGTAAAACTAAAAGCTTCCTTCCAAATCTTCCTCGTGAACTAGTTATTGACGCTTCTTTTTCGGGAGCTGATTTTCTGTCTCAGACGAGCTACTGTAGAGCCTTGATTCATCTGGCTTGGAATTTCATGCCGATCTCGTGCATGTCCTGCGGTGTCAGATTTGGTCGTCCGTTGATTAATTACAGGGTTCGCGCCTCTTCTGAAAGTAGACGCTGTCTCCTCGGGGATTCCCAATATACGGTTCCGAACTCTGCGCGACCCGAAGCTGGCCTTCTAACAAGTGTGTGTCTACGCGTCTGGTGTGAATTCTTCTATTATTAAAGATTGTCTCATCATGTTAATTAACCTTTTAATTTTCTATATTCAACGTGTTTTTTATTCCAAATTTGGTTGTGCCGTTCTTATAATATTGCCAATTGAGGGCGTTGTTAGCGTTCCATCCCTCCTTTTCCTTTGTTTTGCAGAGGCGTCACGTCACGCAGGGGAACCCTGTTGGTCCAGAAGTAGTTCTAAGTGCTCGACATTGATGTAGCTGACGACTTGAAACCACGCCTAGTTTCTGGCTCAATTAGTTAGCTGTCGACTGAGTTCACCTTTTGCAGGCTTGTGCAGGTTTTCTTCATATTCTGAGCTGTACTATTTAAAATCTGCCGTAATTTTGCGTATTTTTGCTCGATAAAGCGCTGCATTAGGCTATGGGGCCCAGCTCTCTGCTGACTCGGTAGACGTGGGTTCGAGCCCCACCGTTGGCAGTCCTTGAAATGGTTTTCCGTGGTTTCCCCATTTTCAACTCCAGGCAAATGCTGGGATGGTGCCTTCTGACAGGCCACGGCCGCTTCCTTCCACATCCTTGCCCACTTTCATCCATTCATCTCATCTATCATTTCGACGCGCAGGTCGCTCACGGGTGTCGACTAGAAAGACCTTCACTCGGCCTCTCAGGAGGCCTCACGACAATAAAATATCCCGATATTTGCTCTGAGGGGGTGTGGAAAAACTCGGAGTAAACCACACTCAGAATGGCCATTCTCAGCACCAGGATTCTAACCAGCGATATCTGGACTTGCTGCAGCTGCCCTCACGGCCATGGTGCACGATTTTAAAGAGCACGACTATGCCACGTTTGGGGGGACTAGTATTAGCGTTCTATTTGTTTTGGAAGACACTTACACCCAAGTATACGGGATCAAAAGTCCTAGGAACAATCCACGTTACTTTAAGTAAGTTACTAACAATGTAATCTTACCACTTGTCCCCCAATCACTACATACATAGTGATTTATTGTATTATTTCTTGCTGTTGGCTAGAATCAGAGTTGTATTCAGTGTTGCAATCCATGTTTCATAGTCACCATGTTTGCAAACACTGAAACTAGCATTTGCTATGTAAATTAAAAGTTGGCAGCATGAGGTGTCTAGTCCAAGGTCGACAAACTTTGCATTGTTAGTCAAACTATTGCGCATAAATAACCTATAGATAAAGCCCTACGCGGATGCGGATATCCGCAAATTATTTCGCCATGCGGATATAGTTTGCATGGCTGTGCGGAACGCGGATAATGTTTGCAATAAATTTGTAGATAGTTTTAAAAATACAATCTGAAGTTGTTGAACATCATTACTAGGACCCGGATGTTTATGACAACATATTGTTTCCGTTTTGTTTTTTTCTAAGACCAATTTAAGATAATGATTAAATCTAATCTCATTCAAATTATGTCATTAAGCATAATTAACACTCCAAACTGAAAAGGGTTGCAATTCTCGCTGTACAACATTCATTTCAAACATAGCACATGACATACATCGCCTAGGGCAAAGGTTCCCATTATGATTTTTTCTCGGACCCCCTAAAGCGATCGTTGCAAGTTTTATACTCTCGTTGGCAAGGGTTTCAAAGCATATCCCGCATTGAGGCGTAGGACAATCTTCAGGTCCACAATACGTAAAGCCCATTCACTTCTATATTTATTACCACAGATTCCTCTTCGTCACTATCTGTAGCAGAGAGCCTTCTTCACTTTAAAGTTCCACTCTTCAGCCAACGATCCATATTCAATTGAGTTTTAGCTATTAAAGCAATCAAAAGTTTCAACTTTCAATACTCATGTAAATATGTAAAAAACACAAAATGGTGGGGAGCAGAACACAGAGATAAAGGAGCAGAACGATCTCTAGCGGGAAACTTGAAAAGCTCAAATTACGCTGCGGCACATATGACTGCGCCACTTATGCTGTGGATGGCAACGCATAATTATTATTTTTATGGAAATCTTTGTACTTTCTCCGATTTCCATTTTCATTATTGCGTTATTTCTTGACGTTTCTTTTCGGACCCCCTGGCCAACTGTCGCGGACCCCTGGGGGTCCACGGACCACCTAATGGGAACCTCTGGCCTAGGGCAACGGATTTCTCCTCAAATGTCTGAATGTGTTGTTTTAATACTTTATGCTTTATCTAATAAATTAAAAATATTATTGTATTGTCAGCGGATTTGGATAACAAACGTGCGGATGCAGAGCGGATGCGGATAACATTTGTGCGGATGCGGGTCGGGTGTGGATAACAGTAGTGCAGATGCGGACCCGATGCGGATTACGTTTTGTTTATCCGCGCAAGGCGCTACCTATATAGCATTTAGCATCTGTTTTAGGGGCAGGTGACCTCGCTATTCTGCTCCTTAATGCTACCACAATCAATCAAACAACTCTTGAAGAACATTGATACATTTTCACTTTATGTACACACTATATTCCATTTACTACGTATTAATGTGATGCGGTTGTCACAGGATTGTACCGTTCATAATTGACCTACTGTTATATGATTGCAGGGAGATTTCACGACGGTTACCAAAGCAAATATCGATGTTAACAGCTCAAAAACAAACGCTAAATCTTCTCGAAAGAGAAAACTTGCGAAAGTAAGATAAATCAACAACCCCCCCTCGTGACACCAGAGCTCGCGAAGGGTGGGTAGATTATTAGCTTGGGAATAACCTAACCCCCAAGGGAAGATGATGAAAAAAGGAAGTGGGTTACGGACCGGAGAAAAAGGATGGAGAAATAGGAAGAGAGTTTGTCATAAGTTATGACTAAGAGTTCTTGCTCAAATGCAACAAGTGGTGAACACCCTATCAATAGATTTATTTTTATTAACGAGGGCATGAACCTAGGAAGAGTTAGGGAAGACAGGATCTTGCCTAACCGTTATGTTTGAGAAATGATAAATCAAAGAACAAATATTTAATTTATTTAACAATGTTGGGTAGTAGTTTTGTAACAAATATATAATTTTGATTTTGTAACAAATGGGGTCGCAGACCTCCGAAAACATCTAAAGCTTGCGCCAGGCAATTCACAATTCTTTTGGTTTAAAACCTTTTATATGCTTTAAAATCTTCGTAAGATTTTGAAATGACGAAGATAAATAAATGAAAAATTTAAAGATAACTAACGTAATTAAAGTTAGACAATAAATCAAGTACAAGGTGTGTACTTTAAGAATTTCTAGGTAAATATCTTAGAAAGCGTAACAACTTCGAAAGTAACAACAACAAAAAGCAGGAAGAATAAAATAGAAGTTTCTATAACTTCTTGTATTGATGCTGAATTACTTTTAATGATTATACAAATAGGGCAGGTCACTTATTGTGAAACCTGAAGAGAACAATCGAAAGGAAGTTTCTAGAATTCCTATGTTTAAGTAGGGATCACGAGACAAATGGGGGAAGTATCCCTTTCGTGAAACCAAGAGATAACTCACTTATGAGTTGAAAGAATTGTATTCCCTAATTAAAAGGGAGAAACAATATAATTTAAGGCGTGTACTAGACACGAAGTTTTACAGACATTAATTCGTTGTACATAAAGCAAGAGAGGGAGGGCACTAATTGAGAGTGACACCTCATTGAAAAAAGACCTAAAGTAACAATTTTATTATTTTGGTTTGTTAGTAAAGGGTTTGGGAAAGATCAAATGGGATAGTGGAAAAGTGTTCATGGCCGTATTTATTGTATTCGGACGAACGCGACGCGGATGAAAGGTTGAACAAGCACTGTTTTCACTATAGTCTGTTAATATAGTTGAAAAGTTCACTGTAGTAGCACAAAACGTTGATGGCAAAGAAAGTTATTGCAATGGTGGAAAATAACTAGTTACACTAGATTTGCGAGAGTCTATTGCTTGAGAAAGTTGTAGATTATAGTTGAATGCGCCAGAGAAAATCCCAACGGAGGAAGAAAAATTAGATACTGATTAGTAGTTCATAAGGAAGATTCCTTAGTTTGAAAAAATATTCCCATATGTGAGTGGAAAATACATGACAGTATAACTGGTAGATAGAGTGCAGATTCTGGAAGGTTCCAGAGCAATCATGACTGAAGAATAGGGCAAAAGTTAGTCCAGCGGTGGAACGAGCTAAGTATTTTATAGACAGTGGGTAATTTAATGGTATCCCACGTTGTGAGAAAATCTCTCATTTAATAAGCATAAGAAATGCTGCTTCCTGTTAAGATTGGCTTAGATAGACAAAAGCCCAACATAGAAAATCCCACGAAGGATGATTATTGCCCCAAATATAGCAATCTCACACTGCCTATAAAATGATCATTAAAAAGCATGTAGCTATTTAAAATCAATTAAAATAAGTTGAAGAACGTAGAAGTAGTACTTAGCTTTCCTTCATGGCGAAGGCGATGTTTCCTTTGACGGTTGATACTAAAATTCTAACATGGCGTAGAATTTAAAAGTTTGCCTCTCGAGTTGAGGAGGCGAGCTTTAGTTTAGCTCTAACTGAACGGGTCGACTTCCGACGTACAAGTGAGGGCTGCTAGACGCAGAGAAAGCACACCAGCCTAGATGGCATGTTCAACAAGAAGTTGAGTGCACAGTGAGGGTGAGCAGTTGCTCACGACGCGGAGACAAGTCGAGACGAAGTGTAGAAGCGAAGTGACCGAGCGAGCGGGCTGCGCGCGCGGAGAAGAGAGCAGTAGGCGGAGGGGAGAAGAGGGGGAAGCGGGCGAGTAGGGGAGGAAACAAAGAGGTTGTACATAAACATGAAAAAACTTGACAAAAACAAAATTCTTCTTGGAGCGGTGTCTTCATGGAGTAGTTGGTTGGTGAAGAACACGACGCCCTGCGGATTAATATAGAAGTCTTCATGGTTTGAAGCAATGGAAGTTCGGAAGGCAGCGATGGGACGCTGTCAGGCTGGTTCAGGGGAATATGCGTTTCTGTAAAAAACTGACAGAAAAAATGAACAAATGCACGGGGCAAACGGGAGGTAACAGTTCGATGTTGGTGTGTGCGGGAAAGAAATGAAAATAAATGGACTGATATAAAGTAATGAACAGCAAAAGCTAATTCTTTCTTTCCGTGTATTTGCAAAAATACACCAAAGGGCCATGGCCTACCAAGCGACCGCTCCCCAGACATTCAGCCTACAGTTTGTGAGGTGACACGTGTTCAGTGCGTTTGGTCCCCTCGGCCGTTAATCTTGGTTTCCGTGATCGGGGAGCTGCCTCACTGTCAGACAGCTACTCAATAAATTTTCCTCACGAGGCTGAGAATACCCCGTTCCAGCCCTCACGTCAGTTTCTAAAATCCCTGATGGAGCCAGGAATCGAACCCGGGCGCACTACCCTAATGCCATGGGGCCGGAGAATCAACAACGGGAAAATAAAATAATTTGGAGCTTTCCAAACCCCATTACTCTTAATTGAAATACCAAGTCTCATGAAATTACATTCCAGTTTTTTCTGTTGGAGCGTGGCGGGAAAGAAATAGAACGAACGGTCATATGGCTATTGTGTTGGTATGTTCTGTGTTTTAATTCCAACACGAGTACTTATAAAACTGTAATTATATTTTTGTGGATAGAACAAATGAATAAAATAAGTTTTGCATCATAAAAAATCCTGCAAACGGTATCACTAAGTGACATTTTATGAAGTAAAATATGCGTCTGCAATATTCACTTGTAACATGTCTGTACTCACTTAATTAATTCCCCCATGATTCAGTTTGACTGTGTAGACCCATGCACCATAACTAGAGTTCCGGTTTTCATGTGAAATCACGTTAGGAAATACAGTATATAAAATGTATATAAGAAAACGGGAAAAAATGCAGTATCGAAAGAATATATTGTCTTCAAAACAGGAAAGGTTTATCATTAATTAACCTTAAGATGCACCCTGTAGGTAGAGTCACCAGTACATAGTCTGGTTTGATGCGACCCCCATGTCCCCATAGCTTCACATTTCATCTCTACATAGTTACTGGTGCTTCCTACATTTAATAGTCTGCTCAACATTTGAAATTCTGGTCTACCTCTACTGACATTATCCTTCTTTCCTTCCAGAACATACTTGGCTATTTCTTAGTACCTTAGTATGTAGGTCTCCTGTACCCTACCAACTGAACTCTCCAGTCTTTAAAATTCGTCACTAATATCTCTCCGTACCAACCTACCTTAATACCCCTTCATTTATTACTTTATCTACACATGTTTGGTCTATTTTCATCATATGAAAAAAAAAAGCCTTATGAGATCACCTTTTGTCCGTGTGTATGTGTGTGTATACCTAATACAATCTAAACGGCATGAGTGATTTCAATGAAACTCAGTAAGGACATAGTACTATTTTGTTTGACCCCGACGGTACCCTTCAAATTTAAATACGCTTCACCAATCCAACAAGGCGGCCGCACGAAATATATCACCGGCAATCTATATCTCCGAACATATTACTGATATCGCTCTGCAATTTTGTATTGTGATAGAAAATTCTAAGGTACGTTCAGCTATATGACGCTTAAAACATGTTAAGTACAAAACCAACATGGCGGCCACGTTAAGTTTTTATTTTTTGTGTCCTAATCATGAGATCGAAGTAAATGTTTTAAATAATGAACCTACACAAAAATCGTCATCTAATAGTACATAACCCAATGGCCTACATATAGAACAATCCAACCTGGCGATTATCCAAAATATTTAGTCGGTTTTCAATATCTGCGAATCTATTATAGCAATCAAAATGGAATTTCGTATGCTGATATAGGCTATGAAGATGCATGTACTCTTTATTGTCAAACAGAATAAACTAGTGGCAATATAATAATTAACAATAAAATTTACAAGTATAAACAAAACAAAAACAACAGACATGAACACATATAGGAATACACTATTAGGCTTATAAATCAACAACCACAACCATACAGACACGCTCTCAAACATCCTATCTCTAGCATTCATGCAATCCATTTGTACAAGGAACATTAAAAATAATATTACAGAAAATTCAAAACTATCCACAGTAAACGGAAAAAGGCAAAAAATAAATGAAGAGATAAGAAGAAAAGTTGAGAAACTGGGAAAAAACAATACATTCGAGGATCTAGAAAACAGAAAAAAAACCATTACTTCAGTCACTCGTACATTCAATCTAAAAATCATTCAACCATTAATTCAACCACATATTCAATCAATCAATCAAACTCAAATAGAAATGAACACAATATACATTACAACATTTTACAGCCCGCTTGAGATGTTTCTCATTACAGTTGACAGTAAGTTGAAGTGAATAATAATAGCACTTTTACCCTCCGTAAGTTCATCTATGGGATTTTCAATAACCTGATGAACACAAATCCAGCATGGCAGCGACGCATAATTTACATATTTATACGAACTTTTCTCGTGACTTAATTATCCGAGTGAATTTGAAACTTAGCACGGTAAATCTTCATAGAAGGCTTAATGTGCTGGCGTATAATTGAATTTAATTTGTATGGCGGCTGTGCAACATTTTTAAAATCATGTTTATATTTCTCGTGTCCTAAACATGCGATAGAAATGTAGGTTGCTATAATGTACAACTGTTATAATATTCATCTGCTGGCATATAATTCTATAGCACATATATATATGTATATTGTACCCTTCGAACATGGTCTTCTAGGATGGGACTCTCTTCTTTGGGTCGCGCTCAGTCCAAACAGCTTAACAAAATTTCCGTCCTAGGATTCTCAGAAAACGATCACAAGAACTTATTCTATAAATCACATGTCATGAATAATTTTAACAAAACAGATAAATTATTCAAATGCATTTAACCATCCCCTCTTTAAATGAAAGGAAGAAATAACAATGAAAACCATAATCCCATGAAAATAATTAAAATAAAACAATATCGACCCGGAATCCTGATAAGAACCTGAGTCTATGGCTTAAATGCCATGTTCGACGAAAGTCAAGTCCACAAAACTCAAACAAATAAATCGACAATCCCATCTTGAATCTTAATCACAACACAAAATCAAAATCACTCGACGTAAATCTTCGTATTGAATAGCTCAAGTGTCCTAAAATTGTCTCATATGAAGTGTTACTCAATTTCGTGAAACTCGTACGGTACTCATTTTATGGTTTTACAGGGCTCGGTGAAATACCACTGGACAAGTCGTTCCCTTCTAAGACATATGTTCGGTTACGACTTGTCGGGTATTGGCTGTAACGAGCAAACATAACATAGCCTACACAATAAACACAAATAACACAAACTCGTGACGTTCCCTACCCTTAAGCTTATTATAAACAAATGAAATGACTGTCTGCTCAGAAACACCTCCAAACGCAACAAACTGAACGTGACACGTCGCCAATGCGACTACAACCTCCACAGGGTTCCTGCTTCAAATCTGCACGATGTGCATGCGGGTCATCTTACCCTTCAAGCTGTTGACCTCTCACCACGGTGGACCGGGTTCGATTCCCGGTCAATGCATGTGAGATTTTCAAAGTGAAATGCCATGTCCTGTGGTTCGGATTCCACGTAAAAAGGAGATCCCGTGGCTTATGATCTCGAGATTAACGGTCACGTTAAACTACAATCTTCCTACCTTCATCTTACCCTAATACAAAAAACACAGTCGGCCGTAGCTCGACATTACATTAAACCAAAGCTAACACAAACACACACAAACAAAATTCCAGAATCAAAATACAAATATTTACAAACATTATTTGACAACATGTCACATGACGCAACGGACAGAGTAACGCCGGCAACACCGCCTCTCAAGTGATAAAACAACCCTTCATTAAAACAGGCTCCGAAATAATTTCCCAATACTAACTTGAATAAATCATCCCAATGACAAACAGTGGCTAGGACTGGTGATCTCTCGTACAATAACAAATATATGAGCCACATGACGTTACAACACTGTGCTGGTTCACTTGGAGGTGTACTTAACACAAACGCCTCGTAAGGGAGCTTCCATAGCTAGCCTTCTAGACCGACGTTTATTACCTCAGGGGCTCATCACGATACCTCCTGGCATAATTCAACATAATAGCAACTTACCTTGCTTGGAAGGAATGGAAAACAAAAAAGACTGAAGAAAGTAGAGCAAAATATATAGAAACAAACAGAGATTGCCTGAAAGTAATTGCAGAGGAAAAGAAGAAAAGCTGGGAAAAATTCACTCAGGAAATAAGGGAGGATTTAAATTGTGGAAAGAAATTGCTGTTTGGAATTATAAAAAGTAGAAGAAATGAAAAGGTGAACACTGGGTTCATGAAAAACAAAGAAGGTGGAAATATTGACAAATCCAAAAGAGATAACGGACAGATGGAAAGAATATTTCAGCGAGCTGTTGAATGTGAGACGCCAGGACATGCGGAGAAGTTACACAAACAGCCAAAACGGTGAAGGAAAAAATAGAAGAACCAGACATTACTATGGCAGAAGTGGAATGGGCTGTTAGGAAGATGAAGATGGGGAAAGCTGGGGGAATCGACGAAGTGGCAATAGAAATGATCAAGGCGGCAGGACCAGTGGGACTGCAGTGGACATACAGACTTCTCAGGAGTGTGTGGAGAGAGAAGAAAATCCCCGAAGACTGGAAAAAGGGAATAATATTGCGATTATTCAATAAAGGAGACAGGAAGGTGTGTGGTAACTACCGAGGAATCACCATCATCTCGCATGTTGCCAACGAAATGGAAAGAATCCTAGAAAAGAGAATTAGAGTAAAGGTAGAAAACCAAATAGAGGAGGAGCAGTTTGGATTTAGACGGGGCAGGTCAACAGTGGAACCCATTTTCATTCTGAGACAGAACATTGAAAACAGTTGGGAATATGGGAAGGATACGGTAATGACTTTTATTGATCTAGAAAAGGCCTATGATAGCATCCCTAGAACAAAAGTTTGGGAAAGCTTAACAAATAGGGGGATAGGCAAGGAACTGAGAGACATGATAAAAGGAATGTGAATGGATTGCTACAGTAGTGTGAAGACTAGAGTCGGGACATCGGAATGGTTTAAAATTGTCACTGGACTAAAGCAAGGAAGTGTGTTGTCACCATTATTGTTCTTAATGGTGATGGATGACATCATGAAGGCAGGAATGAAAGACTATAGTAGAGCAAATATGAAGGTAATGTTGTTTGCAGACGATGTTGTGATCTGCGGCGAGGATGAGATGGAGGTACAAGAACAGTTAAACGTAATAAATGAAAAGATTGAGAAATGGGAATTGAAGATAAATGTGGAGAAGAGTAAAACAGTGGTGGTGAGTAGAGGTAAGAAAGAAGGAAAAGGAGTAATCAAAGTAGGAGATAAGGAATTGAAAGTGGTGAAACACTTCAAATACGTGGGAAGTGAACTGACTGAAGATGGAAGACTAGATTTGGAAATTAGCAGAAGAATACAACTCGGGAGTGCTTTCTACCAACAGGTACGGGGACTAGAATGGAACGAGGATATACGAATTAAAGGCTAAAGAAGTTATTAGCAAAGCATATTATGTTCCTATAATGACATATGCAGCAGAAACTTGGACTATGACTAAGAGGGATGAGAGCAGAGTACAGACAGCTGAGATGAGAATCCTGAGAAGTATGGTCCAGAAAACGAGGGGAGACAGAGTGAGAAATGAAGATATACGGAAAGAACTGGGAGTACAGAAACTAAATGACAAACTGGAGCAAAACAGATTGAGATGGTTTGGACATGTCAAATGGGTGAATGAAGTAAGGCTACCAAAACGAGCACTGGAACGACGGATGACAGGGAAGAGAGGACGAGGAAGACCAAGAATGCGTTGGATAGACTAGGTGAAGAATAGCTTTAGTAAACGGAACCGGGATTGGAACACCGTGTCGGAAGAGGAATGATGGAACGACAGAACAAAGTGGAGAGGAACCATATTTGTCCCCAGCCAGTGTCAGCTGGAAAAGGGGAAATGATGATGATGATGATGATGATGATGATGATGATGATGACCTTGCTCATATAACAACCTCAGGGGCTGATCACCATACCTCCTGGCATAATTCCACATAATAGCAACTTACCTTGCTCATATAACAACCTCAGGGGCTGATCACCATACCTCCTGGCATAATTCCACATAATAGCAACTTACCTTGTCATATAACAACCTCAGGGGCTGATCACCATACCTCTTGGTATAATTCCACATAATAGCAACTTACCTTGCTGATATAACAAACTTAGGGGCTCATCACGATACCTCCTGGCATAATTCCACATAATAGCAACTTACCTTGCTCATATAACAACATCCGGGGCTCTTCACGATACCTCCTGTCATAATACCAATACCGGGCAAACCTCCCCGTAATACCTGTAGTACACACTCTCCTTATAACTAGCCACTTACCTGACTCATCACAAAATAAATCACAGGAGATCACGGCCTGCCTAATTAACTCTACAATAAACACAACTTACCTGAACTCCAACTCAACAATTAAAATTTAACCACATTACGTTACATTTCCTCTGGTGGTCACCGGCCCCCATGAAAATTGAAAATCCACAGCCTACTTCCAGTCGACCGATCGGGTTACAAATAGCATCACAGAAAAGTGCCTAGTTTATTAAACATGTCTATTATATTTCACAACCCAGCCCTATTGTTACTTTCTGTGTTACCAACGTTGAGGAAGATGTTCACAAAGCAAGCCCCTTTAAATTGACTTCCGCGTTACACTCCGCGCACACAAATAAAATTAAGATGACTTCGCTCACACAGACATTTAATTGGCATGTCAACAATTATTTATGTTCAACCATGGCGAAATGTAAATATTAAATGTCAGAAAACTGTACTATAATGAGGCTAGTTTTCATTATGATACAGTTTCTCCCACCAATCAGAGCTCAAGAAACAATTGTGTGACCAATTAGGTGAGGATAGCATCGCACCTGCGCTCACTTCCATGGCCCCCTATTTTAAATTTCACTGCGTGGAGAGTGTCATAGTGAGGTATTCCAGGAGGCCATGGTCAAATACAAGGTATTCTCTGCATCCCATGCGCTCTGTTCAGTACATAAAACTGGTGAAATCTCGACAGATATTTATGAATATTTATGTTCGAACATAAAATAGTTATAATTATCGTCGAACATAAACAGTCGTATGCAATTCGCCTATAATGGAAATTATAAAACTCGCTAGCTCGTTTTGTAAACATACTCGTGTCTTAATTATTGCCATTATAGGCTCGTTGCATAATGTACTAGTCTACAATTGAATTGCGTTAATCAAAGACACTACAAGTTAAAAAAATCTACAAATCTGTTTCTCGCTACCAAAAATCAATCCCGACTTATATCAAAATTCATGATTTGTGGTACTCAACCGATTCCTGTGGTATGTCTCGTCCCCATGGCGATGCCCCTCTGATGATCGTCTACTCCATGGCGCAACACTCGTACATCACGATAGACGGCCTCATCTTCTTGTATTCAGCTCGTTGGGTACCAAGTCCACGCTTTCTTCTTTTTCAACGATGTGGGAGGGCTGATGAATACAATGTCAGACAGAATCATGCGAAACAGAACAACTGTATGTGTTAATTAATTTATGTGACACTCTGTTACGGCACTCGGTCAGGCCTACTCCACCTAAGCTGCAGAATCAGGTACTGCATTCCCCGAATGTCCGTCACAACCCTAACACGCAACAGATTCAATTAAACTGTAGCTCAATAGCTGAATCTATTCCTTACTTATAGAACCGATACTCGTATTACCTTTTGACTATACGGGCGCGCACTAACATTAGCTCCCGTATCATGTACCGGTACTCAACCGCAGTGGTACTTGTGAATTTTTCAAAATAGCAGAGTTCAACCTGGCACAGGCTTCCGCTACGCAAACTCAATAGAGACTGTCATACTTGTTCAATATGGACGGACTTTTTATATGTTTGGCGGATATTCCGTCGATGAGGGGGGAACATTTTCTCAAATCCATAGAAATTCTCATAGAACTACGTGGGATATCTCAGAAGACTCGTATTGTTCCACACGGCTCAAATATGTAGATTTCCACTAAATTCGATCGTGCATTTAGATTTTATGCAGCTCCGTGATCGTTGTTCATTGTCTCTCAGCAAAACTTTTTTTAATCACATGATGAAGCGTCCTTGCCCCTCATTGGCTGGCTCCCTATCGACATCCGACCCAAATCTCGAATTTCCAAATTCATAATATTAATTTCTTATAACGGCTCGTAGTCATTCTGAATAGAGCTGAATTTTCTGAATCCAATAGTGCCTTACTTATTATTCCAGAATAACTAGTTTTTAATTAGATCACAAGTAGGCGTGTCTCCCGCTCTCTGTCTTTTCTTTGCATAGTTTTCTCTTCCTCTCGCAGTCATGAACAAAACCTAGCTGGTGAATCCCCAGTTCCTCTGGCCGTGGTTGGCGATCTCACGGCCCCCACCATTTCCCTTGCTCCAAGTTTATCACCACGGTTTATTAACCATCACTTCCTGTTAAATCTTCTTGTCTAAGTCACCTACGACTTCCTTCTTCTTGCCAACTTATCGCCTGCCCACTCCTGTGTGTGGTCCCCATTGCAAAGTGTGCGAATATTCAATTTGATAAATTTGTGAACTGGATGCTTAGCTCATAAGCATAAAGTTTCAATATATACGGTATGTATTGCGCCCGTTGACGCATGTTTGCACAGGTAATAAAGACCAAGATCCATGCTGAAGAGTAACTGAACATACCCTGCGAGAGGCGGGAAGAATCCGAAGCAATATCAATTATAATAACATTTTTATACATCTTAGACACTCCATAAATCATTAATAATTTAATGAATGTAATTCTGCTTATTCAAAGTACGGTCTATATCGCAGAAACGCGAAACCGTAAATTTATGTGGCTAACTCATGTCTTGAGTGGACGCCATGCTTAGAGAACACCAGTACTTACTTGTCGTTTGTCGAGGCAACATCTATGCGCAAGTGACGCACGAGTAAAGACACGTTCCGTGTACGGAAACCAAGTGGAATGGAAAAATCCATGTATATTTGGAACATGGATAGCCATCAGGACAAAATATACCAGTAAAGTGATAGTGGACAATTATTAAGGTTTAAATAGTGAAATATTTTTGGACCACAAAGTAACAAATTATGGAAGCGTGGTACGCAAACCACAAGACCACATGGTCGCATGTTAAGTGCATCATTAAACTGTGAAACAGATAAAACTGTGAATAATCAAGAAGTATTTTATGTTTCGCCGAAGGGCAGATATTTAGATTTATTCTATTAGTGTAAATAATTAGTGCAATGTTGCGAGTGAGTATCGCAGAAGTGATCCTTAACGCCAGTGGCGGTGTGAAAATGGGCAATTTTATTTACCGCACGCTAGAATCAGTGTAATTTACTTTAAAATGTGCCACTATTTAACCAACGGCAACAGCATGGAACTACTTAATAATCTACTTTGGGAATATAACCACGACCACGTGATGGAAATGGATCACTAAACCATGCGTGGGGAATTAATCACTGAAGGTGACCGAAACAATGAAGAGATGATCTGAGACCGTTAAGGAGACCGCTAATAACACCTCATGGCGGGTCTCGAACGAATGTCGCTGCAATCTGTAAGTCAGATCATGTTTAAGTAGCTTCATGTAATGAGTTGGTTCAGTAGATTAGTTTTAGTATGGTTTCATTTAAAGTGCACAACGCAGGTAGCTAAGATAAGCTCACGAGTGGAAAGTTACAGTTTCATTATAAATTTATAGACGCCAAGAAGGCAAGATTATCAATGTCCATTTCGTATCATTTCAAAACAGTTAGAATCAACTTTTATTTTGTCAAGCTCATGACAAAGAAACTAGTTTTACCAGATGTTAAATCACGTCCAAGGTTACATGTGTACAAGCCAGACAGCTACACACCACACTAGATTTTAGGCAGTGCATTATTCAATCGAGAAGGCTGTGAAATTCCTAGTATTATATAATCGGAATGCAGAGTTCCGTTATTCACACATTTTGACAGATGAACATTTGAAAACAGGTTCATTTTATTACGAGAAGCCAGACAGGCAATGGAAGAAACAGTATTTTGTAACCAGAGAACATAGGTTCGACCTCATTCAGGGAAGAGGGAATTTAATAAATGCACAATCTCACACTTTAGTTTGTATCAGAAGTCTTCATGTTAATTCAGAGCGTTTTTGTATGCGTTTTCTACACACTTAACCTTTATGACCAATATTTGAAATGTGTATAATTCAGGGATCCACACTAATTGTAACTCACGTTATTATAGTGTTATTGAAATAAGTCGTAGAAGGTGGAGTGATACCTCCGACGTGTTATTGTGATTATTCCGGTGGTAACGTGCTACTGCAGTCGTACCAAACCGATGGCGCCAGGATTGATTAATCCATAATTGAAAGAGTGAGACACAGGGTGTCTAATAATGAAAGTGATAGTGGAGACACAGGGTGTCTATTAAATTATTAAAATATTAAATTAGTATGCATTAGTTGGATACACACGTTACCTGAGTACACTAAACGCAAGTAAAAGGTCCATAAACTGAACAACTATACTGCGAGGAATAGATAATTGTGTAAAGCTTTAATAATCAAAGACAGGATTTTGCGAAACTAAACAAATCTCATAATTCCCCCTGAGCCTAAATAAAAATGAATAAATACTAAAAATAACATATTTTCAGGACCAAATGTTCGACACTTAGTTATTGTTAATTTATCTTAGATACATTTTGTTACATGTTTACACGATTAGTCGACAACCAATTGATGATGTGACAACTGGAGCACACACATCAGATTGGCAGCAATATGAGTCGATGTAATTGTTTAATTACCATCGCATTTGCAGGCTTTCCTATTTTTCTAACTTTCCTTACACTTTGAAACTATGACCATTTGTTACAAACAGTAACAAATCGAGTACGCAAGCAGTGCCAATTGCAAAACCATAGGAGTGCTGAATTGTTCTATGCATTCGTATTGTATTGGAATAATTCTTTTTTTTTATTCAGCAACGTTGTGCACATAGCTTGATTTTTCTTTGTAATAAACGCGTCTCGTTTATTAATTAATGATAATTAGGACTAGATAAACACGTAAATTTAAAGATAAATGTTGGAGATGGCACCATCATAGCATAGGACAAAATTTCCCCTTGCTAATAAATGTAAATATTCCTAGTATTTGTAAACAAGTAAATGTCTTGCGTTGCAGTAAATTCTTTTGATGTTTGATTCTCCCGTAGCCATTTTCGATGTAATTGCTTAGAGCTGATCTTACGTGCCATTGTCTTAGCTTGTTCGTTCTTATTTAAGTTTTGTATTAGGACCATGAGAGAAACTTAGATCTTCATTAGGACTTTTTTATATTTTCTTTCAGGGCAGAATAGTATCGGACCAGCCGTTTGCAACTCTCATGCTAGGCTAGGGATCTATTCTGAATACAATTTATTCGTGATTTTAACATAAGACTGACCTCTCTCTCTTGCTTAGTTTTGTTATTGATGCATTCCTCTGAGCTGGTTAAGAATCGAACCTCACCAATTCCCGATACCCCCCAGTGCAGACTTTAGTGCAACACCAGCCTATGAATGGGTCGTCCCCTATACTTGTGTGTTAACTGGAAGAGGGTCTCGGAAGGGTCATTTGAAACCGGTGGCTCCCCGAAACCTTCGGCCAGCGGGCACAGTATAAATAATTCAACATAGCATCCATACGATACATTTCACCACTACTCAGTATCTCCGAAGCCATTTGAGCAATCATACTGAAATTTTGTACGGCATTACAGGATTGTTAAGTAAGTACATATTATATGTGGCTTTATAAATCCTAAGAAATACGAAAACAACATGGCGGTCAAGTGATTTTCAAATATTAAAAATAACTTTTCTGGTGATCTAATCACCCGAGTGCAATGAAACTTGGCACAGCGATTCTTTATTCCTAGTTTAGTGTAGATACATCTAATGATGTTCAATTGTTTTCAAAAATTCAAGGTGGCATCAGTTCGAAACTTTAAAATCTTATTTCTCGTATCTTACGCAGGCGATTGAAAAGATGATTTGTATGGTGGGCTATGATAACAATCATTATACAATGGAACAACATTCTGTAGCTTACTTTTCGTAAATCATAGAAGCCGTGCATTTGACTCTTCTAAAAATTAATTCCTGTGGTTCGTTACAGAAAGATTCCATCTCGCAGGAGGAGTTTTAATCACCAATTAAAATTTATATATTCTAGCAAAAACTTCTCATTGCAATGGTATTGGTGAAGACGAGTGTCGTGAACCAAAAACTATTTAGTATATCACAAGGAAAGTCATTTTAATAGGCAGGAGAGTTTTAATGGGAAAGACCAGTAGGATGTATGAAAATAGGCTATTTAGTTCTTCACGGAGCTACTTGTTTAAATGTTAAGATGTTGTTCTTGCATTAACTTTGACCTTGTAAAATGAATCAATAACGATTCATTGCTATTTTAGTATCATTTAGTGGCGTAACAGGCAGCAATTCTGAATGTTGTTCATACAAAAACGTTGTAAATTTCCTTACATAGTAACTTTCAGATGTCCCGATTTCAACTCAATACTATGTTCCATGTCAACAAGAATTTTTTTTTGTAGGAAAGTTTTTCTTGCCTGTGCTAACCTGTTTTTATATCGTCTTTGCTTCGTCAATCACTGGTTTTTTACTTAATAACTAGCAGAATTCCCTACCTCCTGGATCTTTTCACTTGCCATTTCGATGTAAATATTCATCCTCTGGTGTCTTCTCAAAGATGACAATATCGTGAGTCAGCAAACTACGGGGCTCTAATCTTTTCGCCTAGGAAATGTACACTTTCTCTAAATTCGTCAATGTTCAGACTGAATGGTATGGACGGCAAATTGCTCCCTTGCCCTACGTATTTGTGTATAGTTGCAGCTCTTTCATGTCCGTCTATTCTTCTTCTTTCGTGGTTTTTGAAAAGTGTGTTAGTTATGATCAACTTATACTCTGTGTAGGTGGGTTCGATTCCCACCTCAGCCATCTTGGAAGTGGTTTTCCTTGGTTTCCCACTTCTACTCCTGACAACTGCCGGGGTGGTTCCTAACGTAAGGCCACGGCCATCCAATTCACTATTTTCACCTGAATTGCAAATACAGGTTATCAGACATATTCCACACACACCGAAATACACGGGGCTACATGACCACGATATCACAATGCTCCTTAATAAATAAATCAACAAAAACTCTTCTTCACATGTGATGTGTTGATGGAAAGCGTGAGTCATGAGCTCATGTGCCATCAAAGCCATTACATCTGTGAAATAAGGAACTGATTGCCGATTGGACGGTCATTGTTTTATTTCCCACACGCATTTTACAGTTGCAAAACCACCCGTTTCTGACATCTCTAATGTTTTTAGCTTTACGTACTCCATTAGACATAAAGGTTACTGGTACCCTACTTGCAGGGGCATGGTGGCGCAGCGGTCAAGCTGTTGGCTTCTCATCAAGGTGGACCGGGTTCGATTCCCGGTCAATGCATGTGAGATTTTCGAAGTGAAATGCCATGTCCTGTGGTTCGGATTCCACGTAAAAAGGAGGTCCCGTGGCTCATGATCGCTTGATTAACGGTCACGTACCTTACTCGCAGAGATTTTCTACCCACTGCCCCATTTTCACATTTCCATATTTATCTCAGTAAAGACTCATTCCATCGTAAATACTATTAGCTGGAAATGTTCTTATTTACATTTCTAGTGACCTTTATTCTGTACAGTTCGTAAATTAAACCAAACGCTTGGAAGAAAGGAGAGAAAAACGATCAATGGCTTCGTCTTAACCCCTCATCTCTTAGGAATATATAAATAATTCGTAGCCTCGTATTATTTTAGTGGCGCCTTCTACTTAAATACCAATTTTCATACCATTCGCCCCAGCAGGTTTGACACCAACCCATAACAAACAGACTGACAAAAATTAAACTGGGAGTATAATTGGCCATTACACTCCTCAACCGGGATAAATAAAAGTTTTAGCTGAAAATTCAAAATGTTCAGACATAATGCTTACCTTTCTACTCACTGTCCCAATTTCCTCGTCATTGCGAGTCCTACTCCTGCATTACTCCTATTCGATTTAGTACGTGAACGGCCTGAGCTGACGTCTTACGGAGGAAGTTAAGCTGAAATAATAGCGATGGCAGAAGCGAGATTTTTTGCTACTGCTACTCCTGGTTTGTGACGGTCGTAAAATGTCCATTTATGACTCTTAACGGTTCATTACATCAATAATGATTGGAATCTAAGTCACAAGTTAATTTCCCGAAGAATCGTAAAAGATAACAAAGTCTTCCTTGATAAGCTGGCTTTGGGATTCCTCGTTCAGTTGCTAAACAATATATATATATATATATCTGTAACAGACAACGGAACAAATATCAAACATACCTTAACCCTCCCTCTGCACACGTCTATAACGATTACATAATCTGCACACCAGGGTTAGGGTGACCCTTACATAGATTACTGTAACTACCATGTATGGGTTGCACTTATTTCCTTTAGCACTCATTCTGTCATACACTGGGATCATTGTTATACGATTTGCTACAAAAAATATACATTTTTAGTTACAAATACGTTTTAATCACCGTATTCATTGCACAGAACGTCTGTGCAAGCATTTTTGAGCAACACACTCTATAAAGTTAAAATGTATTCTTACAACTCTAATAACACTGACAAAACATAAATTAAAGTACCTTGGATCCAACAACCCATGCTATCATCAATACTAAACACATCAACAAAGTAAGAAAAAGATACTTACTTTGGACTCCGGGAATTGTATACTGTTCTATAGGGCCGTTAAGCACTGTACGTCACTGTACTGTAAGTATGTTTGCTATCTCTGGTGACAATACTTAAAATTACAACATGGCCACAAAGATCCCTCTGTTCCACTGCGCATGCGCGGGAACTGAAGGAACCTTGCAGGGTCACCCTAATCCTGGTGTTCAGAGCGTGGGAGATGAAAATTCAATTTGTTGATTATTCTGAGCTGATCACTCTCTTGAAGCTTTGTAATGTATAGCCCATTGTGTTCACTTCTGTTTGTGTTTGATTGATAGATTGATTGAATACGTGGATGAATGAATGGTTGATTGATTTTTTGATTGAATGTACAAGCAATTGAAGTAACGTAATCTTTTGTTGTTTTCTAGATCCTCAAATGCCACCTTTTAAAAAATCTTTTTCTTCCTATCTCTTCATTTATGTATTTGTCTTTTTCCGTTTATTGTAGATAGTTTTTAATTTTCTGTTAATAATTATTATAAGGTTTCTTATACATTTGCGATTGTATGAATGAATGAAAGCTGAGTTAATTTTCCTCCAGGATGTTTGAGTGTGTGTGTGTACGGTTGTGGTTGTTGATAGATAATAGTGCCTTTCTATTTGTGTTCGTGTTTTTGTTTTGTTTATACTTTTAAATTTTATTGTTAATTATTATATTGCCACACGTGGAGTCTGTCTGACAATAAAGAATACATACATTTACCTTAAAGCTTGCAGATTTGAACATAGCTATTCTGGAAGGTAATGAAATTGCTGAGACTGCTTCCTTGTTAAAGGTGTCTGTCTAGGTTTCGGTCTAAACAGTGGTATTTATTTCTTATTTAATATTCTTCTTGCATACCATGAACAAGTTGTAGTGGGAACAAAGAGTACCTAATACAACATTTTGCCAGTCACTTTAATACCTAGGTTCATCAACATATCGCTAGGTTAGAATGTAAGTGTTCCATATCCACTTTAGCTACTGTAGTTCTGAGATAAATGAGTTTTGATGTTTGAATTGCTGACAAATGACCAACAATGTTATTTTCTCTCGACAGATTTCTCTTAGGTGTCAGCAGCTATCAAGGACATGAAAATAACATAGAACACATGCCTCCTCAACTAATGTATACCAAAGATAAGCACAAAAACTCGTATTTGGAGATGGAACACTTTCATTCTAACCTAACGATTTCTCTACAACTAAGTCCCCGATAACAGCTTTAGTATAACTGCCTAGAATATTAACGATTCCATTAGCGTTTTCTGCCGTTTTTATAAACCATTTGATACTAATTATGTATTATTTTGTTCAATACATTCCTAAAATGATATAAACCTACGAAATTACGGAAATATATGGATTTACGAGCAAAAGAGAGCCGCCATTTTGACAACGGGACGGCACGGACAAGCACGATATCGCACTGTCAGCCTGTACTGTTAGTCACTACTGCGGTTACATATTCTATTTTAAAATGCTAATATCCTACCGGTCACCTCCTTGAAGAAAGTTCAAACCTACCTATTGAGCCCGATATCACTTCTGGGATGTGACATCGATGGCTCCTGAGAAGTCAAGCTTCCATGGATGAACCGAGGACTCCAAAGCAGCAGTGTCTTCTCTTTGGGAGTAACCCTCATTTGATGCACCACAAGTTGCCTCACCACTAATATTAATTTTTTCCATTTTATTTGGAGACTGTATTTATTAAAGGATATTTGTAAATAATTGGAAGCACTGAAGAATTCTATGATTTTTGTTGATAAATGTAAATAAAGGTATAAGCTCGCAGAGTATGCGATGAACGTTTAATAGTTGCACCCTTGACTGGGGTGATACAATCGAAGCTTCTGGCATCTTGCAGAGGACACTCTTGTTTCAGGCGAGGTCCTGACCGGACGTGAATTTCGTCGTTGTTAAAATCCACGAGTATTAGTTACGCCAACCATAATCGAAGCGCGAATGATATTTAAATAGACGCAGTGAAGCTGCCATTATAATTCGGAAAGGTTATTTGGCTTAAATGAGTGACATTTGTAAAATTGGGTAAACATTCGTGAACCCAGGACAGAACAACGTGGCGAGCACATGGACGCAGGCCGAAGTGAAAAATTGCCAAAGTTAAACTATTCATCGTTTACAATTAAATGAGAATTTATATTCCGTTGTGTAACACTCACCAGTGCATAAAGGTGAATTTCTAGTGAGCTGATGGCTCTAGTGTAAATTGATAGGAGTGTTTAAGTAACGTAAAAGTTTGGAGTGAGTATACAGGGTCTTTCATATAAAGTAAGAACGGTGAGCGGCGGCTTTGTTATCAGCTGCTGCAGTGGCCTTGGCCAAGCGCCACGGCCCCCTGCTGTAGTATTGAAAGCGCGCACATAGTATATACTGTACTCGAACTTGCAATAAACGTGCAGGTGTTCAGTCGCCAGTCTGAACCTCAGGTGTTAACATGAGACAGTAATCATTACATCGTATTTTTGTATGTAAAACTTATTTTAAGTAGTCTACGAGCCAGCTCGGTGGGGACGTGATGCATTTGTTCAGTAATTTCCTGATGAAGTGCCACCTTCACTAGCCCAGATTCACGTAATTGTAAATAAGTTTTACACAACTGACTTAGTGCTCAATAAAAAGCATAATATTAAAAATTAGAATCATTACAGTGGCAGAACTCACTCGCGTCAGCCAGAATGTGGTTACCAGATACAATGCCTGTATAATGGAGGAAGGACAACACTTCCAGCATCTTTTATAAGGTAATATATCATAAAGGATTGTACACACGCTTAAAGCAGGGGGCCGTGGCTCGCCACAAGCTCGGCCAAGGCCACCGCAGCAGCGAATAACAAAACTGCCGCTTGCCGTTCTTGCTTTATATGAAAGACCCTGTAGTTGCACAAGCAACCATTCTAGCGTCTGTGAGCGGAGAAACACATGGTCATTTTTGCAACAAGCCGCTATTTGTGTAGAAGCAGTGTATTTGAGAACCAGAACCGCGATAAGCTTAAACTCAGTGAAAACGGCGAATATTTAATCAAGATGGAGCTCACATTATTAGTCCAACACCACGTGGATACGCTGATTCCTATTTTGATGGAAGCCGTTATGGAGTAGAACCCAGTATGGAGGGGTATAGCGATGGTTGATACTCACTGAAGGAAGGAAGACGAAATGGCTACGCCAAACATGCCATCGCATTTGCCAATGGTATCAGGCAATGTGCACACACTGGAAACACTTGAGATGGCCATGTGAGTCCGACTGTAAAGTCGCAATCTTTTTATGTACGGTCATGACGCAGGAGGATTAATTATAGAGGCCTTACTTCAGCACATTCTTTAGGTAGGGTTTATGTCTTTATTTTTACGATTTATTATGGTTATATGAGAACGTATCATTTGCCAGAGCCTGAGGGATAAAGCTCTTGCCACAATTATTGTAAATACATTTTTCATGGTTATAGAACAGTGCGGTAAACTAAGCCCAGTTACGCAGTATGATTATGTCATATACTGTCAGAACTGCATTCCACTGCATACTGTTAGTCCAGTAAGCAGGTGTGTTGAAGGCCGAAGCCCGGCATGTTATTTCATTGATCCAGTTATTGCGGGCGCGAGGTGCTGTGTCCATGTGCATAGATCTAGAAGGCTGTGAACTATTGCGCTGCCAGCTGGCACCACATAAACTTGTTTCTAATGCTGCAGAGTCACATGGGAGTGTTCTTTTGGTTTATTTTTGTATAAGTTGACATTCAGACGACTATGATAGTCAAGATGAGCTTAGCAGGCAGTCGTAGGTTCGATGTGAGGGGTCATATCATAACAATTAGGGAGCACCAAAGTTATTGTAATGCATGTCTTGCCTGCACGATTCACTGATTAAGGTATAATCGCAGTCCATTCACACTTTGTGTGGATTAGAGAGTACATTTAAAATCCACAGCTTATGAATTTTTGTCCACAGGCTGGAAATTGAATAAAATTAGTGAACATCATTGTTATATTTAATGAGCACGACAGCGGTAGGATGTGATTGCCCTTAGTTGCAATGTATGCTTTATGGTACTATTTTGCTAGCGACAAGCACGTTTTGTGTTGTCTGCTGAGTTACTGACCGACAGTGAATCACGGGTCATGTATTATTGTTGAGCACTTAAGGGGTGCTGATGAAAGTTTGGAAAGTGTGTTGTTTTTTCGCAATTGCTGGAGGTGATGTTGGTTGTCAATTTACACCAGATCTTCACACTTTACGAGTTTAAAATGGCCACTAAACAAATACAGATAAACTGGTAGGACTAAAATGATATTGATAAAACCAAATTATAATAATCAAGTGATAAGATTTTCTCTCTAAACGCAAACCAAAATGAATTGATAGGCAGTATCCTTAAACATGACTAAAACCCTAAACGTAGTAAAACCTTGTTGACCAATGATTAGTTATTACTCTGTTGTGACTTCTTTGATACAATTATAGGTATTCCCTATTTGGTGAGACAACGGTCAGTTAACTACGTGTTTAAACACGGTAGTTATCCTGACAATGCAACTTTAGTCATGATCTACTTCTCGCTGTTGCCGACATAACTTTCACTCTCCCATACACTTATGATCATACTTCACAAACAGTGAAGATGCGTGTAGGCAGGTCAGTGGCGCCAATTGCGCAATTTTGAAGGGTCATATTGTAATATATTTGTGTTGTAAAATAATTTAGCTTTTCCATTTAATGATATAGGAACAGAATGTGCTTAGCTTTGGTTTTGAAATAAATTTTGGATTAAACGCTTCTCGTTTACATCGTTGCCGAACTTAACGTCAGATAGGGATTAGCTTAAATTACTGCAACGTTAAATGTTAGAGGTGGCACCATCATAGCATAGTCTGTAAACTTATTGTGCAGTAAATGTAACGAAATATTTGCATTGTAAGCAAGTAAATATCTTTCTTTGCTGTAAATCCGTGCCTGTGATATTATTATTATTATTATTATTGTAATCTCCGAAGTAATTGTGTAGGGATGAACTACGTGTCATTCTCTTAGCCTTGCTTGTTGACTCCATAATCTTTTAGTAGGACTTCGAGAGGCTTAATTTTTAGGATATTTTGTACGGAGATGAATAAATTCATATTAGGACAAATTATCACGGACTAGCCGTTTTTCACCTCTCCGAAGTAGGTTAGGGGTCTGCCACTTTTTGAATAAAATGAGTGCGATTTAAATGTAAGCCTGGCCTCTTGACTGTATTTTGTGTTTGTATTCCTCTGGGCTGGTAGTTTTGGTCTCTCATCATACCCGACACCCCCGAGTTAAGTTTCCTTATGCATCCCCAGTCCAAGAATGCATTCCTCACCGTCCTATATGTCTTCTCGTTAGAGGGGGGTATCGGAAGGGTCATTTAAGGCCAATGGCTCCCCGAAATCCTCGTTAAACGGGCACACTATGTACGATGAGCGTATTTGGTAGGGCCAGGCCTTGTTGAATCTTAAGTTACAATTAGGCTATAATACTTGCATGATTCATACATCCGCCATCTTGAAACTATTTGGCTGATGACATTGTAGTTTAGGCAAAATAAGCTTCCTACATGAATGTATATTGCTGAAAAATTTGGTAGAGATCGAATGATTAGCTTAGTCGTAATTTAATTTAAGTTCAGAACATTTGGGTGAGCGCCAGTTCTTTTTTGTTATGATGGCGGCGATATACAATATGACACTGAATTTTCCTTTGCTAGTGCAACCTACGTACTAAAGGTGGTTTGATTTGATTTCGTTGTGTTTGAATTGATAAGGGACATCGATTTGCTCACATACACGACCACCATCTTCAAACTATTAGGCTGATGACCTTGTAGTTTGGTCAAACGACGCTTCCCACATGAAGGTATGTTGTTGAAAAATTTAGTAGAGATCAGATGATTAGGTTAGTCGTAATTTGATATAAGCATTGAACATGTGGGTGGCCGCCATTACGTTTACGTCAAGATGGCGGCGATATAAAACATGACACTGAGGTTCCCTTTGCTAGTGCTACCTCTGTACCAAATTTCGTTCAATTCGGTTTCACCGTGTTTGAATTGATGGGGGTGGGTGACAGTTATACCAAATTCATCACTCTCACATACACACACACTCCCAGACACACAGACAGATACACACTTTTTTGGCCCTGCGTAAAGAATCGAAAGTAGGCAAAAATAGCTACACAACCAAAACAACAATCGCTATAATTGCGGAAACATTTGAGTAAATACATACGGTGCATATCATAGTACCATTCCGGGAACTTTCTGAACTAGTATATAGACAGGGATAAATAAGCAATACTTTTCACTCCTACAAATACATTTTTGATTACAATCATCGTCACTTTCAATGAAAATCTCACTTAGCCCTAAATCTTCATTACCACCTTGCCCGCACTCTCCTATATTGTCACATCGGTTAGGATTACCTTCACACACGTTTCGGTACACCGGAGTTCATTCGACTGCCACGTCTTTAGGAGCATGAGCAGCAACACAGTTCCAATATAAGCTCTGGAGCACAAGGTTTGGTACAAACAACTTGCTCGTATGTGCTCCCTACTGTCTTCCATCCAAAATCTGAGGGTTGGGTGAGGTCCTGATTACACTCAAAACACTGAAGGTGGGTGGGCCCTTAGCAAAGCCGGATCCAGTGCAGATCTTGTGGGAGGAAGGTTCTCATCTTGACAATGTTTCTGGGCGAAAAAGATCCATCTCACAGATCCTATGTCGGTCAGTGCTGTTTTGGGGATATAAAGTTGACAAACGAACGTTTCCATGTTAGCCCTGACATCTTCAGTTAGTGACAGCGTATAGTCTCCAGTTTAGCTAACGCTTCTAGCAGCTTATCACTTGCAGAATTATAGTTTTCCACTACTTTCTTTAACTTTGCCAGCATATGATCCTGTAACATCTGCTCCTGAAAGTGCGCAATCCAGGGAGTGCAGAGGCTTTCAGAGGCCCAAGTGCTCTGTAAACTGAACCTAACTGAACAAATCTTTTCATTCCAAGGCCAGGGAAAAATGCGAACTCGTGCGAAAGATGGGGATATCGCCTTAGTGCCAAAGCTAGGACATCAATTTCAAGAGTGCGGGCATGGTGATGATGAAGATTTAGGGCTAAGTGAGATTTTCATTGAAGGTTACGATGATTTTAATTTAAAATGTCTTTGTAGGAGTGAAAAGTATTGCTTGTTTGTCTCTGTCTATATACTAGTTCAAAAAGTTCCCGGAATGTTACTACGGTATGTACCATATGTATTTACTCAAACGGTTCCGCAGTTATAGCGATTGTGGCCACCTTTAATGGACGATTTAGCCCCGTCACAGTCAGAATAGAAGTCCTCGCTCTTGGTACAACAATCCATCCCCTCTTCCGAGAAGTTGGTGGATTTCCTCCAAAATGACTACCATTCTTGGCGGTCAACTATCAATATGCACTTTATTGCCCTATCAAAGTAAAAACATGGTCAATTTCGAAATAATTTCCTGCATCTATCTTGCGTATAAAACTTCTTGAAATTCGTCATATTAATATTCATGAGTAGCTTCTCTAATTGTTGCAATCCAGCCCTCTGATCGGTGATTGGCTACACGATATTAAGCGGTCGCCCTTGGAGCGATGCATCCATGCATGTGTCACCGGCACGAGTCATGGCCCGCCGTGCGTCACACTTCTTGGCGCGATCGGTTCTTTTTAATTATGAGCTGCGGCGAGATCTCTATATTCCCCCCCCCCCTTCATTTTGTCGCTGGGCAGCTTCGCATCAAAGCTTTGACAGACACACACCGTACCCCTCTTCCTTAGAATAAAATGCTTAGTTTTCATTGGTTCGGTCTTTTCTTAGACATCTCCAAACAGTCACTAAAAATTCGTTCCGACACGGCTCGATTCTCGTAACATTAGCCCATGCAGCAAAATGATATTTATAAAATCTTCAAAATTTTCAGCCTGAGGCGCATGTTCAGCAGAGGAGAGAAACGTAAGCAAAGCCGGTTTCTTCCGCATCAGACCAAACCTTACTACCTAGCAAGCTGTCAACCTCTAGCTTCCAGTACTCGAAGTCACAATATTGACGTGAGTAACAAACAACTTTTAACATGCCTAACCTTGATGAAAAACTTATTCGGCTGATGACCTGGTAATTTAAGTGGCAGACGCTTCCCACTCAAAATTATATTTTTCCAAAATTTGGTAGAGATCGGATAGATAGTTTAGCCGTAATTTGATTTAAGCTTTGAACATTTGGATGACCATTGTTTTGTTTTGCTTAAGATGGTGACGATATAAAACATGACACTGAGTTGTCCTTTGCCAATACTACCTCTGTACTGTACCCGATATTTGCTCTTATTGGAAATTAAAGTGAATTGTATTCTGGTCTATTTGAAACTTACAATTTGTATTAGTGTTGAAACACAATAAACAAAAATTGTTAATATTTAATGTGAAATCCAAGATATGAAATTTGTAACATTCCCAGGGTGCAACAGATATGTTTCCCGGGGGCGAGGCACCATAAATATGGTGGAGTTTGCCCCCAAAAACTCCAACTCATAGAGGGAGAACAGCAACAAGCATTAGCTTGGATTCAATATCATTAGGGTGAAGCAATAAGACTGAATTACGCGTTAATGTAAGGGGCTGAAGGATTTTACAGTTAAACATAATAGGTAACAAATATGCAATTTATTAATATACTCTTTAAGTAAACAAAACATCAATTAATAACCACTGAAGAAAATACTTGAGCTTCTTATTAAAAAGTCCATGGCAAAGATCAACTTTGTCTTCTTAAAATAGAAGAGGCAATCAAAATGTTCTATAAATGTGTGCTAAAAACTTATCTTATCTTTGGCGACACTTAAGTGGAGGGTATGTCCGGAGTGAATCATCCCTCAAGCGAAGAAATGTATGCAAACAGTCACGTATAATCATTTGTCAACCCCAGTAGGCAACCCACTCCACACATTTGAGAGGTATCACTGCTGTTGTTGTGCACTGGAGAGATTGGAGTATGTTCACAAACTTGGTTGGTCCTGGCTGACCACGGCGCGTAGCAACTACTGTTGACATTCCTTCCTTGTGCCTTTCCTCACTGCGAGATAATGCACCATGAAGATTATTATTATTATTGGTCGTAGATGATGACTCTCACTGCGGTACTTGAAAAGTCTTGGCGAGAATATTTGAAGATTATTGGTCTCAGAGTGGTGACCAAAAAGCAGATTGTCACATGTTGACAGTAGAATGTTGGCCGTAGAGTAAGCCCGAAGAATAGCGGCCCAGAGTGGCCCGTAAAGTCGTGGCCGAAGAATGGATGAAGAGTGGCACGTCACCCAGAAGATGACTCGAGGTTATTTAGCGGCAAAAACCCGCCGAGGAAGGCAGCTGACCAGACATACCGCTGCTATTGGTTGGCCAAGGAAATGACGTCACGAGCTCGTGGCGACAGCAGGCAAGCAGCAGACAGGCTCAGTGTAGTCGTTGTAGTGATGTGTTGCGGAAGCCTTAAACACTAGGTGAGTAACTATAATATCTATGAATTAGGTGATTAATAACAAGGTTATGCATATTGTTTAAGCAATTAATACATTTCCAAAGAAATAATTATCATTCGGGGATCTCGGTAACAAGAAACAAATTTGACCGACAAATGGGCCAAGCTAAACATTGAAAGTATCACGAAAAGTGATCATTTCTCAAATGACCGATTCAATTATACTCCTTGATAAGGACGATGCGTCATACCAATACCCATACATTTAGGAGAAAGTAGGCTATATGTTCTATACTGAACATGTTGTTCCTGATCTCTTTGAAAATTAGGTTGTCAGCCTGGAGGCTGGTTGCTTCCTAAAAAAGCACCACCACAGATTATGCGGACAGAAACCTATAAAAACACACGCTGCACTATATTGAAGCGTACTAAAGAAGGTGAGGGGTGAGGTAGCTTGCCATTGTTTTCCTCACTGAGTCAGTACATCTGTACGAACCTTATGAGAAGAAACTTTCACAGCATCCACAGGCACTACCTGTGCTCTGAATGCTGTTGTTAGGCACCACCCATAACTCAGTAGCTTACAACTAATCATAGCCATGAATGAGACTGAGACATCAGTGGGAAGCCACACTTTGCTCTAGCCTGTGCCAATAGACAAATGCTAATATACTGCATTCAACAAGAGAAGGCAACAGGCCTTCATTACTCATTAACATCACTAAATGTTACACTTTTAAACGGTGACCACCTCCAGGCATAAAAGCTAGCGTTTTTGGTTGTCACCCCGGAGGTCCGGGTTCGATTCGAGGCTCTGCTAAGAAATTTAATTCTGGTCTGAGGGCTGGGACGGGGTACACTCAGCCTCGTGGGGCAAAACTGAGAAGAGGTGGGTTCAATTCCCATCTCAGCCACCCTGGAAGTGGTTTTCCGTGATTTCCAACTTCCTCTCCAAGAAAATGCCGGGATGGTTCCTAGCTTAAGGCCACGGTCGGCTCCTTCCCAACCCTCACCTAAATTCCAAATACACACAACTACACACATCACAATAACACAGGTTATCAGACAAATTCTCTCTATATATTGAGCCCGAATAGCTCATGCTGGTGATAACTTGTACACGAACCATGGAATTTATAATGTTCAAGAATTGTGAAAGCACCCACAGCAGCATGCCACTACATAGATGTTCTTTGGACTTCATTAAGAAGCAGTATAAAATTACCCTACATGATCAAAGAAGTTCTCTTTTATGTGCAACCTGAATTTAAAATTATCAGTCATTCAGCTTAATTAGCCACATTTTTCATGGGCTAATAATATTTTATTTATGGTTTACGACCGAAGGTATAACACCGCCGATACGCGGAAGGAATGAACTTAGACGCTAAATGACTCGGAAGTGATCGAACTGAGCACACCTACTTCCGTGAAGGAATGACTTTAATCCACGCTTGCATGGCGAGCGGATGTGAAATTGTGAAGGTCCCAGGTGACCAAGTCTAAAGTATCATCGACGTTCAAATTGTGTAAAGTGAATACGACTGAAAGTAATAATTATAGCACGAAGTGTGCTGGTGACGCGAAAAGTTCGTCCAAGATTTTGAATCTTATTATATTACTATTCAGTGAAGTGTTGACCACATGGTTACAGCGTGCTTCAATGGCTGACCAGTGACAAATAAGTTGTGTACCAGTAAGACCCGAGTGGAGAATCTGGTCGTCATATTCAACAGATACAGTGAAATATTTACGAGCCGTGCAAAGGCCGACTGTAAAACAAATAAGATTAAGCTGATATTCTTCGATATGATATCTAAAGCGTGTGAAGTTGTTTAGCTTCAGTGGAAAGACACGTGTCTCGTGTCAAAGCCAGTTTATGTGTTTTAGCAGACAAGGCCATTTTTAAATATAGTCTGCTGGTGGAAAAAGGTGGAAAATCTGTGAATTTCAACACGCTTGAAGCTGTGTCCATTATTATACGAATTTCAACGACTCTACAAGATGCCTTCATTTCACCACGTGCTGAGGCATAGTAATCCTATATCTAAGAAGAAGAGGGCTATGGCTTAAACGTCCGAATGGGAGGAACGCTGATCACCTAAGCCATACTACAACAATGGATGACCACCCGAGGATAACCATGCTTGTGGCCGAGCAGAGAAGATATTTGTGGTTTGTCTGGATGAAAGGAAAAATCCTCAATCCTCGTGTCTGGATAATTATCTGCAATAGCTGTGAGTCATGATTTCCTAATCTATTTCTGTATGGTGGATGGTCATGGGTGGATTAGTCTGTAGCATCCGTAACTCATTGTCAGTCATCAAAGTAGGCTTCTTTCATTCTTTTTGACCACCTCCTTAAGGTGATTTTTCACGCTTCTGAATGCTTCTCTTTGCATTTCGTTACTCGACACTGAGTTAGTCACCAGATTGTCTGTATCCACACGGTGCAATATTGTTCTTAGAAGGTAATTCCGCATGACGGAACATCAATTTAGTCATTTGTGACAGGGGCATGTTTTTAATTCAGCTCCAGCTGATATTTGGTCATAGTTTTTGAAGTCCCCATTTCTATTATTTTTGTACGCCACTGACGTCTTTATTTAACATTATAGTATATCGTTTAGGTATGGAATGGATCCAGCCTGTTGTTATTGTAATGTACATTTCTAAAGAGTGAGCAGTTCGCCACTAGAATTCAGATAATTCACATCGCTGTACATGAGTCAAGTAATGTTATGAACTTACTCATAAAGTTTATGTTAAACGATTCGTATCATTTCGATTAGTTCCACCGAAGGTTAAGGTGTGAACCAGTATTTTTATTATCATTTAAACATGTTTTGTACGCAGCACTCATTCGCTGTGAGCTTCAGTGGCGCTACACAATGTCAAAGCCTTTCAAAGAGAGAGGAATATCTTTCTGTTACGTATATTTGGTTTTCAGAAGCCAAACATATCATTCTACTTGTAATTGATTCGTCTTTAACGTTATAGTAACTTCCTTTACATGTGTATAATCCTTTGGAGTGATTGCTAAGAACACTCAGTCTACATTTACTGTGCTTTAATGTGTTGAAAGATCAGTGATAGACATCTTCTTTGAGATTCACTGACGCGCTATGATGCTTAGTGCCAAGCGCTGGGAGCACAATGACAGGTGCTTGTCCAGTCCACGCCAATGACATTGCCCAAGGTTACTTACGATCTCTCTTGTGAGACAATTGACTATCGACTTCATTTTTATTTTCTTTATTTCTAGACCTTGCTAGGAATGTTCTTACGGGCTATGCTTTGTTTATGCTCATGCTATTGACCTTGATTCAGTATCGATTTTTTGTAAAGTTGTTCTGGTACAGGTGTACTGATAAGTAATGCTAAATTTTTAATATACTCGCAGGTATTTGTGAGCGAGCCCCAATATGTTTTGTCATGATTTATAATGAATTTGAGCAACCATTTGATAAGTAGGACCCTTAAGGCTATTATGTATTCTCACTTGTAAGTGAATGATTATTTACCGTGTTTTTAATACACGCAGGGTTGATTACCACGTTTATTAGAGAAAGCCGGCCAGATCTATGTTACAGAACAAGTTTGGACCGAGGAGGAAAAGGTATGGTCTCTTTCGAGTACCGATTATGTTATTGTTAACGTGCGAGCTACGTATTCTTTGTTGAGGTGTACCACGTGTTGGTAGCACGCTCTTGCGACGCCTTGCATATGGTCAACTATCTTAATAATCAATGGATTCATAAATCTACGACATTAAACTTAGGACTAAATCATGAATCATCAATTTATTTCCTAAACCGGCGATGCTAATAATACAGTTAAACCTTAATCGTTGTTAAATTTTGATCTTGTACCTTTAGTCGAGCAGACCAATGCATTGCGCCTTCGTTCGTTCTTACTAGTAAGTTTAGTGGCTAACACTGATAGACTTTGACATAGATCGCACGAAGAACCCAAGGTTCAGAACTCGTGGGTCTTGACCCGATCAGGGGAATGCTGTTCTTGCACAGTTTGATTCTCAAGTTTAGATACCCTGATAGATGACGGTGGACAACAAACAGTTGTTCATCCGTTGCAGGCAGGATTAATAAGATGATTATTTGTGTGTACCACTTATTTATTTAATGATGTGTTTCCCACTATTACCCTACTGTCTCTTGTAATATAAAACAACTTTGTTGTTTGTATATAATTGTACCAGTGTACTGTAAAATGATGACGGACAATAATTAGTTTTTGTATAGTTTGTGTATCACGGACGTCTGACGCCGTTGATCAGATTAAAGCAGGAGCAGTTCAAATAATTATAGTATAAATGTAAATATGGGATGGTACCAGTCCTTTAACTTTGCTGTCCTGTTTGACATGTTTTGATGCCATGATGCCTTCTTCCTAGAAGCATCAGTTTTTGTATAACGATTTTTCTTGCGGTACAATTTCCCCAGTTTTGCTTTGTTTTGCTGTATTTAGGACCTGTCGAGGGGATTCTACGTTAATTTTAGGAGTTGTTTATTTTTTTCTTTGCTTTTTAGATACGAAATAGCCGTTTTATCAAACCCTCCGACCGTAGGACAGGGGTTTGACCTTCCAAATAAACCAACCATGAGTATGTCTTAAGTCTGGATTTTAATTATTTAGTAGTTTTGACCTTTTGGGGGTGCATTTTCTTTGGGCGTCTATGACAATCACTGTGATGGGAACCTGATCCTTAGGGAAGCAGAGTCTTGTGCTGGCTAGTCCCAAGAAGTGCATTCCGATCCTCTCCGGCAGTGTGTCTCGAGGTAGAGGTCATCTGGGAGGCCACGTTACGGTTGGTGGTAACCAGATAACCTCGTTCCTTTCGTCCAACGGGCACAATATACACACCCAAGTACACGGGGCCAAATTACCACTATGTCCAAAGCCCTCAAATGAAACTAAAACAACTTTAAAGCATTTCTTGTTGCAAGATTGTACATGTTTACAATATTAATGAAAGAATACCTGTATTGAGAAATGTTGACGTTCTGTGTTTCAGATGTGAAGAAATATTTTGAGTATTCCGTTGATTTATAAATTCCCACTAAATGTCATCAATTTTGTCTCCCAGGAATTTTGGGAGAAATATCCCTGGAGAATATTCGCGATGGCAACGCTCCTGGGAATTTACCCATCACTAGTTGGGACACATGGATGACTTAACGATGTGTTTCTTGTCTTATCGTGGGAGTGTTGCTTCCGTGCAAGTTCCACTAATTGATGTCAGAGTCCGCGGCTTTATATCAATAGTGATGGGGGCCATTTTCGTATTTTTGACCGATTCCATGTCCTCAGGTTTCTAAACTGTATTTCACCCAGAAGAAATTCATGTTTTTGAGTACCAATTTTTCGTGACAAATTCAGGTTGCTGAAGAGCATTTTACACACTTCAGAACTTATTTTGGTCGAAAACTTAAATTTTCACGATTTTGCAAAGTTGCAAAATCCCACGAGTGACACTATCCCCACCCATATGTTCAACATTTGCACAATTTATTACCAAGGTTAAGAAAATAGAAATCTAAAACGTGCCTTTCATTCTGCACAATATCTTGATTATGCTGTGCGATTGCTAGATTTTTAACCATACCTTGTAAAAAGATTTTGCTCAAAATGAAATTGTCCCCCAGTTTTCACTAAATACATCCTCAGGAGTGACATTGAGCTTGAGTAGCGCCACTGCAGTCATTTGTTTCGGGGAGTTCATGATTTTGGGTCATGGGAGGGGGAGCTTGCACTTCAGTGTTTTCAATTTCGCCTTCGTGGAAGGACATAGGGCCTATGCTGTGTGGGCCTCGCTCTTCAAAACATGGTAATAGTTTTCTAAGGTTCTCATGAGTGACATAAATATTTTAAGGAATATCAACTTATTTCTAAAATTCTAATATATATCACATTTTGTAACCTTACTATGGATCTTTAAATAGCCTACTTCACATTGGCATAAAATATTATTCAGTAGGCCTAATGTAGGCTTACATTTAGTGACCCATGAGTGACATGGCTCATGAGTGACACTTTCAAGTAAAATTCCTGGCATGTCACTCAAGTGCTACTGTGTTACTCATGAGTATATTTTCTTTTTCAATTAATGAAATGTCTACTCATTACATTATTTTCATGCATTAGGCCTTATCAAATGCAGAGAGATGTAAAAGGTACGGGGAGAAGAGAAAAGAACACTTACAATGAGAAAGAGAATACAAACTAATGCATTTTCGGAGGTAGGTACACCTACCGGAAGACCTATTTTATAGTTGCATAAACCTACGTACAATATACATTCTTTATCTGTTTTATTTGTTTTATTTTCTATTTTCTTAAATTTTTAGGAATTCCCAACGACAAAAAAAAACTCAGATATGAGTCCAAAGAAACAAAGAAAAGTGCGGAGAAGTTGGAGAGTGTGGGTTAACAATAGGAGGACCAAAACACACCCCAGCACCATCCCTAGTTCATCGATTTCTCAGGATTTGAGACGGACCTGCACTGAGGATCCAGTCCCACTAATCAGACACAATGTTGGCCATCAATCCCATAATTTGCCAGGGTAGCAACGATCAGTTCTATCGGAGATGACCAGTAGTGAATCTTCAGTCAGCACCAGCAGTCCATTGTTCCAGTTTTGGTTGATTAGACTGAAATTCCAGGCAACAACAATGCTGTCAACTTGTTTACACCACCCACAAGAGTCCCTCCTCATCAAAAAAGGAGCATACTGAAGCAAGTACGATTGAGCAGGAAGAGAACCATTTGGAAATTGGCGCACTCAAAATAAAGATCCGGGTACTCGAGCATGAAAACCAAGCTGCAAGACGACATTATTTGAAATTAAACAAGAAGTTCCGTGACGAACTAAAGAGCCTACTTTTCTTAAAATTTAAGATTCATGTCAATGATTAATCTATATGGATCTATCTAGAATAATGACGAAATTAAGTTGGTAATATCGAAATTTATAATTAGTTCGAAATACTGCATAATGTAGCCCAATAGAGCACTACAGTTGGCAGCCCCGGTGACTGAATATATTTTTAGTTCCATCTCTTATGGTACACAATACAAAATTTGGTTGGAGTCCAATGAATAGCATGGACGTTACATGCAGTTAAACATTGGATCTAACAGCGCGCGTAAAATCATGTTGGCAACAACGTCATGCATGTATTGGTCAGAAATAATCTGATATAATATGATCTATTGTTGTGCCAATTTTGAATTAAATCCATTAGTTAGTATAGAAGTTACATGCATTTTAAAACTGGACCTATCAGCAGGCTTAGAATCATGTTGGCAGCACTGACGTATATTCGTCACTCCAAATTCATCTAGAATGCCAGGTACTATACGTGTGCAAAGTTTAGATCTATTCGCTTGCATACTTTCTGATAAATTGATATTAGGGTAACAAAAATAGAGACGGCACATATTAACAGTTGGCAGCCCTGGTTGCTCTTAAGAATACGCATAGTCATATCTGTTATGGTACACATAGCACATACGAAATTTGGTTGAAATCCAAATGATAGTATGGAAGTTACATGTATTTAAAGTTGGACTTCTCAGTAGGCTTAGAATGATGTTGGTAGCACTGAAGTATATAAGTTACTCCAAATTAATATAGAATGTCAGGTACTATACGCGTGCATAGTTTAAAGCAGTCGGCTTGCATACTTTCTGATATCGAGGTAGTTGGATAAAATTAATTAAGAGCATTTATTAACAGTTGGCAGCCCTGGTGGTTCTTAAGAATACGCTCAGTCATATCTGGTTATGTACACTTACAACATACGAAATTTGGTTGAATTCCAATTGATAGTGTAGAAGTTATATGCATTTAAAAATTGGACTTATCAGCAGGCTTATAATCATTTTGGCAACACTGCCATGTATAGCCTCCTGGAAATTAAATTGCAATATTATTATCTTTAAGTGTGTCAATTTTGAAATAGCTCCCATTCATACCTTCCAAGATATCCAACATGAAGCTCAAATTTCAATTGCGATTTTTCAGGAGTTGGTAGCACTGACATCATTTTCAAATATGGCCGTGAGATACTCAGGTATAGGTCTTTACTCCTACCAAATTTTGCTTCGATTGCTCCAGCCGTTTAGGAGTTGATATGGACACACACACACACACACACACAGCCAGACAGACAGAAGGACAGACAGACAGACACACACACATTTGGCCGATCTCATAAGTCTACTTTTTACTCATTTTTGCAAAATGTGAAAAGTAGGCTAAAAATCAATTTCAGAGGCAAAAAGATCTAGCAATGACACGTGAATTATCTAAGACTACTAATCAAAACCAACTTCTGGCTCCCAATATGAAAGCTGTTAAACTTGTAACGCAAAAGTGGAATCGACCTGTGAGGTCAAATTACCTCCTAAAGCAAAAATAAAACTTAAGTTTAAAGATTTTAAGACTGTGCATTGTGCAACGCAAGTTAAGAATAATAATGAATTGTTTTTTGAGACTGCAAACATAGTGAAGTAACTTATGTAACATTTTATAACAAAATATAAAAACTTGTTTTGAAATAATAGCCTACATTTTTTATCTCCCTACCTAAAACCTCATGAGTGACACTGTTATAAAATCCATTTTTTTTGTACAAATTAAATCTCGAAACTAACAACCAGTGGTATATTTGGAAATGGTGAAGCATGAACAACATTCTACATTAAAAATAACTTTATTGTAGTTGTATGCAATAAAGAAGTTACCAAAATAAAGACAGGACGATGATATTAGTTTCTATGTCACTCATGAGAAACAATATATGGTCGGTTCAATATTCTTGGTGGCACAGTATGAAAACTCAAGTTTATTGTTGCAGTAGTTCATTATTAACAAGAATGGGTGAAAACATTGCTTTAAACTGAGGAAAAATAAAATTAATTACTGTTGTGTCACTCATGAATTTTACTACATTTTACTGCAATACAGCAATCAAAATTTTTTTTCCTGTCTGACCATCAACGTTTTGATGTGGAGAAGGATATTACAAAAATTTTGAGCCCCCTTCCAAGCAAATACGACAACATTTCATTTTGTGTGATGAAAACGGACAAAAATATGAAAATTGCCCATGGATATGAATGGCGCGACTGCCTTACAGGCGGGAATTGAGGCTCTTACTTAACCCATCACCCCTTAATATTGCATAAACATTTTGTAGCCTAGTATAATTTTAAGGGTGTCTTCTATTTAACCCTTACCGTGTCTTTTCCGGAATATTCCGCGCTAATACCTTTGCCTTACGAGTCGTTTACGATATAATCCTTGAGGTAATTTACGCCCTGGCGGGTCACGTACGGAATATTCCTCAGGTGGTCACAAGTTTACATTTAACTACGATAGGTGGGAGGAAGGTATTAGACAACCTTTACGAATGCACTTGGAAAGAGAAATGACTATGAGTATCATCCATTTTTCAGGATTGCCAAGATAAATACTTGAGTTCAAAAGTAACATAAACAGTGAAATGGCAGGCTTGTGTAATCAAAAAGATGTGGTTACGATTTCAAGGTATCTGGATGAATCGGACAGTTATTGCAGTGCTTTTGAGGACAGTGTTGAAGAGATTGAGTGACAATGAAACTTATAGAAATGAGAGCAATGGTGATGCAGGCACAACAGTGCAGCATTCCAAGGTATGCCTTCTTTCCGCGATGTAAATTTCAGAGTTTCCACTGAATAATTCATTTTAGCCTATTTTCATTTATGAAAAAATAGGTTTATTAGATCACCTTTTGTCCGCGTGTGTGTAGCCTATGTGTGTGTGTGCGTATGTGTGTGTGTCCCCCCGTAATAAAATCGAAACAGATGGAGCGATTTCAATGAAACTCGGTAAGGTCAGAGTACTATTTTGGCCAACCCCGACCGTGCCCTTCAAATTTTATTACGTCACACCAATCCAACATGGCGACTGTGCGAAATATTTCACCGGCATTCTATATCTCCGAAACTGTTACTGGTATCACCCTAAAATTTTGTACGGTGATAAAGGATACTACTAGAAGTTCACCTATGCGACATTCATAAACATGTTAAGTACAAAACGAACATGGTGACCAAGCGAATTTGAAACATGTACATGGACTTTTCTCGCGACTTCACCATCCAGGCGCAGTGAAACATGGTACGGCAAATGTTCATACGCATTGTAATGCACTGACATCTAATTTAGTTCAATTGTTTACATAACCTCAAGATGGCGGCTGTGCGAAATTTTAAAATTAAATTTTTATTTCTTGTATCTTAATCATGCGATCGAAATCAACGTTTGACTAATAACCTACGCAATAATCGTCACCTAATAGTACATAACTCTATGACTTACATATTTAAAAATCCAACATGGCGACCATCCGAAATATTTAGACGGTTCTCAATATCTACGAATCTATTACAGCAATCAAACTGAAAATTTGTATATTGATAGAGGCAATTAAGATTAGTAGGATATATGAAAATAGGCTACTGAGTTCTTCACGGGATGACTTGTTTGTACGGTTTTCCTCCTCTAAATTGGCTTTCTAAACAATATAAAAATGTTTTAAAAATGGCATATCTAAAAAAAATCCCTTAAAAAGGATCACTCAAAGAGTAGTCTAGTACATTTCAGTGATACTGGAAGGGTTAAATACGAATTTGCATGCCATTCGCTCCAGTAGTTTGATGCCAACTATAACAAACAGACAAAAACAAGACCGTTGGTCATTAAACACCTCCTCCGGGATAAAAGTGAAGTTTCAGCCGAAAATTCAAAATATTTAGACAGGAAGCTTACCGGTACTTTATAGAGATAGGTACAAATAACTTACACCACAATCTAAGGTACTACAGTTGAGTTCATAATTTATAATTTTAGGTTAGGTTTCAAAGTATTGTTTGAATATTAGGATTTTGATCTAACTTCAGAATATATTTATTTTAATTTTAATCTTTTTAGGGACTTGGACTTCGTGGCCGTTTCAGCCCCGTGTGCTTCGATATGTGTATACGATTTGCCTGATAACTTGTGTTACTGTGCATATTTTTAAGTTGGGTGGGGATTGGGATGTAGGTGGTCGTGGCCTTAAGCTATGAACTATCTCGGTATTTACCTGGAGTAGAAGTAGGAAACCACGAACAACCACTTCTATGATGGTTGAGGTGGGAATCAAACCGATCTTTCCGCAGTTTTGCATCACGAGGCTGAGTGTAAAACTTTCCAGTCCTCAGACTAGAATTACATTTCTTGGCAGAGTCGAGAATCAAACCCGGAACTCTGAGATGACAGCTGCTAGCCACTACATCACAAGCCAGGTGGTATACAGAATAAAAAGGCGTCTGTCTTCATGCACTATCGTTGATTTTTCGCTTATTTTCAGTTATGATAAAATAGGCTTATGAGATCACCTTTTGTCCGTGTTTGTGTGTGCGTATGTGTGTGTCCTGCTAATTAAATCTGAACGGCTAGAGCGATTTCAAAGAAACGCGGTAAAGTTATAGTACTATTTTGTCCTACCCCGACTGTGCTTTTCAAATTTTATTACGTCTCACTAATCCAACAAGGCGTCTGTGCGAAATATTTTACCAGCATTCTATATCTCCGAAACTATTACAGATATCACCCGGAAATTTTGTTCCGTGATAAAGAGCACTGCTAGACGTTCACCGATGTAACTCTCAGAAACCTGTTAAGTACAAAACGAACATGGCGGCCAAGCAAATTTGAAACATTTAAATGGACTTTTCTCGCGACTTAACCATCCAGGCGTAGTGAAACATAGTACAGCAAATGTTTATACACATTGCAATGCACTGACATCTAATTTAATCCAATTGTTTACATATCCTCAAGATGGTGGGTGTGCGAAATTTTAAAAATAAGTTTTTATATCTTTTGTCCTAATCTAGCGGTCGACGTCAGCGTTTCAATAATGATCCTACGAAATAATCGTCATCTAATAGTACATAACTTTATGGCTTACATATATAAAAATCCAACATTGCGACCATCCGAAATATTTAGGCGGTTCTCATTATCTACTGATCTATGAGAGCATTCGAACTGAAATTTCGTATGTTGGTAAAGGCTATGAACATGAATTCACCTACAGGACTATCAATAACCTGGTGAGCACAAATTCAACATGGCGGCAGTGCGAATTTTAAATATTTAAATGGACGTTTCTCGCGATGTAACCATCCGAGCGCAGTAAAACTTGGTACGTTAAATGGTTACACAAATTTTAATCCACTGACATCTAATTTGTTTCAATTGTTTTCATAACCACAAGATGGCGGCTGTGCGAAATTTTAAAATTAAGTTTTAATTTCATGTGTCCTAATCATGCGATTGAAGTTGAATCATACACCTACGCAATAATCTTCATGTAATAGTACATAACCCTATGGCCTACTTGTATAAAAATACAACATGGCGACCGTCTGAAATATTTAGACAGTTCTCAATATCTACGAATCTATTACAGCAATCTAACTGAAATTTTGTATGTTGATAGAGGTAATTAGCATACAATAAGAAGAAAATAGGCTGTTTAGTTCTTCACGGAACTACTTGTTTTAAATGCAATTGTATAAATGGAGGCACTATGCCAATGCTGTAGCACTATTGTGTTAGCCCATGCGGTATGTTAGTAATCCTGGTGCACTATTACACAGTGTGAGCCTACTCTTCTAGGGACAGATGACCTCGTATTTCCGCCCCTTAAAACCACAATAACTAACTAGCCTGCTCTTCAGAGCGGATTCTCGCAGGCGCCGTGTGACGGCCGGGGGGCACTCTGGCTATTCATTTATCGAGCAAGTCACTGGCGTTAGCAGCAACGTAGCACCCAACTACTTCAACCCATTTACACTTTTTAACGTATTTAATACCGGGTGAGTTAGCCGAGGTCGTTGCGGCATGACTGTTGGCAGTCGCTCACATCCGGGAGGCGAGGAGGTTCGAATCCCCCCGCCGGCAACCTTGAAGATGGTCTTCTGTGGTTTCCCATCTTCCTTCCAGGCAAATGCCGGGGTTGGTCCCTAACTATAGGCCACAGCCGCTACCTTCCAACTCCTCGACCCTCCCTTTCAACTTTCCTCCCCAACGGTACTTGTAGCTCACCCATTGGGTGTCCGTCTCGAAGCAGCTACAAAACTGGCGAGCCGAACATGTCCTCGGACACTCCCGGCACTAAAAGCCATACGCTAAAAAAATAAAAATAAAACAACGTATTTAATAATCACCGTTACGTATATGAATTTCAGAGTAGTTGCTGGAAATGGCTGTCCTTCATTTTCTAAACGCACATTGTACCAACGTAGGAAGGTTTCGTTCACTCGCTGTAATTCATCCTCACTGATGTTTCGAATCAGTGCAGTAATTTCTTTCTCGAGAGCTTCCGAAGTACGCGGATTGTTTCTGAATAACATTTGTTTGAGGTTCCCCCACAAGTAAAATTCGCACGGTGCTGAAACTTATGAACACATTTACTGTAAGACCTCTTCTTGAGAAGATAGGATTCCACTAGGAAAATTTTATGTTTTGTTCCATACCTAATCATGTTCACGGGATACGATATAGCCTACAGTACTTCACCACAAGTCGTAATCATCTCAACTAAGGTATCTTGCCAGCTCCGTATGTAATACATGCAATGACAGCATTTGTGGCTTCACGACCCGCTCTTATGTAATCAGCAAATACTAGTCAATTGACGCTGACTAATCATTCTTCACCCGTCGGCTCTCCCTGGAGTTCAATTGTTAAAATTCTTGTATATTTACGGGATAGCCTGAGGTAAAAGCAATCCTTTCGGAAGATGCATTTTCCTGACCTTAAATTCGGTGCCAATTCGGGGCAGTTTTTTTTTACACAGGCCATGTCACACACACCGTGGCAAAAAGGCTGGACTCGAGCCGGTATCGGCGGTCCAATGAGAGTTCAGTTGGCCTCCGTGCCTGCAAGTATAACGAGACTAGTACTGTAGCAGCAGCTGTTATACCAGCTGGCTCATTCAGTGCTCTTCGGGTCTGGATTTTAGACACGCAGATGTACACTCGCCAACACAGAAAATGAGCGAAGGCAGCCTTGACTATGTTTCCTGTAAACGGGCTTACATACGAGGGAGGTGGAAGGTAGCGCGCAGACTGAAATAGCTGTGTTATGCGTGCCTGTTCGTAAAGCGACGAAGTCCAGTGAGTACGGGCTCAAGTTCACAGTGGGAAGGTGGCTGGTTTGAATCCGCATTGGATAGGTGTTTTAAGAGCTGGCAAACCAATCAGATTGCAGGATGCTCCCACCACGCTTATTACACACAGATGAGCCTTTCTCTCCCCCCCCCCCCCCCCCCCCCGCCCAGGGGCTCATATCTAATGGGACGTGGGTTGGCGACCACGGGGCCCCAGCTGAGTCCGGCATTGCTTCCACTTGTGCCGGGCTCCTCTCCGTCTTCTTTCCTGTCGACCTCACTTGGTCAACTCTATTTCTCTTCCGACCCCGACGGTATTAGGGTATCCGAGGCTTAGGGAGTCTCTTCCTTTCCCGCCTTAATTGGCCCTTGTCTCATCTTTTCTGATACCCTCCTTCTGCGAGGGGCAGCCTTCTTTTCCTGTTCCTGTTATCTCCTGCCTTCTGCTCAAGGCCCTCAAGGAGGCAGGGTGTATGTAGCCCCACCACTTCTGGTGCACCCTATTTATTGCTACACCCTCAGGGGCTCACGGCTGGTGAGTTCGGGAGTTGGCGACTCCGAGGGATTCCTGAGCTGGGTCCGGTTTCCCCCCTTTCATCCATTACCTGTGGGACGGACCCTCTCCTCTTTCACTTTCCTATCTGCCTTTCATGGCTCTCCTTCCTTCCAAGCCCCTCAATCCGCATTCTTCGAGGGTTGAGGGCATTTCTTTTCCTAATGTCCTTTATTGCCTTATTCTCCTTTTGTTTTCCATTTCTTCTTCTAGTATATAAGTTAGTACGAGTAGTTAGTTTTTTTAGTTATAGTTTACATTTCATTATCATCTTCACGATCAAACAAACCATTAGGGGCCGATAACCTAGATTTTAGGTCCCTTAAAACAACAATTATCATCATCATCATCATCATCATCATCATCATCATCATCAGTTTTGGTTATAGTTTACATTTCATTATCATCTTCACGATCAACCATACCATTAGGGGCCGATTACCTAGATGTTAGGCCCCTTAAAACAACAATTATCATCATCATCATCATCATCATCATCTTTCTCTCCGCAACTATCGCACACCAAGGACCTCACATCCGTGACCGAGTAATTGCTATCGTCGAAAAAGGAAATTAACTGCATCAGAGACTGGAAGAAACTTCGGCATACCACTGAGCACGTTGACGTGTTGAGTAAGACGTTTTCGAGAATCAGGAGACATAGGCCGACGTGATAGCTCGGGTTCGTGGTGGGTCTCGAACCGGGTGCAGGATGATCGCTTAATCGCTGAAGCCCATTCGTCATCGTTCATGAACGCCGTGCAGCTGTGCAAGGCCGCGCATTTTCCCAGCAGCTCGAGGGTAATCTTGAGACACCTGAATGAAGCAGGGTTACAATCCCGGTGAGTGGCTAAGAAACAAAAGCTCATTGAAGATGAATGAATGAATGATCGTGTGGCCTCCGGAGAGGCCGAGTGCAGGTCTTTCTAGTTGACGCCCGTGGGCGACCTGCGCGTCGTAATGAGGACGAAGGGATGATGAAGACTTCACATACACCCAGTCCCCGAGCCACGTGAATTAACCCCAGGAGATTAAAATCCCTGATGGCTCGGCCGGGAATCGAACCCGGGGCACTTCGGGCCAAAGCCTAGCGCGCTAACCATTTAGCCACGGAGCTCGACATTGAAGACGATGATGAGATGATAATAATTGTTGTCTTAGGGGTTATAACATCTGGGTTATCGGCCCCTAATGGTTTGGGTGCACCATAAGTGGCGGGACTATACACACCCTGCCTCCTTCAGGTCATTGAGCAGAAGGCAGGAGATACCATGAAATGAAAGAGAAGAGTTTTCAACCCTCAGAGAATCAGGAAAGATGAGACAAGGGCCAATTAAGGTGGGAAAGTGAAAGACGCCCTAGGCCTCGGATGCTCTAATACCGTCGGGGTTGGAAGAGAACAAGAGTTGACAAAGGAAGGTCAACAGGAAAGATGATAGAGGGGAGCCTGGCACAAGAAGCTATGCCAGACTCAGCTGGGGTCCCGTGGTCGCCAACCCACGTCCCACAAGTTGTGGTTCACTGAAGAGCTTATGCGTCTGCCGAGGACAACGCGCTACGTGATTGGTGGAATATCATATTTTCTGACGAGAGCACGTTTCCCTCATCGAACGTGGGCCGGTACGCGTGCAAACTTTCTGGATAGGACACAGTTCAACATACGAGTACAGTACATGGCCGAGCTTGGTATACGACCTACAATGAGATAAGTTATAGAGCAATTATTTCAAACTCAATATCCAAACGTTGTAATGATATCAGACAATAAACACACAAAAACAAAAGAAACCCAAGATATTCGGTAAATAAAGGAAGCATTTAGTTTTACGTGTCCATTAATCATGCGATCATGAGCCACGGACCCTCCATTTTACGTCGAATTCGAACCACAGGACATGACATTTTGCTTCCAAAATCTACCATGTATTGACAGGGAATCGAACCTGTTCCTTCTTGGTGAGAGGCCAACAGCTTGACCACTACGCCACCACGCTCCCTTCGGTAAAGAACAAGTAGCCTACTTTATCTTTTGTGTATGGGTGTAGCTTACAAAACTCTGTCCTTATCAATTAGTATAATTGGATGTTCTCAGGATGAACGTTAAGAATTGTACCCTACATAGACTCCCAATTTACGGAGTTTCGTTGTTGTTCCGCTTTTGTATCCAGAGGAATTAATTGTAACATGACAAAAGTACGTCCATTCACTACTTTGATTGTACGGAATCGTTCATCTTGTGCATTCTGCAGAGAAAGCCTTTTATGTCTAATGTCTCATATATTCAAGATGGTGGCTGCGTGCTATATGCAATATAATAGTCTTATGACTAATGCAAGCGGGGCATCTTATCTGTTTCTTCCCTGTTGCAAAGTTCCGTGTTAATTGCGCAATTGGACCCCGAGTTATTGGTTTTAAAGTTATAATAGTATGCTCAGCCACCATCTTGAATATATGGCCAGGCTGTTCTTTTGCCTTAGGCATACAAAGCCCATGTACGGTTCTACATCAATACAAATTTTGTATCTCTAAAATATATAGAGTTATTTGTTTTTATATTTTGTAATTTCAAGATGGTCGCTGCACGCTATATTCTGTATAATATTCTTATGAGTAATGCTAGCGAGGTATTTTGTACGGTACTTCTCTCTCACTAAATTTCGCGCCAATTGTGCTATTGTATCCTGTGTTAAATATATCCAAGTCTTTAGAATACGTCCAGCCACCATCGTGAATGTACGGAGTCGTTATTCTTTTCATTGTTTCAGTGTTCAATTTTGTAATGGTTTGTCGTTACTGCCCCAATATTTTCTTAATGTTAATGGAGTGGGCGTTGGGGTACGCTCAAAATACTAACCTGAATCCTATGGACAGTGGTGCTCCTCAGCCAGCAGTTAGATAGTCGAGGGTGATAGTTATTGGATGTGCTATTTGTAGTGTAAGCCTGGACGTTAAATGCCATACTATTCTGTACTCTTCAATTGGTCGATATTTGATCAACCTGATCGATTGCTTGGATAGCCTACCCTCTCCCTCCATAATCCAGAAACGTTCGTCCAGTGTACGATCTTCATTGGTATTGTACTGACGTGTGGGAGCAGCGGTCTTCCTTCTCCTTCTCCTTCGTCGAGTAATGAGGAGTAGTGAGTCACAAGGCCAGCATGTGAACTCAGTGTCTGCTGCGGGTTATGTATACACTTGGGATCACTCTACCATGACGGATGCCATTTAAATGCACCAGCACAAATGTTCTAATTTTAATGAAAATCATCTATTTCAAGTTGATGTTGCTAGAACATGTTGGTCATGTGTTCCACTATGCTTGACTGAGAGGTATGCAAGGGCATGGGAATGGAATAGGATTCCTAGGTATGTTTCTTTAGTAGTATGTGAAAAATTCCACCATGTACGAGTACTTGAACGTTGAGGTTTTTGTATGTTTTTATGCAAATTCTATTGGCCACAAGGCCAGCATGTGAACTCGGTGTCTGCTGCGGGGTACGTGCACCCTTGGGATCTCCGCATCACAACGCATGCTAATTAATCGCACCACCACAAATGTTGTAATATAAATGAAAACCATACGTTTTAAGTTGATGTTACAACTTGGTGAAAACTACGGAAAGTAGTTTAGTGAGACTTTCGTGTTGACTTTCACTGGATGATCATTTTTCTTTTTTTTCTTTTTTTACTTTATCAAGATCATCGTCAATAACCACATTCTTTTCACCATACCGACAGAGAGGGGAGAATGGGAAATGGGCTGACCTACTGTACACCAAAGCACAGTTTGCTTGTTTACAAGGAGTCAAGTTGCTGCTGAACACTTCATTGGAGACCATCCCAAATTCAATGGGCAAAGGTGCACCTGGGCCTGTTATGAATGCTGTGCCAGGAAATTCGAGAACATTTCCTTAGGACAAAGACAATAATGGAGATATCCAAGGTCCTATCCACTGATCTTCGTTTGAGTCCGTTGGATAAAGTTCTCATGTGCTAATGAGTGTGAAGCTTTGGATTGAAATAATACACATATGTCGACTTATGGAGTATTATCTTCTGAAATGGTAACAATTAGCACTGGTATTCAACTTTTATCCAGGGATTTGAAAATACTGTGGAATCATAACGTCAGTCTCAAGCTTGGGTGAAGGCAGGCGTAGACGTGAGATTTTGCGACCTATTGGCTGAGATACCTGTATCTGAGCCAAAACAATGTCCAAGCTTCAACAAGGGAGTTCCCCAACCCCTCTCGGGATAAGAAATGGGGCAGAGTTGCCTGATCAAGGGCTGATATAATACATCTAGTTGATACACGACGACACAAGACTAGTTAGTTAAAAGTTCCAAATCAAGTAACAGGAATTCGAACCATTGTCTTTTGGATGAAAGGTCGGTAATTGAGCCAAACGAAACCATATTTCCACAACTATCATTTCACAAAATAAGGAATCCTATAATTCACCGCTTGCCTTTCATCCGCATGTCTAGTGTTTGTATTTCCATGAATGTGGGGTGGAATTTTCACCCGATAAATCACGTGACGTCAGAAAAGCCATCTGACTTTAATTCAGTGGCAGATCCAGAACGAGTTTTGAAGCGTGCGAATTTTCGGATCTCCGTTTTTGTGTTGTAGTTGTGCAGGCAAGGTAATGAAAGACTAGAATTATCCCCCTCCCCCCAAATTTAATGAGCTGTTAAGTGTGAAGAAGGTAGGGGAGGTAAAATTATTAAACAAAATCGGACCCCCTTCATCGTATTGATATCACCTCGTGGTGCAGTGGTATTCAAAGGTCCGGGTTCGATTTCCGGCCCTGCAAGAAGTTTAACTCTGGTCTGGAACGGGATATACTCACCCTCCTGAGGCAAAATTTAAAACAGGTGGGTTCGATTCCCACCTCAGCCATCCTGGAAGTGGTTTTCCGTGTTTCTCCACGTCTACTCCAAGCAAATGAGCCCCTAACTTAAAACCATGGCCGCCTCTTTCCCAATCCTCACCTAAATTACAAATTCACACACTAATGCAGCCATAAAAGTAACACAGGTTATTCTACACACACGCCCAAGTACGTGGGGCTAACATCTACTTGTCCCAACAAGCATTCGTGCTGCCCTCATATCAATTACCTCTAGCTTATGAGATATCTTGAACCCACTCAGCACTCCCTTCCATACAGTAAGATCAGTCTAAATACTGAACGATGCAGAGAGTAATAATTCACATCTCCGAGAGCAGATTCCTGTGCGAGGTATTGGATCTCTGGCAGTGACTCACAGTGGACCGTAGATTAGTGAGTCACTCAATGCATTCTTCATGCTGAAACCATTCACACCAAAGTCCGAGCCACAGCTATGACTCAGTCCTCAGCATCGTCTCATACATTAGCCATAACTTGACAGAGAAAGTTGATACACCAAAGGATTCCAAAATATGACCTGAAATTAACCTCAGGTCTATGCAGAATTGTTCTCAATTCGATCAACACGTATAAGGGAGCCCTTAATGTTAATACCGTATACTCTATTGAAGTGCTAGATGGACCACGGCGTAGCCGTACCCGTTATATCGTGTACTACGGCCACGAGGGCAACTGCAGCAAGTCCGGAGATCGCGAGATTGAATCCTGGCGCTGATAACGGCTATCTTGAGTGTGATTTTCCCCATATTTCCACACTTCCTCCACGCATATGTCGGGATAGTATCTTACTTCAAGTCCCGGGGCACATATCCTCATCCCTGTCCCCATTACCTGTACACATACTACTACAGTCATCACATAACTGCAGGTTATTAGATTAGATTAGTTCAACGCACACCCAAGTACACGGGACTGATGACCAAGATGTCCCAAACCTCTATGAATTAACAACAGCAACAAATACCAGGAATAAAAGATACACTTACAAATTATTCTTAATAAGTGTGTTCTTGTGTCAAGTATTTGTGTAGAGGTACCGTCACCTTGCAGAAGGCAATCAGGTATTGCCCTGTGTTTGGAGGCTTGCGAGCTCAAATGATCCTCGGGGCTATGTCAGTGGGAGCTTCGGCTCCTGGTAGGGCCACGCAAGCTGGACAGGCCTAAAGGCTGGTTCACAATTGGCCCGGGAACGAGAATCAGAACGACAACGGAAACGAGAACGCGAAGCTTCCCGGGGCCCCGGTTCACAATTGGCCCGGGAACGTGAACTTGTACATGCGCGCGCAATCAGCTATAGCATAATAATATTAAAACAATCAGCAAGCGCCCACTAATAAACACCAATTACACAACTGAAATGCTTCAGAGGGTTATAATAAGGTTATAATAACTTTATTAAACACACATTGTGCGCTTTAGAGAAGCAAGTTTAGAAAGAGCATTCACAGTTATGTTTACATCGCTGGCTACTCCTTCCGTACTGCGCATGTGCATGTACAACGTTTCTGATTGGCTCCGGGAAGCTCCGAGAACGTCAAACATGAAACTTGGCCATGTATCCCGTTGGCCTTCCCGGGCTACTGTTAGCTTCTCGTTCCCGGAGATTGGTTGTGAACCGACCCATAAGGTAGCGTGCATTTCAACTTCCTTCTCGTTCCCGTTCTCGTTCTGGTTCTCGTTCCCGGGCTATTGTGAACCGGGCTTAAGGTGATGGGCCAGACTAAGAACGGTGCCCTGGTCCTCCAGGTTGGGGGTTGGGCGTGGGGCTAACAACCCTACCCCGGAAAAAACACTTGTTACGGAACCAAAGGACAAAGGAAACCGGGCGGATGAAATGGATAAACAACCTTGGCAACGGAAACGGTACATGAATTGGTATTTTGGGACATGGGATGTAAGAACACAGAGTAAACCTGGAGGATTACGGAACTTGAAGAAGGAAATGAAGAAATATAATGTAAGGCTGGCAGCAATACAAGAGGTAAAATGGAATGGAATTGGAATACTTGCCACGGGGACACACACCCTGTTCTATAATTGTGGGAACAGAGGATATGGAGGGACAGGTTTTCTTGTTGATAATGAGTATAACAATGTTATACTGAATTTTAAGCCTGTTAACGAAAGGATGTTTGTATTAAGAGTGAAAGCCCGTTTCTTCAATATATCCTTCATATGTACATACGCACCAACCGAAGATGCAGAGGAGGAAGAAAATTATCTTTTCTATGAGCAGCTGGAACAGGAACTAGCACGAGTGGCAAAGCATGATGTTAAGGTTGTTATGGGGGACTTGAGTGCACAAGTGGGAAGAGAAATTGCCTACAGGAGTACAGCGGAAAGGAGAGTTTACATGAGGTGGCCAATGCTAATGGTATTAGACTGATTGATTTTGCTATAGGCAGTAACATGCTTATCAAAAGCACATGGATGCAAAGGAAGGATATAAAGAAAGTGACATGGTGCTCCCCTGATGGGATCACAGAAAACCAAATTGATCGTGTGCTTATAGATAGACGACATGCCTCAGATGTGTTGGAAGTGGATAGCTGTCGAGGAGCAGACGGAGATAGTGATCATTATCTGGTAAGAGTTAAATATAGACAAAGGATAGTCAAGTACAGAGAGATTAAGAGAGCTGTTATACATAGGTTTGATGATGCTAAATTAAGAAAGAACGAAATCATAGCTCAGCAATACACAATGGTTTTGACAAATAATCTTTATGAAGTGGAGGAGAAGGAAGGAGAAAGTGTAGAAGAACAGTGGCAGACGGTCAAAGATATAATACAAAACACGGCGGAAACTGGGCTGGGCAGAAATAAGAAACTGGGGATGCAGGATTGGTTTGATGAAGAGTGTAGAAAGAAGATTGAAGAAAGGAATGAGGGAAGAAGAAGAATGTTACAAAGAAGAACAAGAACTACTGTAGAGGAATATAGGGAGAAGAGAAAAGAAGCGGACAAGGAGTGTAGAAAGAAGAAGAGAGATTTTGAGAAGCAGTGGATTGAGGAGTTAGAAGAGAGAAAGACGGCTCAGGAAACCAGAGAGTTCTATTCAAGGGTTAAAGATATAAAGCAAGGATTTCAACCCAGAGCAGCTTTCTGTAAATATAAGGAGGGCAAATCGATTGGAGGTAAAGATGATATGTTAAATAGATGGGTGGAGTATTTTAGTGAATGAGGAAATTGGATATGAAGGTGAGGTAGAAGTTGGACAGAGGGAGGAGATGGGACAGGAACAAAATGGAGTAGAGACGGACCTGGAATCAGTCAAGGAACCTACATTGGAAGAAGTTGAAGATGGTATTAAGGCCCTAAAAATAATAAGGCGCCGGGAGAAGATAACATCACAGCAGAAATGATAAAATACGGAGGGGAAAAACTAACAAAACGGTTGCATAACATCATGGTAGTGATATGGCAAAAGGAGCAAATGCCAGAGCAGTGGAATATAGCAATACTCTGCCCTATACATAAGAAACATGACAAAGCAGACTGTGGTAATTATAGAGGGATAGCATTGCTGTGTATTGTGTATAAAGTTTTAGCAAAAATTACAGCTGGAAAGTTGAGAATATATGTAGAGAAATATCTAGGAGATTATCAGTGTGGCTTCAGAGTTAATAGATCTACTACGGACCAGATTTTTACTATCAGACAGATTCTTGAAAAATGTTACGAGTTCAAACTTCATGTACACCAGCTGTTTATAGATTTTAAACACGCATATGAGATCATTAAAAGGAATCAGCTATGGAAGGCAATGGAAGAGGCAGCAATACCTAATACATTAACAAGAATGGTACAGATGACTTTGGAAAGAACAACATGTAAAGTAAAGGTTGAAGGTATTTTATCAAATACCTTTGAAGTTAACCAAGGATTACGACAGGGTGATGTTCTCTCCACCATACTGTTTAACATTGCCTTGGAGAATGTAATCCGAAGGATACAAGAGGGCAACGCAGGAGGAACATTGCTTAACCGAGTGATGCAAGACCTTAATTATTTAGATGATATTGATTTATTATCTAGGAGGAAACGGGATTTGGAAGAGAAGCTAAGGAAATTAGAGGAATACGGGGCAGAGATTGGATTGACAATTAATCAGTCAAAAACGAAGTATATGATAACATTTATGGGAAAATATAATGAATTAGAGAAAAATGTGAAACTGAATGAGAAAGAATATGAACGCTCTAAAAATTTTAAATATTTAGGGTCAATGATAGCTGAAAACAATGATATGTGAGAAAAATACATGCAAGGATAGTAGCTGGAAATTTTTAAATCAAAAAGTCTTAGTAGAAATCTGAAGCTGACTGTATATCGTACGGTAGTGAGACCTGTGGTGATGTATGGTTCGGAGACTTGGACCATGACACAAGGTGATGAGGAATTGCTAAGGAGTTGGGAAAGCAAGATACTCAGGAAAGTATATGGAAGATTGTAGTTTTCCGTGGCCGTTAATCTCGAGATCATAAGCCACGGGACCTCCTTTTTACGTGGAATCCGAACCACAGGACACGGCATTTCAAATTGAAAATCTCACATGCTTTGACCGGGAATCGAACCCGGTCCGCCGTGGTGAGAGGCCAACAGCTTGTCCGCTGCGCACTCAGGAAAGTACATTGACCAGTAAAAGAGGGTGAATCAGAAAATATGGAGATAAGGGAGTTGTATGGTAAGCCAGATATAGTAGTGGAAATAAAGAGTAGTAGACTGCGTTGGTTGGGACATGTAGAAAGAATGACAGAGAACAGGGTAGTAAGGAAGGTCTTCAATGGGAAGCCAGGAGGACGGCGTGTGAGGGGAAGACCTAGGACAAGATGGCTGGACAACCTGGAGGAGGATCTGAGAAGGATGGGAGTCAGAAGATGGAGAAACAAAGCAGTCAACAGGGAAGAATGGGTGGAGATTGTCCGGGAGGCCAAGGCCCTACAAGGGCTGTAGCGCCAAGGAGTAAGTAAGAAAAGTATTTGTGTAGAGCGGTATTAAAAAAATACTCAAGATAAATGTACTCCCCTATACGTGTTGGTCGACTGAAGAATAATTTATACATAGAATCTAACAAGGCAACACCGAAGGAATGGTTTCTAAGTTGTCCATAGCCTCAATCCAGCAAAGAAAATAAATCACTACTGTCGACCAAAGTATTATGTGCACTCGAGTTTGAAGGTAGTTTGTGAAGTAACCAATAGACCTACATAAAATCCAATAACATCATCATTTTCGTCGTTCTATTGCACGTTAGTTCATGTAGGTTTGGAATTTTTAATTTATATTTTAATAATTTTTTGTCGCAGTTGGAGCACAAGAAGTGCACGTTTTTAAGCGTGTTTCAACCATGCGTCACATTTAAGAATTATTATCTCAAAACCCCGTCATCAGATCGAATCCAAATTTTAACACAATATACATTGGAATGTTGTATAACTGGATTATTAATTTCAAAATTTTGCGTGTCCAAGAAAAAAAGTTGTTATCATTTTTGTAAGGTAACTTTTTCTCGGCTCGGGGTGGTTGGAAAATGTAGTTCTTGGTTGCTATGTAATCCTTATACATCAAAACGTTAAGCTGTATGACTGTGAAATACGTAAATTAACTCACTTATTTTATATCGGTTTGTATTTGTAGGCGGAAATAACACATCGTTCACCAGCTACCCGCTCCCGGGAGAGTTGTACAGCATTGCTGTGATGGAGCCCATCACGTCCGAGCGAGGCACGCCATGATGCGTGTTGGGCTCCATTTCGGCAACGCTGTACAGCTTTTCTGGGAGCGGGTAGCTGGTGAACGATGTGTTATTTCCGCCTACAAATACAAACCGATATAAAATATGTGAGTTAATTTACGTATTTCACAGTCATACAGCTTAACTTTTTGATGTATAAGGATTACATCGCAACCAAGAACTACATTTTCCAACCACCCCGAGCCGAGAAAAAGTTACCTTACATAAATGATAACAACTTTATTCTTGGACACGCAAAATTTTGAAATTAATAATCCAGTTATACAACATTCCAATGTATATTGTGTTAAAATTTGGATTCGATCTGATGACTGGTTTTTGAGATAATAATTCTTAAATGTGACGCATGGTTGAAACACGCTTAAAAACGTGCACTTTTTGTGTTCCAACTGCGACAACAAAATACTAAAATATAAACTAAAAATTCCAAGCCTACATGAGCTATCGTAAAATAGAACGACGAAAATGATGATGTTATTGGATTTTATGTAGATCTATTGGTTACTTCACAAACAACCTTCAAACTCGAGTACACATAATACTTTGGTCGACAGTAGTCATGGTCTCTGTTACAGGAGCGAAACTGCTGGGTGGTTGGACTGCAAAATGTCCAAGGGTCCACAAGAGAAATCGGCGCAACCATGATCGGGCACAGTTGACATACAATCATTCTGACTCGTGTGAGGGTAATGTGATAATGAAATAATAGTTTGTCTAAGATAATTACGGCTTTGTGTGACGTCGTTTTTGGACATTCCTATTCCTGTTACACGTTTTTTTTTCAGATAAAAAGGACAATCTGAGGAGCAGCATGGATTAAGAAAGAATAAAAGGATTGCCATTTCTTTCCATCGAGCAGTTCTTGACAAGAAAGACAAGAAGACAACTTTCATGAAGTCAAAGTAAGAAGGAGGGAATCATAAGGTATAACAAATGTTTTTATAAATTTATGCAGCCAATGTCCATGTATTTTCTTTTCAGGGCGAGTTGGGGAAGGGATGTTGGAAGGAAATGGGCCGAGGAACTATTGAATGGAACCTTCCCGGCATTTGCTTGGTGGTGAAAATGGGAAACCACGAAAACACTTTCAGGACGGCCAAGATGGGATTCGTGTAAGGGTCAACGTGGCCGGTAGGTCGTACTACTGTACGTTAAAACCATTAACCTAGATACAAATATATATAAAATAACACTTTAGGCTGTATATTAATTTGTCTGACATTGGCCCCTCAACGACCCCGTTGATGTTAATGAAATTTTCTGGGAGGGCTTATCAATACTGTGTTACCAGGATGGTCAAGTTTTATCCCCCAATATATTAGAATCTCGGGGATACGGAGATATTTATACTTCAATGTCTGCCATAAAATGACCATGATTTGGGATATGGGATACACCTGACATTAAGTTGTCATGGCAACTCTAATGAGAACAATATACTGTGAGCCACGTTCCTCTTCATGTAATACCAAATATCATACCACATCAAAACTTCAGTAACATGAATTCGTTCTCTAAAAGTAATACACATTACTGTACCAGTATATACGGTAAGTAGGAATTTTGTATTGTCGAACAACGCAGAGTAGAAATGCTAGTTATATATTTTGCACAAGTAGGTTATAAAAAATATCCTAGTTACATAAAATGCGTAAGAATGTCCATTGTCAGTAATCGAAACAAGGAGATGTAGGGCCACCATGAAGGTTTGCAAGCCTCTAGTTATGCCACTGCTCTGTTGAGTAAACTTTCAGTACTTTGGTATATTGGCTTTCACGGCCAGTGAATTAAAACTCCGCATTTTTTTTCTAGGTTTGTGCCGTGTCTTGTGTGGGATTTCACCTAGGACACCAAGCTTGCTCATCAGAGTGCTCTTGGTGTCCCCGCCCAGACCCCCAAAGGAGTAGCGAACTGCGCACTACCTCCCTTTTTATGAAGTGCACCTAAGCATCTTTACTGCGAGAACTAAAAGCTCAAGCAGTAAAGAGGCGCAAAGGGAGGTAGCGCGCAGTTCGCTACTCCTGTGGGGGTCCGGGTGGGGACACCAAGAGCCCGCTGATGAGTCAGCTTGGTGTCCTAGGTGAAACCCCGCACAAGACACGGCACAAACCTAGAAACATTGCTGAGATTTAATTCACCGGCCGTGAAAGCCAATACACCATCTTTTGGAAGTCTTCATAGGGAGGTTATGGGTGCTTGAGCTTTTAGTTCTCGCATTAAAGAGGCGCAGGTGCGCCTCATACAAAGGGAGGTAGCGCGAAGTTCACTGCTTCTGTGGGGGTTCGGGCGGGGACACCAAGAGCCCGCTGATGAGCCAGCTTGGTGTCCTAGGTGAAACCCCACACAAGACACGGCACAAACCTCGAAAAATTGCTGAGTTTCAGTACTTTGTTGTTCATATATTCTCTCCATATTTATTATTTCTGTATGATAGATACGGTACCATTTTTCGTCATCTATGCAATGATACTAGAAATGGGTCACACTATTAGATAGGAATGTGTTTCGGTCGTGCACAATTTAAGTTTCATTGCATCATTGCATTTTATTGTTTACCGGCCGCGGTAGCTATATGTGCTAAGGTGGAAGGTTATGGGGTTAGGCTATTTCCGGACTCGGTAGTGAAGTGCGTTCGGTCCCCACCATCGGCTGTCCTTGAAATGGGTTTCCGAGGTTTCTCATTTTCATCTCCAGGATGGTACATTCTAGTAGGGCTCCTTCCAACTCTGATCACCTCGTGGTGTAGCGGCTAGCATTCGTGACTGTCGTCCCAGAGGTCAGGGTTCGATTCCCAGCTTTGCCAAGAAATTTAACTTTGGCCTGAGTGCTGGAACGGAGCACACTCAGCATCGTGAGGCAAAACTGAGAAGAGGTGGGCTCGATTCTCACCTCAGTCATCCAGGAAGTTGTTTTCCGTGGTTTCCCACTTCTATTCCAGGCAAATACTGGGATGGTACTGTACCCGATTATATCAAACCTGTACTTGTTGAATCCGATGAAGACAGCTGTATTGTAGAACCTGAAAATCCCCGGCTAAAATAAAACAACCCCAGATCCTATCAACAAGTGAAGGATGAAGAGGGGATATGTTAATCCTATCAAGATTGCGTTAGGAAAGACTATAGATACAAATAATTAACTAGCTCAGAAAAACACAAGACTCAAACAAGAGAAGAAATCTCAGTGAGTAGTAAAGATTCGAAAAACACCTATGAATAGCCTTCCTATCACAACCTTCAATCACGGATATAAATCACCACTTCAAACTGATATTAAAATAAAATTACCAAAAATTCATTCGTTAAAGGCATAACATAAAATGAAACCAAATATCCAAATATCCTCATGGATATTAAAGATAAAACTCCCGTCTATCATCACTTGTTGTCACAATGGACTCAAATGTATCAATATGTCCAATATTAATTAAATAATGCATTGAATTCAGGTTAGAATCATGTTCAAATTCACTTAAGAATATGGCATCAGAAAGTCCAATATGATTCATATCTTGTGAAATAATTTTCACTACCATACACCACCTTATATACATACAGTATATACACGTATGTTCATTAAACTTCTCAATTGTATCATACTGTGCTTCATCGTCCAAGTCATTGCTTAAGTAATTCCAAGAAAGTTCATATCAAGTATGCTTTTAACCAAACAATTAAGTTAACCAAATAATTAAGATAAGTTGAGTATCAACGTCATCATCATGTTAAATATATATTATTTAAGATATTGAAAAAACATCTCAATTGGTTTTGCATTAGCAATTCTCATGTATAATTGATCAACTATGATACCATTCGATTCTTCCACCTGTACACGAAGAATTCCCATTTACAATGTTCTCTTTCTTCTAGTACTATGCATTTTAATACGCTTTAATAATAATATATGTCACACCTGACATTAATAGTACCACCAATATTCATAATTATACCATTATCATTTCCTTAACATTCCACAAACTCGTAATATCAATAGCTATCATAAGCTCACATATCAATTCTGTTATAATATATTGATTGTATAAATATCATTAAATTTGACGAATATATAACACTCTCATAATTACCGATGTCCTTTCAAATGCATCAACTAACTTTTCACAAACGTTCCACGGACAAATGTGGCAACAGAAATTCGTAACACTTTTCTTACATTGTACAAATCGTTGAATCAATGTTACATGATCTTTCCATAAGAATGTAAGTCGCATCACCTATCAAAATACACCTCAACATACATTTAATAGCAATAAGTTTATAACTTCATATTCAGAAATATTGTTCTTCAAGAAAAAATGTCAGTCAATATAATTCTCAGTTCGACGATTTTATCAATCATAAATAATTAATCTGAAATCTTACAATTACCTAAACAAACTCTCCTTGCTGTAGCAAGTTGAAAAATAAGATCAAAGATCTGACAAAATTTGAAAATATCTCTACTCGAATGAAATTGAAAAGGCAGTAATCTACTCTACACTATGAATCCTCCCGGTAACAAAATTACTCACTGTGATTCATTAGAGCATTTCAATGACTGTTACATTTCAAAAGAATCATGCGATTTCTCAAAAATGGAATTACTCTTCATAAAGCAACTTCTAATTAACATTCAACCATAAAAAGCTCTCCCTAAATCCTATAAAACGTTACAACAAGTCCTGACATTATTACGCAAAATGTTCGTAATGTTCATCAAAATAATTTACATTAATCTTCTTCATATCAGTATATACACGTGTATCTCCTCCCTAATGATGATCTTCTCAACAATTAAAAATATTCATCGTAGATTAAAAAACTTCAAATAATAATAATAATAATAATAATAATAATCCGAAAACGAAATATTCGCAAGATCCAAAAAGATCAAATTGAAATATGGATGCGTTCGTTATTCGAACCAAAATCCGAATGAAAATGAGGCCAGGCACGACAGAACACACACTCCCAATCATACTGATAAAGGAATGACAACTGGTTACGTCACAATTATCCTCCTCCTCCTCCTCCTACTACTACTCAAAAGAATGTCGATTCACTACCTTAGCGATGATTCTGGTAGAAAGCATACGTAAGTAATATGCCAATATGTCCATTTGAATCCAGTGTTGATGTCCATCACGTTCCTCCATCCTGGGATCGAACTCGAGTAACTCCCACAAGCCACTCCTCCTTCTTTCCATAGAATTAAACAGGATCTCAGGGTCATCATCGGTCTCGTACACTCGATTGTAGACAGCATCTCTCTTGGCAGTAGATTCAATTCTTGTAGAAGCAGTATAATTTGGAAGTATTTCAGTGGTTTCCATTTGTTCCCTTCATGAATTGGGATATGTCGATTTTCCTTATCGAGCATATCATTAGTAGGGGTAGGCTTCACTGGTACTCCACGATGATTCAAGCTCAACTTCATGTATAATGTTCTTTGCTCCATACCTAGCCTTCCATAGCTATAACTTCAGTTATACGTTGAAATGTTCCACTCGACGTCATGATAAATATTGTCTCATATAAACGTAGTCAGAAGTATGTAGATAACTGATCTTCCTTAGATGTAATGATATCAAAATTCAATACAAAATTGAATATCATAGACAGCAATAAACCAGTGTTCAAATATGAGTCTGCTGTAGCACGAACAGTATGAGAATGATGACTCGAAACAATCGTAAGAATGTAGCATCAACTGTGCATACAACTCTCTAAGTGTCTATGTTCCAATGCGATCAAATATCTTTCTTAACTGCGAAATCACAAGTCCATATGTGTATAATCATCAATAATTTTAGCAAAAGTGTCCTCACTCGCGCTGTACAAAAGTTCTCATATCCGCGCAACGAATATTTTCACGACACGCACGGACATCTGGTTTCGAAACAAGGTCTCGTCTTGAGATCCAGAGAAAATCTGATCACATTCTGTGACGCTGGCTAGAGGAAACCACTCTGCAAACTAATCGATGTAAATCGCAGGTACTTAAACATAAATACATCTTACGTCGTATTCAGATTCAATTCCAAATGAAACTCAATTTTAATATCTTCATAATACTGTATGTTAATTTCTGGTACAACTCAGACTGCAGATATCGCTCTGTAATCTTCTTAATTCAAATATGAATGTCTCCACAAGCGTGCGTTTCGCTTGATGACAGGTTATCGATAGGTATCGGCCTTGATGTCGCTGTCTGCTAGGCAGTGAGAAGTTAACCTTGGGCTTTAAACACACAGAGATTCGGAAAAACCTGCGTTCTTCTCTTGTTTCACATTCTAAGCTGGGCATAACAAAATAAATACGTCGTACAATCACGATCGCAGCGGATCAGTGCGCTGTTTCCCAAAGTTCCAATAATCTCGACTACAAAATACCGGCACATCTTCCTCTCGACATCAAAAATAAAAGTAAAACCTACTTTTATTTACATCATTCTAGATATTCCTTGTCATTGTGCTGGGTATTTAGTTCATAGTTAAATTATTCTCTTGTAGAAACTTCTCAAATTCTTCTCAACTATTTCTTTCCCTTCTATAACTACCTTTTCTGTAGTCCCTTCATTAAATCATAATAGCAAATGGATGTGAAGACTGACTAGATTTCAATTGCGTTTTGAGTCTGACGTTCTTTTATAATTTTCTTCGAGGTCTCTTTCCATGCTTTTCCCCCGTTTACTAGTACTAGATTAGATATTGACGATTGCGTCATTCCTCTTCTCGCGCTTGTCTACTCGTCCTTGACCTTTAATTTGTTCCTGATCTCTCCTAAACCTTTCATGATCTCTTCTTCTAACAACTCCTTGGTCTTGATAATTTTTATACCGGTTGAATCCCTGTTGTGGCTTGTTGTTAGCGATATATGGGTCTCCTCTATAGTTTTTTATAGGCTGCGCATAATTTCTACGACCTGTGTACCTATTGTCATACCTACGTTGCCAAGGTCTATTTTGATATAGACGATACTGATTCTCCTGTACTCCCCCTCGTAAGGTCTGTCCGTCTGCTGTGTTCTATTCATCAGCACTGCATGAATACCTTAGGTTCCTGTCTGGCATTCCTAGCTATCGTAGGAGTGGATACCGCGCTGGTGTGGTCAGGTCTGCGTAGCAAGTCGTCTATGGTAGTCAAATCCTTGATACCAGACGAGATTATGTACCTCCTGATTTCTACTGACAGCTGACGTGGTATCGCTTCTATCTACTCACCCTGTGTAAGTGGTGGCTGCAGAAAACGCAATTTTGCTAGCTGGGAAGCAAAATATTCCGCATAGCTGGTGAGACCTGTGCTTGCGTGTTTTCTGGAATATATTTCGGACCTTTTATTTTGTTGAGTTTCGATAGACAAAAATCTTTTGGTGAATGCATTCGCAAACTCATCAAAATCCTCGAAAGTATAGCGGAACGCCCTATACCATTGTAAGGGAGCGTCCGTAAGAAATCGTTCCACTATTCTCAGTTCTCTGTCACGTGACACATACTTACTTACTTACTTAATTCCTGCCGCTCCTTCCGGAGCATAGGGCCTTGGTGAAATTTCTCCACGCAGTACGGTTCCTGGCCATTCTCTTCACTTGACTCCAGTTCTTGTCCACCTCTGCAGTCCTCTTCATGCCAAAAGTCGTCATCAGGTTATCCATCCGGTTTTGTAATTTTGCTTCAGTTTCCGTAATCAGTTTATTTAAGAGGAGCGAGTGATTAACCCACTGCCTCCGAGTGCCTTAGAGGGGCTGCCACCTTAAGCCTGAGGCACCAGGCTGATTTTCTGTCAGGGTTTCTTCCCTTAGCCTTTGAAGAACCAACTCCAAACTACAAGGCAGCAGTTGTTTCACCAGAGCCCCGTTAGCCGTAATTTCTTCAGGGTTCCTGTAGGGCCTTCACAGCTACCGTAGCGGTCTTGAGGCACACAAAGTCCCCACTGTACTTCACCCCTACAGGCAATCCCCTACTTAATTACGTTGCCCATCTCCCACGACGAGGACGAGGGGTTGGTTTTGTGGGAGACACGTGACACATGATTCTCCATAAAGTAATCGCGCATACTACGTAAGAATTCAATTGGAGTAACGCCATCTAAATTACTGAATTTCCGTGACTTGTCCTCAAAATTCCTGATAACTGTTATGTGTTGAGACCTTCCTATGGGCACATTCATTTCATAGACCCCAGTAGCCGTATTCACCGTCGGAGAGCTATATACTTCTTGGCGAGTTTGTCCTGCATTGAACTCCTCTGTTCCATTCGTCCAGAGCGTTCCCCCAATGTTGAAAAATCTAGACAGATTCAACTCTCCTTCATTTTTGTTTTTACGCTCATATCTATCTAATATTTCTTTGAAATCGTTGTTGAGTTCCAACCTTAGCACTTCCTTTAGAGCATCAATATTAATATGATCTGTTAACTTGATACTGCCAAGCCTCCTTCTAAGGGCATTAAGCTCTGACGTCTTCTTTTCCCATTCCTCCATAATTTCTACCATATTCTGATCACTCTCAACGCCTAACGCCTAACAATATCCTTGATCTTTTGCTCTAAATCGGATATTCCTTCGACTTGAGAATTTTGAACATCATTTATTCTTTTACATACATCCTCTCTCACCTGAACTATATCTTTGTTAATTCTTACCTCAGTGTTTGCAAGTTTCTTATCCAGTTCAGACTTAACACCAATAATACAATCCTTATCAATTTTAATGACTTCTTGCCTAAGAGTTGTTACATTATTACTAATAATATCTTTTAAATCAATTTCTATATCATCTTTTAATAATTTGGTGTGGTCTTTGACTTGAGATTGCAATGTGACAATGTCACCTTTTAATTGTTCAAGAGTACTCTGAGTGTGAATGGAGTCATTAGTAAACTGTAGCCGGAGGGCGTCTAAGTTATCCCTATTTTCTCTTTTACTAGACTCGATTTCTTTCCTTATTTCTACCTGAAACTCTTTAGTATTTTCTCCAATTCAACCAGTTTTAATTGAACATCATCAACATTGGATCTTATTTGACCAACATCAGATTGCATCTGACCGATATTAGATTGCATCTGACCAACATCAGATTTCACCTGACTAACTTCAGATTTCACCTGACCAACTTCAGATTTCACCTGTCCAACATCAACATGGATATTGTTGACGTTTAAGTGAGTATCTTTAACGTCATCCTGTATTTCCTCAATAGTAAGTTCAACATTGTCGACCTTACTCTCTACATTGTTGACCTTACTCTCTACTCTTTTTGAACTGTCCTGTATGTTCTTTAAGGATGTTAGGTCTATCTCACCCCTGATACCCTGAGCAACACTATCCTTTGTAAGTTCTTTGTTCCTTTCGTGAATGTTATCAAAGCAATTTTTTATAAGTTCCCTGTTCTTTTCATGAATGTTATCAAAGCTGTTTTTGGTGAAAGCGCGTATATTTTCATGATCTTGGTTCAAGCTTACCATTTCGGCTTGAACCAGTTGTAACATCTTGTGGACGTCTTCCACAGACAGAGTTCCTGACGTCGACATAGTACAGTACAAATATATTATAAAGAAACAAGAACATAATACAACCAAGCAGAGCAATAATATCGTGAAGTAACCAGATCTGCCATACTATGAATATTTTAACGTTTAGCATTATCCTTCAGCTAACTTAAATCTAACTACGTCTAATTCTATCTAGTCCTCAGATTCCTGAATCCGAAATATCGTCGTGATTTATACTGGTGATGTCAATAATCCTATAATAAAATAATCTATTCCGAATGAAAGTGATTTACTGTTACGATGATTTTAAAGTAATCATTGCACTAAATTGCACTAATACAACCATCACAATAACACAGGTTGTCAGACAAAATATCAACACGCGCTAAAGTATACGGGGCTAATTGACCACGATGTCGTAAAACCTCTAAATCAATCAAGAACAAATCCACCCAACTACTTGCCCAGTCTCACTGAATTTCATTCATCACATCTCTCATTTAGTCTACTCATTTCACGGGATTGGCTTCAGGAAGGACTTCCAGTCGTAAAAAGAAACACCTGCTACATTAGAGATTCACCGCATCTCATTCCAGACCTCGCAGAAACGAGAATAATGAGCAAACATGCAAAACATTTCAATGATTAATATCGTGAACCTACACGATAGAACAGAAGCATGAATTCAGATCTGAGTTTACGTTGTGAAATAGTGCAACTGAATCAGTAGGCTATAGTTGTCGCTATTATTTGTTTCTTCTTTCAAGAAACAAGAAACAAGAAAAAAGCCACTTTGGGCAGGAAACTCTTGGCCCCAAACCAGTCGATGCTACAGTAGTCGAAATATGCCTCTGTATTGCAGCCAACGGCTTAATAGAGTTGGGACACCATAACTCGTAAGATACCCGACGTTAAGCAAATTCGACATAGTCAATACATGCTAAGATGCTGTTGGCCGGGCAATAGAAGGAGAAGCGGGCTCCTACCGGAAGTCAACTCTCAGGAACACTCCTTAGGGGTCAACACCTACCTATACGGAAGAAACCCATTCTTCATCTTCTTTGTGTTGTATTGCCTGCCTCTCCATGTGCCTTTGTAATTAAAAAAAATCATTATCCATTTAGTGTATGCGATGTGATAAAGTCAAAATAATACAAATACTGTACCGTAGTTCTAAGTAAATGTTTACTCCATTGTCAACGAGTTCTAAGTTTCGGACATTCCTATCAATTTAAAATATGCTTAGCTGGATAACCCGATTAGACACGATTATTTTGTTTGGAGGAGACTTCAAACTAGGTACTACGTGTTAAGACATGGTAATTGTTTTTTTTTTGTTGGGATGAGAGTTGAAATTACTGAACTTTTGAAAGACGATTACTAAGGAGAAATCGACAGCTAACATGGGAACACCAAAAATATCCCAACTTCAGTGCATAGTTTTTATATTGAGACATGAGAAATAATCGTTACTTCTAACAGCAATGAAATCGCAAAAAGTATTATTGTCCTTATAAAGTGTTAATTGATAAAATTGTTGGTGTTCATGGCTCAAAAACATAAATACGTTTTCAGACAGAACCATTTTACATTATTTGTGTCAATTAAAGTACACAGGATGGAGATTTCAGAATGTGGCCTTTATTATTTCAAAGGTAAATGGTCAACTTCGTCATACACTGTAGCTGAGAGTCAACGACCTCCGGAAGGGTTGTTCAAACTGAACGTCGGAAATATTCTAGAAGAGCACATGGCACCTTTGGCAAGCAAACATTGTGGCAATAAAGTTACATTGAAACATGTAAATAAAGTAGTGCAATACGCTCAGGTATTCAGCTTTATGAAGGAGCTGGCCTGGCACAGACTGAAATGCCTTCATAATTACCATTAACTACAGGCAATGTCTTTACCATAAGAAGATTCCATCTTCCAACAACAAATGAAGATATTGCTGTGTTTTGTTTCGTGGATACGGTTGCATAAGTGCTGTTGTTGTTAATAGTTCGTATTAGGTACTCGGGACATCTTGGTCATCAGCCCCGTGTACTTGGGTGTGTGTTGAGATTGTGTTTTGATTTTGCTGACTGCATAAACACTAAAGAATCAAGAACCAATAGTCTGCGTATTTCTAATCCTTTTTATTCGAGTCGTATGTAACCGGGGATGACGTGAGCTGACTTTTCGATGGATTGGATGGTTTTTAAGGCTGGATGATCTTAATGGAGCCAACTTCATGAGAGAATTTAATGAATCATTAGATGAATAAACAATGTGTTCAATTATGAACATTTCTCCTGAATGTATAAGGGTAGTTATATCTCTTATCCTTATCGTACAGTATAATTTCATTGAATTAGCAAGGCCAACTAAGGAAGTAAACTAGTGTAGTCCAATGGCCTGATATAACGCTTCAAAATTGGCACCACTTATGTCTACAGTTCCAGCACATCAAATCAGAATGAATTTCCTTGGCACACCCCAGAGTCGGACCCCTGGCTTTCGCCGATGTGGTAGCCATCAATGCTAACTATTGTACCATGAAGCACATTTCGATGGTCAAACATTAACGACATGTACCTGCGCTGCATTGAATCATGTAATACACACCAGTTGAACTATATTAATAACAGAGAAAGAATTCGAAATCTGCCGTGCAGCATAACATACACTTTCATACTCACATCAAATACAAATTCAAATGCTATATTAAGTACTGTACCCATAAAATAGAGGAGGTACTTGCTGGGAATTCAAAGCACAGCTGGATCGTAGAATTATGAAGGTTTCCGGCTAGGTAAACCGTCAATATCCCACCAACAAGGTCTTCGGGATTATATTGTAGGCTACGAGCGTGTTATGGATAAAATAAAAATACACTTGTGGTAGAGTGAAAAACTTACCTTACATCTCGGGGCTATGTAAGGTAAAAGGGATCCTTACCTGCTGTAGGATATTCCATAACACCATCTCTGCTTATAGTTTAAATTAAGTCACTCAACACAAAACTTATAAAACGAAATAAATTTATTAAAAAAAATCCCTAAAATAAAAATAAATAAAAATTACCCGTAATATTAATAATCATTAAATGAATTAATTAACTCACATATACGTCCATCCATTCATAACACTGGATTCACACGACTACACACATAGGCTGATAACATTTTGGGTGTTCTCTGCCATTTACAGATCGTTAAAATACTTATTGACAAAATCATGGAGAGCCTGACATTCCCGTTAAATATTTCACATATTTACGCGTGTCGAGAACAGCACCTGACTGCCGTCTTGTTTCATTGACACAGTTAGAACTCCCTTCGCTAGAATGCAACACCAGCAATCCGCTTATATAATCGAGCCTGGGATTCAACAATCTGGTTACGCATTTAACACCTGTTCTCCAAGTTTCCGTTTCATTATTAAATAACACGGCGAGACTGTAACATTGCCGGTTTACACACAGATCCCAATAGCTTTCATTTATACATGACAAAATCATTTATAAATCTGCAGTTACTCTATCAATCACTTTCATACAATACTATACTAATTATTTACAGTACTATCGCCATTTGCAACTGACGTAGTTTCAAATACTCATGTATTTAATTATACACACACTCTCATCATAAAAACATCTACTCCTAACTGTTCTAAAAATATTAAACACGCAAGATATATCATTATTATTTAAAAATAATAAAACCCTTAATTGAATAATAATAATTTTTTATATACAATGTTCATCATCACATCAAGTTTACTTGTGTACGATTAGACTAGCCATTATTTATCACTAGCTATTGTTTATAGTTCCCTTCTCTAGCTTGTTCAAATTGCTAAAATGCTATACCATTTAAGTCTGTATTAGGATTATTGTCTTCTCCGGTCTGATGACCAATCATCTAAGATAAGTTCATATTATTATTTGATAGTTCCAGGTTTAATAAAGTTTAAATAAAAGTTTAGTGAACAAAGATTAATAACGTTTCCCAAAAATCGCGTCGCCTACACCGCTCCTATCTTTCCTTCTAAATCGTGAATCTATTCACACATAGGAGTTCTCATCAACTCTACTAAAATACAACAATGCTTTAATCTCCACACAACAGTACTACAATGCACAAATACGGCAAACACCTTCGTATTGCAACAAATATTTCCTCGCAGACTTCTATACTTCTATATACGGCATGAACCCTCCTCGTATATTCAATAAACAATTCTCACCACCTCAACACAGTTGTTTCCAACAATTCTTCTGTAGTACTTCATTAATTCCAACTGGCATTTATCTTAGCGTTGTCCATACAACCGCTTATACTGTCATCAGCAATATCTGTTCTTATGACTTCAAATTTGCTCTCAAAACGATCCTAGAATTTGCTTATGAAAGATCTCCGTAGGTTTACTAAACATTGTTACTTTGTCATCAATTCCCTGTTTCTATACATGTAATAAAAATATATAAATTTATCTCACCATACTGATCTTAACTTCAAAGTTACACGGTTGCAATGTCACGTTAACACTATAACGTAGCATTACATTTGTGTATAAATAACGACAAGTGTTATTTAAGTGTCTCATAAAAATCAATCACGAATAGACTATATCTAAATTCCCTGCTGTCGGATAAATTATCTCCTTAGAAGATATGACTCAAATAATGTTACATTTAATGAAAGTGCAAAGCATTCCTTCAAATAAATGGGTATGCCAACTCTTGAATGTATCTCCATTCTACTGTATACAGAGAATGTCCAGGAGTGCATGACTTTATATCATAATCGTGACGAATATTACTTGCCAGATCGACGAAATGTTCATAGTAATGAGTGATATATCACAATATATCACACGTAGATTTCTTCCCCTGTACTAATATTCTTCTCACAATAAGATGCCCAATGAATTTACTAGACATCTAAGACAAACTGCCTGAAATCCTAACTCAAAAATCGAAAAACATCGAATACTAATATCTCAAATTATCCAGAGTGGAAAATAAATTCCCAAACAAATAAACTTCAGTTCAGAAACTGAATCGTTGAATTTTCATGTATGGGTGACTAGAGGTAATCATCCTACATGATCTTGTAGAATAAATCTTATCAAACATCAAAGTGAAATTACATAGATGAAATATGGAGAAATGTTGCTCAAAATGCCATCACAATACTCTAACTACATAATAATGCTGGACACTTCTCCTTGTCTGAAGACTTCTGAAGCTCATATCAGGTATTGGAAAATACCTAGATATTTCATCTTCCAAGAATGCAATGTTGAAACCAAATCCGTCCACACCAGCGAAAGAACTGCGACCTCAGATAAGGAAGGATTTCCTCTCCGGAAAACACCCATCTCCGCCGGGCATCGAACTGCGTCTTCTCGTACATGGATTCCAAGTTTCGACCAATTGCTGGGCCTAGTCCCTGCCATATTCTCTCTTTCTGATGATGAATCTTCATTCGCCGACTCCATTCGGATTTCCCACATTATTTTTGAGCAATATTGTCGATATAGTTTCATAGTTACAAATAAAATTTGTAAGTTGTAGATCGAATCACAATCTTGGTTATTAATGTTCATGTAGATGGTCAATGAATGATAATTATTGCTCGTAGACAAAAGTATATGTACACGATTATAGATGAATTGTACTAGATGGTAATGTACAAAACGTCTTATGTATACTTGACTTTTTAGACATTCTAGATGTTGTACATAGTTCTGTAGTTAACTAACGTTTCTCGAAGTTGTCTAATCACAAGTCTGCATTAACATACCCTAGTCGCATAAAGTTTCTATTCCATAATCACTAACATCCTCATAATGTTGAATAATATTTGAGTATTCATGTCTGCAGTCATCATAATGTTCATATAATCAAAGGCTTCAGTGTTAATAAAACTCACTGTTACTCACGTTGTATTGCAGAATAAAAGATCGTTCGCTGCTAACTTGCCGAACAAAATTGCTTTTCGTGTTGAAACGCGTTACTTTTCTAACAGAAAAGTTATACTTCCAATAATTGCCTTAATCTAACTGCGACGTTCAAAGTTCAGGAACTGATTGTCTATACTCAAAAGTATCACTAGAATTCAGTTCAGTATTAATTGTACTGTATAATAGTTCAGAAATGTGCATTTATAAATTGACTTTAACTTGCACTAGATTTGCAGTAAGCGTGGGTAGATTATTAGCTTGGGAATAATCATACCCCCAAGGGAAGATGATGAAGAAAAAGAAGTGGGTTTCGGACTGGAGAAAAAGGATGGATAGATAGGACGAGAGTCCAACAAACTTATAAAAATAAATTTAAAGAGTAATTGTTAACAAGTGTCACCGCAAAGCCCGTGAAATCATTAAAGTGAGTGGGGACATGAACACAGCTAACGGGAACCGCAGCTGGAGCTTGGGCTATTTGCAGGCGAGAGGTGATAGTACCTTCCCTTCCAAGCCAAGATTTGGCTACTATGGGGAAGGGTGGTGGTCTGGCAAGGAAAGAAATGATGAGTTTACTATGTATCCCTTCAAAGGAGTTTGGTTTAAACAAATATTTTGAAGAACGCAACTAATTTGAATTAGCCGTGATATTTTAGTTCTTGAAACTGTAGGATCTCCAACGAGAGACCGAATGTTTCTAGGAAGAGTAGCAATGAGGCAATTATACCTTTGGGAATAATTTTGGTAAGAGCACCAATAGTTGCATTTAAGAATGGCTAAGCTTTTAGCCAGCAAAGCGCCGACTAAAAGTTTAGACAATGAGAAAAACTTAAATTTTGAATACAAACCACAAGTTTAGAGACAATCTCAACAAGCAGGAAGCTTGCAGAGCTAGCTTTACTTGCCTTTCTGGCTCATTAGAATTAGCTATTAATGCTAAGAGAGGCTTTAATAACTTTGTGACTAAGAGTTCTTGCTCAAATGCAACAAATAGTGGAACCGTTGTTAATTTGATTTGTGAGTTTCTTAAAGAGGGCATAAGCCTATAGGAAGAGTCGGGGAAGACAGGATCTTGCCTAATCGTTATTCTGGTGTGAAGTAGAAATCGAAAAATATAAATTTGTTTTATTTAACAATGAGTGAAGATATAATTTTTGGTAACATAAAAAGTACAATTTGAATTTTTAACTTTTGAGGTCTCAGACCTCCAGAATGTGGAAGTTTGCACTTGGCATTTAACAATTTTTTGGTTTGGACCTTTTATAAGCACTAAAATCTGCATAAGATTTTAAAATGGTGCTAAGATTAACAAATTGAAAATTTAGAGACAATTAACGCAATTAAAGTTTTACAAATAGGGCAGGTACAGTATGTGTACTTTAAGAATTCATATATGGGAATCTTAAGAGTATGAACAAATAACAACTTCGAAATTATAACAAAAGAGAGAGAGAAATTAAATAGAAGTTCCTATAACTTCTTATATTTATAGAGTAATTACGATTATGGTTTATACAAATAGGGCAGGTCACTTATTGTGAAACCTGAAGAGAAAAATTAAGAAGAAGTTTCTAGGACTTCTATGTTTAAACAGGATCACGAGGAAAAATGGGGCAGGTTACCCTTTCGTGAAACTTAGAGAGAAAAGTTAAGCCACTCACGTGTGAGTAGAAATAATTGAATTCCCCAGTAAAAAGCGAGAAACAATATACTCTACAATGTGTACTAGCCACAAAATTTTACAGAGTTAAGTTATGATAAACGGAACAAAGATGGGAGGACACTTGCTATCAAATGACACCTCATTGCAATAGCTAAATTTAGGAATTAACCTAATTTGTTAGTGAAGGGTGGTTGTGGAAGAGGAAATAGGAACTTTTAGGAGAAAGTTCTTGGCAGAATTTATTTTTCTCGGACGAGCGCGACGCGGATTAAAAGTTGAAAGAACACTGTTTTCGCTATAGTCTATTGACGTGGTTGAAAAGTTCACTATTGTAGCACAGAAAGTTTACAGAAAGGGAAGTTATTGCAGTTATGTAAATAACTAGTTGAACTTTGGTTTGATAGAGTCTATTGCGTTGAAAAATTTGTAAGTTATAGTTGAATGCAGCGGACAATTTCCCACGAAGGAAGACAACTTAGGTGTTGATCTGCGGTTCATAAAGAAAATTCCTTAGTTCGAAAAAGGATTTCCATATGTGAGTGGAAAATACTCGAAGGTTTAGTTTATAGATGAATTGTTTGGCGTGGAAAATTCCAGAACTATCATAACGGTTGAATTGGGCAAATAAAGTCCAGCGGTGGAAAAAGCTAAGTTTTCTATAGACAGTGGGTAATTTAATGATGTCCCACGTTGTGAGAAAATATCTCAGTTAATAAGTATAAGAATTGCTGCTTCATTTTATAAGATCATCTTAGATAGACAAAGCCCAACATCGAAAATCCCGCGAAGATGGATATTGCCCCACATTTCGCAATTTTACACTGTCTATAAAATGGTGGTTAAAAAGCATATAGCTATTTAAAAGCAATTAAAATGTGTTGAAGAACGTTGAAGTAGTACTTAGATCATTTCTGTTGAACGGCGATTCTCCTGGTGACCGTTGGTCTGGAATTCACAACATGGCGACTAATTTAAAATATGTATCTCTAGGAGAGGAGACGAGCCTCAGTTAGGCTCAAACTGTAAGCTTTGACGTCCGAAGCACTAGTGAGGGTGAGAGCAGTTGCTCTCGGCACGGAGACGAGAAGTCAAGTGAGCGAGCGTAATGACGCGCCGAATGAATAGAGCGACAACGCACACGTCAGAGGTACGCGGGCGGGGAGAGGGGGAAGTGAGCGGATAAGGGAGGAAACAGCGGAATTTACACAAGCATAGAAAACATTGTAAAATAAAAATTCTTCTTGGAGCGGTGTCTTCACGTAGTTGTTGGTTGGAGAAGAACACGGCGCCTGGCGGATTGATGGCGAAGTCTTCATGGCTTGAAGCGATTGATGTTTAGAGGGCAGCTGCCAGACGCTGCCAAGTTGGTTTTGAAAAATATGCGCTTCTGTAACAGACTTACACCGCAAATGAACAAATATACGGGGCAAACAGGATGTAAGAGTTCGATGTTGGTATTTGCGGGTAGGAAATTTGAATAAATGAAATAATGTGAAATAATAAAGAGCAGTCAAAGTAAACTCTGCCTTCCCGTGTATTTCCAAAAATACACCAAGTTGGGGGACAACGGCAAAAACCAACAAGGAACAGGAACACGATATTAAAGATTGAAAGAAAGAATAACACTGAGAAAAAGGAGTCTTATAACATATCCATTTGTTATCAAGATCTTCCTTACCCTGACTCTTCCATTCCTTCCCGGGTAGCAATCGATCATTCCTCAGGAGATCCACGCTAGGGAGAGAAAGGAAAAAATGGGAGGTGCCTGTAAGGGACTGACCAAGGGTTAAGAAAAGTAAGTTATAAGAATTGTTGGAATGCGGGGTCAACGGGCGAGAATTAACAACGCCGTCAATCAAAATGTATCTAGTAGCTGAGAGAAACAAAGCTTCAATATAGATCGCAACAAGATGCGAAAGGAGAATTAACAAATGTAAACAAAGCGTATAGAAACAAGTACATCGATTAAGGATAATAATATACCAAGCAAAGAAACTATGCAAGTAGAAGGCAAGAACTCCTTAGGTAACAACAATCTAGTAGCCATAAACAATGACCTTAAGTTATAATGCGCACCAAAAGGGTTAACTAGAAAAGTACATAAATAAGCAAAAACCGTGACGTAACAAGAATATATATGAAGGTACATCGAATGTTACGACGTAACTTAGAGAGAAAAGTTAAGCCACTCACGTGTGAGTAGAAATAATTGAATTCCCCAGTAAAAAGGGAGAAACCATATACATGGGTTGGTTTTTTAGTTTTGGCACCTTAGTTATATCTGGATTAATAACTCACATAGATGGTTCCAAGTTTCACAGGCCCTCGATGTAGTCCCCATCGTTGCGTACAACGTGTTCCCAGCGATGCGGAAGTCGTTGGATCCCGTTGGCACTGCCCAATCTATTGATGGTACGAAGAGAGCGCTCGGCAGCCTGCTTAACGTCTTCAATGGTACGGAAGCGCTCCTCGCGCATTGTCATCTTCATCTTCGGGATGAGATCATAGTCGCAGGGACTGATGTCGGGAGAATATGGGGGGAGGGGGGAGTATAGAGGACCTCCCAGCCCTAGCGATCCAACAATGCTGACACAACACCTGCTGTGTGTGCTCTAGCATTGTCATGCAGAACGATGGGCGGTGTAACCATGTGGTGGCGCCGTTTCCTTCTCAGAGCTCCTCGGAGATGGTCTTGCAGAAGCGAACAATAGTACGCCGCATTAACGGTTTGCCCTCGGGGAACAGTATGGTGAAAGATCACACCATCCCAATCATAGGCAAGAATCAACATTACCTTCACATTGGTGGGGGTTAGTCGAACTGTTTGCTTCCGTGGTGATCCGTGGTGCCGCCACTCGTTCGATTGGCGTTTTAACTGTGGCTCATAAGATCTGGCCCACGTCTCGTCAATGGTTATGATACGCCGTAAGAAGACCTCTCTTTCGCGCTCATAACGCTGCAAGTGCATACGACAAGGGTCATATCGCAGCCATTTGTGCATGTCGGTTAAGTCATGCGGAACCCATTTGGACGCAATCTTCCTCATTTTCAGTAAGTCCTTCAGGATGCGGAGGACAGTTGAATGCGCCAGTCCGGTATCTTGCTCTAATTGACGAATCGTTACGTTCCGATCCACCTCTACTAACGCGGACACCATCTGTACATTGTCATCACTTACTGGTGGGTGACCAGATCGAGGCATGTGCTCCACACGTTCGCGCCCATCTCGAAAGGATGCAACCCATCTTCCTACCGTTCTGAACGGTAACGCAGCTGCACCGCACGCTTCCTGCAATCCTCGGTGACACTGTTTAGCACTGTGACCCCTAGCACACTGAATTTTTATCCACGTTCTCTGCTCCTGCTTGAAAACTTTGCGACTGTCTTTCGCGAGCGCTGGTCGCACACTACTCATCTAACAGGCGCGACTGCGCGCGAGCGGTGGTGAGGACGGGCGAGGTCATGTGCTCTGAGGGAGAGGATGCAGGGCAGCAACCGTCGGTAAAAGTGGCAGCACCCAACATTGTTGCAACTTGGCACTGAAGCATTGGTGCCAAAACTAAAAAAACAACCCATGTACTTTAAAATGTGTACTAGACACAAAATTTTACAGAGTTAAGTTATGATAAACGGAACAAAGATGGGAGGACACTTGCTATCAAATGACACCTCATTGCAACAGGCCTAAATTTAAGAATTAACCTAATTTGTTAGTAAAGGGTGGTTGTGGAAGAGGAAATAGGAACTTTTTGGAGAAAGTTCTTGGCCGTATTTATTTTTCTCGGACGATTGCGACGCGGATTAAAAGTTGAACGAGCACTGTTTTCGCTATAGTCTATTGACGTGGTTGAAAAGTTCACTATTGTAGCACAGAACGTTTATAGAAAGGAAAGTTATTGCAGTTATGTAAATAACCAGTTGAATTTTGGTTTGAGAGAGTCTATTGCGTTGAAAAATTTGTAGGTTATAGTTGAATGCAGCGGACAATTCCCCACGAAGCAAGACAAATTAGGTGTTGATCAGCGGTTCATAAAGAACATTCCTTAGTCCGAAAAAGGATTTCCATATGTGAGTGGAAAATACTCGAAGGTTTAGCTTATAGATGAATTGTTTGGCGTGGAAAATTCCAGAACAATCATAACGGTTGAATTGGGCAAATAAAGTCCAGCGGTGGAAAAAGCTAAGTTTTCTATAGACAGTGGGTAATTTAATGATGTCCCACGTTGTGAGAAAATATCTCAGTTAATAAGTATAAGAAATGCTGCTTCATTTTATAAGATCAGCATAGATAGACAAAGTCCAACATCGAAAATCCCGCGAAGATGGTCATTGCCCCACATTTCGCAATTTCACACTGTCTATAAAATGGTGGTTAAAAAGCGTATAGCTATTTAAAAGCAATTAAAATGTGTTGAAGAACGTTGAAGTAGTACTTAGCTCATTTCTGTCGAATGGCGATTCTCCTGGTGACCGTTGGTCTGGAATTCACAACATGGCAACTAATTTAAGATATGTATCTCTAGGAGTGGAGACGAGCCTTAGTTAGGCTCAAACTGTAAGCTTTGACGTCCGAAGCACTAGTGAGGGTGAGAGCAGTTGCTCTCGGCACGGAGACGAGAAGTCAAGTGAGCGAGCGTAATGACGCGCCGAATTAATAGAGCGACAACGCACACGTCAGAGGTACGCGGGCGGGGAGAGGGGGAAGCGAGCGGATAAGGGGAGGAAACAGCGGAGTTTACACAAGCATAGAAAACATTGTAAAATAAAAATTCTTCTTGGAGCGGTGTCTTCACGTAGTTGTTGGTTGGAGAACACGACGCCTGACGGATTGATGGCGAAGTCTTCATGGCTTGAAGCGATTGATGTTTAGAGGGCAGCTGCCAGACGCTGCCAAGCTGGTTCCGAAGAATAAGCGCTTCTGTAACCGACTTACACCGCAAATGAACAAATATACGGGGCAAACAGGATGTAAGAGTTCGATGTTGGTACTTGCGGGGAGGAAATTTGAATAAATGAAATAATGTGAAATAATAAAGAGCAGTCAAAGTAAATTCTTCCTTCCCTTGTATTTCCAAAAATACACCAAAGCGCGGTCGTCCGTCAACTATGCCTGGATCGGCGCTGTCTCCTCGAGTGGTCTAATCACCGCACTCGGCTATACTTCCTCAGGATGAACACTCCTGGTAATACGTCTGCCTTCGACGACTTCTTTAGGCGTAAGAACGCTCTCTCTGAGCTCCCCTTCGCTAACTCGTATTAATTCCGGCGCCATTTTATCTCCCGCAAAAATAAAAGTGCGTTCTTGAATATAGCTTATTACAGTGTACTTCTCCCTTCAATCGATTTTCAAAGAACTGATAAATTCTCTCGTAATTTTCTTCAGTAGGCTATTCCAATTATTAAAAAGTCCTTCTTGGGGCTTAAATGCAATAGTTAATAACATTAACTAGGCCATGGTGATATTCTCTTCCATAAAACCTCGTCTCATTGGCTGTCAACTAATCTCCAATGATATATTTTATAACAATTATATATCATTAATTCGCGGTAACATCCTTGTTGCTACGCGAGGTTTCCTCCTTGCTAGGCCCTTTCGAGCGTCACAAATCACGTGATCTCGCTTCCCCCTTGCCTGAGCTTGTTAACAAAACTCGTTTACGACTCAATCCAGCGTCAATCTTTACACGTTACATTTTAACGTGAGGCTCGAAAAATATCATCATATTTGTCCTAAAACATTCAAATTTCGGATGCAGTACGTTATAGATTTTTGCATTTTATAGTTTCAAGATGGGGATTGAAGAAATTACTTAGTGAAAGTTCTTGTGACAACCGTTAAGAGCTGTATCCCATTTAAGACTCCCTGTTTACTAAGTGGCGTTGTACTTTCGCTATTGGATCCCGAGTAATTGATTTTAATGTTAGAAAAGTAGGTCAATCCACCATCTTGATCGTATGGAGTTGTTGATCTTGTGCTTTCTTGAAAGGAAGCCATGTATGTCGGACTACCAATGTACTGCGTTTCATCATTGTTACAATAGTTAAGAGATTATCGATATTAGTCTTATATGGCAACTGCGTGCTGTATGAAGTTGGATAGTTTTATGGCCAATGCTTCCGAGGTCTCTTGTGTGATCTCTCACCAAGTTTCGTCTTAAATCCACAATTGCATGTTGAGTTATTAATTTTAATGTTTTAGTACTAACTTACGCCCAGTCGCCATTTTACATGTATGGAGAAGCTATTATTTTGCTTAGAGAATACAAAGTCACATAAACGGTTCTACTTAATTTTTCATTTTCGTTATTGTAGTTCTAATATATAGAGTTATTTATTTTGTATGTGCTCTAACTTCAAGATGGCCGTTGCGCACTATATTAGAATCATGCACAACATTGGAAATCTATACTGTATACAGGGGTGGAAGGTAACACATACACAAAAATACATGTGCTAATAGATATTGGTGAGTAGATTAAAATGGTAACAGTTATGTGTCTGCAGCTTGTACCGTTCACGAGAAAATCGTATTTGCTGAAGTGCAACACTGCGGTTTCCTCAGTAGCGCATGCAGGTAGCTTGCTCAGTCCGACTGTGCTACTCCCAAGGTCATGCGCAGGATGTAATTATGAGCTTGTAGTTTTACGTGCTCGTCAAGCTCGTGATCATGAGCCACGGGACCTCCATTTTATGTGGAATCCGAACCACAGGATGTGATATTTCGCTTAGAAATTCTCATATGCATTTACCGGGAATCCTACCTTGGTGAGAGGCAATCAGCTTGACCACTGCACCATCACGCCCTTTGGAGGTAATGTATACATTGTGAACTCTCCGCTTAGCAGGGGAATTACGTAATGCCTTAAGCGTGTTGTGTGACCATTGCAGAGTGTAACTTAACGCTTTATTTTAAGTGCAGTAGTATTATTGTTATTTCATTCAGAGCCTTGAGACATCGTTGTCAACAGCCTCGTGTTAGTCTACTGATGTCTGATATCCTGTGTTACTGTGGTGTCTGTAATCGTGTGTTTATTTGTTATTAGGGTTATGATGGGGATGGCAGTGGCCGTGGCTTGAATAAAGGTAACATCAAGGCATTCACTTGGAGTACAGTATATGCGGGAAACCACGGAAAACTTCTTTCAGGATGGCTGAGAGCGAGACTCGAACCCACTTCTCTACTCACTTGTCCCCATGAGGCAAAGTATACCCCGATACAGTCCTCATACCAAGAAATTATAAAACGTAATGACTGCAATGTAACTATTCCATGCAATGACATGACAAGTAACGTGGTTTCTTCCAATGATAATACCACAATGAATACAAAGACAGGTGGATTAGAGAAACACAGGCTATCAGACAAATTTGAAGACCTAACAAGGGAACTTTCCATACGGTCATATTGAAACCGACAATAATATTTCGTAGAGATGATGAGGAAACCATAAATTGGCCATGTACAAAAAATTAGCTGCCATTTCGAACTGGAAGGTATCGAAATCTTGATACAAAATCCGCGTGACAACGCAACTACTGGACAACCCTTGCATCTTGTTGGCTCGTGCCGCGCACAGCGGAGTGGAGTTGCAGTTGTGCTGGAGAGAGCGAGAACGAACTGGCAGGCTACCACGCGCCAAGGACACTTCATTGTTAGGGAACGAATGTGAAACATAAATGAGGTTCGTTAATCGCATGATAAAAACAGAAATATTTTTTGGCACCATGCACAACGAATATGTATTTTGAGGCCACATTGTTCTTCACAGTTTTCCTTACTTATTTGAAGGCAATATTTCGCAGGCACTTCGAACTCGGGAGGTCTCTGCGTTGTGTAATTGGCTGCGAACCACGAATATTTAACCATGTCCTTGAACCGCGGGGAAGAAAATTGAAAATGAATGAAGGATTGCATTTTCAGTACGCTGTTTCTCTGATATACATCAAACTGAACGTCTTCACAAGCCGACACAATGTCTGTTAAACGGCGATACAAAGCTTTCCATTGCCGGAAGAAAAACTTATCCAAGGGCTGTATTTTCCCTGTAGTTCCGGGAAGAATCTGGATAATTTCTATACCGTTGCCTGAAGGTATGTCTTCAAGACATCTTTTATCACTATAAGTAGTCCAGGAATCTAACAGTAGCAAAGGTCGAACATCAATTCCGCTCGACTTTCCTTAATTCCGCTCGGTCCTCCAAGGGACCCAAAAATAAGTTCCTCAACTCCGCTCAGGCTTTGACAAGGGGTCGGCAAAGGGGTTATCCCCAATGACGTAAACAAATGTTATAACCCTCCTGCTCGCATACCAAGGGCCGGGTCAAACACCTTCTGCAGCGCATGAGCGAAATAGTCGTGTGAGGAAAGAATTCATTGAAAACAAGCTCATGCAGTACGACAACCAAGCAATGAGTAGATTAGATCTTGTGAAGTGTGTTTCTCACAAAATATTTAGGGGATGAAAAGAGTTTCACCTAATGTTTCTTGTATAGTTTGAAATGAATTTATGTGATTTTAAGATGCTGATTTTTCTTATTTTATTAAATTTTCTGCCCATATTTTTATTTAACTACAGTGATTAATATCTAGCTCTTTATGTATTATGTTTATATCTGATTTAATGAATGAGCGGACTTGACTTCAGAGCGTTTGACCGATGACGTGATGGTGTTTGCAAGACATTGTTGTGCCATTGGTCAACCGCTCTGATGTCAAGTCCGCTCATTCGTTAAATCAGGTATAAAGTGTTTGGCACATTATAACTTATATGGCAGAAGATACAAGTGATTTAAAATTAATCATGATATTCTTTTAAATAAGTCTGCCAAGTTTTCTATTTTTTTTCTACAAATTTTATACATTGTTTTTAACATGTGCATAATTAAATATTTGTATGTTTTTAAACTAGCCAGACATTATTAAATTAAATGTAGATAATAATAGGTTTATCATTTGTACCTAAAAGATACTTTCGATATCACCTGCAGGTGCTGAAAATACTATTTTCCAGGCTAGAACGGAAAAATCAGCTGCATTCAAGAATTCGCTCATGCGCTGCATAAGGTGTTTGACCCGGCCCTTGGTATGCGTTTACGTCATTGGGGATAACCCCTTTGCCGATCCCTTGTCAAAGCCTGAGCGGAGTTGAGGAACTTATTTTTGGGTCCCTTGGAGGACCGAGTGGAATTGAGGTAACCCTGGCTACTTGACTGGAATTCCCGAGCGGAATTGATGCCCGCCCGTAGCAAACACTTCTCTTCCGCAAATGGGAAAAACGATTCTTTAAACCATTATTTTAATTCCTTTTTCCCCATTTTTCCTGATTTTGTGGCTGTTACAATTATATTTCTGGCATGAAACATTTCTTTGGAAACTCTCGGGCTGAAAGTTTCAGTTGCCTCCTGTACTACAATGAATAATTTCGGGAAAAGTGTATCGGCCATACTAATTGTAGGCATAATTGTGTACAAATGGGTGAGTGCATGAACTGATTGAGCAACTGTTTCTGTATGTTTCTCACCAACAAACCACAGCGTCCTTTTCTCTTCCATTTCGCGCACGAAACCACTCTGATCTATATTGTATATTGAAGCAGGGGTGTAATCTAAAAATCGCCCTGTAGCAGCTTCTACAAATTTCTTTGCGACTTGATCCTTTTTGTCTTCTTCTTGCAGATACGTGCGGGATACAAATTTCGTGAGTTTTTCTACTTTTTTTCCTGCACTTTTTCTTAAAATACTCAACCAACTAGTACAAGCGCTGAAATTAGTTCGCCCTATTGAAATCTCTCGTGAAATTGCCAAGGCCCACAGTCGCAGGTCTTCATCGCATACATTCGACTTCAGCCTTCTTGCTCCTGCAAAGCGAGCACAGAGCGCTCAAGGTTACGCGCACGCTTCTGCTGGTCACCAGGGCTGTCCACGTCGAGCTATATGCTAGCACGTGCAATCCTATTAGAAATCTCCGTGCCGATTTCAGGACCTTCCAGTTCGAAATGGCAGCTAATTTTTTGAACGGGTACATCGCTAATTTATGGTTTCCTCATCATCTCTACGAAATATCATTGTCGGTTTCGATATGACCGTATGGACAGTTCCCTTGTGAGAACAATAAGTGGGTTATCGACCAAATGGGTAGGCCTACTTTTCAGGAGATGAAAAACAAGAATCTTATTCATTTTATTATTGGAGTGTATTCATTTCTGAACAGAATATTTAATTTGGAGCATCATTCAGAAATAACTACAAACTACAAACAAACCTCAGAAATGAGTAAATGAAAATAAGGCTACATTTTGCTCTGCGCTAAGAACAATAAGTGGGTTATTGACAAACAGTCTTCAGCACTAAGTAACACTCATGAATTTCAGCAACATTGTTATTGGTAAAATAAAACAAACTAACACATGTAATTATATTATATTACGTCTAATAGAACTGGTGTGTGTACTGAATGTTCTCCTTTATTAGATTACTAGCAGTAGTGCCCGGCTTCGCCCGGTGGATTTATTTGTTTTATGGATGATAATGAATACTACTACAGAACTGGCACATGATACTTAAACTAACAGAAATATATATAATATAACGTTTTGTGGTGGTGGTGGTAGTGCGAGTGATAAGTAGTACAGTATAATGGACGTAACATCCAGGTCTTTTTCCCGTAATGATAATAATGAACACGGAAACGGCTATTTACTAATTACTAACTACAGAACTGACACATGTAATATAAAAGCGAATTGAAAAATATGATTAGAAAGAGGAGTAAGTGAAATAAAAGACACTGCCTAGGGCCTATGTCTTATTGGCTGTTAGAAATGTAGAGACCAACAGTGTCGTCATTTTTGCCACATAGCGCCATAGAAAAATAAGCAGAGCACTTTGGAAAACTTCGGCTGTCCCGAGCTCCTGAGGTAGCAATAGTGTCATTTATCGCCACCTAGCGCTCAAGGATGATCGGAATAAACGAGAGTAAATTTGAAAGCACCAACGCTTACTGCATTTGATAACCTCAATGTACTTCACCAACACCATCGCACTTATACAGAAGCATAATATTTTCATTATGATAACTGTTTTAAGGGGCCTAAGAAATCTTTTTGCACTAATTTCTCCCCGTGACTACAATTTATAAGCAGCGCAAGATGTAACTATTTTTGCAATTCTGCACCAGAACACGGGTAGGGACGGCAAGATGCAGCCCACATTGCCAGCCAACAATAGACTTATTAAAATATTCTTACAGTTACATTACTACGGGCATGAATGGTTTTAGGCCCTTAGAACGTGGTTTTCAAGTTCCTCTTGTCTGTTATTCTAAATGTAGGGAATGGAGAAGGTTTCCAAAATATCAGCAGGGTTTCAAAGGGTATGTAAAATTTGGTGCAATTAGGTGAAACGGTGCAGATTTGAACTAAAGGGCCTAAATGCAGGGAATGGAGTGGTCAGTCCGTTATTTAAAGTGGGCAGTGTTACCCACTGGTTTCCAAAGGATAGGCCTAAGTAGCCTATGTAAAATTTGGTTCAATTCAGTGAAACGGTGTGGATTTGTGCCAAAGGGCCTAAATGAAGGGAATGGAGTGGTCTGCGCGAAATTTCAAGTAGACAGTGTTACTCGTAGAGTTCCGAAGTGTAAGTACATAGGGTTTGGTTCAGATCGGTGAAACGATGTAGATTTGTGCCCAAGGGCTTAAATGCAGGGAATGGAGTGATCTGTCTGGTGTATTCCTTGGAATACACGTTCAGTTAGAGTTAGCAATTGCTGCTCTTTGCTTTATTTCTTTCGTTAATTCTCTCTTTCCCTTCTCGCAGACACCAACAGTGATCCCGTTGTATTTCTTCTTTCTTTCGAGCAGGAATTTATTGTGTTTTTGAGTTTGTTTCAGTTGCTTATTCTGTGGAAAATTGACTGGCTCAACATGCGGCAACCCACCGAAGTTCTTCGGATGCATCGAGTCAAGAGGACTTACACACCACTCCACCAGACTTCGCCGCTGTCGTCAGCTAACATCTCCTTGAAGACCCTACCTCACGAAGAAAATTTATTTTGTAAAGGGTTTTTATTTTTTAATGTTTCCCACTCTGCTATATGTTCCTTTGTTCTTTCCCCCCACCTCTCCTCCCGTTCGTTAATGCTCTCCGTGGCTCGTTTTTCACCTCCTCACTTCTTATCGAGTCGTCAACGTGTGAGTTCGGCCTTTTTCAGAGGCTACCTCCTCTCAACCGAGGTACAAATTCAAATCGCCGCCATGTTGTGGTATTGGATGTAACCTAACGGCTACCAGGAGCCATCAACCTTCAGCGGCTATGAAAAAGTTAATTATAAATCTTCAATCATTTAAAACACCTTTTAATGTTTCTAATCCATGCTGAATGCTTCTAATGAAAATTTATAGACAGTGTGGGGAATTACGCACAATTGTGCAATAACCGTCTTCGTGGGATTTTCTTTGTTATGCTTTAGCTAACCAAGCTTGCTTTAAAACATTAAATTTAGTACTTCTTGTACGTAATAAAGGGGATACCTTCCCTACACCGTGGGATTTCTGCTAATATTAATAGCTGCCTATAAACTTAACCTTTTCCACCGTAGTATTTCTCACGCCCTATTCAACTTTCATCACAGATCTGGAAATTTCCATTTAAAACAAGCTTTCAACCGTCAAAACCTATTCTAAATTCAAAAACTTTCTAACGCAATAAACCTACTTAAGTCAAACTCAGGAATTCATAAACTACATTCTCAAGACTACATACTGCTAAAACTTGTCAAAGTGCAATTGAACGAACTTACATATACTACAATAGTGAAAGTTTACAATCTATCAACAACTATCAGTGCTTCGAATGTGTGTGTGTGTGCTAACTTCAACCGCGTCGCGTTCGTTAGAGCAATAAATTGGCCAGAACTATAAATCCCTGTTTTCTTTTCCCCAAATACCTTTTACTAAGAAATTTAAGTTAATCTAAATATCTAGTTACTACTCTACGAGGCCTCGCCCAAATTTTGGCGCCCTCCCATTTTTTCTCCATGTACCACTTATTCACTCTGTAAAAATAACTGTGGCTAGAGTCCACGTTTTACAACGTAATTTTTCCTGTTGTGATCAGGAAACTCTAATTTTCTAATTGTTAAACTTTTGTACCTGATATATATTTTGCTCCAGGCTTCGTTAATACAACCTGACCCTTTTGAATGTAAATTTTATTAACCTCTGTTTAAATAATAGCGGTAACCTCCGCTTGTAATTCTCCCTTTTCCTCCTGCTACGATCAGGAATTTAATCTATTTGTTTATAGCCTTTTCGCTTGTATCCTACCTAACTAATTTATCAAAGTTATAATTACTTTACAATTGTCATTACAAACTTTAAATTTCTTAATTTTAAGCACATCTTGAAACCTTTGTACAGGTTTAATGCTCGTAATAGGTTCGGAACCATTTAAATTGTTTAGAATTATTTGTCAATTGTAAATGTCCAAATATTAGGTCTTAGACCTCGAAATTTGTAAACAAACAACAAAACAAAAGTTGTTCTTAACTCAAAATAAGATTCTAAATCTAATAATAGTTAATTTTTCCAAATTCTATCAACTTTTAAATAAATAATATGTTGTTTTGTTGCTATCTCTATTACTAGAACAAAGGTTCTCTGATTCTTCACCCAAAATTATTTCCTATTTCAAAATAAAAAAGGCAATCACTGAATCAATCGAAACTTCAAATTACAACATTTGCAAAGTTTCTCTTAGCTGTCTCAGCTAATTCTAGGAAATCATTAAGGCAAGTACGGCTCGCTCCGCCAGCTTCCTATTTGTAGAGACTTCCTCTCTAACTTGTGTTTTACTCTTCAAAATTTTAGTTTTGTTTAAGTTAGGTCTGAGGGTTTCCTCCGTCCTAAGCTTTTAGTCGGCACCCTGCTGGGTAAAAGCTTAGGCTGCTTTAAGTGTAACAATTGGTATTCTTTAAAGATTCTCACTAATAACAGTAAAACATATTGCTAAAGGCACTAGAGTTGCTTTATCTCTTCCCACTCTGGGGGCATTCGGCTGTTCTGTCGTAGATCCAACAGTGTCCAGTAATAAAAATATTACGGCAAATTCAAATCCTTCCAGCATTTCAGAATGCTTAGTAAAATCTAACCCTTTTGAAGGGAAACCACATAAATCCACTTCCATATATCCTTGATTTTTAGCGTACTACCTATCCCCATAGTACCCAAATCCCAGCTCGGGAGAGAAAGAACACATAGCGATATCTTGCAGGTTACAGTAGCTCCCGCCGCTCTCTCTGCTGACGGTGACCGAGCTCCCTCTCATTTTAGTTACTTCACGGGCTCTGCCCAGCATAACTTGTCGTTAGATCACTATTTTCGTGTTTTTTTTTATTCTCTTCCTCTTTGCCAAAAATTGTTCCTACTCCTAAACCTACTTCATTTTTCCTCATCATCTTCCCTCAGGTAGTGTTGACACTCAGTATTAACCTACCAGTGTCCGAAATTTCATGTAGACAGTGTTACTCGTTGGGTTCCAAAGGGTAAGTATGTAAAATTTGGTTCAGATCGGTGAAACGGTGTAGATTTGTTCCAAAGGGCCTAAATGCAGGGAATGGAGTGGTCTGTCCGAAAATGAAAGTGGATGGTGTTACTCGTCGTGTTCCAGAGGATAAGTATGTACAATTCAGTTCAGATAGGTGAAACGGTGTATATTTGTGCCTAAGGTCCTAAATGCAGGAAAATTTAAAGTGGGCAGTGTTACCCGCAGGATTCCATACGGTAAGTATACAAATTTTGGTTCTGATCGGTGAAATAGTGTAGATTTGTGCCAAAGGGCCTAAATTCGGGGAATGGAGTGGTCTGTCCGAAATATAATGGGAACAGTGTTACTCGCAGGGTTCCAGAGGGTAACTGTACAAATTTTGGTTCCGATCGGTAAATCAATGTAGATTTGTGCCAAAGGGCCTAAACGCACGGAATGGAGTGGTCTGTCCAAAGTTTCAAGTGAACCGCGTTACCCGCAGGGTTCCAAAGGGTAAGCATACACATTTTGGTTCAGATCGGTGAAATTGCGTAGATTTGTGCCAAAGGGCCTAAATGTAGGGAATGGAGTGGTCTGTCCGAGATTATAAGGGGACAGTGTTACCCGCAGTGTTCCAAAGGGTAAGTATACAAATTTTGGTTCAGATGGGTGGAACTGTGCCAAAGGGCCTAATTGCAGGGAAAGGAGTGGTCTGTCCGAAATTTGAAGTGCACAGTGTTACCCGCTGGGTTCCAAAGTGTAACTATACCCATTTTGGTTCTGATTGGTGAAACGGTGTAGATTTGTGACAAAGGGCCTAAATGCAACGAATGGAGTGGTCTATCCGAAATTTCAAGTGGACAGTGTTGCCCGCGGGGTTCCAAAGGGTACGTGTACAAATTTTGGTTCAGATCGGTGAATTTGTGTAGATTTGTGCCAAAGGGCCTCAATGCAGGGAATGGAGGGGTCTGTCCAAGATTATAAGTGGACAGTGTTACTCGTAGGATTCCAAAGGGTAAGTAGTCTATACAAATTTTGGTTCAGATCGGTGAAACGGTGAAGATTTGTGCCAAAGGGCCTAAATGCAGGGAAAGGAGTGGTCTGTCTGAAATTAAAAATGGACAGTGTTACCCGCAGGGTTCCAAAGGATAACTATACACATTTTGGTTCAGATCGACGAAACGGTCTAGATTTGTGCCAAAGGGTCTAAATGCAGGGAACGGATTGGTCTGTCCGAAATTTCAAGTGGACAGTGTTACTCACAGGATTCCAAAGGGTAAGCATACGAATTTTGGTTCAGATCGGTGAAACGGTGTAGATTTGTGCCAAAGGGCCTAAATGCGGCGAATGGAGTGGTCTGTCCGAAATTTCAAGTGGACAGTGTTACCCGCAGGCTTCCACAGGGTAAGTATACAAATTTTGGTTCAGATCGGTGAATTGGTGTAGATGCAGGGAATGGAGTGGTCTGTCCAAGATTATAAGTGGACAGTGTTACTCGCAGGATTCCAAAGGGTAAGTATACAAATTTTGGTTCAGATCGGTGAAACGGTTTAGACTTGTGCCAATGGGCCTAAATGCAGGGAATGGAGTGGTCTGTCCGAAATTTCAAGTGGACAGTGTTACTCACAGGATTCCAAAGGGTAAGCATACGAATTTTTGTTCAGATAGGTGGAACGGTGTAGATTTGTATACATAACAGACCGACAGACAGACGGACGGACGGACGGACAGACAGACAGACAGACAGACAGACAGACAGACAAACTTTGTGCTTTATATATCTAGATATATAGATGTTTTCACTGGTGTGAATGTTCTTCCCATCTCCAACCTGCGCTTGTATTTCATATTTACTGTCATCAGCACTACGCTGGTAGTTAGGCCTACTGGATTCCTGATAGCAAGAATACATAAAAAAGTGAAAATGTGATTTTTGGTCGATAACTCAGATTGTACTCTGGTCTTCAATTAAATACACACCCAACTACATGGGTCAGATGCCCAAGATATCCCAAGTCCCTAAAATGAATTAACAACAACGGATTAGAGTACTTTGTTGTGAGTGACGCACTTGACCAGATCGATTGTGGAAACAATGGGCAATGTTACGAAGTGTGTTTCGTTTTTAATCTATGGCGACATACATGACGGTACAGGATTATCATTCCTTCAGATACTTAAGAGGCTACCTATTGCGAGCCATCACTGCCTAACGGTAAAATACAAGCTACAGACATGGCATTTGCGACATGGGAATCTACTAATCTGTTATCTCTTGTATTTCCGTGCATGAGTAACCTTCCATTCTCTATAGTGTACAGAACAATGGAGGATGTCGACAACGATCGGAACGTACGTTGTAATGAGTGATTACAATTGCAGCTTATTTTAGGGGCTGGGGCATCGTGATCATATAGCCCGTATATTTGGGTGTGCAGAATGTGTGTGATAACCTGTGATATTGTGTTGGTTGTATTAGTGCGTGTATTTGTAAATTGGGAAGGAGGCGGCCGTGGTCTTAAATAAGGAACCATCCCAACATTTGCCTGGAGTGGAAGTGAGAAACCATGGAAAACCACTTCCAGGATGGCTGAGGTGGGAATCGAACCCTCCTCTTCTCAGTTAGCCTCACGAGGCTGAGTGTAACCCGTTCCAGCCCTCACACCAGAATTAAAATTTCTTGGCAGAGCCGGGAATCGAATCCGAATCCCTGGGATGATATCCAACAACGCTAGAGGTGGTCGTGAAGCGATCGATAGCCCTCTGTGCATATGCTCTGTGACGGTTGCATGGACCATTGAATCGTCAGTAGCCCATCGATTGGTCCGAAGGATTCCGGGTTCGAATTCAGGCCGTGTCGTGGGAATTTTAATATCCTATGATTAAATCCCCTGGCTAGGGGACGGGGAGTTTGTGACGTTTTCATAAAAAGCAATAAAAAGAAATACCGAAAATAAAGTATACAGAAAAACAAAACAAGACAAGGAAAGCAAAAAGAGAAAGAAGTAATACGTACAATTAATAATAATGAAAAAGCGACATCATGCTCGTCTGTTAGATGGAGGATGTGGGTTCACTCCCGTTATCAATGTAACTTTCTTTAATCTGCTAATACGATAGATTCCAACGGCCCTGATTTTGGAAACCTACCCTCGATGAGCGTAACGTTGATGAAAATAAAAATCCACAGCCTGCTTCCAGTCGACCGACCGGGTCAGGGAATGGAATGAATGAAGCCCCAATCTAGCTGCGAAGATATGAACTGTGCCGGCTGCCGAAGCCTGTCGCACCCCCCTGGGGCAATGATTAAATGAATGATAGATGAAATGAAATGACAGTGGAGAGAGTTGCTTGAATTAAATTTGTGACAGGGAAAATCGGAGTACCCGGAGAAATACCTGTCTGCCTCCGCTTTGTCCAGCACAAATCGCACATGGAGTGACCAGGATTTGAACCACGGACCCAGCGGTGAGAGGCCAACGTGCTGCCGCCTAGCCACGGAGGCTCACAGCATAACGTTGATATAATCTGAAAATCTAGTTGACATGTAATAGCAACTAATGGAATCAATACTGGCAGCGATAACATTCATTAAATGGTTTGCTTTTCAATGTTAGAGTAAAAGTGATGGACAACTACTCCTGGAATAACTTTGCCCATACCTTTTATTCCTTCGGCGTTTTAAACGTGTCTTTCAATACAAAAGAAGCATCGACGAACAGCAACGGGTTATGTGATTGGTCGAAATAGAATTCTGGCGGTGTACGCTGGCTTCTCCGGCGTACGAACTTTGATGCCCACTGACGGGGAAGTGGAGAGCAAGATGGGGGCTCAGGGACTTCGATTCCCAGGCTTCTCAAATTTTCATTCTCTCTGTTTCTTCTTGCAACTTAAATGTAATCATTTTAGCACCCTAAAAATACAAATAAGCTGTGTGGAGTGCAGTGCACTGAGAACTAGTTGGCTTTTTATTTATGAACTAATCTGTAACCATTGCACGTATTTGAAATTATTGCCCAGTATTATGTATTTCTTTTCATAATGTCCAGATTCTAGAGCACTACAAAGATTTAATACTTGGGAGAGTTGCTCCTTTGAAAAGAGTCAATCACATCAACTGTAAAAGAAGGAAATAGTTTTTCTTGGTGGATGAGATGTTTAGAATCTTAAAATCCTTAAAAATGCTTAAACTTTAAGACATTTTTAAAATATTTGAGAATCCAACGTGCTGAATCTTTCCCATGTAAAACTGGAGAAATATATAATATTTTTCGTGTACTTTTAGCTATATTTTACCTAGTGGAAAAATTAAAAACAGTCAAGTTGTCCAGTTTTCCTTCCTCAGTAGCCTTGAGCCCTTCATGTCTCCCGGGCCCCAAGGCTACAGCTCCGCTCGTCGGGCCTGCCCACTGATTGAAACACAAACCACATTGAACCAACTCTTTGCATCAGTACGTAAATGATACTTAAATATGAAACAATGCAACTACTCGCCTGCTAATGTGGTCTTGGATTACGTATTGAGACTCCGGATCCAAAGGTCATGAGTTCAATTCCCGGGTCTGCTGAAATCTAATTATGGTCTGAGGGTTAGTGTAATTTATCACTCCACTAGAGTGGAGAGAACATAAGAAGGAGAGTGAGTGAGAGCGTTCTGCGGAGTGTGAGGGTTATTCACTGCAACTCTCTCTCTCTCTCTCTGCCCGTGCTATGCTCCTCACTTACTCAACTGTTCTCTTTTGACATTTGTCAACGCGCCACTAAATGTAGAAGAAACTGCCAACTGCGCCTATTGACTTGCAACTACGACTTACTTCCGCTTGTCCACTGCGTAGCAAGTATGTAGAGCCCTTCGAGCATGAATACAATAGAGTGCGCATTGCCACACTGCGTCTGTACTGTGACGTGAAACCAACATCTCGATCAGCTGACTAAAGGGAAAACAGAGCAACTCGTAATGGAAGGTGATAGGAGTAGGTGGGGAAATGACTTTTACTGAGGGTTTAAACACACATTTTCGTAATTTATACGACATTGGGAAATGCATCGCATGTTTCTTTACGTACCGGAAGGTAGCAAAGATTAAGCTTGTAATATATTTGGTGTTAAAAGTGGCTGTCGTATTCCGTAATATTCATACATCCAGGATCCCCTCTTGTAAATAATAAGAAATCCAATTCTGAATTAGGCCTACTGATTTTTGAACAGAATTGTGTTTGTGTAAAAAGTGGCTGTCGTGTTCCGTAATATTCATACATCTAGGATTCCCTCTTGTAAATATTAAGAAATCCAATTCTGAAATAGGCCTACTGATTTTTGAACAGAATTGTGTTTGTGTAAAACGTGGCTGTCGTGTTCCGTAATATTCATACATCAAGGATCCCCTCTTGTAAATATTAAGAAATCCAATTCTGAATTAGGCCTACTGATTTTTGAACAGAATTGTGTTTGTGCAAAAAGTGACTGTCGTGTTCCGTAATATTCATACATCTAGGATCCCCTCTTGTAAATATTAAGAAATCCAATTCTGAATTAGGCCTACTGATTTTTAAACAGAATTGTGTTTGTGTAAAAAGTGGCTGTCGTGTTCCGTAATATTCATACATCAAGGATCCCCTCTTGTAAATATTAAGAAAACCAATTCTGAATTAGGCCTACTGATTTTTGAACAGAATTGTGTTTGTGCAAAAAGTGACTGTCGTGTTCCGTAATATTCACACATCCTGGATCCCCTCTTGTAAATAATTAATAACAAATCCAACTCTGCATTAGGCCTACCGATTTCTGACCAGAATTGTGTTTTGTGTAGCTGGTCATTTTTGATCGTACGCCCGAGAGCTCCAAACAAGTTCAATCTATTACTACATTATTTCCAAATTTATTTTTCATCATTAGAAAATGTATTTTCGCCAATTTCAGTACATTACTTTACAAAATGTTATCGTACGATTAGCTCTTATTCAGCGTTACCTTCCACTTCAGTATTTTATGAAAGTAAACAACACATGGGCAAATGGAAATAAGGAAGTCTATTGATTTAGTAAGCGTTGCTTTTTAACAACTATGCATTACATTTGCTACAAAGGAAAACATTACAAGCAATGAACTGTTACCTTTTAAATTCCATTTTCCATGAATCATAGAAACCTTCGCAAAAATAACCCAGAACTTTGAAATTCTACGAAGAATTGACTAATTTAGGGCTGCATACATTTTAAGAAGAATCTGAAAATTTCCTCAACCAAACGCACTGTGCACACGTTTAATAAGATGACAAATATTACCTCAGCGTATTTATTATCGATACATCGTCACATCAGTAGCAAAACCTGCAATTTGACACTGAACATGATTGAAAAGGAAGGTTCTTTGATGTTGTGATTGTCCTAATTTTGCTTCATAGGCCTGTTCAGTGCAGTAAGGGATAGAGTAAATTTTAATAATTTGTAACAAATGCCAGCATTTACATGTTAAATTATTTGTCTTTCATGTTTCGGAGTTAAGAGGAAACGTAAAGAAATGCAGGTAGTGAAGTCAAGAATTTTAGGGTTATTTTACAATTTATTAACTTAGGCCTATCTATGGAAAGAAATGTCCGATCCTTTTCTATACGTCTCCTTACATCCATACGCTGCACAGTATTACACCATTCTGGCTTAGTACGGTAATGAATAGAATAGACCAATTCTATCATCACGTGTAGTATTTCAGTGCTCCAACCTGTCCGCAGTTCCCGGCAGTTCCCTTTAGTCAGCTGATCGAGATGTTGGTTTCACCAATGTGACGTCATCAGCCATCTAATGTATTTATGATCTAAGGTAGAGCCCGACACACCAGTCACTGCCGCGACATGATCGGGGAGGCGTGTCCACCGAACGGAGGCAGGGGTGGGACTGTCCTAGCTCGGCTGATCGCTATCAGAGAGCTATCGACGAAACGGTTCGTCACCAATTCTACCACGCGTTTGTGCTCATGACGAAACGGTTCGTCACCAATTCTACCACGCGGTGGTGCTAATGACGAAACGGTTCGTCACCAATTCTACCACGCGGGTGGTGTTATTAACGAACGGTTCGTCACCAATTCTACCACGTGGTGGTACTAATGACAATAAAGTTCGTCACCAATTCTACCACGCGGTGGTGCTAATGACAAAATCGCTACGCGCGCGCCCTTTTATTACCGCATTCCAGCTGTTTGAGGCGATATCATGTGAAAGTAGACTTATCTGCTCTTTGGTGATAGTCCATCGAACCATTTACTTTGCATTTTTAATCTCTATGGTGATGGGAATTACGCTCTTCATTTGTTCAAAGAGATGGAAACGTTTGACTTATGTTTGACTTCTGTGCGCTGTAATGGCTGACAACAGACTTTGTAGTAGTTCGAGCAGTGGCGATTCTAAACGTTTACCACACCCAGAAGGGGGCATATGGGATATATGCTGGTCACTTTCGTGACATTATACGCATTCTTTGTGTATATTTCCCTTTTCTTTTGACAGCCCATTTTTACTGTCCGTTTATTTTCGCTCCCGTAAAAGCTCCAAACAAGTGTTAATTAGTTCATTACTTTGTAATCAAATCAATTTATATAAACTCTCCTGTACTTTATTCTATGTTATTACCTCCGAGTGTTATAGGTGTTCACCTCTCACTTGTCAGCACAAATTTCATTACTGGCATGTGCCAGCCCAGTGCAGTCTCCCGGTGTCGACATACGTCACTGTGGCCTTCAAGCAACCAACAGCAAGCCTTCACTCTTGTCATGAGGTTCCGAGCTTCTAGAAACTTCTTGGCCACTTTAAAAGGTGCTGCTCCCTTCAGCGCTTCATCACATCGCTTGATCACGCACTTCTGATCATATCTGTGATCACTTCACTGATCAGCACTTCTAAGCTGCTCAGCGCACACGTTATTCTGATCGCACTTCTGATCAGAAATTCTTCGCAACGCTACACAACTGCCACGTCGTGTCACAATGATGGCATCACCGCTCTAGGCTTCAACCATAGCCGCTGTGCTATTTTTCGCCAGGTGTGATGTGCTTTGACAACGATCTTTATAACGCAGCTGTCAGCTGTTATTCTGCAAACAGAGTGGGACCTCTCGTCCGTAGACTTGAAGCCACGGCCGTCTCCCAGACTGCATCCACGGCTGTTTCCTGGACTGCGAAGGAACTACATACTTCGCCTGGACACTAAAGGTGTCTCGCCTTCATGGGAAGAACAAGAATGACAGTTTGGAATTTGTGTCTTATGGCATGCTTGCTCTGAGGCCACGGACGCCTCCTTCCAAAGTGGCACTTTCTCTACGCCACTCAACCAGCCTGGATATTTTATGGAGCTGGCTGCGCCAGCATTTCCTTCTAAAAAATAAGTCATCAGTTTCATGAACTTTTAATCACATCACATATATCTATCAATCAAATATAATATAATATAATATAAACCCAAATATGCGCGTTTCACCTGCGCAATAGGGAGGCGAGAAGGCAGCTAAACGTCACCTGGGAAGGTCACAATCTGAAACCCTGTGTTCATCCTAAATACTTAGGAGTAAAGCTGGATCGCACGCTAACCTATAAACAGCATTGCATGGACACCAAACGGAAGGTATGCACGAGGAACAACATCGTTCGGAAGCTCACTAACACCAGATGGGGAGCGCAGCCTAGTTTCCTGCGTACAACTGCCCTTGCACTGAGTTTCTCTGCTGCAGAATATGCTGCCCCAGTCTGGAGGAACTCTGCTCATACCAACCAGGTAGATGTTGCCCTCCATAAGACAGGCCGCATTGTGACAGGCTGTCTACGTCCAACTTCTGTCGATATGATCTTTCCGCTTATGGGAGTAGCACCTCCAGAAGTTAGAAGACAAGTAGCAGCAGAAGTAGAGAAGAAAAAGCAAGAAGCAGATCCAAGACATCCAAAGTATGGACATGATGTCCATCCACCTAGGCTAAAATCAAGAAAGAGCTTCCTCCAAACAACAATATCAATTCCTTCCTCAGCTGAAGCTCGCCGAATTGAACTTTGGAAAACAATATCACCGGGAGGATCGTGGGAAATGAAGGAGAAGCCGGCAGCTGGCTACCATCTACAATACGAATCTTGGAAGACGCTAAACAGACTGAGAACTGGTGTGAGTCGGTGCAAAAGCAATTTAATGAAGTGGGGATACAGTACTGAAGAACTTTGTAGATGTGGTGAAATACAAGACCCCGAGCACCCTTTGAATTGCAGCATGTTATCAAGACCATGTGCCATGCAGGACAATCTGAAACACTGTGTTCATCCTAAATACTTAGGAGTAAAGCTGGATCGCGCGCTAACCTATAAACAGCATTGCATGGTCACCAAACGGAAGGTTTGCACGAGGAACAACATCGTTCGGAAGCTCACAAACACCAGATGGGGAGCGCAGCCTAGTGTCCTGCGTACAACTGCCCTTGCTCTGAGTTTCTCTGCTGCAGAATATGCTGCCCCAGTCTGGAGGAACTCTGCTCATGCCAACCAGGTAGATGTTGCCCTCCATGAGACAGCCCGCATTGTGACAGGCTGTCTACGTCCAACTTCTGTCGATATGATCTTTCCGCTTATGGGAGTAGCACCTCCAGAAGTTAGAAGACAAGTAGCGGCAGAAGTAGAGAATAAAAGCAAGAAGCAGATCCAAGACATCCAATGTATGGAACTGTGCCATTCTAACAGTTGAGCAAGGGAGAAATGAAATTTAGTGTAATTTATATGTATATTTGTATGTGTTTTGGACTCGGATCAATAAATAAATCAAGATTAAATAAAAGATACTTTTTATAGGAGAGCATCTTATCATTAATATTAAAATACTCTATTTTTAAAGGGTTTAGGAATCGGACCCGGAAAAACTGGTCTATTTATATCTAGTAATTTTTTAAGCACTTATGTGCAGTTGGTATAATTTGTTGATAATTCAAAAACGTGTTTTTGCATTTATAGTAATAAAAAGTTGTTACCTAACTTTGGTTTCTGGTGATGAATTTCAAGCCCACTACCCCGCTCCGCCTTCATGTTAATTGTTCTCTCACGGTAACTATTTTGACTAGGTTCACGCCTGATGCGTTCTCCCGTATGGGGAAGTTTTAGGGCGAAACTTTCTCTCCATATGCAACCATACAGCAATTGGTTCTACTTCCTGTAGAACCTTTTTCCGCCTTGAACATAAAATCGCAATCAAATTGTTTCACTGACACACAAGTCACAGAGTATATTTGAGATACATGCCGCCAGAGCCCAGCAATATCCATTCGCACGAGGTAGCCTATATAATACAGTGGCAAAATTTGGTGGAAAGAGAGAGGAGGACTGTGAATGCTGAACTGGGAACTGCAACTAGTCTCTTACTCGTGTAATATTCCTGCACATAAACCGGGCTTGCAGAGGCAAAAGGGACTCATTGATCCATAATAAGAAATGCTTTAAGAAGTCAGCGATTCCATGACAACCTCAAGGTATTTTATTTGAAACAGTTTGTATCTTGATACGTCGAAAAATGCCACTCGAGACACGAACTTACGTTGAGGTTTATAAAGGAGAACGGATGATGCCACATTTATCCACGGTATAAATAAAGACAATAATTATGTCTGTGATCTTGACTCAAGGAGAGACCATCTTATCGACTTGTGCACTGCTCTGCAGTAACATGAGACACGCAATCCACTTGCGTCATTGGGATGTGTCATTATCGACGGCTGTAAGGTTCCTGGGGAATTGCTTCATTTGCTTGTTAGGGACACATTGGTCATGAGCTTCATATACTGCATAGTCCACGGCACCTTAAATAAGTTACTAACAATGTAACCTTACCATTTGTCCCCCATCCCTGCAAACAAGATAGATATGCTTTCTTACTTTTATATCGAAAACGGGTTGTAATCATTGTTACCACTCATGTTTCAAAGTTAACATGTTTGTAGACCATGTGCAAACGCTTACAAAGTAACTTGAAAGTTGTCAGCATGAGTTGTCTAGTCCATGGTTGCCAATCTTCACATCGTTAGTTAAATTACAACGCGTAACATAACCTATAAAATAACACATTGAAGAGCATTGATACATGCAGACTACGTATTATTGTTCAGGGCGCCAGGGAATGTTCTCCGCAGTTCATACACGCTGCTGCGAGAGATTACGTCACCAGTTACGTTGGCAGCACGGCTGTCGCTTGTATCGAAAAAACAAACAGTAAACTTTATACTCACCACAGCCATTCATAACATACCGTTGCACTCTTCCAATAATCTAACTATACGCACTGACGATTTCGACAGGCCATAGCCCACACATGTGGCCTTCACCCTATCAAGGACACTGTGCTGTCAACTAAACTGATGACGCAACCTCTCGCAGCTGCCCGTAGCCTTGCGGAGAACATTTCCTGGCGTCCTGTTGGCAACAGATGTCATTTACAATTGCCCTAGTGTTACGTTTTTGCAGTGAGATTCTGTGACGCTTACGAAAGTAAATAATATGTAGGCAAAGCGAAAACAACCGACAACTTGTTTCCAAACAATAAATTACTTTCTATTTAGAGGTTGAAGTAAGATGATGTTGTTGCTGTTTATTTTTCGGAGTGCTTTGCAACATCGTGGTCATATTGCCCCGTGTATTTGGGTGTGTGTGTGTGTGTGTGTGTGTGTGTGTAATTTGCCTGATAACCTGTGTTATTGTGATGGCTGTATTAGTGTGTGTATTTGTAAATTGGGGATAGGATTTGGAAGGAGGTGGCCGTGGCCTGAAGTTAGGAACGATCCCCGCATTTGCCTTAAGTAGAAGTGGGAAATTACAGAAAACCACTTCCAGGATGGCTGATGTGGAAATCGAACCCTCCTCTTCTCAGTTTTGCCTCATAAGGCTGAGTGTACCCCGTTCCATCCCTCACACCAAAATTAAAATTTATTTTCAGAGCTGGGAATCGAACCCGGTCCTCTGGGGCGACAAACAAGAATGCTAACCGCTACACCATAAGGTGGTGAAGTAAGATAACTCCCACTATAGGTCCACTAGTGTGTAAGAGAAGAACTGTCCGATGAGCTGTGTAATTGATATGGTGGTAGTGATCGTTGTTTTAAGGGTGGAACAGCGAGTTCATCAGCTCCTACGATTTGAATGATGATGATTACTACTTGAACTCTACTAAAATATGAAATAAAAAACAAATCAAATAAAAGAAATAAAGAAGAGGATAAATAAAAGCCCTTAACCCTAGAACGGGAGCGCTTATTGCAACGTTGTTATCGGTAGCTCATCGCATTGGCGACGACTACGATTCTAGAAACTGACAATAAATAACACTTATGTCAACTTTTATTACACTCTCCAGGCTAGCAGAATGGAGACGGTTTTTGAATAATTTTGTTTGATTTTTGTATAATTTTTGGGATTTGACTTACTTTAAAAGAAAAATTGAGCTGTTTTTCGCTAAGTTTGACTGATTGTGATTGTTTTCTTTTCGGATTTTGATTAATTTTTATTTCTTTTTTTTAACTTTATGAGATTTTTTGACTATTTTTGATTGTTTTGTATTTTGACCAATTTTTATTTTTTGTATATTTTAGATTTTAAGTATATTTTTCTCTTTTACTTCGAGCTTTATTGACAAAATTTTAATAATTTTGATTGTTTTTTTTTGCGCTTTTATGGATTTTGACTTTTTTTTTCTTTTTTTGATATTGACTAATTTGCTTTGTATATTAGGACTGCCAAACACTGGTGGGGATTGGACTAAAGGGAGAAGTGGGAGAATCAGAAGTGTGTCCCTTTTTGTCACCGGGACGAATGCTATCATTCAAGGGTTAACCCTCGAAAAATGAGGATTGAGGTACTTCGACAAATGTAGAGCCATGAAATGCAGATAGCAAAAGGGAAGAGTATGGGGGGTCTGTAATACGGTCACTGGAAAAAGGGGAGGGGGAAAGGACTCAGCTCAGGCAGACCTCTAGGTCATCAATAGCCGAGCTCACCAGCTGTAAGCCCTTGTCCAGTTTGCGTGGTGAAGCTATACACACCGTGCTCCCTTAATGCCTCTAACAATACCATCAAAAGGAGAGAGACCTGAGCCCTAAAACAACTAAGGTACTGCACCCGAATTCCGCATAGTCATAGCCTAGATCCGCTGAGATGGAAAAGGATTGTGGGGAGGTCGATACCCAGCCAGATAATCCAACACTACCCTACTAGGATAATGACTAGGAAACCCACGATACATACCGGCCATGCAACAACACTACCGATTAGTTACACATTTACTAGAAATAAAATACCTATAACATGATGGTAGGACGAGAATCTCGGATCTCGGGCGTGAACGGTGAAAGTTGAGACTACGTGAATTCTAGTAACTAATTCGCAGTATTATCGCATGTCGATTGCAAAATAAAAAGGTGATCAGATTTATAAAAAACCAACAGGCAAACAAAAAAATAGTGCCTGGGATTTATTACTAAAAATTACAAACAATAAACTCCGTATCACCAATAGAAATAAAAGCAAGTTAAAATAAAATAAATCACACGTCAGATAGTCCTTCCATCTGTGCTATAAATGTTCATAAACAATGTCAATTCAAAAATGTAAGTATTTAAGAAATTAATAAAATGTTTACGCATTTAATAATCACCCTGTGACTCTGTCACTGAAGCAGTCTGATCAGCATCAGCTGTTCAAGCATCAAAAATTAACTTAACAATAGAAAAACCCTGAATTATACCCATACGTGCGTAAAATGTGAATACATAAGATAATGATAATAATATTAATTAAATATAGTTGAAATATATACATTATATACACCTTTCTATGTTTAACACGGTATTAAAAATCCTATTCGCACTATCAGTCGCGATCTGACAGTCCTCTAGAGTCTCTGTTTTAAGAAAGACAGTTCTATGAACAATGTTTCACACAACGATAAATTTTCAGGTATCTCTGGTAACTTGTCATAATAAGTAAAGCTTGTATATCGAACACTGAAGTTAAATATAGCTTAGAATATGTCGAGTCAATGAATAAAATACAATAAGATAAAGAGCGATGCGAAACTACTTAAACACCTCAAAATATACTTCGTGGATATTATACTGATACTCTCTGACATGAACAATAAAAATATTAACCCTTATGTCAGTGCTTTTTACACATACTGTAACAATTCGTTGCTCCACATGGCAATACGTTTCCTTCTCTCGTAAATAGCGTCTGCTACGCTCCAAACATAACATACTTCTTTCTTTTCATTATTACCAACAGTCTTCATTACTCCGCACGGCATTACTTCAATAAGAAACCCATCTTGCTACAAACTTGTAGAAGAATCAGTGACATTACTAGATAAATACGCAATTGTATTCTACTGTTCAGAGTGCACTCCTAACCACATCTCACCTCTAAATTATTTAACCTCGTGCATTTTTAACAACAATAACATGTTTGTTCACTACAATTCACCTCACACAGTATTTCTTATTTCTTTCAATAGCGCTTTTCGTTCACATAGTTCCATAATAGACTGTTTTTCCACGTTACCATATATAAACAATACTAACTCGTACTTCGCTCGTCTTTACTAGTTAATAAATATAAATACATATCCTCACGCATCTGGTGTACATTTAAATGAATGAAATTATTCATATTTAAGCTGTTTTAAGACATACAAGACCTCAGGTAGACTAACAAATCTCCTGGTCTGCTGTCATTTCAGTTTAACAATGTTTCCAATGAAATTGTTAATAACTATAGGAATCATTTGACCTCAATTGTCACTAACATGATCCTATTTTATAGTGTACTTTCATAATAACAATAGTCCATGACTATATCATTGTCAAATAAATTGTATTCCGCAATTGGAATTTTATAACTTCCATATTGTTATAAATAAGTGTTCCAGTTATATTCTGACATAATAATGTTTGTTAAACAATGTTACAGCATTTTACAATAATGCTTTCTTTTATAATAAGGTAATATAATTATACAAATGTATTCTGTCGCTGTTACGCATTTGTAACTATCGATGACAATCTTAACGTTCATAATATTCTTACTATTGGAAAGTATTTCTAATGAAATATGTTACTATCGAAGCATTCCCTTCGAAATATATTACTATCGAAGCATTCCCTTATAAAACGAGTTTCGTTTGAAAGTGAGCATGTTAAAAATGATTCCTTCAAAAATATATAAGAAACAAAGTATCTAAGGTCAAAAATGAATGAAATTACGTCTGAAACGACACACGTAGACGTATCAAAGAATTACAGTAAATCTCTAAAATTTAGCTGCAATAAACATAGGATAAAGATAAGAATAGCTACAATGAAGTTGGTCACCCCTCAATAATAACAAATACTACTGCAAAACTACAGATCTTAGAGCATTCAGTTTTTCTACCTTTCTGATGGCTTCTGGTGTCGAGAATACCTTCATTAGATGAGCTCGATGTTAGGCTCGAACTGCTGGTGCGAGTCGTCTGCAATGGAAACGGGTTCCTGCCAAGCGTGTGCCAACCATATGATCGCTCCCCGGTCTGGATCGTGCTGCGAACACCTGCGAGACAGCTCGTCCTTCTCGGCTAACTGCAAGTCTTCTCTTTTCACGGTCAGCGACCTGGTATCTGGATCTCTTGGTCCAAACGACTGCATGCGTCCATCTTCTTCTCGTGTAGCAGATCGTCATCATCAATGTAGATCTGAATGGCCTGGGTTGACATCTCTTTCTGGTGGTAATGGACATCTTGCTTGTAGTATTGGAAGTCATCTCAGAATACTGCATGTTGTTAAGCAGTTGTAGATTTATCGATTCCCGGTCTTCTATATCACTCTGAATCTCCAATCCATGGTATAGACTAACCTCCTTCCATTAGTTTAGTTGCTCATAATAATCTTCTAAATAATAGTTGAATAAGTTTGTCCTCCCTGACTCAGGTTTATTACTGTCATCTTGACTGTGATAATGTACTGTAGAATGTTGAATGCTGCAATAATGTAGCTGTAGTAGGCAATGCTGCTGTTGATCGCTTCGCTGATGAATAATGCTATTGTGGTGAAGTCTTCTTCTAATGGTTTTGATACTGAATAAATGCTTTTCTCTTCTGTAGCTAGTGCATTTATATTTCACCGGCTTCTCGTATTTCTTCCTCGGCGAATGGTTGATCTCCAAACGGTCCTACTTCGTCTGTCGTGCGCACTTCTTTATCATGGTAATGCTCTGCTGGACGCGTGACTGAAAACGTCCGCTCAGTTCAAGAAGCTGAGTAAGAGTCCTGGCTTCCCTCTCCGCGATGGCGCGCGTGCCAAAACTAGCCTGCTCTGTTAGCCTCGCACGGATGCATTTTAATAGAAATATACTCATAGATTCTCTCCTAGCCAATAATTTATACTTCTATTTAACCAAATAAATTCCATATTGTATTCTACACCTGTGGAAGTGTTCATATCGCTTTATATAAGCCAAATTTATATAAAAGCGATTCCCACAAAATTTATTTGCCTCAATCTGATTGGCTGTTGAAATATCACGTTGAAGCTCCTGGATCTAGCCTCTTATCAGCGGGTCGTGTGCATAATTTGTTATTGTCGCCTTGACCAACCAAAACTGGTTTTCTGCTTGCTAACATGAAGCCTTGTTCAATTTCCAGCCTGGAATGATCTGACTCTTCCATAGTTAAAATCTCATTCACCGGAATATTTCCAAACAATTCCTTAAAATGCTCCAAAATTTTCCAAAATAGTTTCATTATGCATCATTCACTTCCCAAAATGCATATATAAATATTAAATTGTTTTAATTCCAAATTTCCAATTTTTCTCTCCCATGGTTCACAAGTCGGTTCGAACCTCGGCTCAGTCAAAGTCTTAAGCTGGGCTGAATTCGAGTTCAGTACCGTATCAGGAAAGAAAAAATCCCTTTCGGCACTCCGGAAGCAGGAGGTAGATTTCACCTGGCAAAGAAAATTAGCTCGAATTCACTAAATTTACTGTATACCTACGAATGTTCCACATGTAGCATACGAGAAGCCCCCATCTTCTTATAATTCCGAAAACACTTTGCTCATCCCTTGGCGTAAGGGCAGACCATATAAAAATTATTTCAGACAAAAGTTTTAGTTTTCGAGGACTTTAGTCCATTTTAAACGGTTTTTATATTGTGCCTATTAAAGGTGGTATGACTTTTTTTCTTCTTCAAAAACTAAATTTTTCCCACCCCTTTGGTCAATGGTTGGTGCTATCAAAAAGCGTTGCCGTGATAAGATTTTGGTACCTTACCCGAAGAATTAAATGAACTTTGAATGCATTCGAGTTTTCATATATTAAAAATGTTATAACGATGTTTCACTATTTCGAAAAAGTGAACCTCTCGGCCCAATTTCACCCATTAACGAACTCGACCGAGATTTTGATTGGTTATATTTTATACATAAGTCTGTAAGTGATTGGTACAAAATGGTGGCAGACTAGTTATCGTGTCGTACCTGTAGGTACATAAACTTTTGAACTGGCGGTGGTTTTGGGGTCTGGGGGATGTGAAACGCGAAGGTATGTCGACAATTTTTCGGAAGTTGCAACCTGGTACCCATTGCAATAGGTAGCTTTCTACTGAAATCTACAGTAGTCCTACCTAAAAGGCAAGGGCCAAAATAGGCATGTTAATGAAAGACACCCTAGACCTTGGATACGTTAATACCGCCGGGATGGGACATCACCTTCACATGTATATGAGGAATGTAACAACATGGTTCGTTCCATTAGTGGATTTGGATGGTTCTCTTCCGCAATCAACGTAGGATTTGACCGGGTGAGTTAGCCGTGGTCGTTACGGCGTGGCTGCAGGCAGTCGCTCACATCCGGGAGGCGAGGAGGTTCGAATCCCCCCACCGGCAACCTTGAAAATGGATTTTTGTGGTTTCACATCTTCCTTCCAGCCAAATGCCGGGGTTGGTCCCTGACTATAAGCCACAGCCGCTACCTTCCAATTCCTAGTCCTTACAATCACACTTTCCTCCCCAGACAACACGCCACACGCGACGGTACTTGTAGCTCACCCCATGGGTGTCCGCATAGAAGCAGCTACAAACTCTGGCGAGCCGAACATGTCCTCGGACACTCCCGGCACCAAAAGCCATACGCTAAAAAAACGTAGGATTTGTTTTCATTTCTCCGCACAAGAAGTTCCATTCCTTCGCCCAGTCTCGCAATATACGAGTATACACTGGTCTCCAAGATTAAAGCAACAATCTGCTATTTCTCCATCCTGTGGCTAATTCACGATATAATCAAACTGTCAACAAATGTCCGTAGAAACGTGTTCTGCACGGAAGATGGCATTCCAGTCATCACACAACCATGCCGACGGTAACGTCAGTGCACCTGTCAAACGGGGTGGTGTTTACTGGGTAGCTCCATATCAACACTCACTGTGTACACATGCACAAAAGGTGCATTATTGCACAGAGAATACGTCTAGAAGTTCTTCTGTGGTGGAGGGCCATAGAAAGAATGGAAGCAGGACAGTCGCAAAGTGATCTACATTAGTTCGATGGCTTAATGTGAATCGTTCTGTTGTTTCTCGGATGTGGCGACATTTTGAAGAGACTGAAAATGTATCCCGAAGACCAGGGCAGGGCCGACCACGTGAGGCATCAGTACGAGATGACCGTTATTTGGCTGTAAGGGCACGACGGTATCGCCGTAGTACTGCACGGCAACTGGCATCTGACCTTGCAGTATCCACTGGAACAGGGGGTGCCAACCAGATAGGGATTATTTGGTACCTTCGGTGTAGTAGCGCGGCCAGCCATATGGAGTGCTGTATATCGCCTTGCCAACATATGCATGATACACGTTGTAATTAAATTGCAAACATATCACTATATTTAGTCAATAAATCTATCTATATATTGAACCCTTCAGAATAGCAGTGTTTTATGCAAGAATCTTAGATCAAGGGGTCGCGTTCAGTTCATAGTGTGGTGTTTACGTCCGCCAAACAACGTGCTTTTCTGAGGCAAGGGTTATAGGATAAAAACTATAATTAAGAAAGTAAGGAGACAAAACGTAAGATAATAACAAGATTTAATAACTAATTTGTGCATAAAAGAATAAAACAAACAAAAATAAACAAAATCCTCCCTGAATTTCCCCCTGACAGGAATATTTATCACTTTGAGGAGTCAGATGGATCTCCCCTTTTCTAATAAAATGTGGATCCAAGTTCCACTATCTTGCATATGAATTTATGTTCGCGTGGTGACTATCTACGAGAAATGAGTACTTGGATGATCATTCGTTCACAACGGGTTAACAGCCACAGTGCTCACGAACAATCATCTCGTAAATCAACTTTTATGGATATGGGCATAACATTAATAAAAATCCTTAAATCTAACTCTGACACACATATTACAACTCTACTATTTACAGGCATCTCTCTGAGACCCTTATTAGTGTGGTGACACACTTAACCAAATGAGCTGCCACAATGGCCAGATACTCAACAACAAGGAAAAACAGCGCCGCACGTGACTCCCGGGTCACTGACATGTAAAATAAACAAAGAATAAACCAACAACAACAAACAACCCGAGTGGTTAAGATTACTTTATATTAACAAAACTGCATGTTAAAGAAACGCTTCGAATATTATCGTGTTTCGTAGGCAACTCCCATTTATTTAAACAATTTTACCATTGATCAGTTTCTCACATTTATATTTATTTTCAAGTAATTGGGAGCCAGACGTGCACTCCACTAATGATGAGCTTGCTTGCGAAACTCAGCCAGCCCTTGTGACCACAACTCACCCTTTCCTCAATACCTGTCATGTCCCCCTTCCAGTGTATATAAATAGCCGACCAGCTGGACTGTTATCTCAAGGAATCAACAGCAACTAACATCTCCTCCAACTCAACATATGGTCAGACAATAATCACATATCCATAATTGTCCTCGCAAGGATACAATATGAATCTGGTACCAAGCTGACAGAAATCAGTCTCTGCTGAAATTCCCGCTTGTAATACCACAAAAATATATACTCACAATACACACATCTGGGACTGACATAACGCCTTTCACACGGGTCTGCTGAATTAGAGCTCGCAAACATTTAACACAATATTTAAAACATACGATAGAGCTGAATACTCTTCGTCACAAATTACATTGCTCCAAAAGGCAATAATCACACTGAATCTGATCAATAATAAATCTCAACAAAATTTAATTACCCTCCAATCTACTATATAATTATATTAATTCAGTCCTACTTCTGAAACACGACATATCTCCGAGAGACGTTTTTAACCGCACTTCGTAACATAGGCGAACACGGCCGTTCACATAGCTACGTTAGTTAACACAACACAAAGAAAAGAACCTTCCAAAAACTACAATTGTGCGAGCTGCTTCCAAACAAAAGTGAGTCAGATCAAAACTAAATATACTACATTAATCACACAAGCAAAGTATTTACAAAAATATGTCCCACAAACCATAAGTTAATTTAACAAATAATAAAATATTATTTTGTACTCATCTCTTTTTGTAGTCACCCGTCAAAGAACATCAGACGCCATTCCCCAACTGGATGGTTCTTTATCTCATATCAGCCATCTGGACGGAGTGTTGAGAATTCCAAACTTCCTCTGCATTCATCGATGTCATCACTGCGCTGATACAAAAATTAGGTTATTATACACTTTATGTCTGACTACTAAATTCGCTTGTTCAGGTACTAAATTCCCTGTCACTGTTCGTTGGTGAATTATCGACGATACTGCCCCTATAACTATAGTACTATGACTATCTATCACTGAATTTAACACTTTACAATGAATATCTTGTGTCCTCGACACACAAAAATACAAGTCTATCTCTTCAGACGAACAGAATCAAAGTCCTGTGTCCTCGACACACGGAATGAAGTCTACGTCCTCAGACGAACAGAATAATAATAAAGTCTACGTCCGTAGACGCACAGAATAAATATAATGTCTTGGCTCTTCGACACACTTATAAATGAACTGGCCCTTGGGTCTAGATGGAGGGGGATTTTATGTAAAAATTTCTCGAAATAATTGTGATACAGGAATGAAATACATATCACTGAACTCGTAATATTGCACAGGTCAAGAATATGCCCATTAATCCTAGAATCGATCGTAGAGATTTTGTCTAGGCGATTTCCCGCGTGAATGCTAGCCACCGCGTACCCCAGCCGGAGTTGGCGCGCAAGTAGGCATTCTCTTCTCATTGGTTCTCCATTTTCTGTAATTTGGCGGATTCTAGTAGATCTTGGCGTCTTGGGAGTGTCTATGTTCTTCATCAGCCATTCACGTTACTGCATCATATTTCTTCTAGGCGCGAATATCACAATGAACATACCAGAACCATGTCTCACCGCGCGTCGCTTCTAAAATTGAGGTAGCCACACCTGCCCCTGTGATACATAGCTATGCTATTTCTTTTCATAGCTCAAGTATTTAGCCTTTTGTTAAACTGTCGCAGGTATGTCCCTACTGTCTCCAACAAATGCTTGAAATTTCCTCATCACTGTCTGGCTACTTTCATGATGCTGGTTGAAATATTTATTAATTGAAGAAATAAAAAGTAGAATCATTTATCCAACATAGGGTAAAGGGTTCAATATATAAAGCTCAATGTTTGTCTGTCTGTCTGTCTGTCTGTCTGTCTGTTATGTATACAAATCCACACCGTTTCACCTATCTGAACCAAAATTTGTATACTTACCCTTCGGATCCCTGCGGGTAACCCTGTCTACTTGAAATTTCCGACAGACCACCCCATTCCCTGCATTTAGGCCCTTTGTCCCAAATCTTCACCGTTTCACCGATCTCAACCAAAATTTGTATACTTACCCTATGTAACCCTGTGAATAACACTGTCCACTTAAAATTTCGGACAGACCACCCCATTTCCTGCATTTAGGCCCTTTGGCAAGCTTCTACACCGTTTCACCGATCCGAACCAAAATTTGTATACTTACCCTTTGCAACCCTGCGGGTAACCCTGTCCACTTGAAATTTCGGACAGACCAACCCAATCTCTGCATTTAGGCCCTTTGGTCCAAATCTACACCGTTTTACCGATCAGAACCAAAATGTGTATACTTACCCTTTGCAACCCTGCGGGTAACCCTGTCCACTTGAAATTTCGGACAGTCCAACCCAATCTCTGCATTGCATTTAGGCCCTTTGGTCCAAATCTACACCGTTTCACCGATCAGAACCAAAATTTGTATACTTACCCTTTGGTACCCTGCAAGTAACACTGTCTGCTTGAAATTGCGGACAGACCACTCCATTCCCGGAAAGTGGACAGGGTCCGTCCCAAAGGCAATGGAAAAAAAGGGGTAAAACCGGACCCGCTCAGGAAACCTTCAGGGTTACCAGCTCCTGAACTCACCAGCCGTGAGCCCTTGAGGATGTAGCACTATCCAGGGTGCACCAGGGCTACACACACCCTGCCTCCTTGAGGGTCTTGAGCAGAAGATATGAGATATTAAGAAAAGAATGAGGCTATCAGGAATGATTAGACAAGGGCCAATTAAGGCGGGAAAGTGAAAGAGTCGCTAGGCCTCGGGTATCCTGATACCCGAAGGGTCGGAAGAGAACAAGAGTTTGACCAAGGGAGGCTGACAGGAAAGAGAACTGAAAGGTGCCCGGCACCAGTAAGTAGAAGCAATGCCGGACTCAGCTGGGGTCCCGTGGTCGCAAACCCACGTCCCACAAGTTGTGACCCTGGTGGGTGGAGGGGGGAAGAGGGGGCAGGGGTGAGAATAGCTTGCTCATTCATCGCGAGGTGACATGAGAAAAATGTCCAGACCCCGCCGTGTTACCTGTTATTGCTGACTATGCTGATGTTCATACAGGGTCTTTGCTCAAACCGCTGTAGTGTTACGAAAGAATGAGTGATTCACCGGTCAATGTGAATAGGACCGGGAACCCCCACGAACGTCTGTCATCATATATCGTCATCATCTATCTATATACACACATCAAAAAAGTTTTGCATCACCTCGGTTCCAAGAGTTCCGGAACCGTTAAATACAAAGGGAATAGAGATCAACACAAACAACATTTCAGCTCGTTTTATTGCTCATGAGACCCACACATTGCATGTTGTACCATCATACAGCTAGACTTTCAGCATTTGTGGTCCAGATTGCAGTACACACCACTACCTCTAATACCCAGTAGCACGTCCTCTTGCATTGATGCATGCCTGTATTCGCCGTGGCATACTATCCACAAGTTCATCAAGACACTGTTGGTCCAAATTGTCCCACTCCTCAACGACAATTCGGCGTAAATCTCTCAGAGTGGTTGGTGGGTCAAGACGTCCATAAACAGCCCTTTTCAACATATCCCAGGCATGTTCGATAGGGTTCATGTCTGGCGAACATGCTGGCCACTGTAGTCGAGCGATGTCGTTATCTTGAAGGAACGCATTCACAAGATGTGCACGATGAGGTCGAGAATTGTCGTCCATGAAGACAAATGCCTCTCCAATATTCTGCCGATATGGTTGCACTATGGGTCGGAGGATGTCATTCAGGTATCGTAAAGCCGTTTCGGAGCCTTCCATGACCACCAGTGGCGTACGTCGGCCCCACATAATGCCACCCCAAAACATCAGGGAACCACCACCTTGCTGCACTCGCTGGACAGTGTGTCTAAGACGTTCAGCCTGACCAGGGTGCCTCCAAACACGTCTCCGACGATTGCCTGGTTGAAGGCATATGCGACACTCATCGGTGAAGAGAACGTGATGCCAATTCCGTGGGGTCCATTCAGCATGTTGTTGGGCCCATCTGTACCGCGCTGCATGGTGTCGGGGTTGCAAAGCTGGACCTCGCCATGGACGTCGGGAGTGAAGTTGCGCATCATGCAGCCTATTGCGCACAGTTTGAGTTGAAACACGACGTCCTGTGGCTGAACGAAACGCATTATTCAACATGGTGGCATTGCTGTCAGGGTTCCTCCGAGCGGCAATCCGTAAGTAGCGGTCATCCACTACAGTAGTAGCCCTTGGGCGGCCTGAGCGAGGCCTGTCATCGACAGTTCCTGTATCTCTGTACCTCCTCCATGTCCGAACAACATCGCTTTGGTTCACTCTGAGACGCCTGGAAACTTCCCTTGTTGAGAGCCCTTCTTGACACAAAGTAACAATGCGGATGCGATCGAACTGCGGTATTGACCTTCTAGGCATGGTAGAACTACAGACAACATGAGCAGCGTACCTTTGTCCTGGTGGAATGACTGGAACTGATCGGCTGTCGTACCCCCTCCGTCCAATAGGCCCTGCTCATGCATGGTTGTTTACATCTTTGAGCAGTTTTAGTGACATCTATGAACAGTCAAAGGGACTGTATCTTGGATACAATATACACAGTCAACGTCTATATGCCGGAGATCTGGGAACCGAGGTGATGCAAAACTTTTTTTGATGTGTGTATATAAAGCTCAATGTTTGTCTGTCTGTCTGTCTGTCTGTCTGTCTGTTATGCATACAAATCCACACCGTTTCACCGATCTGAACCAAAATTTGTATACATACCCTTCGGAACCCTGCGGGTAACCCTGTCCACTTGAAATTTCCGACAGACCACCCCATTCCCTGCATTTAGGCCCTTTGTCTCAAATCTACACCGTTTCACCGATCTCAACCAAAATTTGTATACATACCCTATGTAACCCTGTGAATAACATTGTCCACTTAAAATTTCGGACAGACCACCCCATTTCCTGCATTTAGGCCCTTTGGCAAACTTCTACACCGTTTCACCGATCCGAACCAAAATTTGTATACCTACCCTTTTCAACCCTGCGGGTAACCCTGTCCACTTGAAATTTCGGACAGACCACCCCATTCTCTGGATTTAGGCCCTTTGGCCCAAATCTACACCGTTTCACCGATCAGAACCAAAATTTGTATACTTACCCTTTGGTACCCTGCGAGTAACACTGTCTGCTTGAAATTGCGGACAGACCACTCCATTCCCTGCATTTAGGCCCTTTGGCCCAAATCTACACCGTTTCACAGATCTCAACCAAAAGTTGTTATTTACCATCTGGAACCCTGCGAGTAACACTGTCTGCTTGAAATTTCAAACAGACCACTCCATTCCCTGCATTTAGGCCCTTTGGCACAAATCTACACCGTTTCACCGATCAGAACCAAAATCTGTATACTTACCCTTTGGTACCCTGCGAGTAACACTGTTTGCTTGAAATTGCGGACAGACCACTCCATTCCCTGCATTTAGGCCCCTTGGCTCAAATCTACACCGTTTCACCGATCTGAACCAAAATGTGTATACTTACCCTTTGTAACCCTGTGAATATCACTGTCCACCTAAAATTTCGTACAGACCACCCCATTTCCTGCATTTAGCCCCTTTGCCAAAAATCTATATCGTTTCACCGATCCGGACAAAAAAAATTATACTTACCCTTTCGAACCCTGCGGGTAACCCTGTCCACTTGAAATTGCGGACAGATCACCCCTTTCCCTGCATTTAGGCCCTTTGGCACAAATCTACACCGTTTCTCCGATCAGAACCAAAATGTGTATACATACCCTTTGGTACCCTGCGAGTAACACTGTCTGCTTGAAATTGCGGACAGACCACTCCATTCCCGGAAAGAGGACAGGGTCCGTCCCAAAGGCAATGGAAAAAAGGGGTAAAACCGGACCCGCTCAGGAAACCCTCAGGGTTGCCAGCTCCCGAACTCACCAGCCATGAGCCCTTGAGGATGTAGCACTATCCAGGGTGCACCCGAAATGGTGGGGCTACACACACCCTGCCTCCTTGAGGGTCTTGAACAGACGACATGAGATAGTAAGAAAAGAAAAAGAAGGCTGACACCTCGAAGAATGAGGCTATCAGGAATGATTAGACAAGGGCTAATTAAGGCGGGAAAGTAAAAGAGTTGCTAGGCCTCGGATACCCTAATACCATCGGGGTCGGAAGAGAACAAGAGTTTGACCAAGGGAGGCTGACAGGAAAGAGAACTGAAAGGAGCCCGGCACCAGTAAGTAGAAGCAATGCCGGACTCAGCTGGGGTCCCGTGGTCGCAAACCCACGTCCCACAAGTTGTGAGACATTGGTGGGTGGAGGGGGGAGAGGGGGGGGGGCATGTGTGAGAATAGCTTGCTGATTCATCGCGAGGTGTCATGAGAGAAATGTCCAGACCCCGCCGTGTTACCTGCTATTGCTGACTATGCTGATGTTAATATTGCGTCTTTGCTCAAACCACTGTAGTGTTACGAAAGAATGAGTGATTCACCGGTCAATGTGAATAGGACCGGGAACCCCCACCCGAACGTCTGTCATCATATATCGTCATCATCTGCGATATTCTCAAGTTCGTGCAGCTTGGACCCGAGCAGTACTCGATAAGCTCTTTCACTACACGCATCGAGTATAGGCCTAAGCCAGAAAATAACGTTCAGACATTGGAAGACATCGAAGGTAGAAATCTGAATTACCTATATCAGATTTAAAATTGCACCATGTTCGTTTAGTAGTCATTTTTCATTACCTTATTATTATCATAAGGACAAATGACCTAGATGTTACGCCCATTATACCACTAATCACCACACACAATAACTCTTCATCGCCTGTGAATTTTGAAATATTTCTTTCTACCACGGTAGTTTGCAAGTTTGTCGTGTCAATTCAACAGTAGTTTTCATTACCATCCTCATTAAAAGGGCAAATGACCTAGATGTTACGTCCATTATACTACTAAGTAACACCACAGTCTTCATCGCCTGCGATTTTTAAAATGTGTATTTCCATTAGTTTGTAAGTTTGATATACCCGTTCAGTAGTAGCCGTATTGACAGGCCATGCCAAAGGAGAAGATATCTTCATTTCCCGAATTCCTTTGATCCCTACTGATATGCCTTTTGATTTTAAGCTAATGCAATTCCCTGCATGATCCCCTCTCATGATCAGTTATACGTAGCTTGCTCAAGAGTGGGCACACCTAAACATTTATTTATTTATACACCAGAGGGAAAAACAAGGAATATCGTTTATCCTAACGCACTCCATTAATTTCAATGTTAGCTACAGCATGTTAGTATTTATTAAATAACAACTGCGAAGTGAGATGAAACATTTCTCTGAAGTTCAACCATTACATCGTATATTAGGCCGTGTTACTTTGCGAGTCATCTGTCTAGGATACTATTTAATCTACTGTTACTGCATTTATTTATGCCAATGATCTGGTTCCTCTTCTTGAGAACCTGTACCGAAACATGTAAGCCGGTCACGTAGAAAATTCACAGCGAGTGTTATGGTATATCGTACATCTCTTTTCTATTTTATTCCTTTCATTCCTTTAAAGTATCAATTTTTCCCATTCGTTGATAAGTTATATGTGCCAGTAGTCGCTTCTATGTTCATCATCACTATGTAGAAGATGTTTTGCGTCAGAAGAAAAGACAACTGGATGCTCAGGAACGTTAACGATATATCGACTGAGAAATCTGGAAGCTTCTCTTGGAGGAATTGCTTCAGACATTTATCGTACAGTTTAAACCTTAACAAGACGAAACTTTTAACCAGATAGCGATCTAAGTGGGAGCTCTTTGGCAAAAAATAATCAAGTCTTTCCCGAAATGTGCGTCCTAAAAATAACTTTTTCTATTATTTTCTAAGTTTCATGTCAGTTATGTAGTAATTTTCAATATAATCCTGATCAGTAGGGCAAATTACCTAGATGTTACGCCCTCAACGTCATTGGGGGCAAATGACATAGATTTTAAGTACATTATATTTCTAATCACCACCACATATAGTCTTCTACGACTGAGATGTCACGAATTCTGGGACCGCTAACGACATCATTCCACCGGGCGGAGCCGGGTACTACTGCTAGTATACACATAATTCCAAATTGACATTTCCTTGCAATTATCTTGCTCACAGACGATAACTACGGCACTTATCATTAAATAAACATTATTTCTACTGGGTTGGCGGCATTGACCAACATGGCCGCTCTGTTTATGTGTTGCATGGTGTAAACAATATTGGCCGTATATTATTATTTTATAATAAGCTAATGTTGTGTTCTTTCTCATCTTTCTTTCATCAAATCGTCTTCTTGGTAATGAGAAGTGAACAGTTCTTCTTCTGCTACGCCAAGTAAGTACGCTTATCTTAAGAGTTTAAGTGAAAACTTGTTTCTGTAGTGCCTGTGAGAAATATACCGTAGCCTAGTTTTGAATTGATATTAGATGCAGTGTACAGGTGATATTCTACTTGACATATTAATTAACTTTCACTATTATTTATCCCTCAGGTAGGCCTACCAAATTCTATGAACAAACAAATCGTAAATTGCTGTTCTCGAAATAGCAGAGGAATGTGGCATTTAGTCCTACTCTCCTGAGAAATGACCAGGTAAGAGTCTATGTTACCGTAATGTTTTCAACTTGATTACATCTTGCAGAGATACGTACAGTACCATGAGCCTATTGCATATGTGTACTCAAGTTCTTGAGGAGTGTTAATAATTAATTTTACATTGCGGTAGATTAAAAATGTCATGGTTCATGACAACGTGTCTAAGCTTTAATATTTTCCCCTTCCTTGAATTTCAAATTATTGCTACCGTATTCAAAAAAGTTCAGTTCTTGCACATGTTAGTTACTGGTGCAGTGGCAAGTATTCAGTTGATCGAATATGTAGTAATGCCTTTACTGATGTAGAACTGTAATTACAGGTTCTAAAATCTTAACACACACTGGTCCTGTGGGTGGCTGTGTGCTCTTGTTCTGTGGAGCAAAGTCCAACATTAAAATGTATTTCAGAGGTCTACATTTTGGTCCAAATAGACAAATGAACGAAGCACAAAATGGTGAACGCATTTGTACTCTGAATTTGAAGAATATTAATTTCATCAGAATGGTTTCATTTTATGCGTATGTTGTTATTTTAGAATAAGTTATATTTATGTTTCTTCCCATCATTCCATAATTATTTTAAGAAAATTCAGCAGCTACAGCACTGTATTCATGCGTTGCAAAACTATTTCTCTTCTGGCAGAAGAGTAAGAATAGAATTAGAAATGATGAGACATCTTTCAGAAGGGTGATACCTGCAGAATCAGTAACAAAACCACTCACCAGACACATCAAAAATCTAGAAGATATGCTGGAGTTACCCTGAATTGTTGTGTAATATAAACACATGTGGATTAGTTACATTAATCGCAGAATTAAAATTTTAGTTATTTACTGAAAGGTGAGAGAGGCAATCTTATGGGTTGCATCAATCATAGATGTCCATTACATTAATAAATGAGCTTCTGTGTCTAACTAAAATAAATCCTCATCAGTTTTGAAGGGGTGTTAAGTCATAAAACAGTGTAAAGAAGATTGGTTAATATGTTTAAGTTCGACCCTGGCGAAATGTAAATATTATATGTCAGAAAACTGTACTATAATGAGGCTCATTATAGTACGAGTTTTCATTATGATACAGTTTCTCCCACCAATCAGAGCTCAAGAAACAGTTGTGTGACCAATTAGGTGAGGATAGCATCACACCTGCGCTCACTTCCGTGGCCCTCTATTTTAAATTTCACTGCGTGGCGAGTGTCATAGTGAGGTATTCCAGGAGGCCATGGTCAAATACAAGGTATTCTCTGCATCCCATGCACTCTTTTCAGTACATAAAACTGGTGAAATCTCGACAGATATTTATGAGTATTTATGTTCGAACATAAAATAGTTATAATTATCGTCGAACACAAAGAGTCGTATGCAACTCGTCTATAATTGTAATTAAGACACTCGTATGGAAATAATAAAACTCGCTACGCTCGTTTTATGAACATACTCGTGTCTTAATTGTTGTCATTATAGGCTCTTTGCATAATGTACTATTAAGGGACACTAGGGCTGAGTTTTTAGGCAAAAATGACAAAATAACTGTTTTTTGTTTTTCCCATATATATATCATATGGACCCCTGTGGGTCATTTCAGTAAAACAGTTTTCATGCACCGCCATTTTTAAAGGCTCAGCGACATTTTTAATTCTCCTCTGCGTAAAAATAAGATGGAAGGCAAATCATAGAAAGTAGGCTATACTTTTAAAACTAGAAATCCTAGAAAGTCATAGGTTAACTCAAACGAAAGGTCTCCATGCTCTTTATCTCTACAAAAACATGGTATTTTTCACATTGTTTTTACAAAAGTTTCATTGGGTGAGCCAAACTGATTAATATAGCATGCGATGTTATAAAAATGCTTTTATCTCCAAACAACGTTTTTTGGTAATCAAAATGCTCCATGTGCATGGGGTATTCACCAACTTTACTAAAAAAATCACTGGATATTCAGAAACACATGTGTTGAAAGGTAACATTGCAATATCTCCAGCCACTTTGTAAATTACAGACCAAAAAAATAAAAAACTATGTAAAATTATCGAAATTATTAAAAAATGATGGCACATAAAGAAAAAATTAATCTGACAGCATACATGTATCACTTTCCTGAACTGTCTCAATGTTATAACATTTAGAATAGTTTTATGTATATGTAATCAAAATATCAAGCGTTTTACACAATTGCTAATGCGCATGGAGCATTTTGATCACACGGTATATTTTAATAATATAATTAGTAAAAAATCAATTTCATTTCATCCAATTGTTTTCAAATTTGGTATGTGACTTAGTGTTACTATTCTAAGTATGCAGTTTAAATTTCAACTTATTCTGATAAAAAATGTGGAAGTTGAAAAACTCAGCCCTAGTGTCCCTTAAGTTACAAGGTGCACATATAATAAGCCACTACAACAGAGATCTGAGTGAAATCATATGAAATTTTATTAACAAATAGGTGCAGGCTAGAACTATTACCACTGTGTTGTATTGTTTCTTCCAGTATCACAGTAAACAATTTGTTTTAAAGGACTCTTCACCTTGTATTGTGTATTATGTTATATCGTGGGATAGATAGATAGATAGATAGATAGATAGATAGATAGATAGATAGATAGATAGATAGATAGATACAAGACAAATATAATTGATTTATTATATGCCAATGTAATGGTTGACATACCTAATGGCAACTCAAACTAACACTTGGGGCGCTGCGGTCGGTCTGGATAAGTAGGGTTTAAAATACTCAATAACACGCGTTTGATATGGAACACTTTTTATTTTTCGGTTATAATCAGTAAATGTGGTCTCTAAAGTAATGACAGTGTTACTTTTAATTGTATATATGTATAACTGTGCGATACACGGGATCTAATTTTGTGTTCCACTGGATTTTTTGGTGTCATTTGCATATTATCAAGCATCAGTAGATCAGCTGATTCAAATTTACACAGGGCTACACTTCGGACATTATTTCGGTACTATTATGCGCAATATAATGTAAATGTCGATCCTGAGTCAACGCCGAGGACATTCAAATAGAGAAATACGGTACATAAACAAATAAATAACGCACCGAAGCTGTGCTACTTTTATCATTCCGAGACTAGCATCCACGCAAACCAGACGCCACTGTTCCAAGCTCCGACTTATATCGTGAATTGATGTCAAACTGATGATCCGCCAGCCTTTCCGCCAAGCCTACACCTCGTAATCGCTAAGTTCTTCGATATTCGAGCTATTCCACTATCAGTCATATAGGCCTAATTTGCCTCCCCGTGGGCACTGTAGAATGAGTGATTCCGCTACCATTCAAATATTCAACACCAAACCCACCTATTAACCATCCAAATCAAGCAATTCCTGTCGCCCTAAGAGTTTTAATACAAGTTAAACTCATCCCTTCTCCCTACCAAGCAGCCAATGATTAATTATTTAATTAATTATTCAAGTAACTTCAATCTTACCAGCGCGCCCACCGTAACAGCTGTTTTTAAACTGAATAACCTTCGCTGGCTTTACGTCGCAGGTCTTCTGTCTGTCTACCTCGACAAGTGTTAGATCCTTCCCGGGGTGGAAAGGTATTATTATTAGGTATTAGGTATCATCACATTTCGGCTATTGCTATTTGAATCTTTTGGAAAGTGATGAAAAGGTATATCCGCAGCCCTTTTATACATCGACTTACAGCCGTAAACTGAGCAATACACTTTGCTTTTACTCATTTTTCACTCTATCAACGAGTAAAACTTATTACTTATGTATAAAGACACGAACAATTTACCACGATCTGTTTACCAATACAAGAAACCATATACAAACAGTCACCACGTGACAAATGTACCCTACTTGGTAAGTTTCTCATTTTTACCGCTAGATGTCATATCAGATAGCTGGAGTTGCCAATAGGTAGTATTTTATTCCTACACGTTACTTACAATATTTTTCAACACGTAGGATGCCAAAGTCTAAGCCAGTCACAGCTCGTGCTCAGTAGCGGCTGGTGTAGGAAATTAGTTGTGTGCTGTAACCCATCCCCCCCTCTAAAGAATTAAAATATTTAGAAACATACAGGAGCATTCTCTCAGAAACACTCAAGAGTAAGTTGGGAGTGTTAATAAACCTTCAGATGGGAACTGCTGATAGCTTCCTCTATTTTTCCCCCGCTTGATTTGAGCGATTCCCTACAAAATGCTATCGCAGAGACTAGAAGGTGCCACCGGCCACGTTCTCATTTCGTGTGACCAGTGCTGCCACTCCGTGAATGAACGAAGAATGCCTTGACTCTGGTCAGGACCTTCTATACTACCGGACCTGACACTGCAATCCAAGATTTGGCCAGAGTGTATCCACATTACTCCCTTCACTTATCCAAGAAATAAATTTTGATTTCAGGTAAAGTCCAAATTCATCGAATTTAGTTCTTCTGTATAATTTCTTGTCCTGTGTGACCCTCCTATTAAGCCTTTTTGGTACCAGACCAAAGTCCATTATTGCAGCCTTTTGGTCACCTATTTCTTCAATTACTTGGGGTTTTTCAACAAGTTCTCCTGGTTTTATCAGGAATACATCCAGCAAGTTACTGAGCCTAGTTGGTGCTTGCACTACTTGTGTAAATCCTCCATCACAAACTAATTTATTTGCAAGTTTCTGTTCATGGGCTTCTGTTTCAGCTCCATTCCAATCAACTTCTGGCAAATTTAAATCCCCCCAATTATTACCATGTCATTAAGTTATTGTTTTTATGAGTGTAATCTATTACTTTCTCAAATATTTCCATGTCTCTTTTCTCTCTCCCAGGCCTATATATTCCTACAATTTCCACCTCCTTCATATTGTCACAAACTAATTTTATCCTAATATTTCATCGTTTTGTCGGTAAACCATTCATGTGAGCAGTAGGTTCCCTGCACCAGAATAACCCCTCCCCCCTCCCTCCCTTCTTATTTCCTCGGTCTCTACTATAGACTACATACCCTTCTGGGAATACTTCTCTATTTCCTACCCCTTCTCTCAGCCATGATTCCACTCCTATCGCCACATCAATTTCATATGCTTCCAATGCTGTACTGAGTTTTATATGCTTGTTTACTACACTTTGACAGTTTACCAAGAGCAATCTTAGACCCCCTACCCATTCAAATTTTGATGTTGTGATTGTGCAATTAGTAATACGTGATGACTGTAGTAGTGTGTGTAGCTGTATAAGGGACTGGCATGGGGAGGTGCCCCTGAAGTTGAATTAAGGTACTACCGGAGTTCCATCAGGAAAGGGATCAAATAAAATAATGTTGAGGCCCACAGGAGAGATCTGCAGAATATCTTGGCAGAGTGGACAGGGAAAGCTGTAACTGTTCCTGTAGGAATTTAAATTTCTTTTTAGTACATATTATTCTTAAAAATAAATGTGGCCAACCAGGTGGTGTAGTTCTTGGTTGTCACTTCTGGGGTCCATATTCGATTCCTGAATGTCAAGAAATCTAATTCTAGTCTGAGGGTAAGAACGGGGTACACACAGCCTAGTGAGGTAAACCGGGAAATGTTGGGTTTGATTCTCCGCTTCGTCACCCAGCAAGTGGTTTATCATGGGTTCCCACACATACTGAATATAAATGTCTAGGTGATTCCTATCATGACTGCCTCCTGTAAATCCGTAAACAAGTAGGCTAGTCGTATTCATTCATTCCTATTCATGAGCTTAAATGGCACTCTGTCAAACGCATACATGTGTCAGAATCCAACATAACACAAAATAACATAATGACTTGATTTTGTCTGCTGTTAATTCATTTTATGGTCTTGGGACATCTTGGTCATCAGCCCCGTGCAGTTGGGTGTGGGTAGAATTGCTCCGATTATGTGATGACTGTAGTAGTGTGTATAGCTTTATAAGGGACAGGCTTGGGGAGGTGCCCCAGGAGTTGAAATAAGGTACTACCGGAGTTCCATCAGGAAAGGAATAAAATAAAATAATGCTGAGGCCCACAGGAGAGATCTGCAGAATATCTTGGCTGAGTGGACAGGGAAGTTGTAACTGTTCCTGTTGGAATTTCAATTTCTTTTTAGTACATATTATTAAAAATTCTTAAAAATAAATGTTCCTAACTACGGCTGCCACCTTTCCAGTCCTCATCTGAATTACAGAAAGTATAGCCGACACACTACTACAGATACCACAATAACACAGATTATCATATACCTCCTATACACTTCCAAATATATGGGGCTAAATGAATATGTTATCAAAAGCCCTAAAATTAATATCAAAAACACAATGATTCTACAATAAGAGATTCTTTTAAAATGTAGTTATAGTAGGTGCAAAGATACACATATCAGAAAATTCAAGTTCTCCATTTCAAGCATTACACATTTATTAAGTTAACTGTTTCAACATACAAACTTGCATGTGTTGTAGGAATTTGCGGTTCATCGGTGTCAGCCATGGCGTCAAGGAGGTAATAGGTCCAATATCATGTGCTGTATCCTACCGTTATACCTTGGCAAGAAAGAAGAACATGCCTCAACACATACTTTTAAAAGGACCAGATTTGATTACTGTATTTTTGCTAAGTTTAATTTTGGCTCTCCCTGTTATTTCTTCTTTGTTGACAAACATTTTAAATAAAACATGATGATTTCTAGCAGTATTGAGTGTGTTTCTTGTTTTTTCATTGAAAGTCCTATTTCTCCTTTCCCCTTCACAGCATGTCATAGAATTTACTGTATTAGTGTGCCATGGTATTTTTTTATGTACATGTAAGTAGGTAATATAGGCCGAAGCTGGGGCAGGGGCTAACGGGCAAGATGGCCGCCGCGCGCAACTGCCCTATGTTATTCTTATGGAGAGGTCAGTCATAGCTGGGGCAGGGGCTAATGGGCAATATGGCTGCCACACTGTCACAGGGGGAGGTCGGCCGTGTAGTTACTAAATGGAATATTTATTTATTTATTATTATTATTATTATTATTATTATTAATAATTTTATTAGGTAATTATTGATTGATAACTTGCCACGGTGGGTGAGTGGTTATCGTGTCTGACTACTAACCCCAAGCTTGCAGGTTCGCTCTTGGTCGTGGTAAGTGATTTTTGAAAGTTGGCAAAAATTAAGACACGCATGTCATACGATGTAGGCATGTAAAAGAACCCAGGGAGAGGTCGGCTATGTAGTTGCTAAATGGAATATTTTTATTATTATTATTAACATTATTATTACTAACATTATTATTATTATTATGTAATTATTGATTAATCATGTAAAATCAAGACCAGCCTTATATTGTCCACTTCTTGGTGTAGTGGCTAGCATTCTTGGCTGTTACTGTGGAGGCTCGGGTTCGAGTCCTGGCTCTGTCCAGAAATTTAATTCTAGGCTGAGGGTTGGAATGGGGTACACTCAACCTTGTGAGGCAAAACTGACAGGAGCTGGCTTTTGATTCATACCGCAGCCATTCTGCCTAACCCAACTTCACCTAACCTAACCTAACCTAACCTAACCATACCTAACATAACCAAATCCCACCTTACCTAACCTAACCTAACCTAACTTCAAAGTCAGAAAGTACAATACATTTATTGTTTTTTATACCCTCATAAATTAGATATAGAGAATGTCCACCACGATTTAGATCCTCGAGCACACTTTCTGACATATCATTAAAACGTGTAGAAAGGAATGTCTGAAAATTTTCACTAACACATAATACACGTTCACCATACATTGTGTCACCTTTTTGAATGTTAATGATACGGAAAAGAGTATGCATTGGTAATTCAGTCAGCTTATTTTCTCTCTAATCAACACTTCTACCCCCATAGCATTGTGAATATTTATTGTAGTAGCCTATAAAGAAACAAAAAAAGATCAAATATATTACAGTTTAGCTATAAGTGACCAGAACCACTATAACATTTTATTCCAATAAGGAGATTTCCATAATGATAAGAAAAAAGAGCTTACCATAATGATGGATTGTGTGTAAGTAAACGTCTTTTGCTGCTTGATGCCACTACTAAACTGATACTCATACACAGACAAGTGAGTTCATGTTTCGCTGACGTAATCGTATGTTTCCACGCACTTCCTGTGTTGAGCGCGTCATAGTGGCTAAATTTGAAACTAAATGAGATGATTTGCTGACATAATCGTATGTTCCCCCGCACACACACGCAGGCCCCTGTGGACGGGTCCTTGTGGACGAGTCCCTGTGGACGAGTCCCTGTGGACGGGTCCCTGTGGATGGGTCATTGTTGACGGGTCCTTGTTGACGGGTCCTTTTTGACTAATCCCTTTAGACCGGTCCCTTTGGACTGGTCCCTATGGACTGGCCCATGACCCCTAATGCTATGATGAAATTAAACGTTGTTCCACATGAAACGCATGTGAAGAGCCGATTGCTACTATGAATTAACATGTTTTTTTTTGTTTTGTTTTGTTTTGTTTTGTTTTGACGCATGCGTACTTGTTTGTTTTGTAAGCGGGCAGGCTTTTTGAATAATGATTTATAGATGAGTTATTTTTTTAAATTACCAAAAGATCCAAAACTAATAGGTCATTAGCTTTTTAATATCTCATGAACCAATAAGGCTAGGAACTTGTAACCATTCTAAGTCCTATGACACCTCACTTGACCCTCTCCGATGATTAGTTTATAAAATCATAGGTCAATGACCATGCTGTATTAGATCTTAGGTCGTTGGACATGAGGTGACATTCTGTTTTTGAATGTATTATTTGTTTTTTGCCAAAAGGGCCTAACTACACTTTTGTTAATATCTCGCTAACTAATAATCAGAGAGGGTCAAGTGAGGTGTCATGGGACTCAGGATGGTCAACCCTTTTCCATGACCAACGAATTTACCCAAAGGATCTAATACAGCATGGTCATTGACCTATGATTTTATAAACTAATCATCAGAGAGGGTCAAGTGAGGTGTCATAGGACTTAGAATGGTTAACCCTTTCCCATGACCAATGAATTTACCCCCTAAAATCCAAAACAGCAAGGTCATTGACCTATGATTTTATAAACTAATAATCGAATATCAACATGTGAGGTGTCATAGGACTTAGAATGGTCAACCCTTTCCCATGGCCAATGAATTTACCCAAAATACCCAATACATCAAGGTCATCGACCTGAGATTTTATAAACTAATAATCGGATACGAACATGTGAGATGTTTACCATGTGTGATGAAACATAGCTAGGTAGAGAAAGAATTAGTGTAGGCTACATGTATGGTGACTGACAAGTCTTTTACCATTGAAACTTGTTTTCAGATCAAACTGCAGTATAGAGAGAGTATAGGTTGCAGGTATGGGTTAATAAATGAGAAACGGTGTACGCAAACTCTGATTTATCAAGAATTAAGAGTAGACAATCTTTAATTGATTGGTTAAAGATGATATCTAAAACACAAAAATGCTCAGTGGTTACCCAGACAAAATGGTCGCTACACACAACAAGTTTTAATACTTGAGGCTAATAATCTATACACACACACACTCGCTTGTTCTAAACTAAACTGTGTTGCTGTCAGTGCTCAGACAGTAGGCTAATGACAAAATGCATTGCTAACAGAAATATAATCATTTCCGGTTGTCTAATGTTACCAGCTATCCATTTTTTTGTGTTGCAGTGGTAAGCACTTTTAGCTCTTGTACTGGTGGTCTTAACTCGATTTCCAGGTCTGAGGCCTAGAACAAGTCGAACTAAGAAACAAGAGCATGGTGGTGCAGTGGTTAAGCTGTTAGCCTTTTCACCAGGGGTTCGATTTCAGGTTAATATGCATGTCATAAACATATTAAACAAAACACAACAGAGATAACGTTTAAAACTGATTACATTTGTGTCTTTTTCAAATTATTACTTGGATTACAAATACAAAGGTGAACTGGGTTGGATATACAGTTAATGCTGTCTATCACACACTAGTCTGTAAGAAAGCCAAAAGAGAAAAAGGCGTAGGTAGAGCAGTGGTAAAATTGCTATATGTAGAGAACTATTTAGCAAAGCTATATCGCATCAACAGTGCAGGATACAATCCAGCAATCAAATTTGTATCTTGTGGAACAGAGAAATGCACTTATGTGAGAAAATGCAAGTTCATGTGTAATATGACCTAACACACAAGTGTTCACCTGTGCACGTGCATGATAAGAGCTAACAACTCACATTCTGTTTAGTTCGTACGTAACGTTAGGTTAGGGCTATTGCACACACCCCAGTACACGAGGCACATGTTATTTGAGAGCAGGTCAAGGGATCTAACTTGGTGGATGGATGTGTTCTAACGAGTCATTTGTAGTTGAAACAGAATAATACTTGTTCTTAAGATGTTAAAACTGAGGAGATGGTACGTACAGTAAGACGTCTTGTTATTATCTGTGTCATATTACAGACATGGCAGAGAGCGCACAGTTCTGTTGCTATGACTAACGCTGCAGTAATTTGAAACCCCAGGTGCTGATCAAGACAATGGGTGATGATCATGCAAAGTCAGCAGTAATTGGATACCACACATCAACATGGACTAAATCATAAACGTGTTGTCATAACCCGCAGAAACCTCATTTAAAGATTTTACATTTTACATTTTAAAATTTTACATTTTAACATTTTAGATTTTAGATTTGTTTTAATTTTTTTTTTAGATTTTACATTTTAAATTTAAGATTTTTTGATTTTTAGATTTTACTTTTTTTTACATTTTCCTAAAAGAGTAAACTACAAGGTCACATACCTAACCTCATTAAACCTAACTTTACCAAACCTAACTTAAGCTAATCCAAAGGCTAATGCACATACACAAAGTATATAAGGTACATGCAACTATCCTTATGCTAGTCTTACAGGTTACTGTACAACATGATCACTACCCCAAACTGATTTTTTTTTCATTTTGTTGTTTACACATATGTCAATTTTCCAATTTCCCATTTTCAGTTTTTTTTTTAATGTCAGTTTTTAGTTTTTCAATTTCATAATATGGAAACATGGATTTTGCATTTTGTTGTTTACACATTTATTAATTTCACAATTTCCCATTTACAGTTCTTAAAATGTCAGTTTAAAGTTTTTGAATTTCATGATATAGAAACATGGATTTTCCAATTTGTTGTTTTCACATTTGTCAATTTACCAAATACACATTTACAGTTTTTTTTAAATTTCAGTTTAATGTTTTTTTTCTATTTGTCAATATGGAAACATGGATTTTTTACAATTTGTGTTTTACATGTCATGCAACTATCCTTATGCTAGTCTTATAGGTTACTGTACAACATGATCACTACCCCAACCGGATTTTTTTTCATTTTGTTGTTTACACATATGTCAATTTTCCAATTCCCCATTTTCAGTTTTTTTTAAATGTCAGTTATAAGTTTTTCAATTTCATAATATGGAAACATGGATTTTGCATTTTGTTGTTTACACATTTATCAATTTCACAATTTCCCATTTACAGTTCTTAAAATGTCAGTTTAATGTTTTTCAATTTCATGATATAGAAACATGGATTTTCCAATTTGTTGTTTTCACATTTGTCAATTTACCAAATTCCCATTTACAGTTTTTAAAATTTCAGTTTAATGTTTTTTTTTCTATTTGTCAATATGGAAACATGGATTTTTTTCAATTTGTGTTTTACATGTTCATTTTGCATTAGGAGTGGAGAGAGGTGGGTAGTAATTAAAAATGTGCAAGCAGTGTCCATTGTTGACAGGTCATTGTTGACGAGTCCTTTTCATACAACAGACAAGTGAGTTCATGTTTCGCATGCATTACCTAAAATGTAATACCATGCAAGTGTTTAACATTTTTACAAATTAGCTTATGTATTAGTTTATGTGTGTGGTCTTATGTTGGGCATTTTGTGTTGACTTATTTGACAAGTTATTTTGTCAATGCATTTAGTGGATTTTTCTCTTGGTCTTGGAAAGTATATCAGTCCATTTTATCACAACATAATGCTTACTGCCATGTTTGTAAGCAACAACAACAACACACTAAACTTAAAAAAAAATCTAAAGTACTCTAAGGTACTCTCAACTCGTACTCTTACCTCTATCCCATTCCTAGTCAAGAACATTATTTTTTTCCAAAAACAGGTGAATGGGGAAAGTAGATTATATGTTTAAACTAAAAAATCATATAAAGTCATATGTTAACTCTAACACCTACGTTTATCCCATTCTTAGTCGAAAAATATTATATTTTTTTAAATTTTTCTAAAAAATATTTGGAAAGTAGGCTATATTTTGAAAACTACTCATCCTATAAAGTCATATATGGACTCAAACCAATGGCCTTTATATCCTTATTCGTTAGAACAAAATATGAAATTTTTGACATTTTTTCCAAAAAATGTTCTTTTTTAAAAATGGGCTATATATTGGAAACTAGGAATTTTACAAAAAAGTGTGTTTGACATAAATGACAAGTCCCCAGATCTCTGGGACAAAATCCAGAAATGTTTTAATCTAATCCTAGCTAACCTCACCTGACGTGACCATACCTGTTTGTAAGCAACAACAACAACACACTAAGATTCCATGAATTCCAGAGTACTTTTAGATTAATTATCGACTCTCAACTCTTATAACTATGTCTATCCCACTCTGTCAGAAACACGATTTTTTTTTAATTTTTGCTCCATGTCACTACTGAAGTGATAATGGGTTTTCCGATCCTATCACTATAAATTCATTACCCACGCTCTTATCTCGGTCTCGAGAACAAACATGCCTATTTTTATTATATCAGATGATGTAATGTTCGGGTGCAAAGTTTGTGCAAAGTAGGTGTAAAAGTGAGTGCAAAGTGGGTGCAAAGTGGGTGCAAAGTGGGTGCAAAAAGTGGGGGTGTAAAAGTGGTACCCTATTTGTAATGGCTTATTTGACAAGTTATTTTGTGGTACCCTATTTGTAATGGCTTATTTGACAAGTTATCTTTGTCAATGTATTTAGAGGATATTTCTCTTGTTCTTGGAAAGTATCTCAACCCTTTTTATGATAGCATAATGCTTACCGCCATGTTTGTAAGCAACAACAAGACACTAAAATTCCAAGAATCCAAACTACTTACTCTAAGGTTAATGATTGCCTCTCAACTCCATTCCACACCTAGTCAAAAACATTATACATTTCAAATTTTTCAAAAAAAGGTAAATTGGGACAGTAGGCTATATGTTTAATCTAAAAATCATATAAAATCATATGCTAACTACAACACCTAAGTCAATCCCACTCTCAGTCAAAAAATATTATATTCTTTATATTGTTCCAAAAAATATTTGGAAAGTAGGCTTAATTTTGAAAACTAATCATCCTAAAAAGTCATATATAGACTCAAACCAATGGCTTTTATGTCCTTAATCGTTAGAACAAAACATGGAATTTTTTACTTTTTTCCAAAAAATGTTCATTTTAAAAAATGGGCTATATTTTGTAAACTATGAAATTTACAAAAAAGAGTGTTTGACATAAATGACAGGTATTTACCCCCTCTACCCAAAAAGCAAGTCCCAGGTCTCTGGGACAAAATCCAAAAAGGTTCAAATTTCAAAGTAGACGATATTTTGAAAACTAATCATTCTAAAAAGTCATATATAGACTCAAACACATTTTCTCTAAGTCCTTTAACGTTAGAACAAAACTTAACACATTTTCAATTTTTCAAAAAAAAAAAAGTCAATTTTCAAAATTGCCTATATTTTGGAAACTAAGAATTTTACAAAAAAGTTTGTTTAACGTAAATGAAAGACCTTTACCCCCTCTACCCCAGAAATAAATTGTAGGTGCCTAGTTCAAAAACTGTGCAGTAGTGTGTTTTGGCCGGTTCACGGCCCTACTCCTCCTCACCCTCCTCACAAGATGGCGGCCGTAGCTTAACTTAACCTAGCCTAACCTAACAAGATGGCACCGTAGCTTTACTTAACCTAGCCTAACCTAACAAGATGGCGGCCGTAGCTTTACTTAACCTTAACGGGTCCCTGTGGGCGGCTCCCTTTGACATAATTTGGATAAAATGCATGGGCCAGTCCATAGGGATCAGTCCAAAGGACCCGCCCACAGGGACCCGTCAAAAAGGTCCCGTCCTCCGGGACCCGTAAAAAAATGACTCCTTTCAAAATGGACCCGTCCAAAGGGGGCTAGTCAACAGGGACCAGTCCAAAGGGATACATCAACAGAGATCAATCAAAAGGGGTTAATCAACAGGGATAAATCAAAGGTTAAGTTAAGCTACGGCAGCCATTTTGGAACTTTTGGTTCACACCTCGTAGGGTTAGGTTAGGTTGAGTTAAGCTACGACCGCCATCTTGGAACTTTATGATCACACCTCGTAGGTATAGGTTAGGTTAGGTTAGGTTAGGCTAGGTTCAGTTAAGCTATCACCACCGTCTTGAAAATTTTTTGATCGCACCTCGTAGGTTTAGGTTAAGTTAGGTGAAGTAAAGCTACGGCCGCCATCTTGTTAGGTTAGGCTAGGTTAAGTAAAGCTACGGCCGCCATCTTGTTAGGTTAGGCTAGGTTAAGTTAAGCTACGGCCGCCATCTTGTGAGGAGGGTGAGGAGGAGGAGGGCCGTGAACCGGCCAAAACACACTACTGCACAGTTTTTGTCCTAGGCACCTACAATTTATTTTTGGGGTAGAGGGGGTAAAGTTCTTTCATTTACGTTAAACAAACTTTTTTGTAAAATTCTTAGTTTCCAAAATATAGGCAATTTTGAAAATTGACCTTTTTTTTTGGAAAAATTGAAAATGTGTTAAGTTTTGTTCTAACGTTAAAGGACTTAGAGAAAGTGTGTTTGAGTCTATATATGACTTTTTAGAATGATTAGTTTTCAAAATATCGTCTACTTTCAAAATTGAACCTTTTTGGATTTTGTCCCAGAGACCTGGGACTTGGTTTTTTGGGTAGAGGGGGTAAATACCTGTCATTTATGTCAAACACTTTTTTTTTGTAAATTTCATATAGGTAAGAAACGGGTCATACTATACTTTCTGCTACCGAGTTTCAGCTACTTTTCAAGGTCACGCTCACCGAGCATTGCCGGAGGCTGTCGAAGGTTAACGATTGACGGGGGACCTGTGTACGGATCCCCGTGGACGGGTTCCTGTTGACAGGTTCTTTTGACTGATCCCTTTGGACCGGTCCCTCGACAGCCTCTGGCAATGCTCGGTGAGCGTGACCTTGAAAAGTAGCTGAAACTCGGTAGCAGAAAGTATAGTATGACCCGTTTCTTACCTATATGACATATCATTAAAACGTGTAGAAAGGAATGTCCGAAAATTTTCATATAGGTAGGAAACGGGTCATACTATACTTTCTGCTACCGAGTTTCAGCTACTTTTCAAGGTCAGGCTCATATAGGTAAGAAACGGGTCATACTATACTTTCTGCTACCGAGTTTCAGCTAGTTTTCAAGGTCAGGCTCACCGAGCATTGCCGGAGGCTGTCGAAGGTTAACGATTGGATTATGAGTGTGAGGCAGGTTACAAGAAACACAAGCGGTGCCCATGCAATAGGGTCCCTGTTGACTATCCCCCTTTGGACGGGTCCTTTTTGAAGGGAGTCATTTTTGACGAGTCCCTCAGGACGGGTCCTTGTTGACAGGTCCCTGTAGGCGGGTCCTTTGGACTGATCCCTATGGACTGGCCCATGCATTTTATCCAAATTATGTCAAAGAGACCCGCCCACAGGGACTCGTCAACAAGGACCCGTCCTGAGGGACTCGTCAAAAATGACTCCCTTCAAAAAGGACCCGTCCAAAGGGGGATAGTCAACAGGAACCCTATTGCATGGGCACCGCTTGTGTTTTTGTTACCTGCCTCACACTCATAATCCAATCGTTAACCTTCGACAGCCTCCGGCAATGCTCGGTGAGCCTGACCTTGAAACGTAGCTGAAACTCGGTAGCAGAAAGTATAGTATGACCCGTTTCTTAGCTATACGAGCCTGACCTTGAAAAGTAGCTGAAACTCGGTAGCAGAAATTATAGTATGACCCGTTTCTTACCTATATGAAAATTTTCAGACATTCCTTTCTACACGTTTTAATGATATGTCAGAAAGTGTGCTCGAGGATCTAAATCGTGGTGGACATTCTCTATATCTAATTTATGAGGGTATAAAAACAATAAATGTATTGTACATTCTGACTTTGAAGTTAGGTTAGGTTAGGTTAGGTTAGGTGGGATTTGGTTAGGTTAGGTAAGGTTAGGTTAGGTGAAGTTGGTTTAGGCAGAATGGCTGCGGTATGAATCAAAAGCCAGCTCCTGTCAGTTTTGCCTCACAAGGTTGAGTGTACCCCATTCCAACCCTCAGCCTAGAATTAAATTTCTGGACAGAGCCAGGACTCGAACCCGAGCCTCCACAGTAACAGCCAAGAATGCTAGCCACTACACCAAGAAGTGGACAATATAAGGCTGGTCTTGATTTTACATGATTAATCAATAATTACATAATAATAATAATAATGTTAGTAATAATAATGTTAATAATAATAATAAAAATATTCCATTTAGCAACTACATAGCCGACCTCTCCCTGGGTTCTTTTACATGCCTACATCGTATGACATGCGTGCCTTAATTTTTGCCAACTTTCAAAAATCACTTACCACGACCAAGAGCGAACCTGCAAGCTTGGGGTTAGTAGTCCGCCACGATAACCACTCACCCACCGTGGCAAGCTATCAATCAATAATTACCTAATAAAAGCAATAATAATAATAATAATAATAATAATAATAATAATAATAATAAATAAATAAATAAATAAATATTCCATTTAGTAACTACACGGCCGACCTCCCCCTGTGACTGTGTGGCAGCCATATTGCCCATTAGCCCCTGCCCCAGCTATGACTGACCTCTCCATAAGAATGACATAGGGCAGTTGCGCGCGGCGGCCATCTTGCCCATTAGCCCCTGCCCCATCTTCGGCCTATATTACCTAATCATGTACTTACTGTATTTCACCCTTCAAAATTGGTGGACTGGATATATTTTAAAGGGAATATGAAATGAACTACTGTATATAAATTTTGTGATATCCAATTATTTTTCTGAAACTAATGAATTTGGCACTAATTACACTAACAATGTTAGTGTGATGAGGATCAGGTTACACCACCTATTTCCTTAGTATTCTCTCTTAAAATTTTCCTGTTATTGCGAACAGCATCAAGCATTTTAAGATATGAATATTCTCCCTTCCCAGTACTTTTCCTTTCTAGTTTAATCTCGGAACTAATCGGTTATAATTGGGCCTACAGTGGTTAATTGGAAGGGACCATTTTTTTTAAATTGAGTAATAATATGCTGCAGACCTTATAGTAGCCTAATTCTTGTCAACAATGCAATATGCTCCAACTGCAACTGAAAGAAATGTAAACATGTAAATTATTGACGAGGTCATGTCCTAAATGCTGTGATTGCTCATTTCAGAGTTCCGGAATTCACAATTTTCCGCTTTGGTATTATTTAAAAAAAAATGTTATTGCTATTTTGAATGTGATTTATTTCGTGTAGATCATATTATTATCTCGACACTTACAAACGTGCTATAATATTGGGAAGATTTTGATTTTCGGAACATTGAAGTGGGCAGAGCATTTAGGACGAGAATATTTAGCGGAACGAGGGGAAGGGGTGGGGTAGGCTACCCACACGGCCTGCTCAACTAGTACCGCGGTCAAACACCAGACAGCGCTGGAGTCTTAGGTGCCAAGAATTAGCATGGCTGTCGGCTATCTGTAGTAGTAGGTAATCTGTGCACTGGAACAGTTGTATCGAGGCAAACAATGTACAGAAGGCTTCGGCAGAGTGGCCTTTATTGTCGGAGACCTGCTGTATGTGTGCCCCTGACAAGTCTGCACAGAAGGGAACGTCTAGAGTGGAGTCGTCAACATGCCAACTGGATGGTCGAACAGTGGGCCATATTCTTTTCACAGATGAGTCCCGATTTTGTGTGGAGAGTGATTCTCGACGGATTCGCATCTGGAGAGAACCTGGAACACGATTTCGGGACCCAAACATTGTGGAAAGAGACCGATATCGAGGAGGATCCCTTGGCATCAGGAAGGGCATCCGGCCGTAAAAGCCAACCACCAAAAAGACTTCCATTGCATCTCATCCCCGACCCCGTTGGAAAACGGGAATCATAAGGGATAGACATACATCCCTAATAGTGTGGGCAGGGATTATCTTGATTACTCGAACACCTATTCAGGAAATTGTACGGGTAAATCGGCCAGGTTTAACTGCTGTCAGGTATTGTGACGAGATATTGGGATCTCATGTTCGGTTGTTGTGAGGTGCTCTGGGCTCAGACTTCGTACTTATGTATGTTAATGCCCGACCTCATAGAGCACAGGTGGTTGATGTATTCTTAGAAACGGGAGATATTGCACGCATGGTGTGGCCTGATCGCTCTCCCGATTTGAATCCCATAGAGTATGTCCAGGACGCAGTAGGGAGACGAGTTGCATCACGTCAGCATCCACCAATGTGTGCACAAATCCATGAAGTTGGAAGAAACGAAGAACATTTTTGTCTACTGTTATGCATATCACAGTGGTTTACTTTCTGTATTCTTTACATTGTCGCTACTTTTTTTTAGCGTATGGCTTTTAGTGCCGGGAGTGTCCGAGGACATGTTCGGCTCGCCAGTTTTGTAGCTGCTTCGAGACGGACACCCAATGGGTGAGCTACAAGTACCGTGGGGGAGGAAAGTTGAAAGGGAAGGTCGAGGAGTTGGAAGGTAGCGGCTGTGGCCTATAGTTAGGGACCAACCCCGGCATTTGCCTGGAAGGAAGATGGGAAACCACAGAAGACCATCTTCAAGGTTGCCGGCGGGGGGATTCGAACCTCCTCGCCTCCCGGATGTGAGCGACTGCCAACAGCCATGCCGTAACGACCACGGCTAACTCACCCGGTATTGTTGCTACTGTTTTGTGGCAACATAAACGCAACCTTGAAACATTTCCGTTTGTTTGTTTGTTTGTTTGTTTAATTTTGGACACTAGTATAGTTTCTTAATATTGCGGATATAACGTGCCTTTAAACTGCCGTAGCTTTAGAGATGGCATACAGCTTGTTTAAAAAGTTAAAACTTACTGTTCACACGTTAATAGGAAATATTAATATAAAACATACACCTGTGAAACGTGAAACAAAAGTAAAACATGAATAATAAATATGCCCTCGAATTGTGATGACCGGCACTTTTATAACACTGGTGTAGAGAAAACATACATCATCAATCATTAAATAACCACAGGATTAAAATAAAGGATCCATAATTGATTGATTGCTGTTGATTCAATTTAGGGGCTTTGTAACATCGTGGTCATGTCGCCCCGTGCACTTGCATGTGTGTAGAATCTGTCTGATATTTTTCTATGTCCTTATGATGGCTGTAGTAGTGTGTGGATCTGTAATTGGGACCGGGATTTAGGAAGGAGGTGGCCACGGCCTAAAGTTAGGAACCATTCTGGAAGTGGTTTCCCACTTCTACTCCAGGCCAATGCCTTACTTTAGGCCACGGCCACCTCCTTCCCAAATCCCAGTCTCGATTACAAATACACACACTACTACAGCCGTCAAAATAAGACAGATTTTACGTACACACCCAAACACATGGGGCTACATGGCCTCGATGTCGCAAGTCCCTAAATGAGTTTACAAGAACATATCCTTTATATTTTCCAGTTGGTATAATCCTCACGTCTTGTAATGAGCTCGTTACATGAGCTCGCTGAAGTGTTAATAGCAACAACATGTTTACAGGAACTGAAGCAGCCGAGAAAAGTCATCCAACGATAAAACGTCTCAAGTTTCTGAATCCAATTATTCTACACAGTTACATACGGTACGGTGTTTGTGTTGTAGGTGACATCGGATAAGGTTCACTGGAGAAATTTCTCTGGAGCGAAATGATGTGTGTCTTCTAATGACGCAGGACGAAGATACTCTTGACAATAGATGAAGGAAATCATTAGAAAAGTTCTCCTGTTACGAGCAGCTGCTAACGATGGACGCCCGACGCGCTCCTAATTATACCGTGTATTTGTGAGTGTCGCTGGCGCTGAGGGAGAATTCGCTCTGATAAAAGGACGGGTTTCTTTGGGACGCTTCGGCATTAGGGAATAACCCATCTCTTTTGGGAAAAACTTGTGTTGACCGACTGAAAAGCATCAAACTCTCGCTTCTCGGAGAGGTTACATGATTAATGTTCTCTCAAATTCTTCGTTAACGAGCAGCGACTCAAACATTAGGTAGTAGCACGCACCGTCAATAACCATTGTTCGCTTCTGACCAATAACTGACTGTTCATGACCAATAGCATGCTTCCTTCATCTCTCCACATGGACTCCAGAGTCTGGTCCTGGTGGCCTGCTTACGTGTAAAAGTGTCCAGTGTTGCACAGCTGCACGCAGTTCTGTCCAGTCTCGCTGCATGCTCTCAGAGGCTAAGGTGGAGTGTTGACAACACTGTGCCTCGAGCTGGGAAAGCCTTGGCTCCCCGCATACATGGAATGTAAACCTATCCACCCAGCTAGGTTTCAAAGGTGAGCCACTCGTTAACGAGGAATGTGAGAAAACTTTACTTCTGGTTGCACAAGCAGGCGACTCCAGACCTCATGTGTACTGTATTGCTCCGGCAAGCTTGTTCCCGGGCGTAGACTGTCCGGCTTTCAATGGCTAATCGACTGTAGTTACATGAAGAATAGAATATGGTATGGCTTTTAGCTTTGAATACTACACAAAAGACATACGTTAGTTAGTTATAGTAGTTTTAAGGGGCGAATCAGCAAGGTCATCTGCCCTCAAAAGACACACGGTTCAAATGGTACTAAAATATTTTCTATCCAAGGCATATTATTTACACAAAACATGGGTCATAATAAATAGCAATGAAAATAAAAGAAAACGTTCATTAGTTACCACAAGTAAATCACAAATAACCTAAGAAATTAGCTGGTGTAACAACCAGACTTGTAACACTTGTCACATTAAATCATAATTATTATTTGCACACATTTTTCCTTTCTAAAATGCAATCATTAGATCCTTTCACGATGCTGTACTTCTCATACCATCATTATCAAATCTCATCACTGATCCTTGTCAATTATATTGAACAAATGGGTAAATGTTTATTGAACTCAAAAATCAATATATACACTCTACTATCCTGATTCGTCAACATTATATTTCACTGATTACAATGTATTACCCTTGTAATTTAATATTGTCCTCTATTCTCACAAGTTACTAATTGCATTACTTTATCCCTTACTGTTTGCAATATTATAGAATTAGATTTTCATCATTGTGTCACTTTACTACAATTATATGTTTCATTTTCTTGAACAAGGTCAATTATTTCATGGATTCTTAATAAAATAATCATTGGGACCTTTACTTAAACTTTTTGGAATCTTTATCTTGACCCTTAATTAGATGAGTACCATGCATTAATTTAATGTTTAAAAATAAGGAACCTTAGTTGGGGAACTCGGATACTATACTATTCTAACATAAACTCAAGGAATTCAATCCCCTACCCTAATCTTACATTGTAAACAAACATAAAATTTACACAAAACTATCAGAATCACATGTTACCATTGATCACAAAAAGATTATAGAGACCAATTACTTATTCTTTTCAATATTTATTTCTCCGTAGAATATTGGACTCTACCATTTCTCCGAGTCTCGAATGGAAGACTCCCAACAACAATAAATAAATCTCACTATGCCAAAAGGAAGCTTTTATAATTCTTATTCATTTTATAAAATCATTTAGTTTTACTGATCATAAAGGTCCTCTACACGCAAGTAGGGAATATCACACTGGTCGTCAACGATGAGTACGTTGCTGTGTCGAAAAATTGAAGTGGCCCATCAAACTTGATGAAACTCAAATCTTGAAAACATTCTCAGATAGACGAACATCCAGAATGATAATTCTCATTATTATTATTACTCTTATTCATTCCCAGCTCTTCCCCAATTCAATCAGTAAATGATGTCCGCTATTATTCAAACTTGATGATAAGGCGTGCATGAATTTTATTGACAGTACTCTCGACGAACCAAGGGATTCCGGGATCTGCTTTATTTATATTGAATGTGTCAATTATATCCTAAACGTGTTTGCTCACTCGTCGTAATGAATGAAGGAACTCAACTCCTTTGCACTGCCAGCAACTTTATTAAGTTATTTCCAAGCTTACGCAAGATACACATACTTTATTTATCCACTGATTCTGTGAGGCTTTACCTTCTCCGTGCTGCATCAAATTACTTATTATACATCTATCCAAGCTGCCAAAAAATCGTTGCCCAATATCCTGACCTAGATCTATCGGGTAACAGATAGCAATATAACAACATAACTTCGAGGAATTCATATTAGCACACACATAATAATATTTTCGTTCACACACGCTTACCTTCATAGAATCACTTATCTTGTACCTTTGCACAAACACCCTGTACCTAATCTCTGTACAGTACCGGTAACTGATCAACAATAACTGTATCGTTTCCTCACAACTCTACCTTAATAACAGTTGGATATTCAACATTTCTCCACGTAACATTATCAACTGACATGTGCTGATAACCATCATTATCTTCTAATTCTAACTTATTTTTCAATCTTTATTTTTTCTTATCTTTGTCTGATTTTAGCAATAATATATCACAACAACTTTAAACTTTCTGCCCCTCATCTTAACCCTAGCAATACCATGCTATATTTCAAACCACGGGCTACCAACGGGGGGATATTTTGTGACCACCATAATAAATTCCTTTTATGTGATTTGCATTATCCTGTAATCAACATATCTTGTATTTTGAACCTTAAATGAACTTTAAATGGCAAAAATATAACTTAATTAACAACAGTTGCAAACAAAATCAAAAATTCATGAAAAAGGAAGTTCAGAAAGTAAATTATTCACTGATCATACTCTTCGCCATCTTTAACACACGTGGAACATACGACTGTTCCTTACTGTGTCTTCCGCATGTGTACCTCTTGCAACTAGAACAAATTATGGTGGTTTTGTTAACTTTGTTGTACTTTTGCCCTTACCGCAGTGCACAGTATGACGAGGCACACGAACTACTGTACCAACGGGAGGGGGGTTCCTTGCCCACCAAAAGAAAATGGTTAATATCTTATACGGGAATTAAAATTTCAAAAAAGTAAATGTGTGGTTAGGTAACCAGATTCAAAATAGACAATAACTTTCTGTACAGTAAGCGTAGAGAAGGAATACCATGAATAAAGCGTAAAAAATGGAACTGGTGGGCACGAAATAACCTCCCCCGTTGGTATTGCTAGGGTTAAATCAACATTCTTTTCGACTAATCTGTTAACTGATGACAATTAACTAACTTTATTTCCTGCTTCATTCGGACGTAGCGCATCTCTCTTGTATGGTAGCATGTGCTCCTTCATTTCGTTCCGGTCCCATCTTAATCGTTTAATCCATCCCATATCCACAATCATCTTAATTTAGTATAAGTATTTACACGGATTCCTATTAGTATTATTATATTAAATTGATGCATCCTGAATAATTTGAATGTTGTACTCATCTTCTGGTGTGGAAACATATGTTAGCTTTCGCCAACATCAGTTTAGAATGCGGGCATAGTCAATCCTCCGATTCTCGTGCTGTCATTGATCCAGCTGATATGACTGGTGTTCTTTGGTGATCTCATCTTCATTTGCATATCGGCGAACCTTACGCATCTTTGTTTTCTTTCTACGATATTACACTTTATCATCACTTCACAATTATAACACACTGCACTATTTTTACATATCTGGGAGTTCTATCCAGCGCAAACTCTCTGTTCGTCTCAATAAACTTTGTTTATATTGTTTATTTGAGGCCTTTGAAATGCTACGTTCACCCTATACAGGTATTATGAGTGTTTATACCATTGTTGCTCGAGCCTAATACAAGCCGGACATTTGTATTAGACGATTGCCCTTGACCTTGAAGCTTGCGGGTGAGCCTGTACACAGTGACTCTCTCGCCCTCTCGCTTCAGAGTTGTCACCACCAGTCTGATGTAATGGAAATCCAGACTTGAGCACGTGACAACACCACCATCCAGAACAGTACAGTCCACGTAGAAGTATTTTGTGACGCGGTAGTACACGTAACATACTTACGAACACAATGCCATTATATTTGCCAATGACTGTACTTCAGCAGTAGCGTGAGATAGTTTTGCCCATCACCTGACCGCATGGGGCAGGTGACAACAACACAGGTACTGTAGTAACTCGCCTCCAGGCTGCTAATAAATAACCTTTTTTTGAAAATTTCCCTCATATATTCAGAATTAACCAAAACTCTCATAATATCATATGTGGTGAGTTCAATATAGACCTTCTTGATGAAAATGATAAACATGTACAATATTTCAAACAATTAGTAAGTTCATTTAGCACGATACCACTTATTCACGAGCCTACTAGAATTACAGCAACATGCATTACCGTATTACAGATTTTCCATTTTACAAGTGTGTGGCAGAGAACTATGATGTAGGTATTTCTGACCACCATGGTCAAATGTTTATAGGTAATATTGGTCTAGCTGAGAAAATAACCCCCAGTGGCATGTGCAGATTTATGAACAGAAGGAACATAACTCAAGATGGATTTTATCTTTTCCAAATGTTCCCAAATGTACAAATTGGGAAAGAGTTTATGAAGCAGAGCATGCTAACAACAAATGGGTACAATTCATGCTATTATTCAGTCATCATTATAATACAATTTTTCCGCTTAGTAAGTGTAAAATAAAATATCTAGAAAGTATCAATAAGTGGATAACTAAGGAAATTAAAGAGTTACAGACATATATATATATATATATATACACTCATTAATTCATCTAAACAGAACATACAAATCAACACAGCTCTTTTCATTAATAACATCCCAGAAAGCCAAATTAAAAATGCTAGTAGATAGAGAAAAGAAAGCATATAATGATCACAAAATCAAATCCTCCGACAACGTTAGTAAAACTTCATGGACAATAATTAACAACATCCGAAATAAAAATTTAAATTACAACAAATCAGACATAAAACTTAAGCAAGACACTACAACACTAAGTGATCCAGTAGATATTTGTGAAATGTTTAACTGCTATTTTATTAATGTAGTGAAAAAATTAATTAACATAGGAAAAAGAAATCAACCTGAAAATTTAATAGATCCAATGACTTCAAATACGCATACATTATTTTTACAACCAACAAATGAAAGCGAGGTGGAAAGGGTAATTGATCTCCTGAAAAATAAATCCTCGAGTGGAATAGATGGTATATCTAGCAGTATGCTAAAATTATGTAAACACTACATCCTTGCACCTGTAACACACATAATAAATAGCTCTTTCTCTCAAGGAGAATTCCCATCAGATCTAAAGAAATGGAAAGTTGTCCCAATACATAAATCAGGCTCAGCAAGTGACATACCATTCCTTCAGAGTTTTCAAAAATATTTGAAATTATTTCTCTGGTTAGACTAAAAGTATTCATAACAAAACACTATCTGCTATCACAATCTCAGTATGGATTTCAAAAAGGCAAGTCCACTACTGATGCTGCCTCGAAGGTAACAAGTACCATAGTGGATGCCATTAACAAAAATGAAGAAATCGTAGCTATATTCCTAGACCTATCAATAGCGTTCAACTGTCTAAATACTAAGTTGCTGCTAAAGAAACTGTACAGTTATGGTCTAAGAGGTATACCAGCAAAATGGCTAGATTCATACTTAACCAATCGTTGTCAGTGTGTCCACATTCAACATGAAAATTCGAGTAATGTGAAAGTATCTCACTATTCAAAACTCACAACAATAACACATGGCATACCACAGGGCTCTGTGTTAGGGCCATATCTCTTTCTACTGCATGTTAATAACTTGGCTGACATTTTAGATAATGAATGTGTGAAGACTGTACTAAATGCAAATGGCATTACCATTTAAATTAGAGGTGAAAATTACAAAACCTTACAAAAAAAATGCATATGTAATGCATAAACTAGAAACATACTTAGAAGCTCACTATCTAAAGCCAAACATTAAAAAGAATCATCATATTCAATTTTAGATGTATACTTCAAAACTTCCAGATATTAATTTAAGTATTGTACTCAACCAACAACACATAGCACCGATGAACAGGGCCGGATTTAGGTTTTATGCGCTCCTAGGCCCGTGGGTTTTTGCCGCCCCCTCTTCATACCATCGTGAAGGAGGGAGAATTTAGACCTCAGAAAGGTCTTGGTGAAGGTAATTATTATTTTATTCTAATGTATCGTGAGTAAAAACAATCAATTAAATTAAAATAATGAGAGAATTAACTGTCTCTAAATTTGTATATATAAACTATAAATAAACAGGCCAACGAGATATAAAATAAGTTTAAATCATTTAAGACTCATTATACACTTAAAGATATTCAGATATACAATCATATACACTACATCATAAACCCACAACCATGCATAATGAATTATTCAAATTAAACTGATATTAATATTCAAGACTAAAATTATCTCCTAATTAATCGTAAAACATTCCTGTTCTAAAGCTGAAGTCGTAAACTCTGCTGTTGCAAAACATTTCTTGGAAAATGTTGGCCACAATATAAATTGGAAAAGTGTCAAAATGTTTGAAAGTTTAATTTAAATCATAAAATTATACGAAATTGGTTTAAAAAAATCATAAGTAGTAAAAGTCTGTTAAATCTATTTTTGAACTGTAAAAAGAACTTTTTGAAGTGCAACAAAGATTAAAAAGGAGCGTATAACAAAACAATTTACGGAAAACCACTTGATAAAATAGTAGAACTTAGTTCTTTTATAAGTGAGGTGAGACAATTTTACTTCAAAGTCAGTTTATATAACCTTCCTTCTTGTTTTTTTTCGAGCGAATGTGTCTATGATGTCATAATAAGGCACCTTTTGAGTCAGCCTTCCCTCGATGTTGAGCAGAGCTAATGATGTCAATCTATCATGGCTGGTTGAAGCTCTTAAGTAGTTTTTCACACGACGAAGGGCAGAGAAGGATCTTTCTCCTGTACAGTTTGTTGCTGGTGCACTAAGGACCATTCTTAAGGCAATGCCAATGTTTGGGCGGATTTCAAATGCATCAAAATGACGCAAAACCTTGATAATGTCAGTTTAAGTTTTTCTCTTTGGGAATGTTTTGCACCAAAAAGAGTTTCAAATGTAAACACTCGTCCACAAAAACTGGCTCTAGATCTTGGGGGTACAATCTCAATAGTTTTTCCTGCATGTTTGGTGATTTCTGAGGCTTCTGGTCCTTTAACAACTTCAAAAAAAAAAACCAAACTTGTTGTATAGTTGAGTGTATTTATTTCCACGTCTCTTGAGTTCGGAATGTAAGCTATCTAATATGACATTGAAAGTGTTCACATGAAAGTTATCAGAACCTGTGAATTTAACATCACTGCTTTGTCCACTATAATCATCAAACTAGGTAGATATGTTCCTTTTGCGTCGGTTGTCTGCTACATACTCCTTCCTGCCACATTTGTCTCTTGCTGCTTTGTCTAGGCTATCGATGGTTTCTCTTACTTCTTGAAGGAAACCACAAAGAGATTCATAGTACCGGTAAGTAATAATCTTCCCCAGCTCTGTAGTTTCATACTGAAGTTTTATGTTCACCTTGTTAAACCTTTCCAATATTGTACTCCATAAAATTGACATGAATGTTGTCTCCATGGAGTTCAACTTTTCTCTCAAAGCTTGGCTACATTCCTTCTTGAAGGTTTCTCATCACAGTTAGAAGAAATTTCATTCAAACTTTCCAAAATACCTTCTCTGTTTTCACTTACAACTCGGCATGCGTCGTGACGAGCAGACCATCGAGTCTTAGATAGGCTTTGTAACTTAAGGGTACAATTTTTCTGTAGGATAGCCCATCTGTGGGTTGAGGCACTGAAAAAATTGAAAAGTGACTGCAGCAATCCAGAAAATGAAATAGCCTCTGTAGATGATTCTGCTACACAAGAATCTATTAAGTTTAGAGAATGTGCTGAGCATGGCACATACTCCGCTAGAGGATTAAGTTCCTTATTACGAGCCTGAACGCCGGTATACAAAGGTCAGTTGATCAACATGTGATATGTCCGGTGTGGATTCTAATATTATACCAAAGTATTTAGCTTCTTTAACTTCTATTCTAATTGAGTTTGTAACTTTGTCTGCCATAAGAGCAATAATTTTTTCATATATTGTCTTTGAAATAAGACATGTGGTTCCGAAACCTTTATCACCATATTGCCTTAAATGAAAGGGTCGAATTCAGCTAGGAGTTGCAATAGTCCAAGGAAATTCCCACCGTCAAGATTACCACGTAATGCCAGATCCTGAACAGCTAAATATTTAACTGCCGCCACTACTCAAGTAAATACCTCCCTCCAATAATGGATCTCTAGATCGAGAGCCTCAGTAAGCTGGCTGACAACACGGCCTTCTAAACTTCCTCTAAGTTTTAGTTTCTCTAAGTTATCTTTATGATTGAAACTATTTTCATGTTCTAAAACTCGTCGATTAGCATTTTTCCAGTCATTGTATCCACTATGAAATGCGCCCGCCGTATCAGTGTGTCCAAATAGTAGGGGGAGGAATTCTATGACAAGTCATGTTATTTTACCTTAACATTATATGTTATAGTATTGTATTTTCAACCCGTTTCCAAGAATGATAATCAAAATTAAACAGATTTTATTGGGCATATAAATGCATATTTATGCTTTCTTAAGTTTTATGGCATATTTTGAAAAAAAAATCATTATAAACGGCATATTTTGGTAACTTTCATTTGAATTTCGTTTTATATAAATCAGAATAAGCTCTAGAAATTATTGTTCAGGATAGACTGGAATGTACACACATCAAAAAAAGTTTTGCATCACCTCGGTTCCAAGAGTTCCGGAACCGTTAAATACAAAGGGAATATAGATCAACACAAACAACATTTCAGCTCGTTTTATTGCTCATGAGACCCACACATTGCATGTTGTACCATCATACAGCTAGACTTTCAGCATTTGTGGTCCAGATTGCAGTACACACCACTACCTCTAATACCCAGTAGCACGTCCTCTTGCATTGATGCATGCCTGTATTCGCCGTGGCATACTATCCACAAGTTCATCAAGACACTGTTGGTCCAAATTGTCCCACTCCTCAACGACAATTCGGCGTAAATCTCTCAGAGTGGTTGGTGGGTCAAGACGTCCATAAACAGCCCTTTTCAACATATCCCAGGCATGTTCGATAGGGTTCATGTCTGGCGAACATGCTGGCCACTGTAGTCGAGCGATGTCGTTATCTTGAAGGAACGCATTCACAAGATGTGCACGATGAGGTCGAGAATTGTCGTCCATGAAGACAAATGCCTCTCCAATATTCTGCCGATATGGTTGCACTATGGGTCGGAGGATGTCATTCAGGTATCGTAAAGCCGTTTCGGAGCCTTCCATGACCACCAGTGGCGTACGTCGGCCCCACATAATGCCACCCCAAAACATCAGGGAACCACCACCTTGCTGCACTCGCTGGACAGTGTGTCTAAGACGTTCAGCCTGACCAGGGTGCCTGCAAACACGTCTCCGACGATTGTCTGGTTGAAGGCATATGCGACACTCATCGGTGAAGAGAACGTGATGCCAATTCCGTGGGGTCCATTCAGCATGTTGTTGGGCCCATCTGTACCGCGCTGCATGGTGTCGGGGTTGCAAAGCTGGACCTCGCCATGGACGTCGGGAGTGAAGTTGCGCATCATGCAGCCTATTGCGCACAGTTTGAGTTGAAACACGACGTCCTGTGGCTGAACGAAACGCATTATTCAACATGGTGGCATTGCTGTCAGGGTTCCTCCGAGCGGCAATCCGTAAGTAGCGGTCATCCACTACAGTAGTAGCCCTTGGGCGGCCTGAGCGAGGCCCGTCATCGACAGTTCCTGTATCTCTGTACCTCCTCCATGTCCGAACAACATCGCTTTGGTTCACTCTGAGACGCCTGGAAACTTCCCTTGTTGAGAGCCCTTCTTGACACAAAGTAACAATGCGGACGCGATCGAACTGCGGTATTGACCTTCTAGGCATGGTAGAACTGTTACCGCAGCGCGAGCGGGTTGGAAAGGCTTGTTCGCTGCTTGCAAGCGTACGTTGGTTTGAAACCAAATTACGCTCGTCTTCAAGACCAGAACACCTTGAAGAATATTGATTTCGTTAATATCATATAGATCTGTTATCTCGGATCGTGTGACGGCACTCGAACGAGTGGCTCACACCTTGAGTTCTAATGACCGACTGGCCACAACTTAATACATAAGAAGAGAGGAAGGAAGTTCATGCAGAAACTAATTTAGTATGAAAAGGTTTATTCCACTCTGAAGTATTGATAAAAAGAATGATGTTACAATTTACACGTACATATATGGTTTTATGTTAAATCGCGATTTTACACTCTCACTATTGCGTCTGTGTTATGCTCTGAACACAGAGGCAATGATGATGACAGCCTGTACGCTGACAGACTTTACTACACACAAGGGTAAATACCTCACATAGGTATTACCGTCAGAACAAGATAGGTTATGGTGAAGAAAACTATATCTTCACTTCTCTAAATTACTATACATTTTCAGAGTGAAGTCTCCGCGATGCAAACTAACGATTTTGGAAATTTAGTGCTTACCTAGACTCGGCCAAATGGAGAAGATCGTTGTTGACATCTTCAACGTATGAGCTTAATACGTTGGGACAGCGCAAGGGCAGCTAAGTGCGGTTGTCGAAGTGCCCTTTCGATATTGCGACTGATGTAGCCTCTCGTAGATGGTGGGAGCAACTGACGCTCAGGGAAAAATTCACTAGTCTTTTATATGATTCAAAGGGGGCGCTGTTTACTCTGCAGCTGCAAGGGTTCGATTTCTCGGCCAGGGATCAAGCAGTAAACGTAATAAATTCTTTAGGTTTTATCTTGATGGCCCGGCTGCAGGCTCCGAGGAGGGGCTGTGCCTCTCTAATTGTCACGGGGTCCAGGTCACCAAATTAATGTATCCTATCCCGATGGAAATGGCTAACATGCGTAAATAGCAATATCTGTCAGCGATATGGTGGTCTTCCAACCTCCGGGGTGGTTACAGTGATAAAAGATCAAGAGATCAATGAAGGGGAGATATTGAGTCTGGTTCTCATCTTAGAAACTACAGGTCCAGCTATCTGAAGGCTGTCGGTATAGATTGACTTATTCATTTATCCAACAAGGGCAGCTGCGTGAGAACACACAGAAAAGGGGACATGTAGGGTTCTAACCCAATAACATTAATCTCAGGTTTATTGCTCTCAACGTCACATTGGAATCTGGGGTCATAATGAGGGCGACAGTAAATGCTGGTGGGAACTCTGCTAAGGATATCCCGGTTCACTGCTACTGCATTACAATACCCCCTGCCTTCAAAAAGTGTTGGCGTAGGTGCCAATACTTTTACCGCAAGTACCTCGTAGTAGAGTTGAATGACGAGTTCAAAACACATATCACTCAGCCGATCCTGCAGGCCTTTTCTGCCTACCCGGATTCGACCTAGGTTTTTGGCTTGCGAACTCTTACAGTTGCGCCAGAGGCCAAACCTCTCGAAAACACACTCACTCATACTCGTCCCATTGCTTACCAGCAACCTCTACTACCGAGTGTACGCGTGTAAGTGCTTCCAAAAGCCACTTCGAAACTCCTTGGGGCAGTAAAACAGAGAGCGAGCCTTTCATGGGGGAGGAAAATTGACTATCCTACCTACTATATTAAGTGGTGTTGGACCTTGTGACTTGGTATTTTATCATAAAAATGACAACTACTAGACCGAGAATCGAACCTTCCAGGCAATTTAACATTACCATCAACATTTTATCTAGTGAAATTCTCTCCTTGGCTTATTAACTTATGTTTGCATCGGACTTCACTTGTTTTGAAACACACAAAAAAGAAAAATACCTTTCAACCTTAAGACTATACATTGGTTAAATGTATCATGTCCTCTATTGGACGACAATAACGGCTCATCAATCATGTAAGATCGGATAGGTGCGTATACAGGCATTACGTAGTGCACCTTACATTACGCAGAATACATATTCTATTTAACTATCCTTCTTTCAGGATTAATGAAGACTTCCTACGTCTTCTATTCTTCTCACACAGACTACACACAAAGAAATCTCATATTTCTTACTTCAAAAATAGTATAGCACCCTATTCCTTCTCATCTTACATGGTCAATAGTAGCCTCAATGCACAAAACAACATTACAATAAAAATTAATATTATTCCCTTTTTCTTCTTTCTTCTTGCTTCCCTCTTCTTATTTCTTACTTCTCTCTTCTCATTTCTTACTTCTTAATTCTTACTTCTTATTTCTTACTTGTTACTTCGTGCTGACGGAGCAGGAGTTGAACTCTCCATTGTGGATGGTGATCTTAAGTTGATTGTCACCCTCGGTTCTGCTAGGTGCTCTGACATGTTGGCTTGGTCACCAACGTCGTTCCTCTGGATTCCCGTGTAGTGGACTCCAGGGACTGTTTCACCTCTGCGGCGGAGATACCATGTTCTCAGCTGACTCCTCCTTCTATATAAACATATTACAACAATTATGAGAGCAAGCAAGGCAATTGTTATACTGAGACCTCGTGAGCCTCTCTTCCAGACGTGACTCAGGGCAGATTTATAATTTATTTCTTTAATTAGATCATCAAGTTTGACTCCCACTTGGTCATTGTTAATTTGAGTTTTTAATGATTCAAGAACATTCAATGTGAGTTTAGGATCTTTGATTAAAATTGAGGTCTCTTCAACAGACATAATGTCTAAAAATTTGGGTATGTTAATAGTAGTTATGTTTTTAATGTATTCGCTATCTCCGTGCAATTGAGATAGGATCTTAAAATTTCTACCAAAAATATCGCAATGGTTTACTCCTCTGAGAATACCGGTTCCTTGCAATTGGACTGTGGTGACATTGCTCTGGTGGTGATTTAAGCACTTCAGGTTGACGATCTCGGGCTCGGAGACGCTGTAGATCCAGTTGTCTCGAACACGTGTCCACACAGGTGTAGCGGTGATATTCCGTATTCTCCTTGGACATGTAGCATCTGAGATCTCATCTTTAAACAGACTTATAATACACAGTTTAACACTCTGATGTCGAATGGGTTGATCACTGGGACACACCCACGTGGTCGATTGTTTACATCTAGCGACGGTTTCGCTAGTTAAACCTGCATAATATTGCCTATCAAGGGATACGGCAAGAAATTTAAACTCGATGTCCCAATCTACCCAGTGCATGAGGGTTTCCTGATACACTGGAAATGTCTTTATTTCATACAATTCAAAAGTTCGATCATGTGAACCGAGTGGTATATCAATAAACAACTTTATATCATTTTCTGTGGCAATTGCTTGTACTTTCGCTAAATTATAAAATATGTGAATATTCTCATAACTCACGGGCGCAATCATTTGTAAGTTGGGGGATAATCCGCGTTCGATTTCCATCAATAACTTACGAAATTCATGGGGTGGTAACAATATACTACTAAGATGACCTTGTGCTAATTGTTCTAGTGCTTGACGAAAGTTTATTACTTTCAAACGTGCATCGGTCGTTAAATGCTCTGCTTCTCTAATCATTGTGTTTGCCTCAGTGAAATGAATTAGACTACTCATGGTTCTTTTATCTTCTTCGCGTTCCGTTTCATGTTTTTTATTTAAGGTTTCAGTGTATTTACTTATTTCGGTCATAGCATCTAATAATGCTTGAGAGTTGTTTGTAACTCTGGCATCTAAAGTTTTAAGTATAGAAAGTTGGCTCCTAATATTATGCACAACTCCGTCTGTTGAAGAAGCTACGGCATCAAGCTTTCTATGAATTTCATCGATATCATTATAATCTGCGGTTCCAAATAAAAATTTCAAAACGCTTCCTCCGGCATTAATTAAACCACGTTTTGACCTATGATTCGTTGGCAACAAGGTTAGTAAGTCTTCAATATCTATTATATACTCATTAACATAATTTCTGATTCTCTTAAGTTCAAATTTCATATTTCTTAACAGTTTCTTTTCTCTGTTAGAAGTAACATTTTTCCTATTCGTTATAAGGTTAGCTGTGCCACTCACCAATCGGCTGAGAGCTTCTGACTCATCTGCTAGCTGTCTCAGGTCGAAGGTAACGGCAATAGTCCACTCGTTATCGGAAACGATGACGTTGGCCACATTATCGAACACAATACCCTGGCTTAGAGTAGTTTGCTTCGTCGCTTCTGCATATATAATGCTGACGAAAACTGAAATAGAAAATTACCTATAAGTAACGACTCTTCCTCCACGTAACTTAAGTGTCTTAACAGCACCACGGTGTCTTAGTTTAACATTCATGCTCGGTTTTAGCTTTTTCTTTCTTATGCTCTCTTTATCTACTTCACTCGCTGGTGGGGTAAGTTCTGGAATTAGGTCTGGTTCCTTGCTAATATCGCACTCGTCTTCCTTGAACTCTGGACTCTCGACTTCGCTCGTCGGGATGTCTTCTACTTCACAGGGGGTTGGAATCGTGGGTTCCTTTGCTCGTGATCTCAAGTTTCTATAGTTACCAGTTCTCTCAACTACCGGTATACGGGTTCGAACTTCTTTTCGTGTCATCTTCACAATGCAAGGCTTTATCCTATTGATATGAACTGTCACAATACGTGAACGTATCTTCAGTTTAACGTTCAACTGAGAAACGATTTCTACTATTTTATATGGACCTTTCCACAATCGTGCCAGCTTCCTTACTTTATGCTTACCTATGCATGGGGTATGTAGATAGACTAATTGTCCTACTTTGTAAGTGGTGACCTTAGCTGTTCTATCGTACTGGGTCTTCTGTTTAAGTCTTGCTCGACTTTGATTAGTCTCACACAGCGACCATAGTTCTACTAGTTTACTCCTGAGATTCTCGATGTGATCTGAATAAATCTGTGTGTCTGCGGAAATGGTAAGATCTGCCTCCATTGGAACAGACATTCGTCTACCAAAGACAAGTTCATACGGTGAATAACTTGTGCTTTCGTGCACTTGTGAATTTACTGCCATCGTAATATACGGTAAATACCACGTTTTGACCTATGATTCGTTGGCAACAAGGTTAGTAAGTCTTCAATATCTATTATATACTCATTAACATAATTTCTGATTCTCTTAAGTTCAAATTTCATATTTCTTAACAGTTTCTTTTCTCTGTTAGAAGTAACATTTTTCCTATTCGTTATAAGGTTAGCTGTGCCACTCACCAATCGGCTGAGAGCTTCTGACTCATCTGCTAGCTGTCTCAGGTCGAAGGTAACGGCAATAGTCCACTCGTTATCGGAAACGATGACGTTGGCCACATTATCGAACACAATACCCTGGCTTAGAGTAGTTTGCTTCGTCGCTTCTGCATATATAATGCTGACGAAAACTGAAATAGAAAATTACCTATAAGTAACGACTCTTCCTCCACGTAACTTAAGTGTCTTAACAGCACCACGGTGTCTTAGTTTAACATTCATGCTCGGTTTTAGCTTTTTCTTTCTTATGCTCTCTTTATCTACTTCACTCGCTGGTGGGGTAAGTTCTGGAATTAGGTCTGGTTCCTTGCTAATATCGCACTCGTCTTCCTTGAACTCTGGACTCTCGACTTCGCTCGTCGGGATGTCTTCTACTTCACAGGGGGTTGGAATCGTGGGTTCCTTTGCTCGTGATCTCAAGTTTCTATAGTTACCAGTTCTCTCAACTACCGGTATACGGGTTCGAACTTCTTTTCGTGTCATCTTCACAATGCAAGGCTTTATCCTATTGATATGAACTGTCACAATACGTGAACGTATCTTCAGTTTAACGTTCAACTGAGAAACGATTTCTACTATTTTATATGGACCTTTCCACAATCGTGCCAGCTTCCTTACTTTATGCTTACCTATGCATGGGGTATGTAGATAGACTAATTGTCCTACTTTGTAAGTGGTGACCTTAGCTGTTCTATCGTACTGGGTCTTCTGTTTAAGTCTTGCTCGACTTTGATTAGTCTCACACAGCGACCATAGTTCTACTAGTTTACTCCTGAGATTCTCGATGTGATCTGAATAAATCTGTGTGTCTGCGGAAATGGTAAGATCTGCCTCCATTGGAACAGACATTCGTCTACCAAAGACAAGTTCATACGGTGAATAACTTGTGCTTTCGTGCACTTGTGAATTTACTGCCATCGTAATATACGGTAAATACTCATCCCAGTCATTTTGATTTTTATTAACGTAATGACTAAGCATGTTTGCTACGGTACGGTGGATTCTTTCTACTCGACCATTTGATGAAGGGTGATATGCGGTGGTTTGTAGCTTACGTATTTTTAGAAGCTTACACAATTCCTGCATCAGGGAGGAGGTGAAATTGGCTCCTTGGTCAGTCAATAGTTCCTTCGGAACTCCGAATTTAGTTATAATTCTATGCACTATTGCTCTAGCTACAGTCTCGGCAGACTGATCTGGGAGGGGTATGAACTCAGCATAACGTGAAAAATGATCAACTACGCTTAACATATATTTATTTCCAGACGTAGTAGTCGGAAGTTTACCTACTATATCGCAAGCGATACGTTCAAACGGCTGTTGGGGTTCGTCAAATCTTCCTAATGGCGCTTTACAACGTCCATAGTTCGATCTACGGCTGCACTCGGGGCATGCTCGTACGTAATTCATTACATCGGCTTCCATGTTTAACCAAAAGAACTTCTCTTTAATTCTGGCTAGTGTTTTCTTTGACCCTGTGTGACCTACTGTTGGGAGGTCGTGGTTAAGAGACAAAATTCTATCTCTTAACGACGGCGGGACGAGAATTAACTTCGTTCCTCTAAATTCATAATATATGATTTGTTCGGGACTCATCTTGAATCTTTTATGATTCCTAAGTTTCTGGCATTCGGCGTCGTTCTTCTGATGATGCCTAATGAGATCCAAGTCAATAACTGGAACATATTCAACCTGTGTCTTAAGCACATGTCTACTTAATGCATCTGCGTTCGTGTGTTTCTTGCCTGGTTTATGAATAACCTCATATTCGAATTCTGACAATCTTAGTGCCCAGCGGGTTAACCTGCTGCTAGGATCCTTAAGATTGAGCATCCAGCGCAGTGCTGAATGGTCGGTGACTATCGTGAATTTCCTACCTAACAAATAGCATCTGAAATACTTAGTTGCCCATATCACGGCGAGTAGTTCACGCTCAGTAGTGGAATAGTTTCTCTCTGGCGTGCTCAACTGACGAGACGCATACGCTACTGCATGCTCTTGTCCGTGAATTACCTGTGCTAGGACTGCTCCGATGGCTTGTCCACTTGCATCAGTGCCTAACATGAAAGGGAGGGTGAAATCGGGAAATACTAACACTGGGTTCGAAACAAGTTTAGATTTCAACGTCTCGAATGCTTCATTACACTCTGCATTCCAAGAGAACTTTACATCTTTCTTCGTAAGATGGGTGAGGGGTTTCGCTATTTCTGCGAAGTTGGGAATAAATTTGCGATAATATCCAGCCAGTCCAATAAATCCTCTCACATCCCGTGCAGTCTCCGGTCTAGGAAACTCTTGAACGGCTTTCGTTTTTCTGGGGTCAGGGCGGACTCCGTCTGTGCCTATCACATGACCTAAATAGTCCACCTTGCTAGCTGCAAAATGGCATTTATCTAACTGAATAGTCAAGTTAGCTTCTCGAAGTTTACTGAACACGTTCTTGATTCTCTCAATGTGCTCCTGTAGGGTTTTACTAAAAATAATGACATCGTCAAGATAAACGAGACACTGAGAACCAATGAGACCTGAAAGTACGCTATCCATCACTCTCTGAAATGATGCAGGTGCGTTTATAAGGCCAAAAGGTAGCCTTTTGTATTCATAATGGCCAGTTGGTACGCTAAATCCAGTCTTTTCCTGACTTTGCGGGTCCATTTTAATTTGGTGAAAACCGGACGCTAAATCAATCGTGGAATAATACTTTGCACCACCTAGCATGTCTAATGTTTCGTTTATTAACGGTAGTGGGTAATGTGCTGGGGTTGTCACATTGTTCAGTGCTCTATAATCTACACAGAACCTGTACTTGGGTGTACCATCCGCTGATTTCTTTGGTACTATCACTATGGGAGCTGACCACGGTGAAACACTGGGAACAATAATTCCTTTCTTTAATTAGTCCTTGATTAATTCGTCAATTACTTCTCTCTTAGCATAGGGAACTCTATAGGGTCTCTTGAATATAGGTGGAGCTAAACCTGTCTCAATCTTATGCGTAATCATTGAAGTGCATCCGAGCATTCCCTTACTCTCATCGTAAAATAAATCTTCATATTCCAATAATGCCTCTAATACTATACGTCTTTCGGTTTCTCCAAGGTGGATAAGCTTCGGCCTAAGATCATCTAACACCTTAGTTTCACCACGTGTTGCAATCCAACAACACCTCTCGTTACCTCCGTGGCAACATTCATGCGTGGCGAGGTTCTCCCTCCCACTCTCAAATTCAATAACACATGATTTTCCCGAGCTCTGGGCAAAATCCAACGTGGAAAGCTCTTCCTGGCTTCCACCAACAAAATCACTAACTTCTTCTACCAAGGCAATTGGGGTACTACTGGGAATGACTAACTCTTCTGTACTGATGTTAATTATTTTACAGTATGACTTCTTCTTGCGAAGCGTGCCATACACTCGCGCTACTTGTACGCCATGTATGCTAACTTCAATTGGTTCTAGAATTACGTCAGTATCTGTCTTTGGAACTGGTCCACTAGCTCTAACAGATACAACACTTTCGCTCCTAGGCGGCAACTTCACGTCTTGCGTGGTACTAACGTACGCGACCTTCGAAAAAGAACTAAGGACGGCCGGTTGTAAATCCTTAGAGGGTGATCCGATAAACGCATGTGTGTTCGATTCTCCGGGAAGAATCGCAACGTCTTTTGAGGGAAGACGGCATGCGCTAGGCATGTCATGTGTCTGTTCGGAGTGTTCCGTTACTGGTGCCCTTAATTTCCCAGGGTACTTTAAATTCAATACCCCCGTGGAAATCGGTGCAAGTGCGGGTACATCTCCTACTACACTACGTTGGGTCGGGACCTCGATCGGGTCGCTAACCAGCGTTACACAAGGTATAATACCAGAGGTCAACCTGCGTACAATTTTGATCATTTTACCTTTGAGACATACCTGCCGCGAGGCTACATCGATCACTGCATCCCATAAAGTGAGCAGATCGATTCCTACCACAGCCAGATAGCCTGCTGGAAGATTGACCACAATAAATCTTGCCGGTAAGTCGCTAAGTTCGCTACTTAAATTTACTGCGACGCTTTGTTCGCCGTAAACTTTAAGTAGAGCTCCTGAAATTCCCTTAATTTGCATATTAGTATGCTCGTTAAACTGCTTCCTACTAACTCCGTTTTGTAGAAGCGAAATTTGCGCTCCCGTATCTATGACTATATATCCCGTGATACCTTCTATCGTACCAACACATACGAGTTCATTCGTGAGGTTGTTTTCATCGTGTGTGACGTCCAAGGTTCGAGTTCCGGCCGCTAGCACTGGGTCTACCATGCTTAATTTCTCTGCGGATCTCGTGCGGCAGCATTCGCCGAGACCACTCGCTCGTTTGGGTGATCCTGGGATCGACTTCCCGATGGGTGGGAGTGAGACGGGCGAGACTTACAGTCTCTGCTAATGTGTCCACGCTTGTGACACGAAAAACATTCTATGTCTTTCGGGTTACGTCGCTTAACAACTTCATGTCCGCGGTTCGACTCCTTAGACCTACAGTCCGGGGATCGGTGACCGGGTTTTCCACACTTGTAACAAGTGATAACTTTGTTCTCATTGTTTAGAAATACATTTCTTTCTGGCTTAGACTGGGCTGAACTTGGTCCCATCTGACGCTCTATTGACAGGGCAATAGTTACGGCTGATTCTAAATCTGAAGGAGGGGGCAATTGCAGACGTGTGTAAAAACCTACTTGGCCTGATAATCCTTTTAGGAAAGCTCTCAGGACCTGTCCGTCTACTAAAACAGTTGCAGTGGCTGCATTGCCTGCCGGTCCGTTCGACATGCCAGACAATACACCATTACCAAGCATTCGCAATCTGTCTGCGAAATCCTTTATTGGCTCTCCCGTGCCTTGACGCGCTGTTGCTAGCTTATCGTAGAAATCTTGTGGGTCTCTACGTTCTGCGAACCTCTCCCGTAAATTCTTACTGAATTCTCTGAATGAATTAAAATGTCTGTCCTTAAGCGCGACATCAAAGTACAGTCGGGCGGGACCTTCAAGTTTATAAGTAGTAAAACGAATCATGTACTGGTCGTTCCAGGAATTAAATTCACCTATGCTCTGTACTTTGTTTAGCAGGTCGCTGATGCGACTGCCAGGCGTGTTTGGGTTAAACATCGGTATGGCACCTCCTAAACGTAACTTATCTGACGGTGTTCCCGTCATAATTGTGTCGTTTAGCCTAGATCTGGAGTTTTCATCTATGCGAGACATTAATCTATCTAATGCTACCTGCAATGACACATCTTCTCCGTTCAAAGTTATGTTCGCCATCATAAAGATCTAATCTCACACACTCGAGATACAAAATACGATATCACGGTACAATAACGCGACAGTGTGTGTTCACAATACACACACGCTACAGTATAGGCAGTTACAAAAACTGGCTCTACTAGCTTCAAAACAAGAAAATACAGCAATCACAAATATTATACCACTCTAACACATTGGATCGATTGGGACTTGACATGCAATATATTTTAAAGAACACCAAGATAACAGACTTATACAGCTAGGATTTCTTCAGAGACGAAGATAAGGGGATGATGAAATTAAACTACTGGAAAAATCAATTAAGCATTACTTAATTAGCACATGTAAATAGCATAATTTACGTGGTAATCATCCCAACGCTACTGCCACCATTCTGTTACCGCAGCGCGAGCGGGTTGGAAAGGCTTGTTCGCTGCTTGCAAGCGTACGTTGGTTTGAAACCAAATTACGCTCGTCTTCAAGACCAGAACACCTTGAAGAATATTGATTTCGTTAATATCATATAGATCTGTTATCTCGGATCGTGTGACGGCACTCGAACGAGTGGCTCACACCTTGAGTTCTAATGACCGACTGGCCACATCTTAATACATAAGAAGAGAGGAAGGAAGTTCATGCAGAAACTAATTTAGTATGAAAAGGTTTATTCCACTCTGAAGTATTGATAAAAAGAATGATGTTACAATTTACACGTACATATATGGTTTTATGTTAAATCGCGATTTTACACTCTCACTATTGCGTCTGTGTTATGCTCTGAACACAGAGGCAATGATGATGACAGCCTGTACGCTGACAGACTTTACTACACACAAGGGTAAATACCTCACATAGGTATTACCGTCAGAACAAGATAGGTTATGGTGAAGAAAACTATATCTTCACTTCTCTAAATTACTATACATTTTCAGAGTGAAGTCTCCGCGATGCAAACTAACGATTTTGGAAATTTAGTGCTTACCTAGACTCGGCCAAATGGAGAAGATCGTTGTTGACATCTTCAACGTATGAGCTTAATACGTTGGGACAGCGCAAGGGCAGCTAAGTGCGGTTGTCGAAGTGCCCTTTCGATATTGCGACTGATGTAGCCTCTCGTAGATGGTGGGAGCAACTGACGCTCAGGGAAAAATTCACTAGTCTTTTATATGATTCAAAGGGGGCGCTGTTTACTCTGCAGCTGCAAGGGTTCGATTTCTCGGCCAGGGATCAAGCAGTAAACGTAATAAATTCTTTAGGTTTTATCTTGATGGCCCGGCTGCAGGCTCCGAGGAGGGGCTGTGCCTCTCTAATTGTCACGGGGTCCAGGTCACCAAATTAATGTATCCTATCCCGATGGAAATGGCTAACATGCGTAAATAGCAATATCTGTCAGCGATATGGTGGTCTTCCAACCTCCGGGGTGGTTACAGTGATAAAAGATCAAGAGATCAATGAAGGGGAGATATTGAGTCTGGTTCTCATCTTAGAAACTACAGGTCCAGCTATCTGAAGGCTGTCGGTATAGATTGACTTATTCATTTATCCAACAAGGGCAGCTGCGTGAGAACACACAGAAAAGGGGACATGTAGGGTTCTAACCCAATAACATTAATCTCAGGTTTATTGCTCTCAACGTCACATTGGAATCTGGGGTCATAATGAGGGCGACAGTAAATGCTGGTGGGAACTCTGCTAAGGATATCCCGGTTCACTGCTACTGCATTACAGAACTACAGACAACATGAGCAGCGTACCTTCGTCCTGGTGGAATGACTGGAACTGATCGGCTGTCGTACCCCGTCCGTCTAATAGGCCCTGCTCATGCATAGTTGTTTACATCTTTGAGCAGTTTTAGTGACATCTATGAACAGTCAAAGGGACTGTATCTTGGATACAATATACACAGTCAACGTCTATATGCCGGAGATCTGGGAACCGAGGTGATGCAAAACTTTTTTTGATGTGTGTACTACTGAACGGGATGGTCGAACTCCGCTGATTAGGTTAAACCCAAACAGTCCTGTCAGCTCACGATAATTGGTTTGGGAAGAGAGTGGGGGTAGGCAACTTCTCCTGAAATGTTTGTAAGCCATGAGTTGACTGACAGCTACATACACCTGGACCCCTTGGGGTTTCTGTAGATAGAATCAGTGCAGCGAACATGTTATCCATGTACAGTCAAAGAGTTGGAGAATTGAGAATTATAGGAAACTATAAATTTCATAAGTGTGAGTTGTCAAAATGGGGCCAACAGTGGAGGTGTCAAGGAATGTTCTGCCCATTTATTTACAAATGGTGGTAACTTTCTGTTATGTGGGTCTCACAATCACGAACCATGTACGACAATTAATCAAGAATTTATTTCGAACAGTGTAAAAAGAAATGTACGTGACAATATATAGGAACGGCCATCGAAGTTAATGAGAAAGGATATACTTGCTGCCCCTAAGCACATGTCTGATAATTTACTATCAAATGGCATAGAGAGGATTTAAAATAATATTGCGACTGAGAAACTTACCACCTCTGCCTCAAAATAAGCAAGAAGTTCATGATACTCTAGCCATTATGGACATTAGATCGAACTTAGAAGAAAATATAATAATAACCCCTGGCACTACAGCCCGTGAAGGGCCTAGGCTTACGAAGAGACCGCTGCCCTGCCATTTGGCCTGCAGATATTGGGTGACGCGTGATCAGCGCATCGGGTCCCCTCGGCCGTTAATATTGGCCGAGTGAACCCCGTTCCAGCCCTAACGTCAGTTTCTAAAATCCCTGATGGAGCCGGGAATCGAACCCGGGGCCTCCGGGTGAGAGGCAGACGCGCTATCGCACACCACGGGGCCGACTAAAAGAAAATATGCTTCTGGTAAAAGACAGAGAGAATAACATTATTATGTTTTCTAATGCATCAAATTTGAAATACTTGTGTAAAAGAGAATTATTTTTATAGACGGAACATTTAAGTAGTGTTGTATGTAAATGAAGAGAAACAGGATAAGTTAGAAATAAACACGCCAGATGTTCGTATGAGCCGACTCAGATGGTGGGGTCATGTTAAGAGGAAGGGGGAGGAGAGATTACCTAAGAGGTTAATGAGTTCGGCTGTAGAGCGTAAGAGAAGTAGAGGTAGACCTAGGTAGCGATGGTTAGATTCAGTGTTGAACGATTTCAATGTAGAGGTGTAGAAGCAGAGGAGGCCGCGGTGCTAACTGCTAATAAGGGATCATGGAGGCGACTTGTTCACAAACAGAGGCTTGCAACTAGACTGGAGGATTGGGAAGGAGGTGGCCGTGACCTTAATTTAGGAACCATTTGCCTGTAGTAGAAGTGGGGAAACCACAGAAAACAACTTCCTGGATGGCTGAGGTGGGAATTGAACCCATCTCTTCTCAGTGTTTCCTCGCGAGGCTGAGTGTACCCCGTTCCAACCCATAGACCAGAATTAAATTTCTTGGCAGAGCCGGGAATAAAACATGGACCTCCGTCAAAAAAATAACGGAGAGCTCTCAGTATTAACATTGTAACCCGTTTTATAAGCTTTAAAATGATATAGACTATACATTAACATTTTGGTTTTCATTATATTAATCTCAAATTATAATAGCCGCCTTGTCAAACACTTAAAAGACGTTTAATATTTAAAGTAATACGTACATGCTTCGGTATACAAGGATAATCGTCAGCATAGATTGAAATAATAAAAGAATCTTAAACACTATGTTAACAATTAATGCCAAAGTGAAAATGGATATCTTTACAAAGTACACTAAAATTTATATAAAATGAAAGGTCACAAAAAACAAGATAAATACACAAACGAAACAAGACTAAAGTTAATATAAATTTACCTTAAGAGATTGTCTACATTATACTTCTTCATTATGGTTAAATATAATGAATCGGATCTCCTGTTGATTGCAAAAAGGTGTTGTTTCCACGTATAAAGAATTGGTGAAATGCGTAACAATTTTTGACTGATAAAGTCCTCTAACCTTGAAAAACGTTCTAGTTGAACCCAAACTTTCTATATTAGACTAGATTTCTTCAATACGGCTAAATAATAATATATTGCTTGCCACGGTGGGTGAGTGGTTATAGTGTCGGATTACTAACCCCCAAGCTTGCAGGTTCGCTCCTGGCCGGGGTAAGTGATTTTTGAAAAGCGGCAAAAATGACGACATGTCATACGATGTTGGCATGTCAAAGAACCCATTTGAATTCAGTAGGCCGTGTTCATAATGACAAAATTAATCTCGGGATTTTCCGTCAACACAAAGTTCCTCATTTCTCTGCTAGAAAGCGCTATAGTGTCAAGGAGCTTAGATATCTAACCTCCTTGGCTTTCATATTGCTTCAAGGAACAACAAAATTCGACATGCAAGCTACCCTCTGGGTGTCAAATAACGAAGCTTGCACCCGGCACCGAGGCCATATATTATTATTATTATTATTATTATTATTATTATTATATATTGAAACGGATGTCGCTGATGGATGCTATGGGATATTGTTTCCAGCCAGGCATACTGATATGGAACAATGCGTAAGATTTTTGAAGTCATCTAACCTTATAAAGAGTCCTGTTGAAATATATTTGTGGTTACAATATGTTGTTTCCAGATGGTCGAACACCGTAAATATTTTTTTATAAATGATAAAACCATCTAACAAACTAACCTCGAATAAAACCAGAGGATCCTACTTCTAGGTTAGCTCTGTAGAACTAGCTGTCCAAACGGATGATTTATTTCATATCATAATTCAATTTGCCAAGTATATTTATAGGTTGAATGAAATACTTGGACATTGATGGGCCAAAATATATGGATAAGTCGAGAATAAACTCAACTAAGTATCTTCAAGAAACAGTGTGCACCAACAAGGAATATGCAAATGAAATGTAATGCAATGTGACAATAACAAGGTTTCATTTAGGTATATTTCCACTAAATGTAGTTTAGTGGGGCTACCAGTGCGGTGACAAATTTCACACCCCACCAAAAAGAAAAAAAAGCGGTTGTTATATTAATATTAGTAGAATGAGTATTTTGGTTAGTTATTGGACTAATACAGGAGGTACATTTAAACACAATTCCCCCCCACCATGATCGTTTCACTTTGATCCCCCAATTTACACAGTTGCAGACTTTAAGAAATCACCTTGTGGTAAAGGTTATTTTTATTCTCTTAAGACTTAAACGATGTGTCATAAAATGTCTACATTCAATTTTGTTCTTATACCAGTACTTCGTCTTGATTGAATGAAAATACTAAGAAGATGAATTATTTTCATACCGTCAATGTTTTAACGTTAACTCCACGAACTGTCAGTGGAAGTAAAGTTTTTGTCTGCAGTTTTGCACCTTGTAGCAGAATATCGTTGTAATGCTCATACTGCTGGTTATAACTGTCATATGATAACATTTTTACAAAGCTACAACATACAAATTAAAATGTGCATATTGATTTGTATAGTACGCCTAAAATTTCTAATGAATGGTATGGACTACGTGTTTGAGATGACAAGAGTAGATAGTGAAGATCATCGCAGGTTGACACATTCCGTTGATATTACTACCTTCACGTCCAGTTTGGAGTGGGGGGCAGTAAAACACGCCTCAGGCAACTTCCCCTGTTAGGATTTTCCTAATTGACCCCCGTGGAGAGAACTCATCAGCGGAGCTCGGTATCACCCCTACTGAAGAACCATTCTAAAGTAATGTATGGAATGTTTCTAACAGGTAGGAGCTATTGTTTGCAAGCTGGGTCAATTCCTGGAAACCGGGCTATTGTTTACACGGAAGCAGAGGTAATTCCGCAGTTATTTGTCATCGTTCTTATCTCTCTCCTTCGCCCTTCCCCCTTCCACCTTCAACACACTGAATGACCTTGCTCACTCATTAGGGAGCTTCAGTCATTCAGTTCCTTTCAATATGCCTAAAACAAAAGTCTCAATTTGTGGGAAGTTGCGAAGTTTTGTTCGTCAATTCGGTGAAAACATATTCAGTACGGTTGGAGTGATATTATTCTGTAAATTGTGTGAGCCCGGTTTCCAGGAATTGTAAATTGTGTTACTGCCGAAAAACGTTTCTCTGTGATACAACACTGTAATACTGCAAAACATAAGAATTGTGTAACTAGATATTCTGCACTCGAAAATAGGAAACGTCTGCTATTCGAAACCCCGACATCAAGTTCACAGTGTTGACAATTTTCACAAGATCCCTGCAAGATGATGGTTTCGTCTAATATTCCTTTTAAGAAACTTAATAGCCGAAGCTTCAGACAGTTTCTTGAAAAATATACAAAGCATCCTGTTCCCAACGAATATACTCTCAGGAAGGACTATCTGACCCCTTGTTATGAAGAGATGTTGGATATAATAAGGCGTGGCGTGGGAGACAGTAAGATATGGGTTTCAATAGACGAGACCACAGATGTGGCTGGAAGATATGTAGCAAATGTGATCGTTGGCACGCTGAAGGAAGACCGGCCTGGAGATACGTTCCTCTTGACATGTGAAGTGCTAGAGACGACAAACCATTCCACCATTGCAGTTCTCTTCGACAATTCAATGAATCTGTTGTGGCCAAACGGGGCAAAAAGAGAGCACATTTTTCTATGTAACTGACGCTGCTCCGTATATGGTAAAGGCAGCCAAGGGACTTAAAATGCTATACCCGAAAATGATACATGTGACATGTCTTGCAAATGCCTTGCATAGGGCAGCTGAAGAAGTTAGAAGTAGCTACCCTGAAGTTGATAAATTAATATTGAACTGTAAGAAAGTGTTTGTCAAAGCTCCACTTCACGTTCAGAAATTTCAAGTAGAAGCACCTTCACTATTCCTACCTCCCCAGACAGTTATATCGTGATGGGGGACTTGGCTTGATGCCGCAGTGTACTACTGAAAAATCTTAGATGTCGTGAAGAAGATCGTGAAGTCTTTTGATCCTGCAGAATCGTCCTCCATAAAAATCACTCAAGATTTATTTTCAAGTACTACATTAAAAACGGACCTGTCTTACATAAAGTCCAATTTTAATTCTTTATCTGGAGCAATCACGCAACTGGGAGTTTCAGGTGCAGAACTAAGCGATGCACTGGATGTTGTAAAGTAGATTGAACAGGAATTAAAGCATGCGAAAGGAACTATGTACTGGAAAAATAGCGGACTTGTGTACATGCGTGGAATAAGTGACATTCTTTGTGGAACCCCTTCATCTGCAGATTTCCAGGAATTTTCTCCAAGTGATTTAACTCTATTCAAGCACGCTCCCGTTACATCGTGTGATGTCGAAAGAAGTTTTTCTCGTTATTACAAGACGATACTCAGCGACAACAGGAGGGGATTCTCATGCAACAATCTTAAGATGCATGTGGTCATAAATTGCAACAATCAGAATAATGGAGACTAGATCAGGTATGAAAGTTTCATTCAAATAACATAACTGTAGTTTTTATGTCTTCCACAGAGTCCGTCCCTGCCTAGGAGTATGCAGTGTAATCTTAACGAGTTCATGAAATATTCATCATTTTAGTTGATTTTGGATTAAGGATTTTGAAGAATTATAACTATTTTAACTCTTAATTAATTGCAATCGTAATAAAAGTGTTCCTATGTAACTTAGATGCTATTCATTAAGTCATATTTTGAATCTTATAGGTCATATTTTTAAGTTTCTTAGGTCATAAATGCATACATATTTCATACATTTTTAGGTCATAGAAATCCGCCCCCTACCAAATAGCATAGCCTACATGGAACGCAGAAAACTCATCCTTTTGATGGAGAATACACCATCCATGTTCTGTTTATTGTTTCACCTTTTTGGAGTTTTTTGAAAAATAAGCTCTTGTACAGACAACGAACATTGTCAGAATATTGTCTTTTAGATTGATTAAAGTCTGAATGTGAATTTTGTACCACACCATTAGTACATAATAATCTCGTAGTTCTTCATTTACATTCCATAAAGCAGGATCCGAATCAAACACAAATTCAGCTTTCCCACTTTCTAAAGCAATTTCTCCTTCAGTTTGCTTTTCAAGCGACATCGTCCATATCCCCGAACTCAGTTTCACAGGCAGAAGAAACAGATGGTAAACTGTCATTGCTTTTAAAATTATTATCACTCACATTTCCACACCCCGTATTGCGTGAAAAAAAAAGGTTGTTATTTTAAGAACCTGCTTTAAGATTTTTTCATTTCTTCCGTCTTTTTCTTCTCGCTGTTTTCCAAACTGTGCCCCACTAAGTTTTAGTTTATTACTCATAGTAGGCACACAACACATACGGTATTAATAAACCCACGTCTTAGCACAATAAAATATACAATATTACAACACTACGCGACATTGTTGACAACGCTACAGACCAGTGGCGACTCCTGATTTTTATTATTTGTAGGACGTAATAGGATAGGCTACACAGCCTCCGTGGCTTAGGCGGCAGCACGCCGGCCTCTCACCGCTGGGTCCGTGGTTCAAATCCCGGTCACTCCATGTGAGATCTGTGCTGGACAAAACGGAGGCAGACAGGTTTTTCTCCGGGTACTCCGGCTTTCTCTGTCACAAATTTAATTCCAGCAACACTCTCCACTAGCATTTCATTTCATCTGTCATTCTTTTAATCATTGCCCCAGAGGAGTGCGTCTCGCTTCGGCAGCTGGCACAGTTCATATCCTCGCCGCTAGATGGGGGCTTCATTCATTCCATTCCTGACCCGGTCGGTGACTGGAAGCAGGCTGTGGATTTTCATTTCAATATGATAGGTTACTTATTAACCAAAGATAATTATTATAGCTGGGCTAAATTGAGATATTAGACTCGGTCTAATATTAAATATTCAGTCACACAGCACAATTACGAACACATTACACAATCAACAACCCCTGGCACTATACAGCCCATGACGGGCCAAGGCCGACCAAGCGACCGCTGCCCAGCCATTTGGCCTGCAGATATTGGGGTGACGCGTGATCAGCGTGTCGGGTCCCCTCCGCCGTTAATCTTGGTTTTCGTGATCGGGGCGCTGTCTCACTGTCAGACAGCTACTCAATTGTCCTCACGAGGCTGAGTGCACCCCGTTCCAACCCTCACGCCAGTTTTAAAATCCCTGACGGAGCCGGGGATCGAACTCGGGGCCTCCGGGTGAGAGGCAGGCGCGCTACCCCAACACCACGGGGCCGGCACACATTACACAATACAATCGAATACTACTCCAAAGATGTGCACACGTTGGAAACAGAATATCCATTTATCCGCGCGAAATCGTAACCAATAAGCCCATAGTGTTGGTTCAAAATCAACCAATAGCGGGACTTAAGGATCATAGTCGACGTCCTCAGAGCGCCATTAAACTGACCAAACCTGCGCCTTCCCCCTCAAGGGCTCCCATACATTTCTAAAGCTATAAACACATGCTTTGAGGATGTAAAGCGTCCTTCCTCAGTTTTCTACTCCGGGCGGTGCACACGTCATCCATCTAGGGGTGAAATGTAGAAGTAGTTGCAAGTACTGAGTGACAGCAAGACAGAGCTTATCGAGAGGTCGCCCAAGGTAGCCCCAAAGACTATTTTACAAAACATTTTTTCTTTTTAAACAGTTACAGCTGAGAGCTGACTGTAGGATGATCCTCACGTCCTACATGGAGGAATCGCCACTGCTACAGACGACCATCGATCAGGGCACGTCTCGTGGTTGTGAGAGAGGCGCCAGTGAGCGGGTGACTTGTAAACAATGACATCGCGCATGCGCTGCGGCTCGACCTAGCCAAAGCCCAAGGCTAGTAAACTACAGAGGTTGCCTCAATATGGAGCTCTTAGGCGAGGGGATCGCGGAGGGAAGGGAAAGGACGTGACGTCACACGTTTCCTCGTAGCGCGCGAGGCGCGAGATATGCAAAGAAAGCCAACTTATATTGTATGTATTGCAGTGGTTTAAACGCGTGTTTTAAGCCCTTTTGCTTATAATCATGCCAGGCCAAAGATGTGCTGTGGCAGTTTGTCACAGTTATTATAAAGTTGGAAATGACGTGTCGATTTTCACGATGCCTAAAGACGCATGCCTTAGCAATCAGTGGATTGCTGCATGTAAGTGAAAAGATCATTGCAACCCTCAAACAAGTAGGATATGTTCCCTGCACTTTAAGAGTGAAGACTTCGAATTAGACTACAGGGATTGTCTGGCTGCGTGGCTCAGGGGTAACATTCTCGCTTGCTGAGCCCAAGGTTGCAGGTTCGAAACCTGGCGCAGTCAGCTGGCATTTGAGGGTGCGCAAATGCGAGGGAGCCGTGTCAGTACATTTACTGGCACGTTAAAGATCCCCTTCGGGGCAAAATTCCGGCGTCTCTAAAAGCCAGGGTAGTTAAAAGGGACGTAAAACCAATAACATTATTTATTATTAGACTACAGGGCCGAATTGCTTAATATAAAGCCAAGATTTCCAAGGAATCTAAAACCAAATGGTAAGTGAGCCTAGCTGGCCTACTCGTAAGTTTTGATGACCTGCTAGGATGATTTTAAAGCTGTTAATATTTTTGACATATTTCGTACATGGTATCAGGGGCATATATACATTTTTTTCGAGAGGGGAGGGGGGGGGGGGCTAACTATCGTGGACAATTGTGAGTACTTAATGAATTTTCTATTATAGCCTATGGAGTATGAATGGAAAATATCTAAATGGGCTACTTGTCAATTTATAAAGCAGAAAGGTAAACACTCATTTTCTTTTACAAATTGATAATTATTTCTTAAAAGTAGACTACTGTGAAATACATTTTATGTTGTACCCAAGTTGGCTTTTTTCGGGGAGGATCTGGAGCCCCCTCAGCCCCCCCCCCCTTATGTACGCCCATGCATGGTATTTTGTTTTTGGACAAGATGGAAAATTTCATGAGTAATTCTCTTTGTATTGGTAAAAATTATTTGCAAATATTCCAGAAAGCAGTCATCCTTTCAATAAAATTCCTTCGACTTCTGTTCCAAGATATGGCCCGTAGGCATAATACCAAGTACATTCTCACACATAGGCTAAATCAAGGTGTACTGGAAAACCTCTTTTCACAATTGCGAACCCATGGTGGCTCCCCTTGACTGCATTTACAGACTGAGGATGATTATTTTAGGAAAAAAAATCCAGGAGTTTTTCAAAAGCAAACAAACACTGCTGATCCAGATTCAGATGAATATGTAGTTGCTAAAGCACTAAACAAAGCTGGCATAGTGTCTGAATCAAGTAACGTGCTTCCATAACCAACCTTAGGGAGCAATGTGCAACCTGAGTCCTTCATTGCCAATATCATGGAACAAAGTGAGGAAGATGGCAAGGCTTAGGCCTATGTTGCAGGTTATGTGGCCCACAAGTTCCAAGGTAAATTTCCACAACATGGGAACTTAACCTATGGAATGCAAACTCAACACGATTATGCATTACCAACCTGGATTAAACACTTGTCATACGGTGGTATGACCGAACCCTCAGAAACTTGGCTAAACCAGTTCCGACACATTTCAGCAAAATTCGTCACATTTCACGGAAAATACGGATTTCAACGAGGCAAGAACGTTCTAAGAAGAACGACAGATTTTGTGTCGAGAGAAGTTCCTGACGTACCGTCTGGTGGGGTTGAGGCAGCTGTGATAACAATTTTCTTCATCAGATTGAAACATTCCAATTCTATCTTGCATAAGAAGTGGTTATTGGAAGTCACTAACACCCACGATACTGCTACCGAGTCTAGGCGAATTTCCAAGAAATTCAAGAAGATCACAACATAAAATGTAAGTAGGCTACATTCAGTTATTTTATCACCCATTTACCAATAATTTCATGAGAATAAACTGTTCTTTGCGTACTCAACAGCTGATGTTGACAGTTTCGTTACGTTCCCCACATGGCGCGTTTGGTATCTTGTGACGTCATCCGCCTTGTGAGCGCTGATTGGTTAGTGAAAATTGAGGCAACCTCTGTAGTTTATAAGCCTTGGCCAAAGCCAGCAGAGACACACTGAGAGCCAAGCGTAATATTTGCCCGTCCAGCGTCACCTATACAAGGCAGGCGAACGGGACTTTGATTCGTGGAGAGCATGAAGATGTAGACGTATATTGTAGTCTATAACATTTTATGGCAATTTTCTGACAAAAAAAAAATTGCAAATTAATTTTGCGCCCTTCAGCATGGTGCGCCCCTAGGCCGGGGCCTATGGGGCCTATTGGTAAATCCAGGGCTGCCGATGAACAAACCTTTCTTGGTATGACAATGGAAACAGAACTTAGTTGGAAAAAACACATAATTAAACTACAATCTAAATTAAACAGTGCAATATTTGTATTAAAGCAGCTAAGACAGGAAGTTAACATTAATGTCCTGTTATCAAGTTATTATGCTCTGTTTCACTCCCACCTGGTTTATGGTATAAATCTATATGGCAGTACAATAAAAGAAGTTTTAAGCAATATTTTTATCCTGCAGAAGAGAGCAATCCGTGTTATGTTTGGTTTACACCCTCTAACATCTTGTAGGGACTATTTAAAAAAATCTGAATAATGACATTACCATCATTGTACTTACTCAATTCTTCTATGTATATTAAGAGACAAATTCTAACTGGAAATGCTAATGAAAATGAAAATCCACAGCCTGCTTCCAGTCAACCGACCGGGTCAGGAATTGAATGAATGAAGCTCCCATCTAGCGGCGAGGATATGAACTGTGCCGGCTGCCGAAGCCTGTCGCACTCCCCTGGGGCAATGATTAAATGAATGACAGATGAGATGAAATGATAGTGGAGAGTGTTGCTGGAATGAAATTGTGACATGGAAAACCGGAGTACCCGGAGAAAAACCTGTCTGCCTCCGTTTTGTCCAGCACAGATCTCACATGGAGAGACCGGGATTTGAACCACGGACCCAGCGGTGAGAGGCCGGCGTGCTGCCGCCTAAGCCACGGAGGCTTTTAACTGGAAATGCTAATATTGTAAACAATTCTGATCTACATTCGTACGACACTAACTAGAAACAGAATCGATGTTCACTGTGAAAATTATAGAGGAGCTTTCAGAAAGAAAAGAAAAAAAAAAACCTTGTATACTACCTCAAAATATTTTAACTTGTTGCCCCTAGCTCTAAGAAATGTCAGCACCATTTCCACATTTAAATTAAAATGTAAAAAATGGCTCACATACAAGGCAATATATTCCATAGAAGAATTCAAGGCAATGTGCGCTGAGATATGAGTGTTTGTTTTTGTATATTGATTATTGTATTTACGTGTACCCCTGTAATTATGTATTTTATGTATATTATGTATAATTGTGTATTTTATGATTTGACGACTCCCATATGTATATTAACATATTACCATGGAGAAATAAAGAAATGAATGAATAAATGAATGATGCATGCAATGTAGCCTACAGATAGAAATAATATAAACTTTGTACGAAATGGATTATGATGAATATATACTCCAGTGAAGAAATCGTTTAGTCCATGTCATTATTTGCTAAGACGTTGTATGTAAATCGATTCATAAAGCTTGATATCCGTGGGCTCATTTGGCTCTGTGTTACCGTCTTTGCCCGGAGCTGCCTGGTTCTAATCCCATCAGGTACAATTTTTTATTTCGTTTTTTTTTTGTATTCATTGATTTATAACTAGTCAGACGTTATAATGTTAAGCATATATAGTGTGTATTTGCGATCGAAATTAGTATATTTATACTTAACACCACATATTTCAACACACGACTACATCGATTAAAAATCGTTGCCCTTGATCCACGGTTAAGCCTATTGTTGTTGTTATTGTTTTTGTTGTTGATTCTTTAGGGGTTTCGCAGCATGATGGTCTTGTAGCTCCGTGACTTTGGTATGTGTAGAAGTTGTCTGATAACCTGTGTCACTGTGATGTCTGTAGGCTTACGAGTGTGTACTCTTATACGAGGAAAGATTTGGGTAGGAAGCTGTCGTTGTTTCAGATGAGATGTATGGACATCATGGTCATTTAGCCCCATGTACTTGGGTGACTGTTGAATGTTGTCTGATAACCTGTGTTATTGCGATGGCTGTATTAGTGTGTGTATATATATACTGTAATTCAGGTGAGGATTCAATCAATCGACGTATAATATCCGTCTAGCATGTTGTATTTCAACAAGCTACTACAACCAACATTCAATTATACTCCTTGAAAAGGGCAAAGAGTTACGGTATAACTATACCCATGCATTAAGGAGGAAGTAGGCTATATGTTCTTTACTGAACATCTTGTTCTTAGTTGTATATGAGCTATCACAGAGCCAGAATTATACGTATTCTTGTTATGATAGCTATTGGAAACATATGTTAAATTTGTCTGGACTTTGAAGGCAGTGAACAGCCGATAAACCGGGGTTTACTTCGCTGAGTCGAGACTTGCATAGCACAGCAAGGAAATGGTGAGAATTGTAACACGTATTTGGAAACGGCATATCTGAATGTCATCAAAGAACTTATAAAGACAGACCAAACACTAGTAAAATGACGAAGGAGAGAACTGGGTTCGCTGTTCGAAGAATATGACAGAGAGGTCATTTATAGCACACTTTGTAAATGAATGGAGATGCGTTTGGAAATGATAAGTCGTGAGACGATGTTGGAACAACACAGACATGATGTATTTCCCAACGTGAATCGGTACAGCTATCGCAGTTGGCGTCGTAAATTCCTCCATCATCAGATGACGATGGGTCACAAACAGTGACTTATTCTGAGTAAGTAGAGCTCAAATAGAGAGCCTATAGGACGGCATTTCATGTGTTACTTTGTAAAAGTGCAGATATTTAGATATGATTTTTGTTGATAGTATGATGTCAATGAATGTTTATATTTGATTTTTATTTTCATTTTGAATTTTTTGTGGATTTTAAATTTAACTTATTATTTTAACTTCAAGTGAGTATTAGTTCAAAACGTAACGTAATGTAAAATGGTGTATGTCGCACCATCATAACTTTGATATTCTTATCCGTGCTGCTAATTAAATGTAACTTGAAATATTGTTTGATTGCAGATTTCTTAATTGCTGTTAGGATCAAGTGTGATTATTATTATTTTTAAAGGATATTGTGTTTGATTAGGGATTTACTTACGTGCCACGTATTAGTTTGCTTATTTTTCTTGTATATAGGACTTCTATAGGGGTTATTTTGAGAATAGTTTAGGGGCAGTTCTTGAGTTAGATTAATTATTGGAATAGCCAGGGATCCCCTATAGAGTTGGATAGGGATCTAAATTTTTTTAAATAAATTTACGAAGAATTTTATATAAGCCTGGATCATTTAGTAGACTTGTTTTCCCTCAAGTGTGTGCATTCTGGGCTGGTTTTGAACTGGCGCCTCTCAGAAAAAAGCAGAAACGGCCCGAGATTAATTTTCTTGTTCGGATCTAGTCTAGATGCACATCCAAACCTCTTGCCGTGTGATTTCGTTTGGAAAGTAGCTTCATGATGGCTGAAGTGGCCCCCAGTCCCATGGCACTTTGGACCAAACGGGATCAGTAAAGTGATCTAGAATAGATCATACATTAATTATTATTCACATAGCGTCACTATCCCCACTCTGTCGGCTAGGGGATCAATTACCTGCAGAATTTTGATTAGTTCTTGATTATCTCCATGTTTTTCATTGTCGTGTTTGTACATTCATATTAATGTTTACAACTCCACGGCCAAGATATCAATAAATATGAGTGGAGTTTTGCCCTTCTTGAAGGTTTAAAGTTAACTCTTGTTCAAAAAACAACAGCCCCTTTGTGATAGAACGCACGTTGGGATTCCCTCGGCACCTGGCTTACCTTGGGGTTTTTGGGTTATCTTCCGCAGGCGCCAGCAATTGAAATCATCTGGGCTTCCTTCCCTTCAAATAACTGTGAAGTTACGCACCACTCATCTGTGATTTCAAGAATTTGTGTTAACAAATTATAAATGATAAATATTATTATATTTCAATGTAGCCTTGCGTTTCTATTCTCATTGTACTGCATCTCCAGGCGCGCAACTATTGGTGGTTCTGTGCTCCTTTCTGTGCTTGTGGTTTCAGGTTCACAACTCGTATGTAACGTTGAGTTCCCAACCCAGCAAGGGTACATACACTATTGTGGACCGATGCAACAAGTTGTTACGTAGAGAACAAATCACATACTCTTAATTGAAATTCAATACCCCATTCGTAGCTTTTGATATTTAATATGCATTTAACAAGCAGTTAAAATTTGTGGAATTCGTGGGGATATTTTACTACATCATACACTGGCAGCACACTGAGAAATGTAACGCGTACAGTCATGGATACTTATATCGAGTCTGCATCCTGTGGCCTATCCTGCCCACATTACTGAGCTCATTAGATGGTAATAGTGTTTCTGTCACTGGGGGCGTGGTGGCGCAGCGGTCAAGCTGTTGGCCTCTCACCAAGGTGTATCAGGTTCGGTTCCCGGTCAATGCATGTGAGATTTTTCGAAGTGAAATGCCATGTCCTGTGGTTCGGATTCCACGTAAAAAGGAGGTCCCGTGGCTCATGATTGCATGATTAACGGTCACGTAAAACTAAAGGCTTTCTTCCTTGCTTTTGTTTCTGTCACTATCACACTATTGTCAACGCATGAGCTAAGTGGTTTGTAGACGGAATAGGTCACAGGATACACGGGAACAATATGCGTCTACACGGTATAAATATACGTGTCTGTACCTAAAAGTCCATACTGGTAGAGATAAAATGAGGGAAGTCCCACTGTGCCTTATAGCTCACATCTATGCAGTGATACCCAAATGTGTCATACAGTTAATTCTTATGGTGCAGTATGTGGGCTGCAGACATCTGAAATGCATTCAACTCATTCATTTTAACCTATTTTAATCATATAAAATAAAGATTCATGGGCGTGGATTATTATTATGATTATTATTATGATGATGATGATTATTATTATTATTATTATTATTATTATTATTATTATTATTATTATTATTATTATTATGTACGACTCATGGTGTAGTGGTTGGCATTGTTGGTTGACATCTTAGAAGCTTGAATTCGAATCCAGACTCCGCCAATAAATTTTATAATGGTTAGAGCAGTGGCGTCCAGCCTTTGCACGCTCGGCGTGCTAGCTATGCTGCGCCGCACGCCGGCATGCTGACTCCTGCCTCTCTTGGCAGGGCTGCTTGCCCTGGCAGCAGCGCTACGACAGCTCTTCGCCGTGTCTGACCGAGTCAAGTTGGGATCGCACGCGCACCGAACATAAGGTAAACAAACAAACTGTTCGTCCAATACGTTGGTTCTCCGACACATCTACATGTACATTGTGTTTCGCGCGGTTTTCCGCGTACCGGTACTTGAGGATTAATTGCTTAGCATTAAAGCAGTCGGAAATGCTGATAGGTATCAAGGAACTGATTACACGCATTGCAATTTCGGTCACATTAAAGTGTTTTTCTTCCTTGTTTTCGTTTTGGTTCAATTTGTTTTCATATTTATAATATACTGAATACCGTTTGAAGTTCGACCGATCAACCACACAACAGCGAGGGCAGTACAGGAGGGAGTGAGACGGGAAAGCGAGCGAGTGGCACAAAATATAGTCTTTTCCCTCCATCGTTGTGTTAGCAGCGCGGTTCGAACGAGTGGGTTGGGAAAGGCTGCCCGCGCTTCAAGCGAGCGTTGGTTCGAAAACCAAATCTCGCCTGTCTCCAAGACCAGAAAACCTTGGAGAATATTGATATATTTATAAATACAGTTCTGTTATCTCGGATGTGTGCCGCTACTCGAGCGAGTAACTCGCACTTGGGTTTCCAATAGCCGACTGGCCACAACTCAGCAACAATACACAGGGAGAGAAAGAGAGAGCGAAGAATTACATGCAATGACTAAAGATTTAGTATAATGAAATTTATTTCACTCTGAATAGGAGACATATAGCTATATAAAGAAAGGTTACAATTATTAATCTAGACAATGTTACGTTAATCGCGATTACAACGTACAACACTACTGTGTCTGTGATAAACTCAGAACACAGAGGCAATAATGATATACAGACAGTACTTTGGCAGACTTGACACACACAAGAGATGTACCTCACATAGGCATTATCAGTTTTAAGCAGTATAGGAAAGGGTGAAGAAAAACTGTATCTTAACTAGTACAATTATAACATATTCAGAGTGAAGTCTTTCGCGATGCAACGATCGAATTGCGAATTAAGTTCTTACCTGAACCCAGCCAAAAGAGTATGTTCGTCGTTGGCATCACCAGTGAATATCAGAGTAGACACTGGATCTGCGCTGGACAATTTAGGGCGTCCTCTCGGTAAGCAGACTGACACAGTCTTCCGTAGGCGGTAGTCAAGCGACAGACGACATACAGGGAACGCGACTCGGACTTTATATACCATCAAGGGTGACGCTATTTTCTCCCCGCCCGCTGGTAAGATTCGATCTCCCGGTCAGAGTTCAATTAAGAAATGTATAATGTTTCCCTAGACTTTATCTTAATGGCAACAGGCTACATTCTCTGATTTGGTAGAAGGGGGTCTGTTATCCACTAATTGTCACAAGGTTTTGGTTCACCAAAGTTATGTATCCTATTCCAATAGCACGGACTGTCTCTCACAAATAGCCATAACTGTCATGGTGTAGCTCGAGAGCAGCGACATGTGAGCCCTCCCACGTTGGAACGACAGCGGTGAAGGAGAGTTTGAAAGGGTTGATGGGGGTAGAATTTATAGGAGGGAGAGATAGTGGTTTCTTGGGCGAAACAACTAGCCTATGCATTTGGAAATCTCTGACCAGACAAATTAAGGCTGTCAGGGTAAATTGGCTAATCTTTTAGTCAAGGAGGGTTGTACGTGAGAATCTAAAGTTCGAATGGGTTACAGCAAAGGGGGTGTGGTAGAAATTCAGCTTAAGGACATTATTCTCCGGGTTTCACTGCGTTACACGTTGTCGTGTTAGAATCTGGGATTCGAATGGGTCACAACAGGGGGTGTGGTAGGAATTCAGCTTAAAAACATTACAGTTCGCATTCACTGCGTTACAGTTGCAAGGCCGTGCACGCCAGAAGCACGCCAAAAAAATTGTTGCATCACCTCGGTTCCAGGATTGCCTGACCACTGACGCTGAATGTCGATATAGCATCACGAACACAGTCCCTTTGACTGTTTATAGAAGTCACTAAACCTGCCCAAAGCTGTACACAACCATGCATGAGCAGGGCCTATTAGACGGAGGGCGTACGACAGCCGATCAGGGCCAGTCATTCCACCAGGAAGGAGGTACACGGCACCTGTTGTCTGTAGTTCTGCCATGCCTAGAAGGCCAATACCGCCGTTTGATCGTAGCCGCATTGTTACGTTGTGTCAGGAAGGGCTCTCATCAAGGGAAGTTTCCAGACGTCTCCGAGGGAACCAAAGCGATGTTGTTCGGACACGGAGGAGGTACAGAGATACAGAAACTGTCGACGACATGCCTCTCTCAGGCAGCCCAAGGGCCACGATGGCAGTGGATGACCGCCACTTACGAATTTCAGCTTGGAGGAACCCTGAAAGCAACGCCACCATGCTGAATTATGCGTTTCGTGCCCCCACAGGACGTCGTGTTTCGACTCAAACTGTACGCAATAAGCTGCATGATGCGCACCTTCACTCCCGAGGTCCATGGCGAGGTCTACCTTTGCAACCCCAACACCATGCAGCGCGGTACAGATGGGCCCAATAACAAGCTGAAAGTACCTGTCAGAATTGGCATCACGTTATCTTCACAGATGAGTGTCGCATATGCCTTCAACCAGATAATCGTCGTAGACGTGTTTGGAGGCAGTCTGGTCAGGCTGAACGTCTTAGACTCACTGTTTAGTGAGTGCAGCAAGGTGATGGTTCCCTGATGTTTTTGGGTGGCATCATATGGGGCAACGTACGCCACTGGTGGTCAAGGTAGGCGCCGAAACGGCCCTACGGTACATAAATGACATCCACCGTCCCATAGTGCAACCATGTCGGCAGAATTTCGAGGAGACATTCGTCTTCATAGACGACAATTCTCGCCCGCATCGTGCACATCTTGTGAGTGCGTTCTTTCATGATAACGCCATTGCTCGCCTAGAGTGACCAGCGTGTTCTCTAGACATAAACCCCACAGAACGTGTCTGGGATACATTGAAAATATATGTTTTTGGACGAGATGACTCGCCAACCAATCTGAGAGATCTACGCCGAATCGCCGTTGAGGAGTGGGAAAATCTGGACCAACAGTGCCTTGATGAACTCGTGGATCCACGACGGATACAGGCATGCATCAATGCAAGAGGACGTGCTACTCGGTATTAGTGGTACTGATGTATGTTGCAATATGGACCACAACTTCCGAAAGGCTCGCTGTATGATTGTACAACTGGCGATTCATGAGCAATAAGGAGAGCTGAAACGTTGTTTGTGTATATCTCTAAGCCATTTGTATGTCAAGATGCTTGACCTCTTAGCACCAAGGTGATGCAATTCTTATTTTTTCGATGTGTGTGCATAAATGGACTGAGTTCAAACATGTTTTATAGAATTTCTGTGTATACAATATTCAACGTTATAATGCATTCTTCTTGAAAACCAACGAGGGTGTATCCACCGCTTTGGAAATGATGAATACGGCCATTTGATACTCAGAGCGCAGTTGGCGGATGAAATTGGAACTTCTACGGAGCTGAAATGCTAATGCCCAAGTCCCTTACTCAAACAACACTTCCCTGTAGTGAAGCAAGGACTTGCTACGCAAATGATTCCTAATATAGAAATGTGTACAGAAATTTGTATAAGTGTTTCAAGGTGGCTAAACATGTAATAATGTGAGACCTTGCTAAATAAGAACAGTAATTAAATAGCCTATAGCAAGACGGAAGCAGAATGGACTTATGCCTCAACTCAGCTACCAATGACATAAACAAGGTATGTTGATATCGGATGAACAAGCCCGTTATCATACCCAGGAGATCTTTCAAGCCGAAGCTAAACACGTCAAATGTCTCGCCCATTACATATTGAATCAATATATAATTTGTATCAGCTCAAAGCCTCATGAATTGTGGATATTTTCAGAATAGAACTTCAGAATCACTTTGTATGTTGTGTTATTTCGCTACAGTAGTTTGTTTCCAATTCAATTTAAAACTAGGTAATTCAAAGACTCTATCATTAACAAGTTGTATTGTCTCACAACTGAGGCGAGAGTTGTGTGCTCAAGGAAGGAGTCTGCCGTGGCACAACTCAATTGTCACTAATACCTAACTGACGCCTATTAACCCGGTAGATGGTTTTTAAATTGTAATCGTCTGTTTTTCCAGGCCAATGTATAAAGAGGTGTTTGTGAGAGTAGTGACCGTTATAAATGGCGTCACATGTAAGGTGCAGTAAGTGGAACCGTTACAGTACAAGGTGTGATAGACCAATGCAGAGTAAATTCATAGCGTGTGTAAGCTTCAGATACCGTACGTTATGTATGTCACCGAGCATTTGCCTTCGATAATTCCGTACGAAATCTATCTGTAATAACTGTACTGCTTTTAAGATTACACATTCTTAGGTTTATTCATGAGTAGTTCGCTGGAATAAGGAAATAGTCCACCATTCCACGACCGCAGCGCTGGGTACCTCCTGGCGGATGGCAGTGGAATTTCGATAATTTTCATTACTTACGTCTGTTGTAATACTTGGAGTCATGAAATTTGGAATTACTAGTTTTGTGGAATGCCCTGTAATGCTTATTTACAGTACGTCATTTCGTTATGTAGTTTCTTTAATATGTGCTCGGAATCGTCTGCAATCCTGAGTGAAATAATGTATAGGAGATTATTATTATTATCATTATTATTATTGTTATTATTATTATTATTGTTATTTTATTTATTCATGGAATTTAGAATGACAACGCGCTTGCAAAATAAATATTTATTATGTTGATTGGTTTACGTCAGCATTCTTTCCATTTGCGTACCCATTAGCTACCTTCCCTAACAAATTGTATAAAGACGTACAATAATGTAATCGCAGTTAATAGGAGCAAACCATGACATACAGTATATTGGAAATAATGAGAGAAAAGCTGAGTAGTCACAGCCATGTAATTATTTTCTGTTATAATCTCTAGGCCTATACTTTTTCACTATTTACCCTCGTTATATCAAGAGACGTATTCAATGAGTGAGATCGAATACTGAACGTTCCTGAAAAAAAAAAAAAAAAAAAAAAAAAAAGGGGGTAGATAGTGAGGAACAACTTTCAGTTTTAATTGGTTGGTTGGTTCCTCAGATTAGGTGCTGCGACAACGTGGTCATGTAGCCCCGTGTACTTTGGGTGTGTGTAGTATCTGTCTGATAACCGGTGTTAATTGTGATGGCTGTATTAGTGTGAGTTATCTGTAATTCAGGTAAGGACTGCAGACGAGCATTTTCAAGTAGTTCCTACTTTTGTTAACAAATGCTACCGTCAACGACACCTAGCCGCGAACTTGGCTACTAGATACCACCGCAACTGACACCTGGTGGTGAACGTTGGAACTTAGAGAGCATTAATCAAATCTAACCTACAAATTTAGCTTTACAGAATTGTAGTCAGTGGAAGGTTCTTTTACATGCCATAAATCTATGACATGGGACCACCGGCTCTACTTCCCCTCCGAAGGAAGGTATACTGCGGTAGTTTTAACGCTCTTAAAAATCCGACGACTTCGGATGGGTTTGAACCCGCGATCTTGGGCATAGAAATCAGCATGTTACCAACTACGCCACCTTAGCCGCCTTCAGTTTTAATTAACCATGGGTATATAACCCCTTCTCGACCCGTCTAGACAGTATTTACCTTCACTGACAGTTTTGAATGGGTGCGGGGATGAAACATGCTTTATTATAAAAATACATATAAAGAAAACCTGGCCGTCACCTCAAAACCTAAGCGGCTCCTTTGATATTCTGGTGTGTGAGGAGGCTAACGCGGCAGGAAATAGTAACACTTTTCCTGCCTGTTGGACTAAAAGATTTTCCAGGGCATGTTGCTACGAGTATGTTTTCGTAAACTGACATGATTACTTTTCAGAATTTCCTTCTATATTAATCTCTGATTAAATGGATCATTTTCATGTAACTGGGCACGTTACCAACTTTGCTTTACACTTCACGATTTGTGTGCGTCAATAGTTTTTAATAGTATCTGAAACGAAAGGCAGAGTAATGCAGTGAGAATTTTATATTACATTACATCTCTACTTACTATAAAACAAAGTCCCTGATTCTTGGATGTTACGGGTAGACTCGAAAACCACGGAATGGATTTTGATGCAGTTTTCACCATTCTGTAAGGGATATCTCGAGGAAGGGTTCTGTAGAAAATAATTTATTTATGACCAAAGGAAGTCAAGCACTAACGATTTCAGTGAAAAGGTAAAAACAAACTGGCGTCCGTGCACTTTTTAAGCTTTCGCTGGGCAAACCGTTAAAAATATCTATATACTATGAGTGTAAGAATTGTTCAGCATGATCAGTACTACAAATAAGCCCGGGAGAGCATATCTCTATCTTCAATACATCGCCTACCATAAGTTTTCATTTCTTCCAACAATCTCCATTCAGTTACTGAGGCAACAGTTTACGAGCTAGCTAGGGGCGAGTCTATCACCCCAGTTACAGCTTAGCTAGCGGACGAGCTTATTGCCCCAGATATAGCCAGCAACAAAATGTCGAGTCGAAAAATTCACAGTCAAGTTAAGATTGGACGGAAGGGGGTTTTGTGTTTCATGCACCTCGCCATTCTTAAATTACGTCTGACGAGAATTTGTTGCACATGCATCTCCATGATAATATAATTAATAGTCCAGTCAGTGATTTTAACCCATCATGCCGATACGTAAAACGGATATTGGTCGTTGTTCATTGACATTGAAAAAAAAAAAACAGCGCTTATCACGTAATGCATTCATAACTGTTCCCGGGCGAAGCCGGGTCGGGTTGCTAGTTATATTATATTTCGTGTGGTATGAACCTTGTTTGCGTTCATACCATTAATACAAAGAGCAACTGAATAGCTCAAAGAGAGAGTAGATGAGCGGAGGGATAATTTTCCTGGGATCTTGACCTGACGTTTTCCCTGTTTTGAATTCCCAAGTCGAACCTCGTGGAGCTCGGCATCAAGAGATCTCAGGAATAGCACTACAATACATATATTTTCGAATCACACCCACCTAGTTGAGAGCTTTGTTGTTTCTTGTTTACGAAGAGGCATGGACTCTGTTCTGAGGGTTCTCCAGTTGTTGTGGACGCCTCGAGGCACAGAGAAGTGAGCAAGATAGCACAAAGGCACCCTGCTGCGCCATTGTACTGTTTGAAGCAGTCTTCGCGACCGACGCGACGCGACGCAACGATCAATGCTACGCTCACAAGGCTCAGGCACTCGGGAAACTTCTATGGCGTTAATTTATAGGCAGTTATTAGTTTAGCTGTCATTCAGGTCGACTTTATGGAGCCCCTGGCCTTCACTTCCCACTGCACGTCACAAACGTGAAGCAATTAAGAAGACTTCCGTGATCGCCTTTTTATGGACTCGGTGAATCAAACCAATTGTTAAGGCTATTAATGCTACATCTCTACTTAGGTCTAACCTATACCTCGTGATGTAATGACAAGATAGACACACAACATCTATGCATGATAAAGGTAAAGCTTCTCCATAAATTGTTTCTAAATGATACGTAAAATAGCTTTGGAAAATGCGAACTAATGAAAATGCGGTGGTGCATTGAGAAGTGAATTCAGTACAGTTAAAAGGGCATTTGAAGGGATACTTCACGTCAGCGGAAATTATTTTCGGAAGGGAGGGGGGAGCTAATTAACTAACATTCATTGGATTTCCTGAACAATTCCCGGTAGGCAGTGATGCCACAAAATCACGAGGGAATTAATTTCAAATTTTCCCGAGGGGATTGCAAATGTCGTCAAATCAATCTTGAACGCGGGGACCCGAGCTGAGTATGTTCCAGTCTCCATTTGCGCCCAATCTATCGTGGATATTTTTGGATCTTTACTATTCCGGTCCTGACGCTGCTTGACATGCTAACACTCGTGTGTCATTCATTTCCCATCTTTCAGTCGGATACCCTAATGTTTAGATTGGTTAGGATACTTCCTTCTTCGTTAATGGTACCGATGCTTTTGGTTATTGTAGTTTTGTTGTGAATTCATTTTTAGGGGCTTGGGGCATCTTGGTCATCACCCCCGTGCCGTTGGGTATGTGTTGATCTTGCCTGATAATCTGTATTTCTGTGATGACTGTAGTACAGGGGCGCATATACAATTTTTTTTCGGAGGGGGGCTGACTATTCTGGAAAATTGTGAGTTTTCTCAGGGGATTGTCACCGCAAAATACCCAGAAATATCAACCAATATCTGAGAGCATTTAACTTTGTGTAATTATTTTAGATAAGAGTTAATTGTAAAATTCTAAGTTTATATAGCCTAAAATTAGTGGCAATACAAAATAAGTTGTAAAATACAACACAACACCAAATAAAATTTCATACTTAATGAATTTTCTATTATGGCCTATGGAGTACGGAATGGCAAATTTCTAAATATTTGTCAATTTAGTAAGCAGAATAGTAAACAGTTTTTTTTTTTTTTACAAATTGATAATTTATTTATCAAAAGTATCGCACTGTGGAGTTCACAGTTTTGCCTCACAAGGCTGAGTGTACCCCGTTCCAGCCATCAGACCAGAATTAAAATTTCTTGGTAGAGCAGGGAATCGAATTCGGACCACCGGGACGGCAACCAATAATGCTAGCCACTACACCACGAGGTAGTCTAATTTCAATCTTAATATTGTTTATAACTTAGCCAATAAGTTAAGATTAGGGTACAACAAAATGTACAATTGTTTTATGTGAAAAAGCATGGGGAAAAAAACATACTCAGGATGAACGCTGTCAGCGCCGGGATTCGAACTTGTGATCTCCGAATTTCCTGGAGCTGTCCTCGCGGCCGTAGTGCATTATTTAACGAGCACGGCTACGCCGCGGGACCCGATGATTTTGAGATCAAACCCCTGAACTAAACTGTCCCCATCAGTCGCAATTCTGGGAAACTGACAATGAAATGAATTAATTCTTGTCCGGTCAGCGATTGTAGCTCTTAAGTGGACTGCTAGGTAAATATTTGAACCGCGTGTGATCCAGAACTCTGGTGCAAATCTACGAAGTTAACAGCATTTAGGTGACTTGCATGCCAACGCTACTGTTTCAGTTCCTCGAGACACAGTACAATTTTGTTGTTAATTCGTTTTACGGACTTGTAACATCTTGGTCATCAGTCCTGAGTACTTGGGTGTGTTCAATTTGTCAGATAACTTGTGTTTCTGTGGTGACTGTAGCAGTGTGTGCAGCTGCAATTATCAGGGTCGGAGTTGGGGTAGGTGCCTCGGGACTTGGAATACGGTACTATCCCGGCATTTGGCTGGAAGGAGTGTGGAGAAAAAAACGAAAAAAAAAAACACTCTAAGGATAGCCACTGTCTGCACCGGGATTTAGACCTCTGGACTTGCTGCAATTCCCCAACACGGTCATGGTGAGCGACTTAGCAAATGCATTTTTTTTTTCTTAGGCAGAGGTGAGAATTGAGTGTGGGCCTGTCGGATGGCCAACACACTACGAGGGGTGAAAGCTAACTTTACGGGTATTACAACGTACAGATATGCAATAAACCGGAAAGTCGGTTGGGTTTCAGCCTGAAAGTTTGATGGTCGTGGAAGTGGTGTTCGTTGCTGTGAGGGGAGAAACTTGGAGGTCATCTGCCCCTAGAGCCTGAACTGAATAACTGAATTCTCAAAACCAGTGGCGGATCGAAAGTAAAACTAAGGTTTCAGCCATTATTATTTTTATTAATGCAACCAATGGCCATTTATTTTCTTTTCAGGACGGGCGAGGGAAAGGATTTTGGAAGGAAATCGGCCGTGGACCTGTTTAAAGGCATTTGCATGGTGATGAAAATAGAAAACCCTCAAAACCATTTTCAGGACGACTGAGGTGGGATTCGAACCCACGCTCTCCCGATGCCGAGGCACGAGGTAGTGCGTTTAAGCTCTCGGCCACCGTGGCCGGTTTCAGTCTCTATTTCAATCTCATTAAACACTGGTGGAAGAAAGAAAATTACAAAGTAATATCGGTTTCTCACAAATTAATATGCCTTTATCGTCGTCTTGCCATCCACTGAAATCAAAGGTTTTTACAACAAGCCAAATCGCTCATTATAAAATAGACTACGTTTATACCTAACTTACCGTAGACTATAAGGAAAAAAATCTAACTCACTACGTGTTACAAACATTTTTTTTTTCAACATATGAAATAGACTTGTTCCCCGATAGAAACTGCATTATTTATACATTAAACCACGAAGAATAACAATGAAATAAGTTAATAATGAACAATCACATCACATCAAACGGAGGAGTAACGTTACATTCTTCACATACTGTACATATGTCATCACTAGGGCTCGGATTTTTAGGTAAATAAATATTTGTTTTATGTAAATACATATTTTAAGCATTTTCCTATAAATACATAAATTCCTGCTTTTCACTTATTAGCACATAAAAAGACATACTATTTACATTATTTAAAAATCAGTATGCTAGTGAGCTACCTAATCTTCATGAAGAGCGTACGTCAGCTTGCAACTGTGTTATTCTTAACTTGTCGCCCCGTGCCACCCACTGTGGAAGCCGGGGATTTCCTTGTCCATAGCTATATTGCACCACGTGCTAGACCTCCCCCTCCCCAGCTACCTGGAACCAGTGTCACTCACACGCAGTTCATTTCTGGCACTGTGAAGTGTAAGGCAGTTCTACGATGCCTAAAGTAAAAGCAACTACAAGTTATCGTCTGCAACAGTATGTTGCAGAAATTAAAGATAATTTTACTTTTGATGGGGGAGTTCTGTTCTGCCAACCATGTGGGAAAGCAATCAAGGCTGAACAGCGATCTCAAGTTACACAACACCTCAAGGGCAAGAAGCATATTGCCGAAGTTTCGCACCTTCAGAAGCAAGTGGTTCGCGATAATCTTCGGTTTGTTGTGATGGACATCCTGAAGATGTATATCGTTGTGTATTGTAATTCTTCAGCAGTCAGTGAGGAATAGCATTATTGCATTCGTGAGTACTGCATATTGTTCATATCCACATTGAATGAAATGAAAATCCACAGCCTGCTTCCAGTCTCCGACCGGGTCAGGAATGGAATGAATGAAGCCCCCATCTAGCGGCGAGGATGTGAACTGTGCCGGCTGCCGAAGCCTGTCGCACTCTGTTCATATCCACATTAATAAACTAAATTATAATTAAATATTTTTACTTTTTTGTCACATATTTCAGGTATTCTTAATACATAAAAATACATATTTTCTCAATTTTTAGCACCTAAAAATCCGAGCCCTAGTTATCACTCAGGCCATCACTCTCTCTCAGACTATCTCGTGGCGTAGGGGCACGGCTAATGGGTTCGTGTAGGTAGAGAGTGGAGGTTGCCTACCTCTCCTGAAATGTTGGTTGAGAGGAGAGTTCGCTGACTCCCTGGAATTTCCGCAGTTCAGGTAACATGTTATCCGGGATGGGCTGAGCTGCTTTAATAGGTTATTATTATTATTATTATTATTATTATTACATGGATATTGTAACTACTGTAAGTGATGTCGAATTGGCTCTGAAACGAGACATAGAGGGTTTTATAGATGAGCTGAAAGTATCCGTCACTAAACCCAACAGTAGAGGGCAGAAAATGGCAATTGTGGAAATGGATAATCAGAATGCTGAGAAATTATTGGAGACTGGCCGTATTAAGGTCGGTTTCATATACTGTAGGGTGAGGAGAAGAGCGATGGTAACGCGCTGCTTTCGGTGTCTGGGTTATGGCCATATAAGGAGGAATTGCAATGGCCTGGATAAAAGCGGCCTTTGCTACAGATGTGGTCAACTGGGTCATAAAGCCGCAGGATGTACGTCAGACATGAAATGCGTGCTGTGCTCTGACTGTAATCGGGAGGGCTTAAACATAAGTCACATCCCTGGAACAGGTTCTTGTACAGTGTTTCGAGAGGCACTCGCGAAGATTAAAGAAAAAACACAATGACGAATGTCCTACAAGGGAACCTGAAACGAAGCATAATCGCTAATGATCTTTTGATACAGCTAAAATTTGAAAGGAAAACAGATATTCTCCTGATCAGTGAGCAATATCGAAACTTGGACATGCTGGGCTGGTTTTCGGATCCCCTAGGTACGGCGGCTATCTGGATACCGGATCTGAGCAAAATCCAGGTGGAGGATCACGGATCCGGAGAAGGGTTCGTTTGGGTTAAGAGTGGTGGGATTACGTACGTAAGTTGCTATTTAACTCCGAATGAACATATTCAGTACTTTCAAATAAGCTGGACAATTTGGAAGATACTGTTCGTGAGATGGAAGGTGTTGTGGTAGTTGCCGGTGACTTCAACGCTAGGGCATTGGAATGGGGTATGCCGCATCAAAATTCGAGGGGACGACGAATTTTAGAGATGGCAGCCAGATTAGGATTGGTCGTGGTGAATACAGGGACCTCAACGACATTTAGACGACCTGGTTATACGGAGACTAAACCAGATATTACGCTGGTGTCGGATCGTCTGGCAGCCTTGGTAGTAGAATGGGAAGTGATCGAGGATTATACTGCTAGTGATCATCAATATATCACCTTCCGGATTTTACGAGATCAGCGGCCTCAGAGGCACGACACATTGAAGACAACACGTTGGAATGTATCGCGCATCGACGAGGAGAAATTTGCCAATGTACTCGAATCAGTACAGTCAGGCACTAGTAACATTGTTGAGGAATTAGATCTAAGAGTTTCTGTTGAGGAACAGGTGGGGGTCACTATGCGTCTCTTGCACCTAGCCTGCGAAGCGTCAATGCCCCGGAAGCGTCTTCGAAACAATAGACGTCCAGCTTATTGGTGGACTGACGAAATAGCTGATCTTCGAAGAACTTGTCTTCGACTCAGAAGAAGAGCCCAACGTTCAAGACATCGACCAGAGGCTGATTTGAGATCCGCTGAGCACCTTGCAGCTAAGAGAACCCTTCGAAATGCCATCAGAAGACGTAAGACTCTGATGTGGCAGTTGTTAGTTAAAGAAGTAGACGTAGATCCTTGGGGATTAGGCTACCGAATTGTCACCAAGAAACTCGGCTCCATGTCCAATACCACGTTGGATGCACGGACGATGGATGATATTGTAAACGAGCTATTCCCTACTCACCCTGTGCGAATTGATGTGGGCGACGTACTTGAGCCGGAATTCATTCCTCTATTTACCATAGATGAGCTGAAGGAAGCAGTAGGCTCCCTTCGAAATAAGAAGGCTCCAGGCCCTGACGGAATACCCGCGGAAGCTATGAAACTAGCTCTCAAGGTTTGTCCGCAGCTACTGCTTGAAATGTACAACTGTTGTCTGAGAGCAGGTGTCTTTAGTGCCCGTTGGAAAATGGCTCGACTAGTGCTGATTAAAAAAGGAAAGGCAGTCGGGAACGCGCCATCGTCCTTCAGACCACTATGTATTTTAGACATTGCGGGAAAAGTGCTGGAGAAGCTATTAAAACCTCGCATACTGTCGTCTATTCAAGCCGCGGGAAATCTGTCTGACAGGCAATTTGGCTTCCGCCGTGGGCGATGTACAATAGATGCAGTACGCCTAGTAGTTGAAGCTGCGAATCAAGCCCAGGAAGGTAACCACTATTCTAGGAAAATAACACTTCTGGTAACCTTGGATGTGAAGAACGCCTTCAACTCAGCTAGGTGGATAGATATGGTTGAAGCTCTTCAATTCACCTTCCAGTTGCCTGCATATCTCCTGCGTATAATGAAAGATTATTTGAAGGACCGTACCCTGTTATATGACACTGCAGACGGCCAGAGGAGGAGAAAAGTCACGGCAGGAGCAGCGCAAGGATCTATCCTGGGCCCGGATTTGTGGAACATGTTGTACGACGGCTTACTGCGCATGGAGATGCCCGAAGATGCATTCCTTGTTGGGTACGCTGATGATATTGCAGCGGTGATTGTAGCCCGAGATGCGGTTCTGGCTCAGTGGAAACTCAATCAGGTAATGCGACGGGTGAGTGGTTGGATGAACACTCATGGTCTGAATTTAGCTATGGCGAAAACTGAAATAGTCATGTTAACTAGGAGGAGAATGGACACTATAATTCCCATGAAAGTTGGAGAGGTGGTCGTTCGAACTGGAGCCACTGCGAAGTACTTAGGGTTTACTCTTGACACGAAACTGACATACTGGTCTCATATACGGAAGGCAGCAGACAAGGCGGAAGTAGTGACATCTGCCATTAGTAGACTCATGGCTAATGTGCATGGTCCTAGAGAAAGCAAACGTCGACTACTGTTGTCCACAGCGCAGTCTATTCTCCTGTATGGAGCTGAGATTTGGTCTGATTCGCTGAAGATAGAGAAGTATAGGAAACGCCTAGCTGCAATTCAGAGGAGAGGAGCTCTGAGTGTGGCGTGTGCTTACCGTACAGTTTCGGAACCTGCAGTTCTGGTTGTCTCAGGTGTTGCGCCAATAGACTTACTCGCGCAAGAACGTAAAGACGTATACTTCCGACGAGTAGAACTCGGCAAGGCTCAAGCCCGGAAGGAAGCCGTAGCACGCAAGATGGAGCTTTGGCAGCAGAGGTGGAATGACGATCACAGAGGAAGATGGACAGCTCGGCTGATACCGAGTCTGGTCGAGTGGACGAGTAGGAAAGACGGAGAAATAAATTACTTTCTGACACAGATGTTGACGGGTCATGGCTACTTTCGGTGTTACCTTCATCGTATGGCCAAAGTAAGGAGTCCAGTTTGTATTTACTGCGAGAACGAACGAGATGACGTTTATCATACGTTTTTCGTCTGCGATCGTTGGGCAGCGGAGAAACAACAACTTGAATTTGAGGTTGGTCCAATAACGCCGGACAATATAGTTGGCATTATGCTGAGAAACGAGCTCAGCTGGGATACGGTCGCTTTCTTTGTTGAGGTGGTCCTTCGTCAGAAGAAGTCGGATGGGGACTTGCTCGATTTAGTCGATTGAGTCTGCGATCCGCGGGCTATGAATGTAGAAGTAAGATGGTGCTTGTGAAGCAAAGAAAATGACTCCATCCTGAAGTAATACGAAAGTGGTCCCGGGATGGGTTTTGTCAAGAGGACAGGGTGTGGTTTTTTAGTGGGTAAGAATCCCACACTCTTGAGAAGTGCGGACCCTTCTCAAGGTCTTATGCAAGATTTTTCCACTTCCCTCGTAAAAAAATAATAAAAAAATTATTATTATTATTATTATTATTATTAATACAGTGTGTCCGCAAAGTCTTTCCGCATTGGCTACTACTGAAGAGCGTGTGTTTTTGGTGGAAGAGGTTTTCCGTGCTGGTGGAAACTTTACGGAGCACAGAGTAATAGCGGTGAGTACTTAATTTCCACAATTTAATGTAATTGTTTTCTTTGTAACAACATAGCATGAATGTACTATCAACCCGACACGTCCCGTAAGGCGAGAAGCGCTGCGGAGAGACTTTGCGGACACACTGTATTATGTACTCCTCCCAGTGTAGTGGTTAGCTTGTTGGCTACCATCCCGGGTTCGATTCTCGGCTCTGCCAATAAATTTAATTCTGGTCTGGTCCCGTAGCGTAGCGATGCTCGTGAAATCGTGCACCACGGCCGTTAGGGCAGCTGCAGCAAGTCCGGAGAGTGCAGGTTCGAATCCCGGGGCTGACAACGGCTATCGTGAGTGTGGTTTTCCCAGGGGTTTCCACACTCGCTTCAGACAAATGCTGGGATAGTAGGCTACCTCACTTCAAGTCCCGGGCACCTACCTAATCCTTGTCCCTAAACCAGTTACACAAAATACTACAGTCATCCCATAAATACAGGTTATCAGACAAGTTCAACACACACCCAACTACACGGGGATGATGACCAAGATGTCCCAAGTCCATAAAATAAATTAGCTACAACAATTCTGGTCTGAGGGCCAGAACTCAGCCTCATGAGGCAAAACTGAGAAGAGACCGGTTCAATTCCCGTTTTGCGTGGTTTTCCACTTCTACTTCAGTTAAATGCCGGAGTGGTTCCCAACTTAAGGCCACGGCTGCTTCCACCCAATCCCTTCAATTACAAATACACACACACGAATACAGATCCCACAATAACTCAGGTTATCAGGCAAATAATATATTTTTTTAAATATATATACTGTAGCGTATTCTATGTAAGTTACACATACGCACACCCAACTACGTAGGGATGAAATGACCACCATGCGGGTTCTCACCCGCAGTTTTAGAATTCCCCGGCAAAATCAGATAACCCAATCTGATATGAAAGAAATTTACTACTATCAGAAAAATTATAATACTTCATTTTTCTTCGAATTTTACGAATTATTTACAAAACATGTAATTTTTTAAAGTATATTTTAGTGCGATTTATTGAACGAATGTGTGTGCACAACCTATAGTCTACCTATGGTCTACCCTTTGTGAGCTCGGTTGGTCGGATGACCTTCTTGACGCCAACCTCATCACACGAAAATAATGAAGAGATATAAATGAAACTGGGCAAAATTTTGAAGGTAGTGGCCATAATTGCGCAGTGAATATAACAGGAAATGGAGTTTTTTGAAATAGGCCTACACCTGTTGCAGTGCATCCCATCAGAGTTCAGTTCGGCCAAATGTTTTAAAGCCATTTTTACATTAATTTAGTGGTATTTTATTGATCATCTTTAATGACTTGTAATGTCATCAATATCCATGCCCCAATTATTAGTCTACCCACCTCCCCAGTTGTATCCCCCCGACCAGTTGTTCCTAGCTCCAGGACACTGCCCGTAGAGGCGGCAATGGTGGGATCCCTCGCTGAGTCCGTGGGAAAAACCAACCTGAAGGGTAAAATCGACTAAAAAAATCTACTGAAAAAAATGGAAATTAGTAAATGTACAAAACATTACACAAAATATGATTCGATGTGAAAATGTTTCGACTACCGTATACAATGGCCAATACTATTGTTGTCTCTAGTTTAGTTGAACAAATAATCCCGAGCTTGCTTGGAATGGTGTACGTTCACTGGTCTCATATCAAGATACATGTATTTCGAGCTAGGGAGTGAACTCAGATGACCATATTTATTGCGAATACTGTGCTTTAGATAATATGGGAGGTTAACGAACAATTCATTGGAAAAGTCATAAAAGTCGACTGCACGCTTGGTCGTAAGAATTCTAATGGTTAAGATAACAGAGGGGTCATTTGCTGAACCCAGTAGATTCCTACATAGCAGGCTATCTCTGTTTTGGTACACTGAGAACCACTTGGAGGAGTGTGTCTGCAAGAGCATAGTCAGTACCAACAGACATGTCCGTACATTATTTCCGCGAACATCTAATCCTATTCTGTTGTCATTCTTTCCCAGACAGTTGTTGTTTCATTTGAGGGGCATGGACAGCGTGGTCACTTATTCCCCATGTACTTGGGTGTGTATGTAAATTTAGTCTGATAATCTGATTGGCTGCGAGACTCAGCGGTAAAGTTCTCGCCTGCTGGGTCCAAGGTTGCAGGATCGAATCCTGGCGCAGTTAGCAGGCATTTAAAGGCGCACAAATGCGAGGAAGCCGTGTCATTAGATTTACTGGCGCATTAAAGATCCCCTTCGGGGCAAAATTCCTGCCCCCCAGCCGTCTCTAAAAGTCGCAGTAGTTAAAAGGGACGGAAAACGATTTTTTCTTCTGATTATCTGTGTTACTGTAATGGCTGTATTAGTGTGTGTATTTGTAATACAGGTAGGAATTGGAAAGGATGCGGCCTTGGCCTTGAGTTAGGAAACATCCGAGAAATTGCCTGGAGTAGAAGTGGAAAACCATGGGAATCCACTTCCAGGTTGGCTGAGGTGGGAATCGAACCCACCTCTTCTCAGTTTTGCCTCACGAGGCTGAGCGTATCCCACTCCAACGAACAGGCCAGAATTAGGCTAAATTTCTTGGCAGCACCGGAAATCGAACCTTGAATGCTAGACACTGCGCCACTCCCTCCCACAGCGAAGGAGAGAGAGAGGGACGTCGATGATGGTTGCTGTTTAAGGTGAGGAATATATAGGTCATTTGAGGTGAATATATTTTTTGTTGCTGATTTACGTTTGAGACTTGGGGCTTCATGGCTATCAGTCCTATGCATTTGGGTGGGTGTTTCTATGGTGAATGTAATAGTGTTAGGGTCTAGAACAGCGTAGGCATCCCGAGACTGAAAACAAGGTACTATCCCGACATCCGTGGGAAAACCACACACGGAATGACCGCTGTAAACGCCGGGAGACGAATTTTGATCTCCGAATTTCCAGCTCTTCATACAATAATGGTGTGCAACTTAACCAACACATCTACGCTGCTAGTTGCCCCACAGCGTGAGAATTCACTTGAAGAGTCATTTACGCTGTAATCTGTAATCCATTACTATCAAGATAAACACTAAAAGCTGCAACAATCCACAGAACTGAGCTCCGGGTTCGATTCCCGGTTCTGCCAAAATAAAATTCTGGTCAGCGGCCTGCAACGGGGACCACTCTAACCTCGTGAGGCAAACCTGAGAAGAGGTGGGTTCGATCCCAACCTCAGTAATCTTGGAAATGGTTTTGAATGGTCTTCCATTTCTACTCCAGGCGAATGCCTGGATGGTTCCAAACTTAAGGCCACGCTCCCTTCCTTCCCAATCCTCACCTGAATTGCAAATAATACAACTAATACAGCCATCACAATAACACATGTTAACAGACAAATTCCACACTCACCCAAACACACGGGGCTAAATGATCACGCAGTCCAAGCCCCTCAAATGAATTAATAATGACAACAACAGCAGCAGCAGCTGAGATTTCTTACAGAAAGTGTGTTTATGTTAACCCGTGGCGTAGCCGTGCGCTTTAATTCACTCACCACGACAGGGACGGGAGCTGTAGCAAGTCCGGAGATCGTAGGTTCAAATCACAGCACTGACAAAGGCTATCCTGTGTGTAATTTTCCCCCGTTTTTTTCCCTACACTCCCTCCAGGCAAATGCTAGGATGGCACCTAACTCATCCCCGAACCTAATAATTAGGCTACAACTACAGTACACACACTACTACAGCCAACACAGAAACACACCTTATCAGTGATATTTAACACACACCCAAGTACACGGGGCGGGTGACCAAAGAATTCCCTAAGCCTCTAATATGAACTAACAACAACAACAACTGCTTTACGAAAGACGATCATGTAAACCAAAAGACCGTCGAAGAATCTTATGTGGGCTGGCAAGTTAAAAGAATATATACACGGTGTAACTAAATAAATGCGAAAGCTCCGGGGATTCGATAAAGGACCTGACAACAAGCAAAACATGTCCTGTAAACATATGGTGTATGTGCTTTCGTTTCCGTGTTGCAACCATTGTTTGTGGAGTACATAACACATACCTCTTCACTATGCAGGTTGGTCATTTGTGTTGATAAAGTGTACGTTACTACTTACAGTTCTCTACAGAAGGTGCTCAAAATGGCTACCACGAGCTGTAATGCAGGCGTCTATGCGTCGCATCATTGACTGTCTCACCAACGCCACCTAGATAATAAGGCCTCCGCGCTCGGAAGCACGCGCGCCAAGAGTAGTTATTCCTCCCTGCCCTTCCCAACGATGATTTTACTCGCAAAGAAACATCAAGGGATTCAACAACTACCACAGAATATTTTATCACAGGAGTAGGTTCTTGCTGAATGTTCAAAAACAACACTGAATTAGGATTTACAATAATGTTCCAAAAATTAGACAATACAAGGAGTGACAATTTTTCTTTCAACTCGCATAGTGAATTCACAGATCGAGCTTTCAGATGTCTTTCTCTTTCCTTCAAACTCATCTCAACAGCTTCTTGAATATTATTTTGTTCAAGTTTCTGTCTCTTTGCTTCAGGGCTCTCCCTGCAGCTAGCAGGTTTACTTAGGTAATGAGGGCAACTTGGAAAGATAGATGGCACGACTCCTGGAAGTAAAGATGGTCTAGTAAGTGTGCGAGGATCTCCTTTGTTCCTTCTGGCATCCACAGATGTTCTTATAATTTCATGGGGGTGAAAATGTTGTTCACATACCTGTGAAGAAAGAATGAAATACCATTCTTAATACTCCTTCAGGATCAATTTGATGGTGTTTGTGCTTGGATGATCATAAATGGACATCAATTTCCTGTATATTAAAAGAACAATCACCGCCAAACCTAGGCAAGATGGGTTACTGAAAGAAATTCTGTATGATAATTTGAAATTGGTTCATGTTTTCATACCAACCCTCCAATTTATGCCCAGATGTAAGGCCTACTCCAACAGAGAACATTCTATATTAATTGAGAATTCTTTTGAAATACTGTACAGCTGGGAATGTACAGTGTTTTAAAATAGGCTACATCCTGTTGAGGAGGGTGAATTTTGTTCTTGAGAACTGCTATAAAAGCAATTAGTGTTTATGAAATCAAAGTTGCAGTTGGGTTTGAATATGATTTATTATATTTAATTTTAGAAGTGCACTTTGGAGTTTTGAATGGTGTAGTTTCACATCCTTCATTAAAGTTTTTATTCAGGACATGAAGTTTACTTTATTATGGTGTTTTTAAAATTATTAGCCCAATGCTTCCTTTGTAATAATGCTGCTAATTGACAAAGTAATTTAAACTTCCCTGTTTTCTTAAGAATTTAATTTTGAACATGTCCAAAAATAAAACAAAAAAACAAAAAAGAACTCAATAACAGACCTAAAGAAAGGCTATGTTGTGCTGAAAATACTATTAGTTTTTTAAGTATTTAAAATATCACAATATGGGTTACTTGGATCATAATGAACACATAACTAAGTAACTTTCAAATGTCGAATGTTTAATAAGTACTGCAGATTTGCAGCAAAACATAAGACTGGTAAACATTTCTTACTGTATGTATCTGCTTTTGTAAACCTGTATTGGGTGTAAAAAAGAAATTTAAAACACAATAGCTTTGCACAGTAGGCTAAGTTTCCACGCGATAGTCTGGGAGAGCCACTATAAGGACTTGTTTGCAAAAGCCATGAAAAATCACCTGACTTCTTTGGTCATGTGCAACTTATTTTAACATGTTAAGGAAGTGTTCTTTCCATCAAAGCTCACAGGAATAATTCAGCTAACAAACAATTGACCTTATATATTAAGGCAGACATAATTTTAAGCTATGCCCTATTGCACAAAATAAAATAGTTGTGATAAATTTCTACATCTGAAAATCGCTTTATAATATTTCTTTATGGGACCTAAACAAGAAGGTCTAGAGAAAATCTTGCATCTAGGTGGACAAACACCTTAGGCCAACTTACTGGAACCTGAACTCTAGGAATAGCCTACTCTAATTTTAATATACCGGTATGCTAGGCTAAATTCTATACCATAAAAGAATTTATGAACTTATAACCAATGAACCAAATAAACCTGTTATTGAAAATGGGAATAACTTAGTCACAAACTGGGCAATGAATACCTTATGTCTAAATAAATGCAGTACGCAGGGCTACCTTAGGCCTATATTGGATTAATTCAAAAGAAGGTCTTTATCATAGGCGTATGTACTGTAGCCTACAATAACATGAACAATGACAGACGTGCATTGGTACAACGATTTTACTCTAATGTAAGAAAAACGCATATGAATAAATATCTTGGTCTTAAACATACCCCAGGATTATAACATAGCCTATATTTTTTTAATAATATAGTGTAGGTTATGTTAGAACTACTATAGTAATATTTTAAATAATCGTAGGCTTACGAATTCAGGGAATGTTCTGAAAATTAAATTATTAAGCAGCATAAAGTGCACATAAAACGTCGTAGTGGATTACAAGCCTAATGTGTATCACAGCCTACGGTACTTTCAGAAAATAAACCAGCATTTAAGTTATATCATACGTCTGCTGCTCGCTAGAATGAAAATAATACAAAACAAGCTAATTTCAAACGGGCAAATCACTTATGGTATGTTATACAGTGTGTCCGCAAAGTCTCTCCGCAGCGCGAATCTCGCCTTACGGGACGTATTGTGCCCGTTTGGACCGAAGTCCGGACGACCACATATGCATTTCACCAAAAATCAGTCAGCACCAGAATCAAAATATCCCGGGGCGCCAGATGGGTAAAAGTCGAATGCAAAGACCCAACAAAAAATATGCTTAACTGATTTTCGGCTCGACGCAACAATAAGGATAGAAGAAGATTCATGAAAACGGTGATTGAATACCATAAAATTATCTCATTTTATTAAAACTTTAAAATGACATGAAGAAAATATGCCCAAAATGGCATAAGAGATGACTGGGAAAGAATAAATTATTTACACAATATACAATATCGCCAACACATGAACACTAACAAAGTTGAAACGAGAGGTCAGAATATCAGTCCTGTTGACTTCGTTTAACATAATTATGTACAGGGGTAGGGTTTTATCAGCGCAAAGTCAATCGTCCATACTGATCCCTAAATTATTTAGCATTCACACATTGAAGATCAATAAGAAAATTTATCACTGGCTGGAAAATCACTTTCACTGTTCATTTCTCAAAACTATTATCGTAGCATTTCGACTAACACTTCTTAGGCAATAGTAATAATAGGATTTGTCAAATACAAAGTTGTTCATAATAAGTGAAATACACTATGATTTACATGGACCTTGAGCATTTTTGTGGATTCAAAAAAAAAAAAAAAAAAAAACAGAAAATATCTATTGAAACATAGATCTCAATCCAAAATCTGTCAAAAATAAATTTGACTTAATCAAAAATATAATTATCCCAAATATAACTTCCATTCCACATGGATTCAGTCAACAAATTAATTAATTATTCCTTGAAAACATTAATTAGGAAATTTGAAATATCATTTAACATGTTTTATAATGAAATAAATTATTATTATTATCATCAAAGTGATTTTGAAAAAAATGTCAACTATGTTCAGCATCAACTTATTAAAGAAAATGTATATTTATTTTTATAGGATCTGAAAATCCTTTCAGCTTATAGTGGTTGTTAATAAGTAACAATTTCATACAACAGCATTGGCCCACATGATTGCCACGTGATAAAAATCACAGAATTATAAATCAGCATTTAGACAACGGTAAAGCTTTCCTGAATGAAAGGAACTAGTAGAATAATAATTTTCCGGGTAACCTGTGGTTATATTACGACGAAAGTGTGGCGAAAAACGACTCTCCTACTACATCAAAACATCCAACCTCCAATTTGATTGGTGCTCCATTTTACACAACCTCATTCCTGCGACTTAAATTGCGCACTCAGAATGGCATATAATTATCTGCACACACACAATGACATCTTCCCAAAATATACAAAATAATCAAGCCTTTGCTTGTTATGACAAATGGAAGATTCAAAAATCAGTAAACCTCACCAATGAGTTTACGACAATATCCACTATAATTTCACCATCAGAAATTCCACACAGTGTTAATATTAGCAAACGTTGTGAAAGACGCTGCGTCATAATGATTTTATTTTATATAAACTCTAGCAAAAACCCTGCTTTATACATGCTTAGCTTCCCATTTCACTTCTTTCCGTGTCTTTATCAAAGCTTTAAATATGAAATGCAAACGTGAAACAATTTCACTGAATTTAAACTGTTCTTTATAAGTGGGCATGTGTTAACCACTAACCTTCGGAATTAACAAATATCCGATTTAGAGTATGACTTCAAATGTCAACTGTATTAATCATACAACCAGAAAATGATTATTATAAACCACAAATGTTTATTATTATTCCAGAAAAATAGAAAAATAATAATAATTATTAAATCCCATTCTTCTTCTTGCATCGTTATGCCCGACTCAGGAGCACGGTTGAACCTGTTTAGCTGATGTGTTGGCCTTCTTTTCCTTCCAAAATCTCTTCATCCTCTCGCTGAGCGCCTTTCTTCGGTCTTCTGTCCAAGTTATGGTGGCCCTGGTGTTGGGTTTGTCTTCAAATTGGTGATTGTCGATTAGGGTTCTGAATTTGCATCTGTCCTGTATAATATTGTCTGAAATGTTGATTTCCTGGAGATCTGTTTCAATTTCACGTAGCCAGCTGTTCTTGGTTTTTAGTGAGAGGGCCAAGTTGAGAATTCTTTTAGTCAATCTGCCATTGTTCATTCTGATAATGTGCCCGTAAAATTTCAATCGTCTTTTCCGAAAAGTATGAGACATTTTTTCACATTGGCGATATATTTCCTGGGATGACTTTTTCCTCCAGATTCCCTCTATAAAAACTGGGCCAAAAATTTTTCGTAAAATTTTCCTTTCTTGTTTTTCAATCTCTTTGGTTAAAGATTTGCCACCAATGATTAAGGTTTCTGATGCATATAACGCCTCCGGTTTGATTACTGTATTATAATGTCTAAGTTTTGCTTTCCGAGATATTGATTTTTTGTTATACCTATTCCAAGTGATTCTGTAAGCTTTCTGTAATTTGGAAATTCTCTCTTTATTTGCTTCACGGTTTAAACCAGAGGGCTGAATAATTTCTCCCAGATATTTGAATTCGTTCACTTGAAAGATTTTGCCGAATTTAGTTCTCATAGGTTGTCCGTCTAAGTGTCGTGAGGCTCCTTCCATGTACTGAGTTTTCTCATAAGAAATTTGAAGTCCCATTTTGATGGCAATTTCATGTAATTTTTCAATGGAATGAATTGCTTCTTGTCTGTTATTAGAAAGGATTGCTATGTCATCAGCAAAGGCCAAACAATGTACATGAATTCTATCTTTGAGTAGTCTGCCAAGGGTTATTCCCTTAGTTTCCTTTTCCCAGGTCCTGATTATCTTCTCAAGTACGAGGCTGAACAGTAACGGAGATAATCCGTCTCCTTGGCGGACCCCAGTGTTAATTGCAAAAGGCTCAGATATTTCGCCGAGGAATTTAACTTTTGACGTAGTGCCAGTTAGTGTTTGTCTGATTAATTCTCTTGTTTTTCTATCAACTTGAAATTCTTCTAGAGTATTGAAAAGTGTTTGACGATCTATAGAGTCATATGCTTTTCTGAAATCTACAAAGGTAATGACTGTCTGTCTGGTTTTGCGCATTTGTAGGATAGTTTTGAGATTGAGAATTTGTTCCGTACATGATCTTCCTTTTCGGAAACCTGCCTGGTATTCTCCAATCAGACGGTCTGTTTGTTTCTCAAGTCTAGTGAGCAGGGCTTTGGAGAAAATTTTATAAATAACTGGTATCAAGGAAATTCCTCTATAATTATTGATGTTGGTTTTATCCCCTTTCTTGTGCAGTGGATGGATTAGCGCACATTTCCAATCCTCAGGTATTTCTTCGGTGATCCAGATGTTCTCAAGAATTGAGTGGATTTTCCGGGCTACGTTCTCACCACCTATCTTCAGCATTTCGGCAATTATACCATCTTCCCCTGGGGCTTTATTATTTTTGAGTCCATGGATTATTTCTTTAATTTCTTCCAATGTTGGGGGTTCTGAATCTTGGTTGGATGTTTGTTTTTCAAAGATGAGTTGTTCTTTAGGGGATTCACAGTTTAAAAGATCCTTGAAATAATCTGCTAGAAGTTTGCAATTTTCTTGATTATTTGTTTCCAATGTCCCATCCGGGCGTTTGAAGCAAAGGCTGGGTGCCTGATAATTTGATAATTCTTCTCTGAAGGTTTTGTAGAAGTTTCGTGTATTGTTTTTAGTAAAATCTTGTTCAATTTCAGCCAATCTGTAGTGATCGTACTTGCGTTTTTCAGATCTGATGATTTTAGAGGTTTGTTTCTGTACTTTGGTGAATTCGTGCCAATTTTCTTCCGTTTTGTGAGAATTCCAATTCTGCCAGGCTTTAATTCTGAAGTTTATAGCCTTGTCACAGGTTTCGTTCCACCACCTATGCTTGCGTTTCCTGGGCGGTGTGCCAATGTTTTGAGAAGCTTTCGAAAGTATATCTTTGAGTTCTAACCAGCCAGAAGAATCGTGAGTAGGGATACTTTCTTGGAAAGTACTGGCGTTCTGTTTAAGAAATTCTGGATCGACGCGCAGATTTTTTGTTATTTTTGGTTTGGATCTGTTCGGTTGAAATTTTACCTTGATTAAGGATAGATGGTGGTCAGAGTCAATGACTCCTTTCTTGACTTTGACATTCATAATTTCTTTTTGATTCTTTTTGGAAATAGCCACATGATCTATTTGAAATTCTCCTAAGTGAAAATTAGGGGATCTCCAGGTCTTTTTCTTGTGTGGAAGTGCCAGGAAATGTGTTGACATTAGTTTGAGATCAAAAGTTTTGCAAAAATCAAGTAATCTTTCTCCATTTTTATTAGTTCTATTGTGTGCTGGATATAGTCCTACAATGGTCCTGAATTTCCTTTCTCTACCAATTTGGGCATTAAAATCTCCCAATAGGATTTTTATGTGATGATTTGGAATGATGGCTGTAGTTTCTTCCAGCAGTTCCCAGAAGTCTTCCACCTTTTGTGGATCTTTACGATTGTAGTTGTTGGTGGGTCCATGCGCATTAATAAGCGTATAAGCTTTGTTTCCTGATTTAACGGATAGTGTTGAAATTCTTTCAGAAGGCGAGGAAAAGTTAAGCACTGAGTTTATAATGTTTTTTCTGACAGCAAATCCAGTGCCAAATTGTAGTGGCTTCATATGGAGGGAGATTGCTGGCTTGCCTTTATAAATTCTATAATTTCCTGATTCAAAATGATTTTCATCCGTGTATCTGGTTTCCTGTAGTGCTAAAATTTGGATGTTGAAGTTATCCAACATGTCTGTTAATTGTTTTAACTTGCCAGTTTTCCGAAGTGTGTTGATGTTTAAGCTACCAATGAAAGTTTTGCATTTTGGGCGAAGAGATTTGGGAAGCTCCGATACATTCCCGCATGATGTTCTCGGTCCCCCAGAATCCGATGACCGAGAAAAATAACTAGTATGTCTACTAGGGCCTGGGGTAGTTATATTGTAGGTTGTTTCCATCATGCTAACAAGTTGAAAGTAGTGGGGACATCGATCTATGTCGGTGTCATGGTTACAACTGAAGTAGTGAGCTTCAGAGGTTGCTGAAGATGTTGTCAAGCTGTGCCTGTTTTTGGTCCGCGAGAGGTATTTTATTTCCCTCAAACCCTCCGGACAAGTCCGGCGAGCCTCCCTATCCGCCACCTGGGACGCGCCCGATAGGGGAACAGGCAGAAACCCCCATTATTATTATTATTATTATTATTATTATCATTTCTACATTCATTTCACCACATAAGTGGGACATATCAACATATCGTCGGCTTGGTTGCAAGACGGTATGGCTAATTCTCTTAAGCTGGCACATTGAGAAACGAGCGAACAATGGAACAGGTCTCCAAGATGACGGCCTTCTGCATGGTGATATGTAGACCAGGATGTATTCCCAATATTTGTAGATTGCGAGCCAATAATCTGGGGATGATGCCGGTAGAAGAAATTACTATGGGCAGAACCACTACACTTTCCTGTCTCCACATTTGCCGTATTTCCTCAGCCAAAGGCAGATATTTGGTGATCTTATCACAGCAGGTTTGTTGCAGATTATGGGAATTGGGCACTACAATATCAATTAGGAAGGTTCTCTTCTGCACCTTGTCCACAAGAACGATATCTGGTCGGTTTGCTGGTATGGTTTTATCAGTAATAACTGATCGGTCCCATAACAACTTGTGACTGGGATTTTCCAAAACGGCGTCAGGAACATACTGATAGTAGGCTAAGGTAAAATATTATCAGATAATAAATGCTTTTGAGCAAGGTGTTGGTGCATTATTTTGGCCACTTGGTTGTGCCTTTTCATGTAATCAGTACAGGAGATTGCTTGGCAGCCTCCTGTGATATGTTGAATTGTTTCCGGTTCTAGTTGGCATTTTCTGCATTTATCATCCTGAATATTTGCCTTAACTATATATTTCAGGTAGTTTTTGGTAGCCACAACTTGATCCTGGATCGCAACCATGAATCCTTCAGTCTCAGTGAATAGGTCCGCATGAGTCAACCAGCTGTTCGACGCATCAATGTCGACATGTTTCTGGTTGAGATCATACGGATGACGACCGTGCAGTGCTTTCTGCGTACACTGCTGAAGCTTGATGGCTGAACATTCCTCATCAGTGGCTAACTGTATATCCCTTACGTGAAGAAGATCCAGCGGTGTGCACTTGTCATCTGCCTTCACAGCGGCTTGATGTATGGGAGAGTCATGTCTTCCCAGAAAATATCTCTGAAGGCTCCTCACTTGCCTTGCATGCAATTGGATAATGTCCGTGAGCCCTCGTCCACCTCTTTGACGCGGGATTGTCAATCGCTCAACAGCTGACTTAGGGTGGAGACATCTGTGTTTTGTTAAGATGGTGCGTGTCCTAATTAGGATGTTCTCCAAGTCAGTCTGCGTCCATTTGATAATACCGAAAGTATATGTCAGAGCAGGAATAGTATAGGTATTAATAGCCTTAAAGGTGTTCTTTCCATTCAACTTTGATTTTAAAATCTTGTTAAGGCGTTGATTGTAGATAGCTACGGTTCTATCTTTAATACCTTTATGATCAATTCGATTAGATTGCAGGAGACCAAGATATTTGTAGGTCTCATTACCTTCCATAGGCTTTATGAAACAACCGTCATCAAGTTGAAATGCTCGGGCCTCTAATTTTCCACGCCGAATGGTGAGGGTGCGACACTTATCTAATCCGAAGGACATTCCAATATCAGAAGAAAATGAAGCAGTAATTGCAATTAGATTGTCGATGTGTCTCTCAGAGGATGCATATAGTTTAATGTCATCCATATACATCAAATGAGAAATTTTGTATTTGACTATACCATGGTGCTTAATTGGAAAACCACACTTTGCATTGTTCAGCAATGACGATAGTGGATTGAGCGCCAAACAGAACCATAGAGGGCTCAAGCTGTCACCCTGAAAGATACCTCTTTTGATTTGAATAAATCCTGATTCCATACATGTGTCACCATTAGACATTAATAAATTGGTCCCCCAATGGGACATCATATGTTGCAGACTTATAATGATTGCAGGATCAACTTTATATATCTTCAGGGTTTGGATTAACCAGGAATGTGGCACTGAATCAAAAGCTTTCTTGTAATCAATAAAGGTCATGTAGAGGTTACGCATCGTCTTTCCTGCTTGTTCCATAGTAACTGCATCGATTACAAGTTGCTCTTTGCAACCTTGAGACTTCTTCATGCACCCCTTCTGCTCTTCTGCCAGGATGTTATTATGATTTATGTGTTCACAAATCTTACGTGCAATGCAAGATGTAAATATCTTATACAGGGCGCACAGACAGGTGATAGGTCGATATTTGGAAGGATCATTGGTTCTATCACCTTTTGGCAGAAGGTATGTTTTACCTCGCATCAAGTAAGAGGGGATAAGCTGTGGATTTTGGATGAAATCTGTGTAGCAGCGGGCAAGATGCTCATGAGTACAAGTGAAACGTTTGATCCAAAAGTTGTGGAGGTTGTCCGGTCCTACCGCTTTCCAATTTTGGGTCTCCTTAACCACACGGGTCACATCTTCAGTTGATACCGAAGAGTCACTCATCGTGTCAATTTCTGACATTCTCTCCTCCTCCTCCGTAATCCATTTAGCGCTGCTGTTATAATCTCCAGCATTCGACCATAGGGATGACCAGAAATTCTCTACCTCTTCTTTTTGCGGCGAACTGCCCATTTGAGTTCCAGGATCGTCAAGATTCCTATAGAACCGTTTCTCACTGGTAACAAATAGCTTGTTCTGTTGCTTTCGTTCGTTCGATTCTTTATATCGACGTAATCTCTGTGCCTTTGCCTCAAGTTGTTGCTTTAATGTGTCTAGGATCTCAAGGGGGCTACAGTTCGGAGGATTATACTTTGCATGTTTACTCTTCGTATGGCCTGCAACATACTGATGCATTCTTCCGATATTTACTCTCAGTTCATCAACAGACTTTCGTATCTCCCAAGCTGGCATCTTCTTCTGTCGACCTGACGTATATTTAGGTCACCATAATCTACCTCCTGTCGTATCACAGCTATCGCTCCAGCGTAAATTGCAGTCTGAACTTGGTTGAAACAATATGATTTCTGGGACAGATGCTGAGAGAGAATGTCGTTCATTGTTACAACAGCGGTAGCAAGTTTCTTAGAGCAATATTGGTTCGTGATCATGGGCCGCTCTATTGGATCAGTCCCTTCAAATTCTATGGGAGCCTTCCCAAATTCATCTTCGAATTGTTTCCGCACTGGATCTCCGAGTGCTTCCGGCGATATTCTTAGATCTTTGTCATCTGAACGATGATCGGTGTGCCTTTGTTCATTGACCAAACGTGTACTCTCCTGATCTATGGATTCGTCTACAGAGGTATGAGTATTGTCGGCAGCTACGTCAACCATTAGCAGCTTGAGGTGATGTTCTGGGATAAGTTTCTTCAAAACTATAGCACGGCGATGATCTGCTATTCTCTGTTCCGTAACATTAATATCAGGGAATTTCTGGCAGAATGCAGCGTGCAACTTCTGTCTATATGCAGTAGTGTCAGTTTCCATATTCGTTATCTGATAATATGAACGCATGATGTACATATTCATTTCATTTGTCCATTTCATGCGCTTTCTCGGTTTGCCTGCTCTTGTGGTCTCCTGAGTATCAGAAGAAACACTAGGAGCAGGTGTAGCGTTGAATGCTGTTAGGATGCTACTATCGACATCGGCTGTAACATGTTCGGGGTGTTCCCCGATCAGGGCCCGCCTGTTCAGCTCCTGATCACCACCGGCTTGTATGCTGTCACCCCCAGCGATGGCTCCAAGGGTGCCCCGACGCTCCTCGGGTAGCGGCCTTTTATTTCCACTTTTCTTATTTGATCTCATCATGATGATGGTGTGCCTTTTATACCTACGGCCAGGATATGATTTCGACCGCCCCTAACATGGGGAACAGACGTCGTTAGCAGCCGCCCGCTGCGGGACAGACGCTGCTGCAATGAGTTTGATTTCGGGGTTTTCATCCCCTAGGCAGGTTGCCTTCACTACGGCTGAAGAGTCCTACCTACCCTAAATGATTAATAGTCTAATAATCGTTTCTTGTAAATTTTGCCGACGCTTTTGAAGCTGATATCGAAAGAGTATGAGACGAGTTATCCTTAACCTGCATTGGAACTGTCAGATCTTAATCGACCTCTTCGTGTTAAATATTTACGCAATTCACCAAAGTTGAGCACATGCAAGCAATAATAGAAATGCATAAATACTCACTGTGACAGGAGGGGCGAAAGCAACTAGCTGTGCTAGTAAACTAAGGTTACAATTTATACTCGTAGATCCTGGGTTTCATTGATGTCACACCAGCCGACACTTAATTTGCACAACTTGCGGTATGTAGCATAACTCCATTCAACAATTTATTTTGCAGCAATATCTGTGCCAAATTCAGTTAGAGACTGGATGAAAGAAGTTATAAACACGCAACATATGGTTCAAATCTAACAGCGACAGCGACGTACTTATGACAACTTACATATTATTATTATTATTATTATTATTATGATTATTATTATTATTATTATTATTATTATTATTATTATTATTATGTTCAAGACTAGGTTTAAAGTTATCAAACTGTTCGGGGAATTTCACCCTTGACTTTAAAATGATGGATAACTATCCAGTCCTCAACTTAGATTAATTCTTAAATCTCAAATTATGACGGCTAATGACAGCAATAAGAAAAAAATATCGAACTAAAATAAATGCTCGTTCTGCTCGTCCATAAATATCGAATCGTATAAATCTGAGTAAAAATCAACTCAGGTCCTAGCTCAGGTTTCGAAAGAAAATATTTGCAAAAGCAAATGAACATATCGATGACTATAGAGAAAAAAATGTGTTGGCAAGACTGTAGAAAATACGAGAAAATCCAACTAACTACGCATAGAAATAATGTAAATTGCAGCTTACATTCTTGTAGGTCTTGATGGTAGAAATCTGGACTGAACCAGACTACTCAGTCTTCCTGTTGTCTGTCCCATTAGGACGTGTACTTATATTCTCGTATCAGCTTCCATGTTATACCCACAAGCTGTTTACGCAGACATAGTGGCGATTATAATGTCTTGCAGAAAAATGTTGGCAACTTCAAGAGCAGGAAGTGTAGTTGACAGGGGTCTGATCTAAGCGATCCATGATGAAATAATTACCAAGACCCACTGTGATACAATCAGTATTCCAATGCTCTTACAATCTTTTCAGCATAATTACAAATTCTGTCGAGTTGGCTGGGCAAAGCTTCTCACTTTTCAGATCGCACAAGGCTAAACCTGTATTCCCATTCGGCTTTCGAATTGTAATATGCAAGACTGGTTTTGAAGTTACTGACTTATCTTGGCTGGTCCAACTATTGGATATAAATAATCCAGCTCTAAGTGAATGTGGACTGAAGAAAAAGTTGTAGACATAGTCTACCATATGTCCAAGTTGTAGCGGTAAAAATTACCAAGTGCCACAGACTTATTTCACTACTGTGAAATCGATGAAAAGTTCTAAACTCTCTCGAAATAGTTTAACACTTTCAGTAACCATGTACTGTTGAAAATTCTAAGTCCACAGATTGTGCTGTAAGTTGAAGTTTAAATGCAACCATGTGCTCGGCGATAATAACGATGTTTGAAGTTCGGTGATAGTCAAGCGGCTAGAGCGCTTACGTAGCGTAGCACAACCAAGTCAACGGATTGCTTGTGATGAAGTGAACCTACCTCTGCCTGCGAGGCTCGCCTTATATACCCATCCGCTTGCTGGCTCGAGGTCACTGCGGCGAAAACGCTGGAAATAAAACAGCTCATAACTCGGCTTCTGTTCGATCAATTTCTTTGAAACAAAGCTCATTCTTCTTCTCTTGTTCTTGCTAGTAATCTGATATAGGTTTCATTTTTCCATCTCAACGGGAAATATTGAGTGACATATAGCCTCGACTATGTTAACATGTTAACATGTTCATGTTAACATGAACATTCTAGTCAGTGTTGCGTATATAGGCTACTTGAGTTAACACGAACATTCTAGTCACTATGCCCAGAACATTCCAATCTGGAACATTCGATTCTGGAACTTTCCAGCTACTATGTATATATGCACCCGCGGACTGTAGACGATAGTTCCGCTCAAGTTAGTTCACATTGTGTATCATCGTGTATCGACTAGTGTTTAATAAACCGTTGTATTATATTAACAAGTGTATGTTATTTATCTTGTATCTCCCACGATCTAACAGTGGTGTCAGAAGTGTGATAAGATAAATAACGTTGTGAAACCGAGTGACTTTCTAACCTCAACGCAAGTGTTGCACCGAACGACGTTCATCGCAGTGCGTGATGGAAACTAATCCGAGTGAACTTTCTAACCTCAACGCAAGTGTTTGCACCGAACTAAGTTCATCGCAAGTGCGTGTTAGATATACTGTTCTCCACTCATCTTCACCATGCCGGACTTAACCTCTGAGCAACTCCAACAATTCTCGGCAATGATCGCTGACGCTATCCGACAGACAATAGGGTCAACAACGTCATCAGAACCTCGACCGCCAAAGTTCACAATGCAACCGTATCGCACTACCGACGGAACGACTGTAGCCGACTATTTCACTCGCTTTACCTGGGCGCTCAACCTCAGCAAGGTACCCGCGGAACAGCATGCAAACTTTGCACGGGTTTACATGGGATCTGAACTCAATGATGCCCTGAAGATCTTGGTGAGTCCTAATGATCCGGAAACTCTGTCATACAACGAGATTCAATCTAAGCTGAAAGGCCACTTTGACGCCACACGCAACAAGTTTGCTGAGAGCATCAAATTTCGCAGTGTAATGCAGAAGCAAGGAGAAACCATCGCTAGCTTCACCTTAAGACTGCGTCAGGCTGCAACGTTTTGTGAGTATGGCACATTTCTTGATCGCATGTTAATTGAACAAATGCTCGCAGGTTTGGAATCACGAGAAATGTGCGACGAGATTATTGCAAAACAACCAGAGAACTTCACCGCAGCATATGAAATCGCGCACGCACTCGAAGCTACTCGCATTACTACCGACGAGGTCAAAAGAGCTGCCGCTAAGTCTGAATCAACCAATCGGATTGGATACGAGAAGCCTCTGTCCAGGAAGAACATCAACCAGCAGCCGCCACGCAGCAAGTCAGCTCATCGAAGTCAAGGGTCTTACAACCTAACCAGACAGCACCAATGGCCACACCAGGCAAACCAGAGTGCATCCCAGGACAACCAATCAACATGTGCAGGGTGCGGTGAAGCTCACCCTCGTAGTCAGTGTAGGTTCCTGAACGCAGAGTGCCTGAAGTGTGGCAAGAAAGGTCACATCAGAAAAGTTTGCCGATCGAACAACAAACCATGTGACCGAAGAAGAGCTTCCAGCAGAAAACCTCGACGTTGTGGACTACCTCAGCAAAATCGAGGTCATCGGATCGGTCAACGCAACACCTAAGCCACTGGTTGATGTCAACATAGAGGAAACCACTGTCAAAATGGAACTCGACACCGGCGCCCCCTGCACAACCATGAGCAAATCAAAGCTAAGTATGATCAAACCAGGTTTTGGGTTGCAGAGAAACGATCGTAACTTCGTCAGTTACACTGGCCATCCGATTAAATGCATTGGCAAAACGTCAGTGTGCACCACCATCGGAACCACAACCAGGAACCTGAATCTCTACGTGGTTGACGATGAAGTCGAATCGCTCTTTGGCCGAGAGTGGATTTCAGAGTTTGTACGGGAGATCGACTTAGGTCACCTCTTCGCAAAACCCGACCCAATCCACAAGCTCTCAGACAAGCAGGCTCTGACCTTGGAACAACAGAAGCAGCTCGACAACATTCTATCTCGCTACCAGGATGTGTTCAGCGACACCCCCGGGAAGATCTCAGGGTCCCCCAGCGAAGATGCACCTGAAGGCTGGAGCCACACCTGTTTTCGCCAGAGCTCGAGACGTACCAGTTGCCCTCCGCGATGCCTATGCCAAGGAAATCGACAAGAAAATTGCATCTGGCTTCTACAAAAGAGTGGACTACTCTGAGTGGGCATCGACAACGCGCGTCGTCGCCAAGAAGAACGGCAAACTGAGGATCACAGGCAACTACAAGCCTACTCTCAACCCGCGGATCATCATCGATGAACATCCGATTCCCAAGGTGGAACATCTGTTCAACCGAATGCGTGGCGCCACTCTCTTCTACCATCTGGATATCTCCGACACGTACACTCATCTCGAGGTCGACGATGAGTTCAGCCATGCTCTCACGCTTAACACGCCAACTCACGGTCTGATCCGCCCAACGCGAGCGGTATATGGAGCAGCTAACATCCCCGCTATCTGGCAGCGGCGAATGGACACAGTCATGCATTGTCTCCCAAACGTCGTAAGTTTTTTCGATGACAGTATAGTTTTTGCTGATAGCTTTGAAAATCTGATGCAGGCCCTCAGCACCACTCTGGAACGGTTTCGGCAACACAACCTCAAGCTCAACCGAGCCAAATGCGTTTTCGCTCAAACTTCTCTGGAAGCCCTTGGCCACAAAATCGATGCGTCAGGCATCCACAAGTCAGATGCACACATCCGAGCTGTACGTGATGCACCGAAACCAACTACACCAGAAGAACTCCAACTGTTTCTTGGTAAAGCAACCTACTACAGTTCGTTCATCCCCGATTTGTCCACCAGAGACAGACCACTCAGAGACATGCTGCTCAATGACCCTCACATCTGGACACCAGAAGGCGACAGGGCATACAAAGACATCAAGAACGCCCTAACCTCGCCCCAGGTACTCATGCAGTATGACCCAACGTTACCACTCCTGTTGGCCACGGACGCCAGCAAGACCGGCCTGGGAGCAGTACTGTCACACTGGCTCAGCAACGGGCAAGAACGTCCAATTGCTTACGCCAGTCGAACGATAACAGCAACGGAGCAAAGGTACCCTCATCTCCGCAAGAGACTCAACTTGACCAGGCCACGTCGAGGTCACTCGCAACCGACCAAGTCACCGCGCAACCGAACAAGTCACCGTGCAACCGACCAAGCCACCGCACAACCGACGAAGTCACCGCACAACCAACGAATCCACCGCACAACCGACCAAGCCACCGAGCAACCGAGCCTGAGACGAGTTCGCTTCACCGAGACACCAGCAACAGTCCAAACACCACCAGCCACACCAGCTACACCTGTAAACAGGACACCATCTATTTCCCAGATTACTTTTATTCCACGCAGGAGTACTCATCGGCGAAGACCACCATTGAGATTCTCTCCTGATTAAGTTTCCTAAATCATCCATTTAAAAGAGGGAGGAAATGTTGTGTATTTACATGAACATTCTAGAAAGTGTTATGTTAACATGAACATTCTAGTCAGTGTTGTGTATATAGGCTACTTGAGTTAACATGAACATTCTAGTCACTATGCCCAGAACATTCCAATCTGGAACATTCGATTCTGGAACTTTTCAGCTACTATGTATATATGCACCCGCGGACTGTAGACGATAGTTCCGCTCAAGTTAGTTCACATTGTGTATCATCGTGTATCGACTAGTGTTTAATAAACCGTTGTGTTATATTAACAAGTGTATGTTATTTATCTTGTATCTCCCATGATCTAACAGTTTCATTATTATTGGGCAGAATGCAAGAAAAAAATCCGAACTCTTTCTTTTTAAATTTATTCAAAAATATGTATCAATTTTTCTCTTCCCAATCCATGCCTACTATGTTTTGGAAGTGAAAATAGGTTAACATTCAAGTACTCCATTAGGCAAGTTAATGTAAAAAAATTAGCCCTCTATCTTAAATGGTTTCCTAGATATTGGTACCTAAACAAGAAAAATGAGTATTAACGGAAAACAGCTGTAAAGTTAAAAGTGTATTATTCAGAGCATGGGACGCTAATTTTAAAAAACGAATTTATGGTAGTTGTAGACATCAAAACCCCAACAAACTATATATATTTGTATTCAGAAGAGAATGAAGAATTTTATGGCACCAAATGAACCCCTATCATTGTGTCCAATAATAATGTTTCATATTATTAAAAATTGCTGGAAATACTAAATACATGATATGCTGGATATTTGAGTAAAATTGATGTAGCAAGCAAACTGGACTTGATAAGATGGGCTACGTGCTGGGTGGAAGCTACCGACAGTTTCACAACCAATGCTATTCTTATTCTTCTGAGAAAATCAGGTATGACGCTGAGGCGTACGTGACCCTCAACAGGTCATGATGCTTTGTCCAAGGCAAGGAGTGAGAGAGAGGAGAAGTGTCGTGACGTCAAAATAAGGGCGGGATTTGTAAGGTCAGAACTCCGACGCTAACTTAACTGACCAATGAGAGGATAGGACGCCAGAACATAGCATCAGTGTGTTTTTGCGCGCCAATCGGTTATAAAAAGATCTAGCGATCGGTTTGCGTGTTCGGCGGCAGATTCGCGACCTGTGAGAAATTACAAGATTTTTGAGAGGTCACACATAATTATAGGCCCATTATTTAAAATATTGAGCAGCTGTTTCTCCCTCCATGGGAACTTTTAGGCTTTCTGTATATAAACAAATGTCTGAGATGAACCGGGGCACTCCTAATTATTCTTCGACAGTCAATTTAAGACGTCCTTATGACGGCCTATGTTTTAAAATTCTAGTTGTGTGTCGATAACTAAGTTATAATTTCATAATTTGTGAGATGGCAATTAGCCATAAAATAGGGAAAGTCTACGATTCTGCATAGGACTATATGAGGAAATAAAATACTCATAAAGCAGATAGAACAGTTTTAAAACTTTAATATAATTGTGTTTATAACAGCGGCAAGATGTCGACCATGGAAAGAAGGCAACAAGTTTCATCCTCCATCACCATGAGTGTAATGGTCTAAAGGCCTATGGTGGGAGATGACGAGGCGGGAGGCCTCTGGAAAGCGGTTTAAGTGATGAGTATTAAAAAAATTGATTTATTGATTTTGGACGAGGGGAATCGCGAGAGATGTGTGGAACTTTGTACAGATTTTATTTGTGTGGTTTAATTTAAATTTAGGGTTTGATTTCTTAACTGACATGTGTGTAGTAATTTTTGGCATTGCGTGACAATTATGTTGTACAATAATTTTGTAACTTAAATGTTGTCTTTATGTATACGTAATTCTTATAGCGAAATGGCCGCATATGATTAACGTATCAATAAAAAGTGTAGCCATGAATGAGAACCTAGGAACGACAATGATAAATGGACTGAATTAATGATAATGTAAAACTAAAACTAGACGTGGGGGAAAATTAGTATTTTATTTGCTTTTATAACTCGGGCTAATTCTGATTCCAGTTATTAATTCTTTCTTGTCATTTGGACAAGTTGTGTGTCATTTATCTGAAGGGTGTGATGGTTCATATGCTGCGACGAGATCTTCGAGAGAGTGCCACGTATTTTTGGGTGTAATTGTGATGATGAGGATAGGTATGCCTGTCCTTGACTGCGACATCATTCCGGCAAATTAGTTACCCTTGGGGCTAAGTTTGACCTGGAGATGTGTTCTTGAAAATCCCTGAGAGGATGTTTTGAGATAATGTGATATTTTGTATTTACGCGTTTAACAGGTGACGATTAGAAGGTCGCTGGACGCTGGCTGTGGGCCAGAATCTATATTTAGCGTGGCACACATTACTACGTTGGGGGAAGGAATCAGCCACTTACTCAGATATGCGATAACAGACCCGGCTGTCCCCAGCTCTGTTATGACACGTAAAATGTTTGCTTTAAAGCCTAATGAGTTAAGGCTATTTTTATTTGGTTTAATTTGGGGAGTTGCCATGTTGTCGATCCGAGGGTTTTTATCATGACTACGACTTATTTGTTCATTGTTTTAAACGCAAAATTTCCCGGCGTGAAATTAAAAATTTGTATTTGTTGTTGTTGGCTCTTATTTCAAGGCCATTGAATTCATTATAAATATAATTTGGCAACCGGCCAAACTTGTTCATGTCATGTTATGCTTTCCTAGTGTTTGAGGTATAAGACTGTTATTCCGCAGCCCTTATTTTAAATAATGCACACGTGTATTTGGTTGTGGTAATCTAAGGTTAGAGCATGTCAGTAGTGTATTTAAATATGTAATTGTTGTTCCCACATTTCCGTAATTCGTCTTCGCAGTACGGAGTTCGTTCCCAAACCGACTGTTTTGGTCGGAAACGAGCGCCCGTCAAAGTGCTCATTACTTGAACTAGTCTTAAAACGCGTGTCGCTCATAAATGTTAAATTCTTGTACTATTTTTATTTGTTATAATTTTTGTATCTTGTGATCCTTTTCTATTATTACTTTGAATTAAGTGACATTGCAGTCACAACGCTTGTTTGACAGCTGTCATGCCGTTTCATCATGTTACGTCAGACTAGTCAGTGTCAGATCTGTTCACGTGCGAGTGAACTAATTTAAGGGTGGTTTATTGTTAAGTGTTTTTTCTATTTGATTCAGTTATTAAATTTCATTTGTTAGTAGATCCTGTTGTTTTCTTGGCTTTGTAAATATTAGTTAACCTTATGAACCCTGGAAGTTATTTTGATAGCATAAAATCTCTAAATCACATTCACAAGAATCCATTACGACGCCGAAACCTCGAATCTTGTCTACATGCTATTTTCCAAGGGTATATAAGAGTTACTTTGGCTTCCGAACGTGGGGACTTTTGTGTTTTAGAGTAAAAAAATAGATCACCGGCATGTGATAAGTTTATTAACGTAAGGTAAGCGAAGATAGTACCGCCAAATGTTTGAAAATATGAAGTCATGGAGTTTGCAATAAAGTAAATGTGGAACAAGTTAAGTGTTTGAACTTTGATTAAAATTAGAACAAACTGTTCCAGGCGCCCAATAAATTTAAATTATCTTTGTGTATAAAAGCCAAACCCAAAGAATTATTTGACAGGAAGGTTAGACCTTAAAAACTAATTAATACTCTATTAATTGGTTAAAATTTGTAATTGAAGTAAGGCCAGGAAGATTATAACTGAATCAAAGGGTTTAAAAATTAAATGGAATAATAAGTAAATTATACTCAGTGATGCTATAGTTTGTGGGAGTAATTTAAAGTAAATGAACTGAGTTTGTAAAGGGTTAATGTGTGTATATTTAATATATGTGAACGCGCGTATCCAGGGCTCCGCCCTTATGTCATTTCCCTATGTCTCAAATATATTATTGTTGTGATGGCAACTCTGGGAGAAATTCGCGAAGTGATTGAACTAGCATCCGCTCGTACGCGAGAACAACTTAGTGAGATGAGAAAGGACATAACCAATGAAATACAGACACAATTAGCTGCTAGCAATGATAAACAATCGGTAGAAATACAGACACAGTTAGCTGCTAGTAATAACAAATAATCGGTAGAAATACAGACACAGTTAGCGGCTATAAATAAACAATCGGAAGAAATACAGACACAGTTAAACACAAAACTATCTGAAGTTAACGAGAATATAAATCAGAAAATCGCTACACAAAACATTCTGGTTAGTGAACAACTACATAGGCAGTCCGAGAAAAACAATGAAATGTTAAACGCACAAGACGAAAGGAACTCTCAAAATTTAGCTGCGCTAACGGTAGAAATCAAAGAGCACACAAAAGAACAGCTAATCCAATTAGCAAAGGACGTTAGCACTAACAATACCAAACAATTAGGAATAATAAAAGGTATCGAAGATTCGTTTAAAAAGGAAATAAAAGGAATGGATGAGACTGTTATGGCAAAACTAGCACAAATCAAGCAAGCGTGTTTGACCAACTCATCTGAGATTAAAGAAGCACACACAAACTTAGAAAAAAGTTTGAGAAGATCGAACGAGGGACACAGGGTATGCAAGATCAGATAATTACAGTAGATAACAATATCACGGGCTTAGTGACAGAACTCAACAAATTAGAAATACAATCAATTGAGAAATGGAAAAAGTTAGAAATTGACCAGGAAAAAACTAAACAAACATTAGAGCAGAACAACATTTCTCTGGGAGAAAGGATAGATAAACTCGAAGATAATCAGGAGGCTAGTCAACAGGAAGTCGAAAAGCATATTGATAAATTGAAGGATACTATTAGAAAAGATTGGACCAAGATGAGCGCTGATTCGAAAGATGAACGGCTCGCAGTAAGCAAGAAGGTAGGGGAAAATAACGCGAAAATACAGGCGTTAGAAGAAAATATGAAGTTAAGATTTCAAATTCAAGAGGACCGCATGATAAAATCGGAATTGCAGTCACTTGGACATAATACGATGTTTGCGACACTAATGGAAAAGGGGAAAGGGGAGAATGCGGAAAGAGAGCACACAGTAGACAGCCACGAGCTTGGGCAAAGTCCCAGAACGATAGACACGCAAGCATTCCAGAATTATGAGGGTCGTAGCTCGACACCTCAAAACACACAACTTCCCACGCAAGTTATACAAGTCATCCGTGGAAACGAATTTAAACCGAATAAGTTTTTACCAGAGAGCGGAGGGACACCTAAAGCTTTCATAAGAGAACTGACAGAATATTTTTCGGACCAAAATGTTAGCTCAACGCGACAATTAAGAATGGTTGAAATTTTTTTGGCGGGCTCAGCACTTACGTGGTATCTTGGATTTAAGAACACATTTAAATCAATGGAAGGGTTCCACAAGGCCTTCCTAAGCAAATACTGGAGTGGGTCATATCATCAAAGCTTGCGAATGGACTTATACTCGCACAAATACCATTCCACGCATCAGACGAAATATGCAGATTTTTTCGCCATGCAACTTGTCAAATTGCAGGATCTTGATAATCCCCCAAGCGAAATGGAGCTAATAACTACTATAGGAAAACAGATGCCTATTAGCGTTCAGCAATTCTTGGTGGCGGCAAATATTACGACCGTGGTCCAGGCAGAAGAAGTATTGAGGAGGATAGATGAAACCACTAATTACATCAACCCGAGAGAGAAGAGACAGATAGAGTTAGTTAATGCAGTCGAAGTAGTCAAGACACCGAACAAAAACACGAGGTCGCAAGCTACAAACACTGGTGATAATCAAAGACGGCAGAACACAGAAGAATATGAGCCGAGATCTCAACCGAGATATGAAAATAGGGACAAAAACCATTGCAATCAGGAAGAAACTAATCGCTACCGGAACACAAACAATCAGCAGTGGCGAGATAATAGGAGATACCAAGCATCATACAATAGGAATAATAATAATAACGCACCTTATAATCAGGGATGGCGTGGCGGACACTATAATCAACAATACAGGCCCAGGGACAATAGGCGTTGCAACCAACAACATAACGCACAAGATAACCAGCGGTTTAACGAGCAATCGGATCCAAGGGAGGACCGAAGAAATTGGAACGAGAGACACGCTGACCCGCAACAGTACCTGGAAAATCCACGTAACATAGAGGGAAACAATAAAGATAAATGGGAAAGAGCAATAGATCGGCGGAAGAATCCCGACACCCACGAGGAGGAAAACGGAACACATCAAATGTTGGAGGCCATGCATGTAGAAACCCAGAGATATTTGGAGGAGCTGCATGGAGAAGAAGAAAATAGAGCAGCCGACAATAGGAAACAGAAGAATAGCAGGAGAGATTCGCAGGCCGTGTCAGGCAAGGGTCTCGAAATATGGTGAAGAAATTTATTATACGGGAATCGGAGAAGAAGAGGGGAGACGGAAGAAGATGGCAACGCGGGAGAGAAGAAGGAGATGACATCACGGTAGAATGGGGAAAAGACAGGAGCGGCTTAAGGAAGTTCAACTAGGGGATACGAATTTGGGTAACAACGCCTACAGAGTCCGGGAGGTGAGCACAGGAAACATGGCAGTGTATAATATTCAAACTTAAAATTGTATCATCAGAGAGAGCCATACGAACCGAGAAGTAATGTTACTGCAGCAAATTAAACATTCGCGTGATAACATACAACAAAAGATACGGGGGTACACTAGTTGTGAATGCGCTTGAAAGACAGTCCTGACGTGTTTACAAATTCAGGCGGAAGTTGTAAATAAGCAATGTTGATGTTTTGAAAGAGTGAGAGGGGAGACGAGTAGCGAGGAGAGAGGCCGGAGGGCACAAGCGTACAGGAATTTCCTAATGAGTTTGGAGCGAGACGGCTACTGAAACAGACAGAGGCGGACAGTCATTATATTTGAGGGTAACCAGCAACTTCAAATTTGAGCCAGAAAAGTTAAGGGTGTTAAATTCGACTTCCCTGAGTTCGAATTTTATCAACTAGGGGTCAGATGAACCCTTATCAATGTGTCCAATAATAATGTTTCATATTATTAAAAATTGCTGGAAATACTAAATACATGATATGCTGGATATTTGAGTAAAATTGATGTAGCAAGCAAACTGGACTTGGTAAGATGGGCTACGTGCTGGGTGGAAGCTACCGACAGTTTCACAACCAATGCTATTCTTATTCTTCTGAGAAAATCAGGTATGACGCTGAGGCGTACGTGACCCTCAACAGGCCATGATGCTTTGTCCAAGGCAAGGAGTGAGAGAGAGGAGAAGTGTCGTGACGTCAAAATAAGGGCGGGATTTGTAAGGTCAGAACTCCGACGCTAACTTAACTGACCAATGAGAGGATAGGACGCCAGAACATAGCATCAGTGTGTTTTTGCGCGCCAATCGGTTATAAAAAGATCTAGCGATCGGTTTGCGTGTTCGGCGGCAGATTCGCGACCTGTGAGAAATTACAAGATTTTTGAGAGGTCACACATAATTATAGGCCCATTATTTAAAATATTGAGCAGCTGTTTCTCCCTCCATGGGAACTTTTAGGCTTTCTGTATATAAACAAATGTCTGAGATGAACCGGGGCACTCCTAATTATTCTTCGACAGTCAATTTAAGACGTCCTTATGACGGCCTATGTTTTAAAATTCTAGTTGTGTGTCGATAACTAAGTTATAATTTCATAATTTGTGAGATGGCAATTAGCCATAAAATAGGGAAAGTCTACGATTCTGCATAGGACTATATGAGGAAATAAAATACTCATAAAGCAGATAGAACAGTTTTAAAACTTTAATATAATTGTGTTTATAACAGCGGCAAGATGTCGACCATGGAAAGAAGGCAACAAGTTTCATCCTCCATCACCATGAGTGTAATGGTCTAAAGGCCTATGGTGGGAGATGACGAGGCGGGAGGCCTCTGGAAAGCGGTTTAAGTGATGAGTATTAAAAAAATTGATTTATTGATTTTGGACGAGGGGAATCGCGAGAGATGTGTGGAACTTTGTACAGATTTTATTTGTGTGGTTTAATTTAAATTTAGGGTTTGATTTCTTAACTGACATGCGTGTAGTAATTCTTGGCATTGCGTGACAATTATGTTGTACAATAATTTTGTAACTTAAATGTTGTCTTTATGTATACGTAATTCTTATAGCGAAATGGCCGCATATGATTAACGTATCAATAAAAAGTGTAGCCATGAATGAGAACCTAGGAACGACAATGATAAATGGACTGAATTAATGATAATGTAAAACTAAAACTAGACGTGGGGGAAAATTAGTATTTTATTTGCTTTTATAACTCGGGCTAATTCTGATTCCAGTTATTAATTATTTCTTGTCATTTGGACAAATTGTGTGTCATTTATCTGAAGGGTGTGTTGGTTCATATGCTGCGACGAGATCTTCGAGAGAGTGCCACGTATTTTTGGGTGTAATTGTGATGATGAGGAAAGGTAAGCCTGTCCTTGACTGCGACATCATTCCGGCAAATTAGTTACCCTTGGGGCTAAGTTTGACCTGGAGATGTGTTCTTGAAAATCCCTGAGAGGATGTTTTGAGATAATGTGATATTTTGTATTTACGCGTTTAACAGGTGACGATTAGAAGGTCGCTGGACGCTGGCTGTGGGCCAGAATCTATATTTAGCGTGGCACACATTACTACGTTGGGGGAAGGAATCAGCCACTTACTCAGATATGCGATAACAGACCCGGCTGTCCCCAGCTCTGTTATGACACGTAAAATGTTTGCTTTAAAGCCTAATTAGTTAAGGTTATTTTTATTTGGTTTAATTTGGGGAGTTGCCATGTTGTCGATCCGAGGGTTTTTATCATGACTACGACTTATTTGTTCATTGTTTTAAACGCAAAATTTCCCGGCGTGAAATTAAAAATTTGTATTTGTTGTTGTTGGCTCTTATTTCAAGGCCATTGAATTCATTATAAATATAATTTGGCAACCGGCCAAACTTGTTCATGTCATGTTATGCTTTCCTAGTGTTTGAGGTATAAGACTGTTATTCCGCAGCCCTTATTTTAAATAATACACACGTGTATTTGGTTGTGGTAATCTAAGGTTAGAGCATGTCAGTAGTGTATTTAAATATGTAATTGTTGTTCCCACATTTCCGTAATTCGTCTTCGCAGTACGGAGTTCGTTTCCGAACCGACTGTTTTGGTCGGAAACGAGCGCCCGTCAAAGTGCTCATTACTTGAACTAGTCTTAAAACGCGTGTCGCTCATAAATGTTAAATTCTTGTACTATTTTTATTTGTTATAATTTTTGTATCTTGTGATCCTTTTCTATTATTACTTTGAATTAAGTGACATTGCAGTCACAACGCTTGTTTGACAGCTGTCATGCCGTTTCATCATGTTACGTCAGACTAGTCAGTGTCAGATCTGTTCACGTGCGAGTGAACTAATTTAAGGGTGGTTTATTGTTAAGTGTTTTTTCTATTTGATTCAGTTATTAAATTTCATTTGTTAGTAGATCCTGTTGTTTTCTTGGCTTTGTAAATATTAGTTAACCTTATGAACCCTGGAAGTTATTTTGATAGCATAAAATCTCTAAATCACATTCACAAGAATCCATTACGACCCCGAAACCTCGAATCTTGTCTACATGCTATTTTCCAAGAAGAATTTTATGGCACCAAAATCAAAAAATCGTTTTTTTTTTTCATCATGCAAGAGTACATGGTGTCCTTAAGATATCTCTATGCCCTTATTGAAGTAATTATACTTTTTTGTTGAGGATTCTTTATCGTATCCATTCCCCTATCGTCACTCAATATTGTAATGTACTTATAATATCGACCATTAAATAAGAATAACATTTAATTGTGGAATTTAATCAGTCGGATGCTCGGGGTCATAGCCGGGATGTTAAATTAGAATCACGGTAGCACATAAACAGGTTTAAATTTAGATTCTTAGTTTTTTTGTCGTGTGGCCTCCTGAGAGGCCGAGTGCAGGTCGACAACCGTGAGCGACTTGCAAGCCGGGATGAGAGATGGAATGGATGAAGATGAATGAAACTGGGCAAGGATGTGGAAGGAAGTGGCCGTGGCCTGTCAGAAGGTACCGTCCCAGCATTTGCCTGGTGTTGAACATGGAGAAACCAAGGAAAACCATTTCAAGGACGGCTAACGGTGGGGCTCGAACCCATGTGTCTACCGAGTCAGCTGAGAGCTTGGCCCCATGACCTCACGTTGCGCCTTAGCGAGCGTAGCCACCGCTGTCGGTTATTCTTAGAAATACTAATGATGGACACATACTCTCGGATTGATTGGAAATAAAAATAATTAACCAAGTACCGTAACTACAATGAAACCATGAGGTTAATTTAAACACACATAATTAATTTTTGAAACACATTTATTAATAAGAGCCTTATTGGTTAGAAACAAGGACGAAACAATAGCCTTATACAGTACACACAATTTTGATTTGAAACAATCAATATTTTGAAACACTTTTAAATCTTAAATGCTGAATATTTTGAATTTGAAATAGCGAATATTTGGAATTTGAAACCAATTAGTATTTTGAACATGAAACCAATGAATATTTATTTTGATAGCACTAAGCCATCTATGATGATTATTACCAATTCACTAACAAAATAAGAAACAAGGAAATTAAGTACGATGTGGCTTGGTCCCTGATTACAACACAAACACTAACCTGACCTTGAAATATATTTGGCCTACAAGGCAATCAACTGACAGAACAATACTCTATGTAATAAGTCCACAGACTCATACCAAACTCAACATGGTTCATCCAGGTTTGACACGGATTTGTCGTTATCTCCAGCAATGAAACCAAATCCTACTCACAAATCAACTTTATTGTTGCTCTAGCACATAGCAAAAACTTCACTAAAACTCAATTATACACTTTCGAACGATAGTCGGAAAATCTGCCTTAAGCTTGAATGCTTTTAATGAATTGTATTTTACGTTAAGTGGGGTCCATGCCTCCTTCCTCCAAAATATCAAAGCTTGGAGGTAATCGATACTCAAATCCTAATATCTCCCAACATAGGTCAAACCGGGATATAGAAATCCGATAATGCACTCTCCCAAATGAACACTAGAAATACTTCCTAGCCTAGATTAAAACATAAATAATATTCTCTCACTGCCTCCACATAGCTATTATTATAATTAAAATATCACCCACTGGGCTCTTTCATGGATCGTTGATGTGAGACTACGGACGGTCGTGGCGCTTACCTTGTACCTTGAGTACAATGACCCCGTGTGTTACTGTGCATTACTTCAATAATCGTCGGTCATATCCCTAGGACTTACCTATGACATTTATTTCATTCTAGTTGCAGGACTTACCTATGGCATTTATTTCATCATAGTTGTAGGAATTACCTATGGCTTTTATTTCATCGTCGAACATATCCTTAGGACTTAACTAAGGCATTTATTTCGAATAACCTCCAGGTTTTCATACATGGGAATGAAACCTTACATATCTGCCTTGGGGACCTCCACCTCCCCCAAACTAAATATTTAACTACTGTGCATTGCACCTCCAAACACACACACACTTACCTTATACTCTCTGAGTGCATGAACTACTTCTACACTAGTCTCTGTGACTGCAAAGTTCGTGCTCTATTTTACACTTGCTATGCTAGCACAACACTTCAAATTCTTCACAATGTTCTCGACGCGAATTGTACTTCAGCTTTGTTCGACATTTTGATTGAAGCAACAAAGCACCCAGTTTCAGGAACTAGAGCGTCGCGGAGTAAGCTTTTCGGGCTGTCGTGATACTGTCATACTGCTGTTGTTCGCATCGTCCTTTCATTAGATTATTACGATTGGGCCAGGACTTATAGATCACGTGACCTCAACTTCCATAGAATTAGGTCTTGAGAGTTAGGATCTTCATATTCCGGTAGATCACATCATGCTGATTCTAAATGTGTTCCTTGATTTTAAAATTCGAACATAAAATATTATGCAAATGAGTTCGCGTGGGTAGGCCTTATTAAAAAAAAGGTAAATCCCCGCCCTTGCTTCTCTCATTCGTGGTCCTGGTGTGAGCTTAATCTTGCTCTTGCTCAGTTACTGCGTACGGTAATCATTTTAATCTTTCATTTATTATTACGCCTGCCTCTCACCCGGAGGCCCCGGGTTCGATCCCCGGCTCCGTTAGGGATTTTAAAACTGACGTGAGGGTTGGAACGGGGTGCACTCAGCCTCGTGAGGACAATTGAGTAGCTGTCTGACAGTGAGACAGCGCCCCGATCACGAAAACCAAGATTAACGGCCGAGGGGACCCGACGCGCTGATCACGCGTCACCCCAATATCTGCAGGCCGAATGGCTGGGCAGCGATCGCTTGGTCGGCCTTAGCCCGTCATGGGCTGTATAGTGCCAGGGGTTGTTGTTTTATTTATAATTACGTTTAATTTACTCTTAATTAACAGATTAATTTTAAATGCAAACCTTTCCTTTCCTCTATCTTATAAATGCGCCAAAACAGGCTTGAATCTTCATAAATCACTGTAGTCGCGTGTCTATTTTGTCGTCCATTGCCAAGCCTGCTCGTCTGAACAAGGGAACTGTGCTTCTCGCTTCGCGATGACCACTCTCCTGTACGTGTCTGCGACTGTTTATTTAAGCCGATATCAAGCCTGCCAGCTCGCTAAAACGTCTCCTCTTACAACAACACGTTAGCTGGTTCTAAGCTAACTGCTTGCAGTACAATGTCCTCAATATCCATTACTGTTTTCACGTACTTTATTTACATGCAATGCTCCTATCTCTATAGTTTACCTGATAAGACGCAATACACACCCTGATACAGTCAGCAATGTATTACCCTTTCACGAATTGATTGCCAGCGGTCGAGATGGGAACTATTCTCTGTTTACTTGTGTCACACGTCACTCTGCTTCGTTGACAGGTACAGTAGCGCGAGTAGGTTATGACTCAGCTCCAGTCGCTGACCGTGGTGACATGAGCTCTTGTGATGCTTATCTGCGCTTCAAGACAGGTAGTGCGTTCAATGCTGCTTGACTTTTGTGCAGACTGCACTCTGTCATCACTGTGTCCTCCCCCTTACCCCGCGGGGCTCCTGTTACAATAATCAACAAACGGTGGCGCAGCCATGCTCAGCGGCAATCAAATGTTAAATGGGTAATACCACAGTTTATCAGCCAAATTCAACTCACATTCAAGCACGTGAGCTGATAACCCAAGCCGTTTAAATGACTCAACAACATTACAAACATCTTAACACAAGACAGAATGGCATTTCTACACTAACATTATCGTACACAAGGTCTATAAATCACTCAAACGCCTTGTTAAATGGAATTTAACATGGCCTCACGGCGTAGCAGTTTGCATTAAATCGCGCACCATCACTGCAACGGGGAGCTGCAGCAAGTCCAGAGATAGCGGCTCTCCCGAGTGTGTTTTTTCTCCAGGTTTTTCCACACCCCCTCCAGGCAAATGCCGGGATAGTAGGCAGGGGCGTATATAGAAAAAAAAATCGGGGGGGGGGGGGGGGGCTGACTATCCTGGAAAATTGTGAGTATTCTCAGGGGATTGTCACCGCAAAATACCCAGAAATATCAACCAATACCTTAGAGCATGTAACTTTGTGTAATTATTTTAGATAAGATTCAAAGTTTATATCGCCTACAATTATTACTGGCAATACAAAAAAGTTATAAAATACAACACAACACACAAATAAAATATTATACTTTATGAACTTTCTATTATGGCCTATGGAGTATGAATGGCAAATTTGTCAATTTACTAAGCAGAAAGGTAAACAGTTTTTTTTAACATGTATTTCTCAAAAAACATACTGTGGAATTCACAGCTTTACCACAAGGCTGAGTGCACCCCGTTCCAGCCCTCAGACTAGAATTAAAATTTCTTGGCAGAGCCGGGAATCGAATTCGGATCTCCGGGGCGGCAGCGAAGAATGCTATCCACTACACCACGAGTTAGTATAATTTCAATTTTAATATTGTTTATAACTTAGCCGATAAGTTAAGATTAGGGTACAAGCAAATTTACAATTATTTTATGCTCTTACCAAAGCAACACTTTCTTAATTTTTATTAGCTTTCTTTCGGGGGGGGGGGGGGGGCTGGAGCCCCCTCAGCACCCCCCTTATATACGCCCCTGATAGTAGGCCTATCTTACGGTACTTCAAGTCCGCGGGCACCTACCCTATCCCTGTCCCTAATAATTACAGTTGTACACACTATTAATGTCGCCAAAGAAACACAGCTTATCAAACAAGTTCAACATACTGTACATCCTAGTAGTCTACACGGCGTTGATGACCAAAGATGTTCCAAGACTCTAATGCGAATTAACAACAACCAAACTCGAAAGCAAGAAATTCTCATCACCGTTATACCGCAGAACAGGACGGCATGCATATAACTCAGAATATCTCTAAATAATTAACATATTGAATGCATTGCGATGACAGAGGCACACATACGTCATTCGTGAACGCACTAGTCCATTATATCGACTGGCTACGTGGCTCAGCGGTATCGTTCTCCCTTGCAGTGCCCTAGGTTGCAGGATTGATTTCTGTCACCTTCAATTGTCAATTGCGGTTGCTTAAATGCGAAGGAGCCATGTCTGTAGATTTACTGGCACTTTAAAGATCCCCTTCGGGGTAATATTCTGGCACTCCGGTGTCTCTAAAAGACGCAGTGGTTAAAAATAACGTAAAACCAAACTATTACACATTACATCCACACTACCGCAACAAGCGACCACAGCCAGGGCTGGCATACGAAACTAAATGCATGGCTGTGGGGGTGAAAATAATTTAATTTCTCCGTGAGCGCGATATTCGGGGGCGAAATTATAATGATTGTCAGGGCGTAATTAAATCAAAGCGAAAGTTAATTCGAAGCGAAATGAATTACGTTACAGAGTTTTAATTTCGCTCCCGGCGCGAAATTAATTTCGTGCCAGACTTTTATTTTCGCTCCCGGCGCGAAACGCGAAATTAATTTCGTTCCAAACTTTTGATTTCGCTCCCGGCACGAAATAAAATTCGTTACAGACTTCACAACTGGGCTCGTCCACCCAAAACAGATTTGAGTAAGTACTAATTTTGATTTTAAAATGTAGAACAAATCTTACCATGCAACACCATGTAAATGAATATTATCCTGTCATTTAAAATGTAAGAGGGACCCGAATTTAGGAAGGAAGTATCATTCATGTAACTAGAAATTTAAAAAAAAGAGGGGACCGACGACTCAAATAAAGCTGTGAGATTAATTAGAGAAGTGTATCAGAATGGAGCAGATTAAGGTATTGAAAGATTTAAGATTCAAATTTATAAAGATTGTCTGTGGGTTAACAAGTGTGAACAGACATATAAAATATTTTATGATTAACGAAAGGTTTCGATAGTGATTATAGATTGCAGCTGAACTAAGCTAATTAAATGTAAATGCTAGATTAGAGCATTAAAGTATGAAGGACGGTTTATAGGGTGGATATTCGGGAGAGGGCTGGATGAGTCAGTAGGTCGTCGAAAAAAATGTTGTCTGCAGATGGAAATTGTCTCACGCTGCTTGGGCAGGTGATGGTAATAAGATTCCAGGGTGCATCCGATACTGTGTATAGAGTGCCAGTGTGTACCAGGTGATGTGTTTGAAATGCCAGTGAGCACGTAAGTGAAGCTTCTGAACAGCCGGAGACATGGTTAGATTCCCGCCCCGGGTCTGTATAAACTGTGTATCACCTCCTACGAGTATTGTGTTAGAGGGAGGAACGTGGTCATTCACCCTACCACTATTGGTTCAACCATCAGCCTTCCTAGAACGAACCCTTCAGTGACAGTGATAAGGCCGATAATTAAGCCAGAGAAATAATGTACAGCGGAAGTTCGTTATGTCCAGGAATAAATAATTCAAACCTTTCGGTGTGGTAAGACTAGAATGTCATGTTATGTAAAGGGGATCATTGCCCTTGTTAATTAGTTTCGCCTATCAGTATGGTATGCAGAAACAGAATCTGGATCATGAAGGGAGAGGAAGAATGTTGGTCATCATCATCATCATCATCTTGCACAGTTTCCAGCCACTGGCCAGGTCAGTTTGGAACACAAGCCTCTCCAACGTCTTCTGTCTTCCCACCATCTCTCAGCCTCCACCCTTGTCCAGTCTTCTCCTCTCTTCTTCACGCTTTCTTCCACCTCCTTCAGCCATCTGTCTCTCGGTCTTCCTCTCGGTCTCTTTCCTTCCCACTTCGTCTCGTGTACCCTCCTGGGTATCCTCTTCTCCTCCATTCGTTTTACATGTCCACACCATCTAAGTCTAGATTTCTCTATATCATCCTGTAATGGTTCCTCCTTCATTAATTCTCTGGTCCTCTCATTTCTTATTCTGTCCATCTTTGTAGCTCCAATACTGCTTCTCAAGAACCTCATCTCACTGGCCTGTATTTTGCTCTTCTCCCTTCCTTTCATAACCCAGGTCTCCGAGGCATACGTCAGGATAGGGACATAGTACGTCCGATATATGATCTTTTTGCTGTTCTGAGGGACATCCTTGCTCCATAACATGCTTCTCACACTCCTCCGGAATGCTTCTGCCTGTCTACCCCGCTCATTTATTTCTCTATCGTTTCTTCCATTATCTTGTATCAGGCTTCCCAGATACTTGAAACTCTCTACATTCTTCAGCTGTTCCCCACCAATTGTTATTCCCGTTGTGGTTCTTTCCTTCTTCCTTGTTGTGATCACCATCTCACTCTTATTTATGCTAAATTTCATCCCATATCCTTGTATTATTCCTTCCCACACGTCCAACTGTTCCTGTACCTCCTCCTCCTTGTTTCCCCAAATCATCAAATCATCTGTTAACACCATTTCTTTCATCTTTCCTTCCCCAATTACTTGTGCCACTCGGGTCATTATGTCATCCACCACCACAATGAAAAGTAACGGTGACAGTGCACTTCCTTGTTTCAGGCCGTTTCTCTGTTCCAACCAGAAAGAAAATGTTCCTCATTCCACAGACGGCAACCATTGCGAAATAGGCAGGTCCTAACCCTCATAAATTCTTTGTAAGGTCAGGGCATTAGGCCCGGGTGACAAAGGCTGCCAGCAACTATGGCCCATTCATAGCTATTGGTAATTAAACACACTACCTTTTAAAACAATGCATGATTTAAGATATTATTATAAGGAGGATGGCAATCAATTGTATTCATTCAGGGTATGATATCCCGCAAAAATGTTCTGTAAAAGGAACGTCCAAGGTCAGTTAATAATAATATACACAGCCTACAGGCAATATGGTAAACGTGTTAGTGTTGGTACCTGTCGAGATATTTGAAACGGGTAACCCAAATTTGAAGTATTTGAACACGGTGGAAGTAAAATCCACGGGAAAAATAAATAATGGTGCATGGTTGCGAAAATAGTACTTATTCTTAGAGAATTGTAGAAGAGAGGAAATTGATTCTGAAACCTAATTTTTGAGAAGTTGAATAGTAATGAGATTAATTTGTGAGAAGTTGAGAAGTTGCCAGTTGAATATTATTGAAACCTAGATTGTGAGAAGTTGACTATTAATGAGATTTACTGTAATTGTGAGAAGTGGAATAATTATGGAATTTAATGGTGAAGAAGTTGACATCATTTTAAGAATGATTGTTTCATGTAATCAAGTAATAATAATAACTGAGAAGGGTTGGATTGTATTATCTTGTGTTTTGTTTATTTTTGCACATTAAATTTAAACATTATTTTTCTTATGCCATGTTTTATTGAGTAAAGTTTCATGTTGGTAGAGATGTGGTATTTATCACTGTAGATTGTTTATCTGTTTGCTCCATCCTGAATATGTGTGTTTATACATTGGGGAAAGAACGTAACACCCCCGATCCGACGAGCTAGCAACGTACTGTATAACCATGTATTCTCCTTCATATAAGGGTACAATAAATCGCCATAAATACTTTGGTTGTCAGGTTAGTGTTGTTTCGTAGGCCTACTCATTTATTATCATACTGTAGCTATATTAAGGTACGCAGATGATACTGTATTGATTGCAAATAGTTTCGAAGGACTTAAAGAGATTGTTACTATGGTGTATCAAAAGAGTAAACAATATGGCCTTGACCTCAACATTAAGAAAACAAAATATATGATAATATCGCGAAAACCAGCATTGTCACAAGTCCTTTTAGTCGATGGACATCAGATTGAGCGAGTCAAGAGTTTGGTTTATTTAGGACAGAATATTAATGAGAATTGGGATCCTTCGGTTGAAATAAGATGCCGTATAGAGAAGGCTAGATCCATCTTTATGACAATGAAACAACTACTATGCTGTCGAGATCTCAGTATGACGCTTAAGAAAAGAATTGTGAAGTGTTATGTTGTCTCCACCCTTCTTTATGGTGTTGAAGCTTGGACCTTGTCCGTAGCTACAGAAAAGAAGATTCGAGCTTTTGAAATGTGGATATACCGGCGGATTCTTAAAATTTCGTGGACAGAACATGTGAGTAATGCCGAGGTTCTTCAGCGTGTGAGCAGCCAACCTGAGCTGTTAAACACAATTAAGAAGAGGAAATTGGAATACTTGGGACACATGATGAGGAATCCAAAATACCGTCTGCTCCAAGTTATACTTCAGGGTAAAATTGAAGGACGGCGTGGACCAGGAAGGAGACGAATAACTTGGATGGATAATTTAAAAACGTGGTTTGGGCTGTCTTCCACGGAACTCTTCAGGATTGCACAGGATAAGAAGGTGTTAGCCATGGTGGTAGCCAACGTCCGTATCGGATAAGGTAGAAGAAGAAGAAGAAGCTATATTAATAGTATTATGGATATTACATATTATCAGGTAAAGGAACTTAAATATGCCTACCTCCTAGCATAGTGACTAACATTCTTTGTTATCATCACGGAGGCCTGAGCTCAATTCCTGGCTCTGCCAAGAAATTTAATTCTGGTTTTAGGGCTGGAATGGGGTTCACTCAGCTTCGTGCGTAATAACTGAGAAGAGGTGTGTTTGATTCCTACCTCACCCATCCTGGAAGTAGTTTTCCGTAGTTTTCCATTTCTACTCCAGGCAGATGCCGGGATAGTACCTAACTTAAGGCCACAGTCGCCTTCTACCCAAATTCCACCCCAATTACAACTACACACTCTAATACCGTCAACACAATAACACAGGTAAGGGCGTGGTGGCACAGTGGTCCTGTTTGCCTCTCACCAAGGCGCACCGGGTTTGATTCCCGGTCTGTGCATGTGAGATTTTCGAAGTTAAATGCCATCCATGTAGTTCGGATTCCACGTGAAAATTGAAGTAACCGTGGCCCATCATCGCGAGATTAACGACTACGTGAAAATGGAAGCTTCAATAACACATGTTATCACACAAATTCCACACACACATGGGACTACATGATCAATATGTTGCAAAGCCCCTAAATGAATCAACAACTATCAATATTATAGAAAAGTGAATCGATGGCTTTCCAAGCTTCCCTGTATGTGAGAATCTCAAATCGCTACATCCGTATTGCTCACCCATCTCCTATACAAATGAACGATTAGCCAGTCTTATCTTCCTACGCGCTTGTTAGCCAACTTCTTCCAACTCCGACATAAACCACGTGTTCGCTCCTACACCCCGTCATGAAGTCGTGTGCGTTAAATTGCTCACTAGGTCAGCAAGTCCGGAGATCGAAGATTTGAATCCCGGCGCTGACTGCGGCTATCCTAAGTATGTTTTTTTCCAAATTATCTCCAGGCAAATGCCGGGATAGTACCTTATATCAAGTCCCTGAATATCTACTCCATACTCGACCCTAAAAATTTTAGTTACAGACACTACCATAGTTACTACAGAAACACAGGTTGCCTGACCAATTGAACACATACCCAAGTACACCGGGTGATGGCCAAGATGTCCCAAGTCCATATAATGAATTAACAACAACAAAAACAACAACTCACTCCTACCGCACCGGATCAGCAGGGACCGTGAATATTCATTTGCTCATCTCTCCGAGCGATCTGCAATCGATCTTCGAATTGAGAGTAGTCACTTTGGCGTTGGTTGGTCATTTATTTGCTTAGTACGTACGCACCCCCATGTGCAATACGTGACAAACGTACAGCATTTCACAAAATTCACATGGAATTTAATGTCCGGCGTCACACTATAATGTTAATCGGAACCTCAAGCATCCTGGACTTCATAACGCTTGTAAATTAATGACGCCAATTTTTCAGTGCATTTTTGATATGGTATTTTCCGGAGTCTGGAGGACAGACGGTTTGTTGTTTCATTGTGGTCATTAGTTATGTGTACTTGTGTGTGTATAGAGTCTGTCTGATAAGCTGTGTTTTGTCAGCAAGTGTAGCTCAGAACCAGAGTGTGAGGCTTGTTCGAGTCAAACCTCGTGTACGGATGTTAATGTTGTCGTTAACTGGATGTGAATGAAAATCCACAGCCTGCTTCCAGTCTCCGACCGGGTCAGGAATGGAATGAATGGAGCCCTACCTAGCGGCGAGGATATGGACTGTGCCGGCTGCCGAGGCCTGACGCACTCCTCTGGGGCAATGATTAAATGAATGACAGATGAAATGAAATGATAGTGGAGAGTGTTGCTGGAATGAAATGTTGACAGGGAAAACCGGAGTACCCGGAGAAAAACCTGTCTGCCTCCGTTTTGTCCAGCACAGATCTCACATGGAGTGACCGGGATTTGAACCACGGACCCAGCGGTGAGAGGCCGGCGTGCTGCCGCCTAAGCCACGGAGGCTGGTCCGTTAACTGGATGTGCATGTCATCAAATATTATGTCTACTCTCCCTACGTAGAATTATTTTATATAATCTCTTGACAAACAGAAGAAGATAAATAACAAGTAGTTCCGTGCAGAACTACTTGTATATAGCCTATTTTCATATATACTATTGGTCTTCTCTATTTACAATTCTCCTGCATATGAAAAGGATCGATTGTTCTGTACATACGCCATAGAGTCATGCACCATTATATGAAGATTATTGCGTAGGTTCATTATTCAAACGTTCACATCGATCGCATGATAAGGTCACAAGAAATAAAAATAATAATTTTAAAATTTCGCACAGCCACCATCTTGAGGTTGTGTAAACAATTAAATTAAATTGGAAGTCAGTGCATTATAATGTGTATAAACATTTGCTGTACCAAGTGTCACTACGCTTGGATGGTTAAATCGCGAGAAAAGTCTATTTAAATGTTTCAAATTTGCTTGGCCGCCATGTTCGTTTTGTATTTAACAAATGTATGAAAGTTACATAGATAAACTTCTAGTAGTACCCTTATCAACGTAGTAAATTTCAGGGTTACTGTTGCTGAGATATAGAATGCCAGTGAAATATTTCGCGCGGCCGTTATGTTAGATTGGTAAAACGTATTAAATCTTGTAAAGCACGGTCGAGGTCGGACGAGGTAGTAGTATGCACTTACCGAGTTTCATTGAAATCGCTTCGGCTGTTTAGATTTTATTAGGGGGACACACATACGCACATACGGATAAAAGGTGATCCCATAAGCCTATTTTTTTCATAAATGAAAATAGGATGAAAATTATAAATAATTACAGACTGAATGCCAGGATAGTACCTAACTTAAGGCCACGGCCTCTTCCTTCCCTCTTCCATGCCTATCCCTCCCACTCTTCCCATCCCTTCATAAGGCCCCTGTTCGCTTTGCAGGTGAGGCCGCCTGGGCGAAGTGCTGGTCACACTCCCCAGTTGTATCCACGACTCAGAGTCTCAAGCTCCTGGACACTGCCCTCAGTGGCGGTAGAGGTGGGATCCCTCGTTTAGTCCGTGGGAAAAGCCAACCTTGGAGGTTAAAACGATAACGGAAAAGAAAAATAATGTGAAAGGTTAGGCGAGAAAAATATGTTTTTTTTACAGTATTTAAACAAGTTTAGCAGGCTAATCGTTCGCTCGATAGACTTTTGATGTAGGATTTGGATAGGAAGCGACTGTGGCCTAAAGCTAGGTACCATCCTGGCACTTGCCTTGAGTAGAATTGAGAAACCACGGAAAACCATTTCCAAGATGACTGAGGGTATCGAATTGAACCCTTCTCTACTCAGTTTTGTCTCACGAGGCTGAGTTTACCCCGTTTCAGTCCCCAGACAAGAATTTAATTTCTTGGCAGTGCCGGGAATCGAACCCGGGCCTCCGCGGTGACAGCCAAGAACGCAAGCCACTACGTAATGAAGCTGCCTAATATTATATTATGCCTGGCGCGGATCCAGAAAGGGGGAAGGGTTCGCAAATTGTGTATTGCCAGCCACCCACCCCCTGACGGCCGCTGTCTTTTTAGAAGTTACGATGGAATTAACAAATTTCAACACTTGAGACTTTTTTAAAATTTTTTGATCAAATTATAATTAAGTTACACACATTTAAACTATAACGCGTTTCGTTGTAACCCAAAGAATAGTAGTACAACTCTTAAATAAAAACGTAAAAAGATTTTAACATTATTCATAGACCTATTATATTATTTATTAATATAAAAAAACACATCCCGATTTTAAAGAATAAAATGAGTACTAGTGTAGCCTTAATCTTTAATCCGAGAAATTTACTCGATGCAACCACTAAATTAGCAATTTACAGAGCACTGATTGAATCGGTAGTGGTGGTGATTCTTAACATTTTGAAATGAGAATTTAGCATTATGATTTGAACATTTAGTATTTTTTAGATTTTATACTTTTGCAATTTAGCGTATAAAAAACATAATTTGGGTTAAATCCGACAAATGAGTAATGTCTTTTGAAATTACATTAACATTATGGTGTTTGAAGCCATTTTTCAGTGTTGTCTTAGTAAACAAAAGTTTAGTGTTTTTCAATCCGTCAACACGAACGTACCCAAATGAGATGGGTTATACCCTAATCCTGAAAAATACACGAGATTAATAAATAATTTGGGTACATTCATGTTGACCGACTGAAAAACACCAAACTTTTGTTTAAATTACATTAATGTGAAATTAAAATCACAATTGTAAAAGGTTAATAGTGACATAAAATGAATGTAGGTAGATTGTGTATTTATTTAAAATTAATTATGTTAAAGTAACACAGAAGAAACTTGTTACAGGCTAAAGAATTAGGTTGCACAGAACATAATAGAGGATTATACTTATGCTTAACCAGAATACATAGAAAATACACGAAATCCACTCAAATCCTACTTCAATACTCACCTAGACTGGCTGCGTGGATCAGTTCTCGCCTGCTGTTCCCAAGGTCGCAGGATTGAATCCTGGCGTAGTCAGCTGGCATATGAGGGTGCGCAAATGCGTGGGAGTCGTGTAAGTAGATTTACTGGCACGTTAAACGTTCCCTTCAGGGCAAAATTCCGGCATCCCGGCGTCTCTAAAAAGCCGCAGTAGTTAAAAGGGACGTAAAACCAATAATACAAACATAAATATCCACAACATGCAAGTACATGAATCATTAACATCGTTGAATGAAATCTTTGAGCTGTTTTATAGACATTTTCGATCTCACCTCCTTAGCACTTGCTGGCTAAGCCTACACGAGGGAAATGAATGCGACGGGCGGGCAACAAGGTGCAGGTGGGATTACTTTCTGCATTCCAGACTGGTGATCAAGCCGTCATCAACATTTCAATGGTGTACAAACTCCTCACTTGAAAGTTTCCAAATAAAAAGAAAGAATAAAAAAGCCATATTTGAAAAAATCGTGGATTTCGCATTTATGTAGCATTTTGGTATAATTTTCGCATTTTGAGTCAATTTCCCATGTTGTCGCTATCTCAAAACACATTAAGAAGTGGTTTTACAGGTCCTGAAAAGTGAAAATACAAGAGTATAAGCCTCTATGAGCATTTCGCATTTTATCGCATTTGCGAAAAGAAAACACCTCCCCTGTGCTTAAGATATGGAGTGAACTTATGGGTAACAGCATATAATACACACCATATTATCATAATAAAATTGCAAGAATAATATCTGAGTAGTGTATTATAGACACAGAGTGGAAAGAAAGTCAGTTGATTATTACATCAGAGCTAATACACTAATGCCACTAAAATTTTATAATTATAGTATCCTAATTCCTTATTTTGGCAGAAATGAATTTTAAAAGAAGGGAAATTATCATTATCAGTTAAATATAAGGGGAAGAAAAAGAAGTAAGGAAGGAAGTTTGTAATTATACGTGACCGTTAATCTCGCGATCATGAGCCACGGGACCTGCTCTTTACGTGGAATCCGAACCACAGGACATGGTATTTCACTTTGAATATCTCACATGTATTGACCGGGAATCGAGCCCGGTCCACCGTGGTAAGAGGCCAACAGCTTGACCGCTGCGCCACCACGCCCCCAGGAAGTAAAAGATTTCAAATAATAACGTGTAATACTAATTATGGACATCGAACCCCAAAATACATTGTACCATTTTTATTTAATTCGATTCCCGACATTCTATACCATGAAACCAATAAAAATGTATTTAAGAAGGCAATATATTGTTAGTTGATTAAACTCACAATAATCTGTGGAGTAACTGGTGTACACATATTTAGTTTTATTGAGAGAGAGAGAACGAAATTAAATATTAGCTTATTGTCCAGACATTTTTCTGTAAACAGTTTTATTTTTTCTAAGCAACTAGTCTGTAAAGGAAAAAGGTGTATTATTACTATTATGTATAACCATAGATTCAATATTTTATGGTTCATCCTTTTTACTATGATCGTTCTATCCTCCGTACAGACAAATTTTCTTGCCTTGACTCTATTCCCTGGAAACCCTCCAACTCCTTGACATTTTTTCTAAACGTGGATACGTTAATAATAATAATAATATTATTATTATTATTTTATTTTTTTTGTTACGAGGGACTGTGGAAAATCTTCAAAAGACACTTGTGAAGGGTCCGCACTCCACAGTAGTGTGGGATTCTTACCCACTAAAAACCACATCCCTTTTCCCACGATGCGTTCATCACCCCGGAACCGGTCTCGCATTACTACAGGGTGATGTCGTGCTTACTTAGCCTTTCAGACTTCTTCTTTCTTCATTTCTTCTTAAGGACGTTCGTACGCTTCCTGATCCCGTTCTTTCTGGCGAAGGACATCCTCCACATACACTGCTACCTGATCCCATGATTGCTGGTTTCGTAACATCACAGAAATAATATTATCTGGTGTCAGTTTTCCCAATTCAGTTTCCACATATTCTCTCCTTATTATCCAATGGCCACTCACGAAGAAGGTGTGAAGTACATCATCCATGTCGTCACAATATATGCATGTTGCACCACTCGCTCCGCCTACTCTATGCAGGAATTTCCGGAAATATCCGTGTCCTGTTAGAAGTTGTGTGAGGTAATAATTGACTTCACCATGGACTCTTTCGACCCAGGTATCCAGGCGTGGTATCAGTCGCTTGGTCCATTTACCACGAGGGTCACTTTCCCATCTGAGTTGCCATCGCTTCAACCGTTGATTAAAGACACGCTTCTTTGCACATTTCTTTCCCAGCTCTCCTTGGGTACGCCAGATTTCTTGTCGCTCCAATGCAAGTAGATCTATTGGGGCTATTGCTGCCACCGTGAGGATTGCAGGTTCAGAAACCGTGCGGTATGCACATGCAGTACGTAAAGCTGCTCTCCGTTGTACAGCAGCTATCCTCCGATACCATGCAAATCTCAAGGATTCGGCCCAAACTTCAGAGCCATACAGGAGCACTGACTGAACCGTCGTCATGAGGAGGCGTCTTTTACTTGATTGTGGGCCGTTAATATTGCCCATCAGCCTACTAAGTGCTGTCATGCATTTTACTGCTTTATCTGTCGCTCTCTGAATATGGTTCCAGAATGTGAGCTTGGAGTCAAGTGCCACTCCTAAATATTTTGTACTCGAAGATGTTTCAATCACTGTATCTCCAACAGTACAGGAGTCTCAATCCTTTTCCTTGTCAGAAGAACTATCTCCGTTTTATGTTCTGCTAGTGTTAGCCTGTGACTTGTCATCCAGTATTTTATGCGCCACTTCACCTGATTCATTTTGATTTGAGCCATCTCAACATTGCGGGCCACTATCAAGGCAGCCACATCATCAGCGTAGCCCACTATACTGTAGTGCGTCTCAACCTTAAAAGACAGTACGCTTTAAATGGGGCGCGCTGATGCCAGATCTACTGCATATACAAAGTTCTGCAAGGGCGGGCACATGATGTAATATAACTCGTATACAGGCATGCTTTTACGCAAAACTCGGGAAATTTCCAAAATATTTGTTTGTTGTATATAACTGTAGCTCATACCTTGCAGCGAACCACGCTACAATATTTAGATATGATGCGCCGAACCTCAGAGTGCGATTTTAATGCACACATTATAACAATTCATATTTTTCAATTATTCATGAATATGATAATATAATAATATGTTATAATTTATAATATTACATTTTCTCGAATATCATAGGTTAAAATAAATTATAATATGGCATTTTTCATAAGCCTCCGTGGCTTAGGCGGCAGCACGCCGGCCTCTCACCGCTGGGTCCGTGGTTCAAATCCCGGTCACTCCATGTGAGATCTGTGCTGGACAAAACGGAGGCAGACAGGTTTTTCTCCGGGTACTCCGGTTTTCCCTGTCAAAATTTCATTCCAGCAACACTCTCCACTATCATTTCATTTCATCTGTCATTCATTTAATCATTGCCCCAGAGGAGTGCGTCAGGCCTCGGCAGCCGGCACAGTTCATATCCTCGCCGCTAGATGGGGGCTTCATTCATTCCATTCCTGACCCGGTCGAAGACTGGAAGCAGGCTGTGGATTTTCATTTTCATTTTCATTTTTCATGAATATTATATATACCTGTGGTATATATATTGTGGTCCACGTAATTTACCCAATTTTGTGTGGTCAAGTGGTGGTATGCAGCCGAAATTAAATTCTTCATTTCTTGTTTCTTGAATGATACGTTGTTCAATTTTATATAGTTCCTCACTTGCGCCCATACCATTTCGATGGGATTAAGTTCACTGTGGTATGGTGGCAGGCGAAGAACATATTTTTTTCTGCTGATTTAGCCATCTTGTCAATGATGTATTTATCATATCTGACTCTGTTTAGAGTCACAGTAAAACGAAGCTTCTGTTTTAACATATCATTTCGAAAAGGGACCCCTTTTGAGTTAGCCAATCTATAATCCGGTGTTTTCTCCGTTAAAGGTAAATTATTTATTTATGGCTTTTATTTTTACTTCATCATAAAGAGCGGAAAATTCTCTATAAGACCACGCAAACAGTTTCTTAGATTTGTCACTTTCAATTATTGGGAAATGGCAACATCGCCGGGGTGGAAGAGGACGAAGCTAATTGCAGGACATAGGAGTGCGAGTGAGAGGCAAATACTACATTTAATTCCATACTGTCTTTTAAGGTTGAGACGCTCTATAGATTCGTATCCTCTGGCATCTCCAGACGTAACAAGCCATCATACATGATGTTCCAGAGATCTGGACCAAGGATCGATCCCTGAGTGCTCCAGCCGTCAGTTGTTTTGCCCTTTGTCCATCTTCCGTATCATACAGCAGAGTGCGATCCCTGAAGTAATCTCTCATTATGCGCATTATGTGGTACTTTGAAAGTCTCTTCAAGAGCTTCCAACATGTCATTCCAACTTGCCGAATTAAAAGCATTCTTTACATCCAGGGCCACAAGAAGTGCCACTTTACGAGAATGATGATTGCCTGTTTGCGCTCTTTCTACTGTGTTCACCACCTCCCATATTGCATCAATAGTAGAATGTCCTCTCCGAAATCCATGCCGATGAACAGATAAATCCCCTGCTATCTGAACTGCTGAGATAATTCTTGGCTGCAGAACTTTCTCTAGGCCTTTTCCAGCTGTGTCCAACATACAGGGTGGCGCACGAAATGTCATACAATGGAATTTGTTTATAGAATATTTAATATACAACATATTTAATAAAGAATGGCATTGCAAAATTCACTGAAATGTGCATGATTAGTCAGTATGCAGGACATATTCAATATGCCCACCTTCTCGGCATAAAACAGCTTCGAGACGAACCTGCATGTTTGTGACCACTCGACGACACAGGTCCTCACTCAACCCTCGGAAGAAAGTCACAATGGCCGCTTGCAATTGCAGTACATTTTCTGGTTTCTGGCGGTAGTTTGTCTCCTTCAAATATCCCCACAGGAGGAAGTGGCAGGGATTAATATCGGGGCTATGTGGTGGCCAGATTGAGCCGCTCTGGAAACGTTCGGGATATCGATGGGACATCACACGGGGCCCGAAATGTTCATGCAGAAAGTACAGAACAACATTTGCTGTGTGCAGACGAGCTCCATCTTGCATGAACCATCGTGTCTCTATTGGTAGTGGTGATGCAAAGAGTTGTGGAAGGAAACTGATTTGCAACATGTCATGTAACGCGCACTGTTGACTGTGTCATGATTGGCCCAATAATTCCATGATGGAAATTGCAGCCCACACACACACTTTCACACCATGACTTTCAACCTCGTGCACAATAGCAGGCCGTTCTTTCGCCCCAAAACCGGACATGTTTGTTCACAGAACCGTTGAGATAAACGTATGCCTCATCACTGAACCATGTGTTGTGGATCACCTTCTGCAATAGACCACCCAGTAAACTGTACTCGCCGTTGCTTGTCAAGCGCCGTTAGTTTATAACCTGTTGTAATTTTGTACGGGAATTGGTCAAGCTCAGACTGCAGTATTCTCTGAATTGACCGACGAGAGATGTCCAGATGAACACAGGCAGTTCTGGTGGATTTGGAGGGGATCCGAGCCACAGCCACTCTCACAGCAGCAAGATTATCCAGTAAGCGGACTGGCATGAGCCGGGTTCGTTTTCTCTCCAGTATATTGCCTTCTGTTTCAAATTGGCTGGCCAGTGTGCCAGCAGGGAGCCCACCGGGTACGGAAATGAACACAAAACCTTTCCTAAGTCCGAGTTACACTCTTTGTTTCCGCATAAAATAACACTTTTCACTTTCTGTTCGTGCGTCAGCCTCCCTTTGTCCGCCATGCTGTATAACTGGAAGCCGGTACGCATGCGCGACATGTGCTGCTGTCTGTCGAATCACGCATGAAATAAGGTTTCTGTTCACGAAAGGACATGGTTGTGAGCCCAGATGTATACATTTTATAAACCATTTTCGATGTATGACATTTCGTGCGCCACCCTGTACATAAAGGTCTATAACCTCCAGATTTTCCTTTGGTGATCAAAACCAATCGAGCCATTTTCCATCGGGCATTAAAAACCCCCACTTGCAGGTAATAATAATAATAATAATAATAATAATAATAATAATAATAATAATAACAATAATATCGATAATAATTGTTAAGATTTTCCCCTAGACGTAGGCAATACACAGACTGTGTCTCCTCTCAACCTCACGTCTGGACCTGGATCTGAGTCTGAAGTTTTGTTTTGATGCTGCATTGTAATCCATACCCCTTCATATAAAATACAATTATCGGAATTCAATGCCATTTTTCATACATCATATTCCAATCCCCCCACCTCCAGCTAACGGCACCCCTGCACAGTAGTCATCATCTCCAACCATTCAACAAGACACCTTCGTTGTGTGGCATTTGGCCCCGTCTCCGACCCAGGTTTCTGGAGTAATTATTTGAAACGCCACACCGCAATGCATGGCAATGCTCCAGTTTTACACGGCACCGACTGTACCAGGAGGCAGCGCTCAGCCAGCTGATCGCGTCACTGTGACGTATCCTGTATATTATGTTTGCTCACATCAGCTGGCTTTGGATCGTGGGTGGAGTTGAGCTTGTAATGCGACAGTCATCTTTTTTACCCTCCAGCATGTATTTAGAGCATTCCTTCCAGGTAGGTATCTTGATGTATTCAGACAAATGAATTATGAATGAACATGTATGAAGCAGACGATAAATCAACGGCCGTTGAATATTTGTGCAGATTTGAAAACAATGCTTGGTGAATGGATGACTTCGCAGCGCAACTTTGTTCACGGGAAATCATACATTGTGTACAACGTTGTATTCGGCTTCAATGTTTGGCACCTTCACAGCCCACTGAGACTGGGGTTTTGTTTCGAGGCGCTGTATTTCCACGCTAGTTTGTACATTCTGGCACTTTGCCCGTCCTGTAAGCGATTTACATAACGAACTCTGCGACCTTGAAATCCGGCGAGTGCTCATGGAATGTTGTGAGCAAGTTTACCTCATTCATAATCACAGTGATATGGCAATAGTGGTTAGTGCCCATACATGGCGTATCGCTAAGGAAATAAACTATCCTAAATTGCTGCGTTGGCTACGAGATCACCTCATTCAAAGTTAACACTTCATTTGGCCAGGCTGACCTAAAATAGGTAATAATAATAATAATATTAATAATAATAATGATAATAATAATAATTAAACTAAAATGTAATTGTAATCCAAATTATAGTATTATTATTATTATTATTTTCATTATTGTTAGTAGTAGTAGTACTGTAGTAGTAGTAAATTTATTATTAACAACATCATGATTATTATTATTATTAACCTTATTATTATTATTATTATTATTAATAATAATAATATATCGAGCCCCGAGGCGAATTGGTTAGTGCGCTAGATTTCTGCCCGAAGGGTTCCGGCTGGGCCGCCGGAGATTTTTATCTCCTGGAGTCGATTTCCCTGGCCCAGTACTGGGTGTATGTGACGTCATCATCATCATTTCATCCTCATTAGGGCGCGCAGGTCGCCCACGGGCGTCAACTAGGAAGACCAGCTCAGGGCCGCCCAGGAGGACATACGACATTGTTATTATTATTATATACTACAGTAATATCGATTTCTAATTTGCACTATGTTCTTTTCATTTCCTCCGTTCAATCTTTCTTGGTCAACACTTCCAATTCTGATGTATTAGGGCACTGGTAGTACAGGTGCCAGGCCTGTCACGGTTTTTCTCACTCCATTCTTACCCCTAACTAAACTAACATGTTCATTCTTTGAAGGAACGGGTTTCTTACTTATATCAGTGCGGTGAATTACCCCGATAATAAGTTCTGATATCTCACCAGATATATTATTATTATTATTATTATTATTAAAAGTATCGCTACAATATACATTGTTTACAAAATTTCAAAATCTGTACACTTTTATAAATATTACTTGCAATTCCTACACATTTGTTTAATCTGCAAATTCCCAATATCGAATTTTATTATTACAATATGATAAAGGCATGTGGAAATAGGATATCAAATCCATACAGAGTAGGAAGAGCAATCACATATGCTACAAAAGGGCGCAACCTTGTATGTGGCATGCATATCATTGATTACGATTTCTTTAAAATTTTGCAATTGTCTCCTATTGGCATTGTAATCAAATTGGAGAGCAGCTCATTAATTGTTATTATTAGGGCCCGGATGTTGATGCCGTAAAAAAGTTTTAAAAATACACTTAAAATTTTCAAAAATGACTGTTATAAATGACCTAAAAATTCGACAAAAAATGCACTATAAAATGGAGAAAATGATCTTATAATAATAAACTCACCAATATTTCAAAAATTCGAAAAATGTACTATAAAATGGAGAAAATGATCTTATAATAATAAACTCACCAATATTTCAAAAATTCGAAATATGCACTATAAAATGGAGAAAATGATCTGTAATCAAAAAGTCACCAATATTTCAAAAATGACATCTTAAGCTCAAACTGAAAAGTCAATCAAAATAGATTTCTAGTACTTAACAAAAGGTTTATGTTTACTTTAGTCTGAGTTGCACTGCACTACGAATGTCATTCTGATGTCAAATGTAAATGATTTGCGGTTATCAGCCAACAAGTTTTTATATCTCGAAAAGCTGCGTTCTGTATACCTACGGTACCGTTCTTCTGCATCCAAGATATATATTTTTTCTACTAATAGCAATACCGAAATATTTAATTTCAATATTTTAAATTATCTTGTATCAGCTACTAGCTTGTTCTTAACTCTGAGAGACGTAACTCCCTCATATAAAGCGGTGACATGACTAAATTGACAGAAAATGACCTTAAAAGGCCGATTTCTCAAAAATATGACAAAGAAAATCTACCAAACTTAAGAAAATGCTCTCAAAATGGAAAAATAGCAAAAAAATGCAAAAAGCTGCAAAATAAAAATGACATATTTGAAGACGGGGGGGGGGGGGGGGGGCAGGTGTTTCTATGTACTTCAGCATTGTTTTAGACAGCTCAGTAGAAAGATCAACATTCGGGCCCTAGTTATTATTAAGTACTGCTTGAGGTGGAATGAGTTGAAAAGAAACAGGTAATTATCCTCACTGTCGGTAGTTTGCCGTGAAATAGGTAGGCCTACTTATTGACAATTTAAAACTCTTCCACTTTCTCTGCTTTGCTGAAACGCAGTCTATGCAGAGAAAGGAGAATAGGTAATTTGATTGTTTTGCCTACCCTCATCATATGAAATATAGGCGAGTTTTTTAATAATGTTTTACTGAGATTTGAAGGCAAGTTGGTTCCATATCCGATACCTCAACCACGTATTTTATATTCACATAACCGTCATCATCCCAACATGGGGCCACGCAAATTTACAAAATTTAATCACCAAATATTTTCGAAACTTTTACATCTTCCGAATTTTCGACAAGAAAGGCACAATTTGAAAAAAATACCGTAGCCTAAATGCCTTTTCTCGGAACCTATTAAAACTATATGCTTTAAATACTTTTCCATTATGGTGGACTATATAACAAGCTTACTTGATGACTTTCGAAATCTCACCAAGCAAGAAACAAACATGGAGAGAGCACACAGCCTAATTGTTTTTATCGAAAGTCGTTTACAGGTATAAACCTCAAACTTTTCACCTTTATGGAGGACTGTAGGATTATAACTCAGATAATACTTTCGAAACAAAAATATGCAAGAAACCAACATGGCGATTGCGCGAATTTTAATTGTTTTTTCTGGGAACCTGTTTCAGCAATAAAACAAATTCACTGATGCAACTTTCCAAATTGTGATTAATATTTAATTGCCTTTTCTGGAGACTGCATCATCCCAGTGCAGTGACTCTTGGTTTAACAAATAGGTATTTTGTACTTAACTATATGGCATTTAAGGCTGAATGTCCTAATTGCTTTAGTTTGTAATTCTGACCCCACGTAGCAGCACCAAAGTGAGGCAATTTCAATTTAGAGTTTTCTCTTGAACGGAAGCTCGTATTTGCGATATGAAAACTCCTATGTATACTAGAGTTTAATAGAATTGATAATCAGTCGATGCATTTTAAAAAATGTGAAAAACAAAAGAGTTACTAGTAGTTTTTATATTTCTGCTTAAAATATTAAAAAAACACAGGAAATACGAAAACAGAGATTTATTTCCTAATTCCAATGCATTTTTAGCCTACTTTTGATTTTGCAAAAAATGAAAGTAGACTTCTGAGATCTATACAGTGACAAAAATTGTGCGCTGTCTGTGTGTGAGTGTGTGTGCATGAGTACTCTGTATGTCTGTCCCCCCCTCCCCCTCTATCAATTCAAACACGGTAAAATCAAATTGAACGACATTTGGTACTAGCAAAGGGCACCTCAGTGTCATGTTTTATATCGCCGCCATCTTTACCAAATCTGAATGTGACCACTCAAACGTTCAAAACGTAAAATCAAACTGCGACTAATCTAATCATCCGATCTCTACCAAATTTAGTAACATCCTACCTTCATATAGGAAGCGTCTTACGCCCAAACTACAAGGTCATCAGCCGTGCCATTTTAGTATGGCGGCTGTGTGAATTATGCAAGCATTATAATAAAAACATTGAACCCATTAATCCCTATTTTCGAACCGAGAATGGTTTAAACTGTCCCTGAAGGACGTGGCCCGTTCGATATTTTAAGTTCATATTATAATATTACATGATAGCAGTGGCTTTAAAAAGCCGAGCCTTCTCGGTTACAAGACAAGATGGCAGCTGATAACTTGTGCCTGATCTATATTTTACTAGTTTGAGTATTGCATGCAATATAGCCTACTTATAGAAATGATATCAACTTTGTATGAAATGCTTTATATATAAAAATACACTCCACTGAAGAAATTGTTCAGTCCAAATCATTATTTGCCAAGACGTTGTATGTAAGTCAATTGATAACGGCGAATTTCGCTGGACATTTTTGGCTGTTTGGGTTCAAAACCCACCAGAGTTAGTTTTTTTTGCTTGATTTTTTTATATTTATTGTAATTGCTCAGACGTTATAAAATTAAGCGTTATATTGTGCATATTACAATGGAAAATGTATATTTAATTAAAACAAAATTCGCCACTGGATCTGCACGAGACATCTAACAGCAACCGGATGAACTATCATGGCCAACTGGTTGCGAGCTGTGCACCAGCCTGCACGTTGAACAACTTTAATTGAAAAGTTTCCTTTTATGGCCGCTAGAATGCACTCGCCCAATTAGGATTATTTTATACGATACTCTTCCGCCAGATGTCATGGTCTATGTGGGACTCCATTGGTTAGCCTACCGTTGACATTCTATTCGCATCGAATTTTAAGAATGACAAGTTGATAATACGATCATTTTTTATTTTAAAGCGTTTGTAACAGCCTATTGTGTGTTGTTTGAAAATGTTATTTGAACTAAAGAACAAAACTATCTCACATAGTACCTGTACTCTATCTGTTGGTGGTAGTTCAGGCTATTAATTAATACTTTTATTGCAGCTAAATAGCAACCGAAAATAAAAAAGTGTACATGTAGACTAAAATTGCGCTCTGGGGATTTGAATTGCATAGTCTTTGATTGATTGTTTTCTGTTACTACAGAGCTCTAAGTGGTAGTGTTCACATGCTTGTCCACATATTTTTCATACACACGTAACTGTAGGGTCTTGGAAAGATTTGTTAATGCAATTAAGGTGGTGAAAACCATGACAGCCAGACGTGTAAACACATGCCTCAACTCTAAGTTGGATGTTGCCCACGTCCGGTCGATCATGTCTCCAGTTCCATAAAATCCTTGAGATATGTCTTCTCTTTCTTTATTCAATGATGGTAGTAGTTTATCCGAGGTTGTGGTGTTTGGTAGAGGTAAATAGTTTCTAAGGTCTTCAAGAAATGATTCTAATACTCCTTGATAAGGACAAAGAGTTATAACTATACTCATACATTTAGGAGAAAGTAGGCTATATGTTCTTTACTGAACATCTTGTTCAGAATTAAAATCGGGTGAATGGAATCGTCAGCATTAGTTTGGGAATTGTTTTAAAAAGGGTGTTAGGGGTAGCGGCGCGGCTTCACAAAATCTCTTGCGCGAGGAAAATGAACACACCGAGAGGGCAGAGGGAGAAGGGAACGAGCTGACGACGATTTCCAAGGACAACGAAGCTGTTAGAGGATACAGGAAAATGGCCTACCTCAAGGAAGTGTGTTGGCTAAGTTACTGTTTAATATTTACACGAACGATCAGCCAGTATCTCCAAACACCAGAAGCTTCTTGTATGCTGATGGCCTCGCCCTGGCTACACAGAACACAGATTTTGAAACAGTTGAAACAAATATGTCTACTGCCCTTGAATGCTTGGCCAGCTATTACAGTGAAAACCAGCTAAAGCCTAATCCTTCAAAAACTCAGGCGTGTGCTTTCCACCTGAGGCACTAGGAAGCTCATCGTGAACTCAAAATAATGTGGTCTGGTATCCAATTACAGAAATGTGACACTCCAAAATATCTGGGTGTAACCATTGACAAAACTCTCACAAGCACTGCATGAACTGCAAACTCAAAGTGTCGGCAAGGACTAACCTACTACGCAAACTGGCTAGTTCACAGTGGGGTAGTCAACCACAAACCCTCCGTACATCTGCAATGGCACTTTGTTATTCCGTCGGAGAATATCCTGTTTAGTATTCTTCATCCCATGTCCGACAGGTGGATGTGGCCCTCAATGAGACTTGCAGGCTATTGACTGGCTTTTTAAAGTGTACTCCTGTTGACAAACTCTACTGTCTTGCAGGAATTACTCCACCTTGTATTCGAAGGGAAATATCTGCAGACAAAGAGAGGCGTAGAGTGCTCATCCCATACATGGCCATACACCTCCAGTTCAGAGACTAAATTCAAGAAAAAGCTTCCTACGAACGTCTGAGGAATTAACTAGATCACCTACTGCAGCGAGAGTACGGCTTTGGAAACCCCGTCATCCCAGGACAAATGACAGTTGCAGAACGTTTGCCACCTGGCTGTCATGAAGAATGGACTGTGTGGAAGTCCTTGAACAGATTGAGGACAGGAGTGGGCAGATCCAAAGTCAATCTAGTAAGATGGGGCTATATCGATGCCAGCAACATCACATGCGACTGTGGTGAAGAACAAACTATAATGCATGTGCTCCAGTGTCCATTGTGCCCATCTTCCTGCACCGAAGATGATCTTTTTTGTGCAACACAAAATGCACCTGATGTTGCTAGGTTCTGGTCGAGTTTGGTGTGAAGTGCTTTGTAATTTATTTGTGTTATGTTGTTTACTATGCATAACTGAACTGTGTAAATGGTATTTCTGATACGATAATAATAATAAATATTATAATTCGGTGAGTTACATGTACACAAGTGCCTACTAGGGACGGAACAATATCTGAGCAATAAAATTATAGTTGTGTCACGCTTATGTAACGTTGTCGCAATGTGTTTGTACAAATACCTTTCTTACTTCCTCAAACATTCTTGTTGTTATTCTTGTTGATAATAATAGATTGTAGTGGCTTGGGACATCTTGGTCATCAGTCCCGTGTAGCTGATTATGTGTGTAACTGTATTGGAGTCAGGGATGGGGCAGGTGTCCTGAGACTTCAAGTAAGGTACGATCTCGGCATTTACCTGGAGGGAGTGTGGAAACACGGTGGAAAACATACCCAGGATAGATGCTGACAGCGCTGGATTCCCATTTAGATAACTGTTTTAGAGTTATTTGAGGATAAACTACCGAACAAGAAACATATTGTTCCGACACTAGTAATACTTTGTAGGGCATAATTCATACCACACAGAGCAGCGACAGGTTTCACACGATGAAAAATTGAATACTGTATAGAAAGATATGACTGCTTTGTAGATTAGTTAGCGCGTTCTTGATATTTTAGAAAAAAAGATGGACAAGATGTGTTCGTGTTCAGGTTTGTTGCAAATATCTATTCTAAAAACCATCCGATGTGGACGTCCAACTCTCGGTATCGTCTTCTAGTAATAACAAACAAGACCACGAACCGTGAAAGATTCAAATCATTGATGATGATGATAATTGTTGTTTTAAGTTGTCTAACATTTAGGTTATCGGCCCCTGGGATTCAAATCATTGGAGCCAGCTACTATCAATTTATAAGAGGCCAAATGCGCACGCACATACTCCTACATAACATACATTTTGGTGATTTGTATGGGTCTTTGGTTCTATTGTCTCTAATTCCGTTTTCTTTGTTCATGGAATCTGAAACGACACCGTGAGGCCAAACACTATTCTTCAATTTTCATGGAAATAACAATAAAAGTGTATTTATGTAGGACATTTTATTACAATAAACAAATTATGAAAATGCACACCAACAGCAAAATTATTATTTATTCATATTCATATTCATTCATTTATTTGCAATGGGGGGGGGGGGGTGTCCCCCGGTGGCAAATTGTATATACATAACAAATAAATAATTATACATAACAATTCAATAACAATTATACAACAATTAAACTGGAGTATTTACACAAATAGTCAGTCTTTTCTTAAACACACCTATATGTTTGGGAAAAGGCTCTAAGACTGCGGCAGGTAGAGAGTTCCAGTTATCAATGGCACGGTTTACAAAAGAATATTTACCATAATTTGTTCGCTGTGGTCGGCCCTTAACTTTGAAAGGATGATCGCTCCTACCCATGTAAGTGGGCTTTCCCAATCGTTTGCTAAGCTCACCCCATGCTGGTTGATTTGTATACGTGTTGTACATAGCGCAGAGTCTAGATTTCATCCTCCTAGCCTCCAGTGATTCCCACCCAAGTTTCTTTAACATACGGCTCACACTGCTCCTGGGATTAAAGTCACTGAGCACAAATCTAGCGGCCTTTCTTTGTACCATTTCCAACTCATTGATGAGCCCTACTTGATATGGATCCCAAACCGCCGAGGCATATTCCAGAATAGGTCTTACAAGTGACAAATAGCCTAATTCTTTAGCAGAGGTACTACTTCCTTTTAATACCCTCATTACAAAGTGCAGGGATTTGTAAGCTTTTGAAACTACACATCCTACATGACTACTCCATTTCATATCATTCCTTACGTGAACGCCCAAATATTTGCAAGAATCTTCTTCTACAAGTATTTCCGAACCAATGTTATATTGAAAATCCTGCCTTCGCACTTTCCCTATTTTTAAGAGACTACATTTTCTTGTGTTTATTTTCATTTTATTTACAATCGCCCACTTATAGACCAGGTTCAGGTCCTCTTGAAGCACTGCATTGTCTTGTGAGTCATGTATCTTTCGATATATTACACAATCATCCGCAAATAATCGACAGTCACTGCGAATCCCATTTGGTAAGTCATTTATAAACGCCAAAAATAACAAAGTTCCGATTACGCTGCCCTGAGGGATACCCGACGTTACGGTAATTTCATCCGAGAATATGTCTTCGACTTTCACTTTCTGAGAACGACCCGTCAAAAATTCTTGAATCCATAAAATTACTCTTCTATCAATCTTCGTCGAAGCTAATTTATGGAGTAGCATGTCATGCGGAACGACATCAAATGCCTTCGCAAAATTTATAACCACGGCGTCGACTGAAACTCCATGGTCTAACGATTCGCTAATGTCTTGAAAAAGTGATAGCATCTGACTCTCGCATGAGTAACCTTTCCGAAATCCATGTTGCCTATCATTAAACCATGATAAATTTTCCCACTGTTCCCTCAAGTAGTCGCAAATGAGATGCCCCATCTGTTTACAAACGACGGACGTAAGGCTAACCGGCCTGTAGTTGCCTGATTCAAGTCTGCTCCCTCCCTTAAATATTGGGACTACCGTAGCTCTTTTCCAGTCATCTGGGATTTGCGCATTGTTTATGGACACATTAAACATCACCTCCAAGTATCGTGCCACGGCCCTACCTCCTAGTTTAAGTACTTCATTAACAATATTGTCAGGACCCTTTGATACATTGAAACGCAGTTTTTGTATTAGCTTTACAATTGCTGACTGGTTTATTTGGAACAGGGGAGCCCCTGATTCGTCGTTAAGGTCCAACACACAGCTATTGGATTTATTGAACACACTACCGTAAAAGACATTTAATTCATTAGCAATGGCCTGTTTCTCAGTAATTAATTTACCGTCACCGGACATTATCATCGACAAATTATTTGAATTTCCCTTTCTTCTCCTAACATAACTGTAATTTTTTTTCCACCCATCACCTCCCGAACCAAGTAAACCTTGCATATAACTGTCATGAGCAGCCCTCTTTTTTAAGACGAGCTCTCTTGATAAGGACTTAAATTTCAACATATACTTGTCACTATCATGTCTTTTATTGTATAATTTCCTAATTTTCCGTTTTAGACTCCTAATTTCTCGTGTGTAATACTCAGGATCTGGGTTTTGTTTCAGCAATTTAAATGGGACAAATTTATCAACAGCGCTATTTAAAATTTTCAAAAAGTTAGTCCACAGGATATTAATGTGATTTCCGATGCCCATCCTACAATAGCTCATTCAAATACCCCTGAAACTTGCCCTGATCCGCCCTGCGATACTGGAATATGATCTTTTTTGCTACATCAGATTCTAATTTTGTAATGTCACCATATCTAATATTTAATTCAACCCCAGAATGGTCACTAATTCCTGGTACTTTCAGACAGTTAGTATACAGCTCTACAGACCTTACGAGATAAACATCTAAGGTATTATTGTCTCTAGTTGGGAAGTCAACTACTTGGGAAAATCCCCCCTCCCTTAAGAATTTATTTGCAGCTCTCTGAGCTTGACCACAGCTAGTTGACTCACCAGACCAGTCTACTTTGGGGAGGTTTAAATCTCCAGCAATTTTTATGCTCTTTTTCATAGCATTACCCGTACAAGTTTTATCATACAGTGTTTCGAGGAGAGAAAGGTTATCTTTCTGTGCTCTATACGCCCCTATCACCTGAAGAGGGAATTTATTTCCTTTATCCGAAATTTGTACACATAACATTTCATGATCCATATCAGCCCACTTTAAGAAACTAGCTATATTTTTGCGCACACAAATAAATAGCCCACCACCTCGCTTCCCCCGATCCCTTCTGTACATCTCGTAGGTCCCTTGAATTATTTCGCTACTATTTATGCCCTCTTATAACCAAGATTCAGTTGCAATGACAATGTCCGGAGAATACGTCTCTACAAGATTCCAAAATTCAATTAATTTATTTCCTAAACTCTGACAATTAACCTGCAGTAATCTTAGAGTCTTACCTCCGCAGCAAATATCTCGAAATAGCTCCTTCTGTTCCCATCGGCTGGCAACCTCTGGACCTGCTCCTCCTTACAAAAGCCGACACGAACCGATGACCCTGTCATGTAGGCTCCCTAGATTGAAAGCGCCCCGTCGATTTAGATGCAGCCCGTCTCGGGCGAAGTCACGGCCACCAATCCAGCAGTCAGCTTCTACGTACACTAATCCCAGTTGTGCACATACCCAGTCCATGCGATCATTTACAGTCTTAACTCGCCTCAACGGAATATCTCCCCGCCGAACAATGCCACTCATTATAATTTTTGCATTTCTAAACTTGCTTTTAGCTTTTCTGCCTAGTTCGTAGAGCTCCCCCATGATGTAATCAGCTGTAGCCCTCTTCTTCAAATCGTTCGTCCCAACATGGAGCAACAACACTTTAACTTTGTCACAGTCCTCTACATTTGCTTCTTCCACTTGTTGGGCAAGCTGGTCAATCTTAATCCCCGGGTAACACCGCACTTTCGCACCTGATTTCCTCGAGATATTCGCACTCCATCGTATCATAGAATCACCCATTATGATAACGTCATCCTCAGTTTGCTCCTGCACGCCCTCTTCCACACTGATCCCAGTAGAAAGCCGTTCAGTCACATCCTTCACCATTTCTTCTGATTCACGAAGCTTTGCTCTAAGTTCCTGTATTATTTGATCCCTTGCTTTGATTTGCACCCTCAAACTGTCCGGCGTATCACATACTTTACAAAACCAATTTCCGACATCACTATCCTCCTTCTTGACCTTAATACAGCCGAAGTGAAACCATTTCTCACATAGTCCACACTCAACACCATTCTTCAATGTTTTACTGCACATCGAACACTTTAAAGATGCCACTAGGTCATTTGCCTGATTCACATTTGGAGTAACAGGCCCTGGATTCACTTCCACTCCACCAATAACTAACAACGCAGCTATCACTAGGGCTATAAACCACAAGTTACTAGGTCCCGTACGCACACACAAACACCGGAAATCCCGACTACCCTTCGCATACCACAGCCCGATCCTCACCCGATAACACTCCAGAGAACACCCCATTTCAGCACACCTGAGAGCTCGGGAAAAACACTACCTTTCACTTTGACTGCCAACTGATAACATTATGTTCATTATAGAATTAAAGTTCCTATGATATTATCATCTACCTATTGTCAGCACAGGCAAGAGATATAACTGCGTACTAGAAACAAAAAAAGATACAGCAGAGTATATACCCGATATTTCCTGTTCATATACTCAATGCTTCAATTTTTGCCATATCAAAGATAACGTTTCATGATGTACACACACTCAGGTTCTCTTATATTCATTGATCTGGTCATCCTGGGATCAATGATCTCAGGCAACAAAACTTTATCGTAGCAGAATTTCAGTTGCATAAGCATTTTTTGTCTCCAGAACTTTTCGTCTCTCTTTATTGTTTCTATGTGAATGTCCTTAAGCGTCCATACTACAAAATAACATATTTCCTGCTGTGTTATTTCCAACTGGCCCTGGATCTGGAAATAAAAGTCATGCGAGTGTTTGAGAGATATCATTCTGTTCTCTTCTGAATGGCACTTTTCTTGACATTCTCTGGGCTGTCTCTTTCTGTTTCGGCCAAACAAAATCCCTTCAGCTTTTTGTAGGCTTCCAGTATGGTCATATTCAGTGCAGAATAAGGGCACTTGACTTCGACTATGGCGTCGTCTCCTATTAATCCGTCTCCCCGAGGCACCTAAGAACCCATAAGTCTTACGTACGAAAAAAACACATTCTGGGATTTAGTGGAACGCCCTTGAATTGGTTTTGGAGGTGGCTCCATTTTTCAACTAAAGCATAAAACTAACTGCACTTGAAGACCGTAATGCTCTCCACCAGTCACACCTATATGTATATGTATCTGTTCTACCAGAAATAATGTCCAAAAAATAAAGTGCCGAAAATAGAACATCTAACGAACATTATGAAACAAGTAGTTACGTGAAGAACTAAAAAGCCTATTTTCATATATCCTACTTATGTTAATTGCCTCTATCTACTTACAAAATTTCAGTTTGATTGCTGTAATAGATTCGTAGATATTGAGAACCGGCTAAATATTTCGGATGGTCGCCATGTTTGATTTTTATATATGTAGGCCATAGAGTTGTGTACTATTAGCTGACGATTATTGCGTAGGTTCATTATTCAAACGTTTACTTCGATCGCATGATTAGGACACAAGAAATAAAAACATAATTTTACAATTTCGCACAGCCACCATCTTAAGGTTATGTAAACAATTGAACTGAATTAGATGTCAGTGCATTACAGTGTGTATAAATATTTGCTGTACCACGTTTCACTGCGTTCGGATGGTTAAATCGCGAGATAAGTCTATTTAAATGTTTCAACTTTCCTTCGCCACCATGTTCGTTTTGTACTTAACAGGTTAATGAAGGCCACACAGATGAACTTCTAGTAGTGCCCTTTATCACCGTACAAAACTTGAGGGTGATATCAGTAACAGTTTCGGAGATATAGAATGCCGGTGAAATATTTCGCACAGCCACCATGTTGGGTTGGTGAGACGAAATCAAATTTGAAGAGCACGGTTGGGGTCGGATGAAGTTGTACTATGACTTTACTGAGTTTCACTGAAATCGCTCCAGCCGTTTAGATTTTATTAGGGGGACATACACACACGCACACACACACATACTTACACACACGGACTAAATATGACCACATAAGCCTATTTTCTTTTTTCATAACTGAAAATAGGCTAATACTACTGTGGCAGGTCAAATAAAATAAACAAAAAGTAATTAAAGAGATCGATGAACCAAGTACAGGAGAAACAACCTAGAAAACTATAGAACAGTACAGCTGGAATTGTTTTGTTCCAAAAACTGTGCTATGGTTGGCTTTCTGTAAATCGTTAGAAAAGCACAAAAAAAGCTTAACTCTAAATTTTAGAATTATTTGCACGATCATTTTGTCGGAAAACATTGAAAAGCGTTTTTCTCTGAATCGACGTATTTTAAAGAAAAGTTTTTTAAACAAAAAATGTCGAGAACATTGTCACCTACAATTCGTCTCATTGAGGTCATGTCATACGTTTTGAAATGCAGAAGCTAGGTGGCGCCAAAGTTTCCAAAAAGTGTTTTTTCACTTTTTGTCCTAGAAAAAATGTTTTTTTTTTTCACAAAAGAGTGAATCAGAAATTTGTTCCTCTCAAAATTGTCTGCAATATTTATTTAAACGTTTGTTTCCTCCGACTTACCGTTCCAAAGTTATAGCGCAGCAAATGCAACGCTGCGTAGTCAAGGCTACTATTGTTACTGCGGAGAGAGCGGTGGGCATAATTTAGACAGGGACCGGTGTCGGACAGCTGCCTAAAGCTCGGTCAAACAGGACGCGGGCTGTTTGTTAATTAGCTCAAACAATCATATCTATTTCAATCGCAACGTATCAAATATTAACCTTTGTGTCATCTGAATAGTACAATTTTCACACTTCGGCAGACTATAACTTTGGAACGGTAAGGTGGAGGAAAAAAAGTTTCAATAATAATGTAGACAATTTTGAGAGGAACAAATTTCTGATTCACTCTTTTGTGAACAAAACATTTTTTCTAGGACAAAAAGTGAAAAAACACTTTTTTGGAAACTTTGGCGCCACCTAGCTTCTGCATTTCAAAACGTATGACATGACCTCAGTGAGACGAATTGTAGGTGATAATGTCCTCTACATTGTTTGTTAAAAAAACTTTTCTTTAAAATACGTCGATTCAGAGAAAAACGCTTTTCAATGTTTTTTCGAGTTTTCCGACAAAATGATCGTGCAAATTATTCTAAAATTCAGAGTTAAGCTTTTTTTTGTGCTTTTCTAATGATTTACAAAAAGCCAACCATAGCACAGTTTTTGGAACAAAAGTTTTTTTTCTGTGCAGCTGTCCTGTACTACTAGGAGCCGTAACTACGAACTGGTAAAATATCGAAGGATCACTCGGAATTATCCAGACCTGGTTAATAATTCAGGACTAACTAGCACAGTCAATCGCAACATCGGACTACATGCTCGGGAATCCCATACCGTTAGGTAAGGTTATCGCTCTCTCAATCACTCGAGCTCCGCTCCGTTCCTCTCCCCTCCCTTCCTCTCCCCTCCCCCGCCTGCTCACCCGACCTTGTTTTACTACCGCGTCCTTTACAGAAGGGGTTTTCAAAGTGGGGGGCGCAGAGAGTGATAAAGGGGGGCGCCGACTTTGATTAAAATATTTATATTTCATATTCTGTAACAAATATTACTATCCTCATATTCATGAACCTATCATAGGCAGGTAGCTCCCAAGACCGTTCAAGAATAATAAACTTGTACCTTTGATGTCTTATTTCACAAGAACTGACCAGTAGATCCTGCCAGCAGGAATTCTGAGAAAAGGTGGCGAGTAACATTTCCCACACAGCTCCCTTTCATTCGCCACCCGCAGTGACATCTCCTTACTAAACACTTAAAGACAATAAGCCGTTTGTCAATGTGACCGCCACTTCCTTTAAAGAATGGATTCCAAGAATGGATTCTTCTATTTCTGCCGTTGCCGATTCGAATTCAGCTAGGCCTTTCCAGTCAGTTCAAAGACAGTGAGTGAACAGGTGAATTCTAGTGCGTAGTTAGCCAACTTTACAAGAAACTGATACGAGTGACAGCATTACCCATGGATAAGTGGCTTATTAGAAGTGGTAAAAAGAGTCCCCATGAAAGTGATAGTGCTTGCCCTCCTTCGGAAAAAGAACAAGGTTCGAATTTAAACAAAGTCCATTGTTCTTCCGCGTCTACTTCTGCTCCCATCAGGATTATTAATTGTACACACAAAGTGAAAGTGCGTAAATATCGAGACGATTATCTGACATTAGGCTTTACCAGCATTCTTTCGAATAATAATCAGGAACAACCTTAATGCGTTCTTTGTTTGGAGATTTTAGCAAAGGACATTTTGAAGCCTGTGAAACTTACGAGACACTTGCAGACTAAACATCCAGAATGTGCAAGTAAACCTTTAGCATTTTTTAAGGGCCACGAGCAACAACTAAAAGGAAATGTTAGATTCCTAGAGAGCACGCAACCGTTCCTAAGGCTGCCTTCACACGTACCACTTTACAACCACAACCACACCACACAATGGTGGTTGGCTGTGGGTGGTCGCAAGATGTTATGGAAATGGAATATTGCTTTCACACGTACCACACTCTGCAGTCAAATTCAACCACTGTCGCAATGCGTGGGCGATATCACCCACAAAACTGTCGCTGGCAGTGGTCGAACGCTGTTCACATGGACGACATGCCAACCACATGCCAACCACTTCGTTGTTCCATTTGTTTCCAGAGTTACCTACGTTATAATACAAGGCCGGGAGATGCCGCACCAGGGCACGGCCGACTGGATGCGCAGCTCGCAGTGGTCGATTTCAGCATTCTGCCGCTAGGATCGCATTGTAACACCCTCACTATGAGCGCACCATATGAATTTAGTATTGAGATGAGAGAATACCCGGGCTATTTCATGCACATTTACAAAGGTGTGGTTTATTATTCATATCTATAACTCACCGAAATATGATAAACAAGCAGTATTTTCTTAGAGCTACAGGACTTTCTTGCTCAGAGGCTTATTGTGAAGCTGTAAAAATCGTTCATTCCTGCTCGTGCGATTGAAAGCTAGGTTGTCCAGGAGCGGCTTCGTAAACTTTTTCAAAAGGAGAATCGGAAGTTCAGAATCGTTGCATTGGTAATAGTTTGACAGAACTTGTCTTTTAATAAAAGTGTTCAGTTTGTCAATAAGTACTTCCGTGGCAGATACTGGACAGCATGTGATATGCATTGCATAATTTGCTCTAGTAACACCACAAATGATGTTTTAGGGTACCTCAGTCCTCCACGATCTTGAAATCGTATCAGGCTGAGGACCGGGCTTTCACTCGCAGGAAGAGAAATATGTTGCAAACAACAGCGGAATTACAAACACTTCTTTTCTATTGTTTTGCTGGCTGTGGGTGACGCAAATTATGTATTTATATATATCGATATTGGAGCCTACGGAAAGACTTCTGATTCGACAATTCGTAAAGATTGCTCCCTATACAAATTAATGGAAGAAGATGAATTGGATTTGCCTGAACCACAGGCGATTAGTACTGAGAGAAGTCCCTTGCCATACGTATTTGTTGGTGATGAAGACTTTGTATATAATAAATCACTAAGAATGTTTCAATAGCATTGAGTAAATGACTGTAGTTTCACTTATGTTATGTGTTCTCCTTAGAAACTAGACACACAATTCCGTTTTATTTTCAGCTATGAAACTGCAAAGAAAGTGGCGCAGTTTAAGGGATTCTTATAACAGAGAGCTCAAGAAAACCCATGCTCCGAAAAGTGGTACTGGAGGAACTACACTGAGAAAGTATCTATATTTTGAGAACTTATCTTTTCTGAAGCCTCTCGCAGAGCGAAGAGTCACAGATAGTTCTATTAGCGACTCTTCACAAAATGAACATGTTCCTTCTAGTGAAAACGGACACTCAAATAAAGAAAATGGAGGTACCAAGCGAAAAACTGGTAGTCAGAGGACTTCACAGGAACTTGATAAGGAAAACGAATTGATCAAGAACTTAACACATCGCTTATCAGATCGAATGAGCTCACAAGAAACAAAGGTGGTCTACACTGACAGTGATTTGCATTTTTTGTTATCGTTATATGAGCGCTTCAAAGCAATAGACAGTCACCTGAAATTGGAGGCCGAAATTGAAATTTTGAATGTAATTCAGAAATATAGCCAACCTCGACCACAAATGTATAACTACGAATCATACAGGTGTTTCGACGACTTCCCTGATTATGGATATAACACGTCATCTTATGAACAAAGGCAGCATTCGATGCCTTCGTACATACAACGTCCATCTACACAGGGTGACAATCCTGCATGCCGCCGTCCAGTTACCCAATCTGAACCTCCACAGATTCCACAGACTCTTTCATCCCCAGGAGCCACTCTACCGGAATTGACATTTGACGGCATCACGCAATCAGCATTTTCTCCACATAGCACTTCAAGTCAATATACAGAAGGGTCCCTCTTGTCAGATATCTTTAATTAATTAATTATTCAAACTTTGTATCATTCATCAAATAACTTCAAATACAATTGCTAATAAATAACTGAAGAAACTGTTGTACTTACCTTATTGTGATTGCGAGACGTTCTTCTGGTGATATACTTTTCCTCATAGGTGTGTTTTTCCGTTTTAAACTGTCTCTTAATTGCAGTAATAAATAATCGTATGTGTCTTTGTTCATTCTAAAATAATAAAAAACTTGTCATCATACATTCTCAAAGACTGATACAATAAGTGAAACTGACTTTCGCTCCTGTTTTCTATAATCGGGTGAATCCAATAAACCCTCTTTCGACGACGCCGTCTTCGTCGACGTAATAACAAAAAAAAACAGCAATGCTTCCTCTTCAAAATCCATTTCAGTACTGTGTACGTATGGCTGTGGTGTGGGTGGAAAGTTGGCAGATACGAGCTTCCAATAACCACATCGAACCACTTCATTGTAGTCAAGGAGTGGTCGGTTTCGACCACAACCAACCACCGTCGTGTGGTGTGGTTGTGGTTGTAAAGTGGTACGTGTGAAGGCAGCCTAAGAAAGCGCTAAGAGCATTCTTGGAGGTATCCAAATTAATTGCAAAATCCAAATCACCACATATTATTGGTGAGAAATTACTTCTTCCTGCAGCCGTGAAAATGTGCGTGATCATGCATGGAGTCAAGTTCGGCGAGTGTTTTAAGTCGATACCGATCTCAAATGATACAGTAACTCGTCCTATTGATGTAATAGCCTCTGACATAAAAATCACTTGCTACCACGTCTTCATGATAGCCCAAAATTTTCCCTGCAACTTGTTGACAGTACTGATATAGTAAACAGTGCCCAGCTTCTTGTTTTTGTACGCTACTGTCACGAAAATGAAATGCACGAGGATTTTCTATTTTGTAAAGCTCTGGAAGGGCGGACTAGAGGTGAAGATATTTTTTCTCTTGTGAATTCCTTTTTTATTGACAACAATCTCTCATGGATTAATTGTGTTGGTATATGCACTGATGGGGCGTCGACATTTACAGGAACTAAAACGGGGTTCAGAGCAAGAATGAGTGCTGTTACTAATTCTGTAAAATTCACACATTGCATGATACACAGGAAGGCATTGGCTTCAAAAGTACTACAACCAGAAGTCAATAAAGTGCTGAACGATGTAATTAGTGTTGTAAATTTTGTGAAAGCAAGAGATTTAAACAGTCGGCAATTTTCCATTCTTTGCGAGGAGATGGGATCTACTGTACCCGATATGAGCCGGAGACTATCGGCTACGCTGACGTATTTATTACATGTTTTTAGAGAGAACGTGAAAACAATGGAAATTTTGGTCTCTTTGGACATCTGGCGAGAGAGAGCGCATCATAAGATCATGATAAGCAAGGAAGCCATTTATTCGCTTTATTTCCTTATTTCCATGACTCCATGAATATCAGAACACCCGTGGCTCATGATCTCAAGATTAACGGTCACGTTAAACTACAAGCTTCCTTGAATAGCTGAAGAGAGAGAGAACTCTATTATATATTGCTTACAAGTTTTGGATTCCATCATAAGCAATCCATGGAGGATTACGTATTTGATGCTCAAGTTTCGGGGTATGACGTCAGTCAGGACGTGACGTAATCTACCACAGGGCTGGTCGGTCACGTGAGCTGCGAGAAAGGGGGTGAGTAGCGAGCCTTGACCAGCTGACAGAAGCAGAAAGAGTTACTTGAACATGTGGAGTGGACTAGTGTTTTGTACCTTGGCTGTGCGCGTGAGTGAAATCGTACGAGACGTCGAACATGCTAGTTAACAATTTTACAACTTCACAGTATTCGTGTGCTATAGAACTTGGTGTAAGCGGCGTGAAACTTGCGGTGTTTGAAACGAGGTCGTGACAGCATGGGGATAGACGGCCTAGGTGGCCAACATGTATTGTCTGATAAACCTAGTTCAGTTCACGGGTGTACGAAAGGCGACTTTCAAATGCATTGGCACTGAAATACAACGTTCATTGGAACATGCTTTTCAAGCTCATAACGTAATGACACTTTCACATTGCATTCCGAGACTTTGTTTTTCGTCCATTTATCTGAACATTTATAAGTGACCACGAGGCGTCGGAACTTAAGATTTTTTCAACTGTCCGAGTAACCATAAGTGACCACGAGGCGTCGGAACTTAACATCTAGTCCATGAATTATATGATGATGATGATAATTGTTGTTTTAAGGGGCCTAACATCTAGGTTATCGGCCCCTGCCGTGAATTATAGATCAGTCAAGTGGACACTGACATTATCTGCAGACTTGAACATTATTCCATGCGCTTACGAAGTGAACGCTTATACAACCACAGGGTGTTAGAAAATAATTCGCTCATTTTTACATATTTTATTTTATACGGCACTTGAACAGAAAACCCTTCTGCGCATTAATACATTGTTTTTTTAATCGTGTTTCTGGAACAGTGGCGAAAATTGAACAATATAATGGGACAGCCTTTCGTCATGAACAATATACTATTTTTGCGGAACATCATGGTGATTTGTTGCATCATGGACACCTACAACATTAAGATGGGGCATTAAACGGAAAGGAGACATTATGGCTGAGCGAAGCGACGGTCCTTAGTTGAATCACGAGTGAGGGGCGTGCCCATTCGAAGGGAGACATCTGGCGTCGACGATCCTCATGAATATTAGGGTATGCGTCGATCTTTCGTGAAGTCCTCGCGAATGCTAGGGTACTCGCCGATCTTTGAAATTTGGATATAAAGCAGCTGTTTCAACCACCAGGTATCGTGAGAGTGCATGAGTATTTTTCCTTGATGTGAAGTAGACATGGGCACACACGTGTAATGGGGCATGAATTATCATATTTGTTCATATGTGAGTGAAACAGATTCTTTCCTTCTTCGTGGATATGAAGGCATATAGTTGATTTTATGCAGTATCAGCTTTGAACCATGGCTAGTCTTTTACAATGAGTTTTTAGATTAGATATTTTTTTTTTCTTGGTCGAATATCGTTTTTCATTCGTAGATGGTAAGCAGGTGTCAGTTTTTAGTCCACGCTTTGTCATTATCCTATTTGATTTATTTCGAGCATGGTGATTTAATAATTTCAGCAGTCCTTTGAACTTCATTTGTTTGAAACAATTTAAATAATTTCAAATTATTATTTATTTCTTCTAATGAGGTATTTTGAATCAGATGTGAATTTCAGACAGGGGATATGCTATGTGGAGCATGGTACTATGTCCTGTTCTTCGGTAGTATTTTAACAGACAGGCATATTTTTTTCTTGGGGGATTTTATCCAGATCAATAATATTCATGAAGTTAATGCATACTCAATGCATGTTCAGATTTATGTCAGCGTGTGACATGTTGTTTCTCTGAGATATATTTAACACGGTTTTTGACCATTAGGCTTGGAGGTCATGAGCATTTTTATTATCGGAACCAGTTCATAGATTAAGACGATTATTTGAGTGCTCGAATTCATGTGGATTTGCCAGTTTGATGTGTGAGTTTTGCCACTTGTTAGTTAATGTGACTGATAGGTTCGAGCGAACCCAGTTTATAATATTTATAGATCCAGCCGAGTGCTGAGTGGTTTTTTTTGGTGGAATCATCGTGATGATGATGTATTTGAATTTGATTGAGTGGCCTGATGATTTAATGAGTTGATGTTTGTGGATGTTTGGCATTTATGATGGCAGTTAATTTGTTCTTGAGTAGGAGATAATTTAAATCCGTTGAGGGATTTCGTTCACCCACATACTCGTGCACTTTGATAGACGTCAAAATCCGATGACTTTTCCGAAAGATGTTTTGTTGAGGGTTCTGAAGATCCTGAAACAACTCATGCTGTTTTCTGAAATTTATTGATATGATCTGGAGGTATATATATATGATTCATCTTGGATAATCCGCCCTGTATAATTATAAAGGATGATCTTCAGAATAAATTTAAATTAAATTAATATTAATGAGTTAGCCTGATCTGAAATTTAAATTAATAATAATTTAATCTGATATGATATTGCTGAATAAAATTAATAATAAATTAATTGGTGGTGAAGTCTGAATAAAAATAACTGATGATAATAATGAATAAATTATTATGATGATAATAATAGGTGACATTTATGATTACGATTTTCTTAGATGGTTTTAACGAATGATGGAAATAATTTGGTTACCATTAACATTCGAACACTATCCAGTTTGATTATGTTGTAAAATTTTGTAAATATAGTAATGAGAGTGGACAGACTATAACATAACCTCACACTCACATGATTTATATAGGGTGTATATGTGAGTATTTAGACAATGGGTACAAGTTCACATGCAATATATGATTATGATTTAACTTTGATAGGGCTCAGGGGTCACGAGTGTCCTGTGTTCTAGTGTTCAGTGCTTCGATGACCCTGAGCATCCAAGAAAGACTTTTAGTTCTTTTCTCTTTCATGTGAACTCAGATTCTAGGGGAAATGGTTGGAATTGCAATGAACAGTTCATCATAATTTTTTCGTATCCAGCATATTCCTAGGTAGGATTCTCCTTGGGTATATTTTCTTGCATTTGACCAGACCAAGGCCTCAATAAATTTTTAGTTTGTTTTAAGTGTGGTCACAATGCTATCTTTCCTCATGTCCCTCCTTATAACTTAAGGCTTATCCTGGAAGGTTGTGGTTAATGGGAATCCAGGCGGATGGCACCCTTTGCATTCATAATTGATGTTGCTTTCACCCGCAATCGACCCGTCTCGTGCTACCCATAGCTGATTGTTTCTTTGTTAGTTTTTTTTCTCCTGGATTCCAACACAAGCCTTATTTCATTCATCATATTATTTCAGTGTGTGTGTGTGTGTGTGTGTGTGTGTGTGCCGTAACGTTTGGTATGCGATACTATGTCAGCTGGGTCGTCACATACCATAACGGAACGGGTACATAGCATACCGAAGTTGGCTTTTCCCATTCGTGGGGCTCGATAGAGGTGTTAGTTTTTGTTTGGTGAAGACACTCGATGTCTGATGAGAAAGATGCATCAGTGAGGACATGTTGAGATTAATCTCAGTTTCAGTTAGATTTATTTGTCTGAAATTTATTGGGCTTGGCAGGTCAATTATACGTGTGTGCTCAAAAATATTCTGGCATAGCCATGTTCTACTCACATCAATACTCATGTTTTTTGTATGCTCATACTTGTGTGATTACTCAAGATCTACTTGGGAGGTCACGATGCTCTTCCATTATTGTCTCTGTATTTAACCCATTTATAGATTTGAATATGTCGATGGAGGAGATGAGGAAGATGTTTAAGACATTGCAGGGCAGCATGTCAGCTGTTGAGGCTAATATTTGGAAAATGGAGCTGAAGTTAAGGAAAATATTTCAGCTTCAGAAAATAGAATTCAGGCTAAGTGTGAAGCTAATAGTAAAACTTTAGAAGATAGGATGGAAGCTAACAGTAAAACTTTAGAAGCTACGATGAAAGCTAATAGTGAAGAAAATAAAAGCAATTTGAATGCGTTAGAATACAGATTAAAGGCCGAAAGTAAAACTTTAGAAGATAGGATGCAAGCTAATAGTAAAAATAATTTGAAAGAATTAGAGGATGGTTTAAAAAACTAAGAGTGATGACATGTTAAAGGCTTTGCGATCAGATATTAAGTCAGTAGAGTGTAAGGGTGAGGACAATATGGACATTATATGAAAAAAATTCCTTGCTCTTGAAAATACTTGCGAAGAGAACAATTTAAACTTAAGATAAGATGTGATTAATATCCAGAAGGATATTAAGTGTGACATATCTAATTTGAAATCTGATATTGATGGTTTGAGGGCGGACATAGCTAAGATAGAAACTAATGCTAGTAGTTCGGAAAAACATTTCGATTTAAGAATCGATGAGTTAGGGAGAAATCTAAATGACAACATCAATAGATTAGAATCAGAAATTAAAGGTTTAGAGAAGGTTAAAGACACAATTAAGGCTGATGTGTTAGAAGAAATTAATACTGATCTGAAAGATTTAGAAACCCGTTTGCGAGTAAAAATTGACACTGCAGATTCGGGTATTGATGAGAAAGTAAATCAACATTTAGAATTGTTTAAAGACAGATTTAGGGCCATTGTAAAAGACAGGTATCAGGAGACTCATGTGGAAACAGAGAAGAAATAGGGAACTTCTTTCTGGCATGGCACATTTAGAAACTCGATTCACTGAAAGCAAGGAAGAGGTAAAGAAAGAGTCTCTTCAAATCAAATCGAATGTAGAAGAAATAAGGCAGCAGGTTAATTCTATACGGACATCAGACGAAGAGAAGTTAAAAAAAATTATAAGGGGATATTGAAGAAAGCACTAGGTGGAACACCATAGTCTCAATCGACAATTTGGAACAGAAACACAATGATAGGATGGCCAGAATAGAATCTGAGATAGCAAATTTGAGTTGTCAAGAAATAACTTCGAGGGAGGTTTCACGAGATCCTACACCGAATATTATACATTCGAGTAGTCATGAATTAACTCCGGGGAGCACTACTGTTACTCAGATACCTACCACTACAGGGATTGCTAGTTCGACTCCTATAGAAACTAGATCGAATGATCGTTACCCAGGTCCAGTCACTATCATTAGGAGTTATGATGACAAGCCACGAAAATTCTCGGGGAACTCAGGATTTACACCTGTGGATTTTTTGCGGGACATCCGTGATTACATATCGGAACACAGGGTTACGAAGGACAGAGAACTCAGGGTGGTTGAGCGTGCCTTGGACGGTCCGGCATTGACCTGGTTTCGCGCGTTCAGGACGAATTTCACAACCCTAGAACAATTTTCAGTTGCATTCTTGAGGAGATTTTGGAGTGCGGAGGATCAAATGAACATCAGGGCAGAGATGTACTCAAAAAAGTATTCGACATCACATCCTACACACTATGCTAATTACTTTACGTCACAATTAGTCAGATTACAGTTTCTTACTCCACCACCGTTAGAAGAGGATTTATTACAAGCGATAGCACGACAAATGCCAGTTGAGGTACAACGTTCATTAATAGCGTTCGGTGCCAACACTCTTGAACACTACGACGATATCCTGAGACGTTTAGATCTTACTAGTGCACAGATGACACCTAGAAACGCCGGATCAGATAACAAAGATAGTAGAGAAATAAACGCAGTTGTAGTGGACAACGCAGTTCAAACTGAAAGGAATTCGTCGAGGGAACAAAGGGGAAATGAAAGCAACGGAGGAAATGTCCAGAATTATCGAGGAAATGATAGGTGCCAAGGGCCTTATGAGAGACCTTATAATAGGTATCAACAGCAAGGGAATAGATATCAGAATAACTACAGAGGATACCGATACTATAACAGGAATAGATACAACAATCGTTATGGAGGGAGATATAACGAGAACACACAGGATCAGCAATCAGGCCAGAATTACCAACGGGACAACCGTAACCAAAATGATCGCGATGCTAGGTATAGGGAGAACCAGAGCGATGGTCAAGAAATGAGGATGGAACACCAACCTAGCGCCCCGCCTGAAGAGTTAGTTAACCAAGGATCTAACGGGACAGGAACAAGCAGTCAGAGGGAACAATAGCTACAGGATCATCAAGATGGACAGTGATGAGAACGTGGGAACTTTCAACGCTGCGAGTATAAGGAAATACTATTCTGCTTAAAGGATTGGATATGAGAACATAGAGAATGAACATTTGGAATATCGTGTACATGAAATGTGAAAGGCTGTTCTATGATTGTTTTTTTATGATCTTTACTTCGTGGGATCAGAAAAAAATCCTGGGAAGGGGAGAGATGTACCCGATATGAGCCGGGGACTATCGGCTACGCTGACGTATTTATTACATGTTTTTCGACAGAAGGCGACAGCAATGGAAATTTTGGTCTCTTTGGACATCTGGTGAGAGAGAGAGCATCATAAGATCATGATAAGCAAGGAAGCCATTTATTCGCTTTATTTCCTTATTTCCATGACTCCATGAATATCTGAAGAGAGAGAGAGAACTCTATTTTATATTGCTTACAAGTTTTGGATTCCATCATAAGCAATCCATGGAGGATTACGTATTTGATGCTCAAGTCTCGGGGTATAACGTCAGTCAGGACGTGACGTAATCTACCACAGGGCAGGTCCGTCACGTGAGCTGCGAGCAAGGGGGTGAGTAGCGAGCCTTGACCAGCTGACAGAAGCAGAAAGAGTTACTTGAACATGTGGAGTGGACTAGTGTTTTGTACCTTGGCTGTGCGCGTGAGCGAAATCGTACGAGACGTCGAACATGCTAGTTAACAATTTTACAACTTCACAGTATTCGTGTGCTATAGAACTTGGAGTAAGCGGCGTGAAACTTGAGGTGTTTGAAACGAGGTCGTGACAGCATGGGGATAGACGGCCTAGGTGGCCAACATGTATTGTCTGATAAACCTAGTTCAGTTCACGGGTGTACGAAAGGCGACTTTCAAATGCATTGGCACTGAAATACAACGTTCATTGGAACATGCTTTTCAAGTTTATACCGTAATGACAATTTCACATTGCATTCCGAGACTTTGTTTTTCATCCATTTATCTGAACATTTATAAGTGACCACGAGGCATCGGAACTTAAGAATTTTTCAACTGTCCGAGTAACCATAAGCGACCACGAGGCGTCAGAACTTATGAATTTGTCAACTGTCCGAGTAACCATAAGTGACCACGAGGCGTCGGAACTTATGAATTTTTCAACTGTCCGAGTAACCATAAGTGACCACGAGGCGTCGGAACTTATGAATTTTTCAACTGTCCGAGTAACCATAAGTGACCACGAGGCGTCGGAACTTAAGAACTTTTCAACTGTCCGAGTAACCATAAGTGACCACGAGGCGTCGGAACTTAACATCTATTCCATGAATTATAGATCAGTCAAGTGGACACTGACATTATCTGCAGACTTGAACATTATTCCATGCGCTTACGAAGTGAACGCTTATACAACCACAGGGTGTTCGAAAATAATTCGCCCATTTTTACATATTTTGTTATAAGGCACTTGAACAGAAAACCCTTCAGCGCATTAATACACTGTTTTTATCGTGTTTCTGGAACAGTGGCGAACATTGAACAATATAATGGGGCATCCTTTCGTCATGAAAAATATACTATTTTTGCGGAACATCATGGTGATTTGTTGCATCATGGACACCTACAACATTAAGATGGGGCATTAAACGGAAAGGAGACATTATGGCTGAGCGAAGCGACGGTCCTTAGTTGAATCACGAGTGAGGGGCGTGCCCATTCGAAGGGAGACATCCGGCGTCGACGATCCTCATGAATATTAGGGTATGCGTCGATCTTTCGTGAAGTCTTCGCGAATGCTAGGGTACTCGCCGATCTTTGAAATTTGGATAACAAGCAGCTGTTTCAACCACCAGGTATCGTGAGAGTACATGAGTGTTTTTCCTTGATGTGAAGTAGACATGGGCACACACGTGTAATGGGGCATGCATTATCATATTTGTTCATATTTGAGTGAAATAGATTCTTTCCTTCTTCGTGGATATGAAGGCATATAGTTGATTTTATGCAGTATTAGTTTAGAACCATGGCTAATCTTTTACAATGAGTTTTTGGATTAGATGATTTTTTTTTTCTTGGTCGAATGTCGTTTTTCATTCGTAGCTGGTAAGCAGGTGTCAGTTTTTAGTCCACGCTTTGTCATTATCCTATTTGATTTATTTCGAGCATGGTGATTTAATAATTTCAGCAGTCCTTTGAACTTCATTTGTTCGAAACAATTTAAATAATTTCAAATTATTATTTATTTCTTCTAATGAGGTATTTTGAATCAGATGTGAATTTCAGACAGGGGATATGCTATGTGGAGCATGGCACTTTGTCCTGTTCTTCGGTAGTATTTTAACAGACAGGCATATTTTTTTCTTGGTGGATTTTATCCAGATCAATAATATTAATGAAGTTAATGCATACTCAATGCATGTTCAGATTTATGTCAGCGTTTGACATGTTGTTTTTCTGAGATATATTTAACACAGTTTTTGACCATTAGGCTTGGAGGTCATGAGCATTTTTTATTATCGGAACCAGTTCATAGATTAAGACGATTATTTGAGTGCTCGAATTCATGTGGATTTGCCAGTTTGATGTGTGAGTTTTGCCACTTGTTAGTTAATGTGACTGATAGGTTCGAGCAAACCCAGTTTATAATATTTGTAGATCCAGCTGAGTGCTGAGTGTTTGCTTTTGTGGAATCATCGTGGTGATGATGATGTATTTGAATTTGATTGAGTGGCCTGATGATTTAATGAGTTGATGTTTGTGGATGTTTGGCATTTATGATGGCAGTTAATTTGTTCTTGAGTAGGAGATAAATTAAATCCGTTGAGGGATTTCGTTTACACACATACTCGTGCATTCTGATGGACGTCAAAATCCGATGACTTTTCCGAAAGATGTTTTGTTGAGGGTTCTGAAGATCCTGAAACAACTCATGCTGTTTTCTGAAATTTATTGATATGATCTGGAGGTTTATATATGATTCATCTTGGATAATCCACCCTGTATAATTATAAAGGATGATCTTAAGAATAAATTTAAATTAAATTAATAATAATGAGTTAGCCTGATCTGAAATTTAAATTAATAATAATTTAATCTGATATGATTTTGCTGAATAAAATTAATAATAAATTAATTGGTGGTGAAGTCTGAATAAAAATAACTGATGATAATAATGAATAAATTATTATGATGATAATAATAGGTGACATTTATGATTACGATATTCTTAGATGGTTTTAAAGAATGATGGAAATAATTTGGTTACCATCAACATTCGAACACTATCCAGTTTGATTATGTTGTAAAATTTTGTAAATATAGTAATGAGAGTGGACAGACTATAACATAACCTCACACTCACATGATTTATATAGGGTGTATATATATGAGTAGACAATGGTTACAAGTTCCCATGCAATATATGATTATGATTTAACTTTGATAGGGCTCAGAGGTCACGAGTGTCGTGTGTTCTAGTGTTCAGTGCTTCGGTGACCCTGCGCATCCAAGAAATACTTTTAGTTCTTTTCTTTTTCATGTGAACTCAGATTCTAGGGGAAATGGTTGGAATTGCAATGAACAGTTCATCATAATTTTTTCGTATCCAGCATATTCCTAGATAGGATTCTCCTTGGGTATATTTTCTTGCATTTGACCAGACCAAGGCATCAATAAATTTTTAGTATGTTTTAAGTCTTGTCACAATGCTATCTTTCCTCATGTCCCTTCCTTATAACTTAAGGCTTACCCTGGAAGGTTGTGGTTAATGGGAATACAGGCGGATGGCGCCCTTTGCATTCATAATTGATGTTGCTTTCACCCGTAGTCGACCCGGAGACACTTCGTCTCGTGCTACCCATAGCTGATTGTTCTTTTTGGTTAGTTTTTTTTTCTCCTGGATTCCAACACAAGCCTTATTTCATTCATCATATTATTTCAGTGTGTGTGTGTGTGTGCCGTAACGTTTGGTATGCGATGCTATGTCAGCTGGGTCGTCGCATACCATAACGGAACGGGTACACTACAGTACACATGATTCGCTTCTATTGCACACGGAGGTACGTTGGTTGTCTCGTGGTCGAGTCCTTCGTCGCGTTGTGGAGTTGAAGAATGAACTTAGTATTTTCATATTGGATAGCAGTCCTACACTCGCAACCCTGTTTCTGGATGAGAAATGGCTTCTTATACTGTGCTACTTGGCTGACGTATTTGAAAAACTTAATGAACTTACCATGCCACTTTCAAGGACGAAGTAGTAATATTTTCAATCTAAGCGACAAAGTGCTTGCTTTTAAGAGAAAACTTGAACTTTGGAAAGCCCAGATGGACAAAGATAACTGTGAGATGTTTCATTGTCTGAATGAATTCCTGGTAGAAAATGAGTTAGATATTTGTCAAATTAGTGGAATTGTCGTAGAACACCTCCAAAACCTACGTGAAAAATTCGAGGGTAGATTTCCACAACCTTCAACTGAGATTGACTGGATTCGCAGTCCGTTTGAAAGGAACGAAACAGCCCACCTGTCAACGGCAGAACAGGAGGAACTAATAGAACTCTCAAGTGACAGAATACTTCGAAATGAATTTAAGTCGAAGATTCTCGAAACTTTTTGGGTGCAGATTCGGAATGAATATCCCATTTTATCAATAAAAGCAGTGGACCTGTTATTACCCTTCGCATCAACTTGCTTGTGTGAGTCAACATTTTCCGCAATGGCATCCGTCAAGACGAAGTATCGGCCTCGGCTGCAGTTGGAAGGGGATCTGCGGGTTGCTGTTTCAAACATCCAACCAAGACTGGAATTACTTTCATCTCAAATTCAAGCTCACACATCACACCAACTCCGTAAGTGTCTGAGAATGTACACTTTTATTCTCCTGTTTTAATTTTTCATGGGTGAAGAGTTTTAACATAACATTTTTCAAATTCACATTGAAATGTTGAAAATTGTATATATAATTTCCATTGTCATTTATAAGTCACGAGCTTTCAAATATGAAAAGCATTACTGAACACACGTGTCACAGCTAAAAAGAGCTAATTAGTGAAACAAACAAAATTTGCTCAATTCCAATAAATGCTGGTGCAGCAGTTGTTTTTATTTTTATAAGCAAAAGTAATACATATGCATGACATTTTTTTTACAAAACGTTGTTGTACATTGATGTGCTCTAAGAATAATGAATTTGTGTGTTATTATTATTATTATTTAATGTAACTGGTAATTGAAATCCTAATTAGGCAGTAGCATACACAGTATATCTTGTGTGATCTTTTTTTTTGTGGGAAGTAGCCTATGAGAAGTGCTAAGAAAGGAAATGAGAAGGGGGGGGGGGGGGCGCTATATATATTTCATGTTTCAGAAGGCGACAGAAAAAGTTTGAGAACCCCTGTTTTACAGTAACACTCTTATTCACAAAATTCCCAAAGTGATCCCGAGGATTCTATTTGACCAATTTAGGTTTTTGATACAGCATTGGAATCAGTGAATAAAACTCAACTTTCGTATTACCCGTGCTTTTCGAATTTTAATCAGATATTAAAAAACAGCAACTTTTCTGTTTTTGAAATTATAAAGTAAGCAATGAATTAATCTCAATCCTGGTACTAGACAGAGTTTATAGAAGTTTCCAGATCGCAGATCGGATCACCCCTTCAATATAAAATTAATAAATAAATTCAGCTTCGTATGTGCTGCCATCTGTCGAAATAGTTTCTTTCCAAAATGTCGGGACATTTAGCCTTAATGTAATTGAATAGCTTCATGCACAATACGGCAGCCGTTCAAATTTAGAAAAGTATATTATAATCCACCAAAGGGACACGTACAGGTTAATAAGGAGGTAAATCCTCAACTGCTTCAATCAGTGAGTATAGAAAGAGCCAGTAATCCCCATCCATAGGGAGGTTGAAAACCTCTGGAGAAATATGTTGAAATCTCGTCGCCCTCCAATAAAAGCAGCCAAATTGTTGAATCCTACTACGGTACTTTCATCGTAGCGACTGGATGGAGACAACAGTAATTGCAGGCACCTTCTTGTCGGCTCTCATCACGTCCCGACTGGTTTTGACCTCCCACGATGAACTTGGTCTTCATTGAAAAGACTCTGTAGAAGATGCGCATTCAAGCTTCATCTATGGGACTTTTGAATTTCGGGATTATTGTGAAGCGTTCCAGAGTGTGCAGCACATTATGAATGTGTGCTTATCAAAGACCGGGTGGGCTCTGCTGATGCTTCACCACTTCTGGCTCAACGGCTCATCCGTCTGGACATACATTGTTAGGTTCTATTTTGTTATTATGTTGGCAGTAGGTTTTTGTATCCATATCAGAGCCCTGGTTGGGCCGGGTGCATCCGATGCACTCTATTTCTAACCATCCCGATAAGGGAGGACTAGGCCATGACCCAAAGGCGTACCGGTAGTCTACTACCGGAGGACTTCGGGATGGGCGCTGAAGTCATGTTTGGGTTCGGTTGGGGACCGGGTCCAAGAGTATTCACTGCAGACAGTTTGTTGTTAATCCATTTTAGGGTCTTTGGACATCTAAATCACCAGCCCCGTGTATTTGGATGTGTTGATCTTATCTGGTAACCTGTGTTTCTGTGATGACTATAGTAGTGTGTGTAGCTATATTAGGGACAGGTATGGGGTAGGTGCCCCGGGACTTGAAATAAGGTACTAATCTGGCATTTGCGTGGAAGGAGTGTGGAAAAAACAGGGGGAAATACCACACTCAGGGTAGCCAATGTCAGCGCCGGGATTTAAAACCTCCGATCTCCGGACTTGCCGCAGTTTCCCGTCACGGTCGTGGTACGTGATTTAACGCGCACGGCTACACCGCGGGCTACTACAGACAGTGGAAAGGTTGTAACAGTATTTTCCAGAAATCTTGGATACTGTGTTTTGATGAGCTTCAAGGATAATTTCCTATGAAGTCTGAAGAAACTATTGTAAGATCAATTTATTAGCTGAACATAATGATCGTTTGCTACGATGTGCTGTCAGTACATTAGAGTTGGTAGCGAAGTTGTAGGTGTAGAGCTTTTCCATATCCACTTCTTGTTGCTGTCCATCCAATGGGCGTCTCAAGAAGCCAGGTCTAATCTATACCAACAAGATCTGGAAGTTGTTGATAGAAAACAGCATAATGATCGTTCTTCATTTTGTTTTACTGAGTGTTTATTTATTTATTTATTTATTTATTTGTGGGAAGAGAAGAACAGTATCGTCCAACGATTGGTCCTGACAGTATCCACGAAACAAGCAATGAGAACGGTATTAAACTAATAAACTTCGCCGAAACAAGGAGAATGGCCATCAGAAGCACATACTTTCGCCGCAAAGTAGTACATAAAGTTACCTGGATATACCCAGATGGAAATACGATGAATCAGATCGACCATGTTCTTGTTGACCGAGGACATCATGGTAGTGTCGAACATGTGCGATCTTTTCGCGGGGCAGATATGAATTCTGATCATTTTTTGGTGATAGTCAAACTACGTCTGAAACTGTCTACCAAGTGGCGAAGAAATCCTGAAAAGATGGCCCGCTTTGACAAGGATAAGTTGGAAGATGCAGAAGTCAAACAACGCTATCAAAATGAAATTGCAGAAAACCTCACAATATCGGAGAACCCTACCAACGTGGAAGACACATGGTTGGTATTGAGGAATGCAGTGTCACAGAATGAACCGTTTTTATCAGGTTCATTATTTTTTTTGTCATATTATTATTATTATTATTATTATTATTATTATTATTATTATTATTATTATCATCATTTCCTTCATGTCGCATTATTGTGACATACGTTTCTCTGTCTTACCTACTGCGTTCAAACTTTGTAATTCTGCGTAAATGTTTCGTCAGATGGTGAAACTTTTCACCCCCACTGACACAGTTTTACCATTGGTTGAAGCATAACTTGTTGCTAAGCTTTGCTTCTCCCATTGGCCCCCTTTATGTTCTGGAGAGGGGATGTTTCTACGATTTATTTTTCTCGGAGCGCGTTACTGCTTTCCTTTAGAGAAGGTCGCTTCCTTCTATTTTTGGGCCGTCATGTAAGACGGACGTGTGTGCACGTGTCGGGCTTTTGCCCGCACCCAGAAAGCAACTAAATGTAAGTACGATTCAGTCATTGAAGTTATCTAACTTGAGGTCTTTCTAAATTTCTATTTCTCCATATTTTTTCATTTTGTGTCCCCTTTGATTCACTTACAATTTCCCTTCCTTATGATGATGTGAATTCGATCCATGAACCCAAGTCCCTTCGCCTTTGTTTACGTTAGTTTAGCGAAGTCTCTGTGTTTATTTGTCATCCCTCCCTTTCATGTAATCGATTTTATTTTTACGTAAATCTCTCAGGTCTGAAATATCTGCTATTTTTCTACGAGGCTTAATTATGCTCTGTATTGCGTCACCACCTGGTTCGGCGTTCTTTTATGACGACCTCCGGTGGATTGTCGCATCAGAGCCTTGTTTTTATGGATGGAATCGGCGAAGTTACGGAGCTGAGTCTCACGTCATCGTGCTAATCACTGTCCATGCGCCGCATTACTTTCTTTGTTTCATCGTATGTCGTTGTGATTCGGCATTTCTACCTCTGTGTAAGCCTACATCTTCCTACGAAGCATATTTCTTAGCTGATTGATTTTTTTTATTTCCTGTCCCGGTAATGTCACGTAATTTAATGTAATTTTCATTTCCTTTATTTTTATGTGTTAATTTTGTGTTACTTCCTCTGACTTCGTTATATTACGTAACTCAGTGTCATCCCCCCCACCCCCCGTTTCCCCACATACGCACTCCTCCAATCCCCACCACTTCCACCCCCTTCCCCATGATTTCACAACATCATGAGCGTCTGAGTTCTGTTTTTGGCGCTGGACATTCTAGTCCAGATCATGTCGTCTCTGTAAGTAGTCGCTCTTGTAATCTATCCCACGAATTTCTTTAATTTCTTTAATTTTGCTTCATCTTTATTAAGTTTTATTATTGAATCGCGTTTCCAATTAGTTGCTTTTATGATTTGAATTTATTTCTAGATTCCTTTTATTTTATATTTAAGTTGTTCGTGTTTTATTTTCATTTCTAATTTGTAATCAGTACACATGTGTTTATTTTATTATTAATATATTTTTATTCAGTAAGTACTATATTTGCTTCTGTCTTATGATTTCTCGTATTTGAGTCCCTCGTTTGTCTTTCGATTCAACTTAGTCTTGGCTTCGCACTGTAGCGAAGTTACGACTAACACGGTCTCTGGAACCCTTGCTCTATTACTTAAGTTTAATTTTTCCTTTTGATTTTCCTTAAACCATTGTTCTGGTTTACTTTCTGTGGAAGTCATCTTTCTTTCGATTCGAAATCTTGGGCCCAGCACGCATCGAAAGAAGTATTCCTTCCTCGTTCCCTACGTAATCCTGTTTAGTTTTTATTGTTTTTACTTCCACTGTATTCCTCATATCTCTGCTATTTTGTTTAACGTAAAAGCACAAGCGGTGCAAATGGTAGCAGAGCATGGTTTGGTGCGAAATCGTTCCCTCTTCTCCTCTCTCAAGTTATTAACCTTTTATTATTTTTCTCTTCATTTACATTATATTGAAATTTGTTTTTCTTTGAGTTTAAGGAATACAGTGAATTGTTTTTCCCCACCCCTGAAGAAAGGGTGAAGTTACTTTCTGTGTGAACTACGGGCATCCAGGAAACCCATCTCCAAGGAAAGGTGGTTTTGTCCCTCAAGTAAACAAGACATCCAAAAGACCCAGCTTCGAGGTGAACAGTGGCAACATATCAGTGAGTACATCGCATCGCTGGAACACGACACATCACGGTATTGTAACCTGCTTTTATGTATTTGCTTCCTCTAGTAGACATTTGTTTAGTTAACGGTGATTTTAAGGCGACAGAAAATTTTGTTTACTTTCTCTTCCTTTTCATTTCGTCAGTGTTGTGGACGTTTTTATTTTACTTTCTGTGAAGTAGAAAATGCATTTCTCTCAAGGGTTTGAGTCCTTACCTTTGTTGTAAATAGTCGCTTAGTTGACTGTGATATTTCTCAGAACTCGCCTCACCCCTTCATATGTCTCGGTCTGGAACAGCTGCTGACAGGTTTCTTGTCATTACCGTGCAGCCTAAGAACCCCCGCCCCTCTTTCTCCGAAGTTTTCCCCAATGAAGGTAGGCCCACTTATGGGAACCGTCTCTTTAAATCCTACGGTCACCCCGACCCACCTTGAGCCTCGCGTAATTATACTAACGTTTGATGTTAGTAAAGTGTTTGTTGTCTCAGTTATGAATGGTCTGTTGAGCTATTATGTGTGTTATGATTGGGAGTTAAGTTTGTTTCATAATTAGGGAGGGTGATTGTTTTATTTTTGTCAGGGGATTTTCAATTTTGGTTTTCATTTAAAATTGTTTATATAAGCTTGATGTTACTATATGTTCAGTATGGTAGTGTGTATTTCGTTGGGAAACCTGCTAGGTGAGGTCTCCGTCGGGATTAGGGTATGGGACCTGTCCCACGGCTCGACGCCCACTTAGGATGTACATAGATTCTACACGATTCGTCAATCTTTAGTATGGGATGAAGTTTGTCACGATGACCTGTAGTCCGTTATTTGAGTTTCCATGGTGTTCCAACGACTCATATTAGCATTCTGATGTAATGGGGAAATTTTGATTTGTTTATGGGAAGGAGTATGTATGTAGTGTTGTTGTTGTTGGTTGTATTTTGAGATGAATGTGTGTGTCAATGAGTTTAATGAATTTTTATCAACAGTTATTTGTGGGTGGTTTCAAATTTAGTTCAATTTTGATTTTATACCCTATTCAATTTAAACTATATATATATTACGTACGAACTATTTATTCGTTTTTATTGGCAAACCAAATATACGATAAGTATTACTCAGAGATACCAACCAGTTTAGGTCTACGGCATCCTTGGTATGGAACATTGATGTTCGTGTGAACTACTCTGGCGTGCATTACCCAATTTTCTTATATTAGTATGGGATAGGCCATACCCTCTGTCTTTAATTTTTTTTATGCGGTACCTCTGAGGTCTACGGCCCGTATATTGCCACAGTAACCATTTTATTTTTGTGGGTTGGTAATATTTACTATTGGGTTTCGTGTTTGATTGATTGTATGTCTGGTTTTGATTGGTTTTATGCGAGGTTTCAGTCAGTTCTTTTTTTGGAAGGTATCTTGTAACGTAATTATTTGGTTTTTCGGTCTCTGTCCGGGATGGTATTTTTTTTGTTTCGACAGCTACTTTGAGTTATTATTCCTTTTTATTTGTTAGTACCCAATGTCTTTTGATGAAGGTTATTAGTATATTTTGCCCCTTTACTCCCTCTATGTATCTAGTTAGGCAGGAGACACCCGTGGCCGCCTGAGTTACACGGAGGATTTCGAAAGATGTGTTGAACTATACTTCTGCCTAAGGCGATTTCCAGTTCCTGCCTGCTTTTGTTGTAAGGAGCCGGGCCGACCCATTGTCCAAGCTGCAGACACGACTTGCTATTGTTCGGCAGTGCCTGAGATGGTCTGTTGACTTACATTCTTTTCTTGTAGTGACAGTGATTTGTTTATTGATATAGTTGTTTACTATTTATCGTAACCTCTGTTTTACGTTTTTGTGAAATCATGTTTTTATAAATCATTTCAATCTAATATGTTTTCTCTAAGATAATGTATATTATTTTCCTGTAACTGTCATATATTTGGAGAGTGTTTCCGGTGGCGATAGCTAGTCTCCAAGTACCTGTAGTGGCGCAATGGTAGCAGAGCCCTACTCCTCTTTTGTACTGTTCCCCGGCTTAACTCCTATTGTTCGGCGACAGACAAGGACCCTTCAACACTTCCTGTTTGACCTTGTAGGAACTTTGTATTTATTTTAAATTTATTGATGTAATTGACTTTTTGTGTCATGGTTTTGAGATAGCATGCACCTTTGTGTCATCTTGATTTTGATGTTTATTGTGAAATCATGTATTTTGTTTGATTTTAAATTGTCAAGTGTTCTTAGAAAGTCGTGTATTGTCTAGTAATCATCCTGACGGGCAGCCAGTAACAACAAGCAGCCTTTGTGTACCTGGGCTAACACAGCTGGGGGTGTTCTCGGAACTCGTTAACGGACCAGTCACCCCCAATGGATCTATACATGGCTTCATTTTCAGCTGCTGAAAAGGAGAGTACTTTCCCTTTCGAAGACATTATGACACTATTGCATATTCCCCGTTGACGCAACGAACGGTCCTATATACAGGGTGTCCCAATTGTATTTTTTTAAAATGTGATCACGATTTAACTTTGTCTGTCTTTTCTCATCAGAGGCTGGGGAGATTTGCAGTCTTGGGGTAACGTCCATCTTGAAGATTTCGACATCCGCATCATCATGAACTAACAAGAACAATGATCACCATTTAATATATGAACTCACTGTATTTCTTTTTGAACGCAGTACTTTTGACGTTAGTGGCTGGTGTTGACGAGCAATGAAGGGGGTACCACCTTCATTTCACGGTCAGATTAGTCAACTGTTCATTTTTTTTGTATTCTCCTAGAGGTCCTTAGTACCCATTTTTTTTAGTATTCAATTTTTTTCCCCTTTACAATATTTTTTGCCTCTCCATTTGTACGAAAAAAGAAATTTCCATGGCCAGGAAAATTCCTTTTTTTTGGGAGAGTAGGGGAATTTTGAACCGTTTTTATCAGGTTCATTATTTTTTTGTCATATTATTATTATTATTATTATTATTATTATTATTATTATTATTATTATCATCATTTCCTTCATGTCGTATTATTGTGACATACGTTTCTCTGTCTTACCTACTGCGTTCAAACTTTGTAATTCTGCGTAAATGTTTCGTCAGATGGTGAAACTTTTCACCCCCACTGACACAGTTTTACCATTGGTTGAAGCATAACTTGTTGCTAAGCTTTGCTTCTCCCATTGGCCCCCTTTATGTTCTGGAGAGGGGATGTTTCTACGATTTATTTTTCTCGGAGCGCGTTACTGCTTTCCTTTAGAGAAGGTTGCTTCCTTCTATTTTTGGGCCGTCATGTAAGACGGACGTGTGTGCACGTGTCGGGCTTTTGCCCGCACCCAGAAAGCAACTAAATGTAAGTACGATTCAGTCATTGAAGTTATCTAACTTGAGGTCTTTCTAAATTTCTATTTCTCCATATTTTTTCATTTTGTGTCCCCTTTGATTCACTTACAATTTCCCTTCCTTATGATGATGTGAATTCGATCCATGAACCCAAGTCCCTTCGCCTTAGTTTACGTTAGTTTAGCGAAGTCTCTGTGTTTATTTGTCATCCCTCCCTTTCATGTAATCGATTTTATTTTTACGTAAATCTCTCAGGTCTGAAATATCTGCTATTTTTCTACGAGGCTTAATTATGCTCTGTATTGCGTCACCACCTGGTTCGGCGTTCTTTTATGACGACCTCCGGTGGATTGTCGCATCAGAGCCTTGTTTTTATGGATGGAATCGGCGAAGTTACGGAGCTGAGTCTCACGTCATCGTGCTAATCACTGTCCATGCGCCGCATTACTTTCTTTGTTTCATCGTATGTCGTTGTGATTCGGCATTTCTACCTCTGTGTAAGCCTACATCTTCCTACGAAGCATATTTCTTAGCTGATTGATTTTTTTTATTTCCTGTCCCGGTAATGTCACGTAATTTAATGTAATTTTCATTTCCTTTATTTTTATGTGTTAATTTTGTGTTACTTCCTCTGACTTCGTTATATTACGTAACTCAGTGTCATCCCCCCCACCCCCCGTTTCCCCACATACGCACTCCTCCAATCCCCACCACTTCCACCCCCTTCCCCATGATTTCACAACATCATGAGCGTCTGAGTTCTGTTTTTGGCGCTGGACATTCTAGTCCAGATCATGTCGTCTCTGTAAGTAGTCGCTCTTGTAATCTATCCCACGAATTTCTTTAATTTCTTTAATTTTGCTTCATCTTTATTAAGTTTTATTATTGAATCGCGTTTCCAATTAGTTGCTTTTATGATTTGAATTTATTTCTAGATTCCTTTTATTTTATATTTAAGTTGTTCGTGTTTTATTTTCATTTCTAATTTGTAATCAGTACACATGTGTTTATTTTATTATTAATATATTTTTATTCAGTAAGTACTATATTTGCTTCTGTCTTATGATTTCTCGTATTTGAGTCCCTCGTTTGTCTTTCGATTCAACTTAGTCTTGGCTTCGCACTGTAGCGAAGTTACGACTAACACGGTCTCTGGAACCCTTGCTCTATTACTTAAGTTTAATTTTTCCTTTTGATTTTCCTTAAACCATTGTTCTGGTTTACTTTCTGTGGAAGTCATCTTTCTTTCGATTCGAAATCTTGGGCCCAGCACGCATCGAAAGAAGTATTCCTTCCTCGTTCCCTACGTAATCCTGTTTAGTTTTTATTGTTTTTACTTCCACTGTATTCCTCATATCTCTGCTATTTTGTTTAACGTAAAAGCACAAGCGGTGCAAGAGTGCAAAAGAAGGACTTGCTTGCCATCCAAAAGGCGGAAGTAAACCTTGGTTCGATGTAGAATGTCGAGGATCTGCTGTGATGAGATCAGTGAAGAGAATACAGTGGTTAGAAAAACTCATGGAAGAAGCAAGGGTAGCCTACTGTGAAGCGAGGCGTAACACGGTCAAACTCATAAGAAAGAAGAAACGGGAACACCATATAGGACTGTTGAAAGCAGTAGAAGAAGCAAAGTCATCACGCTCTTTTTTCCAAGCCTCAAGTTTTGCCAGAGGTGCATACCGACAACGTACTTTGGTTCTAACGAATGAGACAGGTGACGTGGTACCGCCAGAAGGGCAGGCAAACCTATTAAAAAAAATTGAGAACCTATTGAATCGAGACTTTCCATTGACGGTGACATCTCAGGCGGGAGCCTTTTTTGATAGAGTAGAAGTCCCGGGACCATCAGAGGAAGAAATCAATGTTGCCCTAAAATTACTCAAGAACAACAAGGCCCCAGGATGTAGTGGTATCACAGCTGAGATGCTTCGCCTGGGAGGACAAGCACTGATGGATGCATTGAAACGATTGATATCCACCATCTGGGCAGCAGAAGTAATTCCTGAAGAATGGAAGGGAGCAATTGTATGTCCAATCTTCAAGAAGGGTGATGCTACCAAAGGATCCAACTACCGAGGAATTTCACTTCTTGAAATTGGATACAAAGTATTTACAACTCTGCTGTTAAACCGAATGAAACCACTGGATGAAGGAATTGTAGGCACATATCAATGTGGGTTCGTCCCTGGACGGTCTACCATCGACCACATATTTACTCTGAGGCAGCTGATAGAAAAATTCCATGAGTTTGATCGGGAACTAAAACTCATCTTCATCGATTTTCGGCAAGCTTATGACAGCATTGACCGCGTCGCACTATGGGAAATGTTAGAGGAACTTGGCATCCCATCGAAATACATCCGTCTAATCGCAGCTTGCTACTCCCAGTCAACTTCTAAAGTACGGTTTGGCAATCAACTAACACCATCTTTCACTATCCAAAATGGATTGAGACAAGGAGATCCATTGGCGCCAATATTATTCAACTTGGCCTTGGAAAAAGTAAGCCGTGACACTTGCCGAACCAGAGAAATGGAGATGGTGGAAGCAGATACAATTCTAGCATTTGCTGACGATGTTGTGATTCTTAGTGACAATCGAGAGCAAATGTGCGCTGATACATCCCGATTCCTCCAAAATGCAGAGAAAATTGGGCTGGAGGTGAACGTGGACAAAACTAAATATCTTGGAGTATCACATCGTCGCGTTCTCCCTCCTTACATTGTTGTAGACGGACATACCTTCGAACGAGTTGAAGAGTTCAAGTACCTGGGCTCAATATTAACCAACAAAAGTGAAGTGACGAAAGAAGTACATCAACGCATAACAAGTGTTAATCGTGTGTTCTTTAGTCTGAAGGGGCATAACAAGTGTTAATCGTGTGTTCTTTAGTCTGAAGGGGCGATAACCTCGATGTTAGGCCCCTTAAAACAACAATTATCATCATCATCATCATCATCTTTAGTCTGAACAATATCTTCAAATCTCGTCTGATATCTCAGAAGAACAAAGTCCATCTGTACACGACACTGGTGAGACCAGCACTTTTATACGGTTGTGAAACTTGGGCGACATCAGCAACCAGAAGATTCAATATGTGCTTTTGAAAGAAAGATACTTCGAAAGATATATGGACTCGTCTACAATAACATGGAAGGTAAATGGGAGAGAAGAAAGAAAGAAAGAAAGAAGACCTGTACCAGAGGTTTGGAAAGCCACACATTGGACGGATAATGGGACAGAAGCGACTACATTGGTTTGGACACATCTTACGAGCGGACGGATCCCTTCCTAAGAGAGTCCTCCAATCTCAGCCCACGGGAAAACGCCCGAGAACACGATGGAAGGATCGAGTGACGACGATCCTTCATGAAGTGGAACCGACAACTGTGGAGGATGATGCTAGAGACCGGAAAAGATGGAGTGCCATCTGCAGCAAATACCTCCTCTCATGATTGACTGACTATCCTTTTATTGGATCTTTTTTGTGTTTTGTAATATTTTTTCCTTTGTAATATTTTTAGGTTTTTGTAATATTTGTAATATTTATCTTTTCCTTTTGTTATTCTGCTGTAGGGCTCAATGGCCTGTTTAATGCAATAAATTATGATGATTTGTTTATTTATTTATTTATTTATTTATTTATGTTGTGAACATTATATGCAGTACAATGCTCACTACTAAAATAAGATAAAATACAGTAATATAACCTATAAATTGAGATACAAGATATACATAACAAGTTGTTCCGTGAAGAACTAAATAGCCTATTTTCATATATCCTACTGGTCTTACTTTGGACACGAGAAATGTGAACAGAGATTTTTAAAAAAATGCACAGCCGCCATTTTTAAGTTCTCATAAAATTCCATTAATTTAGACGTCAGTATATTAAGGTTTGTATGAAGATATATCGTGCCAAGTTTCACAGCGCTTGGATGAAAAGTCGTGAGAAGGATCTATTTACATATTGTAAATTCGCGTCACCGCCATGTTGGTTTTGTGCTCACCAGGTTATTGAATGATGCATAGGTGAACTTATGTTAATAGTATGTACCAACTTACAAAATTTCAGTTTTATTGCTGTAATAGATTCGTAGATATTGAGAACCGTATATTTCAGATGGTCGCCATGATGGATTGTTATATGTGTAGGTCATAGAGTTATGCACCATTAGATGAAAATTATTGCGTAGGTTCATATTCAAACGTTTACTTCGATCGCATGATTAGGACACAAGAAATGAAAACTAAATTTTAAATTTTCGCACAGCTGCCATATTGGGGTTATAAAAACAATTGAGTTTTATTGGATGTCAGTAGATTGAATTGTATATGAACATTTACCGTTCCATGTTTCACTGTGCTCCGGTCATTAAATCGCGAGTTAATTCCATTTGAAAAAAATGAAAATCCACAGCCTGTTTCCAGTCTCCGACCGGGTCAGGAATGGAATGAATGAAGCCCCCATCTAGCGGCGAGGATATGAACTGTGCCGGCTGCCGAGGCCTGACGCACTCCTCTGGGGCAATGATTAAATGAATGACAGATGAAATGAAATGATAGTGGAGAGTGTTGCTGGAATGAAATGTTGACAGGGAAAACCGGAGTACCCGGAGAAAAACCTGTCTGCCTCCGTTTTGTCCAGCACAGATCTCACATGGAGTGACCGGGATTTGAACCACGGACCCAGCGGTGAGAGGCCGGCGTGCTGCCGCCTAAGCCACGGAGGCTTCTAGTTAATTCCATTTAAATGTTCAAAATTCGCCTGGCCGCCAAGTTGATTTTGTGATCACCAATTTATTGAAAGTTCCATAGATGAACTTCTAGTAGTACCCTTCATCACCGTACAACATTTCAGGGTGGCATCTGTTACTGTTGCGGAGATATATCGAATGCTAGTGAAACATTTCACACGGCTTCCATGTTGGATTGGTGAAACTTATGAAAATTTGAAAGGTGCTGCCGAGGTTGACGAGGTAGTTGTAATGTACCTACCATGTTTCATTGAAATCGGTTCGGTTGTTGAGACTTTTTTAGGGACACACACATACGGACAAAAGGTGATCTTATAAGCCTATTCTTTTCATAAATGAAAATAGGCTAAAAATATAAATAATGTATAAATAGTGATGCACGTGGAAAAGAATAATAATAAAAATAGGGATTAGGTATGAGAAGGAAATAATGAGCTGAATTTAAATATAATGTACTTTAATATACCTTACAGTTTACTACAGGACGCTGCAAACTGGTTTTCTGACGTTCTAAAAATATCTAAATCAAGATGTTGAATTACATTATACTGAGATAGTATTCTATAGATGGTGAATTTTTATGGTAGCCCGTATGAACTTACGGAATAAAGAAAATGTTTTGGAATCTACTTGGTTGAATACCTGGGAAATATAACGTATTTCTCTCTCGAATTTTAGCGTCGTCAATTTTATTGCTTTCTATTTTCTAGAGGGAAAGCAAGCCCTGGCAATTTCGTATGTGAGATAGTTTTCTGTCATTGAACAACTGTAATATAAATATCTACGATTCGTAAGACTGGCCGTGGTAGTGGAGAGTGCTAACGGGCTACCTCATGCATCGCTGGCATCAGGAGAGCGTGGGTTTGAATCCCACCTTGGCTGTCCCGAATGTTATTCGTGGTTTCCCTTTTTCACCACCAGGAAAATACCGGGTCGGTTTATTTCAACAGGTCCACGACCGACTTCCTTCCAAAATCCCTTCCCTCATCCTTCCTTAATTACTTCCAAGTAATGGTCGCCCTGGGCATCAGCCTGTCACCATGCCCAGTTGTGTCTGCTGACTAAGTGTGTTCAGCTCCGAGACACTGTCCTTGTGACGTTAGAGGAATGATCCCTCGCAGAGTCCGTGGGTGAAGCCAAGCTGGGAGGATAACGATTTAAAAATTCGTAAGTGGGAATCGTAGCCAAATCTTTTGTAATTTACATATTTTAGGAATTCCTTTTGGGATTCTTTCTATAAGCTTATTGTGTTACACCGTGTATGGATTCCATGCAACTGAAGCATATTGTAATTTTCATCTGAGGAAGGCATTAAAGAGCAATAATAATATTCCATACATTTATGTGTTTTACAGACAATTTTCTCTCTATTGTGCCCGTCAGACGAGAGTTTCGGGGACTGCCAGTCTTGAATAACCCTTCCAAAACCCTTCTCTAACCAACACACATCACAGGGTGAAAGAATGCATTCGTAGACTGGCGCAGCACAAGAAACTGCACTCAGGGGTGTCGGGATTAGGAGAGTTTTAATTTATGACGGGCCTAGAGAAATACATCCACAAAGAAAAATCAAACCATGAAAGAAAGAGGCCAGGCATATGCTAAAATCACTCTAAATTTATTGATAAAAGAAGCAGATCCCTAGCCTACTTCTGAGAGGTAATGATCGGCTAGTCCGAATGTAATCTGCCCTGGAAAAGAATTAATAATGTCTCCTATCTAATGCCTATCTTAAGCCTCTTGAAGTTCTATCCACAAAATCGAGAGAAGAAAAAGAATGAACTACTATGAGAGTAATACGTAACGGTTCCCTACGCAACTACATCAGATAAATGAATAATAATAATAATAATAATGACATCCTTGAAACTACGGCAAAGCAAAATGTCTACTTGTTTACAATGCAAGAGTATAATTACGTTAATCGTTGGCACAATAATGATAGCTAAGCTATGATGGTATTCTCTCCAACATTTAATTTTACGTTAAATCTAAGCTATTCCTATCTGCCGTTAAATTAGAAATAAACGAGAAGCGTTTATCAAAGAAAAATAAGAACACAAAATCTAGGCACATACTCGTCCTGACTCAATAAAAAAGTACAAATAGCTATACAACACAAAGGGATTGCATTGGTAATATCCTACAAAAATTAGCGCAATTGGCGCTCCTGCCTGCTCCACATTTCGCGCTGTTTGCGTAGAAATGGTCATGAGTGTAAGGAGGAAAAATTATGTCGGCATCTGCAATGACGGTCCGTCTCGACTCACGTTGCATTATCAATTATCGACCGAGTTTTCAAATTATCACGTCATTAATTGACCGTCGTCTCAGAATTGGGAAATGTCAAAAATGTATTTAAAATAGACAAAAATCGCAAGCTCTAAGATATCGGTCACACAAAAGAAATTTAAGTTTAGCGTTTAATTATGATTAGATTTCATAATTATTTAGTTCGCATTTAGTTCCAGAAAAGAAAATCCTGTCATATTATAATAATTATGTGTTTCTGATTTAATTTGTCTTTACTCCTAAAAGTATCATTGTAATTTTTAGCGACCATTAAACGTGTCCAGTGTAGCTATCTGTGAGGGAGAAAACAGCTAATAATACCCCAATAACCTCTGAATCTCAGTTCACTCAACTCACATTCCTAAGTGCGTGTCAATAACACACGGTGGTTCGCCAACCTCTGTCGTCAGTCAGCAAGACAAAAGCATTCAGTGTCGCTGGCAAAAATATAATATAAGCTGAAAAACACGAGCAATAAAGCCTCCCTAACGTGCTCACTGCTAAACAGCACAATACCATGATTCACTAATTTACACAATTGCCCCATTCATGGGCTCAAATTTAATGCTTGAAAAAATATCTGTTCACTCGTGAACATGAAAATCAGATCCAATTAGTCTATAATAATGACTGTAATTATACCATGTCTAAATACAATGCATTCGCTTTACTTCAAAATAAGCTTCAATAAGCTTCCAGACAAGACCTCTCTCGAACCTGCGATATCTCGCTAACAAGCATTAATTTACATTGTCGTTTCAGTCGTCTGCAAAGTCGAAATATAAACAAAAGGAATCTTACACTCTAAATAGCCCATGTGGCTTCAAAACAGGTTTACAGCTTGTCACAGCCAGTCCACATTCTCTCCACTGCCATCAAAAGTGTTTTGCAATGAACTAAGCTAGTGGTGCATTCCGCTCCAAACTGTCCTATCACATAACCTTGGCAAACATGTGGTAGCCTTCCCGTCTCACCGGGCTATTAGGAGCTTCCTAGCGTTTTAAGCTGTACAACAGGTGGCGTGACACTTGGCTCGCAAGAAAATGATGCACACAATTTATTTACAAAACAGTCTTCTTCCAGGCCTGCTTTAAAATGATACGATAATTATTGTGACCTGCTTATAACTAATAAAAGTTGCCTGCCTATGAGAATGTGCGGAAAAAGGCCATTTAAACTTCTTTACTCATGCGTCCTACCCTTACACCTCGGCCAGTAAAGCATGTCGCTTCACTTACATATCGCTGTATTGGTATTTGTTCGAGCCTCGCCTGCGTCAAGTAGGCGGGTAATGGCGTCCATCCTAGCTATTTATATTAGGGCTCCAGGCAACTAAAACCCTCCGCCCTCCCAAGTCGTGGTTTCCTACTCCATATTAGCTCCACGTGCTAGTAAAGGATATGGTTTCAGGTGGGCTTGGCTTCGATTCCATAATGTAGACAGTTTGTCGCAGTAGCGTGTTTACTGATTTTAATAGCTTGGCGTAATTAATCAATACTGTCAATCACTGGCGTTACAAAGATGCGTCAATAATGCGACCATGAACAGTAGGTGCCTCAGTACTGGGGATACAACCAGGTGATGATGACAAAAGTCTACCAAGAAATTAGGAGATTTCCAATTAGCAAGAGACCTCTCTGGAGGGGGCCAGTTATTGCTTGTCAGCTTACACTCTCTTGTCAGCCTTTAATTTCCATTTCCTGGAAATTGCAGTGTTAAAATGTTTCAGGCTACAATACTGGTGAAGCGTGGTTGATTGTCGCCACTGTCCGTATTTACGGTGGTTGTGTGTGTAAGAGGAGAGATACAGTTTGTAAGTGGTAGTATTGGGGAAGAGTCGAGAGCTGTTTGATAGTCGCTCTTTTCTTTCTTCTTTTTGTTACATTAGCGAGTGTTTGGAAGATCGACCGCTTTGTCATAAAGAAGGCAAAACTGGATGCATCTTCGGCAAGTTATGAAAAGTTTTTATTGTTGGTGTACAATATTGAGGCCCTCATTTCATTATATAGGCACAGCTTTTACAAATAATTTTCTCTGCACGAGAAAGACGCATTGCTCACTGATAGAATGTAACGTTATTCGATTTTCTTTTAAGGTTCGTATTTATTATTAAAATTATTCATGCTTTTGGGATATTGCCATGTGAAAACATTTAAAACTCCCAACTTTTCGAAAGGAACCTTGCCTCCGTTTTCAATGAATTAAAACAATGTGGCCAAAGAATGTGTGTCAATGAGCTTACAAAAACTGTTCGTCACCAGAGAGCAGCCAGAAACTACTGTATGAACCTTGGTAGAAAAAACGCGTCTTTCAAACCGGTGATTTGGTGGAGGTATGTGGATGATACGTTCGTGGTGTGGGAGGAGGGTTCTGAGAAACTGCATCACTTTCTGAACCACCTAAATCAGCTGCATCCTTCAATCCACTTCACAATGGAGCTAGAGTCGGGTGGATGCTTACCTTTTTCGGATGTTCTTGTGAGGAGAAAGGCGGATAGCTCCATGGAGCACAGCGTCTACCGTAAGCCAACTCACACTAACCGTTATTTACATACAGACTCCCACCACCACCCAGCACAAAAACAAGGAATTATTACAACTCTAGCCAAAAGAGCGGAACGTATTCGTGAGGCATCAACTCTTCAGGAAGAGTTACATGCGTTACAAACCATGTTTAAGGGTAATGGCTATAATGAATCCACTATATATTGGTCCCTATATCCCATAAGAAGGGATAGACTACCTACTCAGAGTTCCGACGTGAGGGGAACTGCTTACCTCCCTTATATTCACAACACCACTGACCACGTGGCTAAGATTCACCGCAAGCACAAGATAAACACAGTTATTGGCACTATGGCCAAAATTGGTCAACGTTTAGGATTAAACAAAGAAAAATTTTCCCCCATACTACAGCCTGGGGTGTATGAAGTCCCTTGTACTTGCGGAAAAGTCTACGTTGGACAACAACAAAAAAACTGGTCCATTGCAACTCGCATCAAGGAGCATCAAAGGAACATCCATCTAAACCAACCTGACAAATCAGCTATAGCTGAACATGCCCTGTCTTCAGGGCACGATGTATGTTTCAAGGATGCTCATGCGCTTGCCCTTGTTAATCACAACTGGTCTATAATTATAAGTGAGGCAGTTGAACATCGTAAAAAACCCAATAACTTTATCAGAGACACTGGATATCAGCTAAGTGGCACTTGGCTGCCATTTATTAAAGATCTGGGATGATAGCTCCTCTCAGTTTCTCTATTTCTTCACCTATTTCAAATTTTACGGTGTCCTCTATGGCCATGATTTGATCGCCTTTGTTCGTCAATGGAGGAGTTTCCATTTGTTTTTTTTGCCGAGGCCTGTATGACGTTGGGTACCGTACAGATACACTTCCCTTTTGTTTCTGTTTCCTTATATCCCCCCCTCCCGCCCTTTCTCCTTATTTGGACATCCTCATTCTTCGAGGAGTTTCAATTCTTCCCCCGCCGCCTTTTCCTTCTCCTTCCTTACTATTCTGTCCGCCATTCTAATTAATTAGCCCGTTTTTTCTACCAAGGTCCATGCAGTAGTTTCTGGCTGCTCTATGGTGACGAACAGGGGAATTTCTCTAGATTCTGTAAGCTTATTGGCACACATTCTTTGGCCACATTGTTTTAATTCTATTGAAAACGGAAGCAAGGTTCCTTTCGAAACGTTTAGAATTTTAAATGTTAATTTCAGACGGCAATATCCCAACAGCATGAACAATTGTAATAGTATTCCAGGCCGTGAAAGCCTTAATTTACATATTCGTATTTATTTATTTATTATTATTATTTAAATGTTTCCTCCGAATAATAATAATAATAATAATAATAATAATAATAATAATAATAACAAGAATGAGGTCCAAGGCGACCGTTAAGCTCACCTTAAAAAGCGCTGTATGAATTAGATTAACAATAAAAGATCTAACTGTTTTGCAACGTACCTTCTTTGTTTGCTACCTTTATGAGTGTCCCTTCTTCCTGTTATCTACTCCTGATGTTTTTTTTTGACATATTCATTCAATTGACTAAACACATTTCTGGTAAATAAACTATTTAAAAAGCACCAAGACATAGTGCGAGATTAATGTACAAAACATCTGAACTGAAACGTGTGAATATGCCATAATAATAGTATTCTGATTACTGATCAGTGAAAATCTCAGCGACAAAGACAAATATAGGCACTGACCAGCTGTGAGCTGCCTCAAAACAAAGCAACGAAGAGCGGAATTCAGACAGACATGAACAGACTGAAGATTTTTGTCCTAAGCTAAATATGAACCCTAAAGTACTTATAATCAGAACAAGTAGTTCCGTGAAAAACTATATAGCCTATCTTCATACTGTATATCCTATTGGTCTTCTTTATTAAAGAAATCTCCCACCTATGAAAAGGACCACCATGTCGGATTATCCTGTACGTAGGCCATATAGTTATGCACCAATAGATGAATATTATTGCGTAAATTCATCGATCTCATGATTAGGACACAAGAAATGAAAACTCAATTTTAAAATTTCGCACGGCCACCATCTTGGGGTTATGAAACAATTAGATTTAATTAGATGACAGTAGATTTTGTATGAACATTTACCGTACCAAGTTTCACTGCGCTCTGATAATCAAATCGCAAGTCAATTCCATTTAAATGTTTTAACTTCGCTTAGCCGCCATGTTGATATTGTTCTCACCAGGTTTTGAAAGTCCAATAGGTGAACTTATATGAATAGCCTCTATCAGCATACAAAATTTCAGTTTGTTTGCTGCAATAGATTCGTAGATATTGAGAACCGTCTAAATATTTCGGATGGTCGCCATTTTGGATTGTTATGTAGGCCATACAGTTATGTACCATTAGATGGAAATTATTACGTAGGTTCATTATTCAAACTTTCACTTCGATCACATGATTAGGACACAAGAAATAAAAACTTTATTTTAAAATTTCGCACAACCTCATCTTGAGGTTATGTAAACAATTGAACTAAATTAGATTCATTCATTCATTCATTCGTTTATTTGCAATTGGGGGTGTGTCCCCCGGTGGCAAATTAGATATACATAACAAATAAATAATTGTACATAACAATTCACTAACAATTAAACTGGAGTATTTACACAAATAGTCAGTCTTTTCTTAAACATACCTAAACATTTGGGAAAAGGCTCTAAGACTGCGGCAGGTAGAGAGTTCCAATTATCAATGGCACGGTTTACGAAAGAATATTTATCATAATTTGTTCGCTATGGTCGGCCCTTAACTTTGAAAGGATGATCGCTCCTACCCATGTAAGTAAGCTTTTCCATACGTTTGCTAAGCTCACCCCATGCTGGTTGATTTGTATACGAGTTGTACATAGCGCAGAGTCTAGATTTCATCCTCCTAGCCTCAAGTGATTCCCACCCAAGTTTATTTAACAAACGGCTCACACTGCTCCTGGGATTAAAGTCACTGAGCACAAATCTAGCGGCCTTTCTTTGTACCATTTCCAACTCATTTATGAGCCCTACTTGATATGGATCCCAAATCGCCGAGGCGTATTCCAGAATAGGTCTTACAAGTGACAAATATCCTAATTCTTTAGCAGATGTACTACTTCCTTTTAATACCCTCATTACAAAGTGCAGGGATTTGTAAGCTTTAGAAACTACACATCCTATATGACTACTCCATTTCATATCATTTCTTACGTGAACGCCCAAATATTTGCAAGAATCTTCTTCTACAAGTATTTCCGAACCAATGTTATATTGAAAATCTTGCCTTCGCACTTTCCCTATTTTTATTAGACTACATTTTCTTGTGTTTATTTTCATTTTATTTTCAATCGCCCACTTATAGACCAGATTCAGGTCATCTTGAAGTACTGCATTGTCTTGTGAGTCATGTATCTTTCGATATATTACACAATCATCTGCAAACAATCGACAGTCACTGCGAATCCCATTTGGTAAGTCATTTATAAACGCCAAAAATAACAAAGTTCCGATTACGCTGCCCTGAGGGATACCCGACGTTATGGTAATTTCATCCGAGAATCGGCCTTCAACTTTCACTTTCTGGGAACGACCCGTCAAAAATTCTTGGATCCATAAAATTACTCTTCTATCAATCTTCGTCGAAGCTAATTTATGGAGTAGCATGTCATGCGGCACGACATCAAATGCCATCGCAAAATATATAACTACGGCGTCGACTGAAACTCCATCGTCTAACGATTCACTAATATCTTGAAAAAGTGATAGCATCTGACTCTCGCATGAGTAACCTTTCCGAAATCCATGTTGCCTATCATTAAACCATGATAATGTTTCCCACTGTTCCCTCAAGTAGTCGCAAATGAGATGCCCCATCTGTTTACAAACGATGGACGTAAGACTAACCGGCCTGTAGTTGCACAATGCAAGTCTGCTCCCTCCCTTAAATATCCGGGATTTGCGCATTGTTTATGGACACATTATACATCACCTCTAAGTATCGTGCCACGGCCCTACCTCCTAGTTTAAGTACTTCACTAACAATATTATCAGGACCCTTTGATATAGTGTAACGTAATTTTTGTATTAGCTTTACAATTGCTGACTGGTTTATTTGGAAAAGTGGAGCCCCTGATTCACCGTTAAGGTCCAACACACAGCTGTTGGATTTATTGAACAGACTGCCATAAAAGACATTTAATTGATTAGCAATGGCCTGCTTCTCAGTAATTAATTTACCGTCACCGGACATTATCATCGACAAATTATCTGAATTTCCCTTTCTTCTCCTAACATAACTGTAATTTTTTTTCCACCCATCGCCTCCCGAACCAAGTAATTAAGAATTTGTTTGCAGCGCTCTGAGCTTGACCACAGCTAGTTGACCCACCAGACCAGTCTACTTTGGGGAGGTTTAAATCTCCGGCAATTATTATGTTCTTTTTCATAGCATTACCCGTACAAGTTTTATCATACAGTGTGTCGAGAAGCGAAAAGTTATCTTTCGGTGCTCTATACGCCCCTATCACCTGAAGAGGGAATTTATTCCCTTTATCCAAAATTTGTACACATAATATTTCATGATCCGTATCAGCCCACTTTAAGAAACTAGCTATATTTTTGCGCACACAAATAAATAGCCCACCACCTCGCTTCCCCCGATCCCTTCTGTACATTTCGTAGGTCTCTTGAATTATTTCATTACTATTTATATCCTCATATAACCAATATTCAGTAGCAATGACAATGTCCGGAGAATACGTCTCTACAAGATTCCAAAATTCAATTAATGTATTTCCTAAACGCTGACAATTAACCTGCAGTAATCTTAGAGTCTTACCTCCGCAGCAAATATCCCGAAGTAGCTCCTTCTGTTCCCGTCAGCTGGCAACCTCTGGACCTGCTCCTCCTCACAATGGCCGACACGAACCGATGACCCTGTCATGTAGGCTCCCTAGGTTGAAAGCGCCCCGTCGATTTAGATGCAGCCCGTCTCGGGCGAAGTCACGGCCACCAATCCAGCAGTCAGCATCTACGTACACTAATCCCAGTTGTGCACAAACCCAGTCCATGCGATCATTTACAGTCAGTAGATTAGAATTTGTATAAACATTTACCGTTTCAAGTTTCACTGCGCTGGGATGGTTAAATCGCGTGAAATATCCATTAAAATATTTCAACTTCCTTTGGCTGCCATGTTCGTTTTGTACTTAACAGGTTTTGTGGCGTTTGAAGCCATATTTTCAGTGTTGCCTTAGTAAACAAGAATTTAGTGCTTTTCAGTCGGTCAACACGAATCTACCCAAAAGAGATGGGTTATACCCTAATCCTGAAATAAATTACATGAGATTAATAAATACACTAGGATGACCAGTTTCGATCGTCAAGCGATCATCATCAGATCCATTACACTTAGGCTATAAAATCTGTTTGAAATACAGGTGAAAATATTTACAATATGTACAATTATTTAGTTGCAGTATTGGTACTGCAACTGTCGGTGTATGCTAAATGCAGTATATATGATGTTAGGTGAAATGTTAAATGGTGATAGATATCCGTAGTTTGTACTTTGGAGAGATTATATGGTTGTAAAAATCAACTATGTTTAAACTATAATATTAGAGGCTAACTACTTATCTGATTGTCTTCCTTACTATAGCTACTCGCAGTTTTCGTGCTCACTGTAACTCATGGTGCGGTCGACTGCGGTGGTTGTTATCTTAACGACTGGTTTTTCCCTGCCTTCTACCCCCTGTCCATATGTGCTGCGCGGAGTCATTGCGATGTGTTTATGTGAGGTGTTGCCAACCTAGATAAGATGTATGTTATTGAATGAGGTGGGTCTACAACTATTAAAGACCGTGGTTTAGCCCTCACCACGCGTGGACCATAAGCCATTCAACTAAGCCCTGCCCGGTCTTATGAGGACGTCCCGGCACCTTTAATACTGCCGCGAATATGGGCCTTGGTTTATTGCAGAAGAAAAGTACATCGTTCACCTGATCCAGATAATATTTACCTATTAAAAACCCCCTAATATCCCACCTTTTTTTTATCTAGCTTGGATGTGTCGCTAAATTGTGTCCTGTTTCCGAAAGGGTGTGTTTTTTAGTAGCGTGAAGAGGGGTGAGCTCTCCATGAACGTGTGTTCATTTAGATTGTTGGGATTGTTTCGTTTGGCTAGGTGTATCTCGACATAATGGAAGCAATCGAGATACACCTAGCCAAACGAAACAATCCCAACAATCTAAATGAACACACGTTCATGGAGAGCTCACCCCTCTTCACGCTACTAAAAAACACACCCCTTCGGAAACAAGACACAATTTAGCGACACAGCCAAGCTAGATAAAAAGGGGGGGGGGGGGGGAATTAGGGGTTTTCTAATAGGTAAATGTTATCTGGATCTGGTGTACGATGTACTTTTCTTCTGCAATAAACCAAGGCCCATATTCGCGGCAGTATTAAAGGTGCCGGGACGTCCTCACAAGACCGGGCAGCGCTTAGTTGAATGGCTTATGGTCCACGCGTGGCGAGGGCTAATCCACGGTCTTTAATAGTTGCAGACTAGTCTTGTGTAGTTCGCGAACGAACTAGTTCGGAAGAGCGGGTCCCTCAGACGAACTACCGAACTAGTTCCAAGATCGCTCGCTTGTTAGTTCGTTCGCTCTTTTCCCGCTGACCGACTTGTAAGAGCGCGAGAGCGCGGGTCCGCCGTAGCTCGTCAGCTCGTCACATCACCACTCATTGCACAATCGCATGCGCTTTGTTTTGTTGTCAGCTCAGTTGATTGAGTGTATCTATCGTTAGTGGCAAGATTGTCAAGTTTTGGCGCGGCGATTGTTCAATGTTGGTTTATTATAATAACAGTATAACACACTACTAGTAGGCTTGAGCATAATAGTTCGCGGCTGGGAGCGATAGTTCGCAGCTCCTTAGCGAACTAACACGCTAATAGTAGTAACTACCTTATATTTGTAATGTAATACAGTGGCGGTTCATAAATATAAGTTTCTGATATTTAACTGATATAGATGTGGGGATAATTCCACAGTTTTATTTAACTTAGTCATTTTGGATTATTTGAAAATATGTCCAATTATTTAGAAAATCGGCGAACTGGATTAACATTACCATTTGAATGAACTAGTTGATATTTATTTTTCTCGATACATGGTGATACAACTACTTTTACCTGTTTTTAAGAAATGAACATTATGACGATGCTTCGCAAAGAAAAGCGAACTTCTATGGACAAAAACTCTGAACTAAAAAACCCTATTCCTCCCATTCATGCCATAAATATAATGTATCCAACGGTTTCAGAGCAGCCGAATAATGAATATCACGAAGCAAGTAAGAAATGAAAATTCCGGCGGGCGGGGTACGTCTTATCATCACCTAGTGACAAGTAGGAAATGGAATCGGATGGTGACGCGCCGATACACGCGAAAAATGATGATGGTAATTGTTGTTTTAAGGGGCCTAACGTCTAGGTTATCGGCCCCACGCGAGAGAAAAAATAAAGAGAATAATAAGTGTATGCTTCTACGAACACATCGTCCATACTGTTATTCTTTTAGGTACGGTACCGGTATTTCAGTAATGATTAACAGTGACGGATCCAGGCCTTGCGGGGCCCTGGGCGCTATGATAAGGTGGGGCCCACAACAATAGGAAATTAAAAAAATCATATCAAATGGAGACAGGGAAGGTGTGGTCCCAAGAGAGAAAAGAACAACACCGGAGACGAATGCGGAAACACTGGGCGGTAGTTAAAGCTCGGAAGAAGAGACAGTTGAACTGACGTGGTCCCTAGTTGGCCGAATCGAAGAAAGAAGAAGAAGAAAATAAAGAATAGTTACAATATTATGAATACAGTACAGTACATTTTTTAATAATATGAAAGAAACCTTTAAGTCCCATTGAAGAAGATTATGTAAACTATGAAATATTAAAATATTACTTTGCGACTTTTTTCCCGGCTGAAGTCTTCTATCATTTCACTGAAATCTAAACTTGCTACACGGGCACGGGAGGTCATAGCTGCACTGATAGAATAATATGAATTATAAATTAGTTCGAAAGTTTGAAAAGTACAAAAAATGAATCAATTAAATTTAAAACAATCCATGGCGCGGGGCCTCCCGGACCGCGGGGCCCTGGACGGTCGCCCTCCTCGCCCTCCCCTAGATCCGCCCCTGATGATAAACAAATGACGACTTTTGGCTTTATAAACAATAGAAAGAGAAGTTTTCTCAGAAGGAAAGACATGGACCCTAATTAAAAGGATGGCCAACAATAGAGTGAGATGGAAGAAGTTTGTAGCTACCCTATGTTCCTAAAAGGAATAAAAGGAAATAAGGAAGAAATAAGGAATTTCACTAATGTTTCAATACTCATATTTTTGTATTTTTTTATCTTCGAATATCAAAATGTAAAACACATTACTACACACGCAACATGTCGCTATCTAATACACGAACTGCACAGTAACTGTTACAGTTGCCTACAGTATTGCTTGAAACGAGAGCGATGTGAATGAGCAATCACTGGTGACGAGTCATCAGTGGTGACAGACTGCTATAACAAACAAAGAGCGCGTGCAGTGTCAGCAGCACGGCGAGCGAACGATCTGTCTTACAGGGAATTCGAGATGGGACCTAACGAACTAAAAGAGCGAACTAGTTCGCCAAGGAGCTGCGAACTAAACTGATCGCTCCCAGCCGCGAACTATTATGCGCAAGCCTATATGCAGACCCACCTCATTCAATAACATACATCTTATCTAGGTTGGCAACACCTCACATAAACACATCGCAATGACTCCGCACAGCACATATGGACAGGGGGGGAGAAGGCAGGAAAAAACCAGTCGTTAAGATAACAACCACCGCAGTCGACCGCACCATGAGTTACAGTGAGCACGAAAACTGCGAGTAGCTCTAGTAAGGAAGACAATCAGATAAGTAGTTAGCCTCTAATATTATAGTTTAACCATAGTTGACTTTTACAACCATATAATCTCTCCAAAGTACAAACTCCGGATATCTATCACCATTTAGCATTTCACCTAACATCATATATACTGCATTTAGCATACACCGACAGTAGCAGTACCAATACTGCAACTAAATAATTGTACATATTGTAAATATTTTCACCTGTATTTCAAACATAGATTTTATAGCCTAAGTGTAATGGATCTGATGATGATCGCTTGACGATCGAAACCGGTCATCCTAGTGTATTTATTAATCTCATGTAATTTATTTCAGGATTAGGGCATAACCCATCTCTTTTGGGTACATTCGTGTTGACCGACTGAAAAGCACTAAATTCTTGTTAACAGGTTTTATAAAGTCGCATAGGTAATCTTATTGTAGTACAGGTACCCTTTATCAATGTTCAAAATTTCAGGGTGATATCTGTTACTGTTGCGGACATATAGTATGCCAGTGAAATATTTCGCGTGGCCCGCATGTTGAATTGGTTAAACGTATCAAAATTTGAAAGACACGGCCGAAGTCGGTCGAGGTAGTAGTATGCGCTTACCGAGTTTCATTGAAATCGCTCCTGCCGTTTGGATTTTATTAGGAGGGGGGGGGGGGCACATACACGCAGACACACACGGGCAAAAAGTGATCTCATAAGCCTATTTTTTCTTAAATGAAAATAGGCTAAAATATATGAACACCTGCAGTAATAGATGAGGACCTAATTGGCCCCCTCCAAACTAATATCCTGGCTACGCTACTGGTTTGCGAATATACTGATTTGATACAGTCAGTGAAACAAATTACATATTCCTGTGATTTGCAATATTCTTTACCCTCATGTTCCTTAGTGAATCCTGATCCTTTACGCTCGTTTCCGTCTTTTATAAAGTTCCAGGAGTGGTCTCTTCACTGTCATCCGTCGTTCCAGTGCTCGTCTTGGTAGCCTTACTTCATTCATCCGTGTTACATGTCCAAACCATCTCAATCTGTTTTGCTCCAGTTTGTAATTTAGTTTCTGTACTCCCAGTTCTTTCCGTATATCTTCATTTCTCACTCTGTCTCTCCTCGTTTTCTGGACCATACTTCTCAGGAATCTCATCTCAGCTGCCTGTACTCTGCTCTCATCCCTCTTAGTCATTGTCCAAGTTTCTGCTGCATATGTCATTATAGGAACATAATATGCTTTGTACATAACTTCTTTAGCCTTAATTGGTATATCATTGTTCCATAATAGTCCCCGTACCTGTTGGTAGAAAGCACTTCCGAGTTGTATTCTTCTGCTAATTTCCAAATCTAGTCATCCATCATCAGTCAGTTCACTTACCAAGTATTTGAAGAGTTTCACCACTTCCAATTCCTTATCTCCTACTTTGATTACTCCTTTTCCTTCATTCTTACCTCTGCTCACCACCACTGTTTTACTCTTCTCCACATTTATCTTCAATCCCCATTGCTCAATCTTTTCATTTATTACGTTTAACTGTTCTTGTACCTCCATCTCATCCTCACCCCAGATCCCAACATCGTCTGCAAACAACATTACCTTCATCTCTGCCCTACTGTAGTCTTTCATTGCTGCCTTCATGATGTCATCTATCACCATTAAGAACAATAATGGTGACAACACACTGCCTTGCTTTAGTCCAGTGACAATTTTAAACCATTCCGATGTCCCGACTCTAGTCTTCACACTACTGTAGCAATCCATGCACATTCCTTTTATCATGTTTCTCAGTTCCTTGCCTATCCCCCAATTTGTTAAGCTTTCCCAAACTTTTGTTCTAGGGATGCTATCATAGGCCTCTCCCAAGATCAATAAAATTCATTGCCCTATCCTTCCCATATTCCCAACTCTTTTCAATGTTCTGTCTCAGAATGAAAATGGGTTCCACTGTTGACCTGCCCCCTCTAAATCCAAACTGCTCCTCCTCTATTTGGTTTCCTACCTTTACTCTAATTATTTTTTCTAGGATTCTTTCCATTACTTTGGCAACATGTGAGATGATGGTGAATCCTTGGTAGTTACCACACACCTTCCTGTCTCCTTTCTTGAATATTGGCAATATTATTCCCTTTTTCCAGTCTTCAGGAACTTTCTTCTCTCTCCACAAACTCCTGAGAAGTCTGTATGTGCACTGTAGTCCCAATGGTCCTGCCGTCTTGATCATTTCTATTGCCACTTCGTCGATTCCCACAGCTTTCCCCATCTTCATCTTCCTTACTGCCCATTCCACTTCTGCCATAGTAATGTCTGGTTCTTCTTCTATACCCCCTACCACCGTTTTGGCTGTTTTCGTAACTTCTCCGCATGTCTGGCTTCTCACATTCAACGGCTCGCTGAAATAATAATAATAATAATCCTAGACAAGTAAATTTTGACGCCTGTCAGTCAGTCAACACGATTGTACCCAATTGTAATGGGTGTTATCCACTAAACCTGGAAAAAATATCATGCAATTAATACATTCATTCGGATTACTAGTTTCGTTCGTCAAGCGATCATCATCAGATCCCTTACACTCAGGCTATTAAAACTATGTCTACGAATATGTGGGTGAAGATATTTAGAATATTTATGTTACAGATGTATATTGTAAGCTTGCGCAACTTGTCATGATTTTTTAGTCGTATGCGATTTTTGTTATGATAATTTTGGTGGCTTCAAGTTTACTTGTTTGGTGTGATGGTCTGTTATGGCTAGCAAATGGCCAAGTTGATGTCTGTTACTTGCAGGAGATAAATTGAAGAGCTTAGCCGGTTATTTGGGCAATGTAGTAAAACAAAATCCGTTATTGTACAGCCTCTATTCGTTCATGCTGAACTGATAGGGATGGGCGTGACTGAAGCCTGGAATCGAGAGTGTCGACTCCTTTGACTGCGAACACTGGGCTCGGTTCGCATGAAGCCTCGCGACTCCACGTTAACCTGATGCGTATTGTGGGGACGCACGGTCGCTTCGCATGAAGCCTCTTGACTCACGTTGCGGGGCCGCTAGCATGTCGAAGCGCGGACAATACAATGCAAGATCATTCATGGCCACGGCCGACTTCCTTCCCTCATCCTTTCTCCGTCCCTTCCTTAAAACAAGACCCAAAGTAGTGGTTTAAGGCCGGGTCTAACGTACAACTTATTTAGCCACCCTCGTACTGGCATTTAACCCGATATCTCGCGAACCAATAATCGAAGATGGTCACGTGAGGTGTAAAATTATTCGGTATGATGCCTCCTTTCCTAAGGACCACTCATTTACCCAAAATACCCAAAACGACAAGGTCATCAGCCTGAGATTTTATAAACTAAAAATTGGATAGGGTTACGTGAGGTGTCAAATGACTCAGGGTGACGCCCCCTTGCCCATGGCCCACTCATTTACCCAAATTACCCAAAACTGTTAGGTCATCGACAAGAAATTTTATAAACCAATCATCAGATTAGGACGTGTGAGGTGTCCTAGGACTCGGCACGACACTCTCTTTCCCATGGTCTACTCATTTACACAAAATGGCCAAAACAGCAAGGTCGTCGACGTGAGATTTCATAAACCAACAATCGGATTTGGACACGTGAGGTGTCATATGGCTTTGCGAACCCAAGATTTGTTGAATTTATAATTGTAAAAACCTGATTTAGGATTTAAATTAATGCATGTAAGATTTTTAAATTTTAGACTTTATACCGTATTTAAGATTTTAGATTTTGCGAAAATACCAAACCATAATGTCTTGACTTCAAACTTTCGGTAATTAATTATTAAAGAAAGACCTATGAGGAATTATACTACAGTACTTGGAATTACATTCCCTTTACTATATTTATTTTTAGATTTTATATTATAGAATTAAATTTTAGATTTTTGATTTTAGATTTTAGATTTTGCAAAAGACCAAACCATAATGTCATGACTTGAAATTTTTGGTAACTAATTTATCAAAGAAAGACGTATAAGGATTTGTATTACTTGGAATTACATTCCTTTTACTAGGGGAATGCAATTCCAAGTTACTTTCTTCGTGAATACCTGAAGCTGCTGCTAGCTAACGTATCTTAAAATTAAACACCTTGTCCCCCAGTAAATGGACGGTCTACCAGACTCGCATGTCCAGGAGCTGTGGGGCAAAGCCATGGCGACGAAGCGCTGAGAGACGATCTAAATTCATTTTATATAAATTAAAATACAAAATTAACTTCAAACAAACGTTGCACCCAATGCTTGACCTACCTGTATCTGCAAGGTGCAACATACTAAATTTAAAAAAACAAAAAGTAGCTAAAAATCATACCAAACAAAAATCTCATTAAATTAAGGGGCTTAAGGAGCTCACTGAGAGCACCAGGTTCCCGCTTTTCTAAGGCAATGCACACATGCCTTCCAGCTTGATTATCTCTTATCCATTTACTATGAATTTTTAGATTTTACATTTAGCCAAAAGACCAAACTGTAAAGTCATTGACTCGAAATTTTAGATAACTAATTATTAAAGAAAAACATATAAGGAATTATAATACTTGGAATTATATTCCCTTTACTATGACTTATTTATTTTTGGATTTTAGATATAAGATTTTAGATTTGAGCTTTTAGAATTTAGATTTTAGATGTTGGGAAAAGACCAAACTAATATTGACTATGTAACTTATTACACACGGCTATGCACGTAGAAAGATAATTACACTATACGTTAAGACTAATTTTCAGATCTTGAGCGGCCTTGCGATACGAATTTGCTAACCAGACACGAGTTAGCTACCAGGGAACACTTTGACGACTATGCCTGTTTTTGATTAGTGAATAGGGTTCTGGACAGCGGCCAGCTATTTTGTGTTATATACAACAGACGTATATAGAAACCGAGTGACCATGTTGTTGTTTTTTTTTTACAAAGAAACGAGACGTTATACCAGAAACTATTAGGATAGCCATAAAGAGCTTATCAAAACGCCGTTGGGAAACGGTAAATGCTAGGCGCTGACTAATTACTATACACATGAACACGGTTCCTGTAAATTAGCTAATATTTAATTAAATTTCCTAATATTATTTAAAGATGCTCTTAACCATATATTCAACACAAAGTTCACGCTACTACCACGATACGTAACACACTTAAGTATATAGACGTATTAGCCATAATACTGAAATACCCTAACTTGACGGTTATAACAACTTTGATATTGCAAACGCCATATTATGATTTATATGCACCCAAGTACCCTGGACGAATGATTTATATCTCTACTTAGTATAAAACTAAGTCCCCGATTCTTGGACGTTACGGGTAAAAACGAGAACCACTGGATGGATTTTGATGCGGTTTTCACCATTTTATAAAGGATATCTCGAGGATGATTTCTGTAGAAAATAATTTATTTATGATGAAAGGAAGCGGAGCAGTAACGATTTCAGTGGAAAAGTCGAAAAAAAAAAACTGGAGTCCGAGCGCTTTGTAAGCTTACGCTGGTCAAACCGTTAAAAATATCTAAATACTATAAGTGTAAGAATTGTTCAGCATGAAAAGTTCTACAAAAAGTCACCGAGAGAATATATCTATCTTCAATACATCGCCCACTATCAGTGTTTACGTTTTAATTTCTTCCCACCATGTCCATTCAACTACTGAGGCGACAGTTTGAGAGCTAGCTAAGAGCGAGTCTATCATCTCTGTTACAGCCTAGTTAGCGGGCGAACCTATTGCCCCAGATACAGCCAGCAGCAAACCGTCCAGTCGTGTTGAGTTAAGACTTCTGAGAAGGGTGGTTGTGTTTGGAGTTTCCCTGAAAGTGCAACTCGGGTTTTCTCAATTTCGCCTGTGAAACACAGTCAAGTTAAGTTTGGACGGAAAGGGGATTTGAGTTTCATTCCCTGGAAGTGTAACTCTCATTTCGCCTGTGAACTTTTCGTTCCGCAAAATTCACAGTCAATTTAAGATTGGACGGAAGGGGGATTATATTATATTAAATTATACTGATTGGCGTATAACCTCTACTTAGTATAAAACAAAGTCCCCGATTCTTCGATGTTACGGGTAATCTCGAGAACCACTGGATGAATTTTGATGAGGTTTTCGCCATTCTGTAAAGGATATCACGAGGAAGGTTTCTGTAGAAAATAATGTATTTATGATCAAAAGAAGTCAAGCAGTAACGATTTCAGTGAAAAGGTCGAAACAAACCTGGTGTCGGTGCGCTTTTCAAGCTTACGCTGGGCAAATCGCTAACAAAATCAATATACTATGAGTGTAAGAATTGTTCACCATGAAAAGTTCTACAATAAAGTCCGTGAGAGCATATCTCTATCTTCAATACATCGCCCACTATAAGTGTTTTTATTTTTTCATTCCCTCAAACAGTCTCCATTCAATTACTGAGGCGACAGTTTACGAGCTAGCTAGGGGCGAGCCTATCACCCCAATTGCATCCTACTAGATAGTGGGCGAGCCTGTTACCCCAGATACAGCCAGTAGCAAACTATCGAGCCGTGTTGAGTTAAGACTTTAGAGAAGAGTGGTTGTGTTTGGAGTTTCCCTGGATGTGGAGCTTGGCTTTTCTTAATTTCGCCTGTGAACTTTTCGTTCCGCAAAATCAAAGTCAAGTTAAGATTGGACGGAAGGGGGATTTGCGTTTCATGCACCTCGCCAATCTTAAATTACGTCTGACAAGAATTCGTTGCACATGCATCTCCATGATAATATAATTAATAGACCAGTCAGTGATTTTAACCCATCAGGCCGAGACGTAAAACGGATATAGGTCTTAGTTCATTGACGTCGAAAAATATGCACTTATCAAGTAATGCATTCTTAATTGTTCCCGGGCGAAGCCGGCGCGGGTTGCTAGTATTATTATAAAACGAAATTTATGTACTTATCATTTATTTTTCACGAGCTAACCATTGGAAAAGGGTATCCGGATGAAGAAACCACACGACACATAGACTTCCATCACACCCTATTTGCAAACAATGAAAGCGGTTTAGTACCATGCAGGTCCGCTGGCGGTGGGGACAGTATGGACAAGCTGATTTGGCCGACAGATATGTATATAGTTACCATGTTGCAATAATATGTTAGCATGACGCGATAGTTGCAGTTTTTAAATTTTTGCTTTCATCTTAACGGTGTGCACTATTTCTTGTGATACAAAACAGAGGAGAGCGGACTTAAATTCCCACTATTGACCATTCTGAAATTGTTTTCCACTTTTAACTCTAGCTAAATTCTGGGATGGTACATATTATGATTTATATGCACCCAAGTACCCTGGACGAATGATTTATATCTCTACTTAGTATAAAACTAAGTCCCCGATTCTTGGACGTTACGGGTAAAAACGAGAACCACTGGATGGATTTTGATGCGGTTTTCACCATTTTATAAAGGATATCTCGAGGATGATTTCTGTAGAAAATAATTTATTTATGATGAAAGGAAGCGGAGCAGTAACGATTTCAGTGGAAAAGTCGAAAAAAAAAAACTGGAGTCCGAGCGCTTTGTAAGCTTACGCTGGTCAAACCGTTAAAAATATCTAAATACTATAAGTGTAAGAATTGTTCAGCATGAAAAGTTCTACAAAAAGTCACCGAGAGAATATATCTATCTTCAATACATCGCCCACTATCAGTGTTTACGTTTTAATTTCTTCCCACCATGTCCATTCAACTACTGAGGCGACAGTTTGAGAGCTAGCTAAGAGCGAGTCTATCATCTCTGTTACAGCCTAGTTAGCGGGCGAACCTATTGCCCCAGATACAGCCAGCAGCAAACCGTCCAGTCGTGTTGAGTTAAGACTTCTGAGAAGGGTGGTTGTGTTTGGAGTTTCCCTGAAAGTGCAACTCGGGTTTTCTCAATTTCGCCTGTGAAACACAGTCAAGTTAAGTTTGGACGGAAAGGGGATTTGAGTTTCATTCCCTGGAAGTGTAACTCTCATTTCGCCTGTGAACTTTTCGTTCCGCAAAATTCACAGTCAATTTAAGATTGGACGGAAGGGGGATTATATTATATTAAATTATACTGATTGGCGTATAACCTCTACTTAGTATAAAACAAAGTCCCCGATTCTTCGATGTTACGGGTAATCTCGAGAACCACTGGATGAATTTTGATGAGGTTTTCGCCATTCTGTAAAGGATATCACGAGGAAGGTTTCTGTAGAAAATAATGTATTTATGATCAAAAGAAGTCAAGCAGTAACGATTTCAGTGAAAAGGTCGAAACAAACCTGGTGTCGGTGCGCTTTTCAAGCTTACGCTGGGCAAATCGCTAACAAAATCAATATACTATGAGTGTAAGAATTGTTCACCATGAAAAGTTCTACAATAAAGTCCGTGAGAGCATATCTCTATCTTCAATACATCGCCCACTATAAGTGTTTTTATTTTTTCATTCCCTCAAACAGTCTCCATTCAATTACTGAGGCGACAGTTTACGAGCTAGCTAGGGGCGAGCCTATCACCCCAATTGCATCCTACTAGATAGTGGGCGAGCCTGTTACCCCAGATACAGCCAGTAGCAAACTATCGAGCCGTGTTGAGTTAAGACTTTAGAGAAGAGTGGTTGTGTTTGGAGTTTCCCTGGATGTGGAGCTTGGCTTTTCTTAATTTCGCCTGTGAACTTTTCGTTCCGCAAAATCAAAGTCAAGTTAAGATTGGACGGAAGGGGGATTTGCGTTTCATGCACCTCGCCAATCTTAAATTACGTCTGACAAGAATTCGTTGCACATGCATCTCCATGATAATATAATTAATAGACCAGTCAGTGATTTTAACCCATCAGGCCGAGACGTAAAACGGATATAGGTCTTAGTTCATTGACGTCGAAAAATATGCACTTATCAAGTAATGCATTCTTAATTGTTCCCGGGCGAAGCCGGCGCGGGTTGCTAGTATTATTATAAAACGAAATTTATGTACTTATCATTTATTTTTCACGAGCTAACCATTGGAAAAGGGTATCCGGATGAAGAAACCACACGACACATAGACTTCCATCACACCCTATTTGCAAACAATGAAAGCGGTTTAGTACCATGCAGGTCCGCTGGCGGTGGGGACAGTATGGACAAGCTGATTTGGCCGACAGATATGTATATAGTTACCATGTTGCAATAATATGTTAGCATGACGCGATAGTTGCAGTTTTTAAATTTTTGCTTTCATCTTAACGGTGTGCACTATTTCTTGTGATACAAAACAGAGGAGAGCGGACTTAAATTCCCACTATTGACCATTCTGAAATTGTTTTCCACTTTTAACTCTAGCTAAATTCTGGGATGGTACTTAAGGTCACGGCTCTTTTTTAATTATATTTTTTTGCACATCGGCTAACACTTTAGGCTTTTGCACGAGAGGTTTTAACTTGATTCCTAGCTTTAAGCTTAGAACAGACCACTCTATAGAAAGATATGGCCCGATAGCTTAGTGGCTAGCACTTTAGGCTGCTGCACTGAGGGTTTTAACTCGATTCCCAGCTTTGAGGACTAAAACAGAGCACTTTATAGAAAGAAAGGCGCTATAGCTTAGTGGTCAAGCTGTATACCTCTCATGGCAAAGGCTTGGATTTTATTGTTAGCCCTGTCAAGAAACAATGTACTGCTCGAGTCTAAGCTGCGTGAACCTGAGAGGAATGTGCATCGCGGACTATCAGTAGTGGTGTTGACGAGTGATGAGGTTACTCGGTCCGTGCATAGTACAGATCCAAATACATTGGTCGGTGACTCACTCAGTCATTCCTAACAGCACAGTGGTTTGAGCAACGGCCGAATGTTAGCAGTATTGGAATAGAAAGGAATACCATATATCACGGTGGGCTGTTGACAGATCCTTCTCTTCACGCCCGACCCTTCCCTGCTCTTTCTCCTCACCCCGCAAGTTCATAGAGCTTGGACTCGAGCAGTACACTCAACCTTGAGAGGTAAAACTAAAAAGAGATCATAAAGTGCTCTTAGGACGATACCTTTGACAGGCCACGGCAGCCTCATTTCTAATCCTATTTCCTTGCATAGTGGCTAATACTCTTGACTCTTGCACTAGAGGCCTGGGTTTGATTGTTGGCTTGGTCAATAAATTTATCTTTGGTCTTAGAACAGGAACGATATATACTTGGTCTCGTGCGATAGTACTAAAAACACATGGGTTTGAATTCCTTACCTGGCATAACTATTACCTCAAAATTGGTTGACGACACTGTATTATAATGGTACTTAGTACACAAAACCGCAAATAGAATGCATTATGTAAGGCACCTCTATCAGAACATTGCCGGAGACTGTCCATCGATAACGAGTTATGTTTAGAGGTAAGCTCTACTCTTCATAGAAATGTATTTTACTGTGTTCTGGATAGTATTTTAATATGATCATATTTCCTTGAATATTTGTTTCTGTTATTCACAACTTGCTCCGTATTTAGTGCAATACTTTTTTAAATAAACAACGAGTCAGACTGACTGTCCACCTGCACGTCCAGCCCAAGGAACGTTAGTACCATCTAGCGGCGGAGAAAGTAAACTACCGGTGTTCCACCACTTATTACTCTATTCGCCCTGGACCAGGTGTTGCCACTCTGAGGTGAACGGCTTGGTTATGAAATATGTAATGAAAATCATTCCCTTACTGAAGATGTGGATGGGCATGTGTGTATCGCCACGTAGACCGTACTTATTAAAAATACTCTGCTTTAACGCGAGCAGACTTTTGCCATTAGCATCCCCAGCCGGTGGGTGAAACTGTATAGGGAGCTTTGATTTGATAGAATTTTCCTTGCACGTGCTTGCCCCCTCGTTATCTCCCTCCCCACCATTGTCTGGTCTCGCTTTCCTACCTGTCTATATCCGTCTCGCCTGTAAAATATTTCTGTACTGGCCAGGTCCAGACACGTCCTGACATGGTGTATGTTGATGTATTTTGGACATCTTCAAATATTAAAGACCAATCTCCATTCCCGCCACGCATAAGCTAAACAGCCTTTTAAGCGCAACCGGTCTATTGGGAACGTCCTGAACTCTTTAATACTGCCGTAATTTCGGCACGGTTTTATTGAAGATCTGGTAAAAGGTACATCCTATTCCAATAATAACATGATGGCCCCCTTATCTAGCCTGGCTAAACAATTAAGTTGTTTCCCGTTTTATACGGGGGATATTTTCTAGTAGCGTAGAGAGAGGCAAATTCTCCATGAATGTATGTTCGTTTGGGTTATTAGGGTTGTTTATTTTAGCATGGTGTATCTCTATTGCTTCCTTTATGTCGTGGGTTCTCCCTTTCGTTTCCTGATGTATGATTTTTAAGTCTTTCTACGTTGGTGGATTAATGTCCCACCTCGTACACGTGTTCGCATATGGCCGAATGTGTTCCGTTTTTTTTAACGCATTTCTGTGCTCATTGTATCGTGTGTCCATTCTTATGCCGATTTGTCCTATGTAATTTGCTTGGCATCCTGTGTCTTGGCACGTTATTGACTACACACCTAATTTTGAATACGGGTCTTGTTAATTTAAATTACTGTTGTGCAGATACTTGCCGGTTGTGTTGTTTGTTGTGTAGGCTGTTTTCATGCCTTGTTTCTACATAGTATAAAGAAGGAAGGAAGGAAGCTTCTAGTTTTACGTGACCGTTAATCATGCGATCATGAGCCACGGGACGTCCTTTCTACGTGGAATCCGAACCACAGGACATGGCATTTCACTTCGAAAATCTCACATGCATTGACCGGGAATCGAACCCGGTTCACCTGGGTGAGGGGCCAACAGCTTGATCATTGCGCCACCACGCCCTTAGACTATTATTATTATTAATATATTATTATTATTATTATTATTATACAGTATTGTGCCTAGTGGCAGGTCCATGTCTTCGTACAGAGAATTTCTGATGCCAATGCCCCCTGTCTTCAGCTTCTTCCTTCAGTCTGCTGTAACTCCTTCCATCTTTCATGTCATCCAGATGTTGAATTCTTCTTCTTCTTCCCCGTCCTGTCGTTCCTTTGATCTTCCCTTCAATGACGTCATGTATGAGCCCCTCATGTCTAAATAATATGTGTCCGATCCAGTTAGCCTTCCTCTGAAAAATTGTATTCCGAAAAGCTTTCTTCTCACCTACTGTTCTCAGTACAGCATCGTTTGTCACACGATCTGTCCACTTGATCTTCTCTATTCTCCTCCAGCACCACATTTCAAAACTTTCTAAGAATTTTCCTTCTCTTTTCCCATTGTCCACGTCTCTGCATCGTACAGTGCAATGCTCCAGATGTAACACTTCACCAATTTCTTCCTTAGTTCTAAACTCAACTTGCTGGTGAACAGAGTCCTCTTCTTGTTGAATACGGCTTTGGCACTGGCGATTCTGGCGCGAATTTCATTTGTGCATTGCGCATCTTTTGTCAGCAAGCTTCCCAAGTACTTGAACTGCTTTACATTCTCCTATTCTTGATTGTCAATAGTTATCCTCAAAGGTTTCTCCCGTTTTGATATCCGCATCACTTTTGATTTCTCGATGTTGATTTCCATGTCATATATCCTTCCAGTTTCCACCAACCGGTTCATCATGTGTTGCAGTTGTCTTTGATTTTTGGTGAGCACTACTAGGTCATCTGCATACTTGATGGTGTTAATGAGGCGTCCTCCTATCCTGAAATGTCCACATCCTTTCAAAGCTTCTTCCACCAGCCCTTCACCACACAGGTTGAAGAGACTTGGCGATAGACAACATCCTAGTCTGACTCCTCTTCCTATTTCCACGCTGTTCGTTTCCCCGTATTTCAGTCGCACCTTTATTCTTTGTCCCAGGTACAAATTGAAAATTATTCTCCGGTCTTTCCAGTTGATTCCTATCTCCTTTAGGATGTTAATCAATTTTGTCCAGTTGACTCTGTCGAAGGCCTTCTGCCAGTCTATAAAACAAACGCAAACTTCTTCGTTAACACACTCTCTCCGACAATATCCTCACTATACCGATAGCATCTCTGGTTTCTTTTCCTTTCCTAAATCCAAATTGATCCTCTCCCATTACTTCTTCAATTTTGTGTTCCAGCCTTCTGTTGAGTATTCTTGCAATGATCTTCGCCACATGTCAGATCAGACTAATTGTTCTGTAATCGCTACATTTCGTAGCTTGTTTTTTTTCTTCTCAATAGCAACCATTGTGACGCCCAAAACTTCCTTAGGCTATTCTCCATTTTCATACATTTTGTTGATAAGTTGTGTCAGCACTTTCAGATCTCTGTCTCTGATATCTTTCAGCAAATCCACCGGTATGTCGCCTTCTCCTGTAGCTTTCCCTTTTTCATGTCCTTAATTGCATTCTCTACTTCCGTTGTCAGTATGCTGGGCCCTTTTTCGTCTTCATCAATCGCCTCCTCTGTCTCTATGTCGATGTCTTGCAGACGGTGTTCCTTATCGTAGAGTTCCTTTATGTATTCTTCCCATATTTTCAGCACTCCCGCTTGTTCAGAAACCATTTGTTCTCTAGAGTCTTCTATTCCGAAAGTCCTTACTCCTTTGTTCTCGCTTCCTCCTAGCTCCTTCGTTTTCTGGTACATGAGGTCGTACCTTCCTCTTCTTTGTAGTTCCTCTTCATCGCACATTTCTTTTATGTACTTTTCCCTTGCTTTGTCGGTTTCTCTCCTGAGTGCATTGTTAAATCTTCTGCATTTTTCTTCGTTTATATTATTACACTTCTTCCTTTTCTCCATCTTCTTCATCATCTCATTGGTGGTCCAAGGTTTCCTCGCTCTCTTTGCTTTCCTCCCAACTTGACTCTTTAAAGTATTCAACAAAACCAGTTTAACATTTCGCCATTGCACTTCCACACTTGTACTTGTATTAACACCTCTCATTTCACTAAATTGTTGCTCCAATGATTCTCCTACTGTCTCATTGTTCACTCTCAACTTTTCCATGTCCCATCTCTGCTTTCTCCTCCCATACTGTCGAATCCTCTTCAACCTTGTACTGACGTCTGCAACCAAAAGGTTGTGATCCGAGTTGATATTGGCAGCCCCTAAATCTATGTTTGACAAGTATGTAGTCTCTTTGTTACCTGTTAATGTCTCCTGGGCTCCTCAGTGTGTACAATTTTCTCTTTCTTCTCTTGAACCAAGTGTTCATCACCACTAAATTGCTTCTCTGACAGAATTCCACTAGCATCCCTCCTCTGTCGTTCCTTCTGCCTAATCCATATTGTCCCACAATGTTTGCTTCTCTACCTGGTCCAACCACACTATTCCAGTCGCCCATAATTATGGTGTTCACTCTTCCTCTGCCTTCATAGTGAATGATATCTTCTATTTCATCGTACAATTTCTCCACTTCATCGTCGTCATGTTCTGATGTTGGCATGCACACTTGAATTATCCGAATGTCCACTGGTTCTGCACTCAATTTCACAAACATTAAACGATCGCTATGGCACACCACTTTAGTCACACGGTGCACTAGTTGATTTCCCATCACTATTGCTACACCACGTTCAAAACCTTGTCCCCCTGAATAGAACATTGTGCAATCACCTGACACTATTTCACCATTGTCTGTCCATCTCACTTCACTTAAACCTATTATGTTAACTTCACGTTTGTCCATTTCTCTCTTCAAATTTTCCAGTTCGCCTTTTAAGCTTACGCTGGGTAAACCGTTAAGATACCGGACGAAGCTGGAGCGGGTTGCTAGTTTCTTGAATAAATTAGTGATTTTGTATGAATACGCGTTCACAAATTTGAACCGCGCGAATTTGTTCTGATTATTGTCTGGCCTTGGATTGTTTTATTTCTATGCCTGGTTACAATTTGATCTATTATGTAGGGTGAGAAATTATTTACTTGATTCTTCTGATTTCTCTGTTGTAGTTTTCTTTTGACACTGGTAAAGTTAATGAATGCCCTGTGTACCATTGAATTGAAGCCCGCTAACTTGTGCGTGCTACCATAGTTCGAGTGATTGTCAATTGTGTGCGATGTTTGTGCAGATTTGCGAAAGATTGAATATGAGAGTTTGTTATCTTTATGTTCGATAGTTATGCTAAGATAATTAATTCTCCGTTAGGTTTCGGGTTCCTTGGTGAATTTCATGAAGTGTTGTAAATTATTTATTGCTTGGAATATGGTTTCTTCGTTTTGATAACTCTGTGTGTTAGACACATAGTAGGCGTACATCATCTATGAATCTTTTTCATTGTACTATTCGCTTTGTCGAGTTATTTTCTAAGAACTCTTTTTCCAATGTATTTATGGAAATGTCGGCTATTAGCCCGCTTAGTGGTGACCCCATTGCTATGCCCTCTGTGTGTATATTTTATTATCGAATTGAAACACACTTTGGTTGAAAACGACTCTCAGGAATTTTGTGATCTCTTCAGTTTCATTTATCGAGTTATTGCTTTTAGTTTGTTTTCTATTACGAGCATATTGATGTCTTTATTTATTGGTATACTAATACCCGTGTTCATTATGTCGAATGATACTAGCCTCAAGCTAGGTTTCATTTATGACGTGTTTAGTGTGATAACTAACTCTGTTGTGTTCTTCAGTGAGTTGTTTTTATTGCTAATCTTGCGGTGCTTTAAAATTTTGAGTAGTTCCTTACTGATTTTGTAGTTCAGCGCATTCCAACAGTTATTGGTCTTATTGGACATTCCTCTATGTATTTTGGTAGCGCTTCAAAAGATGCTAACTCTGGGTTCATGTTTCCTAGTTTAAAATTTTCCGGCTTTAGTGAGAATGTATTTTCGTTTAAGGCTCTTCTTATTTGACTAAGGAATTTATTGTTTTCTTTTTCCAACTCCTTGATTCCATTCATATTCAGAAATTCTATTGTTTTGTCTATGTATTCCATTTTAGTCAGGATTGCTGTGGTATTGCCTTTACCGACAGCGGTAGCCATTCTCGCTAAAGCGCTGCGTTAGTTAGGCCATGGGGCCAAGCTCTCTGTGGACTCGGTAGACGTGGATTCGAGCCCCACCGTCGGACGTCCTTGAAATGGATTCCCGTGGTTTCCCCATTTCCAACTCCAAGCAAATGCTGGGACGGTACCTTCTGACAGGCCACGGCCGCTTCCTTCCACATCCTTGCCCAGTTTCATTCATCTTCATTCATTTCATCTCTCATTAACTCCTCTCATGAGATTTGCGCCAGGAAGGGCATCCGTTTGTAAAAATCATCCGCTACATTAGAATTTCATTGCATCTCATCCCCGACCCTGTTGATCAACGAAAATAATAAAGGTGTATAGATATACATACATACACTGTAACTGCTTTTATTGTAATTAAGTCCTGTTCTTTTCAATGACTATATCTTTTTAATTGTATGTTGTCATGGGTATTATTATTATTATTATTATTGCATTCTTGTTTGAGGATTTTTGGCCTCATTGTTGGCTAGATGTTTAGTTATTTCCTTATCTTGTTCTGGTAACTTATTGCTGGCTGTCTCTTTGTCCGCAATAATTGATTGATGTTGTGAGTCGTGTTTGTCTGTCCATACAGTTGTATTTCATGCCTTTGTCTAAAAAATCATTGCCTGTGCGTAAAACGTAATGTTCGTTCTGTTGTTTACTCTGCTGTGCAAGTTGAATTCATTGTCTGCGAGTCTGCCTCGCGCTCGGAGGCCCCGGGTTCAATTCCCGTGATATGAGGGCTACCAGGAAAACACCGCACTAATTAGTCTGCTGCATCTGTGGTCTAATAGAAATCCACCTTGCTATAACAGTACTAGGACAGCTGAGGGTGAGTGACCAAATATTAAATATTCACTACAGCAAGAAGAATTGTGAAAAGTTTGTTTTTTCTCACAAGGGGAACGACACAGTGCTCTGTTCTGGGCAAAGGAAATAATGCCCAGTTAGATCAAATGTTATATCAAACAAATAAACCAATTCTCATAGGAGTTTAAATTAATGTTTTTGTTCATAATTAAGTATGTAAATAAGAGTTTTACGAAGGAAATATTATCTAATTCATTTCATAAGCAAGCGGCTGTTTTGATGAATGAAATATCACCTCACACAAGCAGATTTGATTCTGGGCTGTGCAGCCTGTGCTAGCATGGAAGCAACCCCGCGTGAAGAGTTGCGTCTAGTAGAAGCGTGGGCGTGATATGCATTCCGGTCCAACTTTGTGTGCATGGCAAGGACTTGGCGTGGGCGGCGCGGCGCGGCGCGATTATTCCAGCATCAACTCAGCATTGAGCGTAAGTGACGTCATCGCACGGGGCATCAAGGAAACATTGTCTCAGTCACACCTCGCATCCTCTTCGAGTTGGAATAGGGTACATCTGGGTGAGTGTGGCCGACCCAGACCATTCTGCCTAAGCAGCGCAGCGCTTACTTCCAACTGCTTGCCCAGTTTCATTGATTCCATTCGTGAATTTACTCTAACTCCTCTGACTACATCGTGGCGTAAAGGCTAGCATTCTCGGCTGTCTACCTCTGAGGTTCGGGATCGATTCGCGGCTCTGTCAAAAAAACATATTCTGGTCTGACGGTTGGAAAGGGGTACTCTCAGCCTCGTGAGGCAAAAACTGAGAAGAGTCCGGTTAAATTTCCACCTCAGCCATCCTGGAAACTGTTTTCCGTGGTTTCCACTCCCACTTCTACTCCAAGTAAATGCTGGAATGGTTCCTAACTTAAGACCACGGCCACCTCCTTCCCAATCCTCACCTGAATTCAATTACCGGTAATCACACTAATACAGGCACACATTGACACAGGTTATCAGACAAATTCCAAACAAATCCAAGTACATGGGGCTAAATGACCTCGAGTTCCAAGGCCCTCAAATGAAACAACAACATGAGTTTGAAAGACGACAGCCGCCAGGCATAGATATACGTACTCGCACGAGGGATGAAGCAATGATGCGTGTCCACAAAGGGTTAGTGTGACAGACGGACGATTGGATGAGATTCTAGTTCGTCATACAGTATATCAAACCTACTAACAGAACTACCAGCCAGGATGCGTTAGGGGTTCGATTCCCTGCTGGATTATGATGTTTCTAACTAGAAATGGACTAGTTAATTATTCTGGCTCGGTGACTGGTGTTTGTGTTTGTGAACTTTTCATCATTAATTTCATCCTCATTACGACGCGTTGGCCACCCACGTGCTTCAACTTGAAGGATTTGTATCAGGCCTCTCCGGAGCCAACATGCCATTATTTATTTATTTATTTAATCTAATGCAGTGACCTCTCAACTAATTAATTCATTTCAGAGGCAATGCTCCTAATCAAAGTGTCATATGTAAATTAAATGATTTCCGTTTCTTCATTAAAAGCGCACTACTGTACAGGCTGCTAATTGGAAGCAAAATGGCTGTCGCACTCGCACTCACCACACTGTATTTTATGATGCAATTTTTTCAATGGATTATACCATCGCCGTCTATAATTCTCAAGCCATGTCATTACACTTGGCAACGCCGCCCATCTGTCGCCTGGTAGGACTAGAGCAAACACATGGTAATTGCTAACACTGCGTCAACACATAGATTTTGACGCGCAATGTTTCCGAAAATACAACAGAACATAACGTCCGCTAAATCTACACATAAATATCACAATAAAGGATACATATATACAGTATATTATCATGCTATGTGCTGTCAATTCCCGATAAGGTAATCATAAATTGCTGTACTGTACCTCAATGTCCCAACGTCTGAAGTTTTTTTTTCTTGCTGCCATGCTCACTGCCGACATTGACGCACTCAGAAAAAAATATTTAAAACTATTCTAACAAATTTAGAGACTGCCTTAGATAATAAATCCTCTACTTTTTGCCCACAGATGCACTCATCATAGTCACAATAGGCCTCCAAGCTTAATATTGACAGCCTAACTCGTCACTTAATTTAAAAAAAGGTAGCTTTCTAATGAAATCTACATAAAAGCACTTGCCCACTGAGTACATTTCATAATGTCCTGGAATATAGAGGCCACATGAAGATATATACCAAAACTAAATTACTAGGCACTGAAAGTCTTCCACGCTGTAAGGGATCAAAACCGAGTAATATAACCATTAATTTTAACTTGCGGATCCGTGCGAGATCTCTCGCATAATGGGTTGTGTGCGCCCCATATGTACAGACTACCCGCCCGGCTCTAGTGCTATTCGATATTTACGCGACAGAGTTCTGCCAGGGACTATCTGGGTTGTGTGAGCCCCATGTGTACAGATTACCTGTCTGGCTCTTGTTTTATTCTGACTGTACGCGACACAGTTCTACCAGGGGCTATCGCCTTGTTTATTTGTTTAAAAGCACTTTATAAACAAATAAATATATATCCGTTGATTTTCAAGAAATGCAAGATTTTTCCTGTACTATTGAGACGATTTGGAAGATTTTGGTACAAGCCACACCTTCTAACTCCCTCTGGATTAGGAGCTTGAGTTTTGTGAAACATACACCTTAGCGTATTATATAATATAATATAGTGCTGCCATAATTTGCCTCATAGCAAGGCACACAACCCTCCCTAGGCATATGAAATATTTTAATGAAATATTGTGAAGAATTTGTTGGTTAAATTCATTACCAGGCATTGTTTATACATACAACTTAATACGGGAAATACTCACAACTTTCAGCAGGTCTTATTTACCACGAAAAACTTGACGGGTGTTGAAATAGTAAATATGAACTGATTTTAAATGCTGTCTTATAAAAATAAACTATATTTATTAACGAGCGTTAGCATGTGAGCTTAGCTTGTTTACGCACCTTCGAGCCTAGGCCCAGTGTTGCCAATTCTACACGGCTTGAGAATTATCGACGGCGATGATTATACCAATTTATTGAGATCACCTGAGCCAATCTGGCTCGTCTTGGTTTTGGCAAGGGATTTAAAGCTATACCGTCCTTCCTGACACCACGTGATTTTTCAGGGGTAAATTCCAGTCTGCTGTCGTCGGTATTCGAACACCGGCTTACATACGAGTGGATAAGCTACAGTGCCATCACGTTCCCCTTTTAGTTGAATTTCAACATTCCTCGTCACCAGTGGCAGATTAGTGAAATGATTGAACGTTGTAAAGTTACCAATTTCAAAGAAAACCTGTAGATTTAAAGAAACTCTCCCCTCTTCATATAATTTTAAAAAATCTTCACACCTCAACAGAATTTTCGAGAAATTTGGAATGTTGTTGTCTGGAAATCCCATCTTTCATCCTTAGAATTCACGACCTATTGACATTTCATTGTTGTAACGTGCTCATCCCCTGCTTATTGATATTAATGACTAACACTTTAAACAAACATTTTTAGATTTTTTTGGAGCCAGGTTTGACATGTAAAATAATGAGAATAAATATTTTTGTCAGGTGGTGGATCACTACCAGAGGTAAGTTCTAATCCCCTCCCCCCAAAACCACACATTTTCAGACAATAAGAATCACCCAATGGTACTCTTTATGTCCTGGGACTAGCATTAGCACCAGTGAGGACTATCACGGAATAATTATTTCGGGTCTGATATAGCTAAATTATATGGGAGTGAGATATTATGGAAATTCGCTAAAATTCTGCATTCGCCAGTGACGAGGCACTCATCAGCGAATATATACCTCCGCCAAAGAGCGAACAGACACAGTTATGTCAGAACCGAAATAGCTAAAGCTTATGCGGCTCCGTACCCTGAAATTTAGGAAAGTGTACAAGTCTTTATATTATACACAGTTTTCAAGACAGTCACTTGTCAGCGCCAAGGAGCGCGGAAGTTTGCAAGTTTATATTAGACACAGTTCGAAACCAGCCAGAGAGCTGAATACTACGCCAGTTTGTTAGTCGAATTCAGTTGTGAGTTATAAACATTATGTTTTAGCGCAAATTTGTAGAGCGAAGCTTTTTCCCTCAGCGCTAAGGAGTGCGTGTTATTAAAAGTCCACATGTCATCAGAGACAGTGTGTAAAGACCGCTTAGATAGCTGTGAAATTCCGTAGCCATAGAACACTATATGTAAGCATGTGGCAATAGCACAGGTTATTAGTGCCAGGATGCACTTGAACTTGGCGTAGTAACGAGTACACACTTGCGTAAAGAACTGTTACAGTTTAAATCTGCGTGTGCTTCGCTAATATTGTGAATTGCCAGTTAGAACTGATTTGTTACGAACACTGTTAGTGACTGATGTCCATGTTATCCACAGTTGGTAGATTTGTTAGGACTGTGTCGATCTGCCTAAGTTTATGGAAGAAGTGTATCGTACCTGTGTAAGTTTAAATGTAAATAGACACTTGCATGAGTAGAGGAGAGTTGGCATAATCTTCCCAAGCTAATAGCAGTGCAGCTAATGAATAGATTCAACCGCCAGTGCAGTGCGTTTGCATCACCTATGATACATTTCGGTACAGGTGTACGCGATTAGGAAGTACTACAAGATAATTATTATATTGCCCCATTCATGAATGGTAAATTTGTCTTACCTAGCCCACCTACATCAAAAAGGAAGAAACCACTGATATGGCCTCCATGGGAGAAGGAAGTTGGTTTTGAGCACAAATGAAGCCTTTATTTAACTTGGATTAAATTCAGGTTGGGCGAGGTAATGGAATTGCGATGATTCAATGCAGATTGAAGCTGAAGTGATCAGTACAGGCTTTTATTTTCTATCATGTTTTTTTAATACCAAAGGGCCCGTCAGCTAAGCTCCGGATGTACTGCAGCCTTGATGCTTATTGTACTGCCCTGTGTACTCAGCACCAGTCCATTATCCCTGTGTCTTTAATAAGATAATACAGTCCCATGATGGACTCTGTTTTAATTTCTTTTGGTTCAATTATCGATCTCCCAAAAAGATTGAATCTTCTGCGATCTAGAGCTTCACAAGAACAGATTATGTGATGGGCTGTCTTCGTTTTCTTCCCGCATAGTCTGCAGTCTAGGTTTCCTTTGATTATGCCATTTTGTTTAGGTGCTTTTTTACGGGAGCATGGCCCGTGAGAAGAGCCACGGTGTATCTTGCCTGCACTTTCTTACATTTTGAGTATTTTTTCAGCTATTTTCTTACATGGTTCGTTGATGAACATTTTCCCATGTTTAATGCCAGGGTTGGTTTACTATCTATCCCTATGTTCCTTTTTGATCCAGTCTTTAATAGCTTCTCTTATGGAGCATTTGGATACTCCTAGAGCCGGCTCTGGTCCACGAAAGATTGTTGCCGATCCCTTTCGAGCGAGTTCATCGGCTTTTTCATTACCTTCAATGACCTTGTGTCCTGGGACCCTGATCAATTAGACGTTGTTATGTTCCCCCAGTTTAGTTAAGGCATTCAGACATTCTTCCACCAGTCTTGAGTTCACTTTAGGGCGTATTAAAAGCCTTCAGTGCTGCCTGGCTGTCTGTATATAACAATCTTCTTATTGGTATAAGATCTTTATATTTTTTCATATATGCTTTGTAGTATTGCATAAACTTCTGCCTGGAATAACGTGGGATATTTTCCCAGGGGAAAGCTAATGCTTTTTCCTGGTCTCATTCCGTATATTCCCGAGCCTACCCCTGAGTCATCTCTTGACCCGTCTGTGAACCAGATCAAAGTTTCCTCAGGATGCTCGGGTTCTGTCTTCCAGGAGTCTGTTTCAATGATTAATTCAAATGTTTTATTGAAGTTATATTGTGAAGGAGTGTAGTCTGATCGCATATCAAGTATGGAGTCTTCTACAGTTTTTATTATTGATGATATTCCTGATTGTGAGTCAGGAATATTTTCAATTTTACCCTGTTTTAGCCTATGGAATGCCATCCTTGCTTCCCCTTTGATCAGAATGTCAAGTGGGGCCAGATCTAGTAAGGCCTCCATAGCCGCTGTGGTGGTAGTTTTAAATGCTTCAGTAATATTTCTAGGCAGACTTGTCTTTGAATTCTTCCCAGTTGTACCAGAGATGTTTTATTTTGCACCTTGGTCCGCCATACCAGTGCACCATATGTTATTGAGGGTCTCAGTACCCTAGTATACAACCAGTGTATCATATTAGGTTTTAGTCCCCACGTATTTCCATGCATCCTCATCACTGTTATGAAGGAGGTTACAAATTTATTGTATATTTTGTTCAAATGCTGGTTCCAAGTTAACTTGGAGTCAAGAATTACTCCCAGGTATTTAACCTCTCCCTTCATTGTAATTTCTTCGCCTTTTAGAAGCAGGGAACTTGTTTCATTCAGGTTTCTTCTTCTGGTGAATGGAACGATGGCTGTTTTTTTGAGGACTTATTTTAAGTCCCTCATTTTCTGCCCAATTATATACAACGTTAAGTGCCATTTGCATTCGTTCCTTAACGGTATTAGCAAATTTTCCTTGGACTTTAATGACGATATCGTCAGCGTAACCAAAGATATTGAAGTCTAGTTGACTTACTTTATTTAGCAGTCCATCCACAACACGGTTCCACAGCAGATGGGATAAGACCCCTCCCTGCGGTCATCTCCCCGTAATCCTTGCAGACAGGCTGCTTTCCATACATGTTGTGTGTATCACTCCGCTTTTAAGCATGGCTTCGATCCACCTGCAAGAGGTTTCATCTAGTCCTCGCTCTCGGGCAGCAGTGATCATTGATTTAAAGGAGGTATTGTCGAAGGCCCAGAAAAGCTCCCAACGCTACCTCCTTTTGTTCCAGAGTTTTTTCCAGTCTTTGTACTACTTGGAAAAGAGCTGTCTCTGTTGACATACCGGCTTGATAGGCATACTGGTTCCGGTGCAGAGGTCTCTCAGCCAGTGCATCATCCCTGATGTGTCTGTCAAACATTTTCTCTTAAGTTTTTAGATTATAAGACATGAGTGTGAGAGGTCTGTAGGACTTGGCCCGGTCCATAACTTTCCCCGGTTTGGGTATGAATACCGCCCTACAGTGTCTCCACCCCATTGGTATATAACCTAGAGCTAAACCAGCTCTAAGTATATTAATCATAATCCTCGCAAACATTTGAAAGCCTTCTTGGAGCATGATGAGCATTATTCCATCACTTCCTGGGGATGTATACGGTTTAAATGAGAAGATTGCCCATTTTAAAGTTTCATAGTTAACCACCTTCCCGGCTATTTCCCAGTCTCTCCTGTCTGTTTTCCAGGATGGGAACTAAAGTTCCAGGCTGTCCCAGCCTCCAGGAGGTTCTTCTATGATTTCCGAACCTGGGAAGTGTACATGACATAGTTCTTCCATGGTCTCTTCCGCGGTTCTGGTGTATTCTCCATTTTCTCGTTGGAGTGAGTTTATGTTGTTTCGGCTATCCTTAGAGAGAATTCTTTGAAGTCTGGAACATTCTGGAGTCTCATCTATCTCCATGCAGTACCGATCTTAAGGCTATGTTGTAATCAGCCAGGGATCTCCTATATTCCTCCCATTTTCCTGATTTTTTTAAACTGCATTAAACAGTCTTCTTACCTGTTTTCTTTGGTCTGCTAGGTCATTACTCCACCAAGGGATATTCCTGTTGGACTGCCTGGCTATCTTTGTAGGCTGAAATTATTGCATCCTCTAATTGCTTTGCAACAATTTCAACTTCTTCTGTACTTTTAAAGTTTCTATTTATTCCCCCGAGATTCTGATCTAGTTCTATTTTGAAGCTGTCCCAGTCAGTTCTTCGGGGATTTATTTAATGTTCTGTTTGTCGTTCTAATCCCAACATGTCGAATATTAAATATCTGTGGTCTGAACAACGTATTTCCTCAGATACATGCCATTCACTTACTCTGCTCCCTATGTAGGGGGTAGAAAAAGTTATATCGATAACCTCCCTTCTGTTTTTAATCACAAAGGTTGGTTTATTTCCTTTGTTCATTATATTCAAATTACATTCCAGAATTAATTCTAACAAGGACTCACCTCTGGGGTTGTTGTTGGTGCTTCCCCAAGCCAGGTTGTGTGAGTTGGCGTCACATCCTAGAATTAGGTGTTCGCCTTCTTTGTCACACCTTGCAACCAAGTCCATTACTTCCTTGGTTGGTGGTAACTGTTCATCATAATAGCGAAGGTATGCAGATCCAAGGATAATTCTCCTTAGTAGGGGAGAGCGAGGGGTTCTGCCCCCCTCCCCCCCACTACTCCCAATGCGAGCAGATAACTCCCGAACCCGTGGTCGGAGATTCACGAATGAGGTGTCGTTGGACTCGAGCTGACGGGGGCTTTCCTATGGACCACTCATTACATTAAAAAAAAATTGGAAAATTTTTGTTTTCGAAAGTAGGTGATAGTTTGAAAACCAAACATGATAGAATGTTGTGCAATAGCTTAAATGAACGGTCTCTATGTCGTTTATTTTTTTTTATAATAAAACGTTTTTATTTTTTACATTTTTTTGAAAAAAGTTCAATTTTGGAATTTTTATATATTGGAAACTAGGAATTTTACAAAAAAGTTTGTTTGACGTAAATGAATGGTCCCTACCCCCTCTACCCCAAAAATAAATTTCAAGCCTCTAGGACTAAAACTGTGCAGTAGTGTGAATTGGAGAGTTCTACTCCCCTCCTCTACTTTCATATAAACTTTGGGCGATATCTCTCGAACGCGTGGTCGGATTTTAACGAACGAGGTATTGTTGGCGTTGGGATGACGTTCTCTTGGCTAAGCATGTGTGTTGATATTTAAAATAAAATTGTTTTTTTTTGGATTGGCTCTATTTTGGAAACGGTGAATTGGAAAAAAGTTTGTTTGACGTTAATGAAAGGTGGGTATGCCCTCTAGGCGGACAGCAAGTTTCAAGGGAGTAGGAGGAAAAAAATAAATGATAGCCTACTTTCTCGCGAACATTGGTGATCATTGGAGAACGGATGGTCGGATTTTAACAAATGAGGTGTCGTTGGACTCGAGCTGACGTCCTCTTTCCTATAGACTACTCGTTATTTTTTTTGAAAAAATTTGTTTTTGAAAGTAGGCGAGAGTTGGAAAACCAAACATGACAGAATGTTGTGCCATAGTTCAAACCAATGGTCTCTATGACCTTTAGTTTTTATAATAAACCTTTTTTATATTTAGACATTTTTGAAAACCCTTAAATTCTGAATTTTTACTATTTTGGAAACTAACACGTTGACAAAAAATTTGTTTGACATAAATGAAAGATCCCTATCCCCTCTACCATGAAAATAAATGTCAAGTCTCTAGGACAAAAAAAAAACCTATGCATTTCAATTTTTTTTAAATAAAAGCGTGTTTGTAGACAGAGAGCCGGTAGCGATTGACGTATGTTACAACGAGGCTATGACTGAGCATGGTGGATACTGGAAATGGCTATTTCGATGGGGGAGATGTATGGCAAAACGAGGGATTGCTTTTCGATATTTTTTCCTATGACGAATGAATGAAGGCGAATATTTTGAAATATGACAAGCATGCTAAGATTTTTTACCCCTGAAGGGGATCTTTAACGTTTTAGTTAACGGTGATGAGCGAGATCGCTCTCTGACGCAACAGACGGTTGTATGATATGACCAAGTGATTCTTAGACGTTGGCGATCTCGGTGACCGTCCCCGGAAGAAATGAGTAGCTATTTTGGTGGGATGGCGGGGGCAGCTTATGACGGTTGGTTTTGTGACATTTCCTATGACGGATAGAGGCGAATATTTGAAAATGTGTTAAGTGTGCTAGGAATATTGTTTTACCCCTGAAGGGGATCATTAACATGCTAGTAAACGGTGATAAGCGAGACTGCTGTCTGGCACAGTAAATGGTTTTAGAATATGGAAACCTATAACATTTGCTCGACCAAGTCATGTGCATGTATGCAAAGAGCCAAAACGGTAAGGTCATTGGCATGAAATGTTATAAACTAAATATTGAACAGGGTAAAGTCATGTGTTTTAGGATGAAAGTATGTGGTTAACATGATCATGTATTGATAATGGCCGCTTGCTAGTAATTATTATTATTACAGTAAAATGTTTAATAATAATAATAATAATAATAATAATAATAATAAGACACACACATGTTTTGAATGCTAACACGCACACAGTCCAGCTCACTGGTGACTGAATATTGTACCTAGCCAGAGGACCCGTGAGAGCTGTTGCTGGTGCTGACGAGGCAGGAATGTCTACGTCAGCTGGAAGTGAGATATCAGCTTACTTGCCTCGTGGTGGCTAGCAGGTGTGCTGTTTATGCAGAGACCGCCATTTTGGTTCTGAGACAGTAGGACTACCGATGTATAAGAGGTAGCCATTTTGGTTCCTTATTAAAAACATGAAACTAGTATAAGGTACACGAATCTTATTCAGATTGAGGAATGTGAAGAGGCGTGGGAACACGTGCGAGAGAGATAGAGAACCATTCAAGGTCAAAACGCTGAGAAAATACAACTTTTTCTCTTGCTAGGCTAACTGATAACGATTGCGTTAGTCATGCACTTGCCATTTTAGCACACGGACGTATACAGTAGAGCTGTGGAAGAAAAATCCTTTTATTTTTTTGGTAAGTACCTATGAATGATTATTTAAATAATGTCATGCCAATGAACCTTAAATTTGTAGTTATTGACTAGGTAATTATTGATTTTTAATTTATTTGTTTGCAGATAACCGGTATACCTTACATGTCTGAGATACAAGAAACCAGTTTACTTTTGATCCCACTAGAAGGAAACAGCAACAAGCCACTGCAAGTGAAGGTGGGATTATTTTTTTAAACTAACTTGTTTCATTTTGTTTTGTTTCATATTTTATTTTATGAAATGCATGTACTAACCTGAATTTAGGTATTTATAACGGTTTATTTTATTTATTTTTAGAAACTTCGAAAGAAAAGCCTTACCGCCGTAGCTGTCGCTGAAAACCCGAGACGCAGTAAAGTGGAACCATTGTTCCCAGGCAGTGAACTATTTAAAACTCAGGTAAGCCTAACATAAAATGCTATTCCATTTTACCACTACTGAAAACTCGTAGACAAAAAATTCATTACCTGTACATGACTAGGACGATGATTGCTTTCTTGATTAATGACTATGTATTGGCAACCGGTACAAGACCATATTGGTTGTTTACCGGGAAAGTACAAGGCCATATTGGATTTTGTAAAAAACAAAAATTTTAATTTAACTCACATGTCGTTCCCTATAATAATAATAATAATAATAATAATAATAATAATATAATATGAATAATAATATTAATATCGTATGGCCTCGAGTGCCGGGTGCAAGCTTTGTTATTTGACACACAGAGGGTAGCTTGAATGTCGAATTTAGTTGTTCCTTGACTATGAAAGTCAAGGAGGTTACATGTTAGATATCTAATCTCCTTAAACTCTATAGCGCTTTCTAGTAGAAAAATGAGGAACTTTGTACCCTATGAACTCAACGAATATTCACAGGTTTGAACATGATAATCTGAACAAAATGACATGACATTATTATTTTTTGTTTATGTATTGGTTAAAAGGGAATGTAAATGACTGCAGCTTTATAAAAAGAAAATAAGTACATGGGTTACTGTTAGTGCCGTCATACAGTTTATTATAATTTTTATGGTGTTTTGATATATTAATGACAATTAACGTTAAAGTTTTATTTACAAGTATTGATTGATTGATTGATTGATTGAGTGATTGGTTATTTTGTTTGCTTTTAGGTGTCGTCATGCGCCATTAACGTAATGAACAGACAGTGAACAAACATACATTGTGCTTTAAAGTACTCTGGGCAACGTTAATAACTTACAATAAGAAAAAGTTTTATTATAACACATGGCGTTAATACCAAATACAACAAGTGAGCAAGTTGGTTTACCACGTGGGATAAATTTAAAATCAGAACATGATCGTTGGTTAACATTTGAATCCTGGCCTGTAGGCTTTTTGTCGACACATAAACTTGCAAAAGTAGTTTTTTCTACTTGAACCGAGAAGACGTGGTGCGCTGTGTGTTTTGTCGTATTGATCTTTCACACTGGGAAGAAGGGGATGATCCCTTTAGAGACAATTTGCGATGGTCTCCTTGTTGTCCTTACATGCTTGGAAAACAAGTGGGTAACATACCTGTGTATTCATTTTACCGAACCACAAGACCATTGGCCGCTTCTTACGTTGCTGAATCACAAATAAATAATAATAATAATGATGTATTACCAGCCAACAACGGTAGTGTCGATATATGTGGTCCATATGCCATAGACAGTGTTGAATTGGCATGTGCTTTTGAAAAATTGGGAGTTTGCAAGACTAAAGCACTAGCACACCCAGAGTACAGCTCTGTGAAAAACGTTTAGAATCTTATAAAAATGTTTGGCCATTAATATTAAAACACCTTACCAAACAGCTAAGTGAAGCTGGATTTTTTATACTGGTGAAGGGGATAAAACAATATGTTTTTATTGTGGATTTGCTTTAAAGGATTGGCAAATGACTGATAACCCTTTTGTGCAACAAGCTTTTGCAAGTTTATGTGTCAACAAAAAGCCTACAGGCCAGGATTCAAATGTTAACCAACGATCATGTTCTGATTTTAAATGTAACCCACGTGGTAAACCAACTTGCTCACGTGTTGTATTTGGTATTAACGCCATGTGTTATAATAAAACTTTTTCTTATTGTAAGTTATTAACGTTGCACAGAGTACTTTAAAGCACAATGTATGCTTGTTCACTGTCTGTTCATTACGTTAATGGCGCATGACGACACCTAAAAGCAAACAAAATAACCAATCACTCAATCAATCAATCAATCAATCAATCAATCAATCAATCAATACTTGTAAATAAAACTTTAACGTTAATTGGCATTAATATATCAAAACACCATAAAAATTATAATAAACTGTATGTCGGCACTAACAGTAACCCATGTACTTATTTTCTTTTTATAAACCTGCAGTCATTTACATTCCCCTTTAACCAATACATAAACAAAAAATAATAATGTCATGTCATTTTGTTCAGATTATCATGTTCAAACCTGTGAATATTCTTTGAGTTCATAGGGTACAAAGTTCCTCATTTTTCTACTAGAAAGCGCTATAGAGTTTAAAGAGATTAGATATCTAACATCTAACCTCCTTGACATTCATAGTCAAGGAACAACTAAATTCTACATGCAAGCTACCCTCTGCGTGTCAAATAACAAAGCTTGCACCCGGCATCAAGGCCATACGATATTAATATTATTATTAATATTATATTATATTATATTATATTATATTATATTATTATTATAATTATTATTATTATTATTATTATTATTATTATTATTATTATTATTATTATTATTATAGGGAACGACATGTCAGTTAAATTAATTTTTTTGTTTTTTACAAAATCCAATATGGCCTTGTACTTTCCCGGTAAACAACCAATATGGTCTTGTACCGGTTGCCAATACATAGTCATTAATCAAGAAAGCAATCATCGTCCTAGTCATGTACAGGTAATGAATTTTTTGTCTACGAGTGTTCACTAGTGGTAAAATGGAATAGCATTTTATGTTAGGCTTACCTGAGTTTTAAATAGTTCACTGCCTGGAAACAATGGTTGCACTTTACTGCGTCTCGGGATTTCAGCGACAGCTACGGCGGTAAGGCTTTTCTTTCACAAGTTAGTTTAAAAAAATAATCCCACCTTCACTTGCAGTGGCTTTTTGCTGTTTCCTTCTAGTGGGCTCAAAAGTAAACTGGTTTCTTGTATCTCAGACATGTAAGGTATACCGGTTAACCTCAAACAAATAAATTAAAATCAATAATTACCTAATCAATAACTACAAATTTAAGGTTCATTAGCATGACATTATTAAAATAATCATTCATAGGTACTTACCAAAAAAAATAAAAGGATTTTTCTTCCATAGCTCTACTGTATACGTCCGTGTGCTAAAATGGCAAGTGCATGACTAACGCAATCGTTATCAGTTAGCCTAGCAACAGAAAAAGTTGTATTTTCTCAGCGTTTTGACCTTGAATGGTTCTCTATCTCTCTCTCGCACGTGTTCCCATGCCTCTTCACAATCCTCAATCTGAATAAGATTCGTGTACCTTATACTAGTTTCATGTTTTTAATAAGGAACCAAAATGGCTACCTCGGTAGTCCTACTGTCTCAGAACCAAAATGGCGGTCTCTGCTTAAACAGCACACCTGCTAGCCACCACGAGGCAAGTAAGCTGATATCACACTTCCTGCTGACGTAGACATTCCTACCTCGTCAGCACCAGCAACAGCTCTCACGAGTCCTCTGGCTAGGTACAATATTCAGTCACCAGTGAGCTGGACTGTGTGCGTGTTAGCATTCGAAACATGTGTGTGTCTTATTATTATTATTATTATTATTATTATTAAACATTTTACTGTAATAATAATAATTACTAGCAAGCGGCCATTATCAATACATGATCATGTTAACCACATACTTTCATCCTAAAACACATGACTTTACCCTGTTCAATATTTAGTTTATAACATTTCAGGCCAATGACCTTACCGTTTTGGCTCTTTGCATACATGCACATGACTTGGTCGAGCAAATGTTATAGGTTTCCATATTCTAAAACCATTTACTGTGCCAGACAGCAGTCTCGCTTATCACCGTTTACTAGCATGTTAAAGATCCCCTTCAGGGGTAAAACAAAATTCCTAGCACACTTAACACATTTTCAAATATTCGCCTCTATCCGTCATAGGAAATGTCACAAAACCAAACGTCATAAGCTGCCCCCGCCATCCCACCAAAATAGCTATTCATTTCTTCCGGGCACGGTCACCGAGATCGCCAACGTCTAAGAATCACTTGGTCATATCCTACAACCGTCTGTTGTGTCAGAGAGCGATCTCGCTCATCACCGTTAACTAAAACGTTAAAGATCCCCTTCAGGGGTAAAACATCTTAGCATGCTTGTCACATTTCAAAATATTCGCCTTCATTCATTCGGTAGAGGGGGTAGGGACCATTCATTTACGTCAAACAAACTTGTTTGTAAAATTCCTAGTTTCCAAAATATAAAAATTCAAAATTGAGCTTTCTTCAAAATAATGTAAAAAATAAAAACGTTTCACTGTAAAAAATAAAGGACATAGAGGCCGTTCGTTTAACTATTGCACAACATTCTATCATGTTTGGTTTTCAAACTATCACCTACTTTCGAAAACAAAAATTTTCAATTTTTAAAAAATATAATGAGTGGTCCATAGGAAAGCCCTCGTCAGCTCGAGTGCAACGACACCTCATTCGTGAATCTCCGACCACGGGTTCGGGAGTTATCGGCTCGCATATTGAGTAGTGGTGCGGGGGGGGGGGGGGGCAGAACCCCTCGTTCTCCCCTACTCTCCTTGACCCTTCCCTTGATGATGTCTGAATTGCCACCGTCGTGGAGGTCTCTGGAACAGAAACCCATCAACGGCAGTAGCTTTATTCCTTTCTTGGCAAGTATACAGGTTCAGGGAGTCCGGGTTGTCCGACTGAATATCAGTTCACCTCCAACCCCTCCCAATCCCTTTATTTTGCCTTTTACAGACCATGGTTTCTGAATGAAAGCCAGGTCACAGTCTCTCATCATTACGCACAGTGCTGCCGAGGCAGCCCTGCTATGTTGAAGATTTATCTGGACCACTGTCATTCACAATCTTGGGTCTGGGTTTACCCTTTAATGGTTTGAAGGTTACATGCCTTAGGCCGCAGAAGACCTTAAATTGTTTAGCTTCTAGCTTTCCATAAGAGTCGATGTCCACCGAGAATGCCAAGGTTTGGCATTTCTCGGTCACCTTTCGGCTCATAAGTGGCCATTCACTTACCTGAAGTCCTGAATTCTATGTATTTAGTCTCTTTTTGATGGTTTCCACATCATTTGTAGCTGGGACCCAGACTAGGAACCTTGGCCTCCTTGGAAGATCTTTGGAGTCTACAACTTGTAATTCCATTCCCTCCCAAGGGCTGCCAAGTCTGCCTATAGCTCCGGATAACCAGTGTTTTGGTTGTTCGTTCTCACAGGTCATCCAGAGGATACCCTGTGAGAATTTATTGTCTAGAAATTGTGGTGACACCTGTTCAGGGTTATCATCAAACATTTCTAGAATGTTTCCTTTCACCAGTTCTGCTTGTTCCTGGTTAAGTTGTTTTTTGTCATTACGGCTACCTTAATACTTTTGACAGCGTCCCTGTAGCTCAAAGGTTGCGTTGATTCATTCCTTCGATGCTTAGGTTCTCGCTGTTTAGGGGTACATGATTCTGATCGACGTCCTTTGTAAGTTGAGGTCTTTTCGCTTCTGGACGGTTTGTTTTCCGTCCAAGTCCCTTCTCTCATCTTCCTTTCCCTCATTAGTTTTTTCCTTTGTGCTCCAAGGAGTTCTTTAGGTTTAATGCCAGTTCCTGACGTGCCTGGTACTGTAACCTATCCTGGAGTTACTTCAGTCACCTCTATTGTGGAGTCTTCTGATACCGACAAGTCTGTGGATGAGTCCATTCCTTGTATCGTTGTTGTTGAGCTTTCGGTTGAAGTTTTATCTAGGTTCTCCATTTGGTCCCACGGGTATCGGAGAAATACAAAAATGGTCCACTCCGACAGAGCTCCGATTGTCCGAACAAGGCTGCATTCTCAGGGAGGTCGCCCAGTTTCCCTGAGGCTCCGTTGTAGACACATCACCCATGTGCCATGCACCCCTTCGGCACGGATTAAGGCAAGCCACACTTAACACCGTGGGGTTGGGGAGGTGGTCCGCGATCTCTTATTCAATATATTCAGAGAAACACCTGTCAGTCTCGTCAGTGGTCAACTGTCGATACCAGACAGGTGCCGGCTATCCGTCACCTGCCGACGCGTCACGATACCCGCTCAAGGTCCAGCGTTAGAGTTTGCAGAATGTTACTCCTTGCCAGGGAGGATTCTATCATGTTATTTCTTTTGTTTGGCCAGGGCAAGTTTTGTATATATAATTTAGATTAAGTTGAGGATTCACTTTTGTTGTTGTCAACTAGCCTAGATTTTATAGGGCGTGCCTATAAATGCAAATAGAATGACGTATCACCGTGTAGATGTGTATTTTAGTGTAAACCCTCATTTGTTGTTTGATTGTATTCAAGTGATTGCGTGCAAAATGGGAGTTTACCCAGTAGTTATTGAGTAACGGTAGAGTTCCGACATCATATTAGCTATCCGGAGTAATGTTTGTCAGACCAGTGTGAGATTTAGAGCTTAGCGAGGAGACAGCGGTCATTAGATCCCAGTGCTTCCAAAGTTAAAACGCTAGTTTGTGAGGCGACCAGGCCAATTCGGCTTGCCAGCTATTTTCAATCATTTGAGGACATGGGACAGTGATTCAGGTAATATCTGTAGCAGTTGTGAGTCCAAGGGGGATTTGTATGATGATTTATTTCGTCGAGATGGTTGACAAGTTCACTCCCAGACGATGGTTATTGGAGATGTGTCAGTATTGTGTCGTCGGTGGACGAGGTTCCAGTGTGCCTATTTCCGTCGCGATGGTTGATTAATTCACTCCCTAGACGATGATTGAGCAATTCGTGCCTGGAGGATTCCAGTGGTGAAAATGAGAATCCACAGCCTGCTTCCAGTCTCCGACCGGGTCAGGAATGGAATGAATGAAGCCCCCATCTAGCGGCGAGGATATGAACTGTGCCGGCTGCCGAAGCCTGTCACACTCCTCTGGGGCAATGATTAAATGAATGACAGATGAAATGAAATGATAGTGGAGAGTGTTGCTGGAATGAAATTGTGACAGGGGAAAACCGGAGTACCCGGAGAAAACCCTGTCTGCCTCCGTTTTGTCCAGCACAGATCTTACATGGAGTGACCGGGATTTGAACCACGGACCCAGCAGTGAGAGGCCGGCGTGCTGCCGCCTAAGCCACGGAGGCTTGGATTCCAGTGGTACCATGATGAATTGTATGTTTTATTTTTCAGGTGGGCCAAAGGTTCCCGATCTTCAATTTTGGAGAGTAGCCAAGTATGCACTCTGCCAAAATATATTGAAATACTGACACATTTGCTCCGCATTTTGAATCAGCCATGGAATGAGTTTGCAAACGTTATGTATGAGTTTGTTTTTTTAAATCACTGGCACAGACATATACAGTATACATAGCTTTCACTATAATTTGATCTCATTTTAAAGTGCGCTGATACATGCGATCAGCTGGTGTATTTGAAGTTGTATATTTTTGGATTCAACATTTTTGAAGTTTAGTCACTGGTTAAGTAAAATTGGTGATCTGAAGGTTATATATTTTGTTCTACACTTGCTGGTGTGTGATTGTTTATTTTTTATTTTTGGTTAGTCGTGAGGGTTATACGAGTTCGAGCCTCAGCTCATGTAGGGTAGTATGATCTTTTGTTAGTGTTTGTTATTAGGTTTGTTGGATTTAGATAGTTTTGTTTATCTCGGAGTTGTGACTGCCGAAGGATTCGTGTAGGTGAAACATTATTCTAGATTAGATTAGTTGTGAACCCATGTTCTCAGGGTTGTCACACTGGTGGATGTTTTCTGAAGGAGATGCATTGCTTATTCAGATATTCTTGTAACGTGAATATTTCTGCATATTCACGGCTACGAGCTCACATATTTTATCATGCACATGTTGATAATGTGTCAGGTTAGAGGCACGTCAAGTTATAATAAATACAGTGTAGTTTATCTAGCCCTGAGCCAGCGGCAACATAACACGGGTTCAGGTTCCAGACATCCGTGCTGGCTGGAAATAGACCTGGCGAATGGTTAATCATTACTGCTTCAATACCACACTGAAAATTAAGTATGGTTAGTTGAATTACAGCTGAAAAATAATATGGAATAGTGATAATTTTGATCAGCTGTTAGTGTATTGTGATTTAAATTCATTGCCATTAATGTTTCATTGTATGGTCTATTTAAAGTCGAGTTTGTTGTGATTTCAGGTAATTTTTATTTACGATCTTTTGAGATCATGTGTTATTTCAACGTCTATCGGATTTTTATGTACAATCTCAATGTTAAGGGTTATATTTATTTCATCCTTTTATTTGTTGTTGCTTTGAATTATTGAATAAACTTGTTATTAACGATACCCATATGTCTTGCTCGTAGTCAGCCCTTATGATCTCAGAAAAGAGATGCCTAGGAGAGTTGTAAATGTTAAGTAGTGGCCTCAGCCGGACACCAGGAAAGAGTCCTATCCTAGAAGGCCCCATACTAAACGGGTGCACTATATCTCCATAGCAAAAGGTTCTTTTCTATTCAGACTTAAACTAATGTATGTCCGATAAAATTTCTACCTTCAATTTTGTGCTAAAACAACTACTTTCTATTGATTGAATGAAAATACATAGAAAGTTTGACAAACTGTCAGCAGAAGTCAAGTTTTTGCATACAATTTTCCACTTTATTTTATAGCAGTATAATATAAGCATTTTGGCTTCCATGATATTGTTTTAAAGCTTACAATTCAAGGTATAATTTCTATAGGAAGAAATGTTCCCTGTTGTCATTTTTATGAAGCTACAACATAAAAACTTAAAATGTGTATATTGGTTTGAAAAGTAACTACAGTATCGTTCCTATAAAACACGAAGAAAATAATTGAACGTGAGCTTTAAGCTCAATGCTATGGAATTCCAGGAAAATGAGAAAATGTCCGAACTTGCTAACAAGAAGGATTGAATAGGTCTCTGAAATAACGAGTGTTGATAGTGAATAGCAACTCGCAGTTCGACCCATACTGACACGGCCAGTTTGGAGTGGGTGGATGTAGTGAAACATGCCTCGGATAATTTCCCCTGTTTGAATTTTCCTAGTCGAACTTCGGCGAGAGATCTCATTAGTGCAGTTCGGTATCACCCAAATAGCCTGGGTGGATAGGCGATTGATACCGAGCTGCACAAATGTGGTCTCTCCATGGGGTCGACTAGAAAATCCCAAACAGGGAAATTGATTGAGACATGTTTCATCCCCCAACCCCCTTCAATCCGTGAAGTAAATAGTGTCGGTATGGGGTTACACCCTTGGGTAATTTAAACTGAAAATTTTTCTTCACTAACCATTCTCGTTATCTCAGAGGCGTATTCAATCCTACTTGTTTACAAGTTCCCACATTTTCCCAGTTTCTTGGAACTTCTACTTGGCTTTTCACTTAAAGTTTAAGTTTAATCATTTTCTTTGCAGTTCGCTATTACTTCTGCGCTTAAGGACTGGTCCACCACCTGGTGTGGCGGCTAGCATTCTTGGCTGTCGCCCCGGAGGTCCGGATTCGATTTCCGGCTCTGCCAAGAAATTTTATTCTGTTCTGAAGGCTGGAACGGGGTACTGTACCCGCAGACCAAAGTAGGACAGATTGCTTTTAAACGACGCGCAGACCAAGTTTGATTTCAAGAACCGCGCTTGCTGGTGAAGAACCAAAGAGAGCTGCAGCGTGAGGTTATAACCAATATGGACGTTCATGGAACGTTCTGGACTGGAAGTTGAAGATATATACTGAATTGGAAGGAGATAGACAACCATAGAAACACATGGAAAATATGCCATAATTTTGTGATATTACGGAAAAAAGGAATTATCTCTCTGGGTATTATACTCGCGAAGATATGGGGAGTCCTCACCTTACGCCCATCCATATGACGCGGAGCCGTGACGTAGGCAGAGTTGTATAAAAGGCCAGCATGGATTAGCACAGTGTCAATCATCGTTTAATTTCACATCCTCCATAATAATAATAACAATAAAAAACACCTCTCTCTCTTTCACTTACTCTCCACCACAATCATCCACATTATCTCATCACACACCAACTCCTCATTCATCTTTCGTGATCGAAGAATTCAAACCATGTCTCATCTTACCTTCTTTTCTCATTCTCACCATCATTTCAATCTCATCCTCATACTCCTTCTTCATTCTCATCCCATCCAAAACACATAACACGGCAACATACCTCCGCACGCCTTCTTCTTCTACATCAAATCACCGAGTCAACTTCTTTCTCATTCTCCTTCAAATAAATTTTAAAAAACTCTCTCCGTTTCACTTACTATTTCTCTCCACCACAATCATCCACATTATTTAATCACACACCACAACCTCATTCATCTTTCATGATCGCAGAATTCAAACCATTGTTTCATCTTACCATCTTTTCTCATTCTCATCATCATTTCAATCTCATCCTCATATTCTTTCTTTACTCTCATCCCACTTCATTTTTCCAAACACATAACACAGCAACACACCTCAGTACGCTTTCTTCTTCTACATAAAATCACCGAATTAACTTCTTTCTTTCTCCTTCAAATAAATACAACAAAAAAGAAAGAAATTCCCCTTACCCAATCAAATTCAAATCTAGAACACAAAACCCCCAATGTATAAAATCTTAGTATCATAGCCAAGAGATCATACTACTTTCCTTCTCACACTTCCACAATTATTCACCACCACCCTTCTCCCATAACTCTCAACCTCCAAAACACCCCCTTCCTCTGGCCTAAGAAATGGTGCGGCCATCTATGGGGGCCCGCCCACCCTTCTTGGGTAAGAATGAAATGCCCTTTATATTATTATTATTATTATTATTATTATTATTATTAACACAATGATCTATTGTCTATTATGACGGGAGAGTATCCACCATGGCAGAATGCAAGCAACAGATCGTGTGATCGTGTGTTCGAGTGTCAACGAGTCAAGGGAGCCGTGAAATCCAGCACTTAACAATAGTGAGAGGCAGTCACTATGCCTGAACACGTGGAGGTTCGAAATGTACTTTGAATGATAAAAATAACTGTTTGGATGATTTGGAATAGATTTTCGGGGACATTGCAATTTGCGAATGATTGATAGTGATACCGTGCTTATACTGTAATAGTGTGGCGTGCTTGGGAAACTTGCAGAGAATTTGAACACACCGCTGCACAGTGGGTCAAAATCGAAATCTAGGGGGACAAAATTATTTTTACGTTTTAATCATGAATTTAGAGTGAAAGCAACGTATACAATTTGTTTACTTCATAATAAACATCAGTTAAGACATTTTTAAGCTACGTCTACACATACAAGAAATTATTTATGACTAGGAGTTGGATAGAGCATTCAGTTATCTCTTCAGAACAATTTTTACCCCTAATTTACTTCAAACAAAGTCACAAAGTTCCACGTTTGACATAATCGTCGAACCCAGTGCTTTAAACAGTTGTAAACGTGTGAGAACTGACTGCGCGGTATCTTCTAAAACGTAAAATAACTAAGTAAGTTGCAAAAAGATGCAAAAAATCTTATATCAGGCATAAACTTCAAGACTTTATCCACATTTTAACATTAAGTAGAAAGTGACGCAGAGTGACGCGACATAACAATCTAAGTGAAAATATAATTTTTAAAATATTAGTAAAATATGATATAATGCACATATAGCTAAAATTACGTAACAATTACACCCATTAATAACTGAAACACGTTACAAAGATCATACCTTCAGTTGCATGTTCCATCTTAAAGCATCACACTACACTAACCACAAAGACAACCAAATCACAGCCACTTACATTCACCCTCGAACAGTGGTGACAGATTTACACTAAGATGCGTTTATATCCCAGAATAGTGAGCGGCAATTATATGAGAATGCTGTAGAAGTAATACATTTTGATTTTTTTTATTATGAAAATAAATAATGTTGTCCTCCTAGATTTAGAATTTTACCCACTGTGCGCTGGGTAGAGTGAATAGGGCAAGTTACGAAACAAACGTGTGTATAACAATATACTGTAATTCAATGCTCGCTTGATAGTAGCATGTACAGAAGGTGCATTACAAATTCGTTTAAAACTATTAAATCTGTTGAAACGAATGTGGTGTGTCAGAAATAAGCCAGACGACATATTATATGCAGTTGAGTGTGATGATACGTGCTGGAACTGAAACTTACAAGAACATGTGTGCGGAACATCAAGGTTAGCTGATACATGACTGTGTCATAAAAGTGACTATCACGATGGCGGAAATATGTGAAAATATGTAGCCTATCAGTTAATACTATAAACGGGGTGGTGCATTCTTGGAATACACGGTACCAGAGATTATAATTTTCAATGCTTTTGCATGTTCTTTCCTTCCTCTTTGTCAAACACCAACAGTGATCTTCTGTTTTCTCTTAGGGGTTCAGGTCGCTTATATTTTGTATGAGTCTGTTCCAGATATATATTCTATGACCCACCTAGCGTCATCTCGCAGCGAATCTCTGCAGCTCCTCAATTCTTCCTGGTGCTAGAGGACTTACTTATCCATTTGGCCACCAGATCCTGTTACCATCGCCAGCTATTTTCTCCTTGAGCAAGAGGCCTACGTCTACTTCTTTACTCACCATGCTGCGCTAGTATCATCTGTTATCAACTCTTTGAAGACCGGCTCAGCAAGAGATCATTTTTTTTGTTGTAACATTGGCAATGTTTATATGTTCTCCTTTTGTCTCCTACCCCCCACTCTTTTCCCCCTTCCTTGGACCCTCCGTGCTCCGTTGAGCAGGTCTCACTTCTCAGTCGGCAGTTGACTCGATCAGTTAAAGCTCCTCTCGAGCTAGCTTCCTCAAACCAAGAGGCACACACTCTTCTACGCCATGTTGGCAAAGTAGTTATCGTCATCCAACGGAACTTCGCCTTCAACATGAAATCAAGATAAGTACCATTTTAAAAGTTTTAACCTCATCTTCATGGTTTTAACTTCCACGTGCTTTTAATGATATTTTTATAGACAGTGTGAAAGTTTTTATTTTGGGGCAAAAATCATTCTTCGTGGGATTTGCCATGTTGAGCTTTCGCTTGTATAAGCCAACCTTACTAAAAAAGAGCTTTTCTTAAGCTATTCAAATGAGAAATCCTCTCACTACGTGGGATATTACCTAATACCCGCTGTCTATAATTCATTAAGCTAGTTCCTCCGTTGGATTTTCTCAACCCCATTTTTCCACTAAGGTCGTTCTGGAACCTTCGAGATCTTGTACTCTATCTGCGAGTCTTGCCGTCAGGTATTTTTCACTCACTTGTGAAAATAATATTTAAAATGAGGAATCTTCCTTACAAATTGTTGCAATAGCTAACTTTCTTCCACCGCTGGAACCACTGAAATGTTTTATGGTACATTTAATTGTAAATCACAACTTTTTCAAGAAATAGACTCTCACCTATATAGTGCAATCAGTTATTTCCATAATTGCAATAACTTTCTTTCTCATAAACTTTAGTGTTTCTATAGTGAACTTTGCATCCAATTTTATAGACTACAGTGATAACCAGTGCTTGCTCCACGTTTCTACCGCGTCGCGATCGTCCGTTTATATTAAATACGGCCATGAACATTGATCCTATATCCCAATGATCTTTCCTCAACCTTCTACTAACAACCAATATTAATAAAATTGTAACTTTTCTATAAGGTGGCACTCACGAAGTGCCCTTCCAACTTTGCTAGTTTAACATTAATTAAATTCTGCATAATTGCTTGTGTGATACAAGTTTCAAATTCACATTGTTCCTTTCCTATAATCAGGGAAAACAATTCTTTAAACTCTTGAGCGAGTCATGTTCAGGTTTCACGAAATGGAAACTGTCCCATTTGGCTAGTGATTCCTGCTCAAACTTGGGAAGTCTAGAACTTTCCTTTTCACTTTCTTCAGGTTTCACAGTACGTGACCTGCCCTTATTTGCATAATAACCAACGTTAATTCTGTATAAATATAAGGAGTTGTAGGAACTTCTATCTTATTTTTCATGTTTTTATTATTGTTATTTTCGAAGTTGTCACTTTCTCTAGAACATTCTCTCAAGAATTTCTTAAGGTACACTCTTTGTACTCCAATTCACGTTCAAACTTTAATTGCTTCATTGTTTATTTGTTTAAATCTTATAAAGATTTTAGAAACATGTAAGGTTTGAAACCTTGTAAATTGTCAATTGCCTGGAGCAAACGTTTAATGTTGAGAGGTCTGCGACCCCATTTGTTAAAAAGTTCAAATGAACTATGTTTGTCAAAATTATATTACATGTTTGTTAATTTCCTCAAACTTCTTTGCATTGTTAAATAAATTAAATATTTGTTTTTGGATTCATCATTTCTCTGATACTACAGTTAGGCAAGATCCTGGCTTTCCTGACTCTTCTTCAGCTCATGCCATCTTTAATACAGAATAAAGCTTTTACCATTTGTCTTGCCAGACTATCACCCTTCCCTATAGTACTTTCATGCATGCTTGGGAGGAAATACACTAAAGCCTTTCTCTGGCAAACCGCCAAAGTCTTAGCTGCGGTTCCCGTCAGCTTCGACCAAGCTCGTACCCACTTTAGGTATCCGAGAACGGATTTGCGGTGGCAACCACCTTTAAGTGTGTTTAAATTTAAACTTATTAATTTTGTGGGACTCTCCTCCTATTTTCTATCCTTTTTTTCCAATCCAAAACCTACTTCCTTTTTTTTAATCATCTTCCCTTGGTGGGTGGGTTATTCCTCAGCCAATAAACTACCCAAAGTTTGGTACCAGAAACCCGGGAGAGCCCATTTTTTCTTTTTTCTTTTAAAAAAAGTGTCATTTGACAATACTTTGCAAATTATTAACATCTGCTTTGGATTTTTCAGCTATAAGTACATCATGCAAAGCCTGTGAACGGGAAAGAGGCCGCTCCTGTCTCCTATGGTGTGTCCCATTCTTTCTACCCATTCGCTGCTGCAAGCTTGACAGCATCTCCAAGGTTCTACAATTTCGTGAGTTGTATTTCAATTTATTCTCTTTGTCATGGCCCCTACTGAAAAAGATGAAACTCTCATTGCCAGACGTTCTTCCTATAAAGGGCAACTCACTAGATTCAGAAATTTCATCAGTAAATTAAATCCCGCCGAGTGTGATTTAGACATCTTGACACATCGCCTTAAGTTGTACGAACGGTCTTATGATTATTATGATCAAATTCAAACCGAGATTGAATCCGCTTGCCCAGAACTTCAATCGGATCGGGACGAGGTCGAACCCTTGTACTTTGAAGGGATTGCAAAAGCCCACCAACTGATCCGCAATATCTCAGAACCGGACACTAGGGTCATCAATCCGGCCCAGTTCGCACCCGCTTCAGTTCACGAGAACAAACCGAAACCGTTACTTCCTAAGATAAGCTTACCGCATTTCTCAGGCAAGGAAGGTGAATGGTATTCTTTTTACGAACTTTACTGCTCCCTAATTCATGAAAATACCGAGATCCCCGATATTCATAAATTCTATTTCCTCCGTACGTCTTTGGAATCTGAGGCCTTAGCCTTAGTGGAGTCACTGCCTTTAAGCGCAGACAACTACCACATCGCCTTTAATCTCCTTAAAGAGAGATATGGCAATTTACGTTTGAGTGTAGCTCGCCACATACGCTGTCTCTTCAACCTACCGGCCGTCAAACCTAATGACGTCACCTCTTTAAGAAACCTGTTGGACTCTATACAGTTGAATGTCAGAGCATTATACCAACTTAAGCAGCCTGTCCAAACATGGGACACCATACTCATTCATCTGGCTACATCAAGATTCGATTTTTCAACTTTAAAGGCTTGGGAAATTGAACTCGCTCGCAAGGAAGAATTTTCCTTCGAACACTTAATCTCGTTTCTTATCAGCCGATGCCAAGTTCTTACAGCACTCGCATTTCAGTGCGAAAAGGTCGAAACGAATCATCAGTCTCACATTTTTGAGAAAAACCTTGCTTTTTCAAAGGGACATCAGCCCCCATCTGTCGAGAACAAGCAAACCCGTTCTTCTTTCAATCATTCAAGAGAACATATCAGGCCGCCCAACAAATCTTTAAAATGCACGCTCTGTAAAAAGCTTCACACATTGTATTCGTGCAAATCCTTTAAAGAATTGTCTGTCGAAGATCGAAGGAAGTTTGTCTTCAATAGCAAACATTGTTTCAATTGCTTGTCACCTAAGCATTCTTCTTCAAAATGTACGTCATCAAGTCTCTGTTTCCATTGTAAAAAACCGCATCATTCTTTATTGCACGTTCACGATAAATCGAGGTCATCAGCACCCGCCTCTTCAAGCTCCATGCAGAGCAGCTCCGAACAAACTAATGCTTCTTCCTGCATTTCCAACGCCGAAACTTTTCATAGTGCGCAAACCCTTTTGACCACTGTACAATTCGAAATCCAAGATAAATTTGGAAATTGGTTTAGAACCCGTGGTCTTCTCGATTCCGCTTCAACTCATAACTTTGTTTCGCAATCGTTGATTAAAAAACTAGGTCTTTCGTCATCGCCTACTTCTATCAATGTGACCGGCATTGACAATTTGAAAACTCAAGTCTTGCAGTCTTCAAAATTGAAAATCAGAGACGTTTGCCAAAGAAACACCAATCTTAATTTAAACTGTCTCATTCTTACCAGTATTGGCAAGGACACTCCAAGTCACTCTATTAATACTTCCGATTTAAACATTCCCTCGCACTTAAGGTTAGCTGATCCTCAGTTTAATGCTCAAGGTCCCATTGATGTACTTTTCAGTGCCAATGTTTTTTGGAAGTGCCTTCGCAAACAAACACGCAAGTTATCTTCAACCGTGGTCGCCAGAGACACCGATTTTGGTTGGGTTATTACTGGTGAAATTCAGCATCCCAGTGTTCAAACCAAAGCGCAATGTCATTTCGTTACAGCTGACATAAATCCCATTTCTGAAAAAGAGAACGCTCATGTTTCAGATCTCAATATTTTTGAAAAACACTTGCCGAAACGATGTCTCATCGTGAACAACTACGCTACCTCTGTAAGTTGTTTAAATGGTTTTTCCTTCTTCCCGCACAAAATGGCAATTCAAGTTCGCCTTGCTTTGTGTTATTTCGTTTACCTTCTCATGTCATTTTTTATAGCAGGTAATTGCTTAAACTCTTTCTCGAAAACTATCTTCCCCTTGTGTAAAACCATGGCTATCAGTCTCCATCACTTCGCTGTAAGCTATGTTTCACTTCTTTCGTTATTTAGAAGGATGGCCACGGCCGGCTCCTCCCCCCTTCCTCACAATTGGAAGTCGCTTATGAAACCGCTTGAAAATCTGAATTCTCTAACATCAAGAATAACTATTCCTACGCATAACCTTCTTCTCAATGTCCCGGCTTCACTTCCTATTTCGGAAGAATCAAGCTTTTTCCTGTCGAAAATTGTCGGATTCCGTGATCCTCTCAATCATGCGAAATTGATTTCCTACTCTATTTCATGTAGCTTTAAATTGTTTGTTCACGTCCAAGTTACGATTGACTGCATGTCGTCCAACCTGAATATCTGCTTTAAGTCACAGCTGATTCAACAAGTGTTGTTTGTTTATTCCGAACTGCTTGTTTTTCAAACTTGTTTGTATACAAGCCCGAGGAAGGTCAAGTCACTGTTCATTTCCTGTATGCTTGCTAAAGGTCAAAGCAAGTTTCTCTTATCTCAACTCTGGCTGATTGCCAACCATTGTCTGGCGAGTCGCTACCGCACGCTCGGAAGCCGCTCACCTATTTCCCAAAATAAACTTGTTCCAGTTAAGGACTCTTTCAGCTATTTATATGCCTTATCTCGCTGTACTATGTGTGTCAAGGCCGTGCTTGCCTGTGTATCTCACTTACTTACGCTCGTATTCTACAATTGCTTCGATTCTCGTCTCGTAACATCGTTGCATATCCTTTACGCGCTTATGTATTACACTTTGCTTACATATTTTGCGATCTTAATGTTCATTGATGAACAAACTTGTTTTTTCTCGTCGTCACATTCGATGTGTTTTTGCATTTATACTTGTCACGTCACGTTTCTCGCTGACTTAAGTATTTTTCTGAGTAACCCCTTTGATACTTATTATGACTTGAGGTCATTGTTTATGGCTACTAGGTTGTTACCTATGGCGTTCTTGCTTTCTACTCGCATAGTTTCTTTGTTTATTTGGTATTTTCTTGTCCTGAATAGATGTACTTGTTTCTATACGCTTTGTTTAAACTTGTCAATTCTTCTTTCTCATCGTATCGCAATCTTTACTAGTGCTTTATTTCCCTCAGCTTCTAGTTATTTTGTGATGGAAGATGTCGTTAATTCTCGCCTTTTAACTCCGCTTTCTAATGACCCTGATGACCTCCTTCCACTTACACCTGGTCGCTTCCTTACACGCACTTCTCTCTCTGCCCCTCCTCCCCTTCCTAATTCTTTCAGGGATTCTGATTTACCTATTGTTTGGCGTAAACTTGAAGCCCTCCGCAATTCCTTTTGGAAGAGGTGGAACTTGGAATATTTAACTTCCTTGCAAGGGAGACAGAAGTGGTTTCTTTCCAGTCCCGATATTAAAGTGGGGGACTTGGTCTTAGTTAGGGAAGTTTTTCCCCCCTTAGTCTGGATCTCGGGTAGAGTGACCGAGTGTTACCCTGGAAGAGATGGGAGAGTCAGGGTAGTCAGAGTCTTGACCACTAATGGTCAGATCACAAGACTACTTCTTTGCAATTGCTTATTACCTTTAAATGTTTACTTGTTTTTCTTGTTCCCTGTTGGTGTTTTTCCCTCCCAGTATGGTGCATTCTTGGAATACACGGTACCAGAGATTATAATTTTCAATGCTTTTGCATGTTCTTTCCTTCCTCTTTGTCAAACACCAACAGTGATCTTCTGTTTTCTCTTAGGGGTTCAGGTCGCTTATATTTTGTATGAGTCTGTTCCAGATATATATTCTATGACCCACCTAGCGTCATCTCGCAGCGAATCTCTGCAGCTCCTCAATTCTTCCTGGTGCTAGAGGACTTACTTATCCATTTGGCCACCAGATCCTGTTACCATCGCCAGCTATTTTCTCCTTGAGCAAGAGGACTACGTCTACTTCTTTACTCACCATGCTGCGCTAGTATCACCTGTTATCAACTCTTTGAAGACCGGCTCAGCAAGAGATCATTTTTTTTGTTGTAACATTGGCAATGTTTATATGTTCTCCTTTTGTCTCCTACCCCCCACTCTTTTCCCCCTTCCTTGGACCCTCCGTGCTCCGTTGAGCAGGTCTCACTTCTCAGTCGGCAGTTGACTCGATCAGTTAAAGCTCCTCTCGAGCTAGCTTCCTCAAACCAAGAGGCACACACTCTTCTACGCCATGTTGGCAAAGTAGTTATCGTCATCCAACGGAACTTCGCCTTCAACATGAAATCAAGATAAGTACCATTTTAAAAGTTTTAACCTCATCTTCATGGTTTTAACTTCCACGTGCTTTTAATGATATTTTTATAGACAGTGTGAAAGTATTTATTTTGGGGCAAAAATCATTCTTCGTGGGATTTGCCATGTTGAGCTTTCGCTTGTATAAGCCAACCTTACTAAAAAGAGCTTTTCTTAAGCTATTCAAATGAGAAATCCTCTCACTACGTGGGATATTACCTAATACCCGCTGTCTATAATTCATTAAGCTAGTTCCTCCGTTGGATTTTCTCAACCCCATTTTTCCACTAAGGTCGTTCTGGAACCTTCGAGATCTTGTACTCTATCTGCGAGTCTTGCCGTCAGGTATTTTTCACTCACTTGTGAAAATAATATTTAAAATGAGGAATCTTCCTTACAAATTGTTGCAATAGCTAACTTTCTTCCACCGCTGGAACCACTGAAATGTTTTATGGTACATTTAATTGTAAATCACAACTTTTTCAAGAAATAGACTCTCACCTATATAGTGCAATCAGTTATTTCCATAATTGCAATAACTTTCTTTCTCATAAACTTTAGTGTTTCTATAGTGAACTTTGCATCCAATTTTATAGACTGCAGTGATAACCAGTGCTTGCTCCACGTTTCTACCGCGTCGCGATCGTCCGTTTATATTAAATACGGCCATGAACATTGATCCTATATCCCAATGATCTTTCCTCAACCTTCTACTAACAACCAATATTAATAAAATTGTAACTTTTCTATAAGGTGTCACTCACGAAGTACCCTTCCAACTTTGCTAGTTTAACATTAATTAAATTCTGCATAATTGCTTGTGTGATACAAGTTTCAAATTCACATTGTTCCTTTCCTATAATCAGGGAAAACAATTCTTTAAACTCTTGAGCGAGTCATGTTCAGGTTTCACGAAATGGAAACTGTCCCATTTGGCTAGTGATTCCTGCTCAAACTTGGGAAGTCTAGAACTTTCCTTTTCACTTTCTTCAGGTTTCACAGTACGTGACCTGCCCTTATTTGCATAATAACCAACGTTAATTCTGTATAAATATAAGAAGTTGTAGGAACTTCTATCTTATTTTTCATGTTTTTATTATTGTTATTTTCGAAGTTGTCACTTTCTCTAGAACATTCTCTCAAGAATTTCTTAAGGTACACTCTTTGTACTCCAATTCACGTTCAAACTTTAATTGCTTCATTGTTTATTTGTTTAAATTTTATAAAGATTTTAGAAACATGTAAGGTTTGAAACCTTGTAAATTGTCAATTGCCTGGAGCAAACGTTTAATGTTGAGAGGTCTGCGACCCCATTTGTTAAAAAGTTCAAATGAACTATGTTTGTCAAAATTATATTACATGTTTGTTAATTTCCTCAAACTTCTTTGCATTGTTAAATAAATTAAATATTTGTTTTTGGATTCATCATTTCTCTGATACTACAGTTAGGCAAGATCCTGGCTTTCCTGACTCTTCTTCAGCTCATGTCATCTTTAATACAGAATAAAGCTTTTACCATTTGTCTTGCCAGACTATCACCCTTCCCTATAGTACTTTCATGCATGCTTGGGAGGAAATACACTAAAGCCTTTCTCTGGCAAACCGCCAAAGTCTTAGCTGCAGTTCCCGTCAGCTTCGACCAAGCTCGTACCCACTTTAGGTATCCGAGAACGGATTTGCGGTGGCAACCACCTTTAAGTGTGTTTAAATTTAAACTTATTTATTTTGTGGGACTCTCCTCCTATTTTCTATCCTTTTTTTCCAATCCAAAACCTACTTCCTTTTTTTTAATCATCTTCCCTTGGTGGGTGGGTTATTCCTCAGCCAATAAACTACCCACGGGGTACGATGGAAATTGAACAGAAGACAGAAGCTAAGAAGAAGAGTCGATTCAGGTAAATGCTGGGATAGTATATTCCACAACTCGATCCAAGCGAATGCTGGGATGGTGTGTTCCATGGCACAGCATTTCGATCAACATGCCGATGTTCAGCAAATACCCAGGTCCAGGGTTCAGTCCTTATGCTATGGGAAGGTATAAGTGTGAAAACGTGGACCACATCTTGACATCGTGGGCAAAGGAAGACTATGGATTGAAGACATCTCTACTTGCATCGTTCAAGTAAGGCAATCAGCCCTGTGTTAGTAATTTTGTTTAAATAACACGTCTTGTTTGCCATGACGCAGAGCGTATGTGGGATTGTGGGCGAGGTAATTACACAAGGGACGGCATTCTGACAAATCTTGCAGACTCTATTCAGGTGTAAAAAGAAAATTACAAACAGGAAGACATTTGGCCTGTTGAACAGGGACTGATATGTGTTGTAATATTGCCATCCTGTGACGTTTCAATAAGGAACATGGCCACCACGGGCTTCCAGCAGGGCTCTTACTCGCCGTGGCATACCACAGATCAAGTTGTCCTCTTGAGGCAGGTGATCCCACACTTCGACGGCAGCCTCCATGATCTCTTGGTGGGTTATGGGAGGGCGTGGACGCTGAACAATAGCACTCTTCAGCATATCCCAGACATGTTCGATACAGTTCATGTCCGGCGACATCGCAGGCCATTTCATTCATGCAATGACGGACTCCTGAAGGAAGTTTTGTACCACCACCACTCAATGTGGTAAATATATGCAAAACTTTTTTTGATGTGAATATATTTAACAACATTCATTATTAAACAGTAGATTTGGATCTGATATTTTCGCCAAGTAGACGTTTGGCATCTGTAGTTTAAGTTTTATTCCATACAGCAAGTAAATATTGTTAGGTCAGTACTAGATATTCTTCCTATTTGATTTCCACATTTTTATCGTGAGGTTAATTTTCTGCATTTTGTTGTGCATTAGATAGGCCAGCCTAGTGGATATCTCAGTGATTTATCATACGAACATTCTTCTTTACTAGTATCAGAATATGAGTAGGATGGCACCAGTTTTAGTAGTATATGATGTTGTGGAATGGAAGTAATAACCTGCCAACAAATTGTTGCCGGTGGCGGAAATCGGAACTAATGCGCTCCGCCCAGCCATACGCCTGCGATAGACGTGCAGTTGTCGCCAGTGAAACCTCATCGCATGTCGCGTGTGTGCTGGGTCGTGCGTTGTGCGGTGTGTTCTCATTGTATGACTGTACATGTGTTTCCCCGCATCCACCCGTGGCAGCTATAACGTGGTGAGCTGACGTAATGTAAACACAACAGCCCCGCTCTACGTCTAGCGGTAACAATTCCTTGGTAGGGTATTAAGGCGTGTAATTAGGCAACTTGGAGGTTGATTTGCCAAGCATGCAGGTCAAGTGCTGTAGAGGCTTGCAGTGAGTAACAATGACGATTTATAGGTCAAGCATTATGTTGTAAATTATGAAATAAAACTGAAGGTAACACTTGTGATGAGGAAATACTCGCTGCCTTGAATGTAAACAGTTTAGATTTCTTTGAAGACATTAATGCATCATGAACGATGTGACGGAGGTCTGAAACATAATGGCATAATGACATATACTATTATTAATCTAGCCAATGACCATGTACTTTTCTTTTCAGGACGGGTCAGGGAAGGGATTTTGGAAGGAAACCGGCCGTGGATCTATTAAAAGGAACCGTTCTGGCATTTGCCTGGTGGTGACAATGGGAAACCATGAAAACCATTTTCAGGACGGCCGAGGTAGGATTCGAAACCCCGCTCTCTCAATGCCAGCGAGGCACGAGCTTAGCGCTCTACGCCACCGCGGCCAGTATAATGACTAATTATGAGGCTGGGTTGTTTAATGGAGTTGTGCCATTATAGGAGTTTGTATGCCTGAACCATCGCTCTGTTACACATTGAAATTATTTAGCCATGGGAGGTAAAATAATATTGTAGTGGAGGAAGTAAGCCATATGACTGTTAAATATTATGCTCAATTAAGGGTTGGATAAGTGTGAGGTTACCCTTGGGTCAGCTGTTTGTATGTCATGAGTAGAATTATTAATCCACTGTATTAAATTATAATATAACTAGTTTCCAGTCAAGAATTAGAGAGTGAAGAATTGTTTTCAAAACTCAGACACGGAACTATAACTTTCAATTCTTATCTCTTTATTTCGAAAATAAAAGTTTTTGCCTGGTGGTGAAAATGGGGAAACCACGAAAATCATTTTCAAAATGGCTAAGGTGGAATTCGAAACCACGCTCTTCCGATGCCTACGAGGCGCAAGCTAGCGCGTTAGCGCTCTCAGTCACCGTGGTCGGTGTAATAATAATAATAATAATAATAATAATAATAATAATAATCTCGTCGTAGCAGGCGGAGAGGTGATACTCCGACGTGGCGCGTCCCAGGTGGTGGATAGGGGGGTCCTCACCGGCTTGCCGGCGGACTTGAGCGAAATAAAATAGCTCTCGCGGACCAAACACACTTAAGCCAGAGAACACCTAGAGGCACCTCTCGATCTCAACAATCGAGTAGTAATTTCGTGATCTTATCTTAAGATCACCACTAGTTGTATATTCAACTTGTAACTAAGGCATGATGGAACACACACTACTAACGCAACTACCCCAGGCCCCGGACACACGTCCGGTCTTTCCCGATCATCGGATTTTGGGGGATCGGGAACGAAATCATGCTTCAGAGAAGGATCGGAGCTTCTCAAAATCTCTTCGCCCCAAGAAAAAGAACTTCTTGGGTACTATTAACATCAATACCCTGTTGAAAACAGGAAAGCTCAAACAACTGACTGACGTCTTGGACAAATTTGATATTCAAATCCTAGCAATTCAGGAAACACGATTCCAAGATGAGAACCATTTTGACTCTGAAAACTTCAGGATATTTAAGGGTAAACCAGCCATTAATATCACAGGCAATTTATTAATGTTTGGGACGGCTTTTGCAGTGAGGAAAACTATCTTAGATTCAGTTATCGACTTCACATTACCATGCGAAAGAATTTCAGTGCTTACAGTGAAATCAAGCAACAAGGCATATGCCTTGATAAATGCCCATGCTCCCACTAACATAGACAATAAGAGAAATCCACAGAATGTAGAAGATTTTTGGGAATTACTAGAGGAAACTACAAGTAAAATCCCAAAACATCACGTGAAAATCTTATTAGGGGATTTCAATGCACAGGTTGGCAGAGAGAAGATATACAGATCAATAGTAGGACTCCATCCCGCACATCGGCGGACTAATGAGAATGGAGAGCGTCTAATAAACTTTTGTACATCATTCATGCTGAGACTCATGTCCACGCACTTTATGAGACCATTACACAAAAAGAAAACCTGGAGATCACCTAACCCGTTATTAGGGAAATTTCAGATAGATCATGTGGCTATTTCCGCAAAGAATATGCTTGAGATTCAGAATGTTAAGGTACGGAAGGGAGTGGTAGATTCGGATCACTACCTCACGCAAATCAAGGTTCGGTTTCAACCAAACAGATCCAAACCTAAAGGCAATCGGTTTCCAAGAGTTGATCTGGACTGCTTGAGGAAGAACGCCGAGGTTTTCGTACGAGATTTACAGGAAGAAAATCCTATGGAGTGGCCAGACCTTCGCAAAACATTACAGTCATCAGCCATGAAATTAGGACAACCACCTAGGAAAAGAAAGCACAGATGGTGGAACACAACGTGCGATGAAGCCGTCAATGACCGAATCAAAGCATGGCATCAATGGAATGGACATCGAACAGTGGAAAGATGGGATAACTTCCTAAAAACTCAAAAACTGACCTCTAAAACAATCCGGCGCGAAAAACGTGCCCACAACAAAATCAGACTCGAAGGGTTAGAACAGGATTTCCAGAAAAACAACACTCGAAATTTTTACAAGACATTCCGTGAGGACTTGTCAGGGTACAAACCACCAACATTAAGTTTCCGTCGACGTAATGGACGACTAGAATCAAACAGTAAGGAGAACTGCAAGATACTGGCTGATTATTTCCAAACTCTACTGAACTGTGATCCTCCAGTGGAAAGGCTGCAGTTTGAAAAACCTGTACCAAACCCAGACTCACTTCCCCCAACAACTCAAGAAATAAAAGAGATAATCCAATCGCTCAAAAATAACAAAGCCCCTGGGAACGATGGAATAACTGCTGAGATGTTGAAAATAGGAGGAGACGACCTCATAAGGAGAATTCATACACTCCTAACAGAAATATGGCAGAGCGAAATAATTCCGAAGGACTGGAAGAATGCCATTATCCACCGTTGCATAAAAAGGGTGACCGAGCGGACCCCAACAACTACAGAGGTATATCACTTTTACCAATTATATACAAGGTATTATCTAAAGCACTCTTAAACAGAGTAGAACAACAAACTGATCATTTGATTGGTGAATACCAGGCAGGCTTTAGGAAAGGTAGGTCGTGTTCGGAGCAGATTTGGAGCCTAAATACGATATTAAGGATACGCCGCAGTACCAACACATTTGTTACCTTCGTGGATTTTAAGAAGGCGTATGATTCTATTGACAGACAAACTGTTCTGAACACCCTAGAAGAGCTCAGAGTTGACAGGAAGACCAGGGACTTAATCCGCCAGACTCTCACTGACACAACATCTCAAGTGAAGTTTCTAGGTGAACTATCAGAGCCTTTCGAAGTACATACTGGAGTTCGACAAGGTGACGGCCTCTCCCCACTGCTTTTTAACTTAGTGTTAGACAAAGTCATCAGGGAGTGGGAAAACAACATCAAAGGCATAAGCATTGGTACTCTGGAACAGAAAATAAAAGTAAAATGCCTAGCTTTTGCTGATGATCTAGCTATCTTTACCAAGACTAGTGAAGAAACCAAGTATGCCATAGAGAAGTTACATGAGTTAGCATCAAAGACGGGACTCCAAATATCGTATGAGAAGACGCATTTCATAGTAAATGGACACCAGAATATCCCGAGATCTCCAATACAGACCAACTATGGAATAATTAGACACGTACCTTCCTTCAAATATTTAGGAGAAATTATTGTACCATCTGGATTGGACAGGAAAGCTAATTTAGAAAGAGCTACCAAACTTCAGAAAGCCTACCGAATAACATGGAATCACTATAATAAAAGAGTTATGTCACGAAATGCAAAACTACGGCACTACCGGACAGTTGTTCTTCCGGAAGCATTGTACGCCTCCGAAACTATATGTCTAGGAGGCCACTCTCAAATTGGTGAAATCGAAATCCAGGAACGTAAAATTCTCAGGAAAATATATGGCCCCGTTTATGTTAATGGTATATGGATTAAAAGGAAAACCACAGATTTGTACACAGTAATCAATAAGTTCACTGATACCGTGCGTAAGAGACGATTGAAATTTTATGGTCACATCTGCCGAATGGACAACACCAGATATGCAAAACAACTGCTTGATATAATTAATTCAAAGAAGGTCAAAATCAGTTGGCTAGAAGAAATCAAACAGGACTTAAAGGAAATAAACATTACAGATGATATAATCATGAATCGCAAAACTTTTGGAACTCTAGTTACAAATCACTCTTTCACCGAAAAAGCTAAAAAGACCACTGGAAAAAAAATGGACGGAGGAACGTAAGAAGGGGCATGGTGAGTTCATGAGGAGATTTTGGGAGAAGAAGAGGAAAGCTCCATCAATCCGAGTCAACATAATATCTGCTCCATTACGGCCTTAGTACAACTTTACCGTTGAGTTCATGCTCGCGAATATAGCAGAAATCATTAGCGGTAGCGTTATTTCAATGACCTCAAATATAATGCATATTTTAAACGATCACAGCTCCGAATAACACCACCTTACGTTTGGACAGGTGTCTATGGGGGCTACGAATAGATTCAATACTTGCCAGTAATTCGCTATGGCTATCGGTAGCTAAGGTGGCTAAGTCATGCATTCCTGCTATTGCGTCAAGCAAGCTGCCGGGCAGCAGGTTCGATCCCTAGGCTGGTACATGTTTTTTCGCTTAATGCCGTTTACAGTGGATGTACTATGGCCACTTATGTACTTGTTCCAACGAGTGTTTTTTATTTGGCCTGAAAAGGACCGTTTTTATCCGATGGTACGTAGCCAGGTTGGACGACGACATAATGATCTGTAAAACGAAAGCAAGGTACCCTACATATTCTGGGTAGCAAGTGTTCGAAATGTTGACCAACTTGGTTTAAAGGGTTAATCAGACTCACTCAGGCCACCGTACGTGTCGCGTCAAAACACTCTGTAGCCTCGGGATGTAAGCCATTCCCCATTCTTACGTCCGACAAATATAAAACAGTATTAATTTATCCAAGTCGCCTCCGTAGCGTAGCGGTCAGCATTGTTAGCTGCCGCCCCGGAGGTCCTGGGTTCGATTCTCGGCTCTGCCACGAAATTTGAAAAGTGGTACGAGGACTGGAACGGGGTCTACTCAGCCTCGGGTGGCCCAAATGAGTAGAGGGGGTTCGATTCCCCCTCAGCCATCCTCGAAGTGGTTTTCCGTGGTTCCCACTTCGTCTTCGGGCAAATGCCGGGGTGGTACCTTCTTCAAGGCCACGGCCGCCTCCTTCCCTCTTCCTTGCCTATCCATCCTCACCATCCCTTACCTTCCCTCATGAGGCCCCTGTTCGCTTTGCAGGTGAGGCCGCCTGGGCGAGGTGCCAATCCCACCTCACCAGTTGTATCCTTTCCGATTCGATGTTCCCAGCTCTAGGAAACTGCCCGTAGAGGCGGTAGTGGTGAGTTCCCTCGCTGAGTCCGTGGGTTCCACCAACCTGGAGGGTAAACGACAAAAAAAAAAAAAAAAAAAAAAAAAAACCAACCAAACCACTGATGAGGAAAACCGAATCGTATTGAGTTCATTCGATTGTTAACATAAATTTTATTTCTAAAGATATGGTAAGAGAGAAACTGAAATTATCAGAAACGAAAGCTACTAACTGAACGAACGTCTGCTGAATGAATTTTCAGTTAGGGTTATTTTATACAAACAAAATAAAGTGTGTTGGCATGCATGTGGAATTGATTTTCAAATATTTATCATCTACTCGAGGCGAACCTAAGTCATCCTGGAAGTAGTTATCCGTGGTATCCCACTTTTACTCCAGATAAAATGTGTGTATGTCTACCCCTTATTATTCCCGTTTTCCAACGGAGTCGGGGATGAGATGCGATGGAAGTCTTTGTGGCGATGATTTTTACGGCCGGATGCCCTTCCTGACGCCAACCTCATGAGAGGAGTTAATGAGAGATGAAATGAATGATGGTGAATGAAACTGGGCAAGGATGTGGAAGGAAGCGGCCGTGGCCTGTCAGAAGGTACCGTCCCAGCATTTGCCTGGTGTTGAAAATGGGAAACCACGGAAATACATTTCAAGGACGGCCGACGGTGGGGCTCGAACCCACGCGTCTACCGAGTCAGCAGAGAGCTTGGCCCCATGACCTAATGCTGAGCTTTAGCCAGCGTAGCCACTACTGTCGGTAATACTGACACCGTAATAACATAGGTTATTAGACAAATTTAAACACACACAAAAACACAAGAATGTGATGATCACAATGTCCAAGCCCCTAAAGTTCGAAAAGAAACCTCAAATATTGACGCCGCTGAGAAGAGCAAAATGAAGTCTCATGATCATTGACTCATGGCTCATGAACTATTAGTCCTACTGACGCGGAATTTCAATTAAAGAAAACTTTGAACCTTATTCTCCGCCTTTTAACTCGTTGTTCTTTGAGGCAACTACTCTCCTAAAATTGGTTACGATTGTGAAAATACACTTGCGAACCATTTCACTAGGTAATTTCCAGCCAATGGTAGCTACTTAAAACTCTGATTTTTTAGCTTGCAACCAATACCAATTTGTGAATGAGGGTATATTAATCATACCGTACCAGTGTGAACCCCTCACTGATTAGTCTACAAATGCCAATGATATGACAGTTTGAGTGTTAAGAGTGTATGCATGTGAGATTTTCGAAGTGAAATGCCATGTCCTGTGGTTCGGATTCCACGTAAAACGGAGGTCCCGTGGCTCATGATCTCAAGATTAACGGTCACGTTAAACTACAATCTTCCTTCCTTCCTTTTGTTAAGAGTGCACGGCAGTTGCATTGAGAACAGCCTATAACCGCGAGAACATTGCAATATTCCTATTATTCTCATAGCTCCATAACGTAATGTTTCCGCTACCCACAATGCAATGGAAACGCACGTGGCTAGGTGATGCGATCGAAGTGAATGTGGGTTAAGCAAACACCTGCACAATTGAAAGCCATCACAACAGAAGAAACGAAATTGTATCTTATCCTTGAACGTGAACATTAATATTTCTAATGCCCGACGACTAAAATCGTATTCGAACCGGTAAGAACGTTTTAGATAAAGAAAGTCTAAGTGTCCAACCCAAAAGTTCTCACTAACTATCTTCATAAATTAGCAAAATTCAACGTACTCTGCACAGGAATATATCGTAAGTGAATAAATATGATAATGTGTCTTTGTGAGTGTGGCTTGATATTATATCCCCACTAAAATGGAGCACGGGTTGTCGTTCAAAAATGTTTACCTACGGCTGGATTCGAAGCACTATTCTGCTCGATCACGCGTACCACGTCAGATCGGTCTTTAACCGCCTCAACAAGGAGACAACTTACACATTGCGCGCTACACGGGTACTAGTTAACTAGGCTGTTCCACCTCGAACGTTAGTAGGCCTATGCCTGTCAAAGTCTTCAATCATGGTTTATAGTGTTCATTTAACATTCTACTATTGCAGATCACGTGGCGTAAGCTATTAAGTCGATTGTATTACATGTATGTGTTCTTCAAGGAGCAATGAATCACATATTCGTAGAATGGTCCTTAGTATTTGGCGCGGAAGTGATTACGGTCAGTTTTCCTTTGCTAGGCCCATGGCTCAGTTTACATTGCTGTCACACAGGCAGTGCACAGAGCAATATCGACCATCAGGAGAATTGTAATATTAGTTGGGTTTCATAAAACTAAATAATAAGGGGCTGGTGAACCACTCAGTATAAGTAGCCTTGTGAGCCAAGGAAGTATATAACATTTTAAAAATATGGTCGGGAATGAGGTTGATGGCTCGGGACTTGAAATAAGGTACTATACCGGCACTTACCTAGAGGGAGTTTTGAAAAATCCGAGGAAAGAACATACTAAGGTTAGCCGTTGTCAATGTCGGGGTTCGAACTTCCGATCTCCGGTCTTACTGCAGATCCTCATCGTCGTCGTGGTGGGCATATAACGCGCACTGCTATGCCGCGGGGTCTGTCAAAATTCGGGGCCATACCTTCAATAGGCCGTACCTTCCGATTACTTGCCAATTTTCATAAATCTTCATTTCAACTCTTATAAAGTTCCTGCTGAGTCCAGCCTAACCATCTCTTTCATCCCCGACCCCATACACACATAGCAAATGCCCTGTAAATCACTTCTAAATAAGGTACCGTACTTATGGGGAACCAGGTGAATTAGCCGTGGTCGTTACGGCGTGGCTGCTGACAGTCGCTCACATCCAGGAGGCGAGGAGGTTTGAATCCCCCAGCTGGCAACCTTGAAGATGGTCTTCTGGGGTTTCCCATCTTCCTTCAAGGCAAATGCCGGGGTTGGTCCTTAACTATAGGCCACAGCCGCTATCTTCCAAATCCTCGTCCTTACATTCACACTTTCCTCCCCAGACAACTCTCTACACGCTACGGTACCTGTAGCTCACCCCATGGGTGTCCGCATAGAAGCAGCTACAATCTTAAGGGGCTTAGCGACATCGGGGTCCTGTAGCCTCTTGAACTTGGGTGTGTGTAGACAATGTCTGATAACCTGTGTCACTGTGATGCCTGTACTAGTGTGTGTAGTTGTAATTGAGGTAGGATTTAGGTAGGAAGTGGCCGTGGCCTTAAGTTAGGTATCTTCACGGCATTTGCCAGGAATAATAATGGGAAACCACGGAAAACCTCTTTCAGGATGGCTGAGGTGGGAATCGATCCCGCCTCTTCTCAATTTTGTCTCACAAGGCTGAGTGTACCCCGTTCCAGCCCTAAGACCAGAATTGCATTTCTTGACAATGCCAGGAATTGGACCCGGACCTCTGCAGTGACAGCCAAGAATGCTAGCCAGTACGCAACGAAGTGGACCCCCATAAACCAGTGGCGTGGTAACGTGCGTTGAATCGTACACAATGACTGCAACAAGTCGGGAGATTGGAGTTCGAATCCCGCCGCCAGCAGCCATCCTGAATATGCTTTTTCCTCTGGGTTTTCCCACACTCTCTCCAGGAAAATGCTGGGTTGGTGCCTTAGTGAATGTTCAGAGCACCTTCCCTAATCCCCGTACCAAATGATAATTGCAATTACATACATCAGAGAAGCAGAAAGGAAGGCAGCTTGTAGTTTTACGTGACCGTGAATCTTGTGATATGAGCCACGGGACCTCCTTTTTACGTGTAATCCGAACCACAGAGCATGGAATTTCACTTCGAAAATCTCATATGCATTGACCGGGAATCGAACCCAGTCCACCTTGGTGAGAGGCCAACAGTTTGACCGCTGTGCCACCACGACCCTCAGAGTAACATAGGTTATCAAACAAATCCAAGACAAACCCAAGTACGTGGGGATAATAATCAATACGTCTTGAGCCTCCATAACGAAGCAACAGCAAAAACAACCACTCAGTAAATGTCATTCGCCAAACAAAAAAGTCGGACCTTCTGTGAACAAACAATATTGAAACGGGAGTGACGTCACAGCTATCGGTTCAAGGACATTTAAATTACTCTAATTAGATGGTTTTTGTTTCCTACACTTCTCTCTGCCAAGGCTCCGTAGCGTGGTGTAATCTGTTACTTATCACATGATTCTTATCGGCCACTGCTCGCACCAACACAAGGAATATACAGTAGACTACTGCTCACTTAATAATTTAATTCGGGTAACTCGTGGCATCCCGCCCCCGAAAATTATATTTTAAATCCAAGAAACTAAAGCCCGTATGGAAGAGGTTATGCAGATAGGATCCAGTGGGACACATTTTACTTAAAAAAATAGAATTCAGTCATCCAGTTGCAAAAACAAGTCAATCTACTAGTGGATAAGATCACTTGGATTCACATTTCTCATGTTTCAAGACCCTGAATTCATATGTGTTGATGAAAGCATTAAAAAGTGTTTATCCAGGCTTTAAGTAACAGGTTTCTATACAAACCTACAACACAGTGTCTTTAAATATGAGTGAAGTGAATCCAAATGAACATAATTCACCTTTGGATTGAAACAGTTTTTCAACTGGACTACTCAATTTCATTTGTACAATCGCCCATGAAAAAGATTTCTAAACGTATAACGTTTTCACGATTTTCAGATCCACTTTTAACTTCGGTCTCACTTTTCTCGATGCTTTGTGGCGCTCGGATCATTTCTGTATAAGAATAGTAAACTTACACTGACAACAATTCCTAAATATTTCAGGTAGAAACTTCACAAGTCGCCTGCGTAGCGTAGCGGTCAGCATGAATAGCTGCCGCCCCGGAGGTCCTGGGTTCGATTCCCGGCTCTGACACGAACTTGAAAAGTGGTATGAGGATTGGAACGGGGTCTACTCAGCCTCGGGTGGTCCAAATGAGTAGAGGGGGTTCGATTCCCACCTCAGCCATTCTCGAAGTGGTTTTCCGTGGTTTCCCACTTCGTCTTGGGGCAAATACCGGGATGGTACTGTACTGCCTCAAGAGATGCGACATTTTATGATTGTTTATCTGTACTTCTTCTTCTTCTTCTTCTTCTTCTTCTTCTTCTTCTTATGTTTCATGTGTAATGCCATACGCTCCGAGCCGGATTAAGTCAGCGTGGGGCCTGTAGCAAATGTTACCAAGAGGCCCTAGGTTTTCTATGATAATAAACCACAACTTTGACAATACTGTATAAACTTTTCTCGATTTAATGTGAGCAAATTTAAAGATAGTGCTAGACAAATCAATTTCTGTAAGTGAATTACATTCAATGTTCATTAAGGTGAGGTCACTTAGACGATCTTGTCCCACCATGTTCCTAAACTCACATTTTACACGCTTTAATGTCAAAAAATAATTTTCTCCATTGCAGTTAGCAATCATTAAAGGGAAGTAAATTAGTAGGACTATTTTCTACATTTAGCAAACACGACTGCAATTAATTTTCCATTATAAGTTTATACAATTGCAGTTCAAGAGCCTCATGTTTTTCGTTGTTAATAGCAGCAGCCACATTAGTTTTAAGACGTTCAGGGAACTGCGCAAGTTCGTCTCCTAGGCTTTCTTTCAAATCCACCTGGTAAGCACTGACACTATTTCGTGTTCTTTTCTAGATCTTATTTTGCTGTAAGAGATTTTAACTGCCGAAGTATTCCAAATACACCAGTCACTGTATGGTACGCTTCCATGCGTTTGGTTATGGCAGACGGTAAATTATCAATTATGACAATAAACACCTGACTTTCAAGTTGTTGTAGGAGTGTTTGATTTTCTACAACTTCATCGAGCGTAGTAGAGCCACTCAAATAGTCGTAGTTAGTATTTCGCTTGCATCGTCTTGAAGTTTGTTGTTGATATTCTTCACAGTAGCGGCTCCCGTGGCGTAGTCGGTAGCATGCTTAACTGCTATGCCCAAGATCGCGGGTTCAAACCCGGCTGAAGTCACCAGATTTTTAAGAGCGTTAGAATGCTCCAGTTTGCCTTCCTTTACAGGGGAAGTAAAGCCGGCGGGCGAATGACATAGATTTATGGCATGTAAAAGAATCTACCACTACAATTGGTAGTCTGTAGCTAAACTTGTAGGTTATATTTCGTTAGAAACGCTCTATGAAGTTCCAACGTTCATTGGCATCTGGTAGCCAAAGTTGGAACTACTTGAAATTTAAGTTGCTCATTCATCTTCATTCATGTCATCTCATCCACACGCGACGGTACTTGTAGCTCACCCCATGGGTGTCCGCATAGAAGCAGCTACAAACTCTGGCGAGCCGAACATGTCCTCGGACACTCCCGGTACTAAAAGCCATACGCTAAATAAATAAATAAATAAATAAATAAATAAATAAATAATTCTTCACAGTAAGTCAGGATTTTGGATTTGGCATCTATATCTGAAAATGTAGGCCGCATACTGTGCCCAATCGGTCACGACAGATTGGCATCGAACTCAGGTCCTATCTGAGAAGACCAGGCACATGATTCTAACTAGAATCAAACCATTGATCTCTGAGGGGTAACAGTTTTAGGGAACCCGAAGAGCAATGTGTTAAATAATGACATATAATAATGTAGCATGATTTCACGGCCTGTATGTGAATATCATAGCAGTTTTAAGGTGAAGAATTGTAAGCAAATGCAAGCAAATATACGTTTTCGAAGCATACAAGAACGAGAGGAGGCCAGATTGACGTTTTACTAATTGCAGTTGGAAAATGGGTGGAGATCGTAGGCGCCGAGCGGACTACTTTCGTCTGGACCGAGTAGACAGCTCAAAATTAATGACTCGGGTATTCACCGCTTGACAACGATGGAACCTAGGGTAGGGATGACTGCCCACGGAAATTAATTAATTACCGCCAAGTGGAGCATTGAAATGGAGTGAAATGTACACCCAGGTGAATATATTTTAGGAGAGATAATTTAGGAATGATTTTACACCTAAATTAAAGCCTATATCTCTAAATGAGCGCGTTACCACCGAGCCTACGCTCGAGAGGAGTGATTTGGTGACCAGCCAGGGGGGAATCACCATGGTGGCGTCCTGACGCGTTGGAATAAGGCAATTAATTGTAATTAATTGGCCGAAGCGATCGCCGGCACACGAATGTTTATGAAACCTCCACACCTAAATAAGCAAGGTGTATATGTCATTTCGGCTGAAAAGGTATTATTTCAAGGAAGGAGCCGCACCCACATGTCCGGTGGACTAGTTTTTACGAGAAGCCTTTATAAGGGAGAGCAGTGCAGACCAAGCCAGTCGTCTTGAGTCGTCTTGAGTTGTCTTCACTTGGCTCCAGTCTGTTCTCAAGTTCTTCTCCAGTATACACGTAACTAATACGCTGCCAGTAAGCGCGCGAAATGTTACAGTATCGACGCTCAGCAATTAAAGAACAATAGAAGCACATCTTACAGCTTCATAAGTATAATCATGAAGTGCGTCGAAGTAAAATTAATACAGATATTTATCCAGTATCTGACGCAAATATAAGTTCGCTACAGCGAAAGAGTAAATAATAATGTTTTTGGACATTACATATACCAGGAGATATCGTCAGAGTGGTATATGACATTATCATCAGGATCACTAAAATTATGGGAGCCTTGGGAGGCATCGCCAATTAATCTGGACAGTGAACTGAACGATATGGAAGGTGACGAGGATCGAACGCCGTAAACGCAGTTAGACTTTCACTGAGACCAGCGGTTGGCGTAATTGCATCGCATCTCTGAGGTCAGGCGTAGGAGTCCGATTAAGGATCAACCTGTGAATTAGTGAGAAAGTGTACATAAATTGTGTTATAGTGATTTAAAAGTGTTCATGTGTATAGTGATTAATACGTATTGTGTAAAAGTGAATGAAGCCACTGGTAAGAGTATGTTTATCATGTGGGAAATATGTGAAATCAAGTGTCGTGTCAGATATAGCATGATGGCTTAAATCAAGCGTCATGGTAGGTCCGGAGTTGGAATGCTGGCACCATCCAGCGAAAATAAAAAGTGAGTAACAATTTACAATGTTATTCTAACTAAATAGTTCACCATACGACGATGCATCACTTTGAGACTAAGATGTCACAGTCACTTATTGAACGAGTTTTCACCACTCGTCTTGAATAGAATATGGCTTGGAAGGTGATTTGTTTAGGGCCATTCAGGCCGAAAATAGTGATGAATGTAACGATAACGTTAAATGATAATAATAATAATAATCTGGGGTCGGCAACAGTAAAGTAATAGGCATTTTTGGCCTAAATAATGTTCAAAGTGTGTCATGTCTAATATAAAGATACTGTATTTTGGTAAACAGTAAGAAAGTAATGTGGAATATAGCGAGATACGAGAGTTTTTCAGTGTCAATGAAGTGTTGAATGAATATTTGAGATGGTCAATTCTTAGGATAGTATTTGAGGACCATTAAAGTAATGTAAGCCTGTAAATTTATACATTGTTATTAGGAGCTATTTAAAGCTTTGGCTTAAGTGTTATTACAGAGAGAACGCGGGTGCCTTAATAATTGAGTCATCTATGTGAAGTATTGTTTGAGCCGCATATAAGCGTGCAGAAGTAACGTAGAATCCAGTGATTTACGTAAATATATTGCGGGGACCAAACTAATATAGCTTGCGCGTTAGGTGAGAAGTTGGCTAATCTACGAGTTAGTATCGCTGTTGAGCATACTTTTTATTATTCGCAGCGAATTGGACAGAGCCTGTCTGTATCCATCGCTTGCATGAATTATGGCCACGAGTGAGGTCCGTCGAGACTCCGTGAGCATGTGTAAAATGATCTGCCCTGGGAGGTAAGAATCATATTCGTCGTTTAGGAAACGCAGATTTCCTGATATTGTTATTATTGAGACAGCTGCCGGTGGGAATCGTGTATTCTCATTTTGATGCGCGTCCAAAAGCCACCAGTATTCACCCTAGAACAGCAAGACTATCACAGGATCCATCCCCAGCCATGAATGTTAATAAGGAGCCAGTTGTGCCCGATACACTTTAAAGATAGGTGTTATATAATTAGAATGACTCAATTACTTAGGAACCACACCTAGCGTAACTCTACTGTACTGCGATTGTAAACAAATTTGACCTTGCTAGCAGATGAGGGAAGTGGGTTGGCCCACTGAGACGAGCGGCCATCTTGTGCAGCTTGCCGGAACTAATTTTATTGCCTGCGAGAGAAAGGGGACGTCGGTCCGCCAGTCCTGTAAATTATGGTCATAGTGGGACACTGAAGAATCTCGATATTTCAATATGCAATTAAGATATGAGTGTTATGATGATGCCAAGGGAATTAAAAGATGTGTTGCAACACACATACGTTGTTGGATCAAAGAAATCGGATAATATTTGGCCCAGTTATTCTCTGAAGAGGAACACTGAACCAAATAAATTGTTAGGCATCTTTTTAGAATGCATTTTAGCCAGTTCACGCTAATTTATGCAGACGGGTATGTGATTTCTAAGAACATGACACGTTTGTAACGATAATAATTCCGACCAGACCCAGAAAATCGTTGTATGGTGAAACTATAAACAATTCTATCCATGTTTATTTTGGAAGGGAGGCGTACCACTTTTTAAAGCGTTTCATATTGATGGAAAGAAGGAAGATGATTCACACGACACAACAAATATTTGTTAATTAAGACATAAAATAATGAATTTATGCTAATCAAAGTAAATGCCATGAGAAACGGAGTAATGTTTTATTGTTTCAGTATTTAATGTCATTTAGATGTGATATGTGATTTTTATGTTATGATAATCCAGTTATGTAAAATTGTGTCACATGATGAACACTATGGAGACCCATAGAAGTCTGAAAGTATCAATGATAGGATGCTAGAAATAGATTTGAGTGCAGTATTGCAATAATGAAGAAGAGACTCACAAAATAACCCTGATTTTAATTGTGGGAGTTAAATATAATTTATCCTTTATTTGTATTTGTTGTATAGCCATGATTTTATACCAGTAAATGTTTTATTTTAGGAATATGTTGTGTATTTCATGTAGAGTAGTTACCTGGTAGACCCAAATCCTGAGCATGTGGTCGTATGGTGGGCAGGAACGTCCCATACCTCGAAAGACCGTGAGTTAGCTGGGATACGAACTCATGTTCCACATGATGACAGTTGGGTACAATACCTGATTGACGATTAATAAAGGGATTATCCCGTTTTTAGGTCTTAACCAGGTGACTGTAATGAAGCGCTAGGCGCTTGCATGCGTTCTAGTGTTGTGTTCCATAAAATTATCCTTATTCTCGTTTCCAACGTAATCTCTTCGAAATTAGTCCGTACGCCTGGTTACGAGACTGTATATTTTGATCCATGTTATTTGAGATGTCATCCAAAACTTGTTTCTTAGTGGTAAAACCACACAATAGTGGTTTTGTCACACCAGCTCCGGGAGATCCCCCGGTGTCTGACAGTCTCTCCAAAGTCGGCTGTTGGGAGCCTGTATCTTCCAGTGCTTTTGTAAGAAGGCCCCATCGTTAGAAGCGGAAAATAACGTATAGAGGCTTTCAACAAAATAGACAAAAAAAGATGCTTCTATACAACATTCTGCAGCACACGTAGCAACCAAATTCAGCGGTGAATGTGTAAAGCAGAGAATGTACTCTGCAAACCTACTTTGCTTGTTACACGTTATTTCCCTCTCATGTCATCGCTTTGACCACGACAGTCTTGGTATCAACGCCATTTCTATTTTAAAATATCAACTTTGAGCGAGTTGTTCAGCAGTATGACCTTCCATATCCAAACATTTCAAAATTCTATCCACTGGTCCAGATGATAAGACATAGCGCACTATTAGAGTGAGTTGGTCCACATGCGAAATGTATGGAGTCGAGTCCAGTGGTACTGAATAGAACTTGCATTCCTTAATTTTGCAAATAATATGATACAATAAGCTTGATCCAGTTAGATGGATAAATTCCTCGCATGTTGTTTTTGATACATATGATGTATGTCCCTTTCCTTTATTCACCCAAGTATTTATATGCTAAGCCAGGAAAATGTCAAGCTTGGCTGTTAATTCCAACAAACATATATAATTTCCATTATGAAGGTGAACCAATAGTTCCACCACAACCCCAAAATGCAAGACCTCGTTCTGCTACAAATTGGATAACAGAAGTAATTCGCTCAAAAAGTGCCCTCCAATACTTTTGTTCGGCCTCAATTCGGCTTACAAGTTGAGAATCGACACGCGGATTCTTGTTTTTGCAAACTTATAGCGAAATTATCACTTATCTATGGGAGGTGCTTTCTTCATGTCTTTTCAACAAATTACTTGCATTTTTCCAGTAGGCAAATTCTTCTTTCGTAAACCGTGACGATCAGCCTGAACAAAACAGAAAAGTTTACCTTTAGTTTCCGAATAACAGAATCAATCTCTCACGTGACTTTTGTTCGATGGTTTATGTGTGTATATGGAAAACGGCTTTCGTCTGTTCATGTGCACCACTTCGCTACTGTCTTTCGCAATCCAATAACCACGACTGAAATTGATCAGCCATTCACCAATACGTTGGAGTACATTTAACTTTCGTTTTGTTTTTGGCTTGCAGAAGAAGTTGCTATATTGGAAGCATGTGCTGTACTTTCTGTCTCTGTTTGGCTTGAAGATGATATGGCTAAATTGGGAAGACTTGGTGTACATTCGACTTCAGTTCGACTTTTGGAAAATGTGGCTAAATCGTGAAGAGTTGCAGATCTTATTAGTAATATTGATAATGATGATTCATCGTCTGCATTCCTTACCTGAATCACAGACAACACACACTAATGCGGCCATCACAATTAACACCGGTTATCAGACAAATTCTACACACACCCAAAGAACACGGGGCTACATGACCACGTTGTCGCAGCCCCTAAACTGCGGAGCCAACCAACCATCTACAACACAGTGAGACGCGACTTATGCATTTTCTGCTTCTATTTATTCGGAATAAGCACCATCACGCACGACATTTTAAAAATCAGACACCTTGAGAGTGTTGCTTCTTTTTTCCATTTCATCTTTTACTTTACGTTTTGTACTTCCAGGAGAATTATGTCGACTCGTAACTCAGCTCAAGTTGGCTGTCTCGATCTGGGTAGAAGTGGAAATTAATTTAACAAGAAATGTAGGCTAATTCTCCTACTTCCTTCTAATATTACAAATAAAAGTTTAAGTTTGAACAAAGTTTTCTGATATAACCATTTACTCACGAGATAAATTGTATACTTAAATGAACGCGATAATAGAAACGAAAATAAATAAAAATTGTGAAATGATATTTTAAAATTGTAATTTGAAATGTATGAAATATAAAATGACTCAAATTTTAAAAAAGTATTTAAGCAATTCCAAAATATAATTTAAACAAACAAAAATAACAGTGTACAGAGTTCCGCGAACTCTTCACATTGTCACCCAAATGAATGTCCTAGCTACACGCGATTCCACGCTACACTAATTCATAACTTTACCCTAAGCAAATTCGTAAATATCACCTGTATGTGCTGGTACAATGATGTCACAGGGAAAGCAAATGCTGCGCAACAAACACGTACAGGCATTGTGTATCCGTTATGATCTCAACCATTGTTTACGCATTATTATTCCCGTAGTTATTGGCGATTCTAATCTCCCGGTATCTTGTCACACGAGAAAGTTCGACCGACTATATCTGTACATAATGAGCGAATAGACGTTTTCACGTCAATAGAAACTAATTGAAACGACACACGCAAGAATTAACGCATGCCACAACGCGGGGTGCACTAATATTCATGGCATTTCACATCGAAAATCTCACATGCATTGACCGGGAATCGAACCCGGTCCGCCTTGGTGAGAGGCATACAGCTTGACCGCTGCGCCACAACGCTGCCCTGATAATATACACTGTAAACTGTATGTAAATATAAAAATATGTCAAATAAATGTGAACGGTGATACAGTATCTGAAGTTTGATAGTTATTTACATGTTTGACGATGAAAAAGCTTCTGACAAAGAAGACCCAGCACAAAGCTACAAGTTACTCACTACAGCTCGGCAATGCAACGAATGCGCGCTTTGTCACAACTTCTACCCCATGTCGCCAGAATGCAGCATTTACTGAACTTTTTGCTCTAGGCGCGGGGCCCGTAGCATTTGCTACTTCAGCTATATGGCTAATCCAGCCCTGCATACGCTACATAAATAAATAAAGCTGTTATCGGATAAAGCACGTGTATTATATTTCGTCCACAAATACATAAGCTTGCTATAAGCAAAACATTTTTTGACCAGTAACTTACAGTATATTTAGGCAACTGAAGAGGATAGTAAGAAAAATTAATTAATCATCAAAAATAAACAAAAATATTAAACTACAGAAGATCCTTGCGTTCACTTGTCACTCAGCGAAGTATGTAGAATTAAGAACCCAGTTATCTTAATTTTATATCAGGGGCAGATGACCTAGCTGTTCTTCCCCATGAAACAACAATAACAAACTTAATTTTATATCTTGTTTCTTCCACCTGGCGCGGTTCCCATACCTTCTATGCGTTGAGAAAAGACTAAGGGTCTTACGGGCTTTTACTTTTAACGGAACCCACCTTACACTGGTTTTGTTACCTCTCCTTTTGTCATGAAGGAAATCTGAACATATATATTTTTCGTCATAATAGCTTCTTACAATTATCTGCCAATTGATTACCTTTGTTATTTCATACAAGTATCGTTTATATTACGTCTTCGTAAATTTAAAAAAAAATGAGGTTAGCACGCTGGAAAGAAGAGACTCATCCTTTGCTGCATGCTCGCCTGGAGTGGAGCACATGCTCAGTTCCGCCGGCAACATGAGTTCTGAAGCACTATCCGTCATTAGCGTTAGTGTTGAGTGTCTCTTTTATTTTCTGTTCGATCGAATCAGGGCTGCTGACAGCGGGGTTTGATCCCACTATCTCCCGAATGCAAGCTCACAGCTGCGCACCCCTATCAGCACGGCTAACTCGCTACAATATTACAGATATTAATCTAAACAAAACAACAAGAATAAAATTGAAAGAATCTAAATTATAGCCTAAGTAATAACAAAAAAAAAGGTGAAGATCAACAGTACCGCTGACGTAAAAGTTGTTAACATCGTCAGCATACATCCGAGAAGGAAGGAAGGAAGGAAGGAAGGAAGGAAGGAAGGAAGGAAGGAAGGAAGGAAGGAAGGGAGCGTTGTGCTCTCGACATCTGTTAATCAGTAATGCGTCACATCACAACGAAATGAATGTCATTATTGGTTCTCTCCGCATATCCTTAATACTAGTCCAATCCGTTAACACCTGCAAAACTGCTCCTTCCTGGGCATGTTCTATCTCAGGTAGCTGCTGGGGTTGTGTCTCTAACTTATGAAACCGCAGTACTAGAAGCGGGTGATGATCAGTGTTACCAAATCTTGAAACGTGAAAGAACTAAACCCTATGCTTTAAAACACCAGAAAAGCACCAGCTGGACTCTATGATTCAAAACACTAGAAAAACACCAAAAATTATAAATATATAAACGGCTTTTTACTTCCATTTCTTTCATTAAAAATCGTCTTCTTCACTTGCGGAGCCTGCTACCGCTATTACATCTTTAGAGCAGGAAGGTGTAGTACTGCTGTAGCTCTGCATACTTCCAATTTTTGCCACTATTATATCCTTCAGAAGTTCGTAGTCGTGATAGCATTTTTCCTCTGTTTTTAGTCCAAATCGCACACACAGAATTGAATGCAATTTTTTTTAACTTTCATTCAATTTCTTTATTTTGTTTTCACCAATTAAACTTCTAAACACTCTCCCTACATCCGCATTAGAGTGAGGGAGCGAAAGTACATAAACTGCCTTCGCATGAAACTGGGAAATCCCCTGGCAGCTAGGAAGAAAATAGATGATTGGCCGATTCTTTGTACAAGTGCACTGCACTGAACCCTGCATGTTGCGCTTACTTAGCATGTATGCACGCGAAGGAGAATTTCAGGGACTTCCCCTGATGGAGTGTTGATCTTGACACGTGTAAGGCTGAACATTGCCTATCTTAATTGATTAACTTTATTAAAACTATCAAATGGCTTCCAGGATTAACTTATTCGTCATAGGAGACAATTTCATCGAAACATCTGTTAAGCACCAGATTTGGCACTGGTTTTATTGAAATTACACCAGTATGTTGCTATGGCGCTATTAGAACATTTCTGGCACCAGACGAACTTCAGAAACACCGGATCTGGTGCTAAAAACACCAAATTGACAACACTGGTGATGATAACGTATGACGTCAGTGCAACCTCTGTCTAGAGTTAGCAACACTGTCGCCATAGGGCTCCACAGTCTTTTATCAACGCTGGATGCTCTAATAGCATCTTATCACTGCACGATAATTCTCTAAAGTTTCAGCATGAAAGCAACAATGAATTTTAAACGGAATGAAGAAAGAGATATTTATATAAAAACTATCTTCGGCTTTTCCCAATTAATTGGGGTCACAGGAGCCAACCAGACTCTTTTGATTTTGGCCGGGGATTTAAGGCCGGATACCCTTCCTTACTCCACGTGATTTTCAATTGAAAATTCCACCCTGCAGTCACCGGATTCGAACCCCGGCTATTCGGGAGATAGACGAGCAGCTAAGCCACCGCGCCATCACGCTAAAGAGATAAATATTAGATCAGGTTGTTTTACCCTCTTTTGACCTTAACAGGCCAACTTAATGACTCCTCCGTAGCGTAGCAGTCAACATGATTAGCTGCCGCCCCGGAGGTCCTGGGTTCGATTCCCGGCTCTGCCACGAAATTTGAAAAGTGGTATGAGGACTGGAACGGGGTCTACTCAGCCTCGGGTGGCCCAAATCAGTAGAGGGGGTTCGATACCCACATCAGCCATCCTCGAAGTGGTTTTCCGTGGTTTCCCACTTCGTCTTCGGGCAAATGCCGGGATGGTACTGTACCGTTATTTAATGGTCCTAAATGCGGTACATTTCCGCTTAAGAATGCCACGACTACAGAAATCCATGACTCAGTTAAGAATACACGTCATTGCCAGCTGAAGTCACCAGCAGTGGTTCGCCCGAATCAGCACGATCTGTTCACGACCGCTCCCGAAAGCAGTTACACCCCTTCTACAAGCAGAGCGTTCGATATATATTGAGATATCTTTCGATCTGACCGCTTGGGAAATGTCTATTCTTATAATATGGAATTAAGAGCTATTGAAGCTGTCCAGAATGTGTTGGAGTCTATATTTATCCAGCAGAGAGGTAATGCAAGTACATTTCAATGGAAATATCATCTGAAGAAGGTATAAGATGTATTAATCATGTGCCAGTACATCGATATCGATCCATATACCGTCCAGGAGAGGGGGAAAGAGAGACTACCTGCGATTTGCCAGCAGAGCAGACGGCATCAGATCTTGATATAGCTTCGATGAGCTAACATCGTGACCGGTACAGTTTTTAACGCGTACACGAGTGTCGTACATGTATAAATTACTGTTATATTATTAACACAGTGTCGGAGAGGGACTTGGAAACATTTTCATGTAACGTGTAAAGACTTGGTCTTATGTTGAGACATTGAAAAGACGTATACTGTGCCCTTTCGTAAAAGAAATATGCAAATCACTATCCAGCTGCTCAGTCTTATCTCTTTGGGGGCATAGAACGTCCTCCCACTGAGTGATTCACACATTATAGGATCAAGCTTAGGATAACACATCACAGAAATGAAATTCAAAATCCTACTAATAAAACTATTTAATTCACAAAATTTGGCGCTACAACAAATAAAAATAACTGAAATCAACATCACAATTGTTCTAATGAACAAGGAATAATACCAAAAAAAATTAAATAATTTAGGTTCCATTGAACCCCGAAACAAATTTCCAAATCAGTTTCACTTCCATTTAGCAACATTAAACTTTCACAAAAACGAGCTCTAAAATTCTCGGCTAATATTATTACATAATTCTATGTTTAAGAAACATATTAAATATCCAAAATTTGAATATATAAAAAAGAAATTTGAGTTTATTACCATTCAATGGTATCAACAATTACCATTTATACGGGTACTACATGACATTCGTAACATACCATCTCTGTCTTCAACCCTACCAAAAAATGCATTTGTCTTCGGAAATCTCATGTAACACAAGCGTTGAAGACTACTGATTTAATCAATTCGAAATAGACTCCCAGCTAATTCGATATCCTCAACAATTACTTGGGAACAAATACATTTATCATGCAACAATAATTTTCATTATTGTCTCAATTGACAATTTCTAATTATTCATGAAGTGCGGATCTTTAATACATCGGCAAGGATAAATGATCAATATAAAACACGGTACAGGTTACCGTTCCATTTAAAAGGTTTATTACTTCAGAGTGCAGACATGGTCTGTCTCTGTCTTGACCTACCCTAACCAACCTCCATTAAGAAAACGCCGAGACATATACGGTTTAATTTATGACCTGGGGGAGAAGTCAATGCTCCCTCCTTCTACAACTGGACTTTAAAAACTGCTTTCAGACAAGCGTGAACATAACTTGGAAAGGCTACACATCACATTAATCTAACATTATTGGGAGGTTCCAAAGACCTATTACTATAGCTCAGGTATGATTATAATTTCGGAGTTTTAACACTGGGAAGTAAGAATTCAAAACCAATCATAATTAAGGGGCTTCCGACGTAAGAGACATCTGGTTCGAGTCTCTGACCTGCCTCTGGGACAATTCCATTCTTGAGGTCTTAGGGCTAATTCCATAGAGCGAGGGTATTTCACCACTCCTCCTAACAATAATAAAAGCAACTGGGAAAAGGTATTCGCACTCAATTCCATGCTTGACAACAATATATAGCACCCTTTTTAAAAGTTTGACACAGCAAACACATACACAATCAATTACTTCACCCAGCTGGTCCCCGCAATTATAATTCCTGGCATTATCTTCACTGCAATCTTTAGCGTGACCATTCATTATTTAGCGCTCAAACGGCGACAATCAATACATTCGTGATGCCTTCCAAAGTTTAATAATTATTTTCAACGTAATTCATTTTTATCTTCGTCCATAATTAACAGATTTTCCTTTATTAAGTCTCGACTTTTCATTTCCAAGAACACAACTGGTTCTATAATTATTATTATTTTTAGCACACTACGGCTCATAATTGAATTATTACTTCCACAATTAATTTATTCATTACATTATTCTTATTATTTTAGCACACAACCGCTCATATTTGAATATTATTTCCATACTTGTATGTTACATTTTCCTTTTTATATTTATCCTGTTTGCCTTTTAGAATAACATTATTCTATTTATATTCACAAGTATTCCACTGAATACGATTTCATTTGATTAACAAAACATTTTAGCAATTTTCATATTAGATTCCGCACTTATTATTTTCACACAGTTTTATATCCCTGAATTTTTAATACTGGAGAATACTTCTCCGTGGTCATCATTTCTACATGAGATTTCCGAATCCGAAACACATAATAAATTTGGGTGTTACTTACATGGTTTATCCGGCCCCATTGTCCGAATTCCAGTGGAACGACATCCGGCCCACATCAAATTTCTCACTTCATCATATTGATAACCACACCTACACTTATTAATTTGTCCTCTGAATTACACATTTTTAAATTTATATGAGGATTTTCAAACATTTTCACTACACTAAAAAAAGATTATAACTTCACTTAATATTATATTTACACACACAAAATTTCACTTATTTTTGTAACAAACACACGTGAATTCTTTCTTCACCAAATCCCAGGGGTGCAAATTTCGACGTTGCCTTCCACCTTCTACTCTGAATTTGACAGTCTCGTACGAAAATGAAACCTCCTTGGATAAAAGTTCCCTCCTAATTCTGGTGTTTAATTTATCGGCATTTCCTATACTGCACGATAAAGTAGTCCTTTCCGGTTCGCAATTGTCTATCTGGGAAAACGGTATATTTTTACGCTTACCCCTGAAGTCCCGATTCTGCACTTCTACAATTGTTTATATGATATTATGCGTCGAAACTCAATTCGGACGGCTATTGTCTTATCTTTGTGGAGTATTTCTATGAAACTCCACGTGGCTACGGATATCTCTTTGTGGATTCCTAATACTATCGCCACTGTGTTACCCTAATCTCCTCAATCAGGAAAATTAGGTATTAGCTAAATGTTTTACCTGACCGTGGTATACTTAACGCACTGGGAAAACGTCTTTAGAGTATCTACTCTTTGCTGATGTCTCGTATACTTTTGAGATACTATGTTCTCACTTCATATACTAGTGTCAGGGCTTCAAGTACCCTCGCCGGCAACCGTATATGTTCACACACTGTTTATAGCTTGGCCTATCACCGTAGACTATTATACTTTTTCGAAGTTCTAAATTGTACTTTTCCTTTGAAAAGAACTTCAACGATTTAGAGCGCGGCGACACTGAATAAAGCTGGACAGTACTTCAACTTAGAGTACTTCCGCGTCGTGATACAGGTTCGAGTCCTCCTGTGCTGGCAAGCAGCACGGCCTATACGAGGTCTGTTGATTTACTGCATCCTCTTGCTTGGGCTACAGGCCCTTATATCTGATTCTGGTAAAAATAAATAATTTCCTCTTCTTCCTCACCACCAATTTCCAAAATAATCGTCGTACGATGTTAAAAAACTATATCTGGAAAGCTGAGGTTTTAAACGTCTCAATGGCATCTAAGTTTACAGGAATCGATCGTACAAATCTTTAATATTAATTTAAATGTTCTCTTCAGATGTGTGGGTAGTTTCTTCTTGTTGTCTCCCACCATCAGCTTCTGGTTCGGGAATTCACCAACTACGTAATGATGAGTTTGCATTTCTTTTCTACATAACTTCTATGAACTTTATCCACTCTAAAATATCTCATTCCCTGGATAATCATTACTGGTGGAGTCCTTTCTTTACTTTAATGCCTGCAAATGGCTTAATTTCAATTATTTCTCTATTTCCAGGCCCCTCCTCTCATGAGGTGCTGTAATTTTATTGCTGACTCGGGGCTATTTCCGAAACTTCATTCTCACTCGTACACGGAAGTTTCCATTGATCTACTTTTATCGCGTGCGTAACCAGCTCTGTGGTGACTGTTCAAATGACATCACCGGGCAGCTGTGGCTTGCCTATCTGTAGTTGCACAACTTGGCTCTGCCTCACGCAATCTTATGCAGTATTTGCTTCTCAATTCTTTATAATTCCCTTCTAAAGCCTGCATCAATTCTCTCTTTTCTTTGAAATTCAAGGATATGAGTTCGATACTGAACCTCTCCCATGGGTTCAAATCTCCCCTCCTTAGATAAATAAATTTTCGAAATTTGAGGAAATTTATTTAATTATTTCCTATTGAAAATTTTCTTCTATCAGTATCGAAGTCATCACATTATCTCTCAATACATTCTGGTTTCATTCCTTCTTATAATCCCGCAATAATTGGGTTTTCTAATTAAAGTCATATCCGGTAATATTGTAGGCCGGGCACGCTCAATCCCTACCCGTCCTTCCTTTCTCCATATTTTCTGGGCTATTTGTTCTCGGGATGCCTTATTCCTTACGGGTGTGGACTATCCCTACCCGTATCCTTATTTCCTCATTTTCTTTTCTTAGCTTGCAATTTTCCTCCTCAACTCACTCAATTATATCTTTCAATTCAACATATGTTCTTTCCAGTTCATATATACAGTTGAATGGTTGATCTCTATTTTCTTGTTCTAACTCGCTCCTATTTGTATGAAAAGTGGATTTTTCATTGACACTTTCTATTCTCATGACCAGGGCTTGCTCATCTGCTTCATCGAAGTCTTCGGGAGGGTAATATAGTTTCAGATTAGCTGAATTCATAGTCACTTCGTGATTCGTTTCACAGTGCCGAATTCTATATGCATTATTTCTTAAATCCCTTAATATTCTATACGGGCCGTGGTACATTTTCTGGAATTTCTTATACAACGCGGTTCCCTGTATCCGAAATGGCTGGTCTTTTCACTAACACTATTTCTCTTGCTAGTAGTGGTCGATGATACCTTTTGTGCCTGTTTCTCCTTTTTCTTCTATCGGCTTGAGCTTTTAGATGCTCAAAGGCTCTCCTAATTCGTACATCTCTTCCAGGCTGAGCGTCTGTTGGTCTAGGAATGACCAGACTCCATGGTCTCTCTGGTTGCTCATTTCGATGTAATGTTATGGGTATCTCTCCCGTAGATTCTGTATCGTATTATTTATGCAAAATTCGATGATGTCGAGGAGGTCTATCCATTTCCAATTTTCCTCGGCACAGTATATCCTACAATTCTTGGCCGTTTCCCTCATAACTCTTTCTACAGGATTTGCCTCAGGATGGCGAATGCTTGACAGGATCTGACGTGTTCCAAGTCTCTCTAATTCCTGTCTAAATTCTATGCTTGTAAAACAACTACCGTGATCCGATAACAAATTCTCTTGTTTCCCCAGAATAGGTATCACTTTTTCTTTGAGTCGTTTTAAAACCTGTTTGGTACTAGTCTTCTGTATGGGAGCAAGAACAACCATTTTTGTGAAGACATCCATAGCCACCATTATGTGTCTGTTTCCCCTCCTGGCCTTTGGCAAAGGTCCGAAGTTGTCAATAGAAATAATTTGACCTGGTCTCTCGGGCAACAGTGGTATTGGCTTTTGTCTCATCAAAAACGCATTTGGCTTAATCCTTTGACATATGTCACATGTCTTTAACGTATCCCTTACAGTTTCTCTCAGTCTCGGCCATACAAATGCTTCTTTCAGCATCGAGACTGTTCTGTCGACTCCCATGTGTCCAAACGATCTATGGGCTAACCATACCATTTTCCTCTGCAAAATAGCAGGTAAAACGATCCTCAATCGAGTATGGTCAGAGTCCGCAAACTTATATAATAATCCATTAAAGAAAGTATAATCTTGAGCTATCTTATTAGCTTCCGTATACGCAGGTGTTCCCCTTATCAAACTCCCTTCTAAGAAAGATATGAGCATGTTCATCCATGGATCTTCACGTTGTCGTTGACCAATGCTTCTTAATTCACCCAAAGTACGCTGATCTCTGTCTTCTAAATCAATAGCCATTACTTCCTCTTCTGTGGACTCTGGCTGTCTACTTAAATAATCTGGAACTACATTTTCTTTCCCTGGGCAATACTCTATGTTTACATCGAACTGCTGTATATATAAAGCCCAACGCATCAACCTTTGTCTGGATAAATCCGTCTTCATCAAAAAGGTTAAGGCTTTATGGTCTGTTCTTAACGTGACTGGAAACCCATATACAATCTTCCGCCAAAATTGCAACGCATGCAATATCGCTAACAGCTCGACCTCGCTGATTGTATAATCTTTCTCGTGTGGTTTCAGTCTTCGACTCGTGAAAGCTAGATCATTTTTCCTCTGAGGGTTATCCGGGTCTTCCTGATACAGCATCGCTCCTATTCCAATCTGGGATGCATCCGTCTGTATTACAAATCTCTGATTAAAATCAGGATATCCTAGCTTCACGTAATTTAAGAGCATTTCCTTGGCCTCTATAAATGCTTTCTCTGTTTCCTCCGTCCATTTCCACTTGCCACCCTTCTTCAGAAGTTCCTGCAGTGGTGCAACAGTTTTGGTGTAGGATGGACAATGTCCTGAGAAAAATCCAATCAATCCCAAAAACTGGCGAACGTTTTTCACTTTCAAAGGCCTGGGAAAATTTCTTATCGATTCTAATTTGCATGGATTTGGTTTGACACCATCTTTGTCAATCACATGCCCCAAAAACGTAACTTGTCTTTGACAGAAGTTCGATTTCTTCAAGTTAATCTTGAAGTTAGCCCTTCTCAAATCTTCCAATAATTTCTTTAAATTTTTCAAGTGTTCCTCTACATTTTCCGAGGTAAGCAATATGTCATCTACATAACGGATAGTGCAATCCTTTACTTCCTCTGACAGGTTGCGATCAAGTGCTCTTATTAGTGCTGATCCCGCTGTCATCAAGCCAAATGGACATCTCTTGAAGCAATATGTTTGCTGATCGAACTGAAATCCAGTTAAAAGACCGGGTTTCTCCTCAAGTTCGAGATGATGACATGAAGAAGTCATGTCAATTTTTGTGAAAATCTTCTTGCCTTTAAATTTCCTTAGTATTTCTTTTATGGGTGGTGCCGAATCATTTTCTGGTATAATCTTAGCGTTCAAATTCCTGGCATCCAAACACACCCTTACTGAGCCATCCGGTTTACTCACAATTACTAATGGACTAACATATGGTGTCGCCATCTTTTCTATTACACCTGCATCACTCATTTCCTGCAGTGTTTTCTTTGTTTGTGTGTAATGTTTTTCTGCAACCGGGTATGGTTTTTCTCTAAACGGTGCCCAATCATTTACTTGAAATGCGTATTTAAAATTTTGGATCTTTCCTGGCTTGGAATCAAATAAGTCCCTGTAATTTAATAGCAATTCCTTTAAATTTTCCTTGTCTTCGAGGGTAACTTTGGCTTCCTCTATTTTTCTTGACAGGTTGGTCTCGAACTCGGTTTTCATACTATCTTCAAGTTCTATGTTCAAAATTTCAAATACCTCTTCTATGTCCCTAAAACCTTCCACGGTCATTTCTTCCACATGCCATACCTGTTCTTCTATTTTGCATCCTGTTCATGTAAAATAATGTTTTGCTCATCCACATCCTCTTTTTGAATCCTAATACAATTTTGCGCTAGGTCTATTATGACCTTGTTCTCACGGATAAAATCAATACCCAATATAATATTGTATGGTAATTGACTTACCAGCAAAAAGCATTGTGAAATTTCAGTGTTACCCATGATCAAGTCAATGTACACCTGAAATTTGCATGTCAAAGATTTTTCAGGAATAATTCCCTTAATCTTCACGCTTGATGTGGGAATTTTTAATACACGACCTCTTGTTTCTAATTCCTTTATTAGGCTTTGCGTTATCAAACTTATAGTTGATCCAGTATCTATTAATGCTCTAACCAGTAATCCTTCTATCCTTAACATTATGATAGGTAATTCTCTTATAATAGGTGGGATTCCTCCAACATCCTCTTTAATTAGCTCATCTGGTCTAGCTATCCAATTTACAATCTCAACCTCCTCCCAGCTCCTGGTATGTTTCCACTTTTGATGATTTAATTTTGGAGGTTTTTTTATCTTGAGGGCTCCCTTTTCCCTCATTCTTCAACTGAGCTTGTAACTCCAAACTTTGAGCTCCATCCAGTCGGTCGGGTGATTGTCGGTTCTTAATTGCCTCACTCCAACGGACTCTTCGCGTCTCAGGTTCGTCTGTTCGTTCATTCATATAACGAAGACTTTCCTGATATCTTTCTTCAATTTCAGCCCGATATTCATCGCTTCTGTCCTCAGGCCTCACATTCCTTCTGGGATAGTTTTCCCATTTCTTTCTGTTGTCCTGCCTTTGATTATTATTATACGGTCGGTTTTCTTGTTGCCTATAACCCGTTTTTCTGGGATTTCTTCCTCGATATCCTCCTCTGTGATACGGTTGTATTCCTCTAGGCTCTTGATGCCCATATTCTCGACCCAGTCCTTGAGTGTCTGTACTAGTTCACTGATTTCTTTTCGATGGTTTCTCTCTGTCCTCTTGACTACTGGCCATGTGTACTTGCTCATTATGTCTTTGATGCCTGGGAGTAACGTGTGAAGTCGTCATGTCCAGCTGACGTAATACGCTCTCCACTTCCACAGCACTTCTGGCTTTGGATGGGACTAACAACCTTTGTATCTCATATGGAAGTTGTCTTGCAATGGCGGCACACAGGTCGTTTTCAGCTGGGGCGATATCAAGTTCACGGAATTTACATAGCTGAGCGGTGAAAAATTCGGAGTATTTAGTGGGTGCGTTAGTACTATATTTCCTAGAGCACAGATCTAGCCTCACATTTTCCTGTACATCTGCTGCCCAATATCGTTTCAGAAAAGCTTCTATAAAACCTTCCACCGTGTTAAATGTATATCTGAAACTCCTGAACCAGGTGAGACAATCACCTGCCAACAGCTTCTCAATTGCTCACAGTCTCCGATCCTGAGGAACTTTCATTTCATTTAGGTATTCTGCTACCTCATTCAGCCATTATTTGGGAGTAATTGACATATTATTACCCGTAAATTTAACCGGTCTATCCTCATTTGACTTGATAATGTTAATTATCTGTCCATTCGTTTGATTCATATAAGGGGTTGACATCGCCATCGGATATCCTGGGTTCTTATAAGGGCTCTCCCCTCCTAAGTCCCTATCTTGATTAGTGCCTCGTTCATGGGGATCTACCCATCCTGTCTTCTGGAATTCATCCTGACATTCAAAATCTAGTTTTCTTTCTCTTTTGGCACACTCTTCTTGAGACATGAGCTGAACCTCCATTTGACTGTTCTTGTGTTCAGTCCTTTCCAACCGTGAGCCAAATTCATTCTCAAATCTTTCCTGTTTCTTCCTACTGCTTTCAACTTCTTGTTTGATTTGAAATTTCTCTTCCCTGAAACTATCCCTTATTTCAGCTAATTGTTCCTCTACCTCTTTCTTGATGATCAGGACTTGTTTTCCTATAATTTCTGGCTTGACATCACCTCTGGTATCTAAGTCTTCCTGAATCTCGCTTATCTTTTTCTCCAATTCTTTTTGTCCCTTGACAATATCTCCCTTAATTTCCTTAAGCTTTTCCTCTGTTTTATCTTGATTGTTATACAATACCTTTAAGTCGAATTGAACCTGGTCTACTTCAGTATTGGTTTTACCTACTTGTCCCTTTAATGTTTCTATGGTTTCCTGAACCCCATTTATACCCTTACTTATTTCGTCTATCTTCTGAGTATTCTCATTATGTTCTTCGTCTCGCTGCTTCCTTTCTCCCTGGAGATTCGTTTCGTAGGCACTTAATCTCTCATTTATTCCCTTCTCGTGCGTCCTCCAGCTCTCATCTACCTGCCCTGTAAAATGATCGAATTGGTTTCTCATGCTGTTCGCATCGGCTTGATTTTGCCTTTTCATATCTTTAATGTCCTCTTTAACTATCCCGACTTCCTTCTCGAGATCTCCTACTTTTCCCTCAACCCCTACAATTCTATCTCCTAACGCTTTGAGACTACTTTTTATCTCCTCCCGGGATGCCTAACAAAGATTCTTGTTAGATTCTATCTGATCCTTTAACTCTTTTTGCACCACTTGGATTTGAGTGACAAGTTCCTCTTTACATTCATCTACATTCTTTTTACAAGTATCCTGCATTTCCTTTAATTGAGTTCCCGTAGAATCAAAATTTTTATTTAAAATTTTAAGATTTTCTATACATTCCTTTTTGGATTCGACACTATTTTCTTCTATAGTATTTATTTGGATTTGCAATCCTGCATTAAATGTCTTATTTTCACTTTAAAATGCATTTAGCTTTTTCCCAAACTCAGTGTCAAAATTCTGAAACCGTGAATCCATTGTTTGTTCTATTTTCTTATTTATATTACTTTGAATTTTATTCTCCATGGCCCTTAATTCGGTTTCCATGGCTTGACTTTTCAGAGAATACTCGGCTATAATTTTCTCCTGAAATGAAGATAATCTGATTCCTAAATTATCTTCCAAATCCTTGGATTGTGCTGCAAAATTATTTGAATTCTCTGTTTTTATACTATCCAATTTACGTTCTATCTCAGACTTCAGTTCACTGTTCATGTTTATACTGTCGGCTTTGATAGAGTCTAATTTACTCCCCATACTTGCAAATTCTTTCGTGTTGTCCTCCTTGAAAGATTCAAATTTGGTATCCAAAGACTTGAATCTATCTTTACTGTCTGCCTTAATGGCCTCCAAATTTTCACTATTGTCTGCCTTAATGGCCTCCGATTTTTCACTATTGTCCGCCATAATGGCGTCCAAAAGCCTATGCATCTCCTCACTAAATGAAATTCTAATATATTCAAAGAATACAGTGGGCCACTCTGCCCCACCACTGGTTCATGCATGAGAGATGATATCTCGAACTTATTTGTGGTCCCTTCTCAGAAATTATTTCAGCACGGGTGCTCACCTGAGCCGTACCCGTCTGGGTACTCTTCAACACTCAAAATCGCTATGGAAGTAATTTTTCTAAAAATTCAAAATTTTGGAAAAAAACATAATTTTCAAAAATGAAAATTCTGATTCTTCCAAGTAAAACTCGGGTTTTTCCATGAAAAACTCAGCCCCAAAGTTCACGGGCGCCAAGAATTTATTATAAGGGGTTCATCAAGGGCTTGCCGGTACGAGTTTTCATGGTCCGAATGCGGTCAGTTAATTTTATGTTATTATAGCTAGCCTGTCAGTATTTACTTTTAATCTTAGGACCGACTTTAAGTGCTCCATAAGCATTGATCCAGACACAAATTTATATCATCCCCCCCTGTGCCTTTTCGTAAAAGAAATATGCAAATCACTATCCAGCTGCTCAGTCTTATCTCTTTGGGGGCATAGAACGTCCTCCCACTGAGTGATTCACACATTATAGGATCAAGCTTAGGATAACACATCACAGAAATGAAATTCAAAATCCTACTAATAAAACTATTTAATTCACAAAATTTGGCGCTACAACAAATAAAAATAACTGAAATCAACATCACACTTGTTCTAATAAACAAGGAATAATACCAAAAAATTCAATAATTTAGGTTCCATTGAAGCCCAAACAAATTTCCAAATCAGTTTCACTTCCATTTAGCAACATTAAACTTTCACAAAAACGAGCTCTAAAAGTCTCGGCTAATGTTATTACATAATTCTATGTTTAAGAAACATATTAAATATTCAAAATTTGAATATATAAAAAGAAATTTGAGTTAATTACCATTCAATGGTATCAACAATTACCATTTATTTGGGTACCACATGACATTCGTAACATACCATCTCTCTCTTCAACACTACCAATAATGCATTTGTCTTCGGAAATCTCATGTACCACAAGAGTAGTGTGTTTTGGACAGTTCTGTGACCTCCACCTCCACACCCTCCACACAAGATGGCGGCGGTGTGATATCTCTCGAACTTATGGTTGGATTTTAACAAATGAGGTGTCATTGAACTCGGGCTGACACCCCCTTTCCAATGGACAACATATTTCCACCCCAAAAATAAAACCTACCCTACTAAGGGGTGAAATTGAATTTTTTAGAGAATCTCTCTTTCCAATTGCAACATGTGAGAGTTTGAATGCCGATATGGAATGTAACGTTGTTCTGCAAACCAATAATCAAAGAGGGGCATGTTAGGCCTTGAGGTGAGAGCCCCTGTTATTGTTGACGAGCCCCCTGCTGTCGGGCCCCTGTTGATGGGTTATTGTTGACAGGTCCTTGTGGACGAGTCCTTGTGGACAAGTCCTTATGGACAGGTCCTTGTGGACAGGTCCTTGTGGACGAGTCCTTGTGGACAAGTCCTTGTGGACAAGTCCTTGTCCCTTTGGACTGATCCCTTTGGACGGGTCCCTTTGGCCTGGTTCCTACGGACTAGCCCATGAATTTATTTAAATTATGTCAAAGGGCCTAACTACATATTGCGTATAAAGCAGTGTGTTGAACTAACGTTGTTCACCAGTCCCCCACTTCTATAATGTGATAACGATATGAAAGGAAAGTGACAAAATGCATGTGAACACGTGTGAGAAGACCTTATTACTGTCCTCCTTGTGAAACAAGTCACATCCTGTTTTGGTTCATACGTGAGAAAATGCAAGTTCATGTGTAATATGACCTAACACACAAGTGTACACATGTGTACGTGCACGATAAGAGCTAACAAGTCACAACCTGTTTTGACAGTGGTGGGAATAAGGCTAGAGACATGTACGAGTAGTCAAATTACACCGGCAGACAACCCCTTTCCTATGGATAACTTATTTCCACTCTAAAATAAAATCTACCCCTACTAGAGGGTGAAATAATGAATTTTAGGTAAAAGTCGCTTTCCATGTGCAACATGTGAGAGTTTGTATGCCAATATGAAATTAAACTCGTTCCACATAAAGTGCATGCATACAACTGAATGCCGCTATGATTTATCATTTTTGTTTTTGTTTTACGAATGCGCAATTGGGGTTTTTGTAGAGGGCGGGCTTTTTGAATAATGATTTATAGATACGTTTTTTTTTACAAATTAACCAAAGATCCAAACACTAATAGGTCATTGGCTTTTTAATATCTTATGAACTAAGAAAGCTAGGGACTTGTATGAGGGGTCGTTGGACTTGAGGTGACGCCCTGTTTTTGAATGTATTATTCATTTTTTGTCAAAAGGGCCTAACTGCACTTTCGTTAATATCTCGCTAACTAATAATCACAGAGGGTCAAGTGAGGTGTCATAGGACTTAAAATGGCCAACCCCTCCCCATGACCAATGAATTTACCCAAAAAAACAGCAAGGTCATTAACCTATGATTTTATCAACTAATAATCAGAGAGGGACAAGTGAGGTGTCACAAGACTCAGGATGGCCAACCCTTTTCCATGACCAACGAATTTACCCAAAATACCCAAAACAGCAAGGTCATTAACCTAAGATTTTATAAACTTATCAGTAGAGAGGGTCAAGTGAGATGTCATAGGACTACGAATGGTTAACCCTTTCCCATGACCTATGAATTTACCTCAAGAATTCAAAACAGCAAGGTCATTGACCTGAGATTTTATAAACTAATAATCGGATATCAACATGTGAGGTGTCATAGGACGTAGAATGGTCAACCCTTTCCCATGGCTAATGAATTTACCCAAAAATACCCAATACATCAAGGTCATCGACCTGAGATTTTATAAACTTATAATCGGATATGGACATGTGAAATGTTTACAGTGAGTGATGAAACATAGCTAGGTAGTGAAAGAATTATTGTAGGCTACATGTATGGTGACTGACAAATCTTTCACCATTGGAACTTGTTTTCAGAACAAACTGCAGTACAGAGAGAGTATAGGTTGTAGGTATGGGATAATAAATGACAAATGGTGTATACAAAATCTGATTTAACGATTCAAGAAATAAGAGTAGACAATCTTTAATTGATTAGTTAAAGAGGATAGCTAAAATCCAAAATGGTGACTACATTGAACTAAATTGAACCAAGCTGAATCAAACCCAACCAAACCGAACCAAACTTAATCAAAAACAAGCCAATGGTTTAAGTGTAAAACTTGTGGGTGAATGTGGTCATTGGTAATGTCAGAAAGGAAAGGGATAACGCTCTACCTATACAGGGTAAGGTAAAGCTAGTGCATGATGCTAATGCACACACACAAGTACATGAACCACACACAACTATCCTATGCAGTTTTTATGGGTTGACTGTTAAAACTTGCTCAGTGGTTACTGGGACAAATGGTCGCTACACACAACAAGCTTTAAATACCTGAGGCTAATAATCTATACACACACTCACACACACTTGTTCTAAACTGAACTGTCTTGCTGGCAGAGCTCACACAGTAGGTAAATGACAGAAATGCTTGGCTAACAGAAATACAATCATTTTCGGTTGTCTAATGTTACCAGCTAAACATTACGTGCTATAGTGGTGAGCACATGTGCCTCTTTCACTGGAGATCTTAACTCGATTTCTAGCTCTAAGGCCTAGAACGAATCAAACTAAGAAAAAAAGGGTATGGTGACGCAGTGGTTAAACTGTTAGCCTTTCACTAAGGTAGACTAGGGTTTGATTTTAGGTTAATATGCATGTCATAAACAAACAAATAAAAGCAGAGATAATGTTTAAAACTGATTACACTTGTCTCTTTTCGTATTATTACTCAGATTACAAATACAAACGTGGACTGGGTTTGCCATACAGTTAATGCTTCCTATCATATACTAGACTGTAAGAAATCCAAACAAGCAAAAGGCGTAGGTAGAGCAGTGGTAAAATCGCTATGTGTAGAGAAATACCTAACGGTTTTATGAACTGGCAAAGGTATGTCGCATTAACAGTGCAGGATACAATCCAGCAACCATAATTTTTATCTCGTGGACAAGAGAAAACATATATATAGAGAGAGATATATAGAAAATTTGTGTATGTGTGAGGGTAGCATTGGTTGTTTGACCAGAGAAAATACGGTGAGGTAGGGTGGGGAGAGGGAGAATTAGCACTTATATACGAATGGAAAATAATTTTTTTTCAATCGTTTTGTTTTTCAAATGCAGTGGTAGATAGTCATTTTTTGTAAAACATTCTTACTTGCAGTAGTAATAAGCCTCTATCGTTCCTCTAACACATAGATAGACTGTATTATTGCCATGGTCAAGCACTCACATTAAGATCATTTACAAAATCATAAAATGAAAAATAAAAAATCTTGTTTTGGAAATATCGTTTTTCAACATACACACAAAATAAATATATAAAAAATTTGTAAACAGCAAAATGGAAAATCCATGTTTCCATATAGACAAAATTTTAAAAACCTTAAACGGACATTTAAGAAAATATATGCAAATGGGAAATTGACAAATGTGTAAATATGAAAATGGAAAAATCCATGTTTCCATATCATGAAATTGAAAAACATCAAACTGTCATTTTAAAAAATGCAAATGGAAAATTGACAAATTGCAATGTGTGAAATGTGAAATTGAACAAATGGCTATCATTATTTAAAAAAAAAAGAACATGGTGCTCTATGGTTGAGGTGTGAATCAAACCCTCTCTACTTATTTGGACCACTCAGGACAGAGTAGACTAGTTTTAGTTGTCATACCACTTTTAAAAGTTTGTGTTAAATCTAGGAATTGAACCCAAGAGCTTGTAGGGGGGATACAAGGTTATAATATGTTAAACAGATAGCCTTGAATGTAGGGTGTGGTAGTTATATAGAGATGAGACGTTTCGCTCAGGGCAGGGAGGCATGGAGATCTGCATCAAACCAGTCAAAAGACTGACGACTCAAACAACAACATGTAGAGCTCACCAAAATAATGTTGTGTAACGGTAAATGTTAGTCAACGAAGAGTAATGCATTACTAAAACCCATGACACGATACCTAAGAGCTTTTATAAAATTATTTTAAAATGCCTTTAACCCTATATTAAACACCCAGTTCACAAGACTCATAACTGCAATGTTATGGTCAAAACAAAACAAAATCTATATTTCAAAACAAACAAGTGGTTTAGTCAATGTATACTGGAAAAAGTTTTATAAACACTCAAGTCCACAAAAATAATTAAATTAGTAACTGTCAGGTTGACCGAGTGGTTATGGTGTTTGACTTAAGTTCAAATTTTCTGTACAAGAAAGCAAGGGTTCGAATCCCTTACCTGATATAACTATTACCTCAACATGGCTTGACCACACTGTATTATTGTGTGTACTCGGTACACAAACCATAGATAGAGTGTATTGTTTAAGGTCACTCTCTTTGCGAACATAGTCAGAGACTGTTGATGATTAACAATTGCATTAATAGTGGGACATAGGGATAGCAATTAAGAAAAACAGACAATACCCATACACTATTTTTATTTATTTAATGTAAGTACTTGTACAATAGTTATATACAAACTACAACTCTCTTTTGTCTATTACTATCTAGTCCTTTTCGATCCACTTGCATAACAAGGCAGATGACTTTGTAGTTCAGCCCCTTAAAACAACAACAACAACAGTACCTCTTGCATAGTCTGTGATGTTGATGACTCTTGAGGCATGGAAGATGGATACAACATAACTTTTACAACAGGGGTTAAACGTTGCTCAACAAACAATGCACTATTTTGAGTATCAACAACTTTCTTTCTCTTGTACTAACTTATTAGCATTCTGATGATTTTTTGCCAACACCATCAGTGTTTTGTCTGGAGCACTACATTGATGATCACTCACACTTAAAACCACACCATTTCTACTTTTCATATTGCCTCGACATCTTGTTGACCTCTGTTTTGAGCATCGCCAGAATATTATTCCTTTTACATTTTGCCGTCTATAGTTATAAGAGTAGCGTTTATAGAGTACACGTTGTTTACCTCGGTTAGTTGTAGTAAGTTCCATAGTAGTAACTAACCTGTTAGTATGATTTGTACACTACAAAGGTTATCTCTGTTCTGGTAATAGAATTATTTAGCGTTGGCTTTTATATTAATATGTACAGTTAAAAGTAATAGAAAAGTGATAGAAACGTGGTAGCAAAGTGGTAGACAAGTGGTAGACAATTGGTAACATAGTGGTAGAAAAGTGGTAGCAAAGTGGTAGCAAAGTGGTAGAAAAGTGGTAGCAAAGTGGTAGAAAAGTGGTAGAAAATTAGAAAAGTGGTAGCAAAGTGGCAGAAAAGTAGTAGAAAAGTAGTAGCAAAGTGGTAGAAAAGTGGTAGCAAAGTGGTTAAAAAGTGGTAGAAAAGTGGCAGAAAAGTAGTAGAAAAGTGGCAGCAAAGTGGTAGAAAAGTGGTAGCAAACTAGAAAAGTGGTAGCAAAGTGGCAGAAAAGTAGAAGAAAAGTGGTAGCAAAGTGGTAGAAAAGTGGTAGCAAAGTGGTAGAAAATATTACATGTATTGTTAAGAAATAGTTTAAGCGGTTACATGGATTCATTACACTATAATTTTAGCATCACGAAGCTCATTTTCTGTATCCAAAAGTTCTTCCTCATATTTAGTATGACCAGCCTGTTTACAGGTATGCAAGTACTGAAGCCGCTGGATTAGCTTATTGGGATTGTTCCAGTAAACAAATTTAACAAATGATTTTTTTGGGTGTAAACCATTATCATCATCATCATCATCATCATCATCATTATCATCATAATCATCATCATCATGGTTATAATCATCAATATAATTATCATCAATATAATCATCATCACTATTACTATCTAATCCTTTTTGTTCATCTTACAATGCAAAAACCTTTGGGATAGTTTGTGTTGTCTTTGATAGTGTTAGAGCTTTCTTGGACGTTAACGACTGTCCTAACATGTCTTTTTTCAGGAGCTAATAAATGCTCTTTAACAAACAAAGCACTATCTTGAGCCACACTATTTTTTTCTTGGTCTTGCTTTTTTACCTTGGTTAGAGTATTTTGTCCATTTAAATGAGTATTATTTTGAGATTTACAATGATGATCGATTGAAATAAATATGTTGGAGCCTTTTGTTTTAATCATTCCTCGACACTTTTTAGATCGTTGTTTCGAACAGCACCAAATAACAGTTCCATTTCTATTAGTTCTTTTTACAATATATGCATATCCTTTATAGTAAGCACATGGCTTACCATAGCTAGTCGTTGATACTTCCATGTCAACTGTTAAGCATAAACTAATCTCTAGTAAAGTTAACTCGATAATAAAAATGATAGTTTGTAGTATGTGCAGTTTAAAGTAAGAGCAAAAGTGAGAGTCAAATGGTAGAAAAGTGTTAGCAAAGTGGTGGAAGAGCGTTAACAGTTTATAGTAGTCATGATCTTTTTTTTTACCAGAATGTGATTTGAGTAAATGTAATTTCTAAACCTTAGCAGTGAGTAGTCAGTTAGTCTTGGTTCAGACAAGCGTAAACAGTTCTCCAATGAATCAGAGATCAAGATTTTCATTATGAAACAGTTGTGTAACCAATTAGGTATCGGTACTTGATAGCTTCACACACATGAACAAAAATTCCAACTTATCTGACATGAATTACATGATTTGAAAGTTGACAAAGAATATCCAATCAACCATTGTAGTTGCAATGTCAAACACAAAGACAAAATCAGCATGAACTTTTAAGTTACAGGAAAATTCTATGAAATAGACTATGCAGGAAATTTGGAAATACACATCAGAAGTTTGCAACACCATCCTTCTAGCCTATATAAATTATCGACATGGAAAGTGTGCACTGCCCCTAACATTAAACCAATTTATCAATAACGCAAGTCAACAATCAAAACATTTTGTGTTGAGTCTATCATTTAATGCAGATATTCTGTCTACATTGAACAGTAACAAAACACGCCATTCATAATTAATTAAGTTTGCTGTAATTCTTTATGTAATGATAAATACATATTTAAAGTTTTGGCTGACTGTTCAGGGTGAATCGGCTTTGAACACATAAGAGAGGGAATATTGTAAGACTTAACCTCAGCTCACCTAACATAACCTAAATTTACCTAACCTAACCTTGTCATATAGGTAAGAAACGGGTCAAGCTATGCTTTCGACTACCAAGTTTCAGCTACTTTTCAGGGTTACTCTCCCGAACATTGCCGGAGACTGCTGATAAACACCTATGTTCCCACGGCGGCGGCGCGCAACGACTTACATGACGCGCTTCCCCCTTTTCATTGATCCCTGTTGATTTGTCCCTTTGGACAGGTCCCTGTTGACTAGCCCCTTTGGAAGGGCCCTTTTTGAATGGAGTCATTTTTGACGGGTCCCTGTGGACAGGTCCTTTTGGCTGATCCCTTTGGACCGGACCCTTTGACATAATTTGGATAATTGCATGGGCCAGTCCATAGGTACCAGTCCAAAGGGACCGGTCCAAAGGGATCAGCCAAAAGGACCTGTCCACAGGGACCCGTCAAAAATGACTCCATTCAAAAAGAGCCCTTCCAAAGGGGCTAGTCAACAGGGACCTGTCCAAAGGGACAAATCAACAGGGATCAATGAAAAAGGGGAAGCGCGCCATGTAAGTCGTTGCGCGCCGCCGCCGTGGGAACATAGGTGTTTATCAGCAGTCTCCGGCAATGTTCGGGAGAGTATCCCTGAAAAGTAGCTGAAACTTGGTAGTCGAAAGCATAGCTTGACCCGTTTCTTACCTATATGACAAGGTTAGGTTAGGTAAATTTAGGTTATGTTAGGTGAGCTGAGGTTAAGTCTTAAAATATTCCCTCTCTTATGTGTTCAAAGCCGATTCACCCTGAACAGTCAGCCAAAACTTTAAATATGTATTTATCATTACATAAAGAATTACAGCAAACTTAATTAATTATGAATGGCGTGTTTTGTTACTGTTCAATGTAGACAGAATATCTGCATTAAATGATAGACTCAACACAAAATGTTTTGATTGTTGACTTGCGTTATTGATAAATTGGTTTAATGTTAGGGGCAGTGCACACTTTCCATGTCGATAATTTATATAGGCTAGAATGATGGTGTTGCAAACTTCTGATGTGTATTTCCAAATTTCCTGCATAGTCTATTTCATAGAATTTTCCTGTAACTTAAAAGTTCATGCTGATTTTGTCTTTGTGTTTGACATTGCAACTACAATGGTTGATTGGATATTCTTTGTCAACTTTCAAATCATGTAATTCATGTCAGATATGTTGGAATTTTTGTTCATGTGTGTGAAGCTATCAAGTACCGATATCTAATTGGTTACACAACTGTTTCATAATGAAAATCTTGATCTCTGATTCATTGGAGAACTGTTTACGCTTATCTGAACCAAGACTAACTGACTACTCACTGCTAAGGTTTAGAAATTACATTTACTCAAATCACATTCTGGTAAAAAAAGATCATGACTACTATAAACTGCTAACCCTCTTCCACCACTTTGCTAGCACTTTTCTACCATTTGACTCTCACTTTTGCTCTTACTTTAAACTGCACATACTACAAACTATCATTTTTATTATCGAGTTAACTTTACAAGAGATTAGTTTATGCTTAACAGTTGACATGGAAGTATCAACGACTAGCTATGGTAAGCCATGTGCTTACTATAAAGGATATGCATATGTTGTAAAAAGAACTAATAAAAATGGAACTGTTATTTGGTGCTGTTCGAAACAACGATCTAAAAAGTGTCGAGGAATGATTAAAACAAAAGGCTCCAACATATTTATTTCAATCGATCATCATTGTAAATCTCAAAATAATACTCATTTAAATGGACAAAATACTCTAACCAAGGTAAAAAAGCAAGACCAAGAAAAAAATAGTGTGGCTCAAGATAGTGCTTTGTTTGTTAAAGAGCATTTATTAGCTCCTGAAAAAAGACATGTTAGGACAGTCGTTAACGTCTAAGAAAGCTCTAACACTATCAAAGACAACACAAACTATCCCAAAGGTTGTTGCATTGTAAGATGAACAAAAAGGATTAGATAGTAATAGTGATGATGATTATATTGATGATAATTAATTGATGATTATAACCATGATGATGATGATTATGATGATAATGATGATGATGATGATGATGATAATGGTTTACACCCAAAAAAATCATTTGTTAAATTTGTTTACTGGAACAATCCCAATAAGCTAATCCAGCGGCTTCAGTACTTCTGTAAACAGGCTGGTCATACTAAATATGAGGAAGAACTTTTGGATACAGAAAATGAGCTTCGTGATGCTAAAATTATAGTGTAATGAATCCATGTAACCGCTTAAACTATTTCTTAACAATACATGTAATATTTTCTACCACTTTGCTACCACTTTTCTACCACTTTGCTACCACTTTTCTTCTACTTTTCTGCCACTTTGCTACCACTTTTCTAGTTTGCTACCACTTTTCTACCACTTTGCTACCACTTTGCTACCACTATTCTACCACTATGTTACCAATTGTCTACCACTTGTCTACCACTTTGCTACCACGTTTCTATCACTTTTCTATTACTTTTAACTGTACATATTAATATAAAAGCCAACGCTAAATAATTCTATTACCAGAACAGAGATAACCTTTGTAGTGTACAAATCATACTAACAGGTTAGTTACTACTATGGAACTTACTACAACTAACCGAGGTAAACAACGTGTACTCTATAAACGCTACTCTTATAACTATAGACGGCAAAATGTAAAAGGAATAATATTCTGGCGATGCTCAAAACAGAGGTCAACAAGATGTCGAGGCAATATGAAAAGTAGAAATGGTGTGGTTTTAAGTGTGAGTGATCATCAATGTAGTGCTCCAGACAAAACACTGATGGTGTTGGCAAAAAATCATCAGAATGCTAATAAGTTAGTACAAGAGAAAGAAAGATGTTGATACTCAAAATAGTGCATTGTTTGTTGAGCAACGTTTAACCCCTGTTGTAAAAGTTATGTTGTATCCATCTTCCATGCCTCAAGAGTCATCAACATCACAGACTATGCAAGAGGTACTGTTGTTGTTGTTGTTTTAAGGGGCTGAACTACAAAGTCATCTGCCTTGTTATGCAAGTGGATCGAAAAGGACTAGATAGTAATAGACAAAAGAGAGTTGTAGTTTGTATATAACTATTGTACAAGTACTTACATTAAATAAATAAAAATAGTGTATGGGTATTGTCTGTTTTTCTTAATTGCTATCCCTATGTCCCACTATTAATGCAATTGTTAATCATCAACAGTCTCTGACTATGTTCGCAAAGAGAGTGACCTTAAACAATACACTCTATCTATGGTTTGTGTACCGAGTACACACAATAATACAGTGTGGTCAAGCCATGTTGAGGTAATAGTTATATCAGGTAAGGGATTCGAACCCTTGCTTTCTTGTACAGAAAATTTGAACTTAAGTCAAACACCATAACCACTCGGTCAACCTGACAGTTACTAATTTAATTATTTTTGTGGACTTGAGTGTTTATAAAACTTTTTCCAGTATACATTGACTAAACCACTTGTTTGTTTTGAAATATAGATTTTGTTTTGTTTTGACCATAACATTGCAGTTATGAGTCTTGTGAACTGGGTGTTTAATATAGGGTTAAAGGCATTTTAAAATAATTTTATAAAAGCTCTTAGGTATCGTGTCATGGGTTTTAGTAATGCATTACTCTTCGTTGACTAACATTTACCGTTACACAACATTATTTTGGTGAGCTCTACATGTTGTTGTTTGAGTCGTCAGTCTTTTGACTGGTTTGATGCAGATCTCCATGCCTCCCTGCCCTGAGCGAAACGTCTCATCTCTATATAACTACCACACCCTACATTCAAGGCTATCTGTTTAACATATTATAACCTTGTATCCCCCCTACAAGCTCTTGGGTTCAATTCCTAGATTTAACACAAACTTTTAAAAGTGGTATGACAACTAAAACTAGTCTACTCTGTCCTGAGTGGTCCAAATAAGTAGAGAGGGTTTGATTCACACCTCAACCATAGAGCACCATGTTCTTTTTTTTTTTAAATAATGATAGCCATTTGTTCAATTTCACATTTCACACATTGCAATTTGTCAATTTTCCATTTGCATTTTTTAAAATGACAGTTTGATGTTTTTCAATTTCATGATATGGAAACATGGATTTTTCCATTTTCATATTTACACATTTGTCAATTTCCCATTTGCATATATTTTCTTAAATGTCCGTTTAAGGTTTTTAAAATTTTGTCTATATGGAAACATGGATTTTCCATTTTGCTGTTTACAAATTTTTTATATATTTATTTTGTGTGTATGTTGAAAAACGATATTTCCAAAACAAGATTTTTTATTTTTCATTTTATGATTTTGTAAATGATCTTAATGTGAGTGCTTGACCATGGCAATAATACAGTCTATCTATGTGTTAGAGGAACGATAGAGGCTTATTACTACTGCAAGTAAGAATGTTTTACAAAAAATGACTATCTACCACTGCATTTGAAAAACAAAACGATTGAAAAAAAAATATTTTCCATTCGTATATAAGTGCTAATTCTCCCTCTCCCCACCCTACCTCACCGTATTTTCTCTGGTCAAACAACCAATGCTACCCTCACACATACACAAATTTTCTATATATCTCTCTCTATATATATGTTTTCTCTTGTCCACGAGATAAAAATTATGGTTGCTGGATTGTATCCTGCACTGTTAATGCGACATACCTTTGCCAGTTCATAAAACCGTTAGGTATTTCTCTACACATAGCGATTTTACCACTGCTCTACCTACGCCTTTTGCTTGTTTGGATTTCTTACAGTCTAGTATATGATAGGAAGCATTAACTGTATGGCAAACCCAGTCCACGTTTGTATTTGTAATCTGAGTAATAATACGAAAAGAGACAAGTGTAATCAGTTTTAAACATTATCTCTGCTTTTATTTGTTTGTTTATGACATGCATATTAACCTAAAATCAAACCCTAGTCTACCTTAGTGAAAGGCTAACAGTTTAACCACTGCGTCACCATACCCTTTTTTTCTTAGTTTGATTCGTTCTAGGCCTTAGAGCTAGAAATCGAGTTAAGATCTCCAGTGAAAGAGGCACATGTGCTCACCACTATAGCACGTAATGTTTAGCTGGTAACATTAGACAACCGAAAATGATTGTATTTCTGTTAGCCAAGCATTTCTGTCATTTACCTACTGTGTGAGCTCTGCCAGCAAGACAGTTCAGTTTAGAACAAGTGTGTGTGAGTGTGTGTATAGATTATTAGCCTCAGGTATTTAAAGCTTGTTGTGTGTAGCGACCATTTGTCCCAGTAACCACTGAGCAAGTTTTAACAGTCAACCCATAAAAACTGCATAGGATAGTTGTGTGTGGTTCATGTACTTGTGTGTGTGCATTAGCATCATGCACTAGCTTTACCTTACCCTGTATAGGTAGAGCGTTATCCCTTTCCTTTCTGACATTACCAATGACCACATTCACCCACAAGTTTTACACTTAAACCATTGGCTTGTTTTTGATTAAGTTTGGTTCGGTTTGGTTGGGTTTGATTCAGCTTGGTTCAGTTTAGTTCAATGTAGTCACCATTTTGGATTTTAGCTATCCTCTTTAACTAATCAATTAAAGATTGTCTACTCTTATTTCTTGAATCGATAAATCAGATTTTGTATACACCATTTGTCATTTATTATCCCATACCTACAACCTATACTCTCTCTGTACTGCAGTTTGATCTGAAAACAAGTTCCAATGGTGAATGATTTGTCAGTCACCATACATGTAGCCTACAATAATTCTTTCACTACCTAGCTATGTTTCATCACTCACTGTAAACATTTCACATGTCCATATCCGATTATAAGTTTATAAAATCTCAGGTCGATGACCTTGATGTATTGGGTATTTTGGGGAAATTCATTAGCCATGGGAAAGGGTTGACCATTCTAAGTCCTATGACACCTCACATGTTGATATCCGATTATTAGTTTATAAAATCTCAGGTCAATGACCTTGCTGTTGTGAATTTTTGAGGTAAATTCATTGGTCATGGGAAAGGGTTAACCATTCGTAGTCGTATGACACCTCACTTGACCCTCTCTACTGATAAGTTTATAAAATCTTAGGTCAATGACCTTGCTGTTTTGGGTATTTTGGGTAAATTCGTTGGTCATGGAAAAGGGTTGGCCATCCTGAGTCTTGTGACACCTCACTTGTCCCTCTCTGATTATTAGTTGATAAAATCTTAGGTTAATGACCTTGCTGTTTTTTTGGGTAAATTCATTGGTCATGGGGAGGGGTTGGCCATTTTAAGTCCTATGACACCTCACTTGACCCTCTGTGATTATTAGTTAGCGAGATATTAACGAAAGTGCAGTTAGGCCCTTTTGACAAAAAATGAATAATACATTCAAAAACAGGGCGTCACCTCAAGTCCAACGACCCCTCATACAAGTCCCTAGCTTTCTTAGTTCATAAGATATTAAAAAGCCAATGACCTACTAGTATTTGGATCTTTGGTTAATTTGTAAAAAAAACGTATCTATAAATCATTATTCAAAAAGCCCGCCCTCTACAAAACCTCCAATTGCGCATTCGTAAAACAAAAACAAAAATGATAAATCATAGCGGTATTCAGTTGTATGCATGCACTTTATGTGGAACGAGTTTAATTTCATATTGGCATACAAACTCTCACATGTTGCACATGGAAAGCGACTTAACCTAAAAATTATTATTTCACCCTCTAGTAGGGGTAGATTTTATTTTAGAGTGGAAATAAGTTATCCATGGGAAAGGGGTTGTCTGCCGGTGTAATTTGACTACTCGTACATGTCTCTAGCCTTATTCCCACCACTGTCAAAACAGGTTGTGACTTGTTAGCTCTTATCGTGCACGTACACATGTGTACACTTGTGTGTTAGGTCATATTACACATGAACTTGCATTTTCTCACGTATGAACCAAAACAGGATGTGACTTGTTTCACAAGGAGGACGGTATTAAGGTCATCTCACACGTGTTCACATGCATTTCGTCACTTTCCTTTCATATCGTTATCACATTATAGTAGTGAGGGACTGGTGAACAACGTTAGTTCAACACACTGCTTTATACGCAATATGTAGTTAGGCCCTTTGACATAATTTAAATAAATTCATGGGCTAGTCCGTAGGAACCAGGCCAAAGGGACCCGTCCAAAGGGATCAGTCCAAAGGGACAAGGACTCGTCCACAAGGACCTGTCCATAAGGACTTGTCCACAAGGACTCGTCCACAAGGACCTGTCCACAAGGACCTGTCCATAAGGACTTGTCCACAAGGACTCGTCCACAAGGACCTGTCAACAATAACCCATCAACAGGGGCCCGACAGCAGGGGGCTCGTCAACAATAACAGGGGCTCTCACCTCAAGGCCTAACATGCCCCTCTTTGATTATTGGTTTGCAGAACAACGTTACATTCCATATCGGCATTCAAACTCTCACATGTTGCAATTGGAAAGAGAGATTCTCTAAAAAATTCAATTTCAGCCCTTAGTAGCGTAGGTTTTATTTTTGGGGTGGAAATATGTTGTACATTGGAAAGGGGGTGTCAGCCCGAGTTCAATGACACCTCATTTGTTAAAATCCAACCATAAGTTCGAGAGATATCGCACAGCCGCCATCTTGTGTGGAGGGTGTGGAGGTGGAGATCACAGAACTGTCCAAAACACACTACTCACAAGCGTTGAAGACTACTGATTTAATCAATTCGAAATAGACTCCCAGCTAATTCGATATCCTCAACTATTACTTGGGAACAAATACATTTATCATGCAACAATGCGCAGGGATTTTCATTATTGTCTCAATTGACAATTTCTAATTATTCATGAAGTGCGGATTTTTAATACAACGGCAAGGATAAATGATCAATATAAAACACGGTACAGGTTACCGTTCCATTTAAAAGGTTTATTACTTCGGAGTGCAGACATGGTCTGTCTCTGTCTTGACCTACCCTAACCAACCTCTATTAAGAAAACGCCGAGACATATACGGTTTAATTTATGACCTGGGGGAGAAGTCAATGCTCCCTCCTTCTACAACTGGACTTTAAACACTGCTTTCAGACAAGCGTGAACATAACTTGGAAAGGCTACACATCACATTAATCTAACATTATTGGGAGGTTCCAAAGACCTATTACTATAGCTCAGGTATGATTATAATTTCGGAGTTTTAACACTGGGAAGTAAGAATTCAAAACCAATCATAATTAAGGGGCTTCCGACGTAAGAGACATCTGGTTCGAGTCTCTGACCTGCCTCTAGGGCAATTCCATTCTTGAGGTCTTAGGGCTAATTCCATAGAGCGAGGGTATTTCACCACTCCTCCTAACAATAATAAAAGCAACTGGGAAAAGGTATTCGCACTCAATTCCATGCTTGACAACAATATATAGCACCCTTTTTAAAAGTTTGTCACAGCAAACACATACACAATCAATTACTTCACCCAGCTGGTCCCCGCAATTATAATTCCTGGCATTATCTTCACTGCAATCTTTAGCGTGACCATTCATTATTTAGCGCTCAAACGGCGACAATCAATACATTCGTGATGCCTTCCACAGTTTAATAATTATTTTCAACGTAATTCATTTTTATCTTTGTCCATAATTAACAGATTTTCCTTTTATTAAGTCTCGACTTTTCATTTCCAAGAACACAACTGGTTCTATAATTATTATTATTTTTAGCACACTACGGCTCATAATTGAATTATTACTTCCACAATTAATTTATTCATTACATTATTCTTATTATTTTAGCACACAACGGCTCATATTTGAATATTATTTCCATACTTTTATGTTACATTTTCCTTTTTATATTTATCCTGTTTGCCTTTTAGAATAACATTATTCTATTTATATTCACAAGTATTCCACTGAATACGATTTCATTTGATTGACAAAACATTTTAGCAATTTTCATATTAGATTCCGCACTTATTATTTTCACACAGTTTTATATCCCTGAATTCTTAATACTGGAGAATACTTCTCCGTGGTCATCATTTCTACATGAGATTTCCGAATCCGAAACACATAATAAATTTGGGTGTTACTTACATGGTTTATCCGGCCCCATTGTCCGAATTCCAGTGGAACGACATCCGGCCCACTTCAAATTTCTTACTTCATCATATTGATACACACACTTACACTTATTAATTTGCCCTCTGAATTACACATTTTTAAATTTATATGAGGGTTTTCAAACATTTTCACTACACTAAAAAAAGATTATAACTTCACTTAATACTATATTTTCACACACAAAATTTCCCCGTGGCTCATGATCTAGAGATTAACGATCACGTTAAACTACAAGCTTCCTTCCTTCCTTTTACAAAATTTCACTTTTTTTTGCAAGAAACACACGTGAATTCTTTCTTCACCAAATCCCAGGGGTGCAAATTTCGACGTTGCCTTCCACCTTCTACTCTGAAGTTGACAGTCTCGTACGAAAATGAAACCTCCTTGGATAAAAGTTCCCTCCTAATTCTGGTGTTTAATTTATCGGCATTTCCTATACTGCACGATAAAGTAGTCCTTTCCGGTTCGCAATTGTCTATCTGGGAAAACGGTATATTTTTACGCTTTCCCCTGAAGTCGCGATTCTGCACTTCAACAATTGTTTATATGATATTATGCGTCGAAACTCAATTCGGACGGATATTGTCTTATCTCTGTGGAGTATTTCTATGAAACTCCACGTGGCTACGGATATCTCTTTGTGGATTCCTAATACTATCGCCACTGTGTTACCCTAATCTCCTCAATCAGGAAAATTAGGTATTAGCTAAATGTTTTACCCGACCGTGGTATACATAACGCACTGGGAAGACGTCTTTAGAGTATCTACTCTTTGCTGATGTCTCGTATACTTTTGAGATACTATGTTCTCACTTCGAATACTAGTGTCAGGGCTTCAAGTACCCTCGCCGGCTACCGTATATGTTCACACACAGTTTATAGCTTGGCCTATCACCGTAGACTATTATACTTTTTCGAAGTTCTAAATTGTACTTTTCCTTTGAAAAGAACTTCAACGATTTAGAGCGCGGCGACATTGAATAAAGCTGGACAGTACTTCGACTTAGAGTACTTCCGCGTCGTGATACAGGTTCGAGTCCTCCTGTGCTGACAAGCAGCATGACCTATACGAGGTCTGTTGATTTACTGCATCCTCTTGCTTGGGCTACAGGCCCTTATATCTGATTCTGGTAAAAATAAATAATTTCCTCTTCTTCCTCACCACCAATTTCCAAAATAATCGTCGTACGATGTTAAAAAAATGTATCTGGAAAGCTGAGGTTTTAAACGTCTCAATGGCATCTAAGTTTACAGGAATCGATCGTACAAATCTTTAATATTAATTTAAATGTTCTCTTCAGATGTGTGGGTAGTTTCTTCTTGTTGTCTCCCACCATCAGCTTCTGGTTCGGGAATTCACCAACTACGTAATGATGAGTTTGCATTTCTTTTCTACATAACTTCTATGAACTTTATCCACTCTAAAATATCTCATTCCCTGGATAATCATTACTGGTGTAGTCCTTTCTTTACTTTAATGCCTGCAAATGGCTTAATTTCAATTATTTCTCTATTTCCAGGCCCCTCCTCTCATGCGGTGCTGTCATTTTATTGCTGACTCGGGGCTATTTCCGAAACTTCATTCTTACTCGTACATGGAAGTTTCCATTGATCTAATTTTATCGCGTGCGTAACCCGCTCTGTGGTGACTGTTCAAATGACATCACCGGGCAGCTGTGGCTTGCCTATCTGTAGTTGCACAACTTGGCTCTGCCTCACGCAATCTTATGCAGTATTTGCTTCTCAATTCTTTATAATTCCCTTCTAAAGCCTGCATCAATTCTCTCTTTTCTTTGAAATACAAGGATATGAGTTCGATACTGAACCTCTCCCATGGGTTCAATACATATAGAAGGTATCGCGGAATGATACTGGGAAAGAACTCTATTCTAAAGCTACGGCCTCAAGGCTTGTTAGTAGTCACACGTTTTTCGTTCAGCATTAATACTGCACGTATTTCATTTGTCGCAGTGCTGCAATATGAACATTCTAATGTGAATTTCCTCAGTATTTACGACGTACTGGAAAGTAAGGCGTTGAGAGGAACATTCAGCATGTACATTGATCATATAACCATGTTCGGTTAAACCTTATAATCATGGATTCTGCTCACCGAGCTTTGTTCTGAACATTACGAGCAATCACATTGCCGTTGTCAGTCTATAACGTGTTCGCGGCGTGTTCTACAAGCACGTGGGAAAGGAACTTTCGGATCCACGCAACCGCTGCTATTACGATTGATAGCAATGATTTCGCTCGGGTGTTGCGCTACTGCGATCGTGCACATAACTTCTTCGGGCTAATCGGTGCGTGTACAAGGAGGAAGATGCCATTTCCAATACGATGGAGAGTTCCAGTTACCAGCTGTGAGCCAGGAGTTGTAGAGTTGGTGGACCTTGGTTCAAGTGCTGGAGACCTGGGAAAATATACTCTTCTTCAGTATAGGATGGAAACAGATGGTAGGGCATATCCATGCTCTATTTTCGACTCCGAGATGCTTCGAAAGGTATAAAGAAGACCATTTATATAGCGTAGCAAAGTAGTGACATCCCAGAGTGGCCACAATTGCCATCTTTAATAATGTTTTTGTAGTATGATTTATTTATTCATTTATTTAATAATTATTAGATACAACCATGATAGGTCATTTTATACTAATATTTTAACAATTTCAAATAATATTACCAAAAAACAACAATTGGCAGTGATGGCAGCAAGGGATAAATCTCGGAAAGGCGCAGGGAACGAGTGGGGTAGTGGGTGATTAGGAGGGTGAGGGGGTAGGAATTGAGGATAAAAGGGATCTTCTAATGTTACGTTTGAATGTTCTATAGGGAGAGAATATGTCAATATTTGGAAAGGAGTTGCTAAGGGTAGGTAGACGGTGGAAGATAGAGCGCTTCTGCACTTCAAGACGTGGACGAGGTATGTGGTGTAAATGGTTCTGACGTGTTGAACGGGAGGGAACATGGAGTGGGAAGTAGCTTAAGAGCATGTTACATTTTGTGTAACCATTCGTAATTTTATGTAGGAAACACAGGTCAGTAAATTGTAAGCGGCTTCTCAGGTCGAGTACATTGAGCTGATATAGAATGTCGGATTTGGCAAACTGCCTTAGTGAAGGATTGCGAGCTTTGACTATTGCAATGAAGAAATTATAGACACTGTTCAATTTAGAAATATTTGTTATAGCCGAAGTAGACCAAATTGGAGAAGAGAAATCTAGGATAGGGAGAATATATGTGGTGAAGTATAATTTAAGTGCAGTGAGGTCTTTAATTTCTGTGAATCTGTATAGAATGCCGAGATTGCGCATTGCGCGAGATTTGATATGGTCAATGTGGGGAGAGAATGTCAGCTTATCATCGTGAATAATACCTAAATCTCTTACCTGAGAAACCGAATCCAATTTATTTCCACATATTTTATAGTCCGCTTGATTTCCAGATTTCAGTAGTGAGAAAGAGACTTTGAAGCACTTTTTGGGATTTGGAGATAATTTCCATTTGTTGAACCAATCAGTGCATGTATTCACTGCTTCCTGGAGCTATGTGTGGTCGTCAGAACTGGAAATTTCTCTGAATATCTTGAGGTCATCAGCGTACAGCAGAAGGGAACACGGAGAATTTTGCACGCATGTGTTTATATCGTCCATATACAGCACGAAGAGACGGGGTCCCAGGATACTGCCCTGAGTTACTCCCGATAAGACTGGGAGCCAGGACGATACAGACCCTGGAAGCACTAAACGTTGTTGCCTATTGGACAGGAAGCTTTGTATTAGGGATAGGTAGGCTCCATGTACGTTGTATCGTGAAGCAAGCTTGTGGAGGAGAAGGAAATGGTTCACGGAATCAAATGCTTTGGCCAGGTCAACGTAGATTACATCTAGCTGAGATTTTTGATCTATTTCAAAAATTATGTGATGGTTCGGAACAGTCAGATTTGTTAAACATGATTTTCCAGGGACGAAGCCATGTTGTTCTTCTGAGAGGTGTGGTTTGGTGATAGTGAGGAGACGGCAATGTATTATTCTTTCGAAGACTGAAGAGAGTATAGGGACGATAGATATAGGTTTTTATGAGGAAATTTCATGCTTGCTGCCTGATTTAAAGACAGGTGTGACATCAGCTTTTTTCCATGAGTCAGGAAAAGTACCGGAAGTCATGCACTAGTTGAGTATCATGGACAAGGGGATGCTGAGAGGTGCAGTGGTGTTTTTCAGGAATATAGGGCTTATGTCTGATGGTCCAGTAGATCGGTTTGTGGGCAGACTTTTTAAAATATTTTGGATTTCATCGGGGGTCGTTGAAATTTGAGACAGTGAATCAGAACAGACGCTAGTAAGTTGAGGGGGACTGGGGATTGGTACGGGAACTGAAAAGGTTGAGTAAAAATATTCATTGAAATGTGTGGACCTCAATTCAAATGGGATATCTTCATTATGGAGGTTTAGGTTAAGTGGAATTCTAGGAGTCTTTCTACGGGATGATATAAGTGTCCAGAATTTCTTCGGGTTATTCTTGAGATTTCCTGTTATGGAAGAAATGTAGCGGTTGTAATCTTCTGTCATATGCACTCTTGAAATTTTCCATAGGTGAATAAATACATTGCGTGTATGAGGATTAGGAACTGATTTCCACAGCGACCATGCTCGATTTTTATTTTGGTGAAGAAGTTTGGTGTTTTGACTTAGACAGTGCGGATGTTTGTTGGATTTGGGTAGGGAGAAAGGAACGTGTTGTTTAATAGCCGAGTAGAGTAAATCCTCAAACAAGGTCACTGCACTATTAACGTCTCTCTCAGCTGTTAGAAGGCACCAGGGTAAAGATGATACATCCTGATTGACAGCTTGCCAGTCGACCTTTCTCCAAAGAGGGAAAGCTTTCTTCTCGGCGGGTGGGCAGTTTTTATGTCTGCTAGCTGGGACGGGGAGGGTAGCTTCTATTGAACTATGGTCGGTGTTCAGGATATGTCTTCCAACGGTCACGGTGACATTACGCAGGGTTGAAAATATGAGGTCCAGTGTTTCGGATTTCCTTGTTGGGTGAAGGTTGAACTGTTTCAGATGTAGACCGTTTATAAAATTTGATAAGATGAAAGTATCTATTGGGGGAGAGTGTATGGTACCATTGTCTGTTGATGTCCAGGATATATGGGAGTTAAAATCACCTAGTAATACTATTTCATTTTCTTGGTTGAGGGCAAGAACTGTAGAGTTGAAACATTCTTATAAGGTGTCAATTTTGCTGGTAGATGTGCGGTAGAAGCAACCTACGAGTAAATTCTTCCTTTTTGGGATATTAATCTCAACCCATATTATTTCACAGGAAGTTTCTAAATCAGGCCGATGTTTTGCCTTCAATTTGTTATGAACTGCGATTGCAACTCCACCACCCCTTGAAGACCTATCGCGCCGAAACACATTGAATTCAGATGAAAACGGAAGTTCCCCACATGATACGAAGTCTGACAACCATGTTTCTGAGAGGCAGAGGATATCAAATTGATTAACTTCCGTTACATTTGCTAAACAGTCAGTTTGTTTTTGATGCTCTGTGCGTTTTGATAGTAGAGGTTAAGGGGTCCTGGGTTTAAATGTATGTCACCTGATAACAGTAGCAGTATCAAGCAAACTGCACTGGACGAAGCACGGCAACGCTGCACCGGTCCACGAGGTATGGCGGGAACATGGCGGAGCACTGGGAGACCACAATCCGCCGCGGTCGAGAAAGTAAAATGTCTCTCTGCACAGCACCACCGAACTTCTTGATCACACGACACATCACTACGGTCGGAAATGTTTTCTGACACAGCTGCACACCATATAGCACACTTGAACAGGCAAAACACCACTAAAATACAGTAATCCGTCGGAGCTACTGAAACACGAGGTCTGTCACTTGCCGCCATCTAGAAGCTTTTTTGTTGAATTGAGGTTTAGCGACGATATTTCGTTCATGTCTGATCTCATTCTCAATCGAGTTTTGGCTTGCTTAACAAGCGCACTCACTTTTCTAAATTTTTGAACATTGCTATTTTGATTTTAGATTTTTAATAATTAAATTCAGTAACTTTAAATGTTCTTCTTAATTGTAGAGAAGAGGATTTTCTTAAGAGAAGACTACCGTTATTCCTTAGTGGAGTTGAGTTTATTTTGATAGATATTTTGATCTTTGATAACTTTGATATTTTTCATCAAGCAGAGTCTTGATTTTGATCGACGCACTATAATTCGTGTTCCATAGTTTCGTTCTCTGAATTTTTGCCAATGCACCTAGAGATTTTTTTGGAAGTAATTCTTTATAGGTTTCACATGACGTGAAGGTTGATCATTATTTTGAATTAGGTATTTTTCTCTTGTGAAGAATCAGTAACCGTCCTGGATTGTAATGAATCAATAGTTGCTAACTTGAGTCGTTACCTAGATTCATGGTGTAGAACCAGTTCGTATTCTGTGAATTCACTTGAGGGGAATAGTCCTGTTTTTTTGATCGATTTCGACTTTCTATTTCATTACCACGTGTACTGGGTATATGTTGGTCTTTATTTTTAGTAAGGATTGTTATCCTTGATGTTAATTCACTCTTTTGAGTTTTCCTACGATATTTACTTTGGCATGAGAATTATGAAAGAACATTCATTGTTTTTGAGACAAATCCCAGGGTTATTTTTAAGTGGAGGCGTATACTTATTATATACGTGACTTCGAGTAAATTTATGTGAGGCAAGAATTTTTCAGTCCAGTGGAGTATACTAACGATCCACATATAAATTGAATGTAGTACATTGAAATCATATAGTGAAATATTTTGATAGGCAAGACCTAAATGAAAATTAGATACGTGTAAATGAATTTAACAATCACTATGAGGGTGATATTTGGGTATATTGCGCCCGTTGACGCATGTTTGCACAGCTAACAAAGACCAAGATCCATGCTGAAAAGTAACTGAACATACCCTGCGAGCGGCGGGAAGAAGCCGAAGCAATATCGCTTATAATGACATTTTATATACTTTAGACACTCCATAAATCAACAATAATTTAATTAACGTAATTCTGCTTATTTAAAATACGGTATACTTCGCAGATCAGTGAAACCGTCAATTTACGCGGCTAACTCATGTCCTGAGTGAACGCCATGCTTCGTGAAGCCAGTACCTACTTGTCGCTTGTTGAAGCAACACCTATGTGCATGTTGAAGCACGAATAAGGACACGTTCCGTGATCGGAATCCATGTGCTATTGAAAATCCGAGTGTATTAATCGAATGGACAGCCATCAGGGCATAATCTTGTAATTAAATGATTAAAGACATTTATTAACATTTCATCCGTGAAATATTTTGAACCACGAGGTAAAACGATGGAAGCGTGTTACGCAAACTTTACGACCGCATGGTCAAACCTAAGTGCATTGTAAACTGTGAAACTGATAAACTGTGTAAATCTACAAGTATATTTTATGTTTTGCTGGATTGGCAGTTATTTTGATTTATATTTTGTGTAAATATTTAGTGAAAGTTGCGAGTGAGCATCGCACAAGCGATAATTTAACGCCAGTGGCGGAGTGAAAAAATGGCCAATTTATTACCGCACCTTAGAGTCTGTGAGTGCAAGTTTGCTTTAAATATGTGTAATTATATAACCAACGGCTACATTACGGAACTACTAAATCATCTATCTTTGGAACATAACCCCAACCACGCAATGGAAATGGATTACTAAGTCATGCGTGGGGAATTGATGACAGAAGATGCCCGATACGATGATGTGATGTTTTAAGACCATATAGGAGACCTCATGGTGGGTCTCGAACGAGGGTCGCTGCAATCTGTAAGTCAGATCATGTATCAGTAGCGTAATTGTAATGAGTTGGAAACAGTAGATTAATTTTAGTATGGTTTTATTTATAGTGCACAACGCAGGTAGCTATTATAAGACCACGTGTGGAAAGTTACAGTTTCGTTATAAATTTATAAACGCCAGGAAGGCAGTATTTTTCAATGTCCATTTCGTATCATTTCTGAACAGTTATTATTTACTTTTATTTTGTCAAGCTGATGACAAAGAAACTATTTTTGGCAGATGTTAAAACAAGGCCGTGGTTACAATGTGTACAAGCCAAACCATTACACAGCACACTAGATCCTAGGGAGTGCATTATTTATTTAGAAGGCTGTGAAATTCCTAGTATTATATAATCGGAATGCAGAGTTCCGTTATTCACATTTGTTTTGACAGATCAATACTTGAAAACAGGTTTATTTCTTTACGAGATGCCAGACAGGCAACGAAAGAAACAGTATTTTGTAACCAGAGAACATAGGGTCGACCTCATTCAGGGAAGAGGCAATTTAATAAATGCACAATCTCACACTTTAGTTTGTATCAGAAGCCTTCATGTTAATTCAAAGCGTTGTTAGAATGTGTTTTCTACACACATAACCTTTATGACCAGTATTTAAAAGGTGTATAATTCAGGGATCCACACTTATTGTAAGTGGCATTATTATGGTATTATTGATATGAGTCGTGATGGTGGATTAATACCTCCGACATGTTATTGTGGTTATTCCGGTGGTAACGAACTACTGCAGTCGTACCAAACCGATGTTGCCAGGATTGACGAATCCATAATTGTAAGAGTGAGACACAGGGTGTCTAATAATAATGAAGCATTGGTGGAGACACAGGGTGTCTAATAATAATAAAGTATTGGTGGAGGCACAGGGTGTCTATTAAACTATTAAGTTATTATGCTTTAGTTGGATAAACACGTTACCTGAGTACACTGAACGCTATTTAAAGGTCCATAAACCGAACACCTATACTGTGAGGAATAAATAATTGTGTGAAGCCTTAATAATCAAAGATAGGATTTTGTGAAAATAAACAAATCTCATAATTCCCCCTGAGCCTAGATAACGATTAAAAATACTAAAAATAAAATATTTTCTGGACCAAATGTTCGACACTTAGTTATTGTTAAGGTATTTTAGATAAATTTTGATACATTTTTACATGAATAGTCGAAAACCAATTGGTGATGTGATAACTGTTGCACACACATCAGATTGGTAGCAATATGAATCGATGTAATTGTTTAATTACCATCGCATTTGCAGGCTTTCCTATTTTTCTACTTTTCTCAACACTTTGAAACTATGACCATTTGTTACAAACAGTAACAAATCGAGTACACAGACAGTGCCAATTGCACAACCATAGGAGTGCTGAATTATTGTATGCATTTTTGTTGTATTAGCATAGCTCTTTTTTATTCAGCAACGTTGTGCACATAGCTTGATTTTCTTTGTAATAAACGCGTCTCGTTTATTAATTAATGATATTTAGGACTAGCTAAACCCGTAAATTTTAAAGATAAATGTTAGAGATGGCACGATCATAGCATAGGACAAATTTTCCGCTTGCTATTAAATGTAAACGTTTCTAGTATTTGTAAACAAGTAAATGTCTTGCTTTGCAGTAGATTCTTTTGGTGTTTGATCCTCCCGTAGTCATTTTCGATGTAATTGCTTAGGACTGATCTTACGTGCCATTGTCTTAGCTTGTTCATTCTTAGTCGAATTTTGTATTAGGACCATGAGAGTAATTTAGATCTTGATTAGGACTTTTTTATATTTTCTTTCAGGGCGGAATAGTATCGGACTAGCCGTTTGCAACTCTCATGCTAGGCTAGGGATCTATTCTGAATAAAGTTTATTCGTTAATTTAACATAAGACTGACCTCTCTTTTCTTGTTTAGTTTTGTTATCGATGCATTCCTCTGAGCTGGTTAAGAATCGAACCTCACCAATTCCCGATACCCCCGAGTGCAGACTTTTGTGCAACACCAGCCTATGAATGTGTCGTCCCCCATACTTGTGTGTTAACTGGAAGAGGGTCTCGGAAGGGTCATTTGAAACCGGTGGTTCCCCGAAACCTTCAGCCAGAGGGCACAATATAACGTCTGTGAAACGTTAATGATATATAAATAGTGAAGTACTCAGTGAAGTACATGTGTTTCTGGTATGCTAATGTATGCATAATCTGCTAATCATTTTCTAAGGAATATTCTTCGAGAAGTTGGTGGTATAGGCCACAATTAATAAGTAATCACCGGGTGAGTTAGCCGTGGTCGTTACGGCATGACTGCTGGCAGTCGCTCAAATCCGGGAGGCGAGGAGGTTCGAATCCCCCCACCGGCAACCTTGAAGATGGTCTTCTGTGGTTTCCCATCTTCCATCCAGGCAAATGCCGGGGTTGGTCCCTAACCATAGGCCACAGCCGCTACCTTCCAACTCCGTGTCCTTACATTCAAACTTTCCTCCCCAGAAAACACTCCACACACGACGGTACGTGTAGCTCACCCATTGGGTGTCCGCCTCGAAGCAGCTACAAAACTGGCGAGCCGAACATGTCCTCGGACACTCCCGGCACTAAACGCGATACGCAAAAAAAAAAGTAATCGTCGACGTCATGTCTGACTATGTAATGAACACCGTATCTTAGTACAACTACGTCATATAATTCATGTTTAATCATGAACATAATTTTCAGTGCATTCATAACTTTTGATAGTTGATGAATTGGTGAATCCAGTCTTGGATGAATAATAGTAAAGCCTCCAGATTTTCTCTTGTCATCCCCAATTAATTATCCCCGCGATTGTATCTAAATTAGAATATTTAAACCAGTATAAATATTGAGAATTAGTTTAACAAAAATAATTAAGAATGAACATAAATAACAATTCAGAATAACGATTGGAATTAATGAAATTATGAATAAATAATGAATTTATAGCTTCTCCGCTTAATTGCTCGGTTGATGAACCGGATTTATACTTAAACTTGCGAAAGCAATGTGATATGACAAAAACACTCATGGTGGGTTTAGAAATTTCAAGCTAGTGGTGATTACACCTGAGGGTGTACATTTATCTTGTAAATATGTAATATACGGGTATAATATATGTGCATAATAATGTTTTAATCATGGAAGGTTCGTGGAGATGATCCATTAGGCTCATATAATTTTGTAGTTGGATCATTTGTTGTAAGGTATATATTTAAATATTGTTGAAACATTAGGGTCTTACAAATGCGGTCTTGTCCATGGGGACTCATCGTTGCATTTTTGCTGCATTATTTCCAATGCGTTTTCATGTGAGTATATTTTTGTGTCAATTCACGGACGTCTTCGTTTGACTTTCAGTCAAATTCTTTTTGAATAAATTTGTTGTTTTCTTTTAATCGAGCGGTGTGATGATTCATAGAGGTAATAAGAGGTCGCATTAAGAGGGCTATTCCTAGGTGTTTCTAGAGTTCCCCACACTCCCGAGATGTTTTATTTCATGATTCTCGTGTTCTGCCAGTAATTTTCTTTGATACTTTGATTCTGCTTAATGCCACCTCTGTTAGGAATACTTGCACCCTATTACTCCTTTCACTTGTTGGTAGGATCTGGGGGTTTTTCTAGCCGGGGAATTTCAGGTCCTGTGATCCAGCTACCATCGAGGGATTCTAGCAGGTAAAGGGTAGGTAATTTCGGGTACAGTACCTACTGTAAGGCCACGGCCGCCTCCTTCCAGCTTCCTTGCCTATCCATCCCAATCTTTCCCTCCCTTCCCATCCCTCGTGAGGTCCCTGTTCGCTTTGCAGGTGAGGCCGCCTGGGAGAGGTGCTGATCATACCTCCTCAGTTGTATCCACTCCGACCAGATGTTCCCAGCTCAAGGACACTGCCCGTAGAGGCGGTAGTGGTGAGTTCCCTCGCTGAGTCCGTGGGAGCCACCAACCTGGAGGGTAAAATCGTTTAAACAAACAAAAAAAATCAGGTGAACTTAGCTTGTGAATAGTGAGGACTGAGGTAATCTAATCTTCCTGTCCTTCACAAAGACAGAATGAATTGCAACTAGGGATGAGACACTTATCCCCGTTACCATTTGGCTGAAGTGAAGTAGGCAGAAATCCATTATGGACGGCTGATGTATGTTGCTGTGTCCCTGACTTGGACTAATCGACTCGGTCATCGTTGTTCACTCATAATCGCCGACTTGACATATACGGAATAAAGAATAAAGAAAGGGATAGTTATTAGATCAGGTTTTACCCTCTTTTGACCTTAACAGCTTAACTTGTGAATAGTGAGGACTGAGGTACGTAATCTAATCATGTCCTTCACAATGACAGGAAGAATTGAAACTAGGGACCAAACTACCGCCGTAAGGGGTAATTTCTATTCCCAGCTGAGTCATTCTAGAAGAGGCATCTTAATGTTCCTTTACACTGCACTAGTGACAAGGCTAGATCTTGGTACATGTTAATAATTCTTACTATCTTTGATATTGTCATTGGCTTTAGTGGTATCTGAGAAAGGGAACTAGAGTATACAGTAGTAGCTTTACTTTATTTATCTGGAAATGGTGCATGGTTTTTCTTTTTCTACAAAATCCGTGTTGTTCATTACGATAGAGTTGTCTGACCTCGTGGTGTAGCGGCTAGTATACTTGGCTGTCTTCCCGGTGATCCGGGTTCGATTCCCGGCTCGGCCAAGAAATTTAATTCTGACCTGAGGGCTGGAATAGGGAACTGTCAGCCTCGTGTGGCAAAACAAAGAAGAGGTGGATTCGATTCCCACCTCAGCCATCCTGGAAGTGGTTTTCCGTGGTTTCCTCACTTCTACTCCAAGTAATTGCCGACATGGTTCCTAACTTGGAACGGACATCGCCTTCACGATACAATCACTCACACTTCCTGATAATACAAGCCATCACACAACCATGGATAATCACTTCTAGAATAACTGAGCTGGAAACAGAAATTACTTCTTACGGCGGTAGTTTGGTGTTCTCGCAAGACTTGGAGGTCAGAAACCTATCATCCCTAGCAGATGTAGACCTCCAACGGCCTGATCCAGGTCGTCTGTGGTAGGCACCAAGTTCACGGAATTGTTTTATAGTAGTCCTACGCTGGACACTTCCATTTGCTTCATGGAGGACATTAGCCGCATAGCGAATGCTTCGTCCATTATCAACCAACGCCACTGCACTCGCAACGTCTCCTGGGCTAAGATGCATCGTAACTTGTTAAATACGAAAGAGAAACCAAAGGAAAATGTCCCCTTGTGATAGACAATGTGCTGTTTGTGCAACACACTGATCATCCATCGATAGATTCCGCCCCAGTATCCTAAAAAATTGAAAGTTTATTTTGCTAGCCGCAGCAATAAAATGAGCACGAAGCACTAGGGGTGGAAATTGGTTCCTCCCGAGATTGAGTGTCCTCCGTTCCAACCCTCAGTTCAGGGCACACAGAGAAGTCAAACCCAGGACCTTTGGGTTCATAGTCTTACTACTGTACGTAACCCGAGATCATATCCCGGTGCGCAGGTCACCCACGGGCGTCGACTAGAAAGACCTGCACTTGGCCTACCTACACACACTACTACAATCACCCTCCCCCCCCCCCCCTGTTTTTCGTTTACTCTATCCGGGTAAATACTGGACAGTACCTTACGGAATTTCAAATTTCGAGCCACCTTCACCAATCCTCTAGCTCAGGGCTGGTGGAGTTTGCGCAAAATAAATCTCACTCATGGGAGAACAGCTTCAAGCTTACGCTTGGATAAATAGCACTTGTGGAAAGGCAATTAAGACTGATATCGTGAGTTGGGGATTAAGGATTTCACACCTGAACATATACGAGATAACCGATATATTATTTATTAAAGAAGTAACATTTATAACCACTTTGCACTTTTTAAATTCTAGATTAAAAGTTCGATAATATGTGATAAATAAAGTTCAACTTTAAATACGCTATAAGATTGCATTTAAAATGTTTTTTAAAAGTTTTTCTAAGATAATAATAAACCACTTAACTTTTCTTCTTGGTGTATGAGTGTCACTTGTGAGGGGAATTTGTTTCAATGTAATTATAACTCAAGATGAACGAACGTAGCGTAGACACTGTCAGCTGATTCAACGGAGAAGCTTGTTTACTGCCTGGACAGTTTTGTAGAGAAGATAGGGAGCCACAATAGGCAACCTGCGTCAACACCTTGAGTCGGTAATGCTGCCTTTGAAGGTAACTTATGCGGTTGATAGCGATTGTATACAATCATTTGAAGCGACGACTGACTGCGGAGAGGCGTAACTTGAGATGCCATCCTTTGAAACATGCTGCCTTCATGGTGTGAGGTCTCTTTCCAACAAGTCGATTCTAAGCGGCATTCATGATGCCATGGACAGCGTTTCTGGCGAAGAGCTGCACATACGTGCAGCGTCTTGAAGGGAAGAACCGGAGGCCAGCAACATCAACAGATGACAGCTGACAGCTGAGCAGGGGTGACGAGAAGTTCCGACGAGAAGTGCCGAAGAGAAGTGGTGAGACGAGAATAGTGTGCACCAGAATGGAATCCGTAGCTTATATAGTGCAAGCGATCCGCCAGGAAGTCAGGTGACAAGAAATAAAGCTGCTATTGGCAGACCAAGCAGTGTAACGTCACGAGCACGGGGTGGCGAGCGGCAGACAGCAGGCAAAAACAGTGTCGTTATGATGATGGTGGAGTACACAGTCTCTATAACACTCAGGTATGAATCTTAAATATCTAATACTAATAAATGGTTATTTCAATATTTAAACATGTCGATTAAACAATTAATACATTAAATGGTAATATATTTCGTTCGATGGTCTCGGATAAATCAAAACAATTTGACCAACAAATGGGCCGTAAAACTTAACACGTAGGAAATATCACGAAAAGTGATCAAGGGGTTCCCAACCGGAGGTACGCGGGAAAGTGTCAGGTGGTACGCGTGGTTGATACGATTGTTCACAAATACAGGATGAGGAATTTATCTGCATTCCTACTCTATCACCTTTTTTTTTTTTTTTTGAAGAAAATGAAACATCTCCAATGCCAGATGTGGTTGCTGGTATCATTGTTGAATTGGAAGACCTTCAAGAAAGTTATAATAAATATTTCTCCGAGGATTATTCCAAATTTAACACGATCAGAAATCCTTTTTCGGGAACCTCACCAAATGAGTTGAAATTAAAAGAAAGTTTTATAGATCTAACAAAAGATAGTTCAATGAAACACAGTTTTAAAGATAAATATTTAATTAACTACTCGAGAACAAGAGTTTAGTGCTTTTCAGTCGGTCAACACGAATGTACCCAAAAGAGATGGGTTATGCCCTAATCCTGAAATAAATTACATGAGATTAATAAAACACTAGGATGACCAGTTTCGATCGTCAAGCGATCATCATCAGATCCATTACACTTTAGCTACAAAATCTATGTTTGAAATACAGGTGAAAATATCTACAATATGTACAATTATTTAGTTGCAGTATTGGTACTACAACTGTCAGTGTATGCTAAATGCAGTATATATGTTAGGTGAAATGCAAAATGGTGATAGCTATCCGTAGATTGTACTTTAGAGAGATTATATGGTTGTAAACTATGGTTAAACTATAACATTTTAGGCTAACTACTTATCTGATTGTCTTCCGTACAACAGCTACTCGCAGTTTTCGTGCTCACTGGAACTCACTGTGCGGTCGACTGCGGTGGTTATCTTAACGACTGGTTTTTCCCTGCTTTCTCCCCCCTGCCCCTACGTGCTGTGGGGAGTGATAGCGATGTGTTTATGTGAGGTGTTGCCAACCTAGATAAGATGTATGTTATTGAATGAGGTGGGTCTACAACTATTAAAGACCGTGGATTAGCCCTCGCCACGCGTGGAGCATAACCCATTCGAACTAAGCGTTGACGGTCTTATGAGGACGTCCCGGCACCTTTAATACTGCCGCGAATATGGGCCTTGGTTTATTGCAGAAGAAAAGTACATCGTACACCTGATCCAGAAAACATTTACCTATTAAAAAAAACCTAATTTCCCCCCTTTTTTATCTAGCTTGGCTGTGTCGCTAAATTGTGTTTTGTTTCCGACAGGGTTTGTTTTTAGTAGCGTGAAGAGGGGTGAGCTCTCCATGACCGTGTGTTCATTTAGATTGTTGGGATTGTTTCGTTTGGCTAGGTGTATCTCGATTGCTTCCTTTATGTCAAGAGCTCTGCCTTTCGATTCGTGATGGATTATTTTAAGATCCGACTCTATGTTGGTAAAGCTGTGCCCTGCGTCACACATATGTTCTCACACGGCTGAATGTGTTCCGTATCTTATCGCATTCCTATGTTCATTATAACGTGTGTCTACTCGCCTTCCACTCTGCCCGATGTAATTAGCTTGACAATCGGTGTCTTGGCACGTTATAGAAAATGCCCCTGACCTTGAATACGGGTCACGTTTATTTAGATTACTATTTAGGAGGTGCCTAGCGGTTGTGTTTTTCGTCGTGAAAGCTATCTTTATGCCTTGATTTTTGAATAGGTTAGTGATTTTATATGTATTCGCATTCACATAGTTGAAACGCGCAAATTTTTTCTCATTACTGTCCGGTTTGGGAATCGTTTTATCTTTATTTTTATGTTTGGCTATAATTTGATTTATTTTGCTTGGCGAGAAGTTGTTTTCCTTTGCTATTTGCATAATAGTTCTTATTTCCTTATTATAGTTGTCTTTTGACATGGGTATGTTTAAAGCCCTGTGCACCATTGAATTGAAACCCGCTAGTTTGTGCGTACTGGGGTGATTAGACTGATTGTCGATTGCATGCGAGGTTTGTGTTGCTTTCCGGAATATGGAATATGAAAGGTCGTTGTCTTTACGTTCAATAGTTATATCGAGATAATTTATTTTCCGGTCTATTTCGGATTCCTTAGTGAATTTGATAGAATGGTGAAGGCTATTAATGGATTGGAGAATTGTTTCTTCACTTGTTAGTTCACCACTCTATCAAATTCACTAAGGAATCCGAAATAGACCGGAAAATAAATTATCTCGATATAACTATTGAACGTAAAGACAACGACCTTTCATATTCCATATTCCGGAAAGCAACACAAACCTCGCATGCAATCGACAATCAGTCTAATCACCCCAGTACGCACAAACTAGCGGGTTTCAATTCAATGGTGCACAGGGCTTTAAACATACCCATGTCAAAAGACAACTATAATAAGGAAATAAGAACTATTATGCAAATAGCAAAGGAAAACAACTTCTCGCCAAGCAAAATAAATCAAATTATAGCCAAACATAAAAATAAAGATAAAACGATTCCCAAACCGGACAGTAATGAGAAAAAATTTGCGCGTTTCAACTATGTGAATGCGAATACATATAAAATCACTAACCTATTCAAAAAGCAAGGCATAAAGATAGCTTTCACGACGAAAAACACAACCGCTAGGCACCTCCTAAATAGTAATCTAAATAAACGTGACCCGTATTCAAGGTCAGGGGTATATTCTATAACGTGCCAAGACACCGATTGTCAAGCTAATTACATCTTGCAGAGTGGAAGGCGAGTAGACACACGTTATAATGATCATAGGAATGCGATAAGATACGGAACTCATTCAGCCGTGTGCGAACATATGTGTGACGCAGGGCACAGCTTTAACAACATAGAGTCGGACCTTAAAATAATCCATCACGAATCGAAAGGCAGAGCTCTTGACATAAAGGAAGCAATCGAGATACACCTAGCCAAACGAAACAATCCCAACAATCTAAATGAACACACGTTCATGGAGAGCTCACCCCTCTTCACGCTACTAAAAAACACACCCTGTCGGAAACAAAACACAATTTAGCGACACAGCCAAGCTAGATAAAAAAGGGGGGAAATTAGGTTTTTTTTAAATAGGTAAATGTTATCTGGATCAGGTGTACGATGTCCTTTTCTTCTGCAATAAACCAAGGCCCATATTCGCGGCAGTATTAAAGGTGCCGGGACGTCCTCATAAGACCGTCAACGCTTAGTTCGAATGGGTTATGCTCCACGCGTGGCGAGGGCTAATCCACGGTCTTTAATAGTTGTAGACCCACCTCATTCAATAACATACATCTTATCTAGGTTGGCAACACCTCACATAAACACATCGCTATCACTCCCCATAGCACGTAGGGGCAGGGGGGAGAAAGCAGGGAAAAACCAGTCGTTAAGATAACCACCGCAGTCGAGCGCACAGTGAGTTCCAGTGAGCACGAAAACTGCGAGTAGCTGTTGTACGGAAGACAATCAGATAAGTAGTTAGCCTAAAATGTTATAGTTTAACCATAGTTTACAACCATATAATCTCTCTAAAGTACAATCTACGGATAGCTATCACTATTTAGCATTTCACCTAACATATATACTGCATTTAGCATACACTGACAGTTGCAGTACCAATACTGCAACTAAACAATTGTACATATTGTAGATATTTTCACCTGTATTTCAAACATAGATTTTGTAGCCTAAGTGTAATGGATCTGATGATGATCGCTTGACGATCGAAACTGGTCATCCTAGTGTTTTATTAATCTCATGTAATTTATTTCAGGATTAGGGCATAACCCATCTCTTTTGGGTACATTCGTGTTGACCGACTGAAAAGCACTAAACTCTTGTTTACTAAGGCAACACTGAAAATATGGCTTCAAACACCACAATTAACTACTCGGTCCGATGTAAAACCGAGTACCCAATAATATTCCGGCAGGCTCAGCAATTTTTGATTCCATTTGTTATAAGTTACTTGTGTGAGAGTGGATTTTCTGAAGTTTTGTATTTCAAGAATAAACATAGAAACAGAAACAGTGTTGAAGAGGACTTAAGAGTGAAGTTATGTTCAATTACTCCTGATATTGATACTTGAATCACAGGCAAATGACAAGTTTCGCACTAAAAGTAGACTTTGGATAATATTGATGTTTTTTTCTTGCTTAGTTTGTAGGCCCTACTAATTATATAAAATTGTATGTTTATAAAATAATTAAAATTGGATGAATTTAGACCTATGAATAATAAATAAAACTGTAATTTGCAATAATCGGTTTAGTTTCCCCTTATTTTAAAAGGTTATTAATACTGTATGCATATAGGGCCTATCTCTATATACTGCATTTTTAAATAAAAATTAGCATGAAGAAATGAATAAAATGCCTATTTAGTGTTGTCTTGATAAAGGGGTGAAAACACCGCAATACAGTAATAATTAATAATTAAATATGAAGTTTTCCCAGTAATTCAGTTAAAATAAAACAAGCCTTGGACACTTTTCCGACAGTAAATATATGTTTCCAAAAAAATATAAGGACTATTGGGACGCCATAATTTCTAAAACTTTCGAGTGTTACGCTGTTGCTAAAAGGTTGGGAACCTCTGCCTAGCTTAATAATTACATTTACACACCACTATAGTCACCACAAAAACACAGATTTCATCAGGAACATCCAACACACATCCAACTACACGGCGCTGATGACATATATTCTTAGCTCTTAAAATAATTAACAACAGCACCATCTTCATCTAAGAGAGCGAGTGATTGTGATTGTTGTTTCAAGGGATGGAACAGCGAGATCATCTGCCCCTATAGCCCAGAGTGGTGTAAGTGGCTTAATGCGCCTGCCCGGAATGCAGCAGATTTGGGTTTGAAACCCCATTGCGGTCTCACTTTCATTTCTTACTCTGTGTGTGTCAGAACTTGCGAAATTTGATTTGGTTCTCTGGTGACATTTTGCTCTGGAGTTGGTAATTGTTAACAACACTGTATATACAAAACAAATCGCAAATAACTTTACAGGAGGAGCATAAATATTTACCACAAATTCAAAATCTCTTATTCATTTATTACACTGGGATAACTTGGTGCTCTCGAAATCCTGGCGGCATAACTTCTATTCCCAGCTTTACTATGGTGAATATAAAATCCATTCATAAGACTTGTGTCGGGGAGCACCTGGCCTCATGACGACTTCTGAGATTGATTGTTCATTTTTAGGATTACAGTATATGCATAGGGCAAAGGAGCCCCATTCGTTGCATACAACCCGCCCTTTTACATTAAATCATATTATTTTATTGAATAATTACCAATTTAGCCAATACGGATCAACCTTAACGAGATCAGTATGGTAAACATATACGCAGTTTATTAATAAATAAAATTACATTAAATAACAATGAAATGAAAATCCACAGCCTGCTTCCAGTCTCCGACCGGGTCAGGAATGGAATGAATGAAGCCCCTATCTAGCGGCGAGGATATGAACTGTGCCGGCTGCCGAGGCCTGACGCACTCCTCTGGGGCAATGATTAAATGAATGACAGATGAAATGAAATGATAGTGGAGAGTGTTGCTGGAATGAAATTTTGACAGGGAAAACCGGAGTACCCGGAGAAAAACCTGTCTGCCTCCGTTCTGTCCAGCACAGATCTCACATGGAGTGACCGGGATTTGAACCACGGACTCAGCCGTGAGAGGCCGGCGTGCTGCCGCCTGAGCCACGGAGGCTTACATTAAATAACAATACTTAACAGCCTCCGTGGCTTAGGCGGCAGCACGCCGGCCTCTCACCGCTGGGTCCGTGGTTCAACTCCCGGACACTCCATGTGAGATCTGTGCTGGACAAAACGGAGGCAGACAGGTTTTTCTCCGGGTACTCCGGTTTTCCCTGTCAAAATTTCATTCCAGCAACACTCTCAACTATCATTTCATTTCATCTGTCATTCATTTAATCATTGCCCCAGAGGAGTGCGTCAGGCCTCGGCAGCCGGCACAGTCCATATCCTCGCCGCTAGATGGGGGCTTCATTCATTCCATTCCTGACCCGGTCGGAGACTGGAAGCAGGCTGTGGATTTTTCACTTAACATAAATTAATAACAAAAATGAGAGAGAGAGAAGATACTTGTCTAGAGTAGTGTGTGTATTTGTAATTCAGGTGAGGATTGGGAAGGAGGCAGCCATGGCCTTACGTTAAGATTCGTCTCTGCATTTGCCTGGAATAGACGTGGGGAATCACGGAAAATACTTCCAGGATGGCTGAGGTGGGAATCAAACTAGCTGTCTGTTCAGAGAGGCAACGCTCAGTCAAGAAAGCCAAGCTTAACGACCAAGGAGACTTGTCGCGCTAACTACGCGTCACCCCGCAATCTGTAGGACGCAATTCACAAATGGCTGAGCAGCGGTGGTCTTAAATGGGCTGTACTGCCACGGTTTTACAAAATTTATATTATTGAACTATATTATTTTAGTAGAACATATTATATTTAAAAAAATCCTTAATATTGACGTTATTGTTTGCAAACGCTAAATTTGATGATCATAGATGCCAAAATCCACAAACTTTAGTGATAATCCAACTCTGTCTCTTAGTAGTTTTCCAACCTCAGCTAGGCAAGGGCTATCCTTAAGGCCATGTTCTAATACCTTCCAACTCTAGACCCAATGAAGGACAAACCGTCGGTTAACCAATTAATATATACCGTACATTACAATAATTCACAAATAAATGAACTTCAGTGCTATCACATCCCGCAGGTACATGGACTGACGACCTATATGTCCCAAACCCCTACATTAGACAACTTTTTTTTTATTTAGTCAATTTACCCTCTAGGTTGGTGGTTCCCACGGACTTAGTGAGGGAACTCACCACTACCGCCTCTATGGGCAGTGTCCTGGAGCCTGGAACATCTGGTCCGGAGGGATACAACTGGGGAGGTGTGATCAGCACTTCGCCCAGGCGGCCTCACCTGCAAAGCGAACAGGGGCCTCATGAGGCATGGGAAGGGATGGAAGATTGGGATGGATAGGCGAGGAAGAGGGAAGGAGGCGGCCGTGGCCTTACAGTAGGTACCATCCCGGCATTTGCCCGAAGACGAAGTGGGAAACCACGGAAAACCACTTCGAGGATGGATGAGGTGGGAATCGAACCCCCTCTACTCATTTGGACCACCCGAGGCTGAGTAGACCCCGTTCCAGTCCTCATACCACCTTTCAAATTTCGTGGCAGAGCCGGGAATCGAACCCAGGACCTCCGGGGCGGCAGCTAACCATGCTGACCGCTACGCTACGGAGGCGACCTACATTAGACAACTACAGGAAGAAATTAAATTGTCTTGTAATTTACATCATTTAAGAAGATGGGGTTTCGAAGTTTTTGCTGAATGGAGTGCGGTAACGTATGGTGAAGATAATTGGAGAGACACTAGGAGAGAGTGCGGCGTCTCACTCGATCAATAGCTCCAGTGATGCCGGCCTGTTCTGGAATCCTTCTTCTGACATTCCTTGCTTTAGTCGAGCTCGGTAATAGTGGGCTGTACTGTGGCATCGTGGTCATCAGTCCCGTGTACTTGAGTGCGTTAGAATTTGTTCGATAACCTGTTTTATCATTGTGCCTGTATACGTTTGCATATCTGTAATTGAGGCTAGTATTAGGTAGGAAGCGGCCAAGGCATTAAGTTAGGAACTGCCCTAGGATTTGCCTCAAATAAAGTAGGAAACCACGAAACACCACTCCAATGATGGTGTTCGGTTTCACCTCACGAGGCTAAATGTACCCATTAGAAACACTCAACTTTTCTTAGTGTAATCAGTAATCAGCTTTATTTAGGAGCAGAAGACCTCAATGGCCCGTCCCATAAAAACCATCACCACCCTCATATTCACATTTTAAAGCAGTATCTTTTTTTTCACCTCCACCCCCACCCCCACTCCCAAATTTCTCGAGCCACCACTGTTCCACATGATGTTTTTTAAGGGTCCGGGGCCGATAACCCAGATGTTATGCCCCTTAAAACAACAATTATCATCATCATCATCATCATCATCATCATTTAAAAGGGTCCACCTCGTTGCGTAGTGGCCATCACACTTGGCTGTCACCATGGAGGCCCGGGTTCAATTCCTGGCTCTGCCAAGCAATTTATTTCTGGTCTGAGAGCTGAAATGGGGTACACTCAGCCTCGTGAGACAAAACTGAGAAGAGGCGCGTTCGATTCCCACCTCAGCCATTTTGGAAGTGGTTTATCGTGGTTTTCCATTTTTACTCCAGGTGAATGCCGGGATGGTTCCCAACTTAAGGCCACGGCCGCCTCCTACCCAATCCACAAATACTCACACTAATACATCCATCACGATAACACAGGTTATCAGGCAGATTCCACACATACCCAAGTACACGGGGCTACATGACCACGTTGTCGTAAAGTCCCTAAATGAATAAACAACATCTTTTAAAAGGCGCTACTATGATTGTGAAAGATACTGTACCCATTTCATTTCATATTGTGGAGGTCAAGGCCACACTCTGTGATGTGGTCAGCGCCACACCTCAACTGGCATTCACTTGCAGAGAGGTAATCCTCATATTTGTATAGCTGGTTAAAGCTGACAAGATCCTTGCCGCTACCGGGGATCACATTCACACTTCAGTCCGGTCCGTCGGGAGGTTCGCCCATTGCGTTACATATGGGGTGGGGTAACTGGACATGAGGTGAGGTAACAAATTATAAACATCAAAGATGGTCGCAGTATTATGAATTGGAAATTATTCCGTCTTAATGGTTGACGGAAACATGGATAGATTGGAGTATTGTGATATCCTTGAAATTCATGCTAAAAACGTTTAGGCGAAGGTGCTTATTTCTGCCCGATAATGATCACAAACCCACGTTCACTCAGAATTTCGTATAGAACCCCAATGTGAAAGTGCTGGTTTGATCTATTTATACTGAAGGCCACGACCGCTTCCTACCCAATCAACAACTGAATTACAATTGCACACCTTAATACAGCCATCACAATAACACAGGTTATTAGACAAATTTCACACATATCCAAGTACACGGGGCTACATGGCCACGATGTCGCAAAGCCCCTTAATTAATCAACAACAACACGATATATTTAGAGACTGGCTGCATGGCTCAACGGTAATGTTCTCGCCTGCCATGCTCAAGGTTGCAGGATCGAATCCTGACGCAGTCAGCTGGAATTTGAAGGTGCGCAAATGCGAGGGAGCCGTGTCAGTAGATCTACTGGCACGTTAAAACTCCCCTTCGGCGCAAACTTCCGGCATCCCGGCGTCTCTAAAAGCTCCAGTAGTTAAGAGGTACGTAAAACAAATAACATTATTCACTATGATCTATTCAGAGCCCCTATGCCACACGAGGGTGATTCTGCAGACACGAGAAATACGTCAAATAGCTTTCAAAACAATGTGCAATTCATTTTAGACCATTGTCGAAGCTACCCAATGGCTCCAATAGACTCAATGCGAGAGAGATGTAATACTGTGTAATCATTTCACAGATGTGCTACGGAATGTTAAAACCAGCATGTCAGATTAAAGACTGGTGGTATCTTGATATCAAAGTACTTACTATGAGCGAACGAGGTTTCAGAAACTCCAACATTGTAGTTATTTTTTTAATTGTATAGTTTTATAGCAAAAGAAGAAGAATTCAATGATCAAAGCAAACAGAAACAAAGCAAAACAAAACCACAAGATTGCTAGCGTGTGTGTTTGCACTCAATCTAATTTCATTCTGTGGCAGTTCAGTACTGTGTAGAGATAGGCCCTCTGGATTATTAGCACTGCTTGACAACGGCGAGGCAAGCTAATCCCCAGATAATCCAACCTGTCTTGGGGAAAATTGTTCCACTTTTGTTTGATAGGAGCAGTCAGTTCCTGAAGGATAACAAGAGGGATAAGTGAACCCAGTCCACTATCCCCACCATTCTAAGTATAACGTGCCTCACAAGGAACTTATTAACCACTCTTTCTCGGTGGGCACAAGCATCATTAATCTCTAATGCAATCCCCTCACCCACAGTGACAATAAAACCCCGAGTTAGAGGATGTAGACCAGAGCAGTTATATCACCTTGGTTAGGAATTGTGTGCGATCGTCGATTAAACATGATCATGATGATCCTAACCCAATATATCACCGATTTCTTTGACTGTTGGTAGCGTTCCAGGAATAAGGACACATTCCTTACTTCACCTAAACACCTTTAAAGTTACAGATTACCATTCGCACATTGCCATGTGGTTAGAAACAAGCGGGAAGCCCCATCGCCAACTCGCCTGTGTACCTGCTGTGCCCCGTACACTTCGTGGTAGCATGCAATTGACAACACTAAGTTACAGAACCAAGCAGGTGCAGCTGAAGTAAGACCAATATTGACCCATGGTGTACCTGCCTGGCAGCTAACCTGCACACATCCAAGGACTAATTAACGGGACAAAAGTGCAAAATATCACATCCACCAATCACATTGTGTCCATTCTCGTGTCCACATTTCTACGCAAATTCTTCTCAGGGATTGGTCACCTTTCACTATTCTCCGAGTCTCCTTATCTTACCGGTACAGCTTTTGGGAGTGGATCAGTGTAAAGGAAGAGTTGCTTGAATCTTCAGTCTTTTGACTTGTTTGTTACACCTCTCTATGCCTCCCTGTCCTGAGCTTATCGTTTTTTCTCTACATAGCTACCACGCCTTACATACGAGGCAATCTGTTTAACATATTCTAACCTTGGTCTACCTCTGCAGTTCTCGTCCTCGGCCCTTCCTTCCATAACAAAGTTGGCTATTCCTGAGTGTCTTAGCATGTGTCGTACCAACCTATCTCTTCTCTTCTTTAGCAGTCGCCAGAAACATCTCTCCTCTCCCACTCGTCTTAATACATCTTCATTTCTTACTCTAACTACCCATCTGATCTTCATCATTCTCCTGTAACACCACATTTCAAATACGATACTCCTCTTCTCCTATTTTCTGCTGCGCCAAAAGTCCAAGTTTCACTTCCATAGTGTGCCACGCTCCTGACAAAGGCTTTCAAAACTGACTTTTTAATACCTAAATCTATATTTGATTTCAACAGATTTCATTTCTCTAGAAATGCTGTTCTTACCTGAGCCAACCTTTTTTTAAATATCCTCTTTGCTTCATCCAGCGCTGGTTATTTTGCTTCCTAGGTGGCAGAAGTCTCCTACTTCCTTTAGCTTATCACCTGCCAATTTGACGTCAATAGGGGTTTCTGATTTCTTTCGGCTGCATTCCGTCATAATTGTTTTACATTTATTGATTTTCATCATGAATTCTTTCCTCAAGACGGAGTCCATGCCATTTAAAATCTCATTCAAAGCCTCAGGCGGGTCGGCCAATATGACGATGTCATCAGCAAATCTCAGAGTTGTTTTTTTTTTTTTGAATCCTTACTCCTACTTTAAATGTTTCTCTAATTTCCTTCATTGCTTGTTCAATGCACAGATTGAAGAGTATGGGTGATAAGTTGCAGCCTTGCCTTACACCTTTCTGAATACCAGCTTCTCTGTCATGTCGTCCGGCTGGTTCCTGTACAGATTGTAAGTCAATCCAATCCAATCCTTCTCTAAATGTCAAACAACTTACTCCTATGAGCGTTATCAACAGCCTTTTCCAAGTCTGCAAATGCCATTAACGTTCTTTTATCTTTCCTTTTTCTAGCTTTCAAGATCAACCTAAGACTTAATGCAGCTTCCCTTGTTTCTAAGTTTCACCTGAAACGAAATTGGTCTCCACCCAAGTCTGTTTCTATCTGTCCTTTCGTCCTCTTGTAAATTATTCTAGCCAGGCTCTTTGAAGCATGAGTGCTCAGGCTGAATGAACGGCAATCTTCACATCTGTGAGCCCCTGCTTTCTTCGGTATAGGGATGGTAACATACTTCTTGAAATCAGAGGGTACCTCACTTGTCTCATAAATCCTACACATCAAGAGAAATAACCTGATCAGACCTTCATCACCTATGCAACGTAGCAACTCGATCGGTATATCATTTATGCCTGGTACTTTGTTCCTGCTTGAGTCTTACAGTGCTCTATCCAATTCTGATCTCAATATTAAATCTCCTTTCTCATCCCCATCAATTTCCTCTTCCCTTTCCATTACATGATTCTCAATATTTTACCTCCATACAAATGCTCTATATAGGGTTTCCATCTCTCAAACTTTTCTTCTCTGTTATATGTTCTTCGTCTGAGAAGTGACAGCTCAGTATTAAAAACCAGGTACTGTATGACATCCCAACCTCAGATTCGATCAGTCGACACAAAGATGCCTCTCTGCCGACGTGTTGTTGAAAAGTTGATTCATGTAGAACAGGGTTGGGAAGTAACGCCGTTACTAGTAATTGTTACTTTTGTAGGTAACGATTGGAAACAGAGTTATTAATTAAATAGAAATACGGTAACGATAGCAACGTTATGGTTAAAGAATAACGAAATAGTACATTATGCAACGAGCCTATACTGGCAATAATTAAGACACGAGTATGTTTATAAAACGAGAGTATGCGAGTTTTATAATTTCCATACGAGTGTCTTAATTACCATTATAGGCGAGTTGCATACCGTACGACTGTTTATGTTCGACGATAATTATTATAACTATTTTATGTTCTAACATAAATATTCATAAATATCTGTCGAGATTTCGCCAGTTTTATGTACTGAACAGAGCACATGCGACGCAGAAAATACCTTGTATGTGACCATGGCCTCCTCGATTACCCCACTATGACACTAGGCCACGCAGTGTAATTTAAATTAGAAGGCCTTGGAACTCAGCGCAGGTGCGATGCTATCCTTACCTAATTGGTCAAACAACTGTTTCTTGAGCTCTGATTGGTGGGAGAAACTGTCCCATAATGAAAACTTGTACGATAATGAGCCTCATTATAGTACAGTTTTCTGTCATATAATATTTTCATTTCTACATCGTCGAACAGAAATGCTCGTTACTTTACTTTGAACCCTAAGCCGAAACAATTATCATTATTATTATTATTATTATTATCTTTGCCGTCAGATTCGTGAGACAAATCACAATAATGTAACACAAATAGTATTTAATAAATAATTTTTATTTATTTTTAGTCGTTTACCCTCCAGGTTGGTGGAACCCACGGACTCAGCGAGGGAACTCACCACTACCGCCTCTACGGGCAGTGTCCTAGAGCTGGGAACATCGAATCGGAAGGGATACAACTGGTGAGGTGGGATTGGCACCTCGCCCAGGCGGCCTCACCTGGAAAAGCGAACAGGGGCCTCATGAGGGAAGGTAAGGGATGGTTAGGATGGATAGGCAAGGGAGAGGGAAGGAGGCGGCCGTGGCCTTGAAGAAGGTACCATCCCGGCATCTGCCCGGACGAAGTGGGAAACCACGGAAAACCACTTCGAGGATGGCTGAGGGGGAATCGAACCCCCTCTATTCATTTGGACCACCCGAGGCTGAGTAGACCCCGTTCCAGTCCTCGTACCACTTTTCAAATTTCGTGGCAGAGCCGGGAATCGAACCCAGGACCTCCGGGGCGGCAGCTAACCATGCTGACCGCTACGCTACGGAGGCGACTAAATAAAAAAATACTAAATTAATTTAGAGCTTTTCAGTCGGTCAACACGATTGTACCCAAATTGTATTGGGTGTTGTTCCCAAAGCCAGAATGAAATTACATGCTATTAATTATGTATTATGTGACCTACTGAAAAGCATTTAATTGTCATTTAATAAGGCAACCGTGCAAAGGGGCTTCCAACGCGATACTATTATTATCATTATTAATATTATTGTTATAATTTTTATTACAGTATCATTGTTTTATTGTTATTATTATTATTATTATTGTTATTACTATCATTATTATTGTTTCGTATCCTAACTTGAGCACATTTTCGAGATACTGCATGAGCCTGTCGAAAGATAGTTAGTTAGTCCAGATTATGTTTCCAAATGTTTTATTTTAATTTGTAGTGGCTCTCAACTGGTACGTGACACAGACAATAGACTATTCTGCCTTCGTAAGAAAATAAGATACTGTCTGCCTACCTTTATTTATTGCCCTCATTTATGACAGTTAGCCACGCGTGTTCGGGTGCAAAAATATCCTCACGTGGTGTCACACATGGGCACGTGCTTCGACACAATATCATATACATATACATATACAACGCTAAGGTAAATGTTTCACAAAACTCATGTTCCTAAATCAGAGGAAGCGGTTTGTATAAAAATCTTCCAAATCGTCTCAATAGTAGACCACAGGAAAAAAAATATTGTATTTCTTGAAACTCTAACGGAAACACGTATATTGATTTGCTTATAAAGTGTGTCTAAACAAATAAACAAGACAAAAGCCCCTCCCAGAACTGTGTCGCGTCGAGCCCGCATAACATTAAAGCGGATGTCCAGTCTATTCGGCAAGCCTCTGTTTGTGGACAAGTCGCCTCCTTGATCCCCTCTTAACAGTTAGCACTTTGACCTTCTCTGCTTCCAAACCTCTTACCCTGAAATCATTGAACACTCAATCTAACCATCTCCTCCTAACTCTACCTCTGCTTCTCTTACTTTCTATAGCCAAGCTCATTAACCTCTTAGGTAATCCCTCCTCTCCCAACCTCATCACATGATCCCACCATCTGAGTCAGTTCATGAGAACAGCTTCATCTAACGTGTTCATTTCTAGCTTAGCCTATATCTTTGCATTACGAGTATTTTCCTGCCAGTTCTCTCGTCTATTCGTCCCAGCAATCATTCGTGCTACTACGAGATATCCTGAATTTACCCAACTCTCACTTCCATACAGCAGAGTTGGTCTAGTCACTAAACGATGCACCGAGTTTCGATGCTACACTAGTTAATGTATGTATTCCACAAGGGACCGAGCACCAGACCCCATTTTAAATAGGAGTTATTATTATTACTAACTAGCCGACCCATGCAAGAAATCTCGCATAATGGGTTGTGTGCGCCCCATGTGTACAGACTATCAGCCCGGCTCTAGTGCTATGCGGGCTGTACTCAACACAGTTCTGCCAGGGGCTATCGTCTTGTTTATTTGTTTAAAAGCACTTTATAAACAAATAAATATATTTCCGTTGACCTTTCAAGAAAGGCAAGATTTTTCCTGCACTATTGAGACGATTTGGAAGATTTTGGTACAGACCACACCTTCTAACTCCCTCTGGTTTAGGAGCTTGAGTTTTGTGAAACATACACCTTAGCGTATTATATAATTATTACTAATGCATGAAGCAGCTCACTGAATTACCAATGTCTGTTCCAATATGTGTATTGGTAGTCAGTAATAGATGAGTCAAGAGATATATAATTCTCAACAACATGTTAGTCATAAAGAGTCCAGGATGACCCATACACTCATGACATTGCACACGAGACTATCCCATCCAAGTCCATTGCCGACCATACCAACTTTGCCCTGACGTATGTCTCCCTCTCTCCTGGTAAAGTAGCCAGTAAGAATGCAATGTATCCTACTTGTCAAGTACTAGCCAACAATAAGCTTTATACCCCTTCTCTCAGGGATTGACATGTGACTGCCCAAAATCATTTAAAACTCTGTACTCAGACGAAAAGACCCTCTTCTAAACGCAGCAACTAAACAGTTTGGCGTGCGGGCGTCACGTCTTGTATAATATTAATCATCGACAGCAATAAATATTCTACCAAACCAACTAAGTTCTTCATTCATAGAAATCAGATACCACGCATCAGATACCAGGAGAAAGAACTTTGAGAGCTATTGACTTAAGAGCAGTAGCAACAACCTCTTAAAGTAACACTTAAGAGGACTGTTAAGCCGGCAAACTTAACTCACTAACTTCTTACTTACAGAAAACTGGAGGCGCTGAACATGTTGTATGTAGTGCAGGCTGTTCCAGCCGAGTTGCTCGCCAGTGAGCAATGGAGTACTCGCCGCCTTGCGTGAGTAAATCTGCAACATGCAATACAGCTCTGCTGTGGGGGCTGCCGTCTCTGCGCGGTGGATATATCAAGACTGGCAGGAAGCGCATGGACTTGTGCTATGACCTTCGTCCAGTGACGTATTGACTATCACCCCCAGTCCCCCTCCAACCGTGCTCCACACATCACTGCTGAGTACTCGCGTGTACGCATACTCAAACTCGTGGATTTGGAACAGCCTGATGTAGCGCCATCTTCGAAGTGGTTTTAATAATAATAATAATAATAATAATAATAATAATAACAATAATAATAATAATAATAATAATAATAATAATAATAATAATAATAACAACCAACAGGTACGGGGACTAGTATGGAACAAGGATATACCAATTAAGGCTAAATATGTTATGTACAAAGCATATTATGTTCCTATAATGACATATGCAGCAGAAACTTGGACAATGACTAAGAGGGATGAGAGCAGAGTACAGGCAGCTGAGATGAGATTCCTGAGAAGTTTGGTCCAGGAAACGAGGAGAGACAGAGTGAGAAATGAAGATGTACGGAAAGAACTGGGAGTACAGAAACTAAATGACACACGGGAGCAAAACAGATTGAGATGGTTTGGACATGTCAAACGGATGAATGAAGTAAGGCTACCAAGACGAGCACTGGAACGACGGATGACAGGGAAGAGAGGACGAGGAAGACCAAGAATGCGTTGGATGGACTCGGTGAAGTAAAGCATTAGAAAACGGAACCTGGATTGGAACAACGTGTCGGAAGAGGAATGGTGGAACGACAGAACAAAGTGGAGAGGAACCATATTTGCCACCACCCAGTGTCGGCTGGAAAAGGGGAAATGAAGATGATGATGATGAATAATTGTCACAGTAGCCTACATTATTATTGCACTTGCGATATATGAAAAATTTGTCCAAACCTCATCGCGCCATGTTCTACAACTCCTACGATAGGTAGCTGTATTTAATTCGCGATAAAATGCGAAGTCGACTCGAAACACGAAATTATTCGTTTCTTGCGAAATAAATGCGATATTGTTGATTTTTTCAAAACAAACAAATTTTAAATAAAATAGCGCTGTATAACTTCGCAAGAACAGTAACAATTCTTGAAATTCGTTAACTATGGTCAGCTTTCTTTAGAGTGCACTGTACTGTACTGTGTATGGAGTTTTTCAACGTACTGAATTTTTTCATGATCAGTGACCCGAATGCATAAGTTTTACTAAACTAAATGTTGTATACACTGTAAAATGATTGTGTAAATGTTCATGATTAGGTTTCTATAATATTTTGTAAATAATATAAAATGCTAATTTTTAAAAGAATGACTGCTACAAAACTCTAAATTTGAAATTCAAACTGCAGAATTTATAATTCAAAATACTAAAAACCACAAACTCAACTTATGCCGGATTACGCATTAATAACGTACATTTATTTCTCGCATTACTAATTGTTTTCCAGCAACAACCTTGGTTCGGTTCGACTCGCGTATTCCCGTAGTCAGATTCAACTCTCTATCTTCCGTCTACAGTATACCGGGTGAGTCTTCTGCCCCTTGCTTTTTTTTAGTTCTCGGCCACACTTCCAATGTCTGATGGCACCATGGTCGACAGGTCCCCGTCTATAGCCAAGCCACAATGACCGTAAACGACTTAACAATTTTTATGACGACATGGAAGCAAGACCTTTACAAAAGCATGTGCGTGACAAGTGAATATAAAATGCATCACACTGTCATACGGGCATGTAAATTTATATATTTAGTTAGTTAGTTACTTATTATTTAGTTTGTTTTTATTTTTAATTTTTATTTAGCTATTTATTTATTTAAGTCGCCTCCGTTGTGTAGTGATCAGAGTGCTTAGCTGCCACCCCGGAGGTCCAAGATTCGATTCCTGGCTCTGCCACGAAATTCGAAAAGTTGTATGAGGACTGGAACGGGGTCTACTCAGCCTCGGGTAGTCCCAATGAGTAGAGGGGGTTCGATTCCCACCTCAGCCATCCTCGAAGGGGTTTTCCGTGGTTTCCCACTTCGTCCTCGGGCAAATGCCGTGAATGCACCTACCGTCAGGCCACGGCCGCCTCCTTCCCTCTTCCTTGCTTATTCATCCCATTCTTCCCATCCCTCATGAGGCCCTCTGTTCGGTTTGCAGACGAGGCCGCCTGGGCGAGGTGCTAGTCCCACCTCCCCAGTTGTATCTCCCTACCCAATGTCAAGCTCCAGGGCACTGCCTGTAGAGGCGGTAGAGGTGGGATCCCTCACTAAGTCCGTGGGAAAAGCCTACCTGGAGGGTAAACTGACTGCGAAACGAAGCTAAATAAATAAATAAATAATACGTACACATTGGACCCCAAATAAACCACACATGAGATTGGTCAAATATGGCACGAATGCCTTTGTAATTGATATCCAAAACTTAACATTTGCATAAAAATATTTGGCGGTGGTGTGATTCGAACTCGCCATCCTAACACAGGTCCACTATCTTCTACGCACTCGTCCCTTTGCTTTACGGTTACCTGTTACCTTGCCCTCCCTGAAAGCGTATGAAATGTGACACTGCTTTCCACTTCGAAGTTTCATTCACGTCTTTTAGCAGTAAGCCACCGTACCCAGCGTTTATTTCGTATCCAACTGAATGCCCGTATGACAGTTCGATGCATTTTATAATCACTTGGTCGCCTCCGTAGCGTAGCGGTCAGCATGGTTAGCTGCCGCCCCGGAGGTCCTGGGTTCGTTTCCCGGCTCTGCCACGAAATTTGAAAAGTGGTATGAGGACTGGAACGGGGTCTACTCAGCCTCGGGTGTTCCAAATGAGTAGAGGGGGTTCGATTCCCACCTCAGCCATCCTCGAAGTGGTTTTCCGTGGTTTCCCACTTCGTCTTCGGGCAAATGCCGGGATGGTACTGTGACCGTTTTTGTATTTCCGATTATGGATGTCTGAGAGAGCGCTACATGGCGCGGTGGTATTTTGTGTACCATAGCGGACCGTGTTTACAACATCTGATGTGACGTAACGCAGGGGCCATCACACTCTCTTGCCTTGTTCGGATCATGTGACTGTGGGTAGACTCGAGGTCGAGTGACGTCAGTAGCTGACGGAGGGGTGAGTTGTCTGGAGAGGTCGGTGAGAGAGACTCTTGCAGGGCTGGCATGCGAAACGAAATGCATTATCAATTTAATTTAGCGTCGCGAAATGAAATTGTTCAATGGAATAACATTTCGCTCCTGGCGCGAAATGATATTTGTTACAGACTTTTAATTTCGCTCCTGGCGCGAAATTATATTCATTACTATACCCTTCCGCGTTCTTCTAGGATGCCGACTCTTACTCGGGTAGTGCTCTGTTCGGGGTGGCTCTAACTTATTCTAAACATCCTAGGAATATAGTCACAGGATCACAGGAGGCTTATCTTAAAATCAGTAGGTCAGAGAACTCCTAATATAAAATAATTTATTTCACAAAAACATCATCTCCCTTTTCTCCCAACCATAGACAAATAAAACAAAATCAACTCCCTTAAATTACTGAAATCAACAACATCAAAAAAATGCAAAAATAATGTTTCACACTGGCTGAAACCAGGAATAGAAAATAGTCTATTTTACTGCAGTCCACTGCTTCAAGTCCAAGAGTTATTGTCAACAGACTTAATTCAAATAACTATGGCTTAAATAAACCAGCCATTCTATCACAATAAATATTGCGTACTCATTTTTATAACTTGCAAAAACTTGTTCTTTGGGAAATCGGACATGTCTACTCGTACAATCATCATCTTTCCTCACAAGAGTCAGATAATGAAGGCAATAGATTTATTCTAGGTTACGGGCATGTGTGTTTTTATAACTTTAAAACAAATACTTCACTCAGAGCTATAACTCCGTTAATTATAGTAAAATAAACAAGTCAACATACATGAAGCATCAAATAAATACTTCGGCGGCCGGTGCGCCGTGATTATTAATAAACAACAACATAATGAATGCACTCCAAAATAATGACAAATATAATACATCGCTTCCTGAAGCGGTACACAAAAAGAAACCCCGGGAAGTTGGACTACCTCCCTTCATAGAATACAATGACAGACTCGACCTTGTGACAGACACACTTTCACCGTAATAACCAGCAGGCCGGCACAACCTTCCTGGCTGCTTTAGAATTCAGACGGCTAAACAATTTCTACCTGTTTCTTAAAGACTCCCTTTTACCTGCCTTGGGTTCGAGCAATGCAATACCTTTCCAACGGAGCTAAAGTGGACTCTCATCAGATAATGAATTCAATCATTTTACTTACCATTTATATATCGTCGAAGAATGCGGGAATATCACCTCCGCTATTATTTTCACTCACCATTATATCATCGAAGAACGCGGGAATATCACCTCCGCTTTAATTTTGCTTGACCCAGGATCGACTCTTAGCCTTACCTGAATATATCTCACAATACCCTCTAGCCATTCTTGTCTTACCTCTTTTTACCTTCGCGTGATAATCACTTACCATACTTATTACTCTCATAATTTCAGTGTCACTTACTGGTCTTGTCGCAATATCGAGCGGTCTTCCCCATTTAGCTTTTACAATCACATTGTGCATAAGCACTATCAAACAAATATTCCCTTGACTGTGCATTCAACAAGATTAATGACATCCCAAACAAAACCATATTTAAAATAACACTTTGATGCTCATATACTTATTACGTTATGAAACACACAAAAATACTCATTACTGATAAACACACAAATCTACACAAACAAGCCCGGTATGCCTAAAATATCTATTTTTATCATAACTGCTTATGATCGAGATAAACTTATCCGACCCCAATAATGGGAAACATTATGACCCACATGCCCCATACAATATTTACTTATCTCTCATATTTCCTGATGCGGTTCTGGTCCTTGATATCAGTCTTCTTCATTAGTTGGTTCATCTTGATAGGAGGATAATTTACACACGGGTTTTCTCAAAATTTCACCAAAACAAAGGTCCACTGTGAATTATTACCATTAACACAATGCACGGTTCTCGCACATGAAGCTCCTATCTCATATAGCTATCATCAACTTATTTAGTTCGGCCGACGGTTCATAGCTTCCTAGAATACTGGTCTAGCTGTTGATAGCTCGGGCGGCTATACCTATCATTACAACTGCGTCATACTGTTATGATATGCACTGTTCTACTTCGCACTCGCGAATACTTAGCGATGTTCGAATTTCGGAGGTATACTTGCTCCTACTTATAAACTTGTAAAAATGTTAATTATTCTTATGCCTCAATCGCAGGCTCTCGCCTCTACAGCGCGTATTAAGAACTTATAAAACTTGTAAAATTCACTGTACTTTCTGATCGCTCAGGGCCAAGGCTTCCGCCTCCCGTGATGCCCCAAAGTAGACTTATTTCGCTGTGTTTCGATCCATTATTTATACGATTTCTCTTAAAGGTACGTGGAGTAGGGGAGTTTCAGAATTTATTCCCAAAATAACACTCACATGAATATGCGAACTAGCTCCTTAGAACGTCCTCATTTCCAATGTCTCAATGACTCCTTTTTATTCAAAATCCGATCGTTGGATCCTTATATAATGAGCTCCGTAATTTGCTTCATTGTCCCTTAATTTCGGCGGGATTCGGTCGCGTCAAGCGTCTCTCACTGCCATTGGTCGTTTCAAATCCACCCCCTGATTTCATTTTAATTCTGGCAAAAATCACAGAATAATCCGATTTAAATTTTGACGATATTTCTGAGAGGCTGGGATAATCCCCCATACGATGGTATAATTCCTGTTTCTGTATTCTAATTACTGCTCTAATTCCTTTCAAATGGGCGGGGTTTATATGGTAGGTAATCGTTGATGTTTTCTGCATTTACCCGCGTAGTGTAACGACCTCCGCGCGTTGTCTGGCGCATTTGGTGTCCAGATGTGGATTTTCTCTTTCCTGCTACCTTTGTCCGCTCTGGGAGAAAGCTGCTTCAAGTCACGTACGAACCATCCTTTTGTCATTCTAGTTTCACAAGCAACTTCTTTCTCACATCGACTTTGAGACATGAATTAAATTTTGTTGGAATAATATGTAGACTTTATGCTATCAGAGATGCATAAAGGTCACATTACGGACTTTTAATTTAGCTCCCGGCGCGAAATGATATTTGTTACAGACTTTTAATTTCGCTCCTGGCGCGAAATTATATTCATTACGGACTTTTAATTTAGCTCCCGGCGCGAAATGAAATTCGTTACAAACTTTTAATTTCGCTCCTGGCACGGAATTAAATTCATTACGGACTTTTAATTTAGCTCCCGGCGCTAAATGAAATTTGTTACAGACTTTTAATTTCGCTCCTGGCGCGGAATTAAATTCATTACGGACTTTTAATTTAGCTCCCGGCGTGAAATGAAATTCGTTACAGACTTTTAATTTCGCTCCTGGCGCGAAATTAAATTCATTACAGACTTTTAATTTCGCTCCTGGCGCGAAATAAAATTTGTTAACGACCAACAATTTCGTTCCCGGCATTTAGTCCCCCCCCCCCCCCCCCTCCGGCCTGAAATTAAAATGCATGGAACATTTCATTTTGTTTCTGAAATGAAATCTGTTTCTTTTCTTCCCCCGAAAGCCTTATTTGTTCCCGCGTCCTACACCTAGCCACCATTTACATTCGTCCCTACCACCCCATCCCCAAAGACTGCATTACCTACGTGTCTGAAGTCTTCCCCCATTTAATTCTAATGGCCGACCTCAACCTTCATTCTCGTTCGGCCCTAGAACTTCATAGCCTAGACATCTACCTACGTCACATCGACGCCACCCTCGTCCATCTCCCAGAATCTACCCGTCCTTCCTCCAATACCACCCCGACGCAGTCATTGCTCATAACTCCCTCCTCCATCTGTTTGACGTGTCTGTCCTGCCACTCAAAGGAGGTGATCATGCCCCCGTTTTACTCAACTTCCCTCTTCCCCCACTACCACCTCCCAGGATGGTCCAGAATTTCTGCACAGCAAACTGGCAGGAATACCGCGTCTACGTCAACAATCACCTCCATGCGGACCATCTCCCACTGGATAACCAGACGACGGTCGACGCATATACTGCACACATAGATACTATACTACGACAAGCCTCCCAGGTAGCCATCTCCCTCATCCCAACGACCCCGTGCAGTACATTTGAGTCGTCCAGTTGCAAAAATCGTTTAATCCACTTGTGAATAAGGATCATGTCGTAAAATTATTTTATTTATTTTACCTCATTTTATTTTGTTTTATTTTATTTTGCTTTATTTTGTTTTGTTTATTTTTTGTTTTACTTTATTTCGTTTTATTTTGTTTTAAATTGACTTGTTTTATTTGTTTTATTTTGTTTTTGTTTTTATTTTGTTTTGTTGATTTTGTTTTATTTTGATTTCCCTGAAAACAAATACAAAACAAAAAACACAAAACACGAAGTAAAATGCTAAATTCAAACACAAAAGCAAAAGCAGAATAAAAAAGAAACACAAACCAAAAAGCAAAATTCAAAAACAGCAAAAGCAGAAAACAAACACAAAACCAAAACAAAAAAAACGAAGCAGAAAGCAAAAGCAGAACAAACAAAAAAAAGCAAAATCAGAAAACAAGAAACATAAAGCAAAAAGCAAAATTCATAAAAGCAAAAGCAGAAAACAAACACAAAACAAAAACAAAAAAGACGAAGCAAAAAGCAAAAAGCAAAATTCAAAAACAAAAGCAAAAGCAGAAAACAAAACAAAAAAATGACATAAAGCAAAAGCAGAGCACAAACACAAAACCAAGAAAGAAAAGCAATAAGTCAAATTCAAAAGCAGAAGCACAAAGCAAACACAAATACACCAACCAAAAGTAGAAAACAACAAACACAAAAGATACGTGAGGCAAAGTCCAGAGAAACGTTTCTCATGAAAATGATCCTTATTCACAAGTTGATTAAACGAGTTTTGTAACTGGACGACTCACTTGCATTTGACTGTTGGCACGGGCTAGAATAAAATGTGGCTTTTCACCGATGTCCCAGTCTTACACATGGCTGTGATTATATGGAAGCTACAGAGGTATGGGTGGTGCTTAGTAATGAAATTCGGGGCAGTCAGTGCCTGTGGATGCTGTGAAGGGTTCTACTCATTGGGTTAGTACTGCTGTTCTGACTCAGTGAGGAAAGCAATGGCAAACTACCTCACCCCCCATCTTGTCTAGTACGCCTCACTATAGCGCTGCCTTGAGTTTTTGTGGGTATCTACCCACATAACCTACGGGCGGTACTTTTTGAGGATCCAACCAGCCTTCGGGCTGACTACCTAACAGACAGACGTCAGGACTTTGAACATCGTACAGAACATTATTTAACTCTCGAAACGAATATACTGTATTTTAATTTCAACAACGAAATTAAATGTTTCATGCATTTTAAATACACGTCGGAGAGCGAAACTTAATGCCGTTCGGGAATTTTATTTCGCCTCGGGAGCGAAATTAAAAGTCTGTAACGAATTTTATTTCGCACCGGGAGCGAAATTATAAGTCTGGAACTAAATAAATTTCGCGCCGGGAGCGAAATTATAAGTCTGGAACGAAATTAATATCGCGCCTGGAGCGAAATTAAAAGTGTGGAACGAAATTAATTTCGCGCCGGGAGCGAAATTATAAGTCTGGAACGAAATTAATATCGCGCCTGGAGCGAAATTAAAAGTGTGGAACGAAATTAATTTCGCGCCGGGAGCGAAATTATAAGTCTAGAACTAAATTAATTTCGCGCCGGGAGCGAAATTAAAAGTCTGGAACGAAATTAATTTCGCTTCGAATTAAGTTTCGCTTTGATTTAATTACGCGCCGACAATCATTATCATTTCGTTCCCGAATATCGCGCTTACGGCGAAATTAAATTATTTTCGTCCCCACAGCCATGAATTTAATTTCGCATGCCAGCCCTGGACTCTTGTTCTTGCTGGCTTTCTTACCAGAGCGGGACCGCATTGTGTGCGACGCTCGCTGAGTGTGATTCGTAAGTTGCTGCAGGCGGAATTTGCTTCGCGTGGATTGGCGTGTCCACACTATAGCACAGTACGTGAAGTTCGTTATACGCACTCGAGTTTCTCTCTGTATGGTTCAAACCTTCTTTAAGTTTGTTTAAACTTTATTCTTGTTTCGATTGGGATCTACTGATATCCTATTCAGGCTTTTCGCCATGAAAAACAGGACTGAGTGAACTGTGGAAATTAAACGCTGCTTGATCTTTATCCACAGTCGAACATGCATTCTAAGCGGTCGACGATAGGAACAAGACTTTGGTGCTCACGATCCACGACAATGAAAGCTTAAAATGTTATACAGGAGCACAGTATAATCGAGTGGAGTTCTGACATAGTGAAGTAATTGTGGAGTACATCTAGCCAGGTATGTTTTTAGAGCATTTTCTGATTACCTTCGCCATGAATTGTAACTCACTCAGAGTCATGGATGAGACGAGCGTAAACCGCGGAAGCAATTTAAAGTTACTTCTATGCTATCATATCAAGATTGTCAATGAAGAATGATGTCTACAACATTCGTGTGGGAACTTCTAGATTATACCGGATCTGATGCATAGTTCCACCCGGGGTGTGGTCATAGGGAGACGTGAATCTGGGTTCGACGCCAGGATGTTGAGTCCCTATACTCAAGGCCAGGATTCTTCTGGAAGCCGGATTCGGGATATTTTGTTCCGATTGACGCCCCTCCATCATCTGAAATTAAGGTATAGATCTGACAATCTTTGGTAGTAGTCGAGCATTTTCATTTGTTGTATCCAGTTGCCAATTAGTTTGTGTAATTAGTTTATTTGATGACGGGGTTTTAAGTCAGATAAATCATTGTCTTTCTTGACTCCAGATTTTTAGCCTACTTTTCACATTTTGCAAAAATGAGGAAAAAGTAGACTTATGAGATCGGGCAAATGTGTGTCTGTCTGTCTGTCCTTCTGTCTGACTGTCTGTCTGTCTCTGTGTGTGTCCCCCCTATCAACTCCTAAACGGCTGCAGCAATCGAAACAAAATTTGGTAGGAGTAAAGATCTATACCTGAATATCTCACGGCCATATTTGATAATGATGTCAGTGCTACCAACTCCTGAAAAATCGCAATTGAAATTTGAGCTCCATGTTGGATATCATGGAAGGTATGAATGGGAGCTATTTCAAAATTGGCACACGCATAGATAATGCTATTGCTGTTTAATTTCCAGGAGGCCATACATCGCAGTGTTGCCAAAATGAATATAAGCCTGCTGATATGTCCAAATTTTAAATGCATATAACTTCTACACTATCAATTGGATTTCAACCAAATTTCGTATGTGCTATGTGTACATAAACAGATATGACTGAACGTATTCTTAAGATCCACCAGGGCTGCTAACTGTTAATAAATGCTCTCAATTTATTTTATCCAAATACCAATATATCAGAAAGTATGCAAGCCGACAGCTTTAAACTATGCACACGTATAGTACCTGACATTCTATATTAATTTGTAGTAACTTATATAAGTCAGTGCTACCAACATGATTCTAAGCCTGCTGAGAGGTCCAACTTTAAATACATGTAACTTCTATACTATTGTTACGGCTGTGAGTTTGTTTTGCCGCCTCGCCGCGTTGAGTCACAACTGCCCCAGGGCTGGGCTGTGCCCTGCCTCGTGTATTGCGTGCGCCTTATGCAACAGGGCTACTAGGACAAAGGGATGGTCCAGAATGTTCGTGACCCAGCCAGTGAAGGAAATCTCTAGAAGCCGTGTGTCCTGGACGATTCTAGAATTCATTGAGTCACCAGCCTGCTATATAAGCGGCCTCAAAGTGAGGGGACTGGGCTTTCTGTGGGTGGGTGTTTCTGAGCTAGTGCGTGTTTTCCTGAGCGACAGAAGTGTGGTGACGAAGTGCCGTGCGAGTTACGAAATCCAGTGACATTGTTTCTCCCAGCTTGTGAACAGCCTGCAGCAAGTGATCGTAAGTAACTGTAGTCGGTGTACAATAAGGGAGAGGAGCAAGTAGTATCTGTCAAGGCCACCGTACTCATTAGGACGGATTAATTTCTGTGGTCTGTTGACAAGTGAAAGGGCCAAGAGCGCTCAAGGAAGAGACTTGAGGAAACTGGAGTAAGGTTCCAATTGCTTGTATTTGCTGATGAGTAGTGTAATTTTCTGGCCGCAATGAAGTTAATTATTTCTTTAAAGAAACAATCTGTGTTGTGCTTCAACCCACCGTAATCCAGTTAACAAAAGTGCCATTAGGGGGGTGGCACGTAACACTATCATTTGGATTTCAACCAAATTTCGTGTGTGCTAAGTGTACCATAACAGATCTGTCTATGCCGATTCTTAAGAGTAACCAGGACTGCCAACTGTTAATAAATACTGTCTCTATTTTTGTCACCCTAATATCACTCTATCAGAAAGTATGCAAGCCAATACCTCTAAACTTTGCACACGTATAGTACCTGGCATTCTAGATTAATTTGGAGTAACTAATATACGTCAGTGCTGCCAACATGATTCTAAGCCTGCTGATAGGTCGAATTTTAAAATGCATGTAACTTCTATACTAACTAATGGATTTAATTCAAAATTGACACAATAATAGATCAGGTTATTTCAGATTATTACTAACCAATACGTGTATGTCATTGTTGCCAACATGATTTTAGGCGCGCTGTTAGATCCAATGTTTAACTGCATGTAACGTGCATGCTATCCATTGAACTTCAACCAAATTTTGTATTCCGTACCTTAAGAGATGGAACTAAGAATATATTCAGTCACCAGGGCTGCCAACTGTAGTTCTCTATTAGGCTATATTATGCCAGGTATACAGTATTTCGAACTAATTAGAAATTTCGAAATTATCAACTTAATTTCGTCATTATTCTAGATAGATCCATTAGATTAATTATTGGCATGAATCTTAAATTTTAAGAAAAGTAGGCTCTTTAGTTCGTCACGGAACTTCTTGTTCTTTTTGAGTTCGTTTGACGAACTAGTTTATCCATGTCTTGTTGGGATTTAGTATATCTTTCTTCCTTCTGCGTGAGTTTTTCCGTTCGTCGTAACTTTCTGAAATTTTCAATCGTTGGGAAGACCATCTTATAGGAAGAAGATTTGCGTTTTAGTATTATGATTATTTTATCAAATTTTTGCACCGTTATGGTCGTGTTACTGTAATTCCCTGCAAGTAAATTTTACCTTCACATTTAAATCGTTTGACGTTATAATATACTTCAACATCTTGGTTCCGTGATGGGTTCTTGATTGACATTTACTCTAAAAGATTATTTGATTCCGAACTCAAGAATGTATGTCTAAATCTTGGTGTTTTTTTCGAAATTGTATTTTTGCTAAGCCATTTAGGAATTTGATCCTTGAAAAATACTGATATAAAAGATTTCTCTCTTTAATCAACTGTAATATTAATGTTATTAGTGAAGTAAAATTGATTGTGAAATTGAGCTCGTGGACTATTGGAACCACGTGATATATTGTTAAGCTGGAGAAGGTTTTTTGGATCACTGTGAGTGATTATGATTGTGAAACTTATAAAATGAAGTCGATAGAAATACTGTGTGACTGACAAGTGGTGGTTGATGTGTAACTAAAGTTTGTGAAATGTTTCGTTGGAGTTTAATGGTGGTTCTTGTTGTACTTAATTTTCGTCTTGTTAGAATACGTCATCAAGTGACGTCTGTGACATTTTGTTTTCAAATCAATCGGAGATAGTATCTCTAGGATATTTACTGTGATTTCACTTTAGGTCTACTTCAAATTTCATATCTATGAAATTTAATTAGACCTGTGGCGATTTTCGAGAGATCTCTTTAAGTACAGCCATATCTCAGTAATCTTTTTCAAATTTTGCATTTTCGTTTGACACGGTGCAAACATATTTATACTTAACTGAGCTCCTTCTCTTGGCTCAACCGCGTCCTCAGTGGCGATTCCTTTTTGTACAATTTAACCAAATAAGATGGTGTAGTGATGGTGAGTGTTGCCATTGGACCTTGTTTCATTAAGAAACATTATATATGTATATACGTGTACATTATTGTATTATATTGAGGTGAGGGATTCTTTCAGTACCATTTTTTTTTTTACTGAATAAATATTGTATTTTACAGCAGTTCAATCCGAGAGTCATAATTCATAATAACTACATAAATTGTGTCGGGAAGATCAATGTGTTTCCTTTTCTTTTCTAAAATTTTCTCACTACTCTCTGAGATTAGTCGTATCTCGTTTGCGTCTCGTGTCACGTTTTGACCTGAGCTAGTTTTCCTTGTTTGCATTTTGGTTTGTCTCTGCACAATTTAGGTTTGTTGATATGCTCCTTTGTACTTCCTTCGTCTGTTGGTGGGATCTGGGGGGTGTTTTCAGCCGGGCAGTTTCAGATCCTACAATCCAGTGTTCCTCGTGGGATTCAACAGGACTTGGTAAGTAATAAAAGGGTACAATACCTTCTTCAAGGCCACGGCCACCTCCTTCCCTCTTCCTTGCCTATCCATCCTGACCATCCATTACCTTCCCTGATGAGGCCCCTGTTCGCTTTGCAGGTGAGGCCGCCTGGGCGGGGTGCCAATCACAGCTCACCAGTTGTATCCACTCCGATTAGATGTTCCCCGCTCTAGGACACTGCCCGTAGAGGCGGTAGTGGTTAGATCCCTCACTGAGTCCGTGAGTTCCACCAACCTGGAGGGTAAACGACTAAGAGAAGTAGAGGAAGAAGAATCACTTGTCGCACACATGTTTTTGTAAAGGCCTTGCTTCCATGTCGTCATAAAACTTGTAAAGTCGTTTAAGGTCATTGTGGCTTGGCTATAGATGGGGAACGGTCGACCATGGTGCCATCAGACGTTGGAAGTGTGGCTGAGAACATTAAAAAAAAATAAGGAGTAGGAGACTCACCCGGCATAGCTTGTACTCTTTGTATTACACACAACCCAACGTTCGAAAGTCTCTTTGATCATCTCATCAATGTGGTCGTGAAAATGCAATTTTTGGGATCGCAATATAGTTTGATCGTTCAAATGGAATTTAAGGGTACGCGAACAAAATATCACTGGTCTAATCTATCTAAATAAAGAAACAACCTTTTTTGTCTCCACCATCTGCTGTGATGTGTTGTGCTGTAATACACACTAGCAGACTGTACAGTTGGAAACAATGTTCTTTCCAAGAATGTTCTGGAACTCCAAGGAATAGACAGCGAGGACAGACATCCATTTATTTGCTGAGTCGAGCCAAATACCCGTGTTGCGCTGTTTTCTCTCAGGCTTTGACAGGAGAGGACGGGAATGGACTGCAAAGAGCGCTCCGCAAATAGCCTATATTGTGATGAGGGAATGTAACTTGGTGAAATCTGAACCAAAGTACAGATAGGCTTATATCCATAGACTGGCCGCCCGGGGAAACAATCTCAGTGGTATATTAGGTCGTCTTACCAGTGTAGCCCTCCAGATGTACGGCAAAATCTAAATTTTAATATAATACCGCTAGCTCTTATAACAATGGACTACATACAGTTGCATTCGTCCTATTTACCACTACCCCCCCCCCTTCCCCGGATCAATAATGAAATCGCCAGATTTAGTTGGCTTAAGTTGCCAACCATTCTTATCACCTTACAGATAATCGTACTGTATTGGCTAGCATTCCTGCGATCCTGGTTGGATTCCCGGCTCTGCCAAGAAATTACATTCCTGTCGGAGGGTTGGAACAAGACACACTCATCCTCGTGAGGCAGAACGGAGTGAATTATTATTATTATTAATATTATTATTGTATACACAGCCTCCGCGGCTTAGGCGGCAGCACGCCGTTCTCTCATCGCTGGGTCCGTGGTTCAAATCCTGGTCACTCCATGTGAGATATGTGCTGGACAAAACGGAGGCAGACAGGTTTTTCTCCGGGTACTCCGGTTTTCCCTGTCAAAATTTCACTCCAGCAACACTCTCCACTATCATTTAATTTCATCAGTCATTCATTTAATCATTGCCTCAGAGGAGTGCGACAGGCTTCGGTAGCCGGCACAGTTCATATCTTCGCCGCTAGATGGGTGCTTCATTCATTCCATCCCTAACCCGGTCGGACGACTGGAAGCAGGCTGTGGATTTTCATTATTATTATACAGTACCGGTATAAGTATTTATCAAACATTTTTCCATGAATTGATTCAATGTCACACGTATCATAAAAAGATAACTTTAGGAATAAGCACACATGCCATCTATAAATGCAACATTTTAAAAATTTACCAGTATACAGTACTTCGTTCATCGCACTAGTTTATTTTATTATATTGGCTACGTTAAGATCAGCAGACGCTTAGTAACAGGCGTTCATTTTAGACGATATCACGAGTGTTATCTATGTCGAGAAGTACTCGCCAGTGCTATCCATGTTGAGTAGCACAACACTAGGAAATTATATGCCATAACGTTTCAGTCATAACAACGCTGAGATCCAATCATTCCATGACTAGTTTGTGAAATTCTTCTCTGATGAATTAACATGTGTGCCATAGAAAATTTACAAAAAATGTGTATCTATAGGCTTCGACTATGGCACTGGTTCACTATACTGGGCTTCACAGAGATCGGATCATTCCATGACGAGCTACAGGTATTCATACTGTATGTCAGGAATTGACATGCCCGCCATCTGTAATTTGTGAAAAGGAAGGAATCTCGTAGTTTTACTTTACGGTTAATTTCGTGATCTTAAGCCACGGGAACTCTATTTTACATACTATCTAGGCTATAATTTGATATCAGCTGGCTGGTGGTGTATTCTTTGGAATACACGGTCAGTCAGAGTTAGCTCTTGCTGCTCTTTGCTTTAATTTCATTTAATTCCTTCTTTCCCTTTTCGCAGACACCAACAGTGATTCCTTCCATTCTATTTTCTCCGTGCTCTTGCTTATGTTTTTTACAAGTCATATATATATATATATCTTCCATGGACAACTTAGCGGCATCTAGCAGCTAACTGCCGAAGTTCATCAATCCATCGTAACTCAAGAGAACTCCCTCATCAATCCACGAGGCATCATCGTTGTCGCCAGCTAACATCTCCATGAACACCGCTTCATGAAGAAAATTCACATCTATGAAGAATCTTTTGTTTTTGTTATGTTGGTTATTATGATGTACGCTTTCTTGTCTAATAACCCCACTCCTTTTGCTTCCCCTTCCCCTTCCCCTTCCCCTTCCCCTAGTTTACCTTCCTCTGCCGTGTGCGTGTTCGCTCGTCCTCATTTTAGCTTCAGTCGTCAAACGTACAGTTGGGGCCCTCTCACGGGCTTGTCTCCTGTCCTCGACAGACATTTTAAACTAGACGCCATGTCAATTTTTTAACTCAACCGTCACCAGGAACCAGTACAAAACTTCAATGTTTTTAAACACGTTTTAATGGGTTTTAATACAATTTTATAGGCAGTGTGGAATTGCTAACAATTATGCAATATTCGCCGTCGAGGGATTTTTCTTGTCATGCTTTAGCTATCTAAGCTGGCTTTATACCATGGAAATCTGTACTTCTTGTACTACATAACTGAGAATACTTTCTCACTACGAGGGATTTAATTCAAATTACCCACTGTCTATAAAACTTAGCTTCTTTCCTCCAAGAGACTTCTGTTACCCCATTTAACAGTTATCGCAACTCCAGAACTTTCTATGGCAAACAATTTCTCTATTGTTCTAGCAATCTAGTATTTTCCACTCCAATTATGGGAATACTTTTCCTCACTGAGGAATTCACGTTACATAAACTGCTGACCAACACCTTATTTGCTTGTCACCGTGGGAACTTTACCGCATTATTCTACTGCAACCTATAAACTCTCCAACGCAATAAACTGATTTAAGTTCAAATTCTACTAAGTGTTCTTCATAACCGCAATAACTTTCTCCTGTTTTACGAACTCACATACCTTGCAATAGTGAAGTTTTTCAACTTGTCAACAAACTATCAGCGCTTCTAATTTGAGTGTGCTACATATCTTCCGCACCGCGTTCGGTTGTGAAAATAAATTTGGCCAGGACGTTTTCCTAAAGTTCCTATTTTCCTTCTCCCAAATACCTTTACTAACATAACTTAAATAAAAATGTTCATCTATCTAAAATACTATGAGGCTTCGCTTGCGAGCAAGGCCCCCCCCCCCCCCGAATTTGTTCCACTTATAATATTGTAATTACTGTTTAAATAGCGGTAATTTCCGCTTTCCATTTTCTATTTTCTTTTTCTTTCTCCTGTAACTATCAGGATTTAATCTATTTGTCTTTAGCTTGTTGGCTTGCCATAAGTGCAGTCAAATAGCGCTTGTAACTTACCTAATTTGTAAAAGTTATATTTACTGTCAAATTTATTGCTTTTAAAAGCTTTAAATTTCGCAATTTGAAGCACGGTTTAAAAACCTTTGTAGAGGTTTAGTGCTCATAACAAGTTCGAAACTTGTACACTATAGTTCGTAGTAAACTTTTACCTTATTGGGTCTTAGACCTTTAGATTTGTAGAACTAAACAAAGAAAAGATTCTTCTAACTTTAAAAGATAAGATTTTGAATCTACCAAGTGTTAAGTTTCTAAAGTTTATATTCATTGTTTAAATAAATTAGTTGTTTTCCTTTGTTTTCTATCTTTACCGTTAGAATTACGAGTAGGCAGGACCTTCACTTACCTGATTCTTCCTTTAAGCTTAAACTCATTTTCCGAATCTCTAAAACAACAAAGTTCGTACTACTTTTTTCATTTAACTTAAAACTGCAAATAACAACATTTTTAAAGTACCTCTTAGCTGTCATAGCTAATTCTAGCAAGCCATTAAGGCAAATATATCTAGGTCTGCAAGCTTCCTACTTGTTGAGATTTTTTCTCTTACTTATGGTTTGTTTCCAAAAATTTCAGTTTTGTTTGAGTTAGGTTTGAGGTTCTTCCTCTTTTCTAAGCTTTTAATCGGCGTCTTGCTGGGTAACAGCGTAGTTTTCCTAAAGTGCAACAATTGGTATTCTTCTAAAAATTGTCAAGAAAACAAGTAAAATTATTACAAAAAGCATTAAAACTGCTTTATCGCTTCCCTCTCTGGGGGTATTCGATCGTTTGCCGGAGATCCAAAAGTTCCCAGAACTAAAAAATATCACGGCGAATTCAAATTATTTCAGCCTTTCAAAACATTCGGTTAAATCTAACTCCTTTGAAAGGAGAAACAGTAAATCTGTATCCCTTAACACACTTTGTCTTGCCAGACTACCACCCGTCCCCATAGTACGGGAATACCTGCTTGGGAGGGAAGGAACGCTTGCCGCTTACTCGCAAATAGCCCAAGCTCCAGCTGCATTTCCCGTTAGCTGTGGTCAGGTCCCTGTGTCTCACGGGCATTGTGCGGTGGAACCTTTTACTGAAGACTTATTTCAGTTTGGTTTTATGATTTTGTATTAGACTCCCGTCCTATCTACCCATACTTGTTCTCCACACCGAAACCCACTTCCTTTTTTTTTTTCATCATCCCTTAGGTAGAGTTAATCCTCAGCTAAAACCTATCAGCTGGGAGGCTAAGCGGTAACGTTCTCGCTTGCTGGGCTCAAGGTTGCAGGATCAAATCCTGGCGCTGTCAGCTGGCATTTGAGGGTGCGCAAAGGCGAGGGAGCCGTGTTAGTAGATTTACTGGCACGTTAATGATCCCCTTCGGGGCAGAATTCCGGCACCCCGGCATCTCTAAATGCCGCAGTTGTTAAAAGGGACGTAAAATAAACAACATTATTATTATTATTATTATTATTATTATTATTATTATTATTATTATTATTATTATTATTATTATTTGATAGGCACGCTGAGTCAGACAGGGTTTTTACCTAATTTCCTTGAAATCGCTCCATCCAATTTATTATGGACAAACACACACCCACACGGACAAAAGGTGGTCTCTTAAACCTATGTTTTATATGATAAAAATTGGATTAAAAGAAGGTAAATTCTGTATAGCCAACGCATAGCAACTGCAGCATTAAATCAATCAGTTCATGTGTAGCTCGCGTACTTCCTGTAATGCTAAATTCACTAATGCTCTCATGATTGCTGGGTAATTACAGCAGTCTGCACTTGATGAGCTTAATAGCGTCATCTCCACGCGAGCATCCAGCAAGAGTCCAGGTATCAGCAAGTGCTTAAGACAGTTCATGGCACTAAGCAATTGCGGAAAGGTGGTACTTCGTGAGAGCGGCTTGATGGAGAGCTACTTGAACATATTCCAGGAGTGGATGCCATTTTATGGAGCGTAAGTAAACATTACTCTTCTCCGTCGACGAAGCATATTTCGCACCAAACATAAAGTAGGTTAAAATCGAATGCAAAATTTTGCGGAAATAGCTGGAAGTTGTTTCAAAACTGTTGTTGTTGATTCCTTGAGGGGCTTTGCAACATCGTAGTAATGTATCCTTGCGTACTGGGGTGTGTCTGGACTTAGTCTGATAACCTGTGTCACTGTGATGGCTGTATTAGTGTGTGTATTTGTGATTCAGATGATAATTGAGAAGGAGGTGGGCATGACCTTAAGTTAGGATTTATCCCGGCATTTTTCTAGTGTAGAAGTGGGAAGTCACGGGACAGTTGAGGTGGGAATTGAACCCGGTACATCTCTTCTCAACTTTGCCTCACGAGGCTGAAGAATAATTACAAATAATGGGGTCATCGGGTGCAGATGTCTTGAAAGAGGTTTACTTCAAGACATGTGGACTCCTTAGTGGAGTTTCAGAGAGTTTGAACCATATGGTTCAATATGGTACTTCTGAAGCTTGACAGTTGATAAGGGCTAATTCCTGTAGCTTAACAGAAAATTTAAAAGGGTTATATAATACACTGAAAAGACCGACAGCGGTAGCTACGCTCACTAACTCGCAGTGCTTGGCCATGGGGCCAAGCTCTCTGTGGATTCGGTAGACGTGGGTTCGAGCCCCACCGTCTGCGGTCCTTGAAATGTTTTTCCGTGGTTTCCCATGTTCAACTCCAGACAAATGCTGGGACAGTAGGCTACCTTCTGACAGGCCACGGCCGCTTCCTTCCACATCCTTGCCAAGTTTCATTCACCTTCATTCATTTCATCTCTCATTAACTCTTCTCATGAGGTTGGCGTCAGGAAGGGCATACGGCCGTAAAAACCACCCGCCACATATAATTTCATCGCATCTCATCCCTGACCTCGTTGAATAAACGGGAATAATAAGGGGTAGACATATAATGGACTGAAAGTAGCCTTTAAACACAATTTGATGTTATTTTGTTATTTAGCCTTGGATGTTATTTGTTATTTAGCCTATCTTGGCACCCCTTACTTTTCCCGTTCCTGTGGAGAGGGGGATGAGTTTCAATGTGACGGTGGATTTACTGCCGGATGCCCTTCCTGACGCCAATAATGAGAGATGAATAACACTGACCTAGGATTTGGGAGGAAACGGTCGTGGTCTATTAGAATACATAGTCCCGGCATTTCGCTGGAGTTAAAAAATCGGAAACCGCGATAAAGCATGTGTGTTCCGAGCCTGGGGAGCTCCATGGCCCTGCGCCTTAGCAACTGTTGATCGTCCTTACAATACGCTGAGAAATAGATCCTCTGTAGTTCTGAATATTCAACTCGCCTCGTGATTTCAACACATTTCATGACAATCCCATGTAGCTGGTAATGTTAGAGGCTGTCGATAATGGCAAAACCCAAGTTGTTCAACACGCCACCAGGGTTCGTGGTGATATTATGCACATCGACCGCAACGAAAAACTTATCTTGCGGCAGCTACACACGCCTGAATTTCTGATCATACATATCTCACTGAGCATTTCCCACCGTGTTGTGTAATGGGTTTAAGAATCAATATAATAATAATAATAATAATAATAATAATAATTAAATTAATTGTTTTAGGGTGTGGAACAACGAGGTAATCTACCCGTAATAATCATATTAATAATAATAATAATAATGATGATGATGATGATGATGATGATGATGATGATAAAGATAATGATAATGAATGACCAGGGTAGCTACACTCACCAAGACACTCTGAAGACGTGTGGGTTCGAACCCCACTGTTGGTCGTCCTCGAAATTGTTTTTTGTGGTTTCCTATTTTCAACTCAAGGTTAATAACGAGACGATACCTTCTAAAAGGTCATGGCCACATCCTTACATTCCTTGTTCAATTGTATTAATATTCATGCATATCATCTCTCAATGGCTCCTCCTCCTCCTCCTCCTCCTCCTCCTCCTCTGATGATGATGATGATGATGATAATAATAATAAGAATGTTATGGGTTTTACGTCCCTTTTAAATACTGCGGCTCTGGGAGACGCCGGGGTACCGGAATGTTTGTCCTGAAGAGGATCTTTAACATGCTAGTAAATCTACTAACATGGCTCCCTCGCATTTAAGCACCCTTAAATTCCAACCAAATGCACAAGAATTTGATCCCGCAACCTTGGGAACAGCAGGCGGGAACGTTACTGCTGCGCCACGTAATTAACACCTCTGATAAGGTTGGTGTCAGGAAGGCCATGTGGCCGTAAGAGCCATCCGCCACAGATTAAAGTCATCTCACCTCATTCTCCTATCCAGTAAAATGGGAATACTTATGGGTTTATAATAATAATAATACTAGAACAATAATAATAATAATAATAATAATAATTATAATAATAATAATAATAATAATAATAATAATAATAATAATAATAATAATAAGGCGTAAGTTGAGGCTGCACTGTCTGCGGGTCTGCGGTTCAGTCCCGCGTGCCCTCCTCCCTCAGATCAATAACGAGCGCAAGGGAGTGGCCCGCGACATCACAAGTTTTAAACTCTACTCGTATTATACCCAATAATCGCACCTGAAAGATGCATTATAAAACTAAAAACAAGATGTTCAGTAAAGAACATATAGCCTACTTTCTCCTAAATGCATGGGTATTGTTATAACTCTTTGTCCTTTTCAAGGAGTATAATTGAATGTTGGTTGTAGTAGCTTGTTGAAATACAACGTGCTATAGGGATATTAAACATGAATATGAGGAGCCCTTTGCTAGTGCTACCTCTGTAAAAAAAAATCATTCAATTCGGTTTCACCGTGTTTGAATTGATATGGGGAATGGATTTACACATACTTGGCCACCATCTGCAAACTATTGGGCAGATGATCTTGCAGATTGGTCAGGATATGCTTTCCACATAAAGATATATTGTTGCAAAATTTGGTAGAGACTAGATTATTAGGTTGGTCGTATTTACATTTTAGCTTTTAACATTTGGGTGGCCGCGATTACGTTTCCGTCAAGATGGCGGTGATATAAAACATGACACTGAGGTGCCCTTTGCTAGTGTTACCTCTGTACCAAATTTCGTTCCATTCGGTTTCACCGTGTTCGAATTGATAGGGGGAATTGATTTTCAAACAAAGATGGCCGCCATCCGCAAAATATTAGGCTAATGACCTATTATTTTGGTCAAATGATGCTCCCTCCATAAAGGTATATTGTTGCAAAATTTGGTAGAGAACGGATGATTAGGTTAGTCGTAATTTGATTTAAGCTTTGAACATTTGTGTGGCCGCCATTACGTTTCTGTCAATATGGCGGCAATATAAAAAGTGACACTGAGGTGCCGTTTGCTACTGCTACCTCTGTACCAAATTTCGTTCCATTCGGTTTCACCGTGTTCGAATTAATAGGGGGAATCGATTTTGACACAAAGATGGCCGCCATCCGCAAACTATTAGTCTAATGACCTATTAGATTGGTCAAATGATGCTTCCTCCATAAAGGTATATTGTTGCAAAATTTGGTAGAGAACGGATGATTAGGTTAGTCGTAATTTGATTTAAGCTTTGAACATATGTGTGGCCGCCATTACGTTTCTGTCAATATGGCGGCAATATAAAAAATGACACTGAGGTGCCCTTTGCTAGAGCTACCTCTGTACCAAATTTCGTTCTATTCGGTTTCACCGTGTTTGAATTAATAGGGGGAATCGATTTTTACACAAAGATGGCCGCCATCCGCAAACTATTACTCTAATAACCTATTAATACGGTCAAAGGATGCTTCCTCCATAAAGGTATGTTGTTGCAAAATTTTGTAGAGATCGGATGATTAGGTTAGTCGTAATTTGATTCAAGCTTTGAACATTTGTGTGGCCGCCATTACGTTTCCGTCAAGATGGCGGCGATATAAAATATGACACTGAGGAGCCCTCTGCTAGTACTACCTCTGTACCAAATTTCGTTCCATTCGGTTTCACCGTGTTCGAATTAATAGGGGGAATCGATTTTCACACAAAGATGGCCGCCATCCGCAAACTATTAGGCTAATGACCTATTAATTTGGTCAAAGAATGCTTCCTCCATAGAGGTATGTTGTTGCAAAATTTGGTAGAGATCGGATGATTAGGTTAGTCGTAATTTGATTTAAGCTTTGAACATTTGTGTGGCCGCCATTACGTTTCCGTCAAGATGGCGGCGATATAAAATATGACACTGAGGAGCCCTCTGCTAGTACTACCTCTGTACCAAATTTCGTTCCATTCGATTTCACCGTGTTCAAATTAATAGGGGGAATCGTTTTTCACACAAAGATGGCCGCCATCCGCGAACTATTAGGCTGATGACCTATTAGTATAGTCAAAGGACGCTCCCCCCATAAAGGTATGTTGTTGCAATATTTGGTAGAGATCGGATGATTAGGTTAGTCGTAATTTGATTTAAGCTTTGAACATTTGTGTGGCCGCCATTACGTTTCAGTCAAGATGGCGGCGATATAAAACATGACACTGAGGTGTCCTTTGCTGGTGCTACCTTTGTACCAAATTTCGTTCAATTCGCGTTTACCGTGTTCGAATTGATAGGGGGGGGGACAGACATTCAGAGTCCACACACTCACACACACACACACAGAGACTCACACACATACACACACAGACAGACACACTTTTTTTCGCCCTGTGTTGATCTCATAAGTCTACTTTCATTTTTTGCAAAAATCGAAAGTAGGCTAATTGACACTGCCTCGCCTAACATTTGGTTTTAACTGATTTATCATAAGTCTTTTGGCCCATTTAGTTGTAGATTGCCTAATATACCTACGACAAATCCAACTATAAAATGCACCTACTGGTTGGCACATGAAGAAATTTAAACGTCACACATTGCGACAGCCTTGAAGAGTTACATTAAGATTTCTACATTATACAGTTCCTTCTTGCAGCTTTAGCAACGTGTTTAGATGATAAATACACTATTTTCGATATTATATCCGTAAATTAGAATACCTGTTTTTTTTAAAATAAGAAACCATATATTATATTTAAGTAATGTTATTATCTTTCTAAGGAAATCCATTTCATTAGGCTACATTATTTTATATTTAATTATAATATACAGTAGCTACAGCAATAATACAGTATTTTAATTCTTGATGTTGGCTGAAGAAATCCTCATTGCTAGGTTGAAACGATATCAGAGTAGATATGATTTAGTTATGTATTGATTGGCGTATACAGTGAAACCCCTTAAATCCGAACTAATTGGGGTTGTAGTCTGTTCGGATTAGCCGAAAAATATCCATAACATAATAATCAGCCCTCGTTAGAGGAGTGGGCAACAGTTGATGTTAATGAAGAATGCAGCGAACATGAAATAGTGAGCCTGGTCCAAAAACATGACGGCAATTTAGCTAGTGACAGTGAGGAAGAAGAAACTTCGACAGACAATGTGACTTATGAAGCTGCATCTGCTGTTGACATCGCATTGCGCTTCGTAGAACAACACGCAGCAGCCACTCCAAACAACGTCATGTTCATGCGACGCTGGCGTGCAATTGCCTCGGCGCGGCGGGAAGGTTCTCGTCACTTCGACAATATTGAAGATAACTGATTTCAAGTCAAAGATGAAGTGATATATTGTGTGTTTTTATTGTTATTTCATTGTATTTGCAAAGTAATTAACCTAAGGAATTGCAATAACCAACTTTTCCGTTTTTCAACCCTGGATGAGATAAGTAGACATATGTATGCACATTATTTTACACTTTGTTAGTTAGGCTAACTGTACTTCTTTGTTCATTTTTCAACTAATTATGTAAAATAAGGTTATAATGTAGAATATACAATTGTTTTTGACTAAATAAATAAGTTTCTCTTTTTTGCGTGTTTTTCAAACGTAGAATTATCTAAAAAACTCGTTCGGATTACCCGGGATTTCGGATTTTCGGGGTTCGGATTTGAGGGGTTTCACTGTATTTAACATATCTGATTTAATATGCCAATTTCATAATTTTTATAATGTAACTAAGGTTATAAAATATTTACAAAGATAAATTTCAGATAATTTACTTTATTTTAAACAGCAAATCAATTAAATCTCCAACTGACTGGTTCTTTTAATCTTTACCTTTGTAGCGCCGACGAACGAGATTATTTGGATCCAACATAGTCTCCTATCTGAAAATACATACTGAACAGAGAAGCTGTCATACTAGCGCTATGTCCACCTCGTGGTGTAGTGGCTATCATTTTGGCTGGCACCTCTCAAGTCCGCATTCGAATCCCGGCTTTGTCAAGCAATTTAATTCTGATCTGAGAGCTGGAGCGGGGTACACTCAATCTCGTGAGGTAGAACTGGGAAGATGTGGGTTCGATTCCCACCTCAGCCATCCTAGAAGAGGTTTTCCGTGGTTTCTCAATTCTCCGCCAACCAGATGCCGGGATATTTCCTCATCAAAGGCCACGGTATCTCCTTGCTAATCATAGCCTCATTAACAAATGCACACACTACTACAGCCATCACAATGACACAAGTTATCATACAGATTCCACACATACACAGACAAGTACACAGGGCTATTTTACCTCAATGTTGCAAAGCCCCTATGTGAATCAACAACCGAAATGCCGTTATATCTTGAGTAAGCGAGGATGACTCAGTGATTGTGAGCCTCATTGTCAAACACGGTGGTTGACACCCCGTATCGTAGGAGTGTGGACTGGTAATGCAAATACAATATGGACAAATATTCATAAAAGATAAACGTTTATCTATGCCTTAAATTGTGATAATGATGATGATGATGATTGTTGCTTTAAGGGGCCTAGCATCTGGGTTATCGGCCCCTAATGATCTGCGACCACCTCGTTGCGTAGTGGCTAGTATTTTTGGCTGTCACCAAAAAGGCCCGGGTGCGATTCCAGGCCCCGGAAAGAAATTCAATTCTTGTTTGAGGGCTGGAACGGAGTACACTCAGCCTCGTGAGGCAAAACTGAGGAGAGGCAAGTTCGATTCCTACCTAAGCCATCCTGGAAGTGGTTTTCCGTGGTTTCCCACTTCTACTCCTGGCAAATGCAGGGTTGATACCTAACTTAAGGCCACGGTCGCACCCTACTCACAGTCTACCTCAATTACAAAATTCACCCACTAGTACAGACATCACAGTGGCACAGGTTATCAGACAAATTCTACACACACCCAGGTACACGGTAAATGTTGTCGCAAGGCCTCTAAGAGGCCTCTAGGATGGCTGAGGTGGGAATCGAACTCACATCTTCCCAGTTCTACCTCACGAGATTGACATCTTAATGATATGGGGGAAAGCCAAAAATAATGAGAATAAAGTGAACCTACAACTACAGCTACCAGCCAGCCCCGTGGTGCTGGAGTAGCGCAATTGCCTCTCAGCCCAAGGCCCCGGGATCGATTCCCGTTTTTTCAGGGATTTTAGAAACTAACGTGAGGGCCAGAACGGGGCACACTCAGCCTCGTGAGGACAATTGAGTAGCTGCCCGACAGCGAGGCAGCGCCCGGTCACGAAAGCCAAGATCAACGGCCAACGGGACCCGATGAACTGACCACGCGTCACCCCAATATCTGCAGGCCAAATGGCTGAGAAGCGATCACTTGGTTGGCCAAGGCCCTTCAAGGGCTGTAGTGCCAGGGGTTATTTATACTAGTGTACAGCTACTGTAACTACAGACCTACTGGATGAGTCACTTACAAACTAGGAGGAGATATGATAAACAAAAGGAGAAAGGGAAATAAATGACAGGAAGACAAGAAAGTGCCCTCAACACTCGAAGAATGAGAACTAAAGAACTTGGAAGGAAGAAGAGTCATGAAACGTAGTTTAGGAAAGGGAAAGAGGAGAGAATCTGTCCAAACGTTAGTGGAAAAAGGAGTGAAATCAGACCATACTTAGAAATCCCTCGGGGTCGCCTGATCCCGAATTCACCAGCCGTTAGCCTTGAGGGTGTAAAACTAGCCAAGGTGCACCAGAAGTGGTGGGGCTACATACACCCTGCCTTCTGTAGGGCTTTGAGCAGAAGACATGAAATATCGCGAAAGGAAAAGAAGAGGTCTGACCCCTCGAATAATGAGGGTATCAGGAAAGACGAGAGAAGGGCCAATTAGGGTGGGAAAGTGAATGACTCCCTAGGCCTCTGATGCCCAAATACCTTCGTTGTCAGAAGAGAACAAGAGTGGACTAAGGGAGGTCGACATTAAAGATAACAGAGGATCCCGACACAAGTACGGTAAGTTGGAGCAGTGCCAGACTCAGCTGGGGTCCCGTGGTCGCCAACCAACGTCTCACAGTTATGAGTCCCTGGGGGACTTAAATTCTGTGTTATACCCTATATAATTATCAATGTTGTAGTGTTTGTATCAGGGGCAGGAAGAGAGAACATTTCACACCGAGCCTACAGTGGGAATAAATTATGACAATAACGTCGCAGTAAGATCCTCTTCAAGCACCGGCCAGGAAAAGGGAGGTTGGAATTCCTCTATTTGTCGCTAATACGGTCGTGAAAATCCTAGTCTGGAATACTGAAGTGTGTGTCTTTTCAGCGATCCTCTTTGACTTGTTCTACAGTGAGGTACAATCAATGTTTAGGGATAGGAATAATTCAATTTGTGTTTCGCGAAAACATTTTTAAACCTATTACACTTCCTCACTCCACCTCAGTTTTGAAGTTAAAATCTCTCTACCCCTTTCCCCCTTCTCCCTACAGGATTGGAAACGCTGCCACTTGTATAACGTACAGCAAGACATGTTCGGAATGCGTTCATACGGAAGAAAGAGGATCTTGGGTTATTTTGAATACATGCAATCGATACAAAGACACTGAGGAATTATATCGGAAATACCGTACACATCAATTGCAGTCTCGAAGATTTCATCTCTCACCTTCGCATCCACCACTCGTCCCGAGATCGTCTTTCCTAACAAATAAAAGAAATAAAATTTTAACAATTAAAAAAGAGGATTGCTTCTTGACAACAATGAAGCGAGAATTATGTGGGAAAGTCAGAAACTAAGTTTCCCAATTTTATTTCCGCAAAAAGCGTGGAACTATTGGGCTGTCAATATGTGCTTATATGCATATCTATGACAATATTGTCATTTTTACTGTCCGTATTGATTATATTAACACTGTAATTCTTATTTCAGTGTTATCTGTCGATTTGTTGTTCACACAGTTACACAGATATCTTTCCTCGCTTGTTGTGGATATGATACCTTAATCGCACGAGAGGCACCGGCACACAGGACAACAGAATAGTGCGTGCCCAGCAAGTATAAACAATGGGCATGTATTACAATAAAATTATGGCAAAGGAGGAACTGCGGGTTTTTGTTCACTACAAATTGGCACATTGGCCCATGATACCGATATCCATAGCCATTGAAATAAATGGAAATGAGTTTCTTCTCCGAATTATGACTGGAGATGAGAGCTGGCTCCATCATTTCACACCCGAGTCCAAGATCGCCTCCATTGTGTGGAAGAAGACGACATCCCCCGTCTGTAAGTAGTTCAAGACAATCCCATTAGCAGGCAACATGCTTTAGACAGTTCTTTGGGATGCCATAGGATACTTTTGTTGAATTTCTTGGAGGGAAGACGAGGGCGAGGGGAGAGAGAGGAGAGGAGATCCTTCCATGCCTAATGCTACTGCGAGACACTGACACTGGCCTTCGAACAATAGGAGTCATTCTTTAGCACGACTCCCACATGGCAGTAGCAAAGGTTACCCACATTACAACAGTCGGTTGGGAGCGCCTGGATTACGCCCCCTACAGTCCCGGCCTAGGCAAAGTGACTTCCACATACTGTATTCTCTACGTTGAAGAGGTGACTAGAAGCGTGTCGTCTTACCACTAATGGGGAAGTTGAAACAGCTGTCCGTACCAGGACAACGACTCTTACAAACATAGGTTGTTCAAGCTCGTGAAACGATGGGACAAATGCATCAATGTAGAAAACATCCGTCTAATGTCACTTCTTGTGCACTTCATTTTGTATCTAGTCAATACAGCTTTCTGCGTGGGGCAGATGACTTCTTTGTTCCTCCGTGTTAAACATCAATCATCATCAATTTCCTGAGAATGGCACACGAGGAAACTATCCTACAAACTGTATGTGCAAGTACATATTTGTAACGATATGGCATATCTCATTGAAACTTTTTTGAATACATTTAATCAAGTTTTCTTCTGGTTTTTCTTGTCATGTATACTAGTATATTCACGCGTAAACCAACGTTTAGCTCTCCACTGTGGAAGATATTTTCAAGAGAGCAAAACTCCGGTTTACGTATTAATATAAGTAGTGTGTTTGTACGGGTTCTAGCGCCACCTCCGCCTCACCCACCTGTCAACAATGACCCGTCAACAGGGACCCGCCAACAAGGACCCGTCCACAGGGGCCTGTCCACAGGGACCCGTCCACAGGGACTTGTCAACAAGGACTCGTCCACAAGGACCCGTCAACAATGACCCGTCAGCAATGACCCGTCAACAAGGACTCGTCCAAAGGGGGGGAGGGGGGGGGGGGCTAGTCCAAAGGGACAAATCAACAGGGATGAATCAAAAGGGGCTATCACCTCAAGGCCTGACATGCCCCTCTTTGATTATTGGATTGGCAATCGACAAGTGCCGCTTGGAATACTTTTTGATCACCCCTCGTTGGTTGGGTTAGGTTAGGTTACACTACAGCCGTCATGTTTAAAAAGCCCACCCTCTTACAAAAAGCTATGAGTGGGCCTGCGTAAAAACAAGAAACAAGCATGTTAATTCATATTGGCTTTCCACCGTACACATGTCTCCTGTGTGGAACAACGTTTAATTTCATATTGGCATTCAAACTTTCACATGTCGCACTTGGAAAGCGAGATTTTCTAAAAAATTACAATTTCACCCCCTAGTAGGGGTAGGTTTTATTTTGGGGTGGAAATAAGTTGTCCATTGGAAAGGAGGTGTCAGCCCGAGTTCAACGACACCTCATTCGTCAAAATCCGACCATGCGTTCGAGAGATATCGCACCGCCGCCATCTTGTGAGGTGGGTGAGGTGGAGGTGGCGCTAGAACCCGTACAAACACACTACTAATATACAAGGAGGGTGGGTTAAAACTGAGCAGCTGAAAACCTACGATTTCCCAGGCAAGGAAGTGTCGAAAATCGTGTGCATGGTTTAGCGGGAAAGATGTTTACTTCACAGTATTTAAACATGTCTAGCAGGCTAATTGTTCATTCTATACAATTTGTGCTTGCTCTAGGTTTTGTAGGTTAAGAATGGTGAAATGCGGCCCAGTGTGGATCTGCGCAGGTTCAGTAGTTTCCCGAAATTTCATGTTATTACTGTTATCACTTAGGACACGTTCAACGGTCTCCTATTGTGTATCCTAGCCTGGAGATGAATCGCAACCAGACGGATGCAGTGGTTAAAAGAGGAGCTGGAAGGAACTGGTCATGCTACTGCACGTAAACTCCAATTCAGAATGCCTGGTTAGTGATCCCTAGTTATAGCCAAGGAGACTGATCGGGTCGTGTACGCCCATTGAGGATATGGCGCCCTTTTCGGGGCGAATTAGTGTAATCAAACTGTTATGGTTAGCTTCCATTCAGTGTACTGTAATATTGTTTTGTTTTATCTTGCAGTGGGCCAGGAGCTCTTGTCTCAATCGATGGAAAAATGAATAGTGGGAAATGGTGGGAAGTGGTTCCAAAACTCAAGTGTCTTCGGCCAGACGAGTACGCTCAGTTTTAGCAAGACTTAGCTCCATATCACACTTCCAAGAAAGACCAGACTCATTTTTGAGGAGAAAGATCTGTCTTTAAGTGGTCTGGAGGTTCACCGGACCTAAATCCGATCCAAAACCTATGGCCTACATGCAACGGAAAGCTCAGGACTGAACTCTGCACAACAAAATTGAAGATGATATTAGCCTTTGTTGATGAGCCTCCGTGGCTCAGGCGGCAGCACGCCGGCCTCTCACCGTGGTTCAAATCCCGGTCACTCCATGTGAGATTTGTGCTGGACAAAGCGGAGGCAGACCGATTTTTCTCCGGGTACTCCGGTTTTCCCTGTCATAAAAATGTCAATCCAGCGGCACTCTCCACTGTCATTTCATTTCATATGTCATTCATTTAATCATTGCCCCAGGGGAGTGCGACAGGCTTTGACAGTCGGCACAGTTCATATCCTCGCCGCTAGATGGGGGGCTTCATTCATTCCATTCCTTGACCCGGTTGATCGACTGGAAGCAGGTTGTAGATTTTCATAAGCCTGAAAGAAGCATGCGAATCCTTGTAAATTCCATGCGAGGTGCTCTCTAACCCGGCCGGCCATCTCATGGGAACCTCTACTGGACGAGTCCGGTGGCCCTTTCATCCATCATCACCTCTCCACTTCGTCAACTGCCGCAGAGGGCAAATGTTCATTAAGATCAAAGCTGGAACACCAAGTGGAAAAGGTAACCAATGTACGAGGGTAATTCCAAACGTAAGGTCCGATTCGCCGTAAATATTTGAAAGCGGCGCCAAAGGCAAAACACGCATGCGAGCCGACTCCTGTCATGCCTTGCGCGGCAAAAGCTGCCAGTTCTGCGGCAGAAATTCATCGGCAGATTACTGAAGTGTACGGTCCTAACATAATGAGTGACAGTAAAGTGCGCAAGTGGTGGCGAGCCTTTAATGAAGGACGGGAAAATGTGCACGATGAACCCCGCTCTGGCAGACCATCAGTGATTTCAGACGAGTTGGTTCATGCGGTTGACGACAAAATTCGTGAAGATCGACGATTCACTATTTCAGGGACAACGATCAATAAAGCCGCCTACTGCGCTACCCTGACTAAACTTCGACGTGCAATCCTGAATAAGCGATGTGTTCTTTTGTCGTCTGGAGTGTTGTTGTTGCATGACAATGCCAGACCCCATACTGAGAATGACACGCAAACTCTAATCAAGAAATTTGGATGAGAACAGATGGAACCCCCACCGTACAGTCCGGACTTGGCGCCAAGTGAATTCCACCTGTTCCGCTACCTAAAGGAGTTTCTTGGCGGCAAGCGCTTCGACAAAGATGATGAAGTGAAAGAAGCTGTTCAAGACTGGTTAGCTTCGCAGGCGGCCGAGTTCTACGACTTAGGCATTCAAAAGCTTGCGGAACGATGTGACAAATGTGTAAATAAGTATGGAAATTATGTAGAAAAATAGAGAAAGACGTAAGGAATGTCAATAAAACAATTGTTTTGGAAACAATTTTGATTTTGGATGTTTTTTTTAACCGGACCTTAGTTTTGGAATAGCCCTCGTAGTATTTGTTTGTACGTTTTTATTTTAAATGAAATTATTTAGAATTGAATTAGAATACCACTAATTTGCACAAAGATGTCAATATTATCCCAACCAGCAGAATTGGACTCCCGTTGGCGTGTTGACTGACTAGAGGCCACCAGAAATGTACTTCAACCCTTTATTATTCCAGTTTTCTCTGGGGTCGAAGATGAAGTGAGATATGGTTTCTATAGGCTGGAGGGTTTATACGGCCGGATGCTCTTCCTAACGCACAACTCATCAGAATAGTGCATGCTTGATGAAATGATGGAATATAAATTAAACTGGGCATGGTTTGGGCAGATGGCGTGGCCTCTTAGAAGGTGCATCCAGAGCTTGGAGTAGAATGGAAAACCACGGAAATCCATTTCAAAGTCGGCTGGGTTTGACGAACTTGTCTTCCGAGTCTGGAGATAGTTTGGCACCATAGCCTTGCGCCTAAAGCTACCACGCTTACTGTAGCTATTCCGGTCGATAGACGCCAAAGAATATGTAATTACAATTACCTAAAATAACAACCTAAGAACGTAGATAAACCATGTTATGTTATGGCCATGTGAATATGTAGTACTGATTGGATCATGACCAGTGGAGCATCAGATCATTAGGAATCAGTAAATCCTAGCTTCATCCTTTGTTTTAGCTCGAGCTGTGTGCGTCGCGTTGGAGGGATAGAGCATGCCAATCAGTGCCAGCAAAACAATACATCATTAGCTTAATGGTATTGAGGAAGGATTAGTACAAACAAGCAAACTAACGAACAAATACCACGCTGATACTCACATTAATATTGATGTGTCGCATGGAGTAAGTCTATATCAGAGTATGCACAGCTACACTAGTGTCCAAGAGTTAAGCATAAGTTACGAATAAGCAGGGCAACAGGAAATAGACCACAAATCGCACGACATATGCACCTACCAACCTTACTTGTTCGCTCTGTATAGGAAAGGAGTATTCCCTGCTTTGACTAGCGGCGTAACCGCAAGGTAAGCATAGCCAGTGCCTGCGCCCCATATTCCCTGAGTCGTGTTTGCCCTGTACAGTGTGCGGAGTGTAGCCTCGTGGTGAACGTGACAACAATAATAGCACAATGACGCCATTTGGTCCCCGTTTTGCAGGGAAGAATACTCCACTGCCTGCGCCCATATTCCCTCAGTCGTGTTTGCCCTGTTATAGTGTGCCTAGTGTAGCCCCGTGGTGAACGTGACAACATAATGGCACAACGACGTCATTTGGACCCCGTTTTGCAGGGTAGTATACTCGGCAGCCTGGAAGCAGGCCAGACACAGACCGATGTTGCCGTATCCTTGAATGTGCCACAAAGTGTCATTTCCAGGCTTTGGAGACGATTTCGAGACACAGGAGATGTTAGTCGAAGGCCAGTACCAGGTCGACCAAGAGTAACCACCACACAGCAGGACCGATATCTGGCCTTAACCACCCGACGAAATTGGAGTGCACCTGCAAGACAGTTGTCGGCAGAGCCAGTGGCGGATCGAGGCCTTGCGGGGCCCTGGGCGATATGGTAAGTTGGGGGCCACAACAATAGGATATTACAAAATATCAAATCAAATGGAAAATAGTTTGGTAATAATAATAAAATAAAGAATAGTTACAATATATTTTTATAATATGAAAGAAACCTTGAAGTCCACTTGAAGAAGATTATGTAAACTATGAAATATTAAAATATTACTTGGCGACTTTTTTCCCGGCTGAAGTCTTCTATTATTTCACTGGAATCCAAACCTGCTAAACGGTCACGGGAGATCATAGCTGCACTGAAAAAAGGAATATGAATTATAAATTAGTTTGAAAAGTATAATTAATTAATTAAATTTTAAAAATCCATGGCGCGGGGCCCCCCGGACCGTGGGACCCTGGGCGGTCGCTCTCCTCGCCCTCCCCTAGATCCGCCCCGGGCAGAGCTTGCAGCCGTCTGAGGGATTGCCGTTTCCCGGCAAACTGTGTACCGAAGGCTCAGAACAGCAGGGCTGTTTGCCAGACGTCTAGCGGTGTGTGTCCCGCTCACTCCAGCACAGAGATGGGCCCGTTTACTGTGAAGCCGTCAATGTCGAAACTGGATCATGCACGAATGGAGGCATGTGATCTTCACAGATGAATCCCGCTTCAGTTTGCAGAACGATTCCCGTCGCACATTAATCTGGAGAGAACCGGTTAGCCGATACAACCACAGGAACATCGTGGAACGGGACCAGTATGGTGGTGGTGGCGTCATGGTGTGGGGCGGCATCATGTTGAATGACCGTATGGACCTGCACATCTTCATGAATGGGCTGAGGAACACTGTGAACGCTCGGAGATACAGGGATGAGGTACTGAGACCACATGTTCGACTCTTCAGAGGTGCGGTTAGTCCAGACTTCCTCTTAATAGAGGATAATGCCCGACCGCACCGCGCTGCTCTGGGGGATGCATGTCGGGCTGGGGAAGACATTCATTGCATCGACTGGCCAGCGATTTCTGCGGATCTGAATCCTATGGAACATGCCTGGGATGTATTGGGGAGGAAAAATGCATCCCGTCAGCCCCCACCAAGGACCCTCCAAGACCTTCGTATTGCCCTTTCGGAGGAATGGGATCGACTGCCACAAGAGCTCTTGGACCATCTGATAGAGAGCATGCCACGTCGCTGCGAAGCATGTGTGGCCGTTAGGAGTAACCATACACCCTATTAACAGCATATTTTGTTGTGGAATACATTGCCAAGTTTAGTTAGTTGTTGTCAAAGGTGTACCTTAGCTATCAGAACCTTTCTGACACTGTTTTATTAGACAAATTGTGTGGCAAATGGTGTGTGATTCACATAACATTTACCTATTAAAACCCCCTAATTCCCCCCCCCCTTTTATCTACCTAGGCTGTATCGCTGGATAAGGTGTACGATGTACTTTTTTCTGCAATAAACCCAGGCCGGCATTTGCGGTAGTATTAAAGGTGCCGGGAGTCCTCAAAGACCGGGCAGCGCTTAGTATGAATGGCTATTGGTCCACGCGTGGCGAGGACTGTTCCACGGTCTTTAATAGTTGTAGACCTACCTAATTCAGTAAGATACATCTTATCTAGATTTGGCAACATCCCACAAAAGCACATTGCACTGACTTCACACAGCACACAGGAACAGGGGGGAGAAAGGGAAAAACCAATTTAGTTGAGATAACATCCCATTTCAGTCCACCACACCTGGTGTTAGAGTGAACACGAAACTGCTCGTAACTCCAGCGAGGAAGACAACCAGATAAGTAGTAGCCTGTAATATTACAGTATAACCATAGTTGATTTTTACAACCATATAGTCACCCCAAATAGACAAACTCCGGATTTTATCACCATTTTAGCATTTCACCTAAAATCATATATACTACAATTAGCATACACCGACAGTTGCATTACCAATACTGTATGTCTACCCTTATTAATCCCGTTTTACCAACGGGGTCGGGGATGAGATGCGATGGAAGTCTTTGTCGCGATGGTTTTTACGGCCGGATGTCCTTCCTGACGCCAACCTCATGAGAGGAGTTATTGAGATATGAAATGAATGATGGTGAATGAAACTGGGCAAGGATGTGGAAGGAAGCGGCCGTGGCCTGTCACAAAGTACCGTCCCAGCATTTGCCTGATGTTGAAAATGGGAAACCACGGAAAACCATTTCAAGGACGGCCGACGGTGGGGCTCGAACCCACGCGTCTACCGAGTCAGCAGAGAGCTTGGTCCCATGACCTAATGCTGCGCTTTAGCCAGCGTAGCCACTACTGTCAGTAGTTGCATTGCCAATACTAAAACTAAATAATTGTACATATTGTAAATATTTTCACTTGTATTTTCAAACATAGATTTTATAGCCTAAGTGTAATGGATCTGATGATGATCGCTTGACGATCGAAACTGGTCATCCTAGTGTATTTATTAATCTCGTGTAATTTATTTCAGGATTAGGGCATACCCCAGCTCTTTTGAGTACATTCGTGTTGACCGACCGAAAAGCAGTAAACGTTTGTGAACTTAATACTAGTATAACAAATTTGTCAGCCGATGTATTGAAAGTTAATACAGAGATAGGAGGAATTAATTTATCGATTATCAATATTAATTCGGAAATTCAGGGATTACCACTTGATACTAATGCGTTAACTGCCGATGTTAAAAATCTCGAAACTAGTTTGCAATCGCAGATTACGGACGTTAATATAGATTTTGAGAAAAGCAATGCAGCTCTAGAAAAGAAATTAGACTCTTGTGATACCAGATGGAGGCATAATTTCAAATCTCTGAGAAACGAATTGCATGGTCACGTATCCGGGCAAATTAATGCTGTCAAAATGCAATGCGTAGACAACTTGGGAGCACTAGAAAATAAATTGAATGTTAATTTTGCAGGATTGAGTAAAGACTTGTCGGCACACTTTGTAAAAGTTCAAGAAACTAACACTGTAACAGTTGCTAGCTTACGTCCGGTGATAGACACTAACACTGAAGAGTTAGATGGGGTCCAGAAGCAAATTGATCAACTAACTGGAAAATGCAACAGTAACTTTGAAGAAATGCGTAAGGAGTTGGAAACACACATGGGAACTAGCGTAGTGGTTACGACTTTAGAAATGGAGGATAAATTAAAGCTAGAACAGAGTATGACAACTGTGCGAATTTCGAAACTCGAATCAGAACTCAATAACCTGAAGGTTAATGTGGACAAGAGTCGAGATATAAGTTAATGGAACCATCTATGCCTTCCGATAGTCACAATATGTCCGGTGCATTAGAAACGAATTGAATACAACTGCATCCGAACAGGTCATGATCGTTCGTAACATTGACGAAAGACCAAGAAAATTCAATGGGAGAAATAACCTAACTCCAATGGAATTTCTCTGGGATCTGCGCAAATACATGGATGAGAATAGAGTATCTAAGGAAAAAGAACTAAGGATAGTTCGAAGATCGTTAGAAGGAGATCCATTAAGCTGGTTTAGGGCGTTCCGATCATCATTTCTCAACATGGATGACTTTGGCCACGCATTCATTAACAGATTCGGGAGTTCGGATGAAAATTAGATGTCAGGGCAGACATGTATTCCAAGAAATATACTACATCTCACCCAACGAGATATGCAGGGTATTTCACTACACAGCTTGCCAAATTACATTTTTTAACACCACCCTTACCACGAGAGGAATTATTAAGAGCCATTACAAGACAATTTCCTATAGAGGTTCAGCACATGTTGATAGCATCTGGCGTAGAAACATTGGAAGATTGGGATGAGATTCTTAGACGTCTAGATCATACTAGTATCCATCAGAATAACAGGCAAGATAGACGAGAAAATCGTGAGATTAACACCGTAGTCATGGACAGGACAGCTCAGACAGATAGGTCAGCTAACATGGAAGAGAAAGCATCGAGGGATTATAATCGACTAAATTATAATGGAAATTATCGACCGAATTATCAGGAATATAATTCAAGTTCTATGTCAACCAACAGATATAATAATCAAAGACGAATTTCGTATAATAGGAGATATTCTAGGTGTCGTGATAAAGGCAGGAATAACTGGTACCAGCCTAGAAGTTATAATAACTATCCCATGAATTACAACGGCAGACAACACGAAATTCAAAGGCAACAGAACAGTAACCTGGATGATAGGCATAGAGAAAGCCAAGAATATATTCAGCAACTTAGAAATGCTCAACCGGAGGAGAGACTGGCTCAACCTAGAAATAGCGGTCTGCAGGAGGAGAGAAGAAAACAACAACAACGGCAATAATTAATGATATTCCAATCTCTGATGACATTGTAGAAATCCAAGAACTTTATGAGATAAAAGATGACGACGTATTATTCGAAACCGAAGAAGTACGCCGAGGGACAACTACCAGTGCAAGACACTTTGTCTATATTTCTATGATGTCCAGAAAAAGTAGATAGTTGTGTATTGGGTTGAATGCATCGTTGGCCATTAATGGAAATGGGAGAGAAGATGGGTCAGGCATACTGACGGACCAGAGACTTCATTACACCATAGCTAACATGGAAAGGCTTCTATGCAGTGTGGATTTGAGTGAATACCACTGTTCCAGGGAAGCTCGGACGATATTTCAAGAGAGCAGAATGAGAAATAGTCATGCTACATTTCTTCACATTATTAAGAAGATTATGATTTATAAGTTCTCTAACAATCACTTATGAAAACGAGGAGAGGGGAATATGTGACCGAAATCTCGGCATGAGATACGCTACCCCCAGCTGTGAACGGAGAGGAAGAATAGGCTCACCGGCTGACCTAAGATATGAACTTGAGAGCGATTCTCCAAACCTAGCGACAATTTATTTGCATGTCCGGCATGATAATCCATTTTGATGACATATGAATAATCATTATTAATTAATACATCTTTAATTGAATATGTTTCTCTAAGTATTGTCAAGCAAAGATAAAAAAAATATATCACTCGACTAACGGTTAATTTATGTAGCAGAAAGCCGAGTATTACTTATGAATTACAGGTGTCAAGCTTCTCATTATGTTTCGTCAGAGAAAGAGGGAGGATCTCAGCTCACCCTTCCCCACCCCACGTGATAAGGAAAGGAGGTTTCCGATACCTTGTAGCAGCAGACTGCAGACGTGGTTTATGCAAGTGATAAACTCAGTGTAAATCGTGTGTTTGGACGGAGGCTGATGTGAGTATATTTCAACATTATTCCACACCACATTGGACTTCCATTTCGTCATAATGAACGCCATAATGGACAGTACAATTCTACATATTAGCGCAGTTATGCCATGCGAAGTCACAGGTTTATTATAACCAGACATTTACACTACAATATTCAGAAGTCAATCGCAGTTAGTCCACACCTGTAACATCAAACATATTTTAGCCGAGGTTGTGATTTTCAGATCGCGTACGTGACGTTAAGTTCCCAAGTGAAAGTGAGTTCGATTTATAATACGCACGAACGGTAACGTGGTTTATGCAAGTGATAAACTCAGTGTAAATCGTGTGTTTGGAATGAGGCTGATGTGAGTACATTTCTATATTTTTCCACACAACATTGGACTTATATTTCGTCATAATGAACGCCATAATGGACAGTACAATTCTACATATTAGTGCAGTTATGCCTTGCAAAGTAACAGGTTTATTATAACCAGGCATTTACACTACAATATTCAGAAGTGTACTATTCAACTCAGCATTTAAGAACAGAACACAATTTAATGAACAATACTGTTAACCTAAACAGCATATCAAGATTCATAAAAATTGGAACATTATGTTAGCAGTGGCGGACTACCAAATGAAATTTTGGGAACTTTAACTTTTCATAATGCAAACTTCACACACTATTGTCATCGTGGGAACACTTAAGAACATTTACTCAGTCAAGAAGATGATGGCTTAAATTAATTAAGGCGAAACTTATGAACATAGATGGACACCAGGATCAGAAGACACAATTGCATCACACAGTCAACATGTAGATTATGGCGTTTAATGAATTCATACGTCGACTGTCTAGCAAGTCCAAGGCAACTTTAACCATCATTGCAACGTGGAACATCACACATCTTTAAGGGCAGTGAGTCGATTCAACACCTATTACACACCATGACAGCCATTACCATGAAATAGTGATTGATTTTATTTTCAGATGACTGGTATAATATGCCTGATTTTCAAACACAAAAGAGCAAATTTAGGAGTAAGACATTGCTAATTTAAATCAATTTCACACATTTTCTACGAACATAATAACTTAGAATTTTTTACTCGATTAATAAATTTAAATTAATTTAATTGAATTTTAATACTTTTTCTGGGTTGTGAATATTTCCGCACAATTAATTTTTGATGCGATTTCTGATGATATTTTCAGATATTTAGCAGCGATAGTTATTTAATTTAGCTAATTGAATTGTTTAATATGATGAATTAATTATGAATAATTATAATAATAACTGAATTATTTAAGCAGAATTAATATTTATAATTATTGATTCATGATTATCATCGATCATGATTGCATTCATTTTAGCAATTTATGACATTGATGTGACATACGATTGCAAATTATAGAACAGTTAATAATAAAAATTTATTGGTTATCAATTAACGAACTGGTGAAATTGGAAGATGCTGAATTATTAATCTGATAGATTATCGAGCTGTATCAAGCAGATTGGATCATGATATATTTTTGAACAGCACATATAAAGGAAACATGTGATTATAATTGTGTTGTAGACACTTTATTGAAAGTGGTCTTATAGTGGCAACATTTGGATGAGAGTTAGGTGGCCCATCCAAAAATAATAATATAAATATTTAACAATTGGCAGTGTGTGATAATAGGAATTTCACTACTAGTATTTGAAATTAGGATGATTCGAGGATGTGTCTGTGTTAACACAATCCTAATATGGTAATTTGTGATGTGCATGCTTAAAATTACGACGATAATAATTATGAAATATTAAAAGCTGAGAAACGAATGTTATTGATACGAACTTCAAGAAACATTAATAACAATTTCTAGGAATCAGCTTAATCTGATCACTTCTTAAAAGGAATGTATCATTAAATAATAGATGATCTATAACCAATTAAATTGATAATTAAACTTGTAATATCAACTAATTAATTAATCACGCTAATAATAATGGAGTTTATGGAATGAAATTATAATTATTTATTTATAACAATTATGTATTGGAACTAAACTATGGAATTTGACACTGATGAACAGATTGATGGAGTATAATCTAAGATTGGAATAATATTATTATTAATAATAATTTTATGAATGCAACCAATGGCCATGTACTTTTCTTTTCAGGAAGGGTCAGGGAAGGGATATTGGAAGGTAATCGGCCGTGGACCTATCGAAAGGAACCGACCTGGCATTTGCCTGATGGTGAAGATGGGAAACCACGAAAACCATTTATAGGATGGCCGAGGTGGGATTAGAACCCATGCTCTCCCGATGCCAGCTAGGCACGAGGTAGCGCGTTAGCGCTCTCATGAACATTCATATGATATGACATTATCTGAACATTACTCTACCATAATGTCAGATGGTAATTGTAAATATTTATGCAATTTATTTCTTCACTATAATTTTAATTCGTGATTAACCCACGATAATTAATCCTCACTTTAATTAATTTTTTCTCCATGTGTGAATATTCAGTGTATTAAGATAGATTTATTTATGGGGAAGTGAAAAATGTGATATGCCAAATTCAATTTATTTATTTATTCAAAAGCTGAAACAGTGAAAGTGCAGTGCAAAGAAATATTTTTTTTTAATGAATTCAACTTACCCAACGAACAATGGAACATTAACTTCAATTCACATTACCCCAAAGACAGTGATATAGGATAATCAAATTGGTAATATAGGACTTATAGATCCACGATCCCAACGTAAGCATGAACCAATTTGATTCCAGGAGTGTATTTATTTATTTATTTATTTATTTATTTATTTATTTATTTATTTTGTGTGTGTTCGTCTACTCTTAAATAAAATAGACCATTTTATCTTAGCAATCTAAATTATTCCTGCAGATTGGAGCTTCTACCTGATTGAATGATGCTATCCTATTTTATTTGGAAATATATATCTGAGGCAACCTTTTTCACATATCCCGTTAAACGACCTGATATACTCGATCTCTTGCCTGCCCGAGTTTGCAGTTGATTTTGATTACTTTTCCGGATATATGTCAGGGACTCCTACATTTAATTGTAACAACCATGTATCGTTTCTTGGACGTCACGTTTGATTTCCGGGCCGACGTGAAGTCTGGGAAACGGGTACAGTATAATCTTTCACATACTTATATTGCGTCTCCTATTATTAAATTCACATGTTGTGTGTTCAACGTATTACTTCATATTATTGATTAAATGTAGTGTTACTTGAGAGTAACTTGCTTACTTGAGTGGAAGCACCACGTCGCGTCGCCGGAAGCGAGGTGAGAGGTACGGGTGTAGGAACTCTCTCAAGGTCGCACGTCATGTCTTCAGATCATTCATTATCGCATGCGATGGTACCTTCCCATTCCCATTGAGAGGCCATGCGACTTGGGAGAACTCACTTCATGAATGCCAGCAGAGTGAATATGAAATTGAACAGGCTTCAAAAGTTTTAAATTGGTTGTTGCTCTTGCTTTGTTCATGGGCTTGGACATCAAGAACATCAGCCATACGTACTTCTGGGCGTCCCTCCCTGGGGCTCACGACTTGTGGGACGTGCGTTGGCGACCGCGGGATGCCAGCTGAGTCCGGAATATCTCCCACTTAATTATGCTGAGTTCATCTACTTCATCTCTCCTGTCAACCTCCCTTGGTAAACTCTTGTTCTCTTCCGTCCCCGAGGGCATTACGGTATCCAAAGCCTTGGGTATCTTTCATTTTACCGCATTAATTGGCTCTTGTAGATTTCTTGCCTAATAACCTCTTTTTTCAAGGGGTCAGACCTCCTCTTTTCTTTTCATGGTAGCTCCTGCCTTCTGTACGAGACCGTAAAGGAAGCAGGGAGTGTAGCCTCACCATCAAGGGGTCACAGCCGGTGAGCTCAGGACTTGCGACACCAAGGGACTTCTGAGCTGGGTCCGTTTACCCCTTCTTCCATTGACTTTGAGACTGATCCTCTCCTCTTACCCTTTCATGATCCACTGCTTTCCAAATCCCCCAATCCTCATTCTTCGAGGATTGAGGGAAATTCTTTCCCCCTCTTTTATTTCTCTTAATTCTTTTTATTTGTACTTTTCTTCTTCTTGTAGTTCGTAAGTTAGTTGTAAGTCCGTAGTTGAAGTTTTTCATTTCGTCATCGTTTTCACCATTACCTAAACCAATGGGGAAGATGACCAAGGAGTTTCGCTTCTTGAAACAACCACCACCACTTTGCCTCACGAGGCTGAGTGAACCACGCTCCAGCCCACAGACTAGAATTAAGTTTCTTGGCAGAGCCGGAAATCAAATTGGACCTCTGTGGTGGCAGTCAAGAATGTTAGTCACTACTCTATGAGGTTGGCACGTAATAACTGAAGAAGACAAAACTTTGTAAGTACTGTACTGTATATCTCTTTGTTAATGTCAAAGTTTTTATCAGGCACTGCTGTGTTTGTTAAAATTAGGACAACGTTTTTGAGTGTTAATTGAGTACGTTCGACGAATGATAAACACTGTATTACTGAACAAATTAATTTTATCCAAGCATAAACTCCAGAATAAAATCAAATCATGTTAAATAAATCATATCAAATCAAGATAAATAAATCAAATCGAGGTAAATAAATCAAATCAAATCAAGGTAAAAATTCTAATCTAATCAAGATAAATAAATCAAATCAAATCAAGGTAAATAAATAAAATCAAATCAAGGTAAATAAATAAAATAAAACTAAGGTACACAAATAACATCAAATCTGGTAAATAAATTAAATCTAATGAAGGTAAATAAATGAAATAAAGATAAATAAATCAAATCAAGTTAAATAAATCAAATCAAATCAAGGTAAATAAATCAAATCAAGGTAAATAAATAAAATCAAGGAAAATAAGTCAAATCAAGGTAAATGAATCAAATCAAGATAAATAAATCAAATCAACTTAAGATAAAAATCAAATCAAGGTAAGTAAATCAAATACAATCAAATCAAGATAAAAATCAAATCAAGGTATATAAATCGAATCAAATCAAGATAAATAAATCGAATCAAATCAAATGTTCCCCTTTAACTACTGTACTGTGGCTTTAAGAGACACAGGGGTGCCAGAATTTGGCCCCAATGGGGATCTTTAATGCCAGTAAATCTACTTACACGGCTCCATCACATTTTAGCACCCTCAAATGTCAACCGACTGCGCTGGGAAATCTCTAAAATAAAGCCTGGACATTAATAAAGCTTGAATTTGCTAACATGCAACTGCATATATTCTCAGTTTAGTCTTATTATGACAATTCGGATTTCAAAAATTCCTATACTCATGAATTACTATTTTCCATCGCCAGTATTTGCTTTTATCAGTTTTTCAGCACATTGCTTTCGATCTGCCTGTGTTAGTAACGTCGGTTAAGTGGATTGACAATTCTGTTTAATTTGAAATGTAAAGAGAAACAATCGCTCTTTTTTGTCAAGTGACAGAACGTCAGGAATGTACTGTATTGTCCTATCTGGAGAAGAAATGTAGAATTGTCATTGTAATTTAATTCCTTCGAAAGTTAAGACCATATCAAGTGTTTCGCGGGCTTTGGCACTGGAACAGCCATTTTCTTGCACTTTACAGAGTGACACTTTCTTGCCCGTTGATTTTAATAGCCGAACGAGGGCAACTCCTCTCATTCCTACCTCCATGGCTCGCACTCGTCCCGGCAGAGGCAGCTCGCTGATACATTGCATTCTAACCATTTGTTTTATGCTCACGCCATGGCTAGTGCGAAGAAGAAGTGGAATATGTCATTGTTAATTTATAATAGGGGTTTGGGACAACTTAATTATTATCTCCGTGTACTGGGCTGTCAGATGAATTTGTCTGATGACCTGTGTTTCTGTGGTAACTGTAATAAGAAGCTGGAATTTATTAGGGTGAGGGATTGGGGTGGGTGCTCCAGTACGGTACTTGAAATAAGGTACCATCCCGACATTTGCCTGGAGGGAGGGTGGAAAAATCCTGGAGAAAGACCACACTCACGATGGCCGCTGTCAGTGCCGGGATTTGAAAAACCAATCTCCTGACTTCCTAGAAAGTGAAGAGGGGCGATGCATTAGCGTCGAAAGCGTGTTTGTTTATCTCTCATGATGGTAAGGTGTGTATACGTCCCTATTGTGGTTAATAACTTCTTCGTAACTCCCTACACAGCAGCAAACTGCTATTTTGGAGCTTGTGCCAATAGTGAATTTCTGCTTCTGCACTGTCGTTCGTGTATTGTGGTATCATATTATGATAATAGAAAATATTTTTTTCGCCAGAGTTTCAAGCATCGAGAAAATTTGGTTACGCAGTATTTTATTTATATTTCTTTGCAAGGCTTGCATAGCTTTAAAGGTGTGTTTTCTGACTTGTGGCATTCTTCTCCCAGCGGGTACAAAATAAAGGAGGGAAACACAGAAGATTACCCAGATGAAATATTTTAGTAAATACCTTTCTAGTTGGTTCCAAGATTTTGATGAACTCCAGCCAACTTTTGATTTGGTTGTAAAAACTTTTTTTTCTACTTCAGTGAACGACGTTTCAATGAGCTCATACAACGCAGAAGGAATAGTTCTATAATTTCTGAACTAACCGGCCGCGGTGGCCGAGAGCGCTAACGCATTACCTCGTGCCTCGCCGGCATCGGGAGAGCGTGGGTTCGAATCCCACCTCAGCCGTCCTGAAAATGGTTTTCGTGGTTTCCCATTTTCACCACCAGGCAAATGCCGGGAAGATTCCTTTCAATAGGTCCACGGCCGATTTCCTTCCAATATCCCTTCCCTGACCCGTCCTGAAAAGAAAAATACATTGCCATTGGCTGCATTAATAAAAATTATAATTTCTGAACTTAACAGGAGTGTGTCAGTAAATTCCCACAACAATTAAGCATAAGCATGCGGCTCAAGTTATCTGTAAGTCTATTTCACGTCTGAATCGCACTAAAATTAGATTTCAATAGTCCCGCAGAGACACAAAACTCTGCAATGTTCTGCGGTTGATGGTATCACAAAGAAGTGCTCTTAACGCAGACAAGATTGTAAGGAACAAAGCTAAGAAATAAAAGAGACGTACACAAACGGGGCACCTTTATTTAATATACGAAGCATTTCCTTTGCTATTAACATCTACACCAGTAAACGTTTGAATTTGAATCCAGACATAAAGAACAATTACCTAGCCAGCGAGTGATGGAAGCCCTCCCCTTCTGTCAGAAACACATAATCTGGTCTTAGGGTTTGGATGTTGTTATGATCTAAAAAGTGAGAAATATGCAAGCAAATATGACCTTAAAAATACAATCATGCATCTTGACACAAAATTGCTACATAAAGAAATGAATTATTTATTTTAAGATTAAACTCTAAGTTTAGTTTTCTCTGCATAAGGATATTATCTTCCCTAAAAATGACATGTTATCTTCTAGTAATCACTCCACTCACATTTCTCCTTCCTTTAAAGAACAATAACCCTGTTACAGAAACCGGAATGAATTACAGTGGAATAACATCCTAAGTTATACCACAGTACGTACTTTGCCTACATTCCATTTACCGTCAGACAAAATATCGGAAACTCGTATTAAAGAAAGCTTTCCAGTCGATCAACACAAATTTTACCCAATTACATTAGGCAGGAAAACAAGTATTTACATGCCCTAACCTGAAAGAAATAAGATATTTATTACAAAATAATACGCTTTATGTACAAAATACTGGTGTAATTCTCAGAATACAGGCTTATAGTGTATCTGAAGATAAGTAAACAAATATAACCGAAATATGGCTCTAAGTCACTAACAATATCCACAGCATGGACAACATTATGAAAACGACCTGATAATGCGATCATGCGGCGTAAAATATATCTAAAAGTAACCAGAAACGTTAAAGTTTTGTTTAATTCAACACTAATGCTGAAAGAATGTGACAAGTCAAAACATCCGAAACCTAGTTACAGTATTTCTATCTGAGAGATAGGGTAAGTGGAGGGCTACTCGCCTGCTCGGCGTGTGGCGGCGCTGGACTGCTCTAGGAATCTCGACTTGTTAGTATAAAACGAAGTACCCGATTCTTGTGTTTTCCGGGTAATCTCGAGAACCACTGGATGGATTTTGATGCAGTTTTCTCCATTCTGTAAAGGATTCCTGAAGGAAGGTTTCTGTAGCAAATAATTTATTTATGACCAAAAGAAACCGAGCAATAACGACTTCAGTTAAAGAAAACGAAAAATAAAAATCCTGGCGTCCGTGCGCTTTTTAAGCTTACGCTGGGTAAACCGTTAAAAATATCTATATACTATGAGTGTAAGAATTGTTCAGCATGAATAGTTCTACAAAAAATTCCGCATATCTCTATCTTCAATACATCGCCCACTATAAGTGTATTTACGTTTTCATTTCTTCCAACAATCTCCATTCAATTACTCGCTTCGGGACAGTTTACAAGCTAGCTGGATGGCGAGTGAGCCTATCACCCCAGTCACTATCGATTCGTGTCGAGTTAAGACTTCAGAGAAGAGTGGATGTGTTTGGAATTTCCCTGGAAGTGCAAATCGTCTTTTCTTCATTTCGCCTGAAAACTTTTCGTTCCGCAGAATACACAGTGAAGTTCAGATTGGACGGAAGGGGGATTTGTGTTTCATGCACCTCGCCATTCTTAAATTACGTCTGACAGGAATTCGTAGCACATGCTATCTCCATGATAACATTATTAATAATCCAGTCAGTGATTTTAACCCATCATGCCGAGACGGAAAACGGATATAGGCCGTAGTTCATTCAAATCGAAAAAAAAAAAAACCCTTATCACGAAACAATGAAACTGGGCAACAAATAATTTCTCGATTGTCACAAGAGAGAGAAAGAAAGAATTCACAAAGACAAAGGGAGTCATCCCCAAACTTCCTTTGACACAGGGAAGAAATGTTCATGGTTTGTGGTCCGATAAAGAGAATTCTGCTATGAATTATGATACCTCCATAAATTATATAAATGATGCTTGAGTTTCCGGGCGAAGCCGGGGCGGGTTGCTAGTTTAATATAATATGCAGTACCTTTAAATTGAAGAACTAATGAACTTATTACAAGAGCTTTACCGGATATAATAATAAGCCTGTAGTGGAGGTGTGGTGGCGCAGCGGTCAAGCTGTTCGCCTCTCACCACGGCGGACCGGGTTCGATTCCTGGTCAATACATGTGAGATTTTCAAAATGAAATGCCATGTCCTGTGGTTCGGATTCCACGTAAAAAGGAAGTCCCGTAGCTCATAATTGCGAGATAAACGGTCACGTAAAACTACAAACTTCTTTTAAATAGCCTGTAATAATTGTTGAAATGCAGACTTAAAATGCAGACCAGTCCAGTTGTTCTCAGGTGACTAACAATCTGTTGAAGCCGGTCTGAGGAGAGTATCAATTCTCTTTCATGCAGTATTGCGACTTCTGTTTTTATGTTTAGCTGGCTTTTTGGAATACTCATTCACTAGATAACTAAATACTAGATCACTAAATGTGTTTGAATCTCTGTATTAAGTTACGCGTAGTTTGATTGCTAGGGAGAAATAAACGAGGTAGTGATAGATGGCCTTGAACCTTCGGTGTGATAAGCCGAGTGTGCATATCCAAGCTTAACTGAAGTTTACTGATACTTGCTAAAATTTGGATTTGATCCCTGTAGTGAATAATTTTGCGCTGTTCTTTATGTTTTGAATGCATGCGAATTTCACCACAACTCAAATTCATTCCAATATTGGAAGAATTATTCATTCCAGAGCACAGCGGTTGAAAGACTGCCTTAGTCAACGTCTGGGCTCGAACATGGATATTCCGCCCCATTACTACAATTGAGTCGCCTAGATGCAAAAGTGTCCATGTCCTCCATAACTGCTTTTGAGATAAAGTAGAAAATGTGTTTTTACTGGGTGGATTGGTATAAGCCTACATTGTTTGTCATATTAATAGGTATGAATTAGTACAAATCTGCTTGAGCTATTGACAAAAAACCAGGAACGCTATGCTTGCAAGATATAAGCAAAATAAAATTGGACATGGACACTTTTGCATCTCATATTGCCGATGGCCACTTTTGCATGCAACTGTAATGGACATGGACAGTTTTGAAACAGACTAGGGACTATGTGAAGAGAAGACATGTGGTGATCATAAATCTAAATTTTTGTATTCAATTTTTATTTCTGAAGGTGCATGTGAGGAGAGGATATGGAATGAGCATAAATCTAAATTTGTGCATTTTTTTAAAGGTACATGGTGTAATATCTGACAATCTGCCACGCACTAAATACATCATACCAGCAACAATGTCTTGATCCTCTCCTGCTAGCCTAATAAGTTCATGAACTATAACGGAGAGTTAATCTCCCTCCAGGACTCACCATAGTGTTTCTCTAGGAGATTTGAAACATCTTCCAGTTTTTTTTCCATTAATGGTCACGGGAGAGATTGTTATGCAGCCCGGATTTACCTGTTTATAGTGTATTCCCCGTTTGCATACACCCATTGGTTTATTGATGTCAGACCTATAATTAGGCTCCCCTTGGACGTGAATAACATTCTGTGAATTACGGATGATGATGACTCTCTTTACTTTTGTTATCTGGAAGGGGATTAGTAGGGGGGTAAGGGGGATTCTAACTCACCCGGCGTTGCTCGGGCGGCGTCCATGTTAAATCATTAATATCTGGCGAACCCATGGTCCGATTTTGACAAATGAGGTGTCGTTGGACTCGGGTTGACACCCTCTTTTCAATGGACTACTCATTTCAACCCCTAAATAAAACCTACCCCTACTAGGGGGTGAAATTGTAATTTTTTAGTGAAAGTCTCTTTTCAAATGCGACATGTATAAGGTGCGCTGCTAAAATGAACTAAAACGTTGTTGCTCATATAGCGCATGCGTTTTGTTAGATGCCGCTATGGATTAACATTTTTGTTTTTGTTTTGTACGCATGCGCACTTGGGATTTTTGTAAGAGGGCGAGCTCTTTGAAAAAAATGATTGATAAGAAGGGGTTTTGGTGGTGAGGAGAGAACCAGATAGTCGCCTACTTTCCTACGAAGTTTGCCGATATCTCTCGAACGCAAGGTCGAATTTGGACGTGTGACGTGTCAAATCGCTTGTCTCGAAGCCCTATATATGTTATTAATGGGTTAAAGTTTTGAGAATGAGGGAAACAGGCTTTTTGGGGGTAAAACCATGATTTTAGACTTTTTCTGATATTTCACGAATGCATGGTCGGATTTGGTCCTATGACGTGTCAAATGACTTGTCTCGAAACCCTCTTTATTTTGGTAATAGGTTAAAGTTTTTGAGAATGAGGGAAACAGAATGTTTTGGTGTAAAACCGTGATTTTAGACTTTTTGCTATATCTCGCGAACCAATCATGCTAGAGGCGTGTACGAGGGATCCAAGGACTCGGGCTGACGTCTTATTTGCTATGGACCACTCGTTATAATTTTTTTAAAATTGGAAACTCGATTTTGGGGGTAAACACGTGTTTTTTGTGATTTTGCCGATATCTCACGAACCAATAACGCTAGAGACGTGTACGAGGTGTCCTAGGACTCGGGCTAACGCCCCCTTTCAAATTTGGTAGATATTTTTTCCAAAAAATAATTCACAAAGGGCCTAACGCCATACACGTTGAAAAAACTTTTCTCTTTCTTTACCTGTTTATAATATCCATGAAGCGTGGTGGTGGAGAGAGACGATATGGATGTGTGTGTGTGTCAACGAACCTGTCGCTAACCACAAGGACCATGCTTAATAGAACAATTGCTATTTCGGCGGGTCGGTGTATGACAGAGCGAGGGTGTGTTTTTTCTGATACTTTATCCCGAAGATGATCTTTAACGTGTAAACGGTGATGAGAACTTGGTTCTATGTTGGTCGAAGCGAGTAGAGAAAACAAACTTGCAGACGAGCAGGATGTGAATGTCATTTGAGGTTATTGGAATGCGCTGATCTGACTTGACAACAGGTGCAATGGAAAATGACAAAGACGCTTGAAGGTGAAATAATCTGACCATCGTGGTGGCAGGAAAGAGCGAATACACGTGTGAGATGACATGTACGCTAAACAAGTTACATCCTGTTTGCTTCGTACGTGACAAAATGCAAGTTCATGTGAAATTTGATCCGGCACAGGTGTTCACTTTGGGCGTTAGCTGTCCACGTGACCGATAACAGGATGTTCAAAGCGTGGGAAAAAATGATCATACATGCAATGTAACATATATAAAAACATGTCGTTATCATTTCCACTCTCACTTAGGTGACTACCTTTGAACACATTGCGTTGCGTGAAACCCCTGGTCTTGTTTAACAGTTTTGGTGTTGGTGGAAAATACTTAACCTTGTTGTGGGGTAGGTATTTATTTATATATTTATTCATTTATACATTTATTGATTTATATATATATATATATATATTTACAAGTAATTATTTATTGATCATGTAATTAATGATTTTATTTATTTATTTGTTTGCAGATAACCGGTATACCTTACATGTCTGAGAGAGAAGAAACCATTGCACTTTTGAGCTCACTAGAAGGAAACAGCAACAAGCCACTGCAAGTAAAGGTGAGATGATTTTTTTTAAACTAACTTGTTTCATTTTTTGTTTTATGTTTTATTTTATGAAATGCATGTATTAACCTGAATTTAGGTATTTATAGCGGGTTATTTTATTTATTTTTAGAAACTTGGAAAGAAAAGCCTTACCGCCGTAGCAGTTGCTGAAAAAACCCGAAACGCACTAAAGCGAAATCACTGCCAAAGAGTGAACTGTTTAAAACTCCGGTAAGTCTAACTTAAAAATGCTATTCCATTTTACCACTACTGAAACTCGTAGACAAAAAAATCATTACCTGTACATGACTGGGACAATGATTGCTTTCTTGATTAATGGCTATGTTGTTGTTGTTGTTGACTGGGAAAAGTACAAGGCCATGTTGGATTTTCTAAAAATAAAAATAATAAATTTAATTTATGGGTGGTTCCCTATGGACTCAACGAATATCCACAGGTTTGAACATGATAATGTGAACAAAGTGACATGACATTCATTTTTGTTTATATATTGGTTAATGGGGGGTGGGGGTAAATGACTGTAGATTTATAAAAAGAAAATAAGTACATGGGTTACTGTTAGTGCCAACATACAGTTTATTTTTAATTATGTTTTGATATATTAATGCTAATTAATGTTAACGTTTTATTTACAAGTATTGATTGATTGAGTGAGTGATGGGTTATTTTGTTTGCTTTTAGGTGTCGTCATGTGCCATTAATGTAATGAACAGACAGTGAACAAGCATGCATTATGCTTTAAAGTACTCTGTGCTCTTGTGCAACGTTAATAACTTACAATAAGTAAAATTTTATTATAACACATGGCGTTAGTACCAAATACAACAAGTGAGCAAGTTGGTTTACCACGTGGGTTAAAAAGGAAGCTTGTAGTTTAACGTGACCGTTAATCTTGCGATCATGAGCCACGGGACCTCCTTTTTACCTGGAATCCGAACCACAGGACATGGCATTTCACTTCGAAAATCTCACATGCATTGACCGGGAATCGAACCCGGACCGCCTTGGTGAGAGGCATACAGCTAGACCGCTGAGCCACCACGCCCCCCACGTGGGTTAAATTTAAAATCAGAACATGACCGTTGGTTAACATTTGAATCCTGGCCTGTAGGCTTTTTGTCGACTCATGAACTTGCAAAAGCAGTTTTTTTTTCTTACTTGAACCGAGAAGATGTGGTGCGCTGCGTGTTTTGTCGTATTGAACTTTCACACTGGGAAGAAGGGGATGATCCCTTTAGAGACCATTTGCGATGGTCTCCTCATTGTCCTTACATGCTTGGAAAGCGACTGGGTAACATACCTGTGTATTCATTTTACCGAACCACAAGACCATTGGCCGCTACTTACGTTGCTGAATCACATATAAATAATAATAATGATGTATTACCAGCCAACGGTAGTGTCGATATATGTGGTCCATATGCCATAGACAGTGTTGAATTGGCGTGTGCTTTTGAAAAATTGGGAGTTTGCAAGTCTAAAGCACTAGCACACCAGAGTACAGCTCTGTTGAAAAACGTTTAGAATCTTATAAAAATGTTTGGCCATTAATATTAAAACACCTTACCAAACAGCTAAGTGAAGCTGGATTTTTTTATACTGGTGAAGGGGACAACACAATATGTTTTTTATTGTGGATTTGCTTTAAAGGATTGGCAAATGACTGATGACCCTTTTGTGGAAAACGCTCGTTGGTTACCTAACTGTAAATACATGGTGTTGCTTAAAGGTCAGGAATTTGTGAACACTATTCGTAAAGAAAACATGAGTGCAGTACAAGACTTAAAAGTGCCTTTAGAGTTAGAACACGCGGAGCAAATACACGAGGCTGAAAGAAAAGACTTGTCTCACGAACAGATACAAAAGTGTGACCAACAATTATGTAAAATTTGTTATCAAGATGAACTAGGTGTTGTATTTTTTGCCTTGTGGACACATGATAGCCTGTGTCAAGTGTGCATTAGAACTTAACACTTGTGCTATATGCAGAAAAGTAGTATCTGCTACAGTTAGGGCATTTCTTGCATAACTAGTATAATTTATTCGCCATGCATAGTGCAAAATCCCTAATTGCACAATATTATTAAAGCTGTTTTAGAGTGTAATAGGTATGCTTTTGTTTTGTTTATAGACTACTACAATGAATGTTTTGAATGCTGTGGGACAATCATGTGGCTTAGAGACAAAGAAGCTCAGCGAATTGCCAACGCATATTCCATTCCGCATTATCAAGATTCGGAAATTGAAAACAGCATATGGTGATCGTGTACTTTGTGTATGTGAAAACTTTGAGACATTTCTGCCTATACGGTTTAATGATATGTCGGAAAGTGTTTTTGATGAAGTCAATAATGCTGTGCAACCTGTACACTTAATTTATGGAGGTTTTAAAAACAATAGGTGCATGATTCGTTTAATTAAATAAAAAAAGTCAAATAATAATGGAAGATATAAGTCATGACAATGGACTGAAAGAAACATATGTGTATGGAATAATAATGTCTTAGTGTTTAGTATTGTCTTAAAAAATATTATCATGAAACCAAATAAAATGTATATAAAGTCTGTAAATAAATGAAAATAATGGTACAATGTTGTTTTATTTTCTATAGAAGTCAGAATATTTAACATTGCAGAGTATACATGATTATGACAATAAAAAGCACACTTAATACAAGTCTTTGCCTTTACGATAGTGTGTTATAGTTTAAAAAAAAAAGCTTGTTGTAGATCTTTTTTCTTCCACGGTAAACAATAGGCATGAAAACGTTTTTGTCCTGTTTTGGATCATTATCACTATCATAATCATAAGCAGCATGATCTATATCACTATTATTATAATCACTATAATTATCCTCAACACAATCCTCAACATTACTAAAACCAGTTAAATATTCCTGGTCCTCTTCCTGTTCCTCTTCCTCTACAGTGTCCTCATGTAGAGTCTGCTTGGCTTTTGATAATGTTAAGAGTTTTTTGAACATTGAATTATTTTCAATAGTAGTATTGTTTTGTAGCACTTGCTTTTTAACATTTTCATGATTTTCTGTTGACAGTAACAGTGTTTCATGCAGTACACTACATTGATGATCACTGACACTTAAAACCACACTATTTTTGCTTTTTAGCTCACTGCGACATTGTTTTGAACGTTGTTTTGTACAACGCCAAATAACAGTTCCATTTTTATTGGTTCGTTTCACAATATATGAATATCCTTTATAGAATGCATGAGGCTTACCATACCTAGTCACAGATACTTCCATATCAACTGTCAAGCTTAGACTAAGCTCTAGTAAAGACAACTTGGTAATAAGAACAATAGTTTAATGTGCGAGCATATATGGGTGCAAATGTGGGAGCAAAAAAAAGTGGGAGCAAAAAGTAGGAGCAAAAAGTGGGAGCAAAAATTGGGAGCAAAAAATGGGAGCAAAAATTGGGAGCAAAAAGTGGGAGCAAGAATTGGGAGCAAAAAGTGGGAGCAAAAAGTGGGAGCAAAAATTGGGAGCAAAAAGTGTGAGCAAAAAGTGGGAGTAAAAATTGGGAGCAAAAAGTGGGAGCAAAAATTGACAGCAAAAAGTGGGAGCAAAAAAAAAGTAAAGGGGGTTGCCGAGGCCGTATGTGGCGATAGGCACAGCAAAGACAAGGAATGTTATAAGAACGGAGGAAAGATTTTGGAACTATGTGGTGCAGAAGAGCTATATATATTAAATGGTGTCTGTGTGGGGGATGAAGAAGGTAACCTGGCGTATATAACAGAGATTGGAGGAAGTGTAATAGATTTAGCAATATGTTCCAGAGGAGCACTAGCCCTAATTAAGAGGTTCACTGTTGAAGAATGGGGGGAATCACACCACCTACCAATTGTCGTCAACATGCAGGGAGCGGTGACAAAATCAAAATCAAAAGGGAACCCACAAGTTAAAGCTATAGAGAGAAAAGTAAATAGATTCAGATGGAGGGAGGAAACCTGCAGAGAGTTCCAGAACTACTTCCAGGGAGAGAATTTTGAGCTGATAAAAGTAGGGATAAGTTAAATGATCAGTAATGATGAAATTGAAGGGGTAATACGTATGATTGAGAATGAAATTATGATGGCCGGGCGGAAAATGCGCGTGAAGGCTAGAGGAAAATTAGGGAGAATTAAAGGATGGTACGATGAATCTTGTAGAAGGAAGAAAACCGAAGTTATTAGGGCACTGAAGTTATACAAGAGAGGAGGGGATGATACGATGAGAGAAGAATTTTGTCGTCTAAGGAAAGGATATAGGGAGCTGCTCAGCAAAATGAAAGATGAATGGCAGGGTAAGGAAGCTACAGCACTAAATAAGGATTCTAAAGCTAACGACTGTAGCAAAATGTGGAGCAGGATACATTCTTACTGTAGGGGGAGCAGAAGTGTTGGGGGGAGCTCTATTAGTGATGAAGTATGGATTGCATATTATGAGAATCTGTTAAATGCTGAAGATAATTGGAGGAAGAGGGATGAGTTTGGCGTCCCGAGGGGGCTGGAGACCGCTCTGCCTATGCTGGACCAAGTCATATCGATAGAGGAAATTAAGGAAGTAATAGCAAAGAGTAAAGGAGGGCAGTCAGGTGCTATTTCGGGGATAACAAATGCATTTTGGCAAGAGTTGAGTAACAATAGGTTCATGAAGGACAGCTTGGAAAAAATCTTTAACAAAATCTTTGAAGGAGGTAGATTTCCGAGGGCGTGGCAGGAGGGGATAATTTGTCCAATATATAAGAAGCGTGGGGACAAACTAGACCCAGGCAACTATAGAGGCATAACTTTGCTTGATAATTTGAGCAAAATGTACACCGGGGTCTTATCCAAGCGTTTAATAGCATGGGCAGAGGGCTGTTCGGTGTTCTCGAGACTCCAGACAGGGTTCAGAAAAGGGATGAGAACCAGTGACAATATAATGCTGGTTAAAACGGTGATGGACAAGTACATAAGAAGGAAAAGAGGTAAGCTGTATATCACAGCTATTGATTTGGAGAAGGCGTTTGATTCAGTGAGCAGGGGAGCTGTCATGGCTAAGCTGGAAAAAATCGGGGTGTCACATAAAATGATACGAGCAATTGAGAATGTGTATTCCGAAGTGAAATGTGCAATTAAAACTAAAGATGATGTAATTGTAGGAGAGATAACGTCTAATATAGGATTAAAACAGGGATGTGAATTATCCCCGGTGCTTTTTTTTGGGCTATTTATCAACGATATTTTCGATTCAAAGGGCTTTGAGCAACGGTCCAACCCTTGCTTGGACAATTATGATATCCCGGGCCTAGCTTTTGCTGATGACATCCTTCTGCTTGCTCGAACACCCTATAATATGCAATATAGTATTGACGATATTGTGAGATACTGTGAGCACTGGAACTTAAAAATTAACCCGAGTAAGACCAACGTTATGGTCTGCAAAAAGGGAGTTAAACTGGCTAAGAACGAAAAGTGGGTCATGTATGGGTCGCAGTTAGAGACGGTGAAAAAACTTGAGTATCTAGGGACGAAAATGGCGAGCAATGGTAAATGGACCGAACAAATTAAAAGGGCAAAATCGAAAGGGCTAGCGGCATTGGCGAATGTTAAAGTGTTAGAGCGTAGGTTACCGAATCTTGACTACAAAGTGTATAAGAATGTGTTCAACGCACTCATCGTTTCAAGAGCACTCTATGGAGTGGAAGTATGGGGTTTAGAGGAAGGAACGAAAACCCTGGACAGTATTGTAAGTAGGTTTGCCAAGATAATTTTGGGGCTACCTAGTTGCACGGCAAATTGTGGAGCGAGAATGTTGTGTGAGGATGTAAGCATTAGACAACATATCATAAAAAGGTCATAAAGTCTTGGATTCGTTTAAAAGCAGGTGGAGGGGGGGGGGAATGCTTAAGGTAGCCTACCTGCAACAAATGAATCATCAGCAAGAGGGCTATTGGGTGGACGGGGTAAGAAGTGTACTGGAAAGATTAGGAATGGGTTATCTATGGGAGAGGGACTTACAAAGAGAGGAAGGTAGGGTGTGTAAGAAAGTGTGTAGAAGGGTTAATGACGTAGAGTTGCAGGTGCTAAGAGAAGAGTGCACCAGTAGGAGAACCTTAACGGAGTTCTGCGAAATAAGGAACTTTATGAGCATAAAGCCTCAATGCCTAATGAAAAGAGAAATGAGAGGGATAATTTGGTGGTTAATGGGGGTGTATAAGAACAAAGCGTTGAGAGAAGTAGGTAAAGAGGATATTTGCCTGTTTTGTGGGAAGGTTATGGGTGCAGCGCACCTGATCAGGGAATGCAAGGAAATTAAAATGATAAGAGCAAAGTTTGTAGACAAAGCAGATCTAAACAGAATAGAAAATGAAAATGAGTATCACACTTTAATTAAATTACTAAAAAGGGAATGGGGGAAAGCAGGTCAATTAGAAAAATATTTTAATACCATCAGGGCAATGTGGAATAAGAAAGCGTCGGACGAGATTCAGAACAAAGATGCATGTAAATTAAGCATTCAAGTACAGGAGACGGCTTCCTAAGCTATAAATCTTGTTAAAGCCTAGGAGAGCCTATCTGTATTAACTAGGTAGCCTATACGATTACTACAGTACAGCCACATATTGCTGTCTGTAGATTTTTCCTGTGAGTTTGGTGGTTTTTTTCCTTACTACAAAACTTATCAGACTCTTACAGTCAGTAAGGGCTCGATAGGGAAATAAAAGTAATTCTTTCTTTGATGTGTCTCCCATGGAGAACTGTCTAAAAATGAAGAACACTGTGTCCACATTTATGATTAAGAAAGAACTTTGTGCGGTCTCCATCAGAAAAGTTGCCCAGTGATATTGTGAATGAAGATAACTACTGCAAAGCATTATTAAGTTTTGAAATAACGAGGAAGCTATGAAATGCCGAATGAACATTTGGTTTAATTATCTAACGCCATACTGTAAATTTATGTTATCTATGTGTTTATTGTCTGTATGTCACGATATGACTCTCTGAGTTAAAGTGGCAATTAACAAGTAGATTTGGTTCAAATAAACAAATATACGTTGAAAAAACGTAGGAGCAAGTATGGGAGCAAATGTGAAAGCAAAAGTGGGAGCAAGTATGGGAGCATATGTGAAAGCAAAAGTGGGAGCAAAAAAGTGAGAGAAAAAGTGGGAGCAAAAAGTGTAAGCAAAAGTGGGAGCAAATATGAGAGCAAAAAAGTAGGAGCAAGTATGGGAGCAAATGTGAAAGCAAAAGTAGGAGCAAAAAGTGAGAGAAAAATGTGGGAGCAAAAAGTGTAAGCAAAAGTGGGAGCAAATATGAGAGCAAAAAAAGTGTGAATAAATATGGGAAACAAAAAGTGGGAGCAAAAATTGGGAGCAAAAAGTGGGAGCAAAAGTGGGAGCAAAAATTGAGAGCAAAAAGTGGGAGCAAAAAAAATAGGAGCAAGTATGGGAGCAAATGTGAAAGCAAAAGTGGGAGCAAGTATGGGAGCATATGTGAAAGCAAAAGTGGGAGCAAAAAGTGAGAGAAAAAAGGTGGGAGCAAAAAGTGTAAGCAAAAGTGGGAGCAAATATGAGAGCAAAAAAAGTGTGAGCAAATGTGGGAGCAAAAAGTGGGAGCAAAATGTGAGAGCTAAAAGTGTAAGCAAAAGTGGGAGCAAAACGTGGGAGCAAAAATTGGGGGTAAAAAGTGGGATCAAAAGAAAGTAGGAGCAAGTATGAGAGTAAATGTGAAAGCAAAAGTGGGATCAAGTATGGGAGCAAATGTGAAAGCAAAAGTGGGAGCAAAAAGTGAGAGAAAACAAAGTGGGAGCAAAAAGTGTAAGCAAAAGTGGGAGCAAATATGAGAGCAAAAAAGTAGGAGCAAGTATGGGAGCAAATGCGAAAGCAAAAGTGGGAGCAAAAAGTGAGAGAAAAAAAGTGGGACCAAAAATTATCATGCAGCACAACACAAAAATGATAATGTTCAAAACAAAAGTCCTGAGGTCTTGGGTTTGAATTCTCAACTATGATTGTCAGCCAATGAGTTACACTACAGAAAACTTTTTATTTTTGTGTTGTGTTGCATGATAATTTGCCCATTTTGCGATGTAGTGGCTAGTATACTTGGGTGTTATCCCAGAGGTTTTGGGTTCCAACTCGACTATGGCCAGAATTTAATTTTTGATCTGAGAGTTGGATGGTTAGGTTAGGTGAAATTAGGTTGGGTGAAGTTAGGTTAGGTTAAGTTAGGGGAGATTGTTTTAGTAAAACACCACATTTGCCCCCACTTTTTACTCACACATTTTGCTCCCACTTTGTGCACTCACTTTTGCTCGCTCTTTTTGCTCCCACTTTTGCTTTCCCATTTGCTCCCACTTTCTGCTCCCATATTTGCTCACACTTGTTTGCTCCCACTTCTGCTTACACGTTTTGCTCCCACTTTATGCTCCCACTTTTTTTGCTCTCATATTTGCTCCCACTTTTGCTTACACTTTTTTGTCCCACCTTTTTTCTCTCACTTTTTGCTCTCACTTTTGCTTTCACATTTGTTCCCATACTTGCTCCTACTTTTTTTGCTCTCATATTTGCTCCCACTTTTGCTTACACTTTTTGCTCCTACTTTTTTTCTCCCACTTTTTGCTCCCACTTTTGCTTTCACATTTGCTCCCATACTTGATCCCACTTTTGCTTTCACATTTACTCTCATACTTGCTCCTACTTTATTTTGATCCCACTTTTTGCCCCCAATTTTTGCTCCCACGTTATGCTCCCAATTTTTTGCTCCCACTTTTGCTTACACTTTTAGCTCTCACATTTTGCTCCCACTTTTTGCTCCCACATTTGCTCACACTTTTTTTTTGCTCTCATATTTGCTCCAACTTTTGCTTACACTTTTTGCTCCCACCTTTTTTCTCTCACTTTTTGCTCCCACTTTTGCTATCACATATGCTCCCATACTTGCTCCCACTTTTGCTTTAACATTTGCTCCCATACTTGCTCCTATTTTTTTTGCTCCCACTTTTTGCTCCCAATTTTTGCTCCCACTTTTTGTTTCCCATATTTATTCACACTTTTTTTTGCTCTCATATTTGCTCCCACTTTTGCTTACACATTTTGCTCCCACTTTTTTTCTCTCACTTTTTGCTCTTACTTTTGCTTTCACATTTGCTCCCATACTTGCTCCTACTTTTTTGCTCTCATATTTGCTCCCATACTTGCCCCTACTTTTTTGCTCTCATATTTGCTCCCACTTTTGCTTACACTTTTTGCTCCCACTTTTTCTCTCACTTTTTTGCTCCCACTTTTGCTTTCACATATGCTCCCATACTTGCTCCCACTTTTGCTTTCACATTTGCTCCCATACTTGCTCCTACTTTTTTTTGCTCCCACTTTTTGCTGTCAATTTTTGCTCCCAATTTTTCCTCCCACTTTTTGCTCCCAATTTTTGCTCCCACTATTTGCTCCCACTTTTTGCTCCCAATTTTTGCTCCCACTTTTTGCTCCCAATTTTTGCTCCCACTTTTTGCTCCCAATTTTTGCTCCCACTTTTTGCTCCCACTTTTTGCTCCCAATTTTTGCTCCCACTTTGTGCTCCTACTTTTTGCTCCCAATTTTTGCTCCCACTTTTTTTTGCTCCCACATTTACACCCATATATGCTCGCACATTAAACTATTGTTCTTATTACCAAGTTGTCTTTACTAGAGCTTAGTCTAAGCTTGACAGTTGATATGGAAGTATCTGTGACTATGTATGGTAAGCCTCATGCATTCTATAAAGGATATTCATATATTGTGAAACGAACCAATAAAAATGGAACTGTTATTTGGCGTTGTACAAAACAACGTTCAAAACAATGTCGCAGTGAGCTAAAAAGCAAAAATAGTGTGGTTTTGAGTGTCAGTGATCATCAATGTAGTGTACTGCATGAAACACTGTTACTGTCAACGGAAAATCATGGAAATGTTAAAAAGCAAGTGCTACAAAACAATACTACTATTGAAAATAATTCAATGTTCAAAAAACTCTTAACATTATAAAAAGCCACGCAGACTCTACATGAGGACACTGTAGAGGAAGAGGAACAGGAAGAGGAACAGGAAGACGACCAGGAATATTTAACTGGTTTTAGTAATGTTGAGGATTATGTTGAGGATAATTATAGTGATTATAATAATAGTGATATAGATCATGCTGCTTATGATTATGATCGTGATAATGATCCAAAACAAGACAATAACGTTTTCATGCCTATTGTTTACCGTGGAAGAAAAAGATCTACAACAAGCTTTTTTTTAAAATTATAACACACTATCGTAAAGGTGCTTTTTATTGTCATAATCATGTATACTCTGCAATGTTAAATATTCTGACTTCTATAGAAAATAAAACAACATTGTACCATTATTTCCATTTATTTACAGACTTTATATACATTTTTTTGGTTTCATGATAATATTTTTAAGACAATACCAAACACTAAGACATTATTATTCTATACACATATTTTTCTTTCAGTCCATTGTCATGACTTATATCTTCCATTATTATTTGACTTTTTTATTAAATTAAAACGAATCATGCACCTATTGTTTTTAAAACCTTCATAAATTAAGTGTACAGGTTGCACAGCATTATTGACTTCATCAAAAACACTTTCCGAAATATCATTAAACCGTATAGGCAGAAATGTCTCAAAGTGTTCACATACACAAAGTACACGATCACCATATGCTGTTTTCAATTTCCGAATCTTGATAATGCGGAATGGCATATGCGTTGGCAATTCGCTGAACTTCTTTGTCTCTAAGCCACATGATTGTCCCACAGCATTCAAAACATTCATTGTAGTAGTCTATAAACAAAACAAAAGCATACCTATTACACTCTAAAACAGCTTTAATAATATTGTGCAATTAGGGATTTTGCACTATGCATGGCGAATAAATTATACTAGTTGTGCAAGAAATGCCCTAACTGTAGCAGATACTACTTTTCTGCATATAGCACAAGTGTTAAGTTCTAATGCACACTTGACACAGGCTATCATGTGTCCACAAGGCAAAAATACAACACCTAGTTCATCTTGATAACAAATTTTACATAATTGTTGGTCACACTTTTGTATCTGTTCGTGAGACAAGTCTTTTCTTTCAGCCTCGTGTATTTGCTCCGCGTGTTCTAACTCTAAAGGCACTTTTAAGTCTTGTACTGCAATCATGTTTTCTTTACGAATAGTGTTCACAAATTCCTGACCTTTAAGCAACACCATGTATTTACAGTTAGGTAACCAACGAGCGTGTTCCACAAAAGGGTCATCAGTCATTTGCCAATCCTTTTAAAGCAAATCCACAATAAAAACATATTGTTTTATCCCCTTCACCAGTATAAATAATCCAGCTTCACTTATCTGTTTGGTAAGGTGTTTTTATATTAATGGCCAAACATTTTTATAAGATTCTAAACGTTTTTCAACAGAGCTGCACTGTGGTGTGCTAGTGCTTTAGTCTTGCAAACTCCCAATTTTTCAAAAGCACACGCCAATTCAACACTGTCTATGGCATATGGACCACATATATCGACACTACCGTTGGCTGTAATACATCATTATTATTATTTATATGTGATTCAGCAACGTAAGTAGCGGCCAATGGTCTTGTGGTTCGGTAAAATGAATACACAGGTATGTTACCCAGTTGCTTTCCAAGCATGTAAGGACAATGAGGAGACCATCGCAAATGGTCTCTAAAGGGATCATCCCCTTCTTCCCAGTGTGAAAGTTCAATACGACAAAACACGCAGCGCACCACATCTTCTCGGTTCAAGTAATAAAAACCTGCTTTTGCAAGTTCATGTGTCGACAAAAAGCCTACAGGCCAGGATTCAAATGTTAACCAACGGTCATGTTCCGATTTTAAATTTAACCCACGTGGTAAACCAACTTGCTCACTTGTTGTATTTGGTACTAACGCCATGTGTTATAATAAAACTTTTTCTTATTGTAAGTTATTAACGTTGCACAAGAGTACAGAGTACTTTAAAGCATAATGCATGCTTGTTCACTGTCTGTTCATTACGTTAATGGCACATGACGACACCTAAAAGCAAACAAAATAACCCATCACTCACTCACTCACTCAATCAATCAATCAATCAATCAATCAATCAATCAATCAATACTTGTAAATAAAACGTTAACGTTAATTGGCATTAATATATCAAAACATCATTAAAAATAAACTTTATGTTGGCACTAACAGTAACCCATGTACTTGTTTTCTTTTTATAAATCTACAGTCATTTACACCCCCCCCCTTTAACCAATACATAAACAAAAATGAATGTCCTGTCACTTTGTTCACATTATCATGTTCAAACCTGTGGATATTCGTTGAGTCCATAGGGAACCACCCATAAATTAAATTTATTTTTTTTATTTTTAGAAAATCCAACATGGCCTTATACTTTTCCCAGTCAACAACAACATCATAGCCATTAATCTAGAAAGCAATCATTGTCCCAGTCATGTTCAGGTAATGATTTTTTTTTGTCTACGAGTTTCAGTAGTGGTAAAATGGAATAGCATTTTTAAGTTAGACTTACCGGAGTTTTAAACAGTTCACTCTTTGGCAGTGATTTCGCTTTAGTGCGTTTCGGTTTTTTTCAGCAACTGCTACGGCGGTAAGGCTTTTCTTTCCAAGTTTCTAAAAATAAATAAAATAACCCGCTATAAATACCTAAATTCAGGTTAATACATGCATTTCATAAAATAAAATATAAAACAAAAAATGAAACAAGTTGGTTTAAAAAAATCATCTCACCTTTACTTGCAGTGGCTTGTTGCTGTTTCCTTCTAGTGAGCTCAAAAGTGCAATGGTTTCTTCTCTCTCAGACATGTAAGGTATACCGGTTATCTGCAAACAAATAAATACATAAAATCATTAATTACCTAATCAATAAATAATTACCTGTAAATATATATATATATATATATATATAAATCAATAAATGTATAAATGAATAAATATATAAATAAATACCTACCCCACACAAGGTTAAGTATTTTCCACCAACACCAAAACTGTTAAACAAGACCAGGGGTTTCACGCATCGCAATGTGTTCAAAGGTAGTCACCTAAGTGAGAGTGGAAATGATAACGACATGTCTTTATATATGTTACATTGCATGTATAATCATTTTTTCCCACGCTTTGAACATCCTGTTATCGGTCACGTGGACAGCTAACGCCCAAAGTGAACACCTGTGCCGGATCAAATTTCACATGAACTTGCATTTTGTCACGTACGAAGCAAACAGGATGTAACTTGTTTAGCGTACATGTCATCTCACACGTGTATTTGCTCTTCCCTGCCACCACGATGGTCAGATTATTTCACCTTCAAGCGTCTTTGTCATTTTCCATTGCACCTGTTGTCAAGTCAGATCAGCGCATTCCAATAACCTCAAATGACATTCACATCCTGCTCGTCTGCAAGTTTGTTTTCTCTACTCGCTTCGACCAACATAGAACCAAGTTCTCATCACCGTTTACACGTTAAAGATCATCTTCGGGGTAAAGTATCAGAAAAAACACACCCTCGCTCTGTCATACACCGACCCGCCGAAATAGCAATTGTTCTATTAAGCATGGTCCTTGTGGTTAGCGACAGGTTCGTTGACACACACACACATCCGTATCATTTCTCTCAACCACCACGCTTCATGGATATTATAAACAGGTAAAGAAAAAGAAAAGTTTTTTCAACGTGTATGGCGTTAGGCCCTTTGTGAATTATTTTTTGGAAAAAATATCTACCAAATTTGAAAGGGGGCGTTAGCCCGAGTCCTAGGACACCTCGTACACGTCTCTAGCGTTATTGGTTCGTGAGATATCGGCAATATCACAAAACACACGTGTTTTTATCCCAAAATCGAGTTTCCAATTAAAAAAAAAAATATAACGAGTGGTCCATAGCAAATAAGACGTCAGCCCGAGTCTTTGGAACCCTCGTACACGCCTCTAGCATGATTGGTTCGCGAGATATAGCAAAAAGTCTAAAATCACGGTTTTACACCAAAACATTCTGTTTCCCTCATTCTCAAAAACTTTAACCTATTACCAAAATAAAGAGGGTTTCGAGACAAGCCATTTGACACGTCATAGGACCAAATCCGACCATGCATTCGTGAAATATCGGAAAAAGTCTAAAATCATGGTTTTACCCCCAAAAAGCCTGTTTCCCTCATTCTCAAAACTTTAACCCATTAATAACATATATAGGGCTTCGAGACAAGCGATTTGACACGTCACACGTCCAAATTCGACCTTGCGTTCGAGAGATATCGACAAACTTCGTAGGAAAGTAGGCGACTATCTGGTTCTCTCCTCACCACCAAAACCCCTTCTTATCAATCATTTTTTTTTCAAAGAGCTCGCCCTCTTACAAAAATCCCAAGTGCGCATGCGTAAAAAACAAAAACAAAAATGTTAATCCATATCGGCATCCTGCAAAGCGCATGCGCTATATGAGCAACAACGTTTTAGTTCATTTTAGCAGCGGACCTTATACATGTCGCATTTGAAATGAGACTTTCACTAAAAAATACAATTTCACCCCCTAGTAGGGGTAGGTTTTATTTAGGGGTTGAAGCGAGTGGTCCATTGAAAAGAGGGCGTCAGCTCGAGTCCAACGACACCTCATTTGTCAAAATCGGACCATGGGTTCGCTAGATATTAATGATTTAACATGGACGCCGCCTGAGTTAGAACCCCCCTTACCCCCCTACTGGGAATGATGCTGCGGATTTGATGACGTTTTGAATGGCTCCTTTCCAGGTATCTCCCTAGTTTGTGGAGGGTCCCATACTCTTCCAAGATGCTATGGTTGAATCTATCGTTTCTCGTTTCCGCAATTGCCCGTTTGATGAGCCCATTAATTCTATCGGAAGGCATGAATGAATATCCAGTAATGGGATAATTCACTTCTATTTTGTTGACGCTTGTTGCGTGTTTGTACATCCAGTGACACAGCATCTAGAAAACTATTATGTTTTTATTTTGCCCAGGGCACCCATTGACAATTAATCCCAAAGTTAGTATGTTGCTCATGTCTGTATGGCATAAATAGTGGCAGAGAGCTGTGCATATTACATTTGACCCTTTCTTACCTCCGTTCTCAAGCCATGTGTACATGAAGATATTATTAGTGGTTAACCTTTATTTAGAGGAACATACTACAATGGCAAGATTGTATAGGTATAATTGCATACTGTAATAGACACTGATCAGACATTTTAATTCCTTTGGCAGTCGAAAGACATGGGCAGAAAATTGTCTCGCATTTCCTTCAGCGATGAATAGAAACAACTTTCTTCACTGATCTTCACGGCATACTCGCTTCCTAGAACGGTCAGGTGTTTCTGAAATGCCTCGATCAACATTACTGATATGTTCCATATTTATTGTGACGAAAACCGTGCGTATAACTTTCAGCATAAACGTTAAAACACACACAAGGCTCAATGTTTACATACATAAGACGGCCATCTTGTATTAGTCATCTGACTTCAATCTTCATTGCGATTGGTGGAAAGGGACAAGGCAAGTTTTGAGCCTCACTTACGTATGGACATGGACAGTTTTGAATCCAACCACAGTTTTCGAGAGCTGGTATTCATAGGACAAGGACAGTTTTGAGCATAAATAGCATTTCAGGCAAGTGTAATAAGTCTAGCTCTACAATCCAGTGCTGCCAACTATTTTTTTTTTGAAAAGTGGACATGGACAGTTTTGCATCCAGTCAACTCAATTCCAATTTCTGGCGTTGTGAAGGACGAACATACATTTGTACTGCTATGCATGGTGGTTGGTGTTAAATTTAGGGGTTTTGCGACATCGTGGTCATGTAGCCCCGTGTACTTGGGTGTGTGTAGAACTTGTATGATAACCTGTCTTATTGTGATGGCTGTACTAGTGTATGTATTTCATACATGAGGATGGCCTTAAGTTAGGAACCATCCCGGTATTTGCCTAGAGTAGAAGTAGGAAACCACAGAAAGTCACTTCCAGGATAGCTGTGGTGGGAATCGAACTCTCCTCTCCTCAGTTTTGTCTCATGAGGCCGACTGTACCCCATTCTAGCCCTCACACCAGAATTAAAATTTCTTGGCAAAGCCGGGAATCAAACCCGGACCTATTCCCTAGGTCAGGAAGAGCCGAAAGACGTGAAAACCATATAGTTATAGGTGCGCGGTTTAGGAGAAAACAAGAGGAAAATTACATCGCATTTGGCAACACTGCAAGACTAGACTGCTACTGTTCGTATATCCGGGAAACGGTAGACACGTGATAAACTGGTTTTGTGTCTAAACATCAAGAAATCTAAGAAACGTGAACAAGATACCATGTAACAGACATGTAGCCAGCTGGTATCCAAGTGTAGGTCACTCAGACCACGCCATGAGAAGGCCAGTCTTGCGGAGTGGGAGGGAACGTGTCCAAGTGGTTTCCGCCCGTTGACACGCGACTCTTGAAACATTGCTGCCAGACTGCTTACAAAGAACGATCCCCCAAGAAATGATTGCAGTTACATGGATTTTTGGGAAGAACACTCGCCGTATGATCTCCACCCTGGACGTTGTGTTATGCTGCACTATACTGTATGATAGGGCGTGTGATTAGTCTGCGACATGTTTAAATAATGTAACTAAACCATTGTATTCGCTAAACCACGCTTCTTTTATCATACGTCATCTCGCCCCCTCTTTTTGCCCTTCCTGACCTGGGGAATCGTATGTTTCCGGCTGCCTGGTTAAACCCTTCCCACCTTGTAGCTTATTATTAAGGAACATGGTCGATTAGGAGCAGATGCCCTTGTTGTTCTGCCCCTAAAAGCAACAATCACTAACATCCAACGAAGAAGAAACTAGAAAAATTTACAATAGAAAAATATATTTTGTCCTAGTCATAGACGTGCAAGCCCATTCGCATATGAAGCATAGTTGTTCTAGGATCATAAGGTAACTGGAAGAGATGCGAAAGAGTCCCAAAAAACAGGCCTTAGGTTTTCTTCTTGTTATAATAGAGGATAGTCTATGTGTAATATCAAACTCACACAAAGTTTTATCAGCTTGGCACTGTCAGACTGTGGAACTGCTCCGTCTTGTCTGGAGGTTCCAAATTCGATGGGACAACACCTCCCCTTCCCTACCTTTCCCACGCATGTTACTCAAATGACCTTCTTCCAAACGATTGCAGATAGGATATCAGTAGACAAACAAAAATTATGATCATGATGTGACAATATTCAGTAACTTACGTAGAATAGAAGTTGAATGTGGTGGTGGAACAATAGCCACAAGTCCGTAACTACTGACTATAACCTGAGTTGTAGTGAGGGGATTATTGTTATTAATTCATTTTAGGGGCTTCGGACACCTTGGCTATCAGCCCCCTGTACTATTGGGTGGGTTGAATTTATCTGTTAACCTGTGTTTCTCTGTTGACTGTACTAAAGTGTATTTATTATGGTCTATGATTGTTGTTGATTCTTTTAGGGGCTTTGCAACATCCTGGATATGAAGCCCCGTGTGCTTGGGCGTGTGTAGATTTTGTATAATAACCTGTGTCACTGTGATGTCTGTACTAGTGTGTGCATTTGTAATTGAGGTAGGATTTGGGTAGGGAGAGGCCGTGGTCATAAGTTAGGTACCATCCCGGCATTTGCCTGAAGTATAGTGAGACAACACGAAAACCACTTCCAGTATAGCGGAGGAGGGAATCAAACCCACCTATTCTCATTTTTGCCTCACGAGGCTGAGTGTACCCCATTCCAGCCCTCAGACCAAAATTCAATTTCTTTGCAGAGCCGGGAATCGAACCAAGGCCTCCACGGTGACAGCCAAGAATGCTGGCCACTTCGCAACGAGGCAAATGGTCTATGGTTAGGGTTGGCGTCAGGAATCGAACCTTGGATCTCCAGACTCCCGGCTCCTTCTTGCAGTCGTGGTGTGCGACTTAGCGTGCCCGGCTTCGCTGCGGGGTTTGTTGTGAAAGAGGCTGGGATGGGAAGATCAGTGATATGGTGCACACACACACTGCAGGCTCGTTATACATCCTGTTATGTATCATTGAGCCGATGTAACATATCGCCTTGCTCCTGCCAGTTGCTATTCTATCGAACGAGATTGAGTTGTTCACATATAATTAGAGTAGCTACTGGCTCCGAATCAGCTGGCGTCTCCCCCAGATAAACAACAAGCTTACGTCGAACATCACCCACACAACTGTACCCTTGCTAGGAACATCCATCGTTTGGGCTTGTTTGAGACCGTGAAATTGTTAACGTTCATCAAGAATGTACAGTTTTGTCACCCACATATTAATGTGCCTTTCTAAATTGGATGTCCTCAGCTACCGAGTAGTGATGGTGCAGGCCTACTCTCCAATGATGACGTTCCTTTTGCACTGCTGTCTATCGAAGAAACTCGAGCTCTGTCGGGCGATCTGTCAGTGATTTCAATGATTTTGTTATGTAGTCACTTAATGCCATACGAGAGGTTCTTCCCGAGCCAATTTAGTACGAATCGGAAACCGTGGATTTATCATTTTCCTTAAAACTCCAATTTCCTCAGACTGGAATGGAACACGCAATCCTGGGATCTGACACTGATCCTTGCACCAAGACATTCTAACACTGATCCTTGCACCAATACATTGTAACACTGATCCTTGCACCAAGACATTCTAACACTGATCCTTGCACCAAGACATTCTAACACTGATCCTTGCACCAAGACATTCTCACACTGATCCTTGCACCAAGACATTCTAACACTGATCCTTGCACCAAGACATTCTAACACTGATCCTTGCACCAAGACATTCTCACACTGATCCTTGCACCAAGACATTCTAACACTGATCCTTGCACCAAGACATTCTAACACTGATTCTTGCACCAAGACATTCTCACACTGATCCTTGCACCAAAACATTCTAACACTGATCCTTGCACCAATACATTCTAACACTGATCCTTGCACCAAGACATTCTCACACTGATCATTGCACCAAGACATTCTAACACTGATCCTTGCACCAAGACATTCTAACACTGATCCTTGCACCAAGACATTCTCACACTGATCCTTGCGCGTTGAGTCGCGCACCTAGACTGGAAGGGGGAGATCGAAGGTTCGATTCATGGCACTGAAAAGGGCTATTCTGAGAGTGGTTTCCCCAGTTTTTCCACACTCCTCCTAGGCAAATACCGGGATTGTACCTCATTTCAAATGCTGGGCCACCCTCCGGGCCACCCTCTTCAACCCTAGACCATAATAATTTCACAAGGGTTGTTCAAATAAAACAGGGGAGGCCAACCTACGCCACACCACATGCCATTTGATTTATAGATAATCTCAAACGTGCCCCTCTACTTTAACCCCCCTCCAATATTTTGCCCTAAAAATAAAGAAAATACGTGCCTATGTTTATTAAAAACTGTTGTTTAATGAAAACAAGACAACGCTATTACCATTAAAATATAAACTAGTACATATTCTCACCACATGTCAAATTGGATGGTACCCAAGGAATCGCAACCTCCTGGTCACACTGGGAACTAGATGACCTGGAAGTCACTAAATAAATTACGAACTGAAGTTGGCAGATCCAAGGCTTATCTTCAGAATAGTGCTTCCCTAGTACTGATACAGCGTTATGTGACTGTGATGGGATACAAACAACTCGACCGTATGGCCATCAAGATGCACCATGAATGATCTGAATATCAAGAATAAGAATAGGAGAATAAGAGAATAAGAGAATAAGAGAATAAAAGAATAAAAGAATAAGAATAATGTTATTGGTTCCCTTTTAACTACTGCGGCTGTTAGAGTCGCCGGGGTGCTGGAATTTTGCCCTGAAGGGTATCTTCAACGTGCCATTAAATCTACTGACACGACTCTCTCGCATTTGCGCACCCTCAATTGCCAACTGGCTGCGCCATGATTCGATTCTGCAACCTTGGGAACAGCAGGCGTGAACGTTACAGCTGAGCCACGCAGCCAGTCAAATGAACGATCTGGAATTAGCCACCCCAAATGGCCTGGAGGTGGTAAAATATTGGGTGGGATCCATCTGAGTAAATTGTAGAGATTGTTCCATGCATGTGATGGACCTCACTTTGTAGGCCTATAGTGTTTTCAAAAATACATTTGATTGTTTGATTTTCTTTGCATACTGCAATTAACTTTTTTTTTATCGTTTGCACAATTCATGTTGTTTTATAACGGGAGGTATTTCTGATTCGAACAAATACCATTAACATTATATGTGGTGACTTCAAGCGTGTCACTGAGAAAGCATGTGCGTGGCGCTGATTGGCCACCCATGAAATAAAACAGATTGATTTTTTTTAAAACAAACACTATACAGTATGTATTAGACAGTATATACGAGGGTCATTAAATAAGTCATGGCAACTATGTTATATCTTTCGATAATGCTACAGCATGGGAAATCCACAATGTGCATTGAACCGTTAGGGCCGTGTGATATTTCAATGCCAACAGAACATAGGGATCGAGTACAGGAGTTAACGGTAAAGATACAAATGAAAACCACACAATGGAACTCTGTGTAAATTTGTTTTACACTTGTACAAATGGAACACAAATCAATCAATTAACATCCAGGGCTCCGTTTCCAAGCATTAGACCACTGTTCAATAATAGACACGGACATGTCAGTTCGGGAAGACAAGGGGCGCCCACTTCACGGCGAGGCTGCAGGTGCTGCGCGTCCATGTCGGAAAGACTCCACCCAACGTGCAACTGTTCGGTAATCACCAACAGCTTCACATAGTGCTGCATGATACTGCGTAGCATTTCTGCCACCGAGGAAGGCAATTTTCACGAATAATCGCTGTTCCAATCTGCTTACATCCATCTTGTAGCACGGCCAAGCCAGAATGAACGTGTATGGCGCTGTTACCTAGCCACCTGCACTTACAGTCGCCTTCTGTCAGGTGAATTCTGTGCTGTTTCCATGGGCGCCCATACTGAGAACAAACTTTTTTTTTTGTGCAAAAGTGCTTACAGTACTCTAATTAATTTGTACTAAATATAAATACTTCAGATATTTAACATTCTGACAGCCCAAACATTAAATACTGTATAGTGGCAGTGGGCGCATTAAGCCTGTCTGGCACACCTCAGAAATCTGAATTTTAAAAATTACAATATATGCTGAAGAATAGTTTTGCTTCAATTAGTGAAACACTCATTCGTTCTCTACATAGTCTATTACTTAATGGTGCTCGATCAGGCGCAATCTGCCTCTCATATCACTTTTGCAACAACAGCAAATGTGTAGAAGGGTCATTGACAAACTGGCCGATATGGATTTGAATGTCATGTGGGAAGACGTAACTTCTGTATGGTAGTTGACGAATATGTTGACGAATATGAGATAAGATCAGTAGCTCCCACCGGAAGGTTAAAATCATCCTACATATTATGTCAGTTATGCAATAGTTCTGGTGTGCTTTCGCTTTAAATTAGACACTTGAGTAATATTACAAAGGAATATTGTAATTTATATGCGCGTAGCCTACATTCCATTCGTGTGTATTGTGTTCACTATGAACGGCCACCTAGACTGTGTCTGTGTGCCGACAGTATTATTTCTTAATTTTGTGTACTTCGTCTACGAATGTATTTATATTTAATTTAAAGGTAAGTAATGCAATCTTATCTTATTATATATAATCCAAAAAGGAGGTACTCACTTGTTAATCATCGTATCATTGTAACCACAAGGGCTATGAAACTGAAATTTTGCATGTTGATTACTCTCAGTTTGTGGGTGATGACTAAGAATTTTTCTTAGAATATTCAAGCTTTAAGTGGGTCTGTTCGGCCATTTGGTACTCATGCATGGGTTAATATCATGGCCGCCCTTAGGGGGCCTGGATTTCCGAAAATGTTGAAATAAGATTGTTTATTGTCACACCAGTTTATTTCATAAATGGAAGTTACAAATAGTCAACTGACAACTGTTACAATAACAAAATTCTGTAATGTTGCTGACGTAATATGTATTTACAATTGTCAAATAAAAATATGGTTCTAATGATGCCATGCACTCTGTCACCAATGGATGATGATGATGATAATTGATGTTTAAAGGGGCCTAATATCTAGGTAAGCTCCAAATTTCAATACGGTTATGCCTAGTGTTAAATACCGTATGTTTCCCTATCACTATCTTGAGTGGCTACTACTTTTGCCACCTCACTTCGACAGTGTCGATATGAAAAGCACGTTCTTGAGATTTTTTAGACATTGCAACATAGATAGCGTTTCTTAACTCCTAAAATAAGCGTTTCTATGCTGACTAGTAAAACACTGGTCCTGTAAGGTCGTGCTTACAATATTGGATAATTTACTATATTCAGACCCGTATTGACGGGGGGACAAACTTGCAACTGCTAAGGCGGCAGGTTTTAGGGACGGAAAAAATTCTGGAAAACTGTACAAAACTTCTTGGTCATTAAACGTCAAGTTGATTAAGTTTAAGCCCTCCACAAGAGAATATACTTTGGCATTGTTGATTATTTAAGGACATAAATGAAAGGATCGCCTTAGTCACCTTGGTGTTCTTGCTGTTGATCTGACTTGAATGTGAAATTGTACCAATGAGGAAATTCCAAACTTGTTACCGGTATTTAAATAATTGTTTTTGCACATTGGTTGTGTATGATATCTGTTAAAATGTAATCTACATTCTTTGTATTCTTTTTTTTAATTTGTAATTTTAGCAAACGCATATACAGTATATAGTGTGTGCCACTCATAGTTAAATACACACTCAGGCGAAGAAACAGCCTCATATGTTATGGAAACTTTGTAACTGCTCGGCTTCACTGGTTGCGTGAGGGTTAAACACCTGTACGGTATGAGTAACAGCAATAAACATTCACTCTTAACTACACTGGTTACCTCATAAATAAAAGCACTATAGATTTGGTAACATGTACAATATATTCTGATACCTGACATGAAATAAACTTCGCACGATCCTCGTCATACAGACTATCTAAAACTCCCTATCATATTTACACAGGCACACTTATGACATATTGATGACCCTCGGAAATAATGATGACTGGTACTTACAGGCGTTGACTTCAGCTGTGACGACTTAACTCTACTGATTCGAGGGTTAGTTGCTCCCAGAGAATCACTCCTACTTACTCGCAGCACAATTACTATATATTTCACACGCAAGCCTCTCAACTATGAAATTATGTACATTATTACTTTGATGGTCAGCATCCAACGATTTATCTAGTTTCTTGGATCTGATTATACAAAGATGCTTTAAATCCGTGTGTTGGATTATCGCATCTAGTTCGCTCCTGAGTTTACTAATACATAACATATTTTACTAGTATTTGTCGTATAACAATTTACCGCAATGGTCTCAGAATTTCGGTAAACAGACGTTAGTTTACAATACTTCATGCGATTTGAGACAAATAACCTAGACTAATTGTTTGAAACTAGGCTCATAATTCCCTTGAGAATGTATAGCCAGCAACTCAGTTTTTTTGTGTGTAGCCTCCTGAGAGGCCGAGTGCAGGTCTTTCTAGTCGACGCCCGTGGGCGACCTGCGCGTCGGGATGAGAGATGAAATGGATGAAGATGAATGAAACTGGGCAAGGATGTGGAAGGAAGCGGCCGTGGCCTGTCAGAAGGTACTGTCCCAGCATTTGCCTGGTGTTGAAAATGGGAAACCACGGAAAACCATTTCAAGGACGGCCGACGGTGGGGCTCGAACCCACGCGTCTACCGAGTCAGCAGAGAGCTTGGCCCCATGACCTAACACTGCGCTTTAGCCAGCGTAGCCACTACTGTCGGTAATTACACATTGAAAGAAGTGGTTTGTTTACGTTCGTATCACCATTCCTGTATCACTATTCCTCTTGTTTCAGTCGAGAATGCGAATAATGGTAGTAAGAAGTAAGTGATATAGTGGTTTTTATCCATTTTATTTAGTGGTTATTAATAATCAGGCGAAATATTTTTTATTGACAAAACTAATTTTTACTAAAACCATAGGCTCGAGTTTAACAGTTCGTAAACTACAGGTGTTTCATGATTCTAGTAAGAGCAATGCGAAGTAATTCCGATTGGTTGTTTAGAAGAGGAAAGGCGTGACGATCTGCTGTAATGGCCAGTACAAACTAGATACCGTAGCCTACCGTATTTGGAAACAGTGCTATTTAAATAATTATCTGATTCAGATGTTGGGATATTTCCACAGTTTAACTTAGTGATTTGGGATCATGTGAAAATATATCCAGTTATTTAGAAAGTTGGCGAACTGGATTAACGATACCATTTTAATGAATTACGGTACTTGATTTTTATTTTTGTCGATACCACTAGTTTTTTCCTGTTTTTAAGAACTGAACATTACGACGTTGAATCACGAAGAAAAGCGAACGTTAACGGACAAAAACTCAAAGAAAACATTCCTCCCAAACTTGCCACAAAGTAGCCAATGGTTTCAGAGCAGTCAAATAATGAATATCACGAAGACGAAGTAAGTAGGAAATGAAACTTTTTGTGTGTGTGGGGGGGGGGGGAGGGGGGGGGGGCAGGAAAGACAATAAAACGAAAATATTTACTTGGCCCCCCCCCCTGGAAAAAATTATACTGGCGCCCATGTCTGTTTCCACGGGGTTTCGAATGTATACACTGGAATAATTACCGTGATGCCATATGTTTGAAAGATATAACATAGATGCCATGACTTATGGAATGACCCTCGTAATATATCAGAATGACATCATAGAGTTCACCCCCGTTCATGCCCTGCCCCAAAACTGAACAAGTGAGAAAGGAAGAAGGACGCTACTTGATGTGGAAACCACTACCCTACGCCTACAGCATCATGGCTCGCTTGTGATGAAACACTCACCCATCATTGTGAGCTTTGAAGCCATTTTTCAGTGTTGCCTAAGTAAACAAAAGTTTGGTGCGTTTCAGTCGGTCAACATGAATGTACCCAAAAAGAGCTGGGTTATGCCCTAATACTGAAATAAATTACATGAGATGAATAAATACACTAGGATGACCAGTTTCGATCGTCAAGCGATCATCGTCAGATCCATTACACTTAGGCTATAACATCTATGTTTGAGAATACAGGTGAACAATATTTACAATATGTACAATTATTTAGTTGCAGTATTGGTAATGCAACTGTCGGTGTATGCTAAATGTAGTATATCTAATCTTAGATGAAATGCTAAAATGGTGATAAAAATCCTGAGATGATGATTGGAGGCCCGCAGTTCGATCCCGGTCGGAGCTTGCTGTTTCCCAGTAAGGGAATTCGTTCCTTTCCTGAGGCCACGAGTTCTTGGAGACGAGCTATGATTCAGCCCAGATCTTTGGGAGATGTAACAACCGAGTATTTTATAATACTCTATCTTGATCTTCTAGACTTCGAGACCAGGTAGCAGTGTTCACTAATGTAGTTAGAGCTTGTAGTGACATTTTCTGAGCAAATCCTTTATCCATATTTCGACACAATTTTTATGTACTCCATGTATAGCCTTTTTATTCTTCGAAATTTATTGTAGTGATCGTCTTGCGACGCTTTTAGCTTCGTTTGTTAGGAATCCAGTTTCTGAACTGAGATTATTTACTTGTTCGTGGAACAAGCTTTTGTCATTTCCTTTCAGGAACAGTAATTTATTTTCGACGTTTACGAATTCATTCTGAATGCAGGTGATAGACATTTTCGTCTATGTTACCCATTTAATTAATTGTTATTAGTTTAATTTTGGCATTTTATCCGTCGAGAAGAAACATCAAGAGAAGAAGAGCTTGGTAGTGATATATTGTGAAATATCATGACATCTTGTGGAAAAGAAACATTTAAAGTGGAGACGATTATTATCGTCAGAACACATAGACATTCGTTCTGAATGGAGAGAATACGAATATGACTAATTGTATGTTTTATTGAAGAAAGCTATGAACTTTCAGTCATTTAATTTATTTGAAGCTAGAATCTTCTTGGAAGATTCATTATCATCCGACGTTAGGGTTGTTATCGTTTGATATCCTCGTCGTGATCGATTCTTGTTGGACACACACACATATAATGTTGTGATTAAATATTTACGAGGAGTAATATCATGTCACGTTGTAGACATAATATTCCTTCTTCGATAAAGTCGAACCCAGAAGTATGGAGATGAGATGCTGTATTTTTATTAAATGTATGCACGACAGTTTATATTTATCGGAGTAAAGTTTCAAGAGTAATAAGTGAGGAGGTTAGTATCGTAAAGTTCAAAGGTCGTTAATATGTATAAATTAATGATTTAGCGATTGTTGTTATTGTTCATTGGACCAGCGATTGTTGTGACAACGCTGAGGAAATATGCCCTTTTTAAGAAATGCCAGTTTGAAAGAAGTGAAGTTGATAACCCTTTGATAGTGGTTTTTATGCATGTATTTCCGCATGTAGTTGGCATACGAGGGTTTGCGAAGGTGTGTTCCGCATTTTATAGTACAGTACAGTAATTGCGTGGGCATGACTAGGTTTGGCAAGGCATAAGGTGTGAGTAGAGAGTACTCCTTATTTGTTTACACGACTTTGGATTAGAGAGGACATGAAGGGTCACGGTTGAAATTGAAATGGGAAATAGATAATGACATCTGTCTTGTTATACTCTTATCGAGATTATTAAACCCAAATATGTAACGACATATGTTTCACCTTGAGTGGTCGAATGTATTTAAACTATTTTGACACCAGATCAGGAAGGAGAGACTGGTGGTGGTTATTTTTGAAGATGTAGAAGATTTTAAGGATCTCAGTTCACTGTATTTGACATAATTGTTAGATCAGAGCTCAGGCTCAAGTGTATATAGACGCTACATATTTTAAAGGACTATAGCTGAGGCTATAAGCGTCATTGTAAATTCGTTTAGTGTTAACGTTCATTATTTGCCAATCGAGTGTATAACATGTTAGACCTAGGAAGTTTATAGTTTGTTTAACGTAGAGGTTAGAGTATGAATGAGTATGTGACTGGATGTGGTTTGTTTCTTGTTCAGTGTGAATGAAATGAACTCCATTGGGACGCCACAATGCGAGAGTATGAATGGAAGTGTGTATAGAAGTTTTATGTTAATAGCGTGTAGGATTTGCGTACAGTTCACGTATTTGTCTGACGTGAATCTGTTTATTTTTAACACAGATGCATTTGTGGGCCAGGATGGAATAGCGAGGGGTTGATTAAAACTCGTTTCTAGCCAAGGCCACGGCTAGGTCGCACAAATGGAGAGAGTTGTTGCGAACCGCACTGCTTGCACCTTTTTAATCCAGCTAGGACTGGGAATGTAACGGAGAATGTTATGTCATCAGACGCGTGGCGAGGGTCGCGCGCTCTTAGCGCCCAGATGTTCATTGGAACGTGCCAAAGGAATGTAAATACACAGGCGTGTGTAATTGTTGTACAGCTTGATGTACGGACACAAGCTACCCCAAATTTTATCATAGCGTTCATAGAACGCAGTTCTATCAGTGGCGTGAACGTAAAGATGAGAGAATGGGAGTGTGTTTTTTTAAATTATTTTATTGTATGAATGTTTAGCAATAGTTTACACCTTTTTGTTATTAAATCGTTTAGTTTTATTAGAAGCCGTGTCGTCATGATTTATTTTAAATATACGGAGATGCAACTGTGAAACCCATTATAGGTCCAGAGGATGACCGCGAGATCCCCGAGAATAAAGGTAGGTGCTCTACTGCGAGCTGAGTGCATTTTTCATGTAATTCACAGTTGTATCGTAATTTCCGCCACGTATATTCGCGAGGGTCTAGTTGGAAGTAGATCCTTGACTAGTATTTTGCGCCGGAGCTGTCAGGGTCTACGAATCCAGCTGTTGCTTCGGATATCCAACAGACCGCCTCTGGAATATACGGGGACAGTACATGCCTGAAGGCCACGGCCGCTTCCTACCCAAATCTTACCTCAATTACAAATGCATACACTAGTACAGACATCACAGTGACACAGGACTTCAGACAAATTCAACACACACACAAGTACACGGGGCTTCATGATCACGATGCCGCAAAGCCCCCAAAATAATCAACAATAACAGAAGCAAGCTATGAATGTGCTGCTGCTATGCATGGCTGACGTGGGTGTTTTCACATTATTTCTCATGTTTGCTCTGCCCTGCGGGAAACCCAGGACATCCCCCTGTCGGTTATGAGCACAAGGTTGTAACGTTTCGTGGCTAGTGCACAGCTTGGCCCATGCTTGGGTGACATGTTGTAACGTTTCATAGCTCGTGATATAAAATGAGTGCAGTAAATAGCTCGGTTAATAGGGCGCCAATCTCCAACAGACGGTTGTGAGATAAATTTATTATTAAATTGAGATTCTTTACTTTCGGGGGAGGGGCAACAAAGGCTAGCTGTAAAACACCTTATTCTATTTATTTTGACCTCTGGGAAGTCTAGCATGGGGTAAATCTTGACAGAAAGTCATAGATTGAAAAAATAATTTATTAAGAACACAGGATGAGATGAATGACGTCTTGCGACCTTTCAAACAGATAAAATAAAAAGGGGAAGTTATTTCTTTAAATTATTGAAGTTAATAGTATTTACGTCCGACTTGCAATTGACAAATATGCATGAGCTCACCGGGTTGTAGATCTTCATGGGCGATGTTGGCGGAGGTATCTCGTTCCTGAAGTAGACATCTCGCGTAGTCTTCCATGGTTCCCAGTACCAATCCTACCTGATAAAGCTATCTGCCCACTAATTGCACAGATACTGTCGCCTAGCTGAGTGAATGGAATGGTTTCACTCGTCTCCGATATTCAGCGCAATGCTGGAAATATCCTAGCTAGACCTCCACTGAGTTTACTAGTTGAACTTTATGAAATTTTGTAGTTGAATCTCAACAAGTGAGGTCCAAGTTTAGAATTTTCAAGTGCTTTCAAGTGAAAACATAATAATATTCTTCCTCTCCATACAGCTCCGTCCCGGCTTATATATGGCAATTATATCTCCCACCAGCAGTAGGGGATATGCCAATTGCAATATCAAAGTATTGTCTACAGAAAGTGACGCTCCTTCCTTATTGGCCGAAGTAAGTTCTTTCTCATGCACCAAGTGGCTATATTGGGGTGAAGGTCTCTCCCCAGTGACACACTTCCATATTGGTGTCATGTAGCAGTATCTTCCTTAAAAATCACAATGTTGCAGTTTTCTCGTCGTAAAAAAATTATTCTAAAAAGCCGTAGGTCCATTGTTCTGACATCTTTTAGAATTAGCCTGTTGGCTACCGAGGGTCTCTCCTGGTTGCGGCTCCCTTTCCACTCTTCCGGCCTCTTCATAAGCTGTTTATGACGGCTCGAGCGGTATCTATTGTCAGTTGTTAGTTCCGCAAGTGAGCTCAAGAAATATATTTATTGGGGAAGGGGTTGTAAATTTACGGTTTGAAATCTCGGGTTGACGTCTGATTACAAGAATGGATGAGAATGAACATATGATTTTATATTACCCTTAAACACAATAAATATATACATGCACTATCGTTGCAATTGCACATCAATATAGTACTCTTAGTTCAATTGTTTTGGGTGTGGTGTACAAACACCACAATCGCCCCCATGAGTCGACGAATAAATTCCCAATTTTGAGAATGACTCATCCCCTGAAAACAATTACACAACACTTAAAAACATATACACAATACACTCAAATCTTCAGATCAACAATACATTTAAAATGTCATTTCTTTCAATGTTTCTTGTTATCCAGTTTGTCTGAAATTATTTCACTCGAAGGGCGTTCTTTATGGCATACAGCATTTCAACTGTAGAAGATTGAATTTTACACGGATAATTGCACACGCATACACACGCAAAGTGTTTGCTCTTACAAAATGCAATTACAAGTCGGAGGATAAGATCTGTCTTCTGCCTTGTGTAACACAGTCTTCCAACAAAACATTACTCTTCCCAGTGGTCACTGCTTACGGAAAATGTATTCTAAACAAAACTTCATGGTATCAAAATTAGACAACTTAGCGACATAATGGTACACTCTATCTAACCAACTACCTGCGCTCCTACCAGCCTTATATCCTTACATTAACTCAATGCGTTACCATTACTGTTTATCTAACACTATTATTATAACCATCCTACACTATCTTACTCACAAATCTAAATCATATTCACACCCTGTATCTTAATCATTATTATATGAAAAACACCCTCAGTTCTTCTCCGCCTCATCTAATTACTGTCATCGCTTCTGACATAACTTCAGAGTTCAGTAGCCCTCAATGCTTTCTCTCTCAAACTACTGGTAAACCGGTACTCAATTTAAATTTCTCACGAATTAGTCGTATTTTACTTACCTCTTTCTCTTCTTCAATCCTACTACATTTAACTCAATTAACTTCGAACTTAAACAAATTCCTTTCAATAACTTTTAAATATTATGCCAACCATCTATTATTATTATTATTATTATTATTATTATTAGTTTTACTTTTATGTGTGCCGTACAACAACACAACACACCATCAACTCGCTATCGCTCATCATCAGTAACATTTACAAGTGGTTTGACTAGGTATTTGGCCTTGCAATATATTTGGCTAAGTTCCAAAACTTGCGTATTAAGATCTTGAAACTATAACTTGGATCATCTCTTGGGTGTACTCTCTCATTACTCTGTTTCCTTGTGTGCATACATTCGCTATTTTATACTTCAAAACTCCCAACATCTACCGAGTACTTCACGTATTCACGTAGACACCACAAAAACCTCCTCAAAACTCCCAACATCTACGAGTACTTCACGTATTTACGTAGACACCACAAAAACCTCCTGCTCAGAGTTATTAATCTCCTCTGGCATACTTACTTCTCCAAAACCTTCCTCCACCATAACTTCATTTGGCCACTTACCAACCTGAAACCTCATTGCTCAACGGCATTAAAACTCGCTGGCATCCTTACTTACTACCTCAGTCACGTCATTTACGTGAAATTTACACACACACACGTACATACATACACACACATCCATCTCCAAGTACCAGATGTCCTATAATTCAATACTTCCTTATTTCCATCAGATGTTGGTTATTTCAGACCAAGCCTTACCATCTATCACTTCTAAACCACTTCTAAATTTCTCCAACTGTAGTCACTGATGACTTCGCTGTTCTCAAATGAAATTTCTTTTCTGCATATCAATACTTACTTCTTCAACTCGTTAATTTTATTCTCATTGTATCCCATCATCTTAAATCAGTCACGAAACTCTACATTATTATTATTATTATTATCATCATTGCTATTATTATTATTATTATACTGTAATTACGATTATCATACAAACTTATTTTACTACGTTCCTAGGATATAAATTTCTTCAGACTGTGCACATTGTATGTGCCGTTAAGTGGTTGACCATCCTTACTCAGTTTATATGCACAGGGTCCAATTCTCTGTTGAATTGTATAGGGGCCTTTATACAACATAAAGAATTTATTTATCACTTTCTCAGTCGCACAGGACTGTCCTGGTACCCGTAAAAGCACTAGGTCATTTACCTCAAACTCATCCACCACCTTGCATTTTTGCTGTCTCTTTCGCATTTCTCCTGACTTAATCAAATTCTTTCTTGCCAGTTGGACACATACATCTAGTCCTCGATCGTTTCCCAAATCTATTCCTAACACCCTTGTTAACTCATTTTGCGGTCCACGTCCAAAATGTACCTCAGTTGGCGTAAGTTTGGTGCTTTCATGCTGTACTGCATTCATCCACTTCTCAATTGTCTCCAAATAACCTACCCAAGCTGAATGCTTATCTGATACTAGCGATCTAAATAATCGACTCAGTTCTCGCATCGATCTTTCAACCATGTTAGCTTGTGGGTACCTCACTGATGAGTGAATATGTTTAACTCCTAATTCGTTCATCCTTTCTTTCCATACTTTACTTGTAAATTGAGGTCCGCTATCGCTCAATATCCTAAGTGGAGTTCCCAGCTCAGGTACATACTTTTCCACTATTATCCTGCTACAAGCTTTTCCGGTAGCATTTCTCATGGGATAAAGCCTTACCAGCTTAGAAAACGCATCAAGTATAACAAATATATACTGATAACCATATCGTCCTTTTACAATTGGGCCATATAAATCTATACTGAGTAGATCTCCGGGTCTCTTTGGAATTACATTTTGCTGTGGTCCTTGCAAATAACGGCAGGGGAATTTCGTCCGTTGGCATAACTCACATGATGCCAGAGTTTTCGTAATATCTCTTCCCATTCTATCCCAGACAAAATTACTTTGGATTTCATACAGCACTTTATTTGCTCCGAAAATTCCCAGCTCTCGATGTACAAACCATATTAGTTCTTCTCTTAAACTCTTGGGCACGCATATCGCCCACTTGTTGTCTCGACACTTCATAGCTAATAAATTCTCAATTAACTTATAACTAAACCTTCCACGAACCACAGTATCTACCTCTCCTTTCTCTAATGTTTCTAGGGGTTCCTGTAGCAATTCATCCGTTCTCTGTTCTGCTAAAAGCTTACTCAATTTGCCTAGGCACACTTTATTTTCTTTAACTATACAGGCGCAGCTTACAATACCCTCGGTAGTGTTATTTACATTATTTTCATCTTGCATGTGTCGTCTTCTACTTAGCCAATCAGCCAATATATTAACTTTTCCCTTAATATGACTTACCACAAAGTCATATTCTTGTAAGGCAAGTTGTTGTTGTTTGAGTCTTCAGTCTTTTGACTGGTTTGATGCAGCTATCCATGCCTCCCTGTCCTGAGCTAATCGTTTCATCTCTACATAGCTCCGACACCCTACATCGGAGGCAATCTGTTTAACATATTCTAACCTTGGTCTACCCCTACAGTTTTTGTCCTCGACCCTTCCTTCCATAACTAAGCTTGCTATTCCTGGGTGTCTTAGTATGTGTCCTACCAACCTATCTCTTCTCTTCATTAGCAGTCGCCAGAAACATCTCTCCTCTCCCACTCGCCTTAATACCTCTTTGTTTGTAACCCTATCTACCCATCTGATCTTCATCATTCTCCTGTAACACCACATTTCAAATGCTTCAATTCTCCTCTTTTCTGCTGCACCAATAGTCCAAGTTTCACTTCCATAGAGCGCCACGCTCCAGACAAAGGCTTTCAAAAATGACTTCCTAATACCTAAATCTATATTCGATGTCAGCAGATTCCTTTTTTGTAGAAATGCTTTCTTTGCCTGAGCCAACCTACTTTTTATATCCTCTTTGCTTCGTCCATCACTGGTTATTCTGCTTCCTAAGTAACAGAAGTCTCCTACTTCCTTTAGCTTTTCACCTGCCAATTTGATCTCCATAGAGGTTTCTGATTTATTTCGGCTGCATTCCAGTATTTTTGTGTTACAATTATTTATTTTCATCATGAATTCTTTCCGTAAGACGGAGTCCATACCATTCAAAAACTCATTCAAATCCTCAGGCTTGTCGGCCAAGATGACCATGTCATCAGCAAATCTCAGAGTTGAAATTATTTCTCCTTGAATCTTCACTCCCACTTTAAATTTTTCTCTAATTTCCTTCATTGCTTGTTCAATGTAAAGATTGAAAAGTATGGGTGATAAGTTGCAGCCTTGCCTTACACCTTTCTGAATACCAGCTTCTCTCTCATGTCCTTCAACTCGAATGAGTATCCATGAGGCAAGTATCCATCTACTTACTCGATTTGAAGATAATTTGCAGGTTTGAATAAACGTAAGAGCATGATGGTCCGTTTTAATTTCGAATTTCACTCCCAACAAGTACATTCTAAATTTATTCACTGAGTATGTGATGGCCAGGAATTCTAACTCGGTAATAGTATATCTTTTTTCTGCCGTACTTAACCCTCGCGATGCTAATGAAACAATGCCAAGATCATCATTCTCATCTTTCTGACACAATATTCCAGCAATTCCCTGGTTTGACGCATCCGTCATGACTATGTAGCTCTTATCAGTTCTAGGATACTTGAGCATTACCGCTTCGCTAAAACCTCGTTTTAACTCTACAAAAGCATTCTGGTGAGAGCATGTCCATTTCCACTGACTCCCTGACTTCAACAATTCACGAAATGGCTCTAATAAAAATGCAAATTTCATCACGAATCTTCTAAAATAGTTGCAGACGCCAATCAAAGCTCTTAATTCTTTAATATTCCTCGGTTTCTCACTATTCAGAATCCTCTCTATACGAGACTTCTCTGGCATGACTCCTTCTAATGATACTTGGTGTCCTAAGAAAGTGATATCTTGTCTGCAAAATACCGATTTGCTTAATTTCAGGGTGAATTCTGCATTCCTAATTTTAGTGAACACGATATCTAAATGTCGTAAGTGTTCCTCAAATGTTTCTGACGCTATAACCAGATCATCAATATAAATGGTGGTGAAATCTCCGGTCTCTCTACCTAGGGCTATATTTAGAGCACGTATCAGACTACTAGAGCTCGTTTTAGTACCGAAAGGTACCCGACAAAAATGATACAGGTTATTCTTATGACTGAAAGCTGTGAGTGGCCTGTCTTCGATTCTAAGTGGTATCTGCCAAAAACTACTGCTCAAATCTAACGTGGAAAACCATTTTTTGCCATGAAAACATTGAATTAACTCCTCTATGGTTTGGGACCACAATTTATCACTTTCGATTCTTAAATTCATTTGGCGTGCATCAATACAGAGGCGTATTGATCCATCAGCTTTTGGTACAACAATAAGTGGGTTGACATATGGACTCGATGATATTTCAATAATCCCGTCTTCTAGCATGCTATCAATCTGATCTTGTACGGCGGCTGCGTATTTAAGTGGAACGCCATATCTGGGTCCAGTAAAACTACTTCTGTCTACCACAGAAAATGAATGAGTGTACACGTGTGTCCTGCCTGGTTTCGAAGAAAACACTTCTCTGTGCTCTTCTATTACCTTAACTAATTGGGTCCTTTGACCTACCTCCAAATGGCTGAGACTTGCCCCCTCGAGCAGTGGTTCTCCACACTCACTCTTCACATCTACCTGGCACAATGCTAAATTCTTACTACCTTCTTCTATCCCGTCATCAACTTCACGCACGTAACACATAGTACTTTCACAAATCCTCTGCTGACTATCATTTATAAACTCAATCGTTATTTCACCCGTCGTCCATTTTACTTGCACTACTGCCTCTTCATAATTTAATTGAACCGAATGTGATGTCAACCAATCACATCCCAGTATCATGCTGAATATCAAGTGCGGAATTACTAAACATATCTGTATTATAACATCACCTAGAATACAAATCGGTATAGCTACTTGTTTGCAAACTTGTTTTGACCTCTTGCCAATTGCGGTTATAATATATGTAGATTTTACAGGCATTTCTTCCATCACCCTACCTTGCTTCTTTAACATCTCGTACCATTCTGAACTTATGCATGACTTTTGGCTCCCTGAATCAACTTAAGTTTTAATCTTCGCCCCCCACACTTCTATTTCTATAATAGGCTGAAATGCTCCACTATCTGAATCTTTATTAAGCTCCATTAAATCATATGTTAAATCGTCCCTAATATCCAGGTCATAATGCCCTTGTTGAATGATATTGCTTAAATACCCTGGCTGATAAGACTGATAATCTGACCTTTCATTACAGTCCTCTAGGCGTTTAAATTTCTCGAGGTACTGGCTTCATTCTTATTTTCAGCTTCCGCTTCATTCCTATTTTCCCTTCTTGGATTCGCTCCCTGATATCCATTTCTTCTCTGCTCATTCCTGCCTTGATAATTTTCTTGCACCTGGTTATTTCTTTGCTGATATTGGTTACGGTTTCCCTGATTCGTATTTCCCCTTGGCTGATACTGGTTCTGATTACCCTGAAAATTATTAGAATTATGCTGATTCTCTCTTGACGGGTTTTGGTTGCGATTCCAGTTTCCTCCTAACTCATCAAAATTACTTAAGAGTTCCTCCATCTCTCTTATTCCAGACGTACGTTGCATGCAAGCCGCCTCTCGTACTCTGTCAGGAAAGTGTTTTAATAGCAATCTTACCACATCTGTGTCCGCGAATATTCCATCTAAAGGTTTGCATATCATTACTTTTGCAAGAAAGTATTCTGTCATACTTATCCCTTCTTGCATTTTAAATTTCCCAAACATTAATTTCTCGCGTTCCCGAGATTGGATACTATCACTCCAGTACTTTTGAGTGAATTTATTCCTAAACTCAGTTAAGTTTCTCATATCGTCTCTATAAACTGAGATCCATGATTTAGCCTCACCCGTAAACGCATTGGAAATGGCCTCCATCACTTGTTCCCATTCTAATACTCCTTCCCTTAAATTCTTCCCAAATTTCTTCTCAACTATCGCTAAGAACTCCATTGGGTTGTTCTGGTGCTGTGAGAACTTCGGTAATCCCATTTCCTTGACTGGTATCCCTCCATAATACTGTCGCTCATTTACTATTTCTCTACTAATTTCCTTTCTCAATCTTTCTTCTGTTTCTTTTATTTGATCCACAGTGGTTATTCTATCCTCGGACTGTTTCTCGTCTTGTGCTCTACTTTCTTCTATCAATTTCTCCTTCGTAATCTGGATTTCATTAATTTCTTTTTATTGTTCTTCCACTTTTTCTATTCGTTCTATGCAGCTCTTACTCGTAGAATTTGTTTCTTGCACAGAATCCTGACATTTGATAACTTTGGATGCTAGTTCACCTATTTCCTCTCTTTGTTTCTGATATTTCTTTTCTAGCCCTTCTATTAGCTTGGTGAGTTCCCCTTTAATACGTTCCTCACCTTTCACTACTAAATTGGTAAAGCTTACATGCTGCTCTTCTATCTTCCTTTCATATTTTTCCGCTTGTTCCTCTATCTTTTTATCCTGTAATTCCAATCTATGGTTGAATTCCACATTCTGTTTTATTAACGTCTCCAATGCTAGTTTATTTTGGTCTAATTTCTCGTTAACTTCTGATTTATTTTGATCTAGCTCATGTTTTATTTCTTTAATACATTGATCTAGTTTTTGACTATTTTGATCTAGTTTCTGGCTGTTTTGGTCTATTTTCTGACTTAATTTTTGATTGTTCGCGAGCATCTCTCCCATCATCTTGATTAACCTTTCTTCCAATGTATCTGATTCTATATTTATGTTTTTGCTCTTTTCTAGGTCTTCCGCGCCCCCCATCGTACCATTCTGTGATTCAACCGACTTGTCTACCTCGCCGCAACTCTGAACATTGTTACTCCCGCTAGCTAAATCTTTCTCCACTACCTCTGCCTCGGTACCTTTAACTATGTTACCAGTACGTAACGTCATCATCTCGTTCTCATCTCCCATGATTCACTTTATATAAGTTACTTTATTATTATGAAAAACAATTAATTCTATTTCCAAATGCAATTTACTAATTTTATTTATTTATTTACGGTGTTTTATAGCTTTCGAGCTCCACGTTGAAGTGCCATGTTGTAACGTTTCGTGGCTAGTGCACAGCTTGGCCCATGCTTGGGTGACATGTTGTAACGTTTCATAGCTCGTGATATAAAATGAGTGCAGTAAATAGCTCGGTTAATAGGGCGCCAATCTCCAACAGACGGTTGTGAGATAAATTTATGTTTATTAAATTGAGTTTCTTTACTTTCGGGGGAGGGGCAACAAAGGCTAGCTGTAAAACACCTTATTCTATTTATTTTGACCTCTGGGAAGTCTAGCATGGGGTAAATCTTGACAGAAAGTCATAGATTGAAAAAATAATTTATTAAGAACACAGGATGAGATGAATGACGTCTTGCGACCTTTCAAACAGATAAAATAAAAAGGGGAAGTTATTTCTTTAAATTATTGAAGTTAATAGTATTTACGTCCGACTTGCAATTGACAAATATGCATGAGCTCACCGGGTTGTAGATCTTCATGGGCGATGTTGGCGGAGGTATCTCGTTCCTGACGTAGACATCTCGCGTAGTCTTCCATGGTTCCCAGTACCAATCCTACCTGTTAAAGCTATCTGCCCACTAATTGCACAGATACTGTCGCCTAGCTGAGTGAATGGAATGGTTTCACTCGTCTCCGATATTCAGCGCAATGCTGGAAATATCCTAGCTAGATCTCCACTGAGTTTACTAGTTGAACTTTATGAAATTTTGTAGTTGAATCTCAACAAGTGAGGTCCAAGTTTAGAATTTTCAAGTGCTTTCAAGTGAAAACATAATAATATTCTTCCTCTCCATACAGCTCTGTCCCGGCTTATATATGGCAATTATATCTCCCACCAGCAGTAGGGGATCTGCCAATTGCAATATCAAAGTAATGTCTACAGAAAGTGACGCTCCTTCCTTATTGGCCGAAGTAAATTCTTTCTCATGCACCAAGTGGCTATATTGGGGTGAAGGTCTCTCCCCAGTGACACACTTCCATATTGGTGTCATGTAGCGGTATCTTCCTTAAAAATCACAATGTTGCAGTTTTCTCGTCGTAAAACAATTTATTCTAAAAAGCTGTAGGGTCCATTGTTCTGACATCTTTTAGAATTAGCCTGTTGGCTACCGAGGGTCTCTCCTGGTTGCGGCTCCCTTTCCACTCTTCCGGCCTCTTCATAAGCTGTTTATGACGGGTCGAGCGGTATCTATTGTCAGTTGTTAGTTCCGAAAGTGAGCTCAAGAAATATATTTATTGGGGGAGGGGTTGAAAATTTACGGTTTGAAATCTCGGGTTGACGTCTGATTACAAGAATGGATGAGAATGAACATATGATTTTATATTACCCTTAAACACAATAAATATATACATGCACTATCGTTGCAATTGCACATCAATATAGTACTCTTAGTTCAATTGTTTTGGGTGTGGTGTACAAACACCACAAGGTGGGACACGTCATATTTTACTTCAACTGCATTTCCCATAAATTTTCAATGATCAGTGTATTTTATTAATGTTAGTTTTCTTTATCGTTAGCAATAAACTATTTAATTGAAATGCGATATAGACCTACCGGCTTTCTCCAACTACAGTATTATAGTCAAAATTTTACAGATGGTAGAGGATGCTAAACAGAGTATCAATGGGCGAATATGCATACAGTAGTTCTTAGTCAGGCGACGCAATGTCATGAAATTACTCTCAGCCGTAAGTTGTTACTCTTTTTATGGTGTTGTTATGGTGTTGTTACGAGTTGTTGCTATGAGGTGTACGTTGTTGCTTTGAAGCGTACGTTGCTGCTTCGAGGTGTATGTTGTTGCTTTGAGGTGTATGATGTCGCTATGACGTGTACGTTGTTGCATTGTTGTATATTTTGTTGCTTTGAGGTTTTTGTTGTTGCTTTGAAGTGTACGTTGTTGCATTGAGGTGCACGTCGTTGCATCGAGGTGTATGTTGTTGCTTTAAGGTGTATGTTGTTGCTATGAGGTGTACGTTGTTGTTATGAGGTGTATGTTGTTGCTATTAGGTGTATGTTGTTGCTATGAGGTGTACGTTGTTGCTATGATGTGTACGTTGTTGCTATAGGGTGTATGTTGCTGCTTTAAGCTGTATGTTGTTGCTATGATGTGTACGTTGTTGCTATGAGGTGTACGTTTTTGCTGGGAGGTGTATTTTGTTGCTATGAGGTGTACGTTCTCACATTGATGTGTATGTTGTTGCTATGGGGTGTACGTTTTTACTTTGAGGTGTATGTTGTTGCTATAAGGTGTATGTTGTCGCTTTGAGGTGTACGTTGTTGCTATAAGGTGTATGTTGTTGCTATGGGGTGTACGTTGTTGCTATGAGGTGTACGTTTTTACTTTGAGGTGTATGTTGTTGCTATAAGGTATATGTTGTCGCTTTGAGGTGTACGTTGTTGCTATGAGGTGTACGTTGTTGCTAGGATGTGTACGTTGTTGCTATGAGGTGTACGTTGTTGCTAGGATGTGTACGTTGTTGCTATAAGGTGTATGTTGTTGCTAGGAGGTGTACGTTGTTGCTATGAGGTGTACGTTGTTGCTAGGAGGTGTACGTTGTTGCTATAAGGTGTATGTTGTTGCTAGGATGTGTACGTTGTTGCTATGAGGTGTACGTTGTTGCTAGGAGGTGTACGTTGTTGCTAGGAGGTGTATGTTGTTGCTATGAGGTGTAAGTTGTCACATTGATGTGTATGTTGTTGCTATGGGGTGTACGTTTTTACTTTGATGTGTATGTTGTTGCTATAAGGTGTATGTTGTTGCTATGGGGTGTACGTTGTTGCTATGAGGTGTATGTTGTTGCTATGACGTGTATGTTGTTGCTATGAGGTGTACGTTTTTACTTTGAGGTGTATGTTGTTGCTATAAGGTGTATGTTGTCGCTTTGAGGTGTACGTTGTTGCTTTGAGGTGTACGTTGTTGCTATGAGGTGTACGTTGTCACTTTGAGGTGTATTTTGTTTCTATGACGTGTACGTTGTTGCTACGAGGTGTATGTTGTCACTTTGAAGTGTACGTTGTTGCTATGAGGTATATGTCGTTGCTGTGAGGTGTATGTTGTTGCTATGAGGTGTATGTTGCTGCTTTGAGGTGTATGTTGTTGCTTTTTGGCGCATGTTGCTGATTTGAGGTCTATGTTGTTGCTTTGAGGTGTACGTTGTTGTTATGAGGTGTATGTTGTCACTTTGAGGTGTACGTTTTTGCTATGAGGTGTACGTTTTTACTTTGAGGTGTATGTTGTTGCTATAAGGTGTATGTTGTCGCTTTGAGGTGTACGTTGTTGCTTTGAGGTGTACGTTGTTGCTATGAGGTGTACGTTGTCACTTTGAGGTGTATTTTGTTGCTATGACGTGTACGTTGTTGCTATGAGGTGTATATTGTCACTTTGAGGTGTACGTTGTTGCTATGAGGTATATGTCGTTGCTATGAAGTGTATGTTGTCGCTTTGAGGTGTATGTTGTTGCCTTGAGGTAAACGTTGTTGCTATGAGGTGTACGTTTTTGCTATGAGGTGTATGTTGTCACTTTGAGGTGTACGTTGTTGCTATGAGGTGTATGTCGTTGCTATGAGGTGTATGTTGTTGCTATGAGGTGTATGTTGTTGCTATGATATCTGGCTACGTTGTTGCTATGAGGTGTACGTTGTTGCTATGAGATATATGCTGTTATGAGGTGTATGTTGCTGTACTGACGTGTATGATGTTGCCATGCAGTGTACATTGTTGCTATGAGGTGTAAGTTGTTGCTATGAGGTGGATGTTGCTGCTTTGAGGTGTATGTTGTTGCTTTTTGGCGCATGTTACTGATTTGAGGTCTATGTTGTTGCTTTGAGGTGTACGTTGTTGTTATGAGGTGTATGTTGTCACTTTGAGGTGTATGTTGTTGCTATGAGGTGTACGTTGTTGTTATCAGATGTATGTTGTCACTTTGAGGTGTATGTTGTTGCTATGAGGTGTACGTTGTTGCTATGAGGTGTATGTTGTCACTTTGAGGTGTATGTTGTTGTATATGGTGTGCGTTGTTTATGAAAAAAGAAAGGAATTAAATTCCGACCATTGGTACCATATCTCCTTATACTTAGTTTAGTGCCCTGTGCCAAATGTATAATTTTGACACGTAAGGTTGGAGACGCCCTGTACATGTAGCTATGCAGGAAGAGCTGCAACGAGGAGAAATGCGTCTGGAAAGGAAGGAAAACCTACCCTTCACGCTCGCTCACGTCATCTGTATCGTGATGTACAGACTACGCCAAATGTGCTGTTCGTCAAATCGGGCAGCTACTGGATTTGTGTGGAACAGCTGTAACATATCCTTTTCTGCAGACAGCCTTGGCACACAAAAATCAGAAAATACTAGAAGACTCGTGCTCCGCAGCATTAATTTCATTAATCCTATAGCACTCCTTCCCATACATTTGCTGTTCGGATGCTTTCATGCTAATTACCTTAATGACCGCCGTCCATAATTTTTATAACATCTGTAATTTGAGGTTCCACTACGACTCGTCATATCAATTATCGTGTTGAGAGCACAAACAATCTCTAAGTACGAATACTGAAACAAAATCCCAGCGTTTGCATGTTGCAACGGGGCAGGCCATTTGGCTCCTGGGCACATGCGAGTTACAGAACACTTGACTTGGGGCTCAATGGATAATGCACAAGGTGCATATTGTCTCAAGCCCCCAAACGTCGTCATAGCACAATAATTTGTCAAGATATTTCGGTTTTAGCTAAAGGTGAAGGCTGCGGTGGCCGAGAGCACTAACACGCTACCTCGTGCCTCACTGGCATCGGGAGAGCATGGGTTCGGATCCTACCCTGGCCATCCTGAAAGTGGTTTTCGTGGTTTCCCATTTTCACTACCAGACAAATGACGGTTCCATTCCCTTCCCTTCCCTTTCTTTAATTGAGGCGGTAGAAAGCATGCTCCCTCTCATAGTCCGTGGGTGAAGTCGAGCTGGGAGGGTTAGCGTAGCAATAACAAACACACACAAAGGTGTAATTTCATCCCAATTTTTCCACCCGTGAAGATATTTTCTGCCTCCCTGCCAAGTTTTTTATAATGTGCTTAAGTTTCGTAGATACCGAAAAAACTAGTTAATAATAACGTTGTTGTAATTCACGGAGAGAGTTGAAAAAACACAAGAAAAATCTCTGAATTATTCGTAGTTCATTGGACTGTAGGAAAGCTCTAAAATGAATGATTATTCCCACCATAAACCCAAACCAAGCAACCGCTACTGTCATTTGGCCTGCAGATTTCGGGGTGACGCGTGGTCAGCGCGTCGGGTTCCCTCTGCCGTTAATCTTGGTGTGTGGATGTATTTGTGTGATAGGGAGGGGGAGAGGATGAGGGTGACAAATGTGGCCCGCGGTTCATTTAAGAATCTGCCATTCGGCCCGCCCGCAAGTTGTGCAACCCTGCAATAAGATGAACGCCTGTTACTTTGCATCTATTGATCCACTTTTGATAAAATATACAGGTACGATGAACGAAATAGTGCGGAAATTTTTGATGTGTAACATCTTTCCACTCGGTTGCTGGCTATTTTTGTGGGAGTGATTTTGAAAATTGGGACGGAAGTCGATCGGAACGATCGAGGTGGCACCAGCTGGCACACTTCCATTCCATCGAACGGAAGTGTGCTCGAACGGAAGTGTGCTAGCTGGGAGTGGTGGATCGAACGGAAGTGTAAGACGCACTGCCAACTCGATAGGTCGATCCAGCTGGCAGAGGTAAGAGAAACAATGAGCGCGCGGTGTCGGAAATTGATACCATGACGTACTCTCGGCCATGTGGAATGTACACAGGACATACTGAACGGTAAACGCTCATGCGAACCCTGGTGTCAAGTGATTGAAACAAAGCACATGTTACATGTTCGAAATCTCCGTATCAGTATTTAAATGGTAAAATGCCTTAATATCAAACATTGTAAGTAGTCGGCATTGTCGGTATTATGTTTCTGCACAATGGCTATTCAAATATTAATCCACATAACGGTAATGCAGTTATCTTTTTTTTTATTTAGTCAATTTACCCTCTAGGTTGGTGGTTCCCACGGACTCAGCGAGGGACCTCACCACTACCACCTCTATGGGCAGTGTCCTGGAGCTTGGAACATCTGGTCGGGAGGGATACAACTGGGGAGGTGTGATCAGCACTTCGCCCAGGCGGCCTCACCTGCAAAGCGAACAGGGGCCTCGTGAGGGATGGGAAGAGATGGAAGATTGGGATGGATAGGCTAGGAAGAGGGAAGGAGGCGGCCGCGGCCTTACTGTAGGTACTGTCCCCGATAATCCGGATAGTAGGCTGACAGAAATCCGCCCCCTCAATCGGATTTCCAATAAACGATCGCACCGGCACAGCTACATCAATGAAAATGGCACTGACAGATACTACCGAGATTAGAGCACAGTAGTTAACATGAAATTATTGTGGAACACACCAAAATATACGGGGGTTCATACTTACCTTTTACTTACCTATTCAATTTAATCTCGGGTCTGGGTTTTCAACTGGATCACTTAATAGTATGCCCTCTCAATAACCTCCACCACGATATTTAAAATGAACCAAGTCGGAAACAAGAAAATCTAAACTGCACAATAATTTATTTCACATAAAGAGAAAAATAATTTAACAAAATTTAACAACAAAATATACGTGGCAATCAGAAGCCATTGTCAATGCAACCATGTCCTCCTGTAGGACTTGTAGACTTAACATACAAAATTTCAGCTTTCTCTAGCTCAAAGAACGTAATAATAACAATGCACTTTGGAATGGATAAGGGAGCTGGGACGAGACATATAGCGTTTGTTTCCTTGTTCATGAACTTCACATTTTATTTATAACCGCAAGGCTGCTATGTAGATGACCTTGGTCTCTACCATTCAGTTATCTGGCCACCTGCAATACACCCTGCACCGTGTCGCATGCTTGCTTCGTCAAATGGACGCACCTGTCCAACCAATGTTAGCATATGCTAGTTACCTCAGAGCCTAGCTCCTTTTCAAAACACTTTAAATGTTCACATCTCAACTCAAATATTATCACGCAAATCTTTTAAATGCTCCGTTCAAATACCAATGGATTACTCTAATAATCCCAAATCTTGTTTAATTGTATAATCCAATTGTTGAACTAGCGTTGTTTAGAGTATAATAACGAAAACGCTTAATGTTTATAACAAAATGTTCATTAATTATTTATAACATTTTAAATTGTTTATAACATTGTCAAACGACAATTGAAAAATTTATACACGCCTCTATTAATCCCGTTCGTTTCAAATTATTATTAAAGATATTTACATAGTTATTTACATTATTTATATTATTTATATTAGAAATACATTAAACCACACGTTTATCCGGTTGATAATTACTTAAAACGTGGTGATATAATCGACCAATGAAGGTTAGTTATATTTAAATTTTAGATTCAGGTTTAATAAGATTTAATAATTATTATTATTTGTGACGGTAACTTCCATTCAAAATCGTTATCTCAAATTATTTAAACACTCTTGTTAATTTTAACAGTAACTTCACATGAATAATTTTCAATGGACCTGAACAATACACTCAGCGGAAAATACCTCGCTCAAAACGCACAAAATTGCACCAAAATTGGCCCATAATTCATCATATATCTCATTATATATATGGCATCAAAATCTTCCACAATACACACAATACACTTATAAATTCATCATCTTCATCAATATTACTGTGGGAACCTCCTTCACTTATTACAGGGCATTATTCATCAGCGACTTTTACACGTCCACTGAACTAACGATTATACATCCATAGTTCCTCTTTAAAAATTCTTATATTCATCAATTGTATCGAAAACTGTTATTATATTTAACCTTCGTGGGATTCATTCATGAAGCGATATGAAGTAAAATTTTTGCCAGTCACAAATAAATTTAATAGCAAATACGATTAGACACGCCTCCCTGGTCTATCAAAATTGAGATTAATATCATCAAAGTATCGCAGTATAAAAATACTATCTTCAATCAAAGTTCATCTAAACTGCATAAATAGTCGAATAGAATACAATTAGACTGTGGACTGCAAACATTATTGTTCCAATCCACCATTGAGAAAAACTCCTATCAAATGTTCATTACTATAGTGGACTCAATAAATCGTACTCAAAGTTCATATTTCATAAAATTGTCTATAATGCAATGGTATTTCAAAATTGACGATAAATGTCTATGTTGCAATCATGTTCATAAAACGACTAGTATTTCCAAGATCGTCGATAAAGTAGTAGATTTTAACGCTCTAAAATCTTTTAATCATTCTTCTTTCTTGAGGATGACAGAAAATTGGTCAAAGTAATTTACTGAAAAGAATTACTTTAATAAAATGACACGCTGTCTGAATTCAAATTTGCCATAGAGAATCGTTAACTTGACAGTCAAATCGTGACTACAAAAATATGCAAATTACTGAAAGAATATATATTATCAGTCTCAACTGATCCAAAATTATTTAAATATGCCAATGACATAATAATGTCTCAATAAATCGTAGAGAAAGGCATAAATCAGCAAAGTGTACAGAGTACAGAAATATCAAGCAAGAATATGGGGCAAAATATATGGGACAGAAAATATGGGAAAAATGGTTGCTCAGATATCGCTAAATGGCTCAAATAAATCAAGAAACGTTCACGACTACCTTATCTGTTGATTGAAGTTCTAGAGGAAAATTTCCAAAGAAGACTGCTGATGGTTCCATTTCACCACCGTAAAGATGTGCTCCGACCTCGAACCTGGAACCTGCGCCCTCGGAGAATAGAACAGTTTCCTCCTCCGGAAATCGCACTGCTCCGTGTAGACGATAGACATCCTTCTGGCAAAACTCTTCTGTGTGAGCCGGGTCCACCCTGGCCTCTCTTGAAAGTTCCCTGAAGTTCTGGTAGAAATTCGCCATGAAGTTTATTGCAATTATTTCCGCAGAAATGTTCATAATTGTGGAGTATGAAGATATTTCCACTACCATTTGATGTAATTCAGCGATGGATTACGATGCATGAGTGTAGTTGGATGTTCACTACATGCTCGCTTTTGTAGAATGACGATTAACGAAGCTCCATGCTGCTATTTCACTCCATTGATGTATGTCCCAATTGCATTAAAGTTTTAGTCTTCCATCTCCACTTCCGTTATAATAATAGTCGAAAGTATTGCCAGATTATATAGTTCCATTGTAGAATGTAGCGTTGTATCACCAAATGTAATCTTCAGTATCACGGTTGCAATACATGTGTCAGCCGTAGCGTAGAATGTGGTATTATAAAAGTGCTTCTCAGGTGTCGAGAAAATCACTTTTGTCTGCAGTCTTAAAATGCGAATATCTTCCAAAGTATAATAGTGAAAATGTTCAACTTTCGCACACGCCTCAATATTGTAATGCACAATTGAATTAGCATAAATGCAGTAGCTAACTCTTGATAGATAATCTTGTAGACTCGTTTATGTGTGCGCTCCAACTTCGCCTAGTTTTAGTAACCGTAAAATTGCACTGCTGCACGCTCAGTGCTTGTTCGATGCTGTGGGCTCTGCCACACTTGCTAATGACGACTTGCTTCACTGAATAATATATACTTGTTCTATCGGAATTAAGAACTCGAAGTCTGACAATATGAGAATGAGAAATGAGCCATCAGCCCTGAGACATGAGAACTTCCTCTCTGCTGTGCAAGGCCTTTTATCAACTTCTTAAGGGGCGTATCCATCCCTACCATAGCTTGTTCCTCCGTCATTGCTAGAAGTTCTAACTTTGGCTATACTTGACGTATTTTCAAATTTCAAAAACTCATAATTAATTTCTTCAAAATTCCAAATCAATGCCATAACTGAAAATAGTTTTCCACAATTCTGCATGCCAAAAGTAATTAAATATGGAAGTTTCAGTAATCTCCGTCTCCCTCCAAGCTATCATTCATTGGTTCGAGCCTCTCCTCCAATAGCGTAACTTCTTCCTCGGCACAATTCCTTGTTTCCCTGCGACTGCGTCGTAAATCTCAGATCCTTCTCGAACAAAATCATGACGTCACCAAGAATCTCAGCTCATCCAGCCTACTTGCATGAAGTCTGCGTCATCCGTGCCTACGTCATGAATATACACGTCACAACTATGACGGCCATAACTTTATTCACATATGCCAATACAGCCACCGTGGTCTCAGTATAATTCAATTTACGGGGGCATTCTCCCTTCACCACGTTTTAAAAACAGTTGCAAATTGTTTTTAAACTCTGTTATAAATATCTGAATTCACTTGAACACGAAATTGAATTTTAATTCTACTCTTGTATGATATTTCCTCTATGTTCCTTAATCATAAGTCTCTTCTCCTCTGGGTTGTGTGTAGCTAATGCATTCTCTCCTCTCTACTTTCTCTTCTGTCCTGTATTCCTGTTTTCCAAATTCTGCTGGCTTGTAGAAGGACCAGGATCGATCACTAAATCCTGTCTTTTCTTCTGGTTTTCAGCTTCCTTCTCTCTTAACTCCTTCAAATACTGCTGACTTTCTTTCTCTCTCTCTTGATACTTGTCCGGTGTCATAACCTGACCTTGAGAATTTTGATTCCGATTCTGGTACTGGTTATTTCTGTTGTAGTTCCTATTGTACCCATTGTTATTATAATATCTACCTCTTCCGTTATTATAGTTCCCTCTATTGTTATTCCAGCCTCGTCTTTGCTGATATGGACGGTAACCTTGTGATCCGTTGTTGCGAAAATAATTGTTCCTGTGAGGACCTACATTTTCAGTTTTCTCTTCAGCAGGCGTATCAGTTTGCTGAACTTGATCCATGTAGACTGTATTAATGTCTTTGAATTCGTGCCTCTGACCTTTTTGAACCAAATTTGGCATTGGACTCGTGTAGTCAAGCCTTCTCAATAGTTCGTCCATACTGGTCAAATCCCTGATATTTGACGATATAATAAGCCTTCTTACCTCCACAGGTAGCATACGAGAAATAGCATCTATCAACTGCTCTGTCGACAATGGGGGTTGTAAAAATCTCAAGCGCGATAACTGGCTCGTGAAGAAATCAGCGTACCGTGTTGGAAGAGTACCCGAATACTTCCTCGAGTATACCTCAGCTCTTAATGAATTTTGTGCTTCTATTGACCAGAATCGTTTTATCAGTGCCTCTGCAAATTCATCGAAATTACTGAAAGTGTACCGAAATGCACTGAACCACTCAAGGGGTTCTCCAGCTAGAAATCTTTCTACGATTCTCATTTCTCTTTCTCTAGGAATATGGGCTTCAATAAAATAGTCTTTCAGGCTTCTGATATACTCTATCGGTGTTAGACTATCTGTATTACTAAATTTCTGAGGCTTGTCCTCAAAGTTTCGGATGACTGTCACATTTCTTGGATATGAATCCATGTAATTCTTCCCACTATCACGATATTTCCATTCAGGTTCAATATTCCTATCCTCTTCTTCTTCCCGGAATCTGAATATACGTTCCTCAGGACTAATATCTCTCTCTTCAGTAGCGAGGTTACATCTTCTCACGTAATTCCTATTATCTTCACAAGTCAACACTTCTGGATCCTTATCTGTGATTTCCGTGATGACTTTCCTAATCAACTCTTCTTTATACGTTTCCATCATGCTAGCTTCTCCTAGTTTCAAATTCTGAAGTTTGCTCGTAGTTTCATTGACATCAGAGACAACCATATGAATTTGTTCCTCTAACGCGGTTTTTAATGCTTGCACGTCCTGACCCATTTGAGTTCTATCCTCTACCTGCTTTTCGGATAGCGAATCCATCCTTATACTCAAATCCTTTCTAATTTGAACTACCTCATTATTTATATCTACTTGTGTACCGGCTAGTTTTCGTTCAATTCGCTCCTGAATCTGATTGACATGTTCCCCACTTGACCTGTTCCATTCATCTTTCCAAACCGTTACATTTGCAGTTAACATTTCAGCAATATCTACTTCAATGTCTTCCTTAAGTAAACGATTATGATCTAAGACTTGGGTCCTCATGACCTCTACATCATGTTTTAATCCAGCTAGTGAAGCTGTTGTCCTAACAGACTGTTCAACCAATCTAGTTGTTAAAGCACTAATGTTACGAGTACAAAGCGTTTTTGAAGTTTCAATTTCTTCTCTAACCTTATTAACATCAGTTTGAACTTTGGCAATGTCTACAAAAACTGTATTAACTTCTATTTGCATCTTATTGATATCGCTTTGCATATCATTAACATCAGAATGAATATTATTTATTTCTACTTGAACGTTTGACACATCGGTTCGAACATTTCTAATCTCTCTTTGAACTTCTTCTACCTTGTCTTGTACAGTAGCAACATCATTCCTAACAACGATTACTTCTGCTCTAGCACATGAAATATCACCCCGGACATTAGCAACATCAAGATTCAACATATTAAGGTCCTTATGTACATTGGAAACATCAATCATAACATCTGAGACATCTTTATGGACATTGGATAAATCTTTATGGGCATTGGATAAATCTACTTTAACATCTGAGACATCTTTATGGACATTGGATAAATCTACTTTAACATCTGAGACATCCTTGTGAATGTCAGTCACGGCATTCTGGATTCCCTGGGTACTGGTCTGTAAACGCGACACATTATTTTCCAAGTTTGCAGAACTGGTCTGAAGAACTTTCAAACTTTCATCCAGCCTAATAGACAAATTACTAGCATTCTCCTCCATCATCTGCTTCATTCGACTAGCATTCCTAGCTTCCATCTCCTCCAACATCTTTCTCATACTCTCATCTGCCATCTCAATAATATTTCAATAATAGACTGCGTTAGGGACATACATCAAATAGAGCAAGATAACAACATCTGAGCAACGCCTTTCACCATATATAAAGTTTGAGCAATTTTCTGTCTTAAATCTCACTTATAATTAGCTTATCACTAACTTCATAAACACCCTATGTTGAAATAAACTCAAGCACATGTTCAAATTTCTTTGGTTCATTTTAAATATCTTAACACAAATAATTTACATTTACAATCCAAATAGTTTAATTTTATCTTTAATATGACTAAACATGTCATAAGCCGGTCAAATAAAATAAGACTCCAGATCATAGGCGATTTTTTTTAAGTTTCCAGCCTATTTAACCTCTCTCAGGTTGTATAAGATCTGATCTTTTCTGAGTGTAATTTTCCTAATACAACACAACATTTAATCCCTATATAATCACACTCTCAAATTCTACAATTGGCCAAGACATCTAACAAAGAATCAACCTCTTTATTTGAGTCTTCACAATCCCATTGACATCGATAACTTGGTAATCCAATGTTATTCGAACACTCCTCACGTTGATTGTACCTATCCTACTGGCGTTCAACCTGGTAATCCAGTTTTGCAGAGCCCCACGAAATTGCGGTGCCAATCCTACTGTCCCCGATAATCCGGATAGTAGGCTGTCAGAAATCCGCCCCCTCAATCGGATTGCCAATAAACGATCGCACCGGCACAGCTACATCAATGAAAATGGCACTGACAGATACTACCGAGATTAGAGCACAGTAGTTAACATGAAATTATTGTGGAACACACCAAAATATACGGGGGTTCATACTTACCTTTTACTTACCTATTCAATTTAATCTCGGGTCTGGGTTTTCAACTGGATCACTTAATAGTATGCCCTCACAATAACCTCCACCACGATATTTAAAATGAACCAAGTCGGAAACAAGAAAATCTAAACTGCACAATAATTTATTTCACATAAAGAGAAAAATAATTTAACAAAATTTAACAACAAAATATACGTGGCAATCAGAAGCCATTGCCAATGCAACCATGTCCTCCTGTAGGACTTGTAGACTTTACATACAAAATTTCAGCTTTCTCTAGCTCAAAGAACGTAATAATAACAATGCACTTTGGAATGGATAAGGGAGCTGGGACGAGACATATAGCGTTTGTTTCCTTGTTCATGAACTTCACATTTTATTTATAACCGCAAGGCTGCTATGTAAATGACCTTGGCCTCTACCATTCAGTTATCTGGCCACCTGCAATACACCCTGCACCGTGTCGCATGCTTGCTTCGTCAAATGGACGCACCTGTCCAACCAATGTTAGCATATGCTAGTTACCTCAGAGCCTAGCTCCTTTTCAAAACACTTTAAATGTTCACATCTCAACTCAAATATTATCACGCAAATCTTTTAAATGCTCCGTTCAAATACCAATGGATTACTCTAATAATCCCAAATCTTGTTTAATTGTATAATCCAATTGTTGAACTAGCGTTGTTTAGAGTATAATAACGAAAACGCTTAATGTTTATAACAAAATGTTCATTAATTATTTATAACATTTTAAATTGTTTATAACATTGTCAAACGACAATTGAAAAATTTATACACGCCTCTATTAATCCCGTTCGTTTCAAATTATTATTAAAGATATTTACATAGTTATTTACATTATTTATATTATTTATATTAGAAATACATTAAACCACACGTTTATCCGGTTGATAATTACTTAAAACGTGGTGATATAATCGACCAATGAAGGTTAGTTATATTTAAATTTTAGATTCAGGTTTAATAAGATTTAATAATTATTATTATTTGTGACGGTAACTTCCATTCAAAATCGTTATCTCAAATTATTTAAACACTCTTGTTAATTTTAACAGTAACTTCACATGAATAATTTTCAATGGACCTGAACAATACACTCAGCGGAAAATACCTCGCTCAAAACGCACAAAATTGCACCAAAATTGGCCCATAATTCATCATATATCTCATTATATATATGGCATCAAAATCTTCCACAATACACACAATACACTTATAAATTCATCATCTTCATCAATATTACTGTGGGAACCTCCTTCACTTATTACAGGGCATTATTCATCAGCGACTTTTACACGTCCACTGAACTAACGATTATACATCCATAGTTCCTCTTTAAAAATTCTTATATTCATCAATTGTATCGAAAACTGTTATTATATTTAACCTTCGTGGGATTCATTCATGAAGCGATATGAAGTAAAATTTTTGCCAGTCACAAATAAATTTAATAGCAAATACGATTAGACACGCCTCCCTGGTCTATCAAAATTGAGATTAATATCATCAAAGTATCGCAGTATAAAAATACTATCTTCAATCAAAGTTCATCTAAACTGCATAAATAGTCGAATAGAATACAATTAGACTGTGGACTGCAAACATTATTGTTCCAATCCACCATTGAGAAAAACTCCTATCAAATGTTCATTACTATAGTGGACTCAATAAATCGTACTCAAAGTTCATATTTCATAAAATTGTCTATAATGCAATGGTATTTCAAAATTGACGATAAATGTCTATGTTGCAATCATGTTCATAAAACGACTAGTATTTCCAAGATCGTCGATAAAGTAGTAGATTTTAACGCTCTAAAATCTTTTAATCATTCTTCTTTCTTGAGGATGACAGAAAATTGGTCAAAGTAATTTACTGAAAAGAATTACTTTAATAAAATGACACGCTGTCTGAATTCAAATTTGCCATAGAGAATCGTTAACTTGACAGTCAAATCGTGACTACAAAAATATGCAAATTACTGAAAGAATATATATTATCAGTCTCAACTGATCCAAAATTATTTAAATATGCCAATGACATAATAATGTCTCAATAAATCGTAGAGAAAGGCATAAATCAGCAAAGTGTACAGAGTACAGAAATATCAAGCAAGAATATGGGGCAAAATATATGGGACAGAAAATATGGGAAAAATGGTTGCTCAGATATCGCTAAATGGCTCAAATAAATCAAGAAACGTTCACGACTACCTTATCTGTTGATTGAAGTTCTAGAGGAAAATTTCCAAAGAAGACTGCTGATGGTTCCATTTCACCACCGTAAAGATGTGCTCCGACCTCGAACCTGGAACCTGCGCCCTCGGAGAATAGAACAGTTTCCTCCTCCGGAAATCGCACTGCTCCGTGTAGACGATAGACATCCTTCTGGCAAAACTCTTCTGTGTGAGCCGGGTCCACCCTGGCCTCTCTTGAAAGTTCCCTGAAGTTCTGGTAGAAATTCGCCATGAAGTTTATTGCAATTATTTCCGCAGAAATGTTCATAATTGTGGAGTATGAAGATATTTCCACTACCATTTGATGTAATTCAGCGATGGATTACGATGCATGAGTGTAGTTGGATGTTCACTACATGCTCGCTTTTGTAGAATGACGATTAACGAAGCTCCATGCTGCTATTTCACTCCATTGATGTATGTCCCAATTGCATTAAAGTTTTAGTCTTCCATCTCCACTTCCGTTATAATAATAGTCGAAAGTATTGCCAGATTATATAGTTCCATTGTAGAATGTAGCGTTGTATCACCAAATGTAATCTTCAGTATCACGGTTGCAATACATGTGTCAGCCGTAGCGTAGAATGTGGTATTATAAAAGTGCTTCTCAGGTGTCGAGAAAATCACTTTTGTCTGCAGTCTTAAAATGCGAATATCTTCCAAAGTATAATAGTGAAAATGTTCAACTTTCGCACACGCCTCAATATTGTAATGCACAATTGAATTAGCATAAATGCAGTAGCTAACTCTTGATAGATAATCTTGTAGACTCGTTTATGTGTGCGCTCCAACTTCGCCTAGTTTTAGTAACCGTAAAATTGCACTGCTGCACGCTCAGTGCTTGTTCGATGCTGTGGGCTCTGCCACACTTGCTAATGACGACTTGCTTCACTGAATAATATATACTTGTTCTATCGGAATTAAGAACTCGAAGTCTGACAATATGAGAATGAGAAATGAGCCATCAGCCCTGAGACATGAGAACTTCCTCTCTGCTGTGCAAGGCCTTTTATCAACTTCTTAAGGGGCGTATCCATCCCTACCATAGCTTGTTCCTCCGTCATTGCTAGAAGTTCTAACTTTGGCTATACTTGACGGATTTTCAAATTTCAAAAATTCATAATTAATTTCTTCAAAATTCCAAATCAATGCCATAACTGAAAATAGTTTTCCACAATTCTGCATGCCAAAAGTAATTAAATATGGTAGTTTCAGTAATCTCCGTCTCCCTCCAAGCTATCATTCATTGGTTCGAGCCTCTCCTCCAATAGCGTAACTTCTTCCTCGGCACAATTCCTTGTTTCCCTTCAACTGCGTCTTAAATATCAGATCCTTCTCGAACAAAATCATGACGTCACCAAGAATCTCAGCTCATCCAGCCTACTTGCATGAAGTCTGCGTCATCCGTGCCTACGTCATGAATATACACGTCACAACTATGACGGCCATAACTTTATTCACATATGCCAATACAGCCACCGTGGTCTCAGTATAATTCAATTTACGGGGGCAGTACCATCCCGGCATTTGCCCGAAGACGAAGTGGGAAACCACGGAAAACCACTTCGAGGATGGCTGAGGTGGGAATCGAACCCCCTCTACTCATTTGGACCACCCGAGGCTGAGTAGACCCCGTTCCAGTCCTCATACCCCTTTTCAAATTTCGTGGCAGAGACGGGAATCGAACCCAGGACCTCCGGGGCGGCAGCTAACCATGCTGACCGCTACGCTACGGAGGCGACAATGCAGTTATCAATATAATATAATCGTTGTGGTTATACGAGAATTGAGCAAGCCTTCATGAACTATTACTGAATACATTCTCTTTACTCACAAGAGGGCCTATTCATAAGGCATTTTAAACTCAATTTCACGCAGGAACATTATCGAAATAAGCAAAATATAAATGAAAATTAATTCCGTAATGCAGTATTATTGGAACGTGGAAATAAATCACCATCTTTTTTGCACAGTATTTGTGTAGTCGAAATAGCCGTGGGGTTAGCGGCTATGACTGTGAATCTAGAAATCTCGGGTTCGAATCCCGGACGGAGTAGATATTTTTGCTACCAGATTATCATTTTAAACTATATTTATCATATTAATATGACTCATTTTAACAGAATCCATATGCAATTATGTGTTGGTCTGTGAATCAAGAGGACTTGTTTATAAGGAATTTAAGGTTATGGGCGGTGTCGCGTCTATTAATCTAGTTGATCCATATCGTATTCTTTATTTAGGCTAGTGCTGGTGGAAGCTACAAACCATCTAATAAAATAAGTTCCGTATTATAAACTACAATATCTGTAAAACACTCCCTTTTAAAATAGATTAATATTTGTATAAAATACCGCTGTATCAATAATTTCACGTGAGGTTTCTTCTATGTCAGATGTTACACATCATATGCGACTACTGTAAGGCTCATAACCTTTTAAAATGTTGCATTCATGAATTATAGAATGCTTTTATGCATATTTCAAAAATATACTTGTTATGGTATATAGGATATAGGCTGTTTTACAGTGGAGGACAGGAGGCAAAAATGGTGCAGGAATGATTATAAGAAAGGATGTCCTAGAGTATGTGGAGGAGGTGAAGAAGATAAGTGACAGGGTGATCATAGGAAGGATACAGTTCCAGACAGGGACAAAAGATCTGGTTCAAGTATATGCTCCATAAACGGGGAATAAAGAAGATAACTTAGAAGAATTCCTAGAAGAGGTGGAAAAATATATAGAGGATAAGGAAATAATAGTAACGGGAGATTTGAATGCACAAGTGGGAAGAGACAGACAAGGAAAAGAGGAGATTTGGGACCATATGGTTATGGCAGTAAGAATCCAGAAGGGGATTTCTTAATGGACTTCTTCCAGCGGAACCAATTAATTATAGGGAATACGTGGTTCAGAAAGAAAAATAGTCAGAAGATAACGAGGTATGGATGGGGAGATAGAAGAACGAAACTCTGATAGACTATGTTTTAGTCGAAAAAGGACAACGGAAAGAGCCAATGGATGTCACAGTCATGCCAGAGGAAGCCTTTGGGGGAGACGATATGGCAGTAGTAGCAAAAATAAAAGTAGGAAAAGTTATGAGATTACCAGAAAAAAAGGAAAAGAAATATTAAGGTCTGGAGACTAAAGGAAAGGGAGGTTGCAGAAGAGTTTAAGAAAGAATTGCAAGAACAGATACCACGGACGGATATTACCCATGTGGAACAAGAATGGGAAAAGTTCAAGAGTGCATTTGTAAGCAGTGCAGAGAAAACATGTAGTAGAACATCAGGAATGGTACGGGAAAAGGCGACAAAATGGTGGAATGATGGAGTGAAAGAAAAGGTAAGGGAGAAGAAGAAAACTTGGAAGGAATGGAAAACAAAAAAGACTGAAGAAAGTAGAGCAAAATATATAGAATCAAACCGAGATTGCAAGAAAGTAATTGCAGAGGAAAAGAAGAAAAGCTGGGAAGAATTCACTCAGGAAATAAGGTAGGATTTAAATTGTGGAAAGAAATTGCTGTTTGGAATTATAAAAAGTAGAAGAAATGAAAAGGTGAACACTGGGTTCATAAAAAACAAAGAAGGTGAAATATTGGCAAAACCAGAAGAGATAACGGACAGATGGAAAGAATATTTCAGCGAGCTGTTGAATGTGAGACGCCAGACATGCGGAGAAGTTAAGGCAAACAGCCAAAACGGAGGAGGAAAATATAGAAGAAGAACCAGACATTACTATGGCAGAAGTGGAATGGAAAGTTAGGAAGATGAAGATGGGGAAAGCTGTGGGAATCGACGAAGTGGCAATAGAAATGATCATGGCGGCAGGACCAGCGGGATTGCAGTGGACATACAGACTTCTCAGGAGTGTGTGGAGAGAGAAGAAAGTTCCTGAAGACTGGAAAAAGGGAATAATATTGCCTGCTGACTACTACTCCTCCAAACGACTGCTCCCGACCAGCCCGACCCCGCTCCTTATATACAAAACCCGCCGGGCATGTACAAAGGAGGCGAAGCCGGGCTGCACGGGCGCAGCCGCCTGGCGAGGAGCGGTCGGGCTGAGGGCCCAGTACTTTATTAAAGAAAGAAATTACAAGCCAGCAAACATAACAAACATATCAACCATCTGTGCCCCCCTGAACGGGGGGGGGGGGGGGGGTGGAACAAACAATCACATACAAGAATTCAACATGCACAAACAAAAGGGAACATTCAAATTGGATATAACACAGTCTTTCATAGTCCCACACTTCTCCAGGCACCTTCATTCTTCCTCCTCTTCAGGATGGCGATCACAGAGCTCAGTTGCTGAATGAGAATTCTGATGAAGAGCCAGGGCAATCTCGTACTCCAGCAGCGAACGCCATGACCGCGTCCTGGGTAAGCTGAAGGGAGAGAAGGTGGTCGACAGATCCTCCTGTCGTCCCATGGCTACGGCCTGCCGGGAAGACCGCACCACAGGCTTCATTTGGCTGGCGCCCCTCGTCCGCCCCCGCGTGATCCGCGTCCTCAGCCGGTTCCCCATGGGAACCCTCCGCAGGTGACCACGGGCTGACGAACTGGCTGTTGGTATTGAAAGTTTGGAGGAAGCTCGAGGATCTCGTCTCCGTCGGCGCTGTCCATTTGTATGGCAAAAGACCACCCTTTGGTTAGAGCCGCATAGAGAAGATTGGCTCGGTTGAAGGCGTATTTGCGTTGACAACGATCCAAGTGACGCCAATTGGACAGCAGGAAAAGGATGGTCTGGGCGTCGTGATGATCTCAGCCGCTGGGCACGTACACCAGTTGTTGTTTGAGAGCTGAGGCGAGGTTCCAAACTCGTTGCTCGCTGGGTGTAGGTAGCCCTTTGGGGTAGTCGGCTGGTGCTAGAGTTCTCCAATGGTAACCCGGGTGTTGAGGTTGTTCCACTAAGTCTTCTTTGTCTTCCTCATCCTCGATGTCGTCTGGTGGTTCGGCTTGTTGTTGGCGTAATTCTAAAAAATCCAGGCGTTGGTCGATTCCGCGCACAAGATCTAAGAGTTCCTGAGTTTGTTGTGCTGTTCCCAAGTCTATTGCTGATGTCACTGATTGAGTGTCAGAGGAACCTGATGTCCCTTGGCCTTCCTGATTGGCCTGTGGCGGTCGCTTAGCAGGCGTTCTGGAACGAGGTGTGTTCTTCGTGTTGACTTTGGGAGTCCCCTTGTTTGCACTAGTCGTTGGTCGTGTTTCACGAAAGTGTTGAGTTACACTCGGCTGTGTATCTCGGGCAGGTTGTTCAGTCTTGCCACTGTCTCGTATAGGTGTCTTGATAGGTGTCTTCTTGTTAGAGACTTTGGGAGGCATGCTCCGACGCACTCCGGTGGGCCACTACGGGTGGCTAGAGGATAAACACTAAGGCTGCTGCTGACTACTCCTCCACCAAACGACTGCTCCCGACCAGCCCGACCCCGCTCCTTATATTCAAGAAAGGAGACAGGAAAGTGTGTGGTAACTACCAAGGATTCACCATCATCATCTCGCATATTGCCAAAGTAATCAAAAGAATCCTAGAAAAATAATTAGAGTAAAGGTAGGAAACCAAATAGAGGAGCAGTTTGGATTTAGAGGGGCCAGGTCAACAGTGGAACCCATTTTCATTCTGAGACAGAACATTGAAAAGAGTTGGGAATATGGGAAGGATATGGCAATGACTTTTATTGATCTTGGGAGAGGCCTACGATAGCATCCCTACAACAAAAGTTTGGGAAAGCTTAACAAATTGGGGGATAGGCAAGGAACTGAGAGACATGATAAAAGGAATGTGCATGGATTGCTACAGTAGTGTGAAGACAAGAGTCGGGATCATCGGAATGGTTTAAAATTGTCACTGGACTAAAGCAAGGAAGTGTGTTGTCACCATTATTGTTCTTAATGGTGATGGATGACATCATGAAGGCAGCAATGAAAGACTATAGTAGGGCAAAGATGAAGGTAATGTTGTTTGCAGACGATGTTGTGATCTGGGCCGAGGATGAGATGGAGATACAAGTACAGTTAGACGTAATAAATGAAAAGATTGAGCAATGGGGATTGAAGATAAATGTGGAGAAGAGTAAAACAGTGGTGGTGAGTAGAGGTAAGAAAGAAGGAAAAGGAGTAATCAAGTAGGAGATAAGGAATTGGAAGTGGTGAAACACTTCAAATACTTGGAAAGTGAACTGACTGAAGATGGAAGACTAGATTTGGAAATTAGCAGAAGAATACAACTCTGGATCTTTCTACCAACAGGTACGGGGACTAGTGTGGAACAAGGATGTACCAATTTAGGCTAAAGAAGTTATGTACAAAGCATATTATGTTCTTATAATGACATATGCAGCAGAAACTTGTACAATGACTAAGAGGGATGAGAGCAGAGTACAGGCAGCTGAGATGAAATTCCTGAGAAGTATGGTCCAGAAAACGAGGAGAGACAGAGTGAGAAATGAAGATATACGGAAAGAACTGGGAGTACAGAAACTAAATGACAAACTGGAGAAAAACAGATTGAGATGGTCTGGACATGTCAAACGGATGAATGAAGAAAGGCTACCAAGACGAGCAATGGAACGACGGATGACAGGGAAGAGAGGACGAGGAAGACCAAGAATGCGTTGGATGGACTCGGTGAAGAATAGCATTAGTAAACGGAACCTGGATTGGAACATCGTGTCGGAAGAGGAATGGTGGAATGGCAGAACAAAGTGGAGAGGAACCATATTTGACCCCACCCAGTGTCAGCTGGAAAAGGGGAAATGAAGATGATGATGATGGTGATGGTTCGTAAGTTATTGAACCGATAGCTGGAAATAATTATGTGATAGCCTAAATACCTATAATCGTCAGGTACATAAATCTCTAGTTTACTTTTGATGAATATAGATGCCATGCATAGTCTACGTATTTTCGTAAAATAAATTCCTGTTAGAGTAACAGATATATGCGATCTCAACTAAATTGGGTATAATTAACCGATTACGCGAGTTAAATATTCTTGTGCGTAATTTTGCTAGTGTAGTGGTGATGGTGATTTTTGTTTTAAGGGACAAATCATTGAGGTCATTAGCCCCAAATTTCTAGTTTGGTTATCGTAAATTACGGATTATCCAATCGTTAATTTCTAAAAACTGAACATCTCTTATTCATGTTCTATTGAACATGCCACTGGGAAACTTGATAACATGTACCACTGTGACAAACTAAATATTCTGGTACTTTTCTGTGTGTGTGTCTTATTCATTGTATTGTAGATAGTGCCTCAACTTCTTATCCTATGATATGACATGACATCTATGAATTATTCGACTACATAAAAGCCATATATTTATGTACCAGTAGATAAATATTATAATAGTGGCTCATTGCACAAAGTTGCTCTTCCATCGCTTGATTAGGATACACGAAATATAACCGTCTTTTTAACATTTCGCACAGTCACTATCTTGATTTTTGAAATTTTTGTATTACATAAGACCAGTTCTGAATAAAATTTAACATTAAAAAATCGCCAGAAAAGCCCATCAAAGTATTTGAACTTCGCGTGACCGCAAGGTTGGTTTTGTGCTATCATGTTTCTGTGTCATGTTGGATTGGTGAGACACACTGAAATTTTAAGTCACGTTCGGGGTTGGACGTGTTAGTACCAAGTCCTTACCAAGTTTCATTGAAATAGCTCTAGTCAATCAACATTTATCATTGCACTCTCACTCTCTCTTTCACACACACACGGACAAAATGTGATTTCATAGGCTTGTGTTTCATATGATGAAAATAGGGTATTTCTTATGATGAAAATATGCTATCAATGAAGACAATGTCCTGTTTCTTATCTCTTCAGATTTTGTTAGTTCGTTTAGACTTTGCTTCTGGAAGGTGCTCCATTGGACGGTCAGCAGTATGAAGAGGAAAAGGATACGAAAAAGCTCTGGAACAACACCAACAACTAATGTATTGACAGCACATTATATCAAACGATCATTACGTCCAGGTGGTAAATAGAACTGCAAATCATGAATTTTGAAGTTTCATTAGATGTTGTAGGGAATTATCTATGGAGCACATCACAACAAAATCTCCACGATTTCTATTAACGACTGTTATCGAAATACTTTTTTCACTGCCTGTAAAGTAATTTGGGTCTGGCTGACCCGGTACCCTGACCAAGCCCGATCCGATGAATATTCTTGCGCCCGGGTTCCATCCAAACCCGACTATGATTCCAGTGGCCGGCCCTAAGTTCTAGAGAGTACCCGTTCGAGCCATGTACCGGCCCATCCTTATCGGGTACATCGGTTACGCTAAGCCCATGTGAGGGCTTATGACCAAGATGTCCCAAGCCCCTCAAATGAACTAAAAACTGCATGCAGAGCACTGACTTTAATCTCACTGTACCACTCCATCACACTATTCTGGCCTAACCATACAATATATCTCTGATCATAGTTTTAACTTAGGAGCATCGAGTATGCGTCTAAAAATATTAACGGAGAATTGAGCATTGATAAAAATATTATTGGCTTTACGTTCCTATTGTACACTTCTGTAGAATTAATACATGGTCACACTTCGGTTAGCTCAGCGGTTCTCGAGGGTGGTGCGTCCATTCCCCCAGTATGACACATATATTAAGATCATAATAAACAGGTCAACACTTAAAATAATCTCAAAAATCATAATTTAAAACATATTTAATATTAATCAAATTTTAGCCGCTACAAAAACTAAAAAATGCATATAAAAACTAAAAGTACATCATATTACTTCATACTTCTTCACACTTGTTCCAATGAACAAGGAACACAAAAATCATTCAGTAAAATCAACTGCTCGGGTTCCTATGAACCTACCATTTAAGTTTCACTTCCATAAAGTACTTCAAAAATGTTTGTTTTTCTGAACTCACTATGGCTCCATAGTCCCTTTTACAACTTTATTCGTTATTAACAACACGATTAATTCCCTTTTACTTGAATTATTATGGAATGTCTGATCTACATATATTCACGATAATAATAATAATAATAATAATAATAATAATCATTTATATTTTTGGGTTCACATGAATCATCATCTTATCTCTCTCTCTCTCTCTCTCTCTCTCTCTCTCTCTCTCTGTGTGTACTACTTTAACTTTGGGAAGTTCGTGTTACATCTCAGCCCACAAGTTACTGAAAAAATTCAAATTAAACAAGACTCCCCGAATTGTTTAAGATTGTGTTTGCTCAAGAACATCCATCATTAAACAAGTCACCCTATGAGAATTCATAACAATGGTAATAAACCAATTTATTCATTTATGGAATCTGAACATACAGCCTACACTCAATACTAATAAGGTCACAGGAACACTTCCCATACTCCCTTTAAAAACCTCTTGCGAGTGCATTGGCGCCCGGTTTATTTATATAATATGTCTCGCCTGCTCCAAATCAATTAGTGGGTTAGTAACCTGCCCTTGAGTCCTTCAAAAGATTTATAGCTGTCAGACTGACCATCTGTGATACTGCAAGTGACTCTCCTCACCAACAGCCAGTGCCTTCATTCAGCTGGTGTGTTGGAAGGAACGAAAAACTTTAAAATGCCACCTCTCTTTTTAATATTTAAGAGGCTCTCATATCAGCCGGTGATTAATTCATAGGATACACTATTAATAGGTGATCATCCACATTGCATGAGTTGAAGTGCTTTCAATCCTTTTGAAGAGGCTCACAACATTCAATTTGACACATTTGTGTCTCCAATGTACTCCATTCCGAGGGGTAATTCCCATTTTAGGAAGAGTCGACGATTTCATGCGTCAACAAGGTGGTATTCAAGCAGGCCCTTGCACGCGTAATATTTCTAGAGTGGGAGTATGAACCCTTGTCCTCTAGTGTCAATAATAGCTCCCTTCTATACAACATATTTGGATTCGTATTCTTCAAAGTCCCTGCAATTCCGATCACAATTAATACTCCTGGCCATTTAATATAACCATCTATAGACGTTATTCTTATAATGCGCTTCATTAGCATGTACAACAATATTCCTGTAAATATTTTCGTCATTTTTTGATTTCCCAAGACTTCATTCTTTATCTTTCATAGCGCACTTTTGATTTACTATTTAATGATCCATTCACTATCATTAATACATTCTAACAAGAACACTACTGGTTCTAAAAACTTGTTACTTTGATATTTAACGAGATTTATGCTTTTAGCATGATACCAATTCATTTCCTTGATAGGTACACAATTACTTTGAACATTACAAATGCATTTCTCTATTCACTTAATTAATGGCTGTGTTCAGATCCATTCTTGTATTATCTCATATTTTACATATCTATTTCCTATCTCTAATAGTGTGACATTTCAATTAATTAAGGATGCACGAACTCCCCAAAAGTATTCATATTTACAAGCTGTACTTACATTTTTATCCGGACGATTCCCGGATCCCAATGGTTGAGAACTCGTTGGCTCACCGTTTTGGGTCTAGTCTTCCATTTCAACCACCGTAGCACTCATTACACATAACTCTTTTTCATAAATCTTGCACATCTTAATTTCACTTATTACCCCTATTTGAGGGGTTTCTAACATATTGAAATACACTGTAACGCTAAAGGACACTTAATAAATTCTATACAAAAAGTTTTATATTCAAGCCTATTGACTGCTTGTTTAACACTCTTGATTCTTTTATTGCACACGTTTCACACTTTTACGACCTTCTCCAAGAATGTAGGTACTAGCGACTTCTACCCTGGTCCTAACATCTGCTTGAATTTGGATTGAAAGTCTTTGATATTCCTACCCGTTGTTACACTGGTCCCCTCTGGGTGATATCAATGTTTCTGCTCGTTTCTTACCGGCCCTAATGTTCTAGTGACTGGCACGATGCTGTCTAAATGCGGCTATAAGTTTATAATATGCCCAATGTCTCCTTTAGACATGTATTACGATGATCACAGTCTGGTATCGAACTAGCGTTTTAAAAGTAGTTCTCCGCTTAATTTCACGTTCGCCACTGTACTTACTGGAATAACCTACTAGTATTCCGTTGGAATTTGGAAGTCTTATACTTTGCTTCCACTGAGTACAACTGCTTTCGACTCGAATTATACTTTTGAACTCGCATCACTTCGGTTCTGACTTCCAAGGCATAGGCAAGTTCAGAACAATTTTCTAACACTCTCGGTGTTCACGAATTCCTACGATACTGGTGAGATATTACAACACCTTTCCCAATGTTCACTGAATATAGTCTCTTACACGCAGTATGACTTTCACTTAAGTTCCTTTTAACTGAATAACTTCACCGTCAAAGTATGGCAACCCGACTTGGTTCCATAAAACTGGTTAACTATGACGCGGCGTGACAACTACAAGGGTCCTTCGTAGAATGTCTGCGATACAGCGTAACCGCTACAACGGTACGTTGATGACTGTATGTGATACAGCGTAACCGCTACAACGGTTCGTTGAGGACTGTATGATTTCGGCTCAGCGGCCCTGCTATTTATAGAAATCTGGTTGAAAATAGTGCCAGTCCTTCTTCTTGAAAGCTACTTTCCAAACAAAGCATCGTATGAGCTTAAGAAAATATCTCCTAACTCCTTATGATTTCAATGTTCCAAAACTATTTCAAATTTCAAAAATCGATCATAGCTTAAATTTATAAAAATTTCTAATGTCCTAGCTATGCGTGGGAAGGAACTTTTTACTTACATTTCTCCGCGAGATTCATCCACCCCTCCCAGGCTACGTCATTGCTGAGTAAGCATTCTTTTTCTGTATAATTATTAGAGGATTTTATGTCTCTCAAAATTATAATTTCCAGTATTATTCAGATTAGCGTTCTCCGATATTAATAATTTTGCGTATTACTCGAAAATGGGGTAATTGCACCATACTTTCGGCTCCGCCTACTCTCAGTGTTGCTAGAATTCTGTCCAATAAGCTCTTTATAGGGATTCCCCTTCTTGCCTGATCGCATTAAAAGTTCCCCGTTTGACATCATAATGTTGACTCACGAGGCTGATTCACATGGGTCACGTACGCACTCTGACGCACGCTGCAGCTGCCTGCTATAAATTTGATCTTGCAGCCTTCTCAAATGCCAAGATCAAGTCATGTAGAAAGATTCTATGAATTTCCTTACATTTCCTTCATAAAAGATCACGGGTTCGATTCCTTGTACTTCCCAATAAGGGTACACTATTAACTATTAACTGCTGGGGCTTTTAGAGACGCCAGAGTGCCAGAATTTTGCCCCGAAGTTTTTTTTATCGTGCCAGTAAATCTACTGACACAGCTACCTCGCATTTGCACACCCTAAAATACCAGCTGACTGCGCCAGGATTCGATCCTGCAACCTTGGGAACAGCAGGAGAGACCGATACCGCTGAGCCACGCAGTCAGCCTGAGCATTAAGGGAAAGTCACTGATTCAGAAAGATTATATGCATATGGCGCTCTCAACTTCAGCATTTCTATTTAAGATTACATTGTGTTGAGGATCATAAATGTCTACTTCTAGCGAGCAGCAATATAGATTTTTAAAGTCAATTTTACCCTCCATGTTGGTGTTTCCCACGGACTCAGCGAGGGAACTCACCACTACCGCCTTTCCAGGCAGTGTCCTAGAGCTGGGAACACTTGGTCGGATTGGATACAACTGGGGAGGTGTGATCAGCACTTCGCCCAGGTGGCCTCATCTGCAAAGCGCACAGGGGCCTCATGAGGGATGGGAAGTGAGGGGAACATTAGGATGGATAGGTAAGGAAGCGGGAGGGAGGCAGTCGTGGCCTTACAGTAGGAACCATCCCGGTATTTGCCCGAAGACGAAGTGAGAAACCACAGAAAACCACTTCGAGGATAGCTGAGGTGGGAATCGAACCCCCTCTACTCATTTGGGCCACCCAAGGCTGAGTAGACCCCGTTCCAGTCCTCATACCACTTTTCAAATTTCGTGGCAGAGCCGGGAATTTAACCCAGGACCTCCGAGGCGGCAGCTAATTATGCAGACCGCTACGCTACGGAGGCGACAGCAATATAGATAAGAAAAATAATGTTATTGGTTTTATGTCCCTTTTAACTACTCTAGATTTTAGAGACGCCAGAGTGCCGGAATTTTGCCCCGAATGGGATCTTTATCGTGCCAGTAAATCTACCGACACGGCACCCTGGCATTTACACACCCTAAAATATCAGGTAACTCCGCTAGGATTCGATCCTGCAACCTTGGGTACAGCAGGCGAGAACATTACCGCTGAGCCACGCAGCCAGTCAGCAATTTAAAGGTAAGGTGTCCCAGAACTTGAATTAAGGAAGCATTTACATACAATGAGCACGGAGAAGTCGGAGAGGAAACCAGCGCTAACATTCGAACCTTGAACTTCGAACGGTGCGGATATCCAGTTCTTGTACCTAATGGCCCTTATCACGCTCCTCTACGGAGATGGTTATATTAATGTTTAACTCATTATGAAGCCAACAAATATTTGCCCTGGCGATGGTGTCTTCCAGAACGGCACAGCGCGCGTCCTACTCATTGAGTATTCTGGGTGTTACATTGCTACGTGCAACCTTCCCTCGTCTCATCTCATAGTTAGCTACGTGCCTGGCTTCACCTATCATGATGGATGGCAATGGTGTGTTATCATCATCATCATCATCTCATCATCCCTAAGGAAAGAGATGGTGGAAAACACGCACAGTTATTGGCTCTTAGAACTAAGAATTTCACCTCAATTAATACGAGTGGAGGTTGTTAAGGAAGTACTTTTTCCATATATTTCCGTTGTTGTTAATTCGTATTAGGAGATTGGGACATCTTGGTCATCAGCCCCGTGTACTTTGGTGTGTGGTGAATTTCCGCGATAACCTGTGTTTCCGTGGTGTCTGTAGAAGTGTTTATAGCTGCAATTTTTAGGGTCAGAGATGCCGCGGGACTTGAAATAAGGTACTATCCTGGCATTTTCCTGGAAAGAGTGTGAAAAAAAAACGGGGGGAAACACACTGGATAGCCACTGTCATCGCCGCGGAGTTCATCAATTTCCGGTGAGCTAATCTGATAAACTTATTCTAACACACATTGTATCAATTAAGATTCAAGTTTGACTTCTATAACATCAACATATTTCTCTGATGAATGTACTTACTTTTAAAAAGAAGTGTTTTCTTTGATGATACCGGCTGACTGCGTGGCTCAGCGGTAACGTTCTCGTCTGGTGTGCCCAAGATTGCAGGATTGAATCCTGGAGCAGTCAACTGGCATTTGAGGATGCGCAAATGCGACGGAGCCGTGTCAGCACATTTACTGGCTCGTTAAAGATCCCCTTCGGGGCAACATTCTGGCAACCCGGCGTCTCTAAAAGCCGCAGTAGTGAAAAGGGACGTAAAAACAATAACATAATTATATTTGATGATACAGAAAATGCTCATGTGTATTCTGAATTCTCCCTAATTTGTGCCAAAGTCTTTACCTTATAGGGATGTAGCCGGAGACTGTTCGCGCCAGATACTGCTCGTGTAGTACTGGGTAAGCGCAAGGCGATCGTCTTATGTTTCTCCCAGTCAGCTGCGAGGAATGTATAGATTGTGACCGAGATTTCTAAGCTTAAGTAAATTGTATCTTCTCTAATTTTACATTAAGACTATATTAATTAATTCTATAGGTATATACCCTAATATATTATGGACGATTTTCAGCGTTTAATCGTTAAACATCTGCAAAATGAGCTGCGGACCAGAGGCACTAAAACAAGCCGGGGGAGGAAGAATTAATACAGCGGTAATAACAAAATTCAAACACGCTTTATTATTCAGCATGCTTTCTCCTAAAGATTACAATTACTTGAGTATTGTAGGCCTATATTGATAAATATATATCCATAAGACTTAAATCATAGAAATTTAAATATTCACTTGCTCCCCTTGCTTATAGACTTCGATTCATGTCTTTTCTTAGGTTGATAGCTTACATGAAACTGTCATGTTTTAAGGTAAACATAATCAAAGAAAGTTTATACTGGTAATGTATACCACGAACATTCATTGCAACGTTTGGTTCTTATGTCATTTTGTCAATTTCTCAATAAGAATCGTTCCCTTACCCCTTGGAAACGACTTAGGGGTACAATTTTAAAAAAGTTTGAGAATCCCTGCTTTAGGGCCACGAACCGTTTCCATTCCTCTGACTACCGGCATGTCTCAAGAATGTAGCAGTCAGTCGCTACCACATTCTCCGTCGGGCAGATGGAAGTTCTGATTTCAAGAAACCAACTATAGTACGTTTGTGACTTACTGTTGCGACATTTATTCTTGAAGTATTCGTCCGAGTATTGATGTCTTTAAAAATGGGAGTCACAAATGTTACATTCACTTCTTCGTGTATATTTACGATTTCTTCCCGTACTTCAATGGAGAAGTTTTCTGCAGATTCCGATGTTGTAGGCTTATCGTGGAAATCCGGCAAATTTCTTGTGTATGACCTCTTATTTTTTTTGTACCGTAGTGTTCGTGGTCCGCGGAAAAAGCGATGGAACAGCACCCGGTAATAATCTTGCTCTTTCACCTTCAAATACAAACGCATAAATACAGTGGTTGTTATCGAAATGTCTAATCAGTTTATAGGTACAAAATTGGAATTATTTCCCTTTGTACATCACACTTACCCAACACAGTTGTCGTGAAGTCATCGGGTTGAAAATGATGGGAACACGCTTTAATATTTTCGGTCAGATTTTTGTAATAGAAATTTTTCCTTCCAGTAGCATGTAACCATTTCTTCCTCATTTCTTTATTTTGTGGAAATTGGTAACGAAAACGGGCTTCTCTGATATTTGCAAAAAGGAACAATCCAATAGGTCGGCATAGTCACGAAAATAACAATTTAAACAACTTAAATTCGTGGTTATTAGCGGCATAAAGAACACAGGAGACAACTGAAGAGCGCTTGCGCTTACCCAGTACAACAGCAGTGCGCTCTATCGGTGCTAGTTCTATTCATCCCTATTCCCCTGGAGCCTATTTATCTCGGGTGTACAAATACATTGCAACAAAAAAGGACGCTCTCTATACAGGAGCAGGAGTACCTGGAAGATGTAAATAAATTCCAACATTTTCTTAAAATGTTAACTACCGTATGTTCGTACCACTTACTTTCAGTTTTCTTTATGTTCCACTCACAGACTTACACCCTTCAGGTTTGTGTTCTCAGCATATTCGTTCATTTTCTTAAGCAAATGATTCACAATCACAACTTTATCAGATAGCTTGTCACTGTTTATGGCATGAATTTTACTGGAAATAATTAAATTTATGAACTGATTTCTGAACAATGCTCCTTTTTAATTCGCATTATGAACCTATTAGGCCTACTATCCAAGGTCGGTATTACACTATCAAAGAAATTTGTCAAAGATCTTGTATAAAAGATCTTTTATAAAAGATATGACAGTGTAATGGGAAAACATTTTATGAAATGTGGTTTTATATTTTTTATATAAAATTTAGGAGCATCATGCTATCTTTGATAAAAGATTCAAAACCAAAATGGCGGATCATAACAGCTGGAATTAAACCACAACAAAGATGCTCATATCAAAGTGTGAAATGCATGAAATACGAAGTACGTCCAGAAAGTAAGTTCCGTTAGGTAATAACATTAAATTGTGTACAGATACAGAAAAATTATTTAATGCACAAAATTCTACAACCCTTAAACTACTCTTCCACATAACTGCCGAAATGTTGCAGGCATTTGTCGTAGCGTGGCACGCTATGACAAATGCCTGCAAAAGTTCAGCATTTATGTGGAAAAGTAGTTTAAGAGGTGTAGAATGTTGTGCAATAAATAATTTTTCTGTGTCTGTACACACTTTAATTTTATTACCAAACGGAACTTACTTTCTGGACGTGCCTCGTATTACATGATGTTACATAATGAATGGCATAGGCTACAATGTAAAACATAAATAGTAGATAGTGCTGTACCCAACACAACAGTCCAGGTCAGATTTAAGGTCTGAGTTTTTGATTGACGCACGCAAGACTAGATGTGGCAACGCGGCGAGTGAGCGAGCCAGCGATCACGTCACGCGAGCGGCGAGCTTGAAGTGTCCAATATGTTCCATCGTGTAACTTTCGACATTAATGAAGAGGCAAGAATAGTTTATATTATCATAAACAGACTCCAGTCTTTATGTGAATTAGGAGTTGTACCCCCCCCCCCCCCCAACGATATACCTTCAGGGTCTTTCAAATAAAATAAGAGCGCCAAGCGGCGACTTTCTTAACCGAAGCTGCGATCACTTTGGCCGAGCTTGTGGCGCGCCACGGCCCCCTGCTGTAGTATTGAAAGCGCGCGCATAGTACATACGATGGCTGTTTTTTTATATTTTTTTCAAGTTCCGATGGACTGTATAAAAATAACAGATTGACATTACCAAACTTGACCTTGCAATAAGCGTGCAGGTGCTCAGTCGCCAGTCTAAACCTCAAGTGCTAACATGGTGAGACAGTTATCATTGCAACATCGTTTTTTTTAATGTAAAACTTATTTTAAGTACGAGTCGGCTCGGCGGGTACGTGGTGCTTTTGTTCAGCAATTTCCTGATGAAGTGCCACCTTCACTAGCACAGATTCACGTAATTGCAAATAAGTTTGAAACTACTGGCTCGGTGCTCAATAAAAAACATGCCCGCACACGAACAGTTTTAACAGAGGATGAGCTAGAATTGGCGAGAATCTTGAACGGTCTCCGAATAAATCACTCACAAAATTAGCACAAGTAGGGGTTTCGGTTTCATCGACAATAACTAACTAAAGTAAGATTTCAGCATTGTACACACGCTAGCAAGGCCGCTGCATCATATAGGATTGTACACATGCTTAAAGCAGGGGGCCTTGGCGCGCCAAAAGCTCGGCCAAGGTGACCGCGGCTGCGGTTAACAAAGCCGCCGCTTGGCGCTCTTATTTTATATGAAAGACCCTGTATATGTCTGCATATTTCATTTGAAACGGGAAGAGAGAAGTGTCCTTGATCAACATCAGGGCGAAGCACGAGAGACCACGTGGCTGACTCAGCAGCGGTGACGTGTCGTTACGCAGAGGGCAAGAGGACAGATTTTTGTGCGCGGACAGTGAACATTGTCGACACGCATTCGAAATACGATACGTGGATTGATTTTTATATGGGCGGGTTCAAATCACGCCTTGTAAGTGACAAAGAGCAATTGCACGGTATCGGAGATAAGACCGAGGATGTCACAATCGGAGTCTCGAAATCTTTGAATACGAATTCATTTGAATACGAATTTACCGGCATTTTGTGTAATACTTACACACTTGCAATACTTGTATTACGTGAACATTGCGATATTGGTTCGAACATCTAGTTCTGAGAAAAATTTGGACCTGTTGCTTAAGTCGTACTGCTGATTTTTGAGACGAGCTTGTGCGGCTGAAGGTCAGAGCAGACACTTAGCACACAGCACGATACAGCTGCCATATTAGAGCACTTGCTGTACTCCACTGCTCGTGATTCAGTTAATAATTACGTATCACGGAACATTATTGTGATTTATAGTTCGCGAAGGGCTCATAACATTACACGGGGTGATATACGGTATCACAATTTTTTTTGTTAAGAACTGTGTGTCATTCGAGGACTTGCAAATTTCACTATGAAGCAAGGGCTCTTCTTAATCTGTGCTGATATTTTGTCTACATATTCTAACCCAAACTTATTCATGGGTAATATGGATAACTAAACAGCCATGAAGGGACTCAAAGGAGTGACTTACCACCAAGGAAGAAATGGAGCCGCCGAGGGAGACAATGTTCGATTTACCACGGGACGGAACGGGAAGGTCCCGGGTTCGAATTCGGAGGCTAAAGATGAAAGAATATCTTATTAGAAGATGGGATGAATGCTACCCTGGAAGGAGAAGAAAGAAGACTGGAAGGAAGCCGGAAGACGACTTCATGGTATTTTCTCCGAGATCCAGGATTAAGCCAGGCTTGTTCCACAATTTTCTTACCATTTCGTGCAGTTGGTGAGCCAAACATTTCAATATTCTAGTAGAATGAGCAGTCTGACTACTCATTTAAGTTAGAAGTATACCAGTCATGAGATTAATTATGTTTTTTGACATATAATTCTAAGGTTGATTATTATTATCATGAGATAAACGTGGTATACGTAGACATGAATTGATATGACTGGTGGTCATGAAACAATATTGGACCTCAGTGTCATTATGACCAATCCACTACCAATTTATTTCCACGAGTATTTAGTCGATGATTACTTTTTGGAATTGTCGATTGACAATCTATTATGATTACGATTGCTGGACATAGTAAATTTCTACGCTATATTTTCCATAAGGAATTATTACAACAGACATCAAATATTTTGTGGTCAGATAGATGCACCATGACGACACTTCTGGATTGGAAACTGATTGTGGAGAACAAGAGTGTTCTTCATTCATTTATTGATTCTTTTCTACGGTATAGATTTGAGCCACGCTGGACTCTATTTTCAATCTCGTATATTTTTAGCTGATAGGAGTTAGTAACCCAGTTCTTTATTTTTGGAACTTTAATTATTTCCATTGGTCATTGAAAATTTAACTTGCTCTATCCGCTTGACTTTGTTACTCAAATTTTTCTGTGCTTTATTTTGTGCAGGCGGTGATACAATAATGTCATCGAGTATACCAGGAATTGAATAGGAAGACGTAGTCACATAAAAAATATGTATATGAAAAATAATTGGAATTGAATTCACATATTCTGTGAAAGATTATTAGGTGTTCCTCAGATTAAAATATGTAATATGCGCAAAAGAGAATAATATGATAAGTGAGTATCTTTGACTACAGGCATTGGTGAATCCAATTAGGATCTGGCATTTGATATTTTTTGTGGTAACCAGTCAGTGAACACATGATGGTGTGATATGGAATTTCAATGCGGCATAATATAATCGTTGAACAGGAAGATTTTTTTCCGAAATGATCACACTTGTTATAATTATTTCGAGCATGAATAATAGATGATGGTATGACTAATATTCTCATTACCTGAGACGGTATAATTTTGTTGAGTCTGTGATTGATTTAAATCGATAACATAATAATTTCTGATATGACAGCCTGATGATGATTAAATGAATGAATTGGTGGATTTATGAAACAATTAATTTATGGATCATTAAGTGGATGAATTGGTGAATTTATGAAAAATAAATTTATGAATAAATAAAATTTGAATTAGTGAATTTATGGATGATTAAAATATGAACAATTAATCTATAAGCAATTACTTGATGAATAATTAAAACATGAACAATTAAAATATAAACAATTAAATTATGGATTGATTGGATTTTTTTCGAATCATTTATTGATGATTGAACATTTCATAGAATTTTTAGTGATTAACTAAATAAAATGTTGGTCATTCGGTCATTGAAATTAACGCACAAACCGACTGAATTAAATTATGCATGGATGAAATGAGTTTATTGTAATAACACAGAAGGAGACAATTGTAAATAGCAAAAGAGATAGTTGTTAATAGATGATTGAATTAAATATAATTCATAATAAAGGGTAATTGAAAGTCAAATAGAAACTGATACAGTTGATTAATACTCGCTTTTTTTATGAAAGAGCATTGCACTTTTTTTTAAGTTAGAATGGAGATCTATATTACATCTTTCAAAGCGATCCAATATTTTTTTTATATTTTAGGTGTGATGAAATCTAGTCCCATAATATTCTCATTTATTAGTTGAAACACCATATGACGGACATTCTGGGTGTGTGATAAATCCTTACAGTCGAAATGGACACGGCTTAAATTTGTATTTCAGTTAGGTTTCTGTTTCTTGAATCTCCTAATGTTATTTATATCCAAGGCTAGGACCAAGGAGATTCATTGACCCAATTAATTTCTTATGAGGTGTCTTTTGACACGAGTATTTAACTTCTTGAGCAGACCACAGCAAGTAGTAACTTAGACTGAATCCCTGAAGAAGGATAGGGGTAGTTGCTTTATTTATTTGATTGTTGCTTGTTGGTTTATGAGCTGCAAATAAATTGAACCTTTCATTTTTTATGAATTTCTGCACTTCTGATTTTGCTCATCTGTATTTTCTTTTCAGTGTTAGGATTGATTCGGATCTAGGGGGAAATTGATTTTCCCAGGTCCGCCTCTCCTTTTAACCACACCGAGATCACTTGAGGTTTCATTCCTCCTGCATATTTTTTATGTGATCAAATTGCACCTAGTTCCCAATCAGGTTTTTCGTATACCATGATCCCGGTATATCGGGGTGTATTACGATGTCTTTCGCCGGGCCATCCGATCCACTGCCGGTGGACGGGGACAGTGTAGGTAAAATAGCCGAGGCTAGAAGCGCTGCACATAAGGACGCACATTTAAGGATATAAAGAGGATTATTTTTAGTCGATTTTACCCTCCAGGTTGGTTTTTCCCTTGTACTCAGAGAGGGATCCCACCACTACCGCCTCTACGGGCAATGTCCTGGAGCTTGGAACATCTGTCGGGGGGGGATACAACTGGAAGGCGGGATCAGCACCTCGCCCAGGTGGCTTCACCTGCAAAGCGAACAGGGGCCACATGAGTGATGGGAAGGGAAGATTGGGAGGGATAGGCAAGAAAGAGGGTAGGAGGCGGCCGTGGCCTTACAGCAGGTCCTGTACCCGTTTATCACTTACCAATACCTGTTGAATCCCACGAAAACACCTGGATCGTAGAATCTGAAAATGCCCGGCTAAACCCCCCAGGTCCCACCAATAGGTGAAGGAAGCATAAAGGGTGCATTTACTAATAAGATTGCGTGACGAAAGACCTAAGTGCAAAATGCAAAAGAAACTAGCTCAAATCAAACGGCGCACGAAACTCAAATGAGTACAGGAATATCTCAGAGTTGTGAGATAAATCTAGACAATCACTCACATTGGTCTTGTCGACACAACCTTTCATAACTGTTATGAAATATCACTCACGAAGTAAATTACTGTAAAATTAAATTTTATTCAACAAAACGGTGATTCAAAGAGGCATCAACTAACCCTCAAATTATCAGATTTACGAAAATGAAGGCATGACATTTCAAACGTGGCACCATATCTAATTGGACTCAACACTTACTATTGTTCATCTATTCAGCAGAATGCGTAGAAACAACGATGTCATAATCGTTCCAAAGATTCAAATTCACATCACTATATTACATATCAAATGTTCCCTTATTATATACTGTACATCAGACAAAAATATATTTACACGATCTTTCAAAAAATTTATCCTGAAACACGAGCATTAATTAATTGTCATATCATTTCATAATTCCACATTAGGTGTAATTCAACCAAATGATTAAGTTCAGTTAAATGTAGATCTCAAAATCATTACATACTATAATAAAAGTGATTTAGCATAACTTGACTTGCTTTGATATTACGAAATTCCTATTAATAAACCATGATCACCTTAAACATCATTAATACTGAGCTTGAAATAAACTCTGTCACCAATACAGACGTATCTTGCAACAAAATGCACGAAAATCCACTCAATACACGGCAATGTTGTCTCACTAGATATTAATATTTTACTCCACGTACACCAATTTACCTTGTTCATGTGTTTAATACACCAGATAATTCTTATACACTTCAGCTTTATTATGCTCATATAAACTTGTACATCACACTGTACTTCACTTCAAATACACCCTAAACTCGCTGAATATCCATCACTCACATAGTGATCACAAAACTTACTGAAACTCCGATTAATATATTATTTCGTGGATTAATATTTTAACAAATCGTAACTTCACATTCAGCTATGCATAAGTATGGTTTAATAGCTTGAATAGTTATCATAAGGAACCTTAATTACAATACCATTCAAGAAAATACTCTCTCATAAATTATTAATAATAATAATAATTTACAAACCTTATTTTGGAAATATTGATAGTTAGAGAATAATATCAATCTGAAATAAATTACAATTCGCAGTAATTCCCACGTCAAGAAACAATTAATTCTCCAGTGAGAAATTAGCTAAGACAAATCTAAACTAAGACAAGTTGAAATGTAAAATTAAAATTGATCAAGAATAAGAAAAATTCACCTCTCCAGAGAAACTGAACAAACTATGAAATCTGCTACACCATGAATCATTCCCGGTTAACAGAGTTAATCACCTGTGAAACATTAGGGTCTTTCAAAGAATGAACTGCCTCAATCGAGAAATAAGATCCTACAAAACGGAATGGTCATCACCTCAACATCTGCTATGAAAAAGCGTGCTTGAAATCGTAGATCAAAATTACGATAATTCAAAGTTATCAAAAAATATTCCGAAGAATATAAAAATTTGAAAATATTCAAAAAGATCAAAATGTCCACAATGTTCAATAACGTATTAATAAATGCTTGGACTAACTGTATATTCACGTATAACTTCCTCTAGCGATGTTCTTCTCAAGAATCATAAATGTTCAAAATGTTGCATTAAAAATCAAGTTAAATGCAAAGTCGAAATATGTGATCAAAATTCAAAAATATATTCCAAAAAGTATATGCTCGTTATACAAACCAAAACTAATTGAATCTGAGATCAAGAATGAAATGGCATCAGACTTTAAACCTCATTATCAATTAATACTAATAAAATTGGCAACTGGAAACTACGAAATATTAATGCTCTACTTCTACTAAAAGATGGTCGATTTCTACCTTGTGAAGATTCTCGATGCTGGCATAAGTTGGACTAAATGCCCAAGTTTCTTTCCAATAGTATACTGGAATACAGTATAGGAGTTCCTCCCGCCTGGTCTCGAACCCGGAAAGTCCCTGCGAACTGTTCATCTCGGCCTGGGAATTGTACACCAAATACAGTACATCTTATAGCTCGTACAACACGATCGTAGACAGCATCTCTCTTGATAGACGATCTTATTTATGTAGAAGTATAATGAGTCTAAAGCGTTGCAGTGGTTTATCCACGTCTTCTTCACGATTTTGAATAAATCTGATCTCATGTTGAAAATCTTCAAGTATCGTTCTGGAAACATCCCTGGTAGGAGCAGTAGCAATAGGCATCACTATCACCTCACTTAGTCATTGCACTAGTTTGCGTATTATGTTCTTGCATTCATGTTTAAGCCTGCATGGCTACAAATTCAGTAGGAAGTAAACATGCCCCTCTCGACAGTGATTTATACAACATCTTGACGTATTAGAAATTCTCAAATGTCATTAAGTACTTCCACAAAGCACTAATATTTTCAGTGTTCAGTACCAAAGTATAATTATGTACAATGTACTGTACCCGTCTTTAATTACGGAGAACGTCTGGTCATATTCCAGTTTAGCTCAGCGTTCGGGGGTGTTACGTTCAAATCCCATCATATGACACATACATTCGGATTATGTGCAATTTAGGTTAAACAAGCTACACAAATAACAACAAGTAACTATAACATAAGCTTTAATTATCTAAAAGCACCCACAAAGAGAACAATAATAAGAACAAAACCATATAAAAATCCACATTATCAAAATTAATCAATCTAATCCAAACATCATTCAAAAACACCTTCATAAACATCTTGCTTAGTTACTCGGATCCCTCATCGGTCCGTATTTATATATAATGCGTTTGGCCCTCTGAGGAGCACGTAGAACCATTAGTTAACATTGGTCTTCTTGGTCTTCTTATCTTCCCAAAACTTCCTCATCCTTTCGCTATGTGCCTGTCTTCTTTCTTGTGTCCATGCAGCTTTAAGTTTCAAATTCTGTCCCGTAGGGATCTTGGGTGGAAACTTATACGAATTTACTTTTTGTCTATATGCAGTCCGCGTCGTTGTCAGTGGGTCAATATTGATTTCAGTGAGGTCCTTTTGGGTGTCTGCTAGCCAGCGTACTTTGGTTTGTCGGTTTCCATTGACTACGAGGAAGATTTTCTTGGTCAGCCGGGCGTTGTCCATTCGAGCTATATGTCCGTAGAATTTCATGCGTCTTTTACGTGCGAGTGAGGCGAATCGTTCAGTCCGTGAATACAGTTCGTCTGAGCTTTTCCTCATCCAGATACCGTCCTGAAGCTTTGGTCCAAAGATTTTTCTCAGTATTTGTCGTTCTATCTTCTCAATGTATTTGATGTTGATGGTTAACGATGACGTCTCAATCGCATAGAGTGCCTCTGGGAGGATGACTGTGTGGTAGTGATGGAGTTTGGCTTTAGTGGAAAGTGATTTCTTGTTGTAAATATTCCAAGTGATTGTGTAAGCTTTGCGTAATTTTTCTGCACGTGTTTTGTTAGCCATTCTTTCGTTACCAGTGTTCCCGATAATTTCACCTAGGTACTTGAAGTGCTTAACTTGTGTGATGTCGCCATATTTGGTTGTAATTGATGCCAGGTTTGTGCTCTTGGAATCCATGTACTGTGTTTTCTCGTAAGAGATATGGAGGCCGGTTCTGATTGATATCTCATGAAGCTTCTTGATGGCATGTCTGGCTTCTTCTGGAGTCCGGGTAATTATTGCTAGGTCGTCAGCAAAGGCGAAGCATTTTATGTTGATTCGTTGTTCTTTTGTTCCCATACTTATTCCAGGTATTTCCTTCTCCCATGTTCTGATGATCTTATCTAGTACCAGGTTGAATAGGAGTGGGGACAACCCATCACCCTGTCTTACGCCTGTTCTAATGTGAAAAGGTTCGGACACTTCACCCATAAATTTAACTTTAGAAGTTGTATCTGTCAAGGTCTGTTGGATTAATGTAGTTGTTTTGTTGTCCAAACCATATTCACGAAGTATATTAAACAGAGTTGCGCGGTCGATTGAATCATATGCTTTCTTAAAATCTATGAAGGTGACAACTGTGCGATTCGACTGGCGATGTTGGAGTACCATCTTGAGGTTCCAGATCTGTTCTGCACACGATCGACGTGGTCGAAATCCCGCCTGATATTCACCGATCATGTGCTCTGTCTGTTGCTCCAATCTGGTGAGGAGGGCACGTGAGAGTACCTTGTAGGCGATTGGCAGGAGTGAAATGCCTCGGTAATTATTCGGATCTGTCTTGTCGCCCTTTTTGTGTAGTGGGTGAATCAAAGCAGTTTTCCAATCAACCGGTATGGTGTCACTCTCCCATATATTAGCAATGATGTTTTGTAGTCTTTCAGTCAAGAGTTCACCTCCAATCTTGAGCACTTCGGCGATTACACCGTCTTCTCCTGGTGCCTTGTTGTTTTTGAGATGTAATATGATGTTTTGTATCTCATCATATGTTGGTGGTACTGAGTCCTGGTTTGGGGCAGTAAAGTGGAGTTGGAGATTCTCTGCAGGTGGTTCACAATTGTGAAGCTCCTCGAAGAACTGTTTCAGGATATCACAATTGGCCTTTGTGTTTGTCTCAAGTGTGCCATCAGGGCGGCGAAAACAAAGACTGGGCGGCTTGTAGTTCGTCAGTTCTTCCCTAAATGTCCTGTGGAAATTTTGTGTGTTGTTCCTCTTAAAGTCATTATCGATTTCTTCCAATCGTTTGAGGTGGTACATGCGTTTAACTCGTCTGATTGTTTTGGATGTTTGCTTCTGCGTTTCTAAAAAGTTCTGCCAATGTTCTGGTGTTCGGTTGCTATTCCATGTCTTCCAGGCTCGGATTCGGGACTCTAGGGCTTTATCACAGTCTATGCTCCACCATCTGTGTTTTCGTTTCCTTGGTGGTTTGCCGAGTTTTCTTGTTGATTCTTGGATGGCCTTGAGAAGTTCATCCCATGTTTCCGTGTTAGTCTGTAATGATTGTGTAAACTCCTGTGCGTGTTCTTTTAGGTATTCCGGATCTATGCGTGGGAGTTTGGAATTTGGAAGCTTTTTACGATTGGGTATGAAGCGGACTTTGATCTGCGAGAGATGATGGTCGGACTCTACGTAACCTTTGCGTACCCTCACGTTCATGATTTCTGGAGAGAATTGTCTGGTTATTGCTACATGATCTATTTGATACTCGCCGATGTGGTTTATGGGAGATTTCCATGTAGTCATTTTTCGTGGTGGTTTCTTGAAATGTGTGGACATTAGTTGTAGGTTGGCCATTCCACATATGTTGATTAAGCGAAGCCCATTCGCATTCGTCTTTTTGTGTGCCGAGAAATTCCCAATGATATGTCTGTGTTCCCGTTCTCTGCCAAATTGCGCATTGAAATCTCCGAGGAGGATCTTAATGTGGTGTTGAGGAATCTTAGTAAGTGTCCGTTCAAGTTGAGACCAGAACTTCTCTAGTTTGTTTTTGTCAGGATTATTGTTAACTGGGGCATGTGAGTTTATCAATGTATAGGCCTTATTGGCGCATTTAACTGTGAGTAGAGAGAGACGATTCGAAGGTGATGTGAAGTCTATCACTGAGTTCTGGATACTGTTGTGCACAAGGAATGCTGTTCCGAACACATGTAAATTACTATTTCTTAGCTTAGTTGCTGGTTTTCCCTTATAGATACGGTATCCACCGGAGTCGAAGTGATCACAATCACGGAATCGTGTTTCTTGTACTGCAAGTATGAGAATTCCGAATCTGTCGCTGGTGTCCGTCAGTGTCTTGAGTTTCCCAGTTTTGGTCAGCGTCTGTACGTTTAGTGTACCAATGAATTGCGTTCGCTTAGGTTTGAGGAGTTTTGGGAAGCTCCGATCCTTCCCGGCATGACGTCCTGGTCCCCCAGAAGCCGAATGACCAGGTTCGCCTTCGCTCTTCTTAGCTCTGGCCTGAGGTAGTTGCTTTTTTGCTTGTGCTTCCATCATGCTAAGTACGTGGTTGATTTTAGCTGGTGGGCGTGAGCCCAGGGCGAGTGAATCGCTGATAATCCATAAACTTCACTCTCATCGTAAGGATTGTTAGTTCATACGGCAGCTGATGTTATGCTGTGGTTTACTGGTGCCTTTTGGTGTTCTGGGCTGAATATTATTTTACGGCTTCGAGCCAACCCTCCTCCTTTACCCGGACTTGGGACCGGCAACAGCAACAACTGAGCTACTCAATCCACCCAGTAGTTGCTGCAGGTGGAGTTTCATCGGTCCGTATTTATTATTTAATTAGTTATCATTTCATACTTTAATATCTTAACACAATGAATATACTTTTGATTTCACTGAATCTTTGTTCAAAGCCTTACATTCAAATGCATTTATTCGACTCTATTCCCATGTCGGGCATTAACTCAACTCATTTCTTTACTGGTAATCTCATTTTAACTTAGTCTCTACCTTGTCAGGTATCGCATTCAAGTTCATTACGTTATTCATATAATCTATTCAAACTTATTTACTTCATCATTGTCAGGATTTGAACCTAATTCTTAATCTTACAATACAATATCTTTTCTTACACATGTCGGGCGCTCAACTCCAAACCTTCTCTCCACATTTTCATACATAAATTTTTATGTGACACCATGCACCATTTCTGAATTTCTATGGGCCCACATTCCCATGCAATCCTATTTCCACATATTTCATTACCCGTTCATCGATTTTCAAAAGTTAGGGACCGAACTATTACCATAGTAAGCAAAAATTCACAAATTTCACAATCTATTTAGCAGGAAAAGTTTTCCTAAACCTCAACATTTAATTTATATGATTTTTTAATATCGTAACATTATTCAGTAATAACTTTCATCTCTTTAGTTTTTATTCCCAGTAGCGTCAAACCCTCACGAGTCTGCGCGCTTTGTTTATCAACACGACCATTCATAGTTCCCTACCACGAGGGCGGCCGAGTGTAGGAAGGACAAAACCCCATCTACAGCTGGTCGTTTCGGGTGTACTTGAAAAGCCATTACCACAAGCGGTATGTTATTTATTACTCTGGCACAGTTTAACCTCTTATTATATTTATTTCAACCTTCACGTTTATGGACATCCAAGTCTGATTTCAATTCCCTACTCATATACATTACGTTTGCTAGTTATTTCACTTTCTTCACAATAAGGTGCATTCGTTTGAACGTGCGTTTTCATACGGAGATGGCTATTTACTGTCGGCATTCATAATAATAATAGGGAGAACCAATACTTCCCTTACCTTACGCTGGGGTGGGAATCAACAACACAGCGCGGATCAGGCCCAATGCTCAGTCCGACTGCAAATATACTAAGATCAGGCGAACCAAGGGCTATTTCACCAAGGAATCGGCTGCTTGTATAACACACAATACATAGGAGGAATTATGCCTCCCCTTTTCACACATCCACCCAGTATTTCATACGACGCCTAATTCACCTATCATCCCTAGACAGTGAAAATGCAATCACAAGCGTTCCAGCTTCGTGAGACAATTCAACATAACATATAATATTTCGACGATCATCGACATTTTTACTGATCTCGCGAACATTTCACGTCAACAAACCACGTATAAAAACTCCTATCTTGAGTCTACATTTATTTCGGCCATTATTTCGGTGACAACATCTACTTGGATAACCAATCATTTATTTTCTTCAATATACTATTCTTGCCAGAATATCTATTTACTTCATTTATCTTTTATAACCTTTCTTAATTTCCATTTTACTTGATCTTCATAATTTACATTTTTCTTTTAACCTTTCATGTTTTATTTTTATCATCTGAACGCATTGCTTACTTAAATCATCTTATTAACTTGATCATGACATTAATTCAACATTTATAATTCATTAATCGGTCCCCCCTCCATTTTTCCTTCGATTACATTTCATTCATTTTTATCGGTTTTATCTGATCTTACATTTCGTATGGCACAATATTCAGCCTTCCCTGATTTTACCAACCATTTATTTATGGTCTATTAACGTTGGCTAGCGTAACCCTTCTAGGGTTACAAACTGATATATATATATATATATATATATATATAACTTGGCCAAGACTTCGACTTGTATTAATAGCGTGGTCTTCCCACAGCGTGACGTGTAGTATAACTTCCCCTCTGGGATTGTCAAGACGAACTGCAACGTAACGTATCAACCCGCCTGGGGTTCAGGAACGACTGACTGTAACGTGCCTCTCTTGGGCTCTGGAATCAACTAACTTTGACTTCGCCTAGCAGGCCTTATATGTGATTTGAACCAGAATATAGGGCTGTGATCACTTGTGAAGCTTAACTTTTGATTGTGTGATCGTATTACTTTCTAAAAATTACCTCCGTGCACAGGATATTTTAAATGTTTGAAAAACCTTCTGCGGATAAAAATCCGTTCATTCACTTATTTTAATAAATTCCTGAAGTTATTGTCATTCATGCGTGGGCGGTACTTTTTACCTTCTCCCTGCGCGAATCCTTCCGCTGATGTACATTGACGTCATGCAATCTCAGCACTTCTTACAATCTCTAATGTTAAAGAGATTTAATGCTTTAAAAATTCGCATCTCCAATATCATTCACTGTTTTGTTTATCCTTTTTAAATGCAATGCTTATTTCTCAAATTATGATAATTTTACCAATTTTTAGGCTCCTCCTTCTTCTACCCCGACAGATTTTCAAGCTGACATTGCGTCCGAATGGGGAGTTCCCTTGTTGTGTAGGCGCGATATATCACTAATTAAGTCCCTCGTTATCATGGCGCTAATGCTCTCCTATATCACTTTCAAACTGCAAAGCTGTTCGATGATCTCATTTCTTGCACCACTGGACGACATTTCTTCTTATGAGCATGATCTAATTAGTTTAAACTCATTCCCTCCACCTGGCTTTATCTTGATCGCTATTTAGGACTTCCTGGGGGCTTAGTTGGACCACCTGCACGTCTTGTAACTTCCTTTCGAGCTGGCTTTCATCCTGAATATTTATCAACTCTGGTTTAAATTCACCATCTTTACATACATGATTGAGGGTTCAAATGCCTTGTGCTAATCACAGAAGGGCACAGTACATGCAATGATCACGTACAAGTCCGTTGTACTGCGTAAAAATGACTACATAAATCGAAGAAGGCGTATCACATTAGCCTTTACTAACACTTGAATTATATGAATTGTTCTGCTCACGCTATCCTGTTATAATTCACTTCGCTGAAATATTACATGTTAAAAAACTGTAGATACGACTCTAAAAAATTTATTTTACTACAAGTCCACTCAACATTCTATACGTTAGTTCGACCACGCAGAAAGTATATTTCATGACACAATTTCGCTCGCAGTTATGTAGCGCGCTCCGCACGACTTGATAGGTTTGTGTCCAGATTATAATCAGATCTGCCTTTCCACCCTCCTGTGAGTCGAGTGTCACATGTCTTGATGACGTAATATGGCCTTGACCGTAGTTCAGAGTGCTGCTTGGCAAATCACGTGATATTTCTACTGTCAATTGTCAAGCTCTTCAGCTGTTTAAGACAAAACACAATCGTCCTAATATTGCGATCTCCGCTGCTCTGTGGGCTGTCTCTATAAATACCTAAAACTCAGCTACAGAATACTGTCACAGTACTGTACCATTATTTTATGTCCTGCGCGCCTCTAGCATACGAGTTTCGAACGGTACTCTGTGTGGGAACATATGGTGAGCGACCGTCACGTCTCTGATGTAGGTCATGATGGGAGCCGAGAGTAGCCGATTCTCCGCGAACGTGCACGGGGCCGTAAGAAGAAATGAAGTGTGTTACGATGCTATTGGACTACATTCTTCGTGACGTCATAACACCGGAGAAATGATTATAACATTTAATTGCTAATTAGAGTGATTTACGCAGTACAATAAATATCAAACACTATGTTAGAATGCTAGAAAGTGAATACAAGTGTTTGTTTGCTTATAAGAAGTTGGAAAATATAAAGAGATACGTATATCGCAGTCGTAGCGATCAATATCGAACTGAGATACCCCAGGGTGGGGGTAAGGAAGCATCATGCGGAGCGACCCACGAGGAGACGCAACAGATCATAATGTAATTCCACGTAGGAACTGTAAAACACGGGAGTGCTAGATAAAGTTGAGTCGTGTCGAGATAGTCAAATACGTGAAGATCACGGACTTCGAAATACTAACATACCGTACAACACTTGAGTGTACAAGCATGGCGTATGAACATTTTAGTGTCGTGATCGAGGCTCAAGCGATTGGGCAAGAACAGTCTCCATTATAAAGCAGTGCGCATTGATACTTTTGGCCGCAGTGAACACACGGGTGGTTGACGCCATTACGAACAGTCGTTTATGCGTGATTCTACTCGCTTTACACCTGTGTATCTAATCTCAGAACAGGCTGTAATTAATGCACTATATATGTGCTAGAACTGTACATTTCCCGAACCTCATGTTGAGTGTTCAGACGTCAAGGGGAATAAGTGAACATTACACAGTCATGTTAGCCATGATGGGCTAGACAAGGACATGAGCACTACTTACACGAAATAGCAGAGACTCTCTTTAAGTAACCAGAATTTAACATGTGTTCTGAGAGTGCGGTGTTCACGTCTCAGTCAGCTCAAAATTATAAGGAAATGTTTACGTATCTTTGATGGAGATGAGCATTACATGTGGTTACAAGCGAATGCCTATCAGCTGCTATGAACTGTTACTTTTCTTACGGGAACCGCGAGTGCGTGGACCTGTGACGTGTCGCCATTTCGTGGCTCGGGCGATCGAAAGGCTGGAGTTGGGGAGCTTGGAGAGGATGAGTTCCCGAGTTCGAGACCCAGATTGCTGGTGGATGCAGATTATGCCTTGGTGGCGTTGGGAGAGAAGTACCATGGCACATATATATATATTCTTTTTGACATCACTACTAAGCCCGGCAGAAGATAGAAGATACACAGTGTATTAAGTAGTGGCTTAGCGAGTATTCTGGAGTAACCATAGTTGCCATTCTTTCTTAGAAATGTAACATGGTTGGACAGAGGTCTAGGCACGATACTTTGTCGTGTCTGACTTCCTAGTCACCCAGATTTTGGTTTGATTAAGCAATCGCATCCAATTGTGTAGTTTTTGGCAATTATATTTGAGTAATTTAGTAAATCCATTTAAAATAACATGCATATTTTCATGGTCGAGAAGACACATCATAGGAGAGGAAATACGTATTTTTAAGAAGGCTATGAACTATTTTGTGCGGATTGCACATATATTTTGGTGTAGCTTGCGCACTTTGAAGATTTTCATAAATGAAGAGACTGTATTTTATACACTCAAGTTTGCGTTAACGTAATGAAGTTTCTGTATGAGAATAATGGTTGTGTGATTATTTTATATGTCGTTTGGACATGGAAGGTTTCAGAAATTAGGTCTTGTGGAAGACTCTGGTTAGTTATTCTTTTATGATACTTCACGTTATTCTTAAGGGCGAGAGATGTTAGCAGTGTGTCCAAATGGATCAATTAGCTCTTTAACATACTTCTGTTAACTAGATCCATGGTGTAGGAAGCATTGTGCAGCATTTTTGAGTTCGTCTAAATGGGCGTAGACCTCTACACGCATCACTCCCTTCCCTATAAAGGGGGATGCGCCCGCGAGGTACCGTCAGTCGAGGTTCAACGCTGAAGCACGGTGACAACACAGCAGCTAATTGTGAATATCTTCTATTGAATCATGTGTCGAACGACACATCACCGCCGGAGAGGAACCCTATCGGAAGGGGTCCTCGCGCAGGGAATGGAGTGGTCTCAAACGCCTTCCCAGTCGTACGCCCGGTATCCGGTGGCCCCGAACCTCACGTCGGCTCTACAACAGTTCTTCGCTCAATACGATCCTGAGGACAACACCATCGAACAAGCTCCAATCCTACCGGACAAGATCATCCCACGGAGAATCCAGAATCTCGACTGGATCCGTTGGCGTTCTGCGCCTTGGGACGTCGTCACCGATGACGAGGACGACGCCTCGAGTACCGGCTACGACGCTCCCGGCACCCTGGGTGAGAGGGACGACGCAGCGCCCTATCAGGGACCAATTGAGCCTTGGCACCCTGAAGACGAGGACGAGGATCCCTTCCTCGAATACGACCCTCGGTATCCGCGGAGACCTCCACGTCTTCGTATTCAACAAGTCGATGATCACGGCTTTCCTCGTCTCATCGTAGAATCTCCTTCCAAGAAACCTCCGAAGCCTCAAACATATATATCAACAGCAGGGCCCGCAGCGAATCCTGTGCCTTACCTCGACACTCCCAAAGGACAGTATGCCGCCAGAATCATCAGCGACGGTGTCGCATTGCCCCGGCCCACGAATGCACCTGGAAGCTTTGTGGCAACACGTCCGTCTGAACTCATGGATACAGTGATCGAAGATTTAGTGCGCGGTCAAGTGATAGTGAAGTTCAAACCCTGGCACGCCTTCCCTCTGTTCTTGGTTCCGAAGTGCAACGGCTCTGCTCGTGTTATCTACGACCTCTCCTTGTGGACCGAGTTTATTCAGAAGCCCAAGTTTACCTTACGATCCGCAGCTCAGGCCCTTTCAGTGATACCCGAGGACCACCTTGCTATCAAACTAGACTTGAAAAGTGGATTTTATCAAATACCTATCCGTCTTCGGGACACGTTTAATTATAGAATCAACTACCGCCGGCAGTACTACTGTTGGCAGCGCCTCCCTATGGGGCATGCCCTCGCGCCCAGCGTTATGCAGCGCTGGGCGGAGGCCGTTGGTGAAGTGATCGAATCAGAATTCCCCTCAGTGAAGTTCATAGCCTATTTATATGATTGGCTGATTCATGGTGACTCAATCCCAGTGCAGGATATTGTGCTTTATCTTGAAGTGATTTTGGGCATTACATTGAACAAGACTAAATGTATTCTTACACCCGCTACCGTCATTTCGTATTTGGGTCTAACTATTAACATTTCCGCCCAGTGTCTATTACTCCAGCATTCTGCTCGTGGGCGAGTGTTACAAATTCTACGAGATGCACCTTACTATACTGAACAACAATCTGAACAAGCTGCAGGTTACCTTTCCTGGATCGGTTATGTTATGGCATGGCCCATGTTCATTCCGAAACATATTCTCTCCAAAGAGCTATTTTGGCCACGTCGTCTGTTGACCCCCAACCTTCATAGAGACTCCGCGCGACATTCGTCGTTCCACGGACCCTGCTATCGTCTACACGGACGCAACCCCCCACAGCATGGCCGCTGTCATGCCGGCCAACAACCAGGCCTGGGCCCAGGCCTTCACTCGTGTCTCCACCATAAATGAAGCAGAGACCGCGGCGGCCCTCCTCGCCGCGCGATGGTAAATGTGCAGAGCGAGGGGTGACCCTAGCGAGGCTAACAATTGAATTTCATCAATTTCCACTTTGATCGATGCCACGTATTTCACGTGACATCTGATACTTTGAAGCATTATGCAGTTATAATAAGTAACTCCACGATAGATTTGAGATATTTCTGGCAAACATCAACGTTCTTTTATACGCATTTCCTAGGTCAGACTTTGAAAAGTATATATATATATTAAGACAAGATGTAATGAAACATTGTAAGGCAAGGCTTTAAACTTAGTAGGGTATTTTTCTACCGTTTAAATAACGATTTAACACAGTGTAATTGCTACAGATTTAACCACGATGAGTGTGCACTATTTTGTGCAGTACTAAATTGTAATGCAGATCATTCTTTGATTTTGTGGTCACTGAGGTGTAATGCAAATCATTCCTTGATTTTGTGGTCACTGAGGTGTAATGCAGATCATCCCTTGATTTTGTGGTCACTGAGGTGTAATGCAGATCATTTCTGGATTTTTATGGTATAAGGTCACCAATAGAAGGGTGTACAAAATCGTCGAGCATATCAGTGGATAATGCTATAACTAATTATTGTTGTTAATGAATGCACTGTTAAGTGATATTAATATTGTTGAATTGTGCTAGTGAGAGCAAATTATTCGAGATTATTGTGAGAATCTCCGTCGAAGAATTAATTGAAGTTAATCCATGTATGGATTTAAGAATCAGATGTTTAAGAATAGCATATTACTCTTCATCACTCCTATTGTTAATCTGAACATATTACTGGAATATAATCCTGATAAATGGATAGATTATTCTCGATGAAGTTTTTAAACTAATGCCAGCAAATTCATTAATTAATTATTATTAACTAGCAACCCGACCCGGATTCGCCCGGGAGAATGCATTACGTGATAAGCGCATTTTTTTCTCCAGTGTAAATGAACAACGACCAATATCCGTTTTACATCTCGGCATGATGTGTTAAATTCACTGACTGGACTGTTAGTTATATTATCATGGAGATGGATGTGCAACAAATTCTTGCCAGACGTAATTTAAGAATGGCGACGTGCATGAAACACAAATCCCCCTTCCGTCCAATCTTAACTTGACTGTGAATTTTGCGGAACGAAAAGTTCACAGGCGAAATGAAGAAAACCCGAGTTGCACTTCCAGGGAAACTCCAAACACAACCACCCTTCTCAGAAGTCTTAACTCAACACGACTCAACGGTTTGCTGCTGGCTGTATCTGGGGCAATAGATTTGCCCGCTAGTTAGGCTGTAACAGGGATGATAGATTCGCCCTTAGATAGCTCGTAAACTGTTGCCTCAGTATTTGAATGGACATGGTTGGAGGAAATTCAAACGTAAAAACAATCATAGTGGGCGATGTATTGAAGATAGACATATGCTCTCGCGGACTTTTTTTTGTAGAACTTTTCATGCTGAACAATTCTTACACTCATAGTATTTAGATATTTTTAACAGTTTGCCCAGCGTACGCTTACAAAGCACTCGAACGCCAGGTTTTTTTTTAGCTTTTCCACCGAAATCGTTACTGCTCGGCTTCCTTTGATCATAAATAAATTATTTTCTACAGAAATCCTCCTCGAGATATCCTTTACAGAATGAGGAAAACCGCATGAAAATCCATTCAGTGGTTCTCGAGTTTACCCGTCACATCCAAGAATCGGGGACTTTGTTTTATACTAAGTAGAGATTATACGCCAAACAGTATAATTTAATATAATATAATCCTCCTTCCGTCCAATCTAAATTGACTGTGAATTTTACGGAACGAAAAGTTCACAGGCGAAATGAGAGTTGCATTTCCAGGGAATGGTGAGGTGAATGAAACTCAAATCCCCCTTCCGTCCAATCTTAACTTGACTGTGTTTCACAGGCGAAATGAAGAAAACCCGAGTTACACTTCCAGGGAAACTCCAAACACAACCACCCTTCTCAGGAGTATTAACTCAACACGACTGGACGGTTTGCTGCTGGCTTCTATCTTGGGCAATAGGTTCGCCCGCTAGCTAGGCTGTAAGAGAGATGATAGACTCGCCCTTAGCCAGCTCGTACTCTGTCGCCTCTGTAGTTGAATGGACATGTTTGGAAGAAATTAAAACGTAAAAACACTTATAGTGTACGATGTACATATGCTCTCGCGGACTTTTGTGTAGAACTTTTCATGCTGAACAATTCTTACACTCATAGTATTGAGATATTTTTAACGGTTTACCCAGCGTAAGCTTACAAAGTGCTCGGACGCCAGTTTTTGTTTCAACTTTTCCGACTGAAATCGTTACTGCTCGGCTTCCTTTGACCATAAATAAATTATTTTCTACAGAAATCATCCTCGAGATATTCTTTACAGAATGGTGGAAACCGTATCAAAATCCATCCAGTGGTTCTCGAGTTTACCCGTAACAAACACAAATCGAGGACTTTGTTTTATACTAAGTAGAGATATTGTTTTTCAATGAATGGACAATTAAACTTCTAATCAGCTTAAACGCTCGTTGGATTTCAACATGATTGAGACAAATGTAACCAAATTATGATAATGAAACGTCGAATAGAGTGATTGCAACAAACAAGTTAAATGTTAATCAAAGAATACACATGAAGTGTATTGAAACGAAATGTAATATACTGTATGTAAATAATTCAGTCAGTAGTTAACTAATGATAAATGGAAGATGTAATGCTACTATGATGATCATGAAAATTAGGTCGATATTTTATTTGGTAGGCGACGACCAGAATTAATTCATTGGCTTATTGTATTAATTAATTATGTTAGTGATGTACAGATATTTTCTCATTAATGTGTCAAGTTGGACACCAGACGAGACGCCAGTTATCTAGGCAAATCCAGTTTTCTTTGGGACTGACATTTATGATTGTTACCCTATCTGAGGGGTAATTTGGATATATTTTCACTAGGATGCAAGGATTCTTTTTGTCCTTATGTCATCCTTCCTTGAATAAATTTATTTTTCTTTTAAACTTTACTGCGTGATGCATTATAGAGGTGATGGAAGGTTGTATTAAGACGTCCATCGCTGGGTGTTTCGGAGTATTCCACGCTCCCGAGGTGCTCCACTTAAGGAAATCTCTTGTTTTCTGAGCTGTTTTGCTATTTTGGCCTTGGTCTTTCTTAATGCCACCTTGTTAGATATGATTGTGCCCTTTTATCCCATTCACTTATTGGTAGGACTTTGGGGTTTTTCTAGCCGGGGATTTTCAGGTTCTACGATCCAGCTGTCTTCTTGGGATGCAACAGGTAATGGTAGGTAAATACGGGCACAGTACCATCCCGGCATTTGCCTGAAGACGAAGTGGGAAACCACGGAAAACCACTTCGAGGATGGCTGAGGTGGGAATCAAACCCCATCTACTCATTTGGATCATCCGAGGCTGAGTAGACCCCAATCCTGTCCTCATACCACTTTTCAAATTTCGTGGCAGAGCCGGGAATCGAACCCAGGACCTCCAGGGAGGCAGCTAACCACGCTGATCACTACGCAACGGAGGCGATATGTTATAATATTTCTATTATATTCTTCAATTTCACTTTATGGTATTACAAGCGAGTGTAAATAAGCATTTTATCTTTACCGGTAGGTAATGCATGCAACTATCCGTAGTAGGCAAGTTGGCGGAATTATGAGAGTGCTCGACTCCGGTACAAGAGGACCAGGGATCGAATCCCACCTAATGCGTAATTATTTACTTCGAATGTTTCAATTTTCTTTGTTCGGGCAGTGGTTGTTTCGAACGTCACCATCATTCATTTCATCATAATTAATAATAATTAAATATTAACTTAATGTAATTTTTCAAGTCCTCGTACTGCAGCTCGTACACCACGATTTTACTCGTAATACACTTTCACATGGGTGACCCATAGTTTAACCCATAGACGTTTAGTTTATCTTTCCGTTTCTTTTACATACCGGTATTGCCATTACAGAATTTCAACTACCGTAATACAGTAAAGTGAACAAGGAACTGTCCTTCATCCATTTTGCTGAACTATGATAACATATTTGATGTAGTGTAATGGTGTGATTATTGCTTTGTATAACTTTTATAAAAGTTCAGTTTTGTAAAATATTTTATAAAATTTATTTGGTAAATTTCTTTGATAGTGTAATACCGACCTAAGAAAACTACTCCGCACCATGAAAACTACCCTCCCACAGTTCAAAATATGAAATGCACTGATCATTAAAGTTCACAACGGTTTCTTCAAAATATTCTTGCCTCATGTCACCTTCAAGGACCAGTGATGCTAATTTCTGTTTTATTTCATGAGGGGTGAATTTATATTCCTTCGTGGAAATGAGCTTCTCTTATAACTCCTAATGCTTCAAAGAGACCTCGGTAGCAGAAATGTCACCTCTTTCCATCTCAAGCACAGTAGGTCTATCATTGAAACATTGCAAAGAAGCAGGAATAAATAACATGTACACCTCACTGGAAGGATCTTGGAAAAATCCTTATCATTCTTGGACAGGAACTGCTACTCTGAAAGAGGAAGAATTGTTACAAATCATCAAATTAACACGATGCTGTGGACTGCTGGTAAGTGGCTGAGAAACCTGGTACTGCTATGCCAGATACATTTATAGTTTTCTACGCCGGAAAAAATCACAGAAATCCTTCAACTGAGCTATCCTCACAATGTAAGTATAGAAGAATTTATAGATTTTCACAACAATAACTTCAATATCGATGACCCACCCGTTCCCATATAATCACGAGGTGCGATGACCCGGCTAGATAGCATTGCATCCCTCCAGGAACGGATACACGCCTCTTTATTTACGTTTGTGCATTGGAATCTGGTTTGGCACAAATATTTGTACTGGTTCGGTAGGAAGAGAATCCTGTAATCTCTGGAAGTACAACGGGATCGTTGGGAGGTGGGCTTTTCATCAATCCAATTCCAACAATGCACAAACCTGACCTACCCAACCTCACTACAAATCTAGCTACAAAAATAATACAGGAAGTTCTATGAGACCTTTAGCTCTCTCCTCCTCGTTTATTCGACGAAATAAGACAACATAGAATAAATATCACACTCCTAACTACAGTATACAGTACAACCTATTTGATGTTAGGCTTCTGCAATTACAGTAATAAATTTAATCGAGTCATTTTCCTAGAGAGTCTTTGGTTTCTTCTCCACAAAATAAAATGCCTAACTCTACTCCTACTTCAGCTCGGTGAGATCAACAGCAATTTTTAAAAAATGTGTTAAATGGAAATATCAGTTTCGATTGTTCGTCACCTGCCATTACTAAAATATACTCTACAATGAGCACACTGACACTGTATTATCACAACACTATGTATTTGCCTTTCTGGTGACCTAAATCTGTTCCAAATGTGTTACAATATTGTTAAATTTTAATTTATTCAGCAACTCTCCTGGCTGTTCCTATTCTAAAATATTAAAATCTTCTGTCTAAACCTCCACTATCTATCTCGCTATTCCTATCTCTGATCAGCTGATCGTCCAAACTACAAAATCTATGCTTGTTTCAATATAATAATATCGCACAACCAATACAATTAATCGTGTTTTGAAATAACGGTACAGTATTGTTTACATTGTTGACTGATCATATAATGAGATATTGACATACTCTTCCGAGTAATTATTTGTTTACATACACCACATAAGATGTCCTTATGACATCACCTATCTACCACCTCATGCCCTTGTTTCACCTTCGGTTTTGCGTTGTCAAAATATGAACACCTCCAATTCAAGGTTGTTGACGTTATTTAACACATGCAAAGTGTTCAAAATATCTCAATAATAATAATGATAATCCTTCCTCTATTTGTTATCGGGATTAACTTCCCTCACGAAACATGCACACTATAGATTTCACTGTTGTCAACTCTAAGGTGTGGTTTCAATACTATGTCAGCTTTCTTGGTTACTATAAATGTGATTGCTACACTGCACTTTTGAAATGAGGCACGAATGCTCTCAATATCGGTCAACACATTAACTCTATTCTATAATAACTGCCGTACGCACATTACTCATGGACCTTATTCCTATCAACGCAGACTACTAAACATTACCATATCTTCCTATAACCTTTTTTCTATCAAATACTTTGGCATCAATAACATCTTCAATATACCACAGACTTGAGCAGTTGGGATACAGTCTCTATAGCTTGGCTCTCTCATGTCAACATTCGTATAATCTGCAACTCTATAGGTGCATACATAACGCCTCGACTGCAATCTTAATAAATGAATGGGTGTACTTAACAATCCTTATAATAACTGACTTTATATTCAACCCATCTCATAATTGTTGACAATCCCTAGTCGTCGGTTCTACAAATGAGTGTGCCTTTTGACAACAACATTACATCAATAATGATAATAGCACCTTTAAATTTTACTTCCACTATAACGTAAGAGTATCTCAAAGCTAACTGACTCTCATCACAACTCTACTACGCAATAGCTGACTTCATCTAATAGTCTACTCCTGTAATCTCATATTACAACAGCTGGCTTCAATTCATGAACTTCCAAAACTCATATTATTCAAATACAACAGCTAACCTCCTCACTCCTGTTTATAACATTATCATTGCACTCGACTTTCTCATTATAACAAGCTATATGCTTCCATACAATAAATGTACAGCAGCTGACTTCATTTCGTAAAACATCACCTGAGTCTAGATCACAACAGTTGACGCGGAAACGCTACTGCCTCCCGCTCATATGTCTGACTTCAAAATAGTTCCAATGGCTACATCAGCGTCTAATATAATCATCAAAAAACTGACGAAATATCACGCAAATATCATGAATAAAATAAAAATCGTAAAATGTCTAATTTAAATAAGTTAATTAAGTTCATACTGGCGTTTCATGTCCTAACAGTGAGTGTTAAACGTCAATGCATATCAAAATATCAGAATCCATACAAATACTACATGGCCAAAAGTATACTGAAACTAACTACAATAGAATTACAGGAGTTTTAGTCTTGAGTCTACATTGAATGACGGTCAGCGATGTTCTCCCTCACTGTCTCGTTACCTGATGTGTGGTGTTAAAACTCCCAGCTCCATCCTGATGTTCACCAAAGAATTCCACATTCCCTAGACTGGCATAGAAGTCCGCCCTGGTCCTCACCAACCCATCGCATCGGCTCCTACTCGGACTGCATTGCTGGACTCGGCTCTGCCATCCCACGATCTTCGACGTTCTCTTCGTCTCTTGGGTATAAGTCGAATCATCTTCCCATCTCCGATGAAGTTGTAGTAACATCTCTCACGAAATATAATTGTTGTCGATCTGAGCACGATTCGGTGTAATTTATCGGCAGTAGTGTGTTTGTGAGAGTTCAAGGCCCGCCTCCACCTCCCCACCTCACGAGATGGCGGTGGCACGACATCTCTCGAACTTATGGTCGGATTTTAACAAATGCGGTGTCATTGAACTCGGGCTGACACCCTCTTTCCAATGAATAACATAGTCCCACCCCAAAATAAAAACCTACCCCTACTAGGGGTGAAATTGTAATTTTTTAGAGAATCTAGCTTTCCAAGTGCAACATGTGAGAGTTTGAATGCCAATATGGAATTAAACGTTGTTCTACACAAGAGACATGTATACGGTGGATAGCCAATATGAATTAACATGCTTGTTTTTTTTTGCATGCCCACTCATAGCTTTTGTAAGAGGGCGGGCTTTTCAAAAGATGGCGGCTGTAGTGTAACCTAACCTATCTCAACCTAACGGGTCTTTGTTGGCGGTTCATTGTTGACGAGTCCTTGTGGACGAGTCCTTGTGGACAAGTCCTTGTTGACAGGTCCTTGTGGACGAGTCCTTGTGGACGAGTCCTTGTGGACGAGTCCTTGTTGACAGGTCCTTTTGGACGAGTCCTTGTTGACGAGTCCTTGTTGACGAGTCCTTGTGGACGAGTCCTTGTTGACGGGTCCCTTTGGCCTGATCGCTACGGACTAGCCCATGAATTTATTTAAATTATGTCAAAGGGCCTAACTACATTTTGCGTGTAAAGCAGTGTGTTGAACTGACGTTGTTCACCAGCCCCCACTACTATAATGTGATAACGATATGAAAGGAAAGTGACGAAATACATGTGAACACGTGTGAGATGACCTTATTACCATCCTCCTTGTGAAAACCATATATAAGCTAACAAGTCACATTCTGTTTTGGTTCGTGTAAGTGTAAAACTTGATAGATAGAGGACATGTCAAGGGGTAAGTGCAAAACTTGTTGGATGAATATGTTCTAGTGCTAGGGTTAATGAACACACCATAGTACACGGGCCACATGTAATTTGTGGACAGGCCAAGAGACCTAACTTGGTGGATGGATGTGTCATTTGTAGTTGAAAGAGAATAATGCACATTCTTAAAATGTTAAAACTGAGGAGATGGTACGTGCAGTAAACTGACTTGTTATTTCCTGTGTCATATTACATACATGACAGAGAGCGCACAGTTCTGTTGCTATGACTAACGCTGCAGTAATTTGAAACTTCAGGTGTTCATCAAGACAATGGGTGATGATCATGCAAAGTTAGCAGTCATTGGATATTACACAGGTGTTCCTTCCGGTGTCATGTTGCTGACATGGCATAGAGCGTACAGTTCTATTGCTATGACTAACGCTGCAGTAATTTGAAACCCCAGGTGTTGATCAAGACAATGGGTAATGATCATGCAAAGTCAGCAGTAAATTGATACCACACAGGTATTCCTAGTGTACTTCGGACTCTCAGATGTATTGGGAAAGGAATTGCAATGATCTACAAAAAACTGCTGACACGAGCGATGAGAGTTTATATAAGAGAGGTGTCATATATTTCCCTACTGTCAGTCTTTATTACTCGCTTTGAGTGAACAGTGCTCTATTACTGCTCAAGAGTTGTAAAAAAGCCTTTTTGGTAGAAAATCATTAAATTATTCTGTAAGGTAAGTACATATTATTTTGCTTGCTTGATTTGTTTACAGATAATTGGGTACCTGTAGGTTACCAGATTCCTACAATCTGTTCATCAGTGGCAGCAGTTGATAAATTATAAAATGATAAGTGCCCCTCTAATAACTTTTAAACAGTTAGAGCGATATTTTCCAATGTTCACCACTACATGTCAGTGAAAATGGTATATTTGGCAGTCAAAAGTTGGAACTACTTAACCATAGTATGTAAAGCTAATTTTGTGGGTTAGATTTTGATTACCGGTCTATTAAGTCCGAATGTTCATTGCTAGGTGTGAGTGATAGAGGGAATATTTAAAGACTTAACCTCAGTTTACCTAACATAACCTACCTTTACCTAACTTAACCTTGTCACGTGATATGTTTTACAAGTTTAGACTTGCTTTATGACTGACTATGGCGTCACAATTAGCTCCCTTAACTGGTGGCTGCTGGTTTCTATCAAGTGACATGTTCTACAAGTTTAGACTTGTTTTAAGACTGACTATGACGTCACACTTAGCTCACTTAACTGGCGATCGCTGGTTTCTATCACGTGACATGTTTTACAAGTTTAGACTTGCTTTATGACTGACTATGGCGTCACACTTGGCTCACTTAACTGGTGGCTGCTGGTTTCTATCACGTGACATGTTCTACAAGTTTAGACTTGTTTTAAGACTGGCTATGACGTCACACTTAGCTCACTTAACTGGCGATCGCTGGTTTCTATCACGTGACATGTTCTACAATTTTAGACTTGCTTTAAAACTGGCTATGACGTCACACTTAGCTCACTTAAGTGGTGACCGCTGGTTTCTACCACTCTATCAAGTTCCAATGTTCACCGCTAAGTGTCAGTGACAGTGGTATATAGTAACCCCCAGTTAGAACTACATGAAGTTAGACTTGCTAGGAGTTCACAGATGATCGATTTAAAAATCCTGCTATAACCATTGACTGGAATGTAATTAAACTATTTATATTGTACTTTGTTTTATCATTTATTAACATTTATGATTTCTTTCTTTTATAGGTAATTTCGAAAGTGATCATAATGTTCAAGTGTGGTGACTGTAAGAAACAGTTCTCAAGACCTGACAGCCTTCAACGACACGCAAATGTTAAACATGACATTAAAATGTTTGTGTGCAGTCATTGTGCTACCACAATTAACAGACAAGATAATCTTGCACGTCATGTAAATTAAATGCATGTTAGTTCAGCACCATTTTCGTGTTCAGTTTGCGAACTTGGTTTTTCTGCTGTAAAGCCACAGGTGGGGCTGTATTCATGAGTTTATAAAAATCTTTTTCAAACGCGTTTGTTGACTGTGTTCTTAAATTATTGTTTAGATCAATATACGGTTTGAGCCATGCTGACTGACGAAATTGCAATACGCGATGAAGTTTAGTTACTTTCAATCCATGCTGTAGACACTGTTTCAATTTTGACAATGAATTACATATTTACATTTATCATTCACATTAGCAATTAACATTTTCGTTCGTGATGTGATGTACGGAGATTTCTTAGTCTCAGGTCAGAATGGTAAATCATTATGATCATCATGTAACTACTTAGGGTACTCAAGATTTACCTCTAAAATATATCCTTCATCATCGTTATCATTAAGAGTGTCAACATGTAAGACATCAATTTCAGGTTGCGTCAGCCAGCGAAAATCTTTCAGTGGTAGATATTGACTCATAGCCCAACCATATTGGTTATTTGCATCGAGGTAGACAATATACTTTGACTCTTCACAAGGGTTGTAGCTAGGCATGTATTTATTATTTGCTTTAGAATATCGCCCACTATATTGGCTTAATCCACCTCGAATTGATGATTTTATAAAATGAATCATGTCTATATCAGTCATCAATTCTAAATTTACTTTCGTTTTTTCAACATTGAACTGAAACTTAACCCAGGAGCAGTGAAATACTGACAAGGATCAAGGTCATACGTTTTCATACAAACATTCCGGAAATTTTCAAAAACATCTGCTAATAATAACACATCTGTCTTCAAATATATGTCTGAAAATTCTCCTAAAGTTTGAATGTCGAACTGTGTCCATACACGTTGTGCATGTAAATGTTCCTGATCACTGATATGACTTGTGTTTAGGGAACTGTAAAATGCATCTTTTGGTGGTAAATAACACTCCTCAAGACGTTCCACACAGTTAATATATTCATAAGGGAATATACCCTTTTGACGAATCAAATTAAAATCATCTTCTTTGGGAAAGACACGTTGACTTTCATGAAACTGATCTGATTTTAAATTACTAGCCAGCTTATCAAGACTACTTGGCATAAAGCGGAATGAATCTAAAAATCGCAGTTTTATAGTTTTTTTTATGGACAGTTTTGATGTATTTTGTGAACGATATATATTGTTCCTTATTATTTGCAATCACATCAATTTTCACATCTGAAGCTCCAAATTCTTTAACGATAAAGTGGTTATCGTATTTGCTACCGTTATGTAGAATGACCGGAATGAATTTACTTACTCTATAATTTAAATTACATTCTTGGTGAGCAGCACCACGATATTTTCCTGTTAAATGGTCATGATCGCGAACCCTGTCTGTGTATAAATATTCACCACATATAAAACAATTAGTTTCAGTTTCAAAACCTTTTTGCTGTGATGATGTTAGTGACTCCCTTGGAATGATCGTATTTAAAATAGAGGATTTATGGATGCCATCTTTCTCAAGTCTTTCCATAAAAACTTAAGTTGCATCAGGTCCTCTATAGAGCTCAAACTTATTTAACGAGTCATCGTAACTACATTTAATATAGTATGCAAAGCTAAGAGGTTCATGAATGTGAGTAGTGTTGGTGAAAGGTTGGGCTGGACTCGATGAACATGTATTAAATGGTTTTAGCAAAGCCTCGAAGTCAGCATATATAACAAATGGTACTCGAAGCTGTTTCTCATAATCCTTAAATTTTTGAATGTTATTTTTAGGAGTCGGTAATAACGTACACACATGATTACATCCCCATTTTTGGTGTTGAATTAGTTGGTCCTCTTTCTGGAAATGTAGCAAACTACCATCACACACCATTTTTTACCATTGTGTTTTGAAACCTGACTACTGACAAGTCTACTTAAATGTTTTATCCAACAATAGTGGGCATTTTCACCTTCGGTTATGTATAGTAAATTTATATGAGCATCCTTTTTTTTCCTGAGTATAATATAGAGGACCTACTATTCTCTTATTTTCAATTTCATAAACATTAATACTTACATTGTTCAGCTTTCCAAAACGTTGAATGTCTTTTATCGCCATAGGAAATCCCATTTCTTCTAAATCTAACACTGAAGAATAGTGAGGATATGATGATGTTCTATACAGATGCTTCACTGCTGGATGGAGAGCTGAGGTTACAGCCCATGCAAAGCATGCGTCATCATTATTCATAACGTTCACAACAGCTTTCTTACGTTTGATCCATGCTGGCAAATCAATGTATGATGATGCTCGAAGGGGGTTGTATTTATTCATGTTGGTTTCTAAATAAAGTACTTCAACCAACGCCCAGCCTGACTCCCTTTCCCGGAACTCTTCACTCTTCACAATGATAGCACTTGAAATATTTTGGTATATATCACTAATATTAGTTGATTTGCTAACAATTATGTTTTTTGTATTAAAGGATTTAATATCCGTAATTTCACCTTCGCTCCCAGTTTTTACATGGAGTCCAAAAAGTTCAAAATTAATTTTAATTGGTTTATGCTCTAATAACACATTACCTACCAAGCCGAACACAGTAGGTTGAATATTTTTTAAAAATGATTCAATACTTTGAGTTTTTTCTTTACTATAAAGTCTATAACTAGCAATTCGACTTTTAAATGCACTACCAATTTGTTGAATATTTCCAGAATTTCTTTCATGGCAAGCGTTATTTTTATGATGAATACTGCGTATATGTCCATGAATGATTGAAGAAGGTATATCAATATTACATACATCACAATGTGTTATCGAAGGTTCACCATTCTTCTTTCTTTTTGTTGCACAACTATTTTCACAATCTTGAGAAGCAGAATAACCAGTGATGGACGAAGCAAAGAGGATAGGTTGGCTCAGGCAAAGAAAGCTTTTCTACAAAAAAGGAATCTGCTGACATCGAATATAGATTTAGGTATTAGGAAGTCATTTTTGAAAGCCTTTGTCTGGAGCGTGGCGCTCTATGGAAGTGAAACTTGGACTATTGGTGCAGCAGAAAAGAGGAGAATAGAAGCATTTGAAATGTGGTGTTACAGGAGAATGATGAAGATCAGATGGGTAGATAGGGTTACAAACATAGAGGTATTAAGACGAGTGGGAGAGGAGAGATGTTTCTGGCGACTGCTAATGAAGAGAAGAGATAGGTTGGTAGGACACATACTAAGACACCCAGGAATAGCAAGCTTAGTTATGGAAGGAAGGGTCGAGGACAAGAACTGTAGGGGTAGACCAAGGTTAGAATATGTTAAACAGATTGCCTCAGATGTAGGGTGTGGTAGTTATGTAGAGATGAAACGATTAGCTCAGGACAGGGAGGCATGGAGAGCTGCATCAAACCAGTCAAAAGACTGAAGACTCAAACAAACAAGAGAACGTTTACGCTTTTGAGCATCACATTCGTTTAAAGGTTCCGTGCTAGTTGATATTTTACAGTTTTTAATTCTTGTTGTTCACCATGCACTTCAACCATGTGGGATTGATATCGCTTTACAGCAGAAGAACCAAGTTCGCAAACTGAACACGAAAATGGTACTGAACTAACATGCATTCAATTTACATGACGTGCAAGATTATCTTGTCTGTTAAATGTGGTAGCACAATGACTGCACACAAACATTTTAATGTCATGTTTAACATTTGCGTGTCGTTGAAGGCTGTCAGGTCTTGAGAACTGTTTCTAACAGTCACCACACTTGAACATTAGGATCACTTTCGAAATTACCTATAAAAGAAAGAAATCATAAATGTTAATAAATGATAAAACAAAGTACAATATGAAAATGAAAATCCACAGCCTGCTTCCAGTCTCCGACCGGGTCAGGAATGGAATGAATGAAGCCCCCATCTAGCGGCGAGGATTTGAACTGTGCCGGCTGCCGAGGCCTGACGCACTCCTCTGGGGCAATGATTAAATGAATGACAGATGAAATGAAATGATAGTGGAGAGTGTTGCTGGAATGAAATTTTGACAGGGAAAACCGGAGTACCCGGAGAAAAACCTGTCTGCCTCCGTTTTGTCCAGCACAGATCTCACATGGAGTGACCGGGATTTGAACCACGGACTCAGCGGTGAGAGGCCGGCGTGCTGCCGCCTAAGCCACGGATGCTCTAAACAAAGTACAATATAAATAGTTTAATTACATTCCAGTCAATGGTTATAGCAGGGTATTTAAATCGATCATCTGTGAACTCCTAGCAAGTCAAACTTCATGTAGTTCTAACTGGGGGTTACTATATACCACTGTCACTGACACCTAGCGGTGAACATTGGAACTTGATAGAGTGGTAGAAACCAGCGGTCACCACTTAAGTGAGCTAAGTGTGACGTCATAGCCAGTTTTAAAGCAAGTCTAAAATTGTAGAACATGTCACGTGATAGAAACCAGCGATCGCCAGTTAAGTGAGCTAAGTGTGACGTCATAGCCAGTCTTAAAACAAGTCTAAACTAGTAGAACATGTCACGTAATAGAAACCAGCAGCCACCAGTTAAGTGAGCTAAGTGTGACGCCATAGTCAGTCATAAAGCAAGTCTAAACTTGTAAAACATATCACGTGACAAGGTTAAGTTAGGTAAAGGTAGGTTATGTTAGGTAAACTGAGGTTAAGTCCTTAAATATTCCCTCTATCACTAACACCTAGCAATGAACATTTGGACTTAATAGAGCGGTAATCAAAATCTAACCTACGAAATTAGCTTTACACACTATGGTTAAGTAGTTCCAACTTTTGACTGCCAAATATACCATTTTCACTGACATGTAGTGGTGAACATTGGAAAATATCGCTCTAACTGTTTAGAAGTTATTAGAGGGGCACTTACCTTTTTATAATTTATCAACTGCTGCCACTGAATGAACAGATTGTAGGAATCTGGTAACCTACAGGTACCCAATTATCTGTAAACAAATCAATCAATCAATCAATCAATCAATAAATACATTCCAATCAATAACTTCAACATCAATTAGTAATAAAAGACTACAATCCATTAATAATAAGTACTTACCTTGCAGAATAATTTAATGATTTCCTACCAAAAAGGCTTTTTTACAACTCTTGAGCAGTAATAGAGCACTGTTCACTCAAAGCGAGTAATAAAGACTGACAGTAGGGAAATATATGACACCTCTCTTATATAAACTTTCATCGCTCGTGTCAGCAGTTTTTTGCAGATCATTGCAATTCCTTTCCCAATACAGCTGAGAGTCATAATTACACTAGGAATACCTGTGTGGTATCCATTTACTGCTGACTTTGCATGATCATCACCCATTGTCTTGATCAACACCTGGGGTTTCAAATTACTGCAGCGTTAGTCATAGCAAAATAACTGTGCGCTCTCTGCCATGTCTGCAACATGACAGCGGAAGGAACACCTGTGTAATATCCAATGACTGCTAACTTTGCATGATCATCACCCATTGTCTTGATGAACACCTGAGGTTTCAAATTACTGCAGCATTAGTCATAGCAACAGAACTGTTCGCTCTCTGTCATGTCTGTAATATGACACAGGAAATAACAAGTCGGTTTTCTGCACTTACCATCTCCTCAGTTTTAACATCTTAAGAATGTGCATTATTCTCTTTCAACTACAAATGACACATCCATCCATCAAGTTAGGTCTCTTGGCCTGTCCACAAATTACAAGTGGCCCGTGTACTAGGGTGTGTTCATTAACCCTAGCACTAAAACATATTCATCCAACATGTTTTGAACTTACCCCTTGACATGTCCCCTATCTATCAAGTTTTACACTTACACGAACCAAAACAGAATGTGACTTGTTAGCTTACATGTGGTTTTCACAAGGAGGATGGTAATAAGGTCATCTCACACGTGTTCACATGTATTTCGTCACTTTCCTTTCATATCGTTATCACATTATAGTAGTGGGGGCTGGTGAACAACGTCAGTTCAACACACTGCTTTACACGCAAAATGTAGTTACGCCCTTTCACATAATATAAATAAATTCATGGGCTAGTCCGTAGCGATCAGGCCAAAGGGACCCGTCAACAAGGGCTCGTCCACAAGGACCTGTCCACATGGACTCGTCAACAAGGACTCGTCCTCAAGGACCTGTCAACAAGGACTCGTCCACAAGGACTCGTCCACAAGGACCTGTCAACAAGGACTTGTCCACAAGGACTCGTCAACAATGATCCGCCAATAATGACCCGTTAGGTTGGGATAGGTTAGGTTACACTACAGCCGCCATCTTTTAAAAAGCCCGCCCTCTTACAAAAGCTATGAGTGGGCATGCAGAAAACAAAACAAAAAAAGCATGTTATTTCATATTGGCTATCCACCGTATACATGTCTCTTGTGTAGTACAACGTTTAATTCCATATTGGCATTCAAACTCTTACATGTTGCACTTGGAAAGTTAGATTCTCTAAAAAATTACAATTTCACCCCTAGTAGGAGTAGGTTTTTATTTTGGGGTGGAAATATGTTATTCATTGGAAACGGGGTGTCAGCCTGAGTTCAATGACACCTCATTTGTTAAAATCCGACCATAAGTTCGAGATATATCGTGCCACCGCCATCTTGTGAGGTGGGGAGGTGGAGGAGGGCCTTGAACTCTCACAAACACACTACTATCAGCTCACTCGCCGTTCTATGAGCTTTCTAAATATATCGAAACTCCAGTACTAATTTACTGCTTGTCCGTATTTTTCATTTCCATTGCGAAGTATGAGCTAGTAATATTTAATATTGAACTCGTCTTACGGGTATAATTGAATTGTACTTGGGAAATGTGGTGATATTCATTTAGCGAAGATCTAGTAATTCTCCTCTCGAAATATGTACGAAGGGTTTATGCAGATCACTGTACTACTGCTTGAATTACTGTACTGTCTTTGAAGTATTGCAGCTTTATCTCATGAATATTGTGCTATAAAATAACAAGTCGGTTTCTCCCTGTTGTAGCAGTACAAAATGTTCAATGTCTCTTCTCTTCTGTTGCGCTGTCAGAAACTAAGTCCTCACTCTAATACAGTGCCTTTGTTTCAAGTGGTGGCCGGCCAGCAAGCTTCTCACAGCGGGGCCACCTGGAGGCGAGAAATACTGCTTCTAACTGGTTCTGTCCTCACAGCTGCGCGTACTCCATGTGCTTATTAGGGAGTTGAAGGGGCTTGATACATTGTGAGACAACGTGTTTGTGTTTTTCTTAGTGTTATAGGGTCTTTATAATGTCGAACAGTGAGTTTACTTGAGTTAAAGGTCTGTGAATTTTCCACTCAGCTGGAAAGCAGCGCGCTGATGACCGCGAAGCGGTCTCGCTCAAAGTCGGCCGGCCATCACTTGAAGCAAGGCACTGTAGTTGAACAGCGGACCTCTCCTAAAAGTCTCTGGGCGATTCGCTCGTCAACTGCCTTCGCAGTCCCTAATTCTAACTTTACAGTATATCTCCCAATTCTCTTTGAAATAATGTGCTTCCCTTTACTGTCGTCTTTCACGCAGTGTATTCCCTCGGCGTTATTAAGTACATTACCTCACCCTCGATAATTTAAATGGCCTTCAATCGCACTTTGCTAACTTTCAACATTACACGTAGCTCTGCGACACAAGCCCGGTCTCTACCATGTCAAGAACGCTTGTATTTTTCCCTTCGATCTCTGAACCACTTTTCCGGCGTATCCTCTCACTTTCCATTGCATTCCTTAGCGTGCTTTCCATTTTATTTAATATCTCGGTGTACCTAGGTACAATAATATTACGGGATTCAAAAATTACTCATATTACTCAGGAAAATATGGAGCATTTTCTACAGTAATTCTCCTTGCTACTTACTTATTAATAATTGCTGTCATTACTCCACAAGAACGCTGATTTCGCTTATCTGCGATTGCTTCTCCCTTACACGTGACACGTTATGAGCGTCTTTCCTCGCCCCCTCTTCTCATATAAAAATTATGCGTCATTCACTTTGATGCCTGCTAAGAAATATTAAAATTATATTGCGCTCCCTGAGTTTCCTTTGGCGGCTTGTGAAAACGCGTGGCTGACAACTCCTTTCATTTATTTTTCTCTTTCCTCTTTCTTCTCCTTCGGCGACAGTGTTTTGTTTCATCTCGACTTTCTGTTATTTCACGCCTTGAGCTGTGCTTGGTGATGGAAATTTCCACCCCGATTGGCATTTCGCGACTCTCGATTGTCTTTTTTCCTTCTCGGCACTCGACTGACCTTCGGCAAGCTTGCTTATGTAATATTATTGACTCGCGCTTCAAATTCCCAAGAGGTAGCGAGGCTGATTTGGGTTCATTTATTGATCTACAGCACTCTGGACACAATTGTGAGCAATGTGTGCACCACAACCACACCTTGCACTTTCCTTCCTAGTTCATTCGGCAGTTTACTCGGAACACTTGTTTTTCCTAGTCTTTTCTAACCTCCAAAATTTGTGTTTGTGGTATCTGCACAATATGAAACTATTTTATCTTTGAGATTATTGTTCTGAAGTTTTCATAACATGCTGTGATAATATTTCTGATGTTTAACCACTAACGTCATCAAATTCTAACAAGGCGATTTTAACCCAGACAGTTGGGATGAAATATCTTGTTAGTAGAGGAACTCATTTCAAATCTAACCTATTGGAAGCATTTATGGTTAAAGTAACAAAATTCGTAGCTTCAAGCTCAGTTTCAACTTTCTTGTTTACAAATGGGTCTATCACATTACCTGCTATTGCCTCACTCTTTGTTTTTCCACAAGTACGGTAAACGTTTTATCATACTGTAGAGTTTATTTATCAATTTCGACTCCCAATCACCCGAATTGAAGCTCAAACCATGCTGCACAGAATGATAACTAATAAACGTTATCTCTCGGGGAGAACACAGTAAATGTTCAGGCTTCGCAACTTTATTCTAAAAATTATATCCTTTGTCTTGCTTACACATGAAGATTCAACAGCTTCGCAATGCTTTTGAGTTCCCATGTGCTTGTTTATTGTCTCTACGGTCACCAAACGCAATTGAAGACAGTGCTTTACAAACAGTACATATAACCTCATCTTCATTCCCATTTTCATTATTTCTATTTCTCATTAGAAATGGTTCCTATATTAACTGAGTTGAGAACATACATTTCCTCATTTTAAGAAGAATTCGTTAACTTGTTATGATAATTTCATTACAAATGACAAAAAGGAACGTTATCTACGCTGTAAGCTCACACACACCGAACACCAGGCAGTTATTACAAATATGCTTTGGCTGGGCCTGGCCTGCGTGGCGAAGGCAAGGAACATAGTGAGCATTTGCAAAGTTATTAGAATACTGTTTTACAGAATATCTAAATCTATGCCAAAGATCCGAAAGAATTGTGAACTTAGAGGTAAAAAAAAACAACATCGTGAACGGGTTATAGTGCACACAGTGATGCCTTCTGGTAACTGAATTTGAAACGAAATCATCTTTTTTACTGTACCTTCATTTAACCAAACAAGGAAATACGGGCATTTTGTCATTTTATATAAGGTATGTTACGGACACGGACATAACCCTTACAATACAAACTGTTCGTACAAAATACAGATGTCTGGCAATCCTAAGCATGATGAATCGCCGTCCGTCTCTCGTCACAAGTGATTTCCAGCTTTTCCTACGTCTTAAAGAGCTCCTTGGTAACATGTCTTTTGATGATCTCAAAGAGGGAGTACAGACATGGCTTTCAGGATAGGTGGCGTCGTCCCATGGCAAAAGCATACGTTACAAGTGCCTTAATAAATGTCGGGACTTGCGATAAGTTTCTATCCTAACAATGTTGTTGTTGTCATTAGGGACATGACAATACATTACTGATTAGAAGGACAGTCCGGTACATGCACGTTGACGGTCGATCTTCAGTACGGTGTCGCGCCACCACGTGTTGTACTCAGAACCGCTAGACGTCGTGGCATGGAATCATACAGCGCTGGGATACGCTGCTGGGGAAGTCTTGAAATTCCTGGGTGAATTTTCGAGATGTTTTATGGTATTGGTGACACACACTCATGTTTTTACAGGAGCTGGAGGGCTGAACTCGTCGGATTATTGAAAGCTGTGATCTTTTTCTGAGGCATTGGTATTATTTAAGACACACCTGTAGACCTTGACAAGTTGAAGTGAGGTGGTAGGTTAATACTGAGTGTCAACACTACCTGAGGGAAGATGATGAGAAAAAATGAAGTAGGTTTAGGAGTGGGAACAAATTTTGGCAGAGAGGAAGAGAATCCAACACAAAGCCGAAAGGAAATAAAGATGTAAAAAGAGTTTTTACTGCACAAGACCCAAGAAGTACCTAAAATGTGCGGGGACTTGTGTAAGGCTAACGGAGAGTGCAGCGTGAGCTGAGGTCGCCGGCAAGCTATCACTAAGTGTTTCCCTCCCGAGCCCGATTGCGGGTATATTGTAGGGGCGTAGTGTGCTGGCGGACCAGGTGGTGCCAAATAACACTGAATTATGTACTTTTCCTTCAAAAGGGTGAACTTTTAGAGAGCATTCTGAAATGCCAGAAAGATTTAAATTAGCTGGTATATTTTTATTATTATTCACTGTCGGATCTCCTACAGAGAGGCCGAATGCTTCCGGGGTGGGCAAAGATAAAGCAACGATAGTGCTTTTTTGCAATATTTTTTAATATTAATAGTGAGAATCTTTAATGAATACCAATTGTTGCACTTACAGCAGGCTAAACCTTTACCCAGCAGAGTGCCGACTAAAAGTTTAGAACGGAGGAAAACCTCAAACCTTACTTGAACAAAACCAACATTTTAAACAGTGAATCATAAGTCAGAGTGAAAATCTCTACAAGTAGAAAGCTGGCAGAGCGAGCTGTACTTGCCTTAATAATTTACTAGAATTAGCTGTGATAGCTAAGAGAAACTTTGCAAATGTTGATATTGAAAGTTTTGATTTAAACGCAACAAGTGATAGAGTTTTTAATAAACTTTCTTTCATGAATTTGCCCTTTTCTTTGAACATAGAATAATTTCAGGAGAAAGATTATGGAAGAGAAGGTCCTGCCTAACGGTTTTATGGCAATAGAAGTAGGAAACAATTAACAAAGATTGTATTTAACAACTTGAAGAAGTTAGAATAGTAACAATTGGATCATAGATCGATTTTGAGTTTAAGAACAAATTCTTTGGTTTAGCAAACTTTAAAGGCCGCAAACCTATAATAAAAAGGAAATTTTCAATAAACAATAGTGTTAAACAATTTTAAGGTTTCGAACCTTTTACAAGCACTAAAACCTTACAAAGGTTTTTGAAATGTGCATAAAATTAAGAAGTTTAAAGCCTATAATGATAATAATAAAGGAATACAAGCTTGATTAATATTCAACTAAATTAATTAGATAGAATATTAAATTTTCAAAAATGAGGCTTTTAGAATACCTTAGTGTTGAGGAAAGAATTAGGCATTCCTGGGCTAGCAGGATAAGAAAAAATAAGATTAATAAGTGGTTTCTATAACCACTGCTATTTACGCAGAATCTAAGAGATTACAAAGTCTAATAGAGCAGGTCGCCCTTTGTGAAGCCTGGATTACACTATTAGACAATGTTTAACAATTAGAAAACGCTTGCTTCTTAAAGGAAGCAGGAAGGAATACATATTAAAACGTGGACTATGACCACGGTTATTTATAGAGTGATTAAATGGTAAATGGAGCAAGTTTGGGAGGGCGCCTATGGTTTGGCGAGGCCTCGTAGAAAAGTAACTAGTATAATCCCTATATATATAAAAATGAAAGATTGTCTGTTTTTTTCTGAATTTCCACGAAAATTTGCGATATTTGCGCATTTCAGACTGCTTTATGACGGATGCGCGCAAATTTTTTTTTGTCTGTCTCTCTGTCTGAGGACATTTTTTTGTGTCCTTATAACTCGAGAACGGCTGGGTTGATCAACGTAAATTTTTTTGCAGTTATCCATCAGAGGCATGCCACTAATCATTGATGTAACTCTTCTCCGTACCTCTCATAAAAGAGGGCCGAACTCCTTAAAATGCATGCTGAAATAGGCGTAGAAGGGTGAGACAAAGCTCATATTCAGCCCCTCAATGTGAGAAATGAAACTAGGGGGCCCACCCCCGAAAACCACATTTTAAGGCCCTAAAACCAACAGTTTTTGAGATATTCCCAGAAAACTAATTTCACTTAATAAATTAATGAAGGAATGCAAGCCGGTAACCATGGCAACAACATCTCATAGGTCCATCTATTTCTGCAATGCAATTCCATTTATTACATTACTGTGGAGGTTTGCAAATGGCTATAAGGTTATAACGGATCCAAATTAAGCTGAAATATTCATCAATACATATAATGCGCTTAAGGGGCCAAGGGGTACTCTAGAATTTTTTCACGCGATTTACACGCGCGGGTATGGTACGGAAGGTCTATCATATCCCTATCCCTATATTGTTATATTATTATTATTAAAATTATCATTATTATGAGAGCCTCCGTGGCTTAGGCGGCAGCACGCCGGCCTCTCACCGCTGGGTCCGTGGTTCAAATCCCGGTCACTCCATGTGAGATTTGTGCTGGACAATGCGGAGGCTGACAGGTTTTTCTCTGGGTACTCCGGTTTTCCCTGTCACAAATTTCAACCCAGCAACACTCTCCACTGGCATTTCATTTCATCTGTCATTCATTTAATCATTGCTCCAGGGGAGTGCGACAGGCGTCGGCAGCCGGCACAGTTCATATCCTCGCCGCTAGATGGGGGCTTCATTCATTCCATTCCCTGACCCGGTCGGTCGACTGGAAGCTGGTTGTGGATTTTCATTTTCATCATTATTATCGCGTACAGCGGTGAGACAAAGCTCATTTTCAACCCCTTGGTGTCAGAAACAAAACTTAGGGCCCCTAAAGAGCCGTAAAGGGTCCCCGAAAACTACATTTTAAGGCTCCAAAACCATCAGTTTCTTAGATATTCCCAGAAAACTAATTTCATTTAATAAACTAATGAAGGAATGCAAGCCAGTAACCATGACAACAGTATCTCAAGAGGTGACATCCAACTTTCCATCTATTTCTGCAAGAAGTAATACTCCATTTATTACATATCTGAAAGTTTGCAAATGGCATAGAATCAACTAAAACTGTAAAATTCATCAATACGCTTAAGGGGTTCAAGGATTACCCTAGATTTTTTTTCACACGACGTACACGTTCGATATGTCGTACAGAAGGTCTATTATATCTCCAAACAGCAAAATTATTTTCAAAAAATCCTGATTTGAAATAGTAGACTATTTTTTGCTGCTTTTAGGAATTTGGGCCGGAGGCTAAAAAAACTGAATTTTCATGCACCCCAAGCCTTTATAATTTATAAAAAGGGTCTTCCTGTGGTTATGGTCAGTTTGTATGTGACGTGTATTGCGATTCGTCTACGAGGTTTTCAATTTTATTTTCACGTCAGGAAGAACACGTTAGGTAAATATAGTTTGATAGCACATTTTAACTAATCATTTTTCTTTGTCGACAAACAGGTTCCAAGCCCCTCACCATTGCAACAGTAGTTCATTTGATTACGTCTGGTTATTCATACCGAAGACCGTTCGAAGAATGGGTACCTCTGCTAGTTTTATTATATTGTTACGTGCCAGCCCCTAGTGGCACCTTTGTTAACTGGATTACGGTGGGTATAAAGCACAATACCAATTCCTGCTTAAAGAAATAATTAATTTTATTGCAGCCAGAAAAATACACTACTCAACAGCAATTATTACCTTACTCCAGTTTCCTCACGTCGAGAATACTTTCCCTTTCACTTGTCAACAGACCACAGTTAATCCTCTTCGCTAATGAGTCCGGTCCCGTACGCTAGCTGGAAATAGCTGCACTAGGTCTGTCACTGTACTATACACTGTTTCACAAGCACCACAATCACTTCCTCGGTGTCAAGAGAATCAGCTTCACTAGGGATTTCGCAAGTCACCACACTTCTGTCGCCCAGGATAAACACTCGCACTAGCTCATAAAACACAACAACAACATCAGCTTGACAGGTCGCACTTATATAGCAGGCCGCTGACTCAATAAATGCTTCTAGATCCATCCAGGGTTCACGGCTTCTCGAGGTTTCCATCGCTGGTCCAGTCACGAATATTCTGGACTACCCCTTTGTCCTAGTAGCCCTGTTGCATAAGGCGCACGCAATACAGGAGGCAGGGCACAGCCCAGCCCTGGGGCAGTTGTGACTCATGCGGCGAGTGATGACACAAACTCACAGCCGTAACAATATTTGTTAGTAAAGGGGTTAGGAGTGTAGGAAACATAAGATTTGAGTTCTGGCCAATTTGAATTATACGAACGAATCGCGGAGCGGAAGCAGCCACACAATCACTTTCGAAGCACTAAAAGTTTGTTGAACAAGAGAAAAGTTATTGCAGTTTATGATAATGCACTTATTTGAGCTTTGATTTGTTTCTTGCGTTATAGAGTTTTAAGTTGCGATTAATAGTTCCATTTGAGTTTAAATTGACGGTAATTTTGACGGTGTTGAGTATAGTTCATCACTGTATGGAGTCCGTTTGGAATGGAAATGTCCAGAGATGAAATAACAGTTAAATGAAGCGGTAGTAATCCCTCGGAGGTAGCAAGTTAAGCGTTAGAAAGTTATTAATTGGCATAAATCCCTCGTTGTAGGGAAGGTATCCCCTATATAGTACAAGAAGCACCAAATTTCATATTTTGAAACAAGCTTAGTTAGTTTAGGCATGACAATTCCCTCGGGGGCAGTTATTTCACAAGTTTGCGAAAATCCCAACACTGCATATAACTCTCATTCAAGGCATTTAAATTGTTGTTTAAAACCTTCTAAAATGGTATAAAATCAATGCAGATAGTTACTTAACTTGCATGATGGATTAAAGCTTGAAGATCCCTGCAGCCGTTACTTTTAAAACTCAGACATGGCGCCGATTTTAAATTTTACCTCAGTTTTAGAGGAGGTAGGCCTCTGAGAGAGGACAAAATGTTCACTCGAAGTCCGAACTAGAAGTGGGGCGAGTAGAGAAGCACACGAGAGAGCCCGAAAAACGAAGGAGTGGGGGAAAGGAACAATGGAACAAAACCCAGGGTAGGAAACATAAGAACATAAGAACCCTTTACAGAATGTAATTTTCTTCATTGAGTAGGGTCTTCAAGGAGATGGTAGCTGTCGACGAAGACGACGTCTGCTGGAATGGTGTGTAAGTCCTCTTGACCTCGATGAATCCGAAGAACTTCGGCAGGTTGCCGCGTGGAGCGCCGTATCTTACAAGTAATACATAACTGAAACAAACTTATAGAAATTTTAGAGCTTGTTCGAAGAAAAAGAGGAATCCAAAGGGGGTCACTGATGGTGTTTGCAAGAGAAAAATAAAAGAAACTAATGAAAATGAAATGCAAAGAGCAGCAAGAGCTAACTCTAACTAACCGTGTATTCCAAAGAGTACACCATGAGGCGAGCACGCAGATAAAGATAAAGACTTATGGTCATTTGTAGGCTAGGCGACGATGTACTGTGAATCTTTAAAATATTAATGAGATAAGCCTGTCGGGTTAGAAATTCTTTGATGATTAATTCGGGAGTTATCCACGCTGAATCCGTACTTCCACTTGATATGTTGACATGAGTTCATTTTATTCTATGTTTTCGCAAATGCGAGGGAGCCGTGTCCGTAGATTTACTGGCACGTTAAAGATCCCATTCGGGGCAAAATTCCGGCACCCCGGCGTCTCTAAAAGCCAGTGTAGTTAAAAGGGACGTAAAACCAATAACATTATTATTATTATTATTATTATTATTATTGTAACCCCCAACATTAACGGCACTGGCAAGCAGCACGTCGGTGACTCGATAGCCAAGGCTTTGCTTACCAGAATGCTACGTGTTCGGCGAGCGTGGATGGGCCAACTTACCTGTATTCAGAGGTCCGGGTCACTTCCGCAGCAAAACCACCTCCAGAAGACAAGTCCCGACAGAAGAGCTCCAAAAGGGGTGGAAGGAAGAAGGAGAAGGGGACAACACACACAGGCTATCGTACAAACACCCCCCAAAAACCAACGGAACACCCGTCGGTGAAATAATGCCACAACAGTAGTTAAAAGGAATAAAATAAAGTTTAATAGTTAAAACTTCCACCAGGAAAGAGAACATGCATCAGCCAACACAAATTTCCAAGAAGGCCAGATAGCGCCTAACATGCTTGCTTGCAAAGCCAAGAAGAGGACAGACTTAATTTAAAATAAAAAAAATATTAAACAGCCCAAAGGTTAAAATAGAATTTACATGCACAACACAATGAGAAAGGGCTTGATAAATTGCAAGGGAAATGCAATCACGATCCGACATGCAGATGTTGAGGCCATGCCAAAAAAATAAGGATTGAAATTAAATTAAATTTTAATTTAAAAAAAAATTGGATAGAAAATAAATAAATAAATGATATGTACGCCGGCGAAAAACACAAGGACATTTACCAAAAATCACAAAATTAACATTAACAAGATTACATTTTAAAAAAAGGGATGAAGCTAACACACAACACGACTGTTTTTGAGACCCGCGCCAAACGACTGACCACGAGACCACAATGCATCACGGCAAACAGCAGACATGGCGACACAAAAACATGCCAGATCGAAATTACGGCAAACAATTAATTAAATAAATTTTATCATCAGCGTAAGGAAATGTACGGCGGAAAACAATTACATTTAAAAACTATTACAAGAGTAAAGGGCACGGATCATGAATAAATTAATTTGAATACAATATCAATCATAAGATTGGCAAACGAAAATAAATAATACTTTAAACGAGAAATAAATTAATAAATGTGTCTCCAGAAGGTAAACAAAAAATAAATAAGAAACCTAATATATATAAGGAAACGCTATTAAAACGTAAAATAAATTTTTGGCTTACAAGCCAGAACATAACAGAAGATCAACATTCGTACACGGCCAAATTGGGACTCCCAAAATAAAATAATTAGATAAATTAAATAAGGTTTCAAAACATACCTTAATAAGGCCTTTGGGGAGACACTGATGATAAAACAAACGTAACACTAATAAATAAATTTAAAAAAAATGAAAACTGCCCAGATGACTGTTGCTGGCACACGCAACCATTGACACTAAACATCTTCAAGTTTTCTCATTCCGGCGAAAATAAGGTAGACCATGTTTCAGGGGCGACGATCCCACTTCCTACCCACTGCGGTTTACGTTTTTGTAATGTAATTCCATTTCTTGGTGAGGCGAGGGCCACAGGCCCCCGCCTCAATAGACAATCAAATTCACGATCACTCAGTTCAATCCAGACTGTTCAGTTACCGATGACAACACATAATGGCGCCGACAAGGAAGCCAGGCGCGCTGCATGCATGATATTTGGAAAATGTCCAATCACGGTTTTACACCTCAAACAACAATGTCATAAATAAGTTCATAATTTGGCGGTATCATGAATACACACCGTTCTTTGTTTTATGACGTAGAATCATAATTGTTTTTCACTTATGTCACGAATTGGTAGAGTTTTAAAGGAAACACCAACGCACTCTATTGGTGAATAAGCAGGAACTACTTGGATCTTTCCAAAGTCCGACTGCAGCTACCATCTTGTGGACACAGACGGTACTGAGCGGCGAAGCGGACGATTCAAACTTCAAGTACAGCCTCCATGATTAAATACATGTTTGAAATAGTAGAGACGTGCCCTTGCACGTATCAATTATTATTCTATGTTTTGATAGCCTGTGGGCATGCTTTTGTGTTGTGTTATTTTGCATACTCTTGTATGCGTGATCTTGTAATGTTACGATGACAAGTGGTCAGCCAGTGAGTTTGTTGCTTTGTTAGTCACGATAGTGTTTCCATAGCATTATGTGTAAGACCTGTTTAGGCAATTTTATTCGCGTGCACGCGTGCACTTTGGTGAACTTCATTTGGAAGTCTTATAATGTAAATTTTATAAGGGTAGGGTCTGTCGGTATTGTTTGTATTTATGTCGAGCCAGTTAGGTGTAGTTTGTTTCCCAGGAGCCATGTCTTGATGCGCAAATACGGGATTCGCGACTTGCTGATTGAATCATACGGAAACGAATCTGCATATAAACTGTACTCATGTCCTTCCACAGTCAACTTCCATCCACGCACACACAATAATGAGGAGATGATGGACTAAATCCATGTACATTTTATTTCAGTGTATTTATGCTGAGTGTCATAGCTTCTTGCAAGGGCACAGTAATAAACCACCCATAAGACTTTTCCTTGTGGGGTTTAATTTAGACCACAATATTATCCCCTTGTTCTGCTGAATTCTATACCCATTACTTACATTTCAAAATTTACATATTTTTTTCATTTATTCTTTTACGCAGAGTATAACAAAGAGACTGTTCGTAAATCCTTTATGGATGTGGATATCTGTTGCAACGAAATTTCCGGTGAATAAGTCAACAGGAATTGTAGTTTACGACAGTGTTAATGACAAGATCTAAGTATCAAACAATTGAACTCCTGTAGGACACAGGACCTGAACAATCTACGAGAATGTTTTTATATTTAACAATCAGTTCCTTGAAGAACTAAATAGCTGGTTTTCGTATATTCTACTGGCCTTTTCCATTCAAATCTCTCCTTCCTAGTAAAAGGCTTTTCCATATGTTGTACTAAATACCTTTTAGTACACGACCTACGTTGTGCTATAGAGCAAGAAAATCAAACTCTAAACTCAATATCCATAAATTGTAGTCATTTCAGACAAGAAACATAAAGAATATATTTTAAGAAAGCATAATCATCTTACTATGGCGTTAGTGCATGCCCTAGCTTAAATCAAAGCTTTCATCGTTCCTCAAGATAACTCAAGACAACACACTGGAAAATATGTGTCCAAAGTTACACGATGTGGCATTTAACGCTAAGGAATTGTGTACTGGTGAATCAACTTACCGAGAACCAGATTCATTAGAACACAGTAAAATATATTCCTCTTCAGATATGAACATGCGTAGCCTATAATTTATAATTTACAATGCCTGCAATAGAAATTGAGATAGATGACCTTAGTGTTTTACCCCTCGAAACAATCTCCACCAACACCATTACATTTAGAAAGTATGTGCTAGAACAGGCCCGGCCAGTCTTTGCACGCTCAGCGTGCCAGCTATGCTGCGCCGAACGCCAACACGCTGACTTCTGCCTCTCTTGGCTGAAGTGCCTGCCCTGACTGCCCGCGCGTCAGACCGAGTCAAGTTGGGATCGGCTTCGCACCGGACGTATTGTAAGCAAACAAACTGATCGTCCAATTCGTTGATTGTCCGACACATGTACAGTACATTGTGTATCACGCGTTTCTCCACGTACCGGTACTTCAAGATTACATGCTTAGCATTAAAATAGTCAGAAATATTGATAAAGAACAGTATCATGGGGGTCATTTAAGCCATTGAAATTTCGGTCACATTTTTCTTTTCCTCGTTTTCAATTATTTTCCATAATTACAATATGCTCATTGTTCGGTACGATTGTTTGAAAAACAATCAACCGGAGGCCATGTCGCAGGTTATCGTCGGACATCAAAGCGCGACGCCACGCCGTGATTTTGTAGGTATCAATGCGGATAAAAACGTTCCGCAGACATACGTTGCTCCAAACATTGATATCACTTGTGCAATTTCGGATATTCTTGCTGTAGTAACTTTGTATAGTTGTTTTCGTTGTTGATTCATATAGGGGTTTTGCGATACAGTGGTCATGTAGTCCCATGTACTTGGGTGTGTGTTTAAAATTTGTATGATAACCTGTGTTATTGTGATGGATGAGGATTGGGAAGTAGGTGGCCGTGGCCTTGAGTTAGGAACCATCCTGGCATTCACCTGGAGAAGAAGTGGGGAAACCACGGAAAACCATTTCCAAGATGGCCGAGGTGGGAATCGAACCCGCCTCTTCTCACTTTTGCCTCACGAGGCAGACTATACTGTGCCCAACTCTAGGAATGGGTATTCCAAGATTCAGACACCTAGATATCAAGGGAAAGGCTGTAGCCGCTTTTGAAAGTTCAGATATTTGAATATCGCGCTACATTGCTTCTCGAAGCATTTGGAAATAATTTACCGATACTTGGATGTCAAGTGACGTAGCGAGTAATAGCAGAGGTCGAGGCTATTTATTGATTAAATAGTTAACCATGGAGTAGAGACTTGAGACTGGGATCAGATTACTGGCACGGCCAAATGAAAGAGAATGCAATTAGTATCAAGTAAATCGGACCAGGGATTCAAGAGATATGAGGATTTCCAGATATCAGGTGATGACGCGTGACCCTGACAGTTTTGAATAAAAGCCAGCTGGCCGAAGCAACTTCAGCTCATTCTAACACAAGCACTTGGCGAGCAAGTTGCATCTACGCTGAGCCAAGGCACATGGTTGCCGGATCTACGCAGAAGTTTTTTCAAGTCGTGATAGTCACGAAAAGTGCTGCGCTACGAGTTGGAACTCAGTAAGTTTACGGCGAGGAGAATCACTGAGGTGATTGGTTTTCTACAGACATTGGTGGAAATATTTATATTTCTACAAGGACATATGCTAGACTTTGTCTAGAAATAGTATTTTGTCACAGTCCAGTAATAACTTAATACTTGGATAATTTAAATCCATATCAGTCAGTTTTCATATTTGTAACTAGTTAACCACTTCGATCTGTCAGTACACTGAAGACTAGTCTATAACGGTGGCGTTCATTAGTCTACGCAAGGGAAACTACAAGTTGCCTAGCGCATGGTAGATTGTGATATAATAAACCATGCCCAGGGAACGATCTTCAGAACAGCCGTTAATTGCTTAGACTGTCAGTGTTTTTCTTGTACTGATAAGATTACAGTGAGTTATGTTACAACTGACATATCTAAGAAGAGATCACTTAGATCTGACCCTATTTAAACAAACTGTTATGGCTTTGATAGAAGCCCATATTAAAATGGAACAACAGTTAATTCAAACGTCGAAAGATACTACCACTATGTCTGACTAGACGAATTGTGGGTATATGATGGCGGCGGATACAAGGATTGTACGTGCTTGTCCGATAGGGCATGTCTATGGATAAATCTGGTACAGACCAGGTTTACTACGCTTCAAGACCATCAAGAAATGTAAGCCACATTTGAATTATATTATGCCTAGCTAATTGGAACAAACTATTTTTTTTTCTGCAGATGACCAACACATTTTATTTTTCGTCGTATTTAAATCTTGCAATGATTTACGCAAGACTTGTTAGAGTTATTCTGAGTATTTTCAGCACTCAGAACAGTTTAGGATCGATGACCGAGCATTTCGAGCATTTATTTGAATATTTCATATTTTTGGGAAATCACGGTAATCAGCCGATGTAACTGTAAAAGTTAAATTTATTTTTGTTGAGGAATGGATATTTTTTCCATATTCGAAGGTTCGAACATGTGGATTCTCACATAATGAGATGATAATTAAACATATTTGAAATAATAATAATAATAATCCACTAATAATAATAATAATAATTTTCATAATTTTTCTAAATAATTCTTGGATATTATATTTTATAATAATCATATGTATTGAGAAAGAGCCTATGAAGTAGTTTAATCATTTCTAGTCTGGAACAGGAGATTTTCCGAAGGAGAGTGGTTAGCGCAAGCCCGCATTCAACCAACATGTCAGTTCTGGTTGAACAGTTGACATTTGCAATGAGCAAAGTATATTTTTCAGATAACACGGAGAGGCATGAAACGGGAAGCAATTGATATTTGTATCAAATAGGATATTTTTGTATTTATATAAAATCATGACGTAAATACACTTCGAAAGTGAAATAAAGCTTTTCATAAGTATGGTAAATTCACGGGTTGAACTGAATGGTAAAATAAAATAAACTTGTAAGTTTATTAATCTTCCAGTGTTGATAACAAGCAGAGGCTTGATTTATTGTATAAATTTTGGGAAGATAATTTATGTGTGGAGTAGTTGAAATGCCATTCCCAGGTGCGCATGTTTAAGTCGCAGGAATGAAGGTTTTTTCGAGCATCAATCAAATAGCAGGTTCGATGGCTCAGGTTTATAGTAGGAGTATTGGAACTACACATTTCGTCGGATGAATGACCCGAAGGTTATTTCTTGAAAACCATCAGTTCTTATTTCAACCTTGTTTACGAATTCCATTTAGACTTTGATTTTGCTAGAACCCGGATTTGTCATGGTAGTAGTTTATTCTTCTTCAGAGGAAGACCTTTGCCGTTGTTGTTGTAATATTGTGTTCTTACACAAATAATAGAATGGGCCACTGCCAATTAAAAATAATTCTTTAACCACGAATAATTTGAAGGATGTTTTCAATCCTAGTGCCATGAACTAAATGAATTTATTATGAAGCTACAATTCTTATTTCCGCATTCTGTCGAAGAATTGCAAGTTGTAAAAGTTACTAAAAATGGCCATAAATATAAATATTTTTTTCATAATGATTCCAAGTGGAAAAATCTAATAGTTGAATGGTTCAACAATTTATTGATTCAAGTTGATGATTCAGAAATCATATATTTTGTTAGGAACTTGAATTTCATAATCGAGTCACTTCTCGAATGTTTAATGTCAGAAGAACAATTAATTGTTGTTGTGCTTCGCACAGTTCTTCGATGCTATGCTCAAGGTCAAATACTTTTCAGATGTTATTAATATATGTAAATAATTTGTATTGCTTCGATGATGATAATATTTTTCGACGATATATTTTTGAAACTGGAAAAATAAGTGAAAGTTTAAAAATTCTATGAACATTTATTCTACGAGTGTTAATATCATGTAAATATTCAAACAGTGATCTACGATATTTCCAGTATAGACAATTAACTTTGACCTGGAATTAATTATTAATAATTTTGGAACACAGTCCACAGGACTATTAATCGGACGTGTGTTTCCAAAAAGATTGTCAAATGTGTTTGGAAAATTTCTGTATATTGTGTGTAAATAAGAGTGTGGATCGCCACACGTGGATGATGCTGCTTTGAGCATCCTTGCAGTCAGATTTTAACTTCAAAATAAACTGAGATAATTTTACCAGATGTGTCATACCCAATTAAATCTCCTTCTATCCTTATTGTTGCATTGAGCCAAAAATCAGTAAAGCATTTTCTTAATTTGATGTCGTTTTTGCGATTTGCTTTAACCCATCTGGCGCTCCGGGATATTTTGACTCTCGTGCTGACTGATTATTGGTAAAATGCATATGTGGTCGTGCGGACTCCGGTCTAAACGGGCACATAAAATAAGATAGAGAGAGAAATGGCGCCCAACGTGGGGATCGATTTAGACATGGTCAATCGCATGCCGATTTGAAATTGTGATAATTTTTATAGAAATATTTTGGGAGTTGAGAGATGTCTGGTTTGGATGAATAAATTAGTAGGAAACCCAATTAATGGGGAAAATTAAAAATTTAACTTGGTTAATAATTAGAATGGGTTTGATTATTTTTGATAATGGCTTAACCATTAGGGCGTCAAGTAAATTCAGTAGTAAACGTTCGATGACTGGACATACACATTATTAGAATCCAGGTGGAGGATATTTGAGAACTTGCATATTTTCTTGTGATATTGTGGTAAATGTAATTCGTAAAAGTAGAGAATTTTGTTTTTCCATCACGTCGACATTAGGACAAATCTCATTTTATTAGAGTGTTCCAATTAGTTATTCATATTTCTTGTTCTAGTTATAAGCTTGTGTTTGCCACTGTTGTATACCCCTAAGTTTTGAATAATAATTGAAAATTATGGAAGAAATTATGAGGATGATGAGGAGTTTGGAGGAGAGTTCAAAAGAGGCTGGACGGCGTGTAGCCGCCATTAAGAAAGAAAATACAGAGGCTTTAGAAAAGAAACTTAAAGAAAATTCTGATTCTTTAGAAAATAAACTGAAGGAAAATTCTGATTCTTTAGAAAATAAACTTAGAGAAAATTTGAATGAAAAACTTAAAGAAAGTTCTGATTCTTTAAAAGGTAACTTAATAGAAAGTTTAGAGGATAAACTCAAAGAAAATTCCGATTTGTTAGAGAGCAGGTTAAAAGATAACTTGAAAGAAAATTACAATAGTAAATTTAATTCAATGGAAAGTAAATTTAAAGAGAATTCTGAAATTTTGAAAATGACACTTGAGAGTAAAATGAATAAATTATGCGACAAAACACATGAGCTCGAAACTTCAATAGCTACTAACGCAAGTTTAATGGACGATAAATTTCGCGATGCCGATCTTCGATCTCAAAGCTTAGCTGATAGGATAGAACATGGTCTTAGGAAAGTTGGTGAAGACATGGTCAATCTAGAAGTCAGAGTGAAGAAGGAGAGTAACGAGATGGGAATTCTAGTTGTTCAACGTTTAACGGAACAATTCAAAGAACTTGTCATGGGAGAAATAAGAGAAGGTGTGATTAGTGAGTTGCAAACTGAAATCAAAACCACAGTTGTCAATGAAATTAAAGACACACTCAAGCTGGAGAACCAAGAGGGAATCAAGGAGATTAGGGAATCTTTGTCATCCCATATTGAAGTAATTGCCAAAGATATCCAAGCAACTCAGAAGGACATATCAGATATGACAGGGTCATTGAAAAGTCATGAGGCTGTTATGAACCAGATATCCACTGATGTCAAGGAAAATTGTAAAGAAACTGAAGCAATTAAGAAGATGGCAGAGGAAAACCAGAAGGAACTTGAGGCTATGAAAAGTCAAATCAAGGATGAAAAACAGTATGATCATCTGTTGAAAATGCCAAATGTAAGGGGAAAGGAACAGATACAGATAAATCTAGGAGCAGCTAGAGAGACTGATAGACAGGATGAGGTCAGGACAGTATTTCAATCCAACCCCATAACTGTATTTAAGAATATAGAGGATAAGCCTTCTAAATTTTCAGGGCGAGATTCTGTGACACCCGTGGATTTTTTTAGAGAAGCAGGTGATTACCTGAAAGATTCCAAGATCCCTAAAGAAAGACAGATCCGAGTGATAGGGAAGTTTTTAGAAGGTCCTGCACTTCTTTGGTTTAGAGCTTTTAGATCCACTCTAACCACTTTTGAGGAGTTTTCTCGTGGGCTATTGAAAAATTTTTGGTCCCCGGAAACCCAACAGCAAGTCAGAGCAGAGTTATATTCGAAGAGATTCTCGACGTCACAACCTACTCGATACTCTACGTACTTTTCTGGACAGCTGTCTAAACTTCAACATTTAGATCCGCCGATGCCAGATAACGAGTTGATTACTGCATTGATACGTCAGTTTCCAGCAGACGTCCAGAGGACTTTGATCGCTGCTGATATCTATAATATGGAACAATTTGATGAAGTATTACAAAAGTTGGATCATACAAACGCTCAATTCTTCCATCAGAAGGGAGGAAAGAATAACAACGCTGTGTATGCTGTTATGGCTGATAGTTATTCTCAAACACCTCGAGAGATTCGAGAGGGGCGAGAAGAGAAAACGCCGAGGGAAGATCCAAATAAGAGTGGATGGAACCAGTACAGTAACAGATACAGTTACAAACCATATGCGAGACCGGATGGTGGTAATCGATACAATACTCGATGGAGAAGACCACGAGATAGTCAAGGGAGGTACCAGGAAAGAAGATATTATGGTAGAAACAACTACAATAATAGAGGGAATGTGGATACTCGTCAGTCCAATGAAGAGTTTAACAAGGAGACGAGGAAAAATTTGGAAGCAAGACACCAAGATAACTTGCAATTTTTGGAGCAGAGGCCCAATGATCCAGGTCCATCGGGAACACAACAATCCCGGGGGAATGGTAACGAAAAAAACAACTTCGAATTCACAGTAGAAGATATAATTTTGAACACTTTCACTTCCAGAATTATTAAATGGCAAGCAGAGGATGATGATTTAATTCAACAGAATGACGAACGAAAAGAAATGGGTACCAGAATTAGAATGCCAATCATATCATGCGAAGTATTCGGTATGCCTGTCGATACTTTGATCGATACTGGGGCTATGCTTTGTCTGGTGAGTGAGAAGCTTTATATTCTGTGGAAGCTCAAAGAGAATTTAGAGGAAATTCCAGTATCAGGAATTAAGATCCAAGGAATAATACCCAATAAAATATCTCTGTGTAAAACACAATTATACTTATGTATTACGATTGGACGACATGATTTCCGACATGTGTTTGTTGTAATGAAGGACATGGCTTTTGACATGATATTGGGAGCAGATTTCATTCAGAAATATCAAGCAGTGATAGATATGAAGACAGAGACGATTAGATTCAAGAATACCGAAGAGATTAACTTCGAGGGAAAAGAAGAAGAAGACATCGAGGGAGATGCTCAATGGTCTCTGATTTTTCATGAAGCTGAAGGAAGAGAAGTCTACACTGAGAAGGAGTCCCCAGAGCTAGGGAAAATTTTGGAAGAATATCACGATATTTTTGATATTAAACCTGGTGAAATTAAAGATTTTGAATATCATATTCGTGTAAATGATGATGCACCTTTTCATGCTAAATTGTATCCAGTAGCAGAAAAGCATCGAGAAAGAGTAAAAATGCTTATCAAGGAAATGGAAAACAACAATGTGATTGAAAAGTATACTACATCTTATGTCAATCCATTAGCAGTAGTGTCTAAGCAAGATGGAAGTCTGAGACTATGTTTAGACGCGCGAAATTTGAATTCAAGATTACTGCCAGAGTATGACAGACCACCAATCATTAGGGAACTGTTAAGGAAATTCCAAGGCAAGGTCTGGTTCTCTAATATTGATCTCACTTCGTCCTACCATCATATTAGGCTTAGTGAAGATTCTAAGAAGTTTACAGGATTTATGTTTGACCAGCAGACATATGTATTCCGCCGTTTACCATTTGGAGTCAAAACATCTGGATCCGTTTTGATCAGAGTACTGGAACAAAATTTGAGTCCTGAAGTAAAAGAGATAGCAATTCGTTATATTGATGATATCTTAATTGCATCTGAGACTAAGGAGGAACATTTGCTACATCTTCAAATGTTATTCGCAGATTTGAGAAAAGCGAACTTTAAGGTAAACCTTCGAAAATGTCAGTTCTTTCGAAAGGAAATAAAATTTTTGGGTCATATTTTGGATGGAGAAGGATACCGTCCCAATGAGACGAAGATACAGGCAATTGCAAATTTCCCTAGACCTACTAGAGTGAAGAATGTCCGCAGTTTTCTCGGGACATGCCAATTCTTTGCAGGGCATTGTCCAAACTTCACCAAGACAGTTGCGCCATTGCAGGAGTTGTTAAAGAAAGGAAATAAATGGAAATGGGATAAGGATTGTGAACAATCATTTCAAGATGCCAAGGGGTTATTGGTAAACAGTGTGAAATTGGAGTATCTGACTTTACCAAGAATTTCATCATAGAATCTGATGCATCCACCGTAGGGATTGGAGCTATTCTACTTCAAGAAGATGAAGACCACAAGAGACATTACCTGGCGTTCATTAGCAGGAAACTTCGTCCATCAGAGAGGAATTATTACACCACAGAGTTAGAAGCACTTGCTGTAATATTCGCGTTGGAGTCATGGAAGAAAATGTTAATTGGTCATTCAGTCATTGTGAGGACTGATCACCACGCATTGGAGTTTATCTTGAGAACAAACTTTGCCAGTGATAGAATAACTAGATGGTCACTTTTTATTCAGCAATTCAACCTAGTTATTGAACACACTCCTGGAAAGTTGAACGTTGGAGCTGATTTGTTGAGTAGAGCAGTGGAGTCTACATCTAAGGTTTTTCGAGTTAACCTGACGCAGGAGGATGAAGATACCTTGAGAAGGTTAAGGTTAGTTGCATTTATCCCAGAGGAGAGACCGACGTCTCAGAAACATTTTTCGTTTTCTACGGGGAGACATGGATCCAAATGATGATGATTTTGTGGAAACTGAAAGAATTTCAAGAGATTTTATGATGTTAGATGGTTTAATCTACAAGTTTGCAGATCCCGACCATACGGAGCTGAGAGTAGTGATACCTCCACGATTGCAAAAACCCATTATTTGGATGGCACATCGAATCGCAGGTCATGCTGGAGTAGATAAGACGGTCAACATGATTCAAGAGAAATTTTCGTGGGAGCGAATGCGACAAACTGTCAGAAACACTATTCGAGAATGCGACTTATGCCAAAGCAGTAAGCATAATTCTAGATTATTGAGAGAATTACCAAGGCCTATTATTCCTTCTAAGCCTTGCGAAATCTTCGCGACTGATTTATATGGTCCTCTCCCATAGTCTAAAAGAGGTAACCGATATATTTTGGTGACCATGGATGTTTTCAGCAAATACACCATGTTACATCCAATTCAGAAGGCAAACGCAAAATATTGTGCGAAGAGAATTAGAGACAGCGTAATTCCGGAAGCAGGCAAACCGGAATTCCTTTTATCAGATCGTGGACCTCAATTTACATCTTTGGAATTTCGAACCATCATGAATAATCTTGGGATTAGACAATTGTTTTGTTCTATTAGACATCCAGAGAGCAATCCAGCGGAACGCGTGATGGCTGAAATAGCAAAATTTTGCCGCCTCTATTGTCCAAATGAGCATTGGAAATGGATGGATGTTCTCTCTTTAGCATCCGAATCCATCAACTCTACGATTCATGAGAGTACTGGACAGATTCCTATGTTGCTTCATCATGGAATTAAACCAACACGAGTATGGGATCGAATCATCTCTATTCCACCTGAGATTGAACCAAGTCGTCAGATGAGGGAAACTCTAGCTTTAGACAAGTTAAGGAGCCAAGCTGAGAAGAGAGAGCGCAGAGTGAGAGGAAAGCGTTTTCGCAGACCCTTGCGCGTAGGAACTCTTGTTTTAGTGAAAAGACCTACACCCTCTGACGTGCAAAATCGAGTGTACTCGAAATTTGCAAGCCTTTACGCTGGACCCTATCGTATTGTGGAAGTAAACAATAATGGAAGCTATGAAGTAGCCAATACACGAACTGGTAACATCGTGGGAACTTATAATGCATCGAATTTGAAGATTTATTATTCAAGAACCAGATGATTTAATGTGTAGATAGGAAAAATAAAAATTTTCAATTTTTATTTTTTGCTAGGTGTGGGGTGGATGTGCCCAACTCTAGGAATGGGTATTCCAAGATTCAGACACCTAGATATCAAGGGAAAGGCTGTAGCCGCTTTTGAAAGTTCAGATATTTGAATATCGCGCTACATTGCTTCTCGAAGCATTTGGAAATAATTTACCGATACTTGGATGTCAAGTGACGTAGCGAGTAATAGCAGAGGTCGAGGCTATTTATTGATTAAATAGTTAACCATGGAGTAGAGACTTGAGACTGGGATCAGATTACTGGCACGGCCAAATGAAAGAGAATGCAATTAGTATCAAGTAAATCGGACCAGGGATTCAAGAGATATGAGGATTTCCAGATATCAGGTGATGACGCGTGACCCTGACAGTTTTGAATAAAAGCCAGCTGGCCGAAGCAACTTCAGCTCATTCTAACACAAGCACTTGGCGAGCAAGTTGCATCTACGCTGAGCCAAGGCACATGGTTGCCGGATCTACGCAGAAGTTTTTTCAAGTCGTGATAGTCACGAAAAGTGCTGCGCTACGAGTTGGAACTCAGTAAGTTTACGGCGAGGAGAATCACTGAGGTGATAGATTTTCTACAGACATTGGTGGAAATATTTATATTTCTACAAGGACATATGCTAGACTTTGTCTAGAAATAGTATTTTGTCACAGTCCAGTAATAACTTAATACTTGGATAATTTAAATCCATATCAGTCAGTTTTCATATTTGTAACTAGTTAACCACTTCGATCTGTCAGTACACTGAAGACTAGTCTATAACGGTGGCGTTCATTAGTCTACGCAAGGGAAACTACAAGTTGCCTAGCGCATGGTAGATGGTGATATAATAAACCATGCCCAGGGAACGATCTTCAGAACAGCCGTTAATTGCTTAGACTGTCAGTGTTTTTCTTGTACTGATAAGATTACAGTGAGTTATGTTACAACTGACATATCTAAGAAGAGATCACTTAGATCTGACCCTATTTAAACAAACTGTTATGGCTTTGATAGAAGCCCATATTAAAATGGAACAACAGTTAATTCAAACGTCGAAAGATACTACCACTATGTCTGACTAGACGAATTGTGGGTATATGATGGCGGCGGATACAAGGATTGTACGTGCTTGTCCGATAGGGCATGTCTATGGATAAATCTGGTACAGACCAGGTTTACTACGCTTCAAGACCATCAAGAAATGTAAGCCACATTTGAATTATATTATGCCTAGCTAATTGGAACAAACTATTTTTTTTTCTGCAGATGACCAACACATTTTATTTTTCGTCGTATTTAAATCTTGCAATGATTTACGCAAGACTTGTTAGAGTTATTCTGAGTATTTTCAGCACTCAGAACAGTTTAGGATCGATGACCGAGCATTTCGAGCATTTATTTGAATATTTCATATTTTTGGGAAATCACGGTAATCAGCCGATGTAACTGTAAAAGTTAAATTTATTTTTGTTGAGGAATGGATATTTTTTCCATATTCGAAGGTTCGAACATGTGGATTCTCACATAATGAGATGATAATTAAACATATTTGAAATAATAATAATAATAATAATCCACTAATAATAATAATAATAATTTTCATAATTTTTCTAAATAATTCTTGGATATTATATTTTATAATAATCATATGTATTGAGAAAGAGCCTATGAAGTAGTTTAATCATTTCTAGTCTGGAACAGGAGATTTTCCGAAGGAGAGTGGTTAGCGCAAGCCCGCATTCAACCAACATGTCAGTTCTGGTTGAATAGTTGACATTTGCAATGAGCAAAGTATATTTTTCAGATAACACGGAGAGGCATGAAACGGGAAGCAATTGATATTTGTATCAAATAGGATATTTTTGTATTTATATAAAATCATGACGTAAATACACTTCGAAAGTGAAATAAAGCTTTTCGTAAGTATGGTAAATTCACGGTTTGAACTGAATGGTAAAATAAAATAAACTTGTAAGTTTATTAATCTTCCAGTGTTGATAACAAGCAGAGGCTTGATTTATTGTATAAATTTTGGGAAGATAATTTATGTGTGGAGTAGTTGAAATGCCATTCCCAGGTGCGCATGTTTAAGTCGCAGGAATGAAGGTTTTTTCGAGCATCAATCAAATAGCAGGTTCGATGGCTCAGGTTTATAGTAGGAGTATTGGAACTACACATTTCGTCGGATGAATGACCCGAAGGTTATTTCTTGAAAACCATCAGGTCTTATTTCAACCTTGTTTACGAATTCCATTTAGACTTTGATTTTGCTAGAACCCGGATTTGTCATGGTAGTAGTTTATTCTTCTTCAGAGGAAGACCTTTGCCGTTGTTGTTGTAATATTGTGTTCTTACACAAATAATAGAATGGGCCACTGCCAATTAAAAATAATTCTTTAACCACGAATAATTTGAAGGATGTTTTCAATCCTAGTGCCATGAACTAAATGAATTTATTATGAAGCTACAATTCTTATTTCCGCATTCTGTCGAAGAATTGCAAGTTGTAAAAGTTACTAAAAATGGCCATAAATATAAATATTTTTTTCATAATGATTCCAAGTGGAAAAATCTAATAGTTGAATGGTTCAACAATTTATTGATTCAAGTTGATGATTCAGAAATCATATATTTTGTTAGGAACTTGAATTTCATAATCGAGTCACTTCTCGAATGTTTAATGTCAGAAGAACAATTAATTGTTGTTGTGCTTCGCACAGTTCTTCGATGCTATGCTCAAGGTCAAATACTTTTCAGATGTTATTAATATATGTAAATAATTTGTATTGCTTCGATGATGATAATATTTTTCGACGATATATTTTTGAAACTGGAAAAATAAGTGAAAGTTTAAAAATTCTATGAACATTTATTCTACGAGTGTTAATATCATGTAAATATTCAAACAGTGATCTACGATATTTCCAGTATAGACAATTAACTTTGACCTGGAATTAATTATTAATAATTTTGGAACACAGTCCACAGGACTATTAATCGGACTTGTGTTTCCAAAAAGATTGTCAAATGTGTTTGGAAAATTTCTGTATATTGTGTGTAAATAAGAGTGTGGATCGCCACACGTGGATGATGCTGCTTTGAGCATCCTTGCAGTCAGATTTTAACTTCAAAATAAACTGAGATAATTTTACCAGATGTGTCGTACCCAATTAAATCTCCTTCTATCCTTATTGTTGCATTGAGCCAAAAATCAGTAAAGCATTTTCTTAATTTGATGTCGTTTTTGCGATTTGCTTTAACCCATCTGGCGCTCCGGGATATTTTGACTCTCGTGCTGACTGATTATTGGTAAAATGCATATGTGGTCGTGCGGACTCCGGTCTAAACGGGCACAATACCCCGCTTCAGACCTCAGATCAGAATTAAATTCATTGGCATAGCCGGGAATCGAACCCAGGCCTAAGCACTGACAGCCAAGAGTGCCACTACGCAACGAGGCGGACATATTGAATAGCAATCAGGCAGATTTTTCACAGAGTTAAAAATGTCCTTAAGTCGAGTATTACATTGCAAATGGCTTGACGAACAAATAAAACGCACATCAAAGTTTTGTAAATTCTTGAAATCTGCTAGAAAAAACAAACAGCCGTAGTCAAACGTTACGCTACATATCGCCGCGATCAAATAATGTCAAGTGACACTACAGCTTTTTAGCAAGATAAGGGACAGAGGTGCGCGACAGTTTGACGTTCGACACTGTGAAGGGCTGAAGGCAGCACGAGAGGGAGTGAGACTGGAAAGCGAGCGAGAGAGACAAACAAAGTCCTTCTCCACTATTGCTATAAGGCCGTACGCGCCAGAAACACGCCAGCGTGAAGCCAGCGCGTGCTGCTTGACCACCTCTGTGAGAGAATGTATAATTTCAGTACTGTATTGGTAATAACGATTCGTCCCTCATGATGGCATCTTTCTGTAACGAATCACGGTAGATAATTTTTACAAAAGTCAAATGCACGGCTTCTATGATTTACGAAAAGTAAGCTAAAGAATTTAGTGCTAATAGATAATGATTATTACCATAGCCCATTGTACAAATATTCTCTTAAATCGCCTAAATAAGATACGAGAAATAAAAAGTAAGGTTTTAAAATTTCGAATTGATGCCATCTTGAATTTTTGAAAACAAATTAACATCATACAGACTAAGCTCTGAATACAGATTCGCTGTACCAAGATTCATTGCACTCGGGTCAGGGGCGTATATATTTTTTTTTCGGGGGAGCAGACTATCCAGGAAAATTGTGAGTATTCTCAGGGACTTGTCACCGAAAAATACCCAGAAATATCAACCAATATCTTAGAGCATACTGTAAATAGGTTTATATAGCCTACAATTAGTGGCAATAAAAAAAAGTTGAAAAATACAACACATAAATACAATTTTATACTTAATGAATTTTCTATTATAGCCTATGGAGTATGAATGGCAAATATCTTAATGGGCTACTTGTCAAATTATTAAGCAGAAAGGTAAACACTTATTTTCTTTTACAAATTGATAATTATTTTTTAAAAGTACTGTGAAATACATTGTATTTTGTACCCGAGTATACTGCATAATAAAATGTTAATTTAGTGTCCTATTAAACTAAGTCCAAATTAGATAGTTACACAACTTAACATATTTTATAAAACATGCGCTATCGATTGAAACAACTAAAGAACAAAATCGAGATTTCGTGGGAGGCTTGCAAACTTGTCTGTAACTTTTTCATCGCTAAGAAAAATGTCACGATGGATGGAAAGTAGTGCCAGACCATTTAATCTGTTTTCTGATGTAGTGTTCCTTTAGTTTCGTCTGCTAATACTGAATAAAAGATCGATTTTCTAACTTTGGTAACGATTTCTTTCAGAATGTATTCTTCAAACACGTTTATTATTTCATTTTGTGTAACTGAGCTGGGATACATGCTTTTTCCGCCACTTGCTAACAAGTGATCTCTTAAATGTAAATCCCCACTGTCAGCCCTATACCTTAGCAAGGCACGGAGATTTCCATCATTACTGAGCGGTTGATCAAGGTCAATGTCTTCAGAATCACGTTTACCTCTCATAGGTAACTGTTGGCGGCCACAGAGTCTAACTGTTTGAATGATAGGAATGAGTTTGTTTCTATTTTTTTCACACTCATCTTTTCTTTGTTCATCGATTTGATTACTAACGGTGTCAGTTTTTTGTTTTCTAGTAATCTCAAATAATCAAAAGTCAACACAGCTTCTCTGTGGTACTTTGAGTTTTGATATTCTCTGAACACCTCTTTGGCCTTTTTTAAGTTTTTGAATGGTTTAGTGACTAGTGTACCCAAAGCCTGGTGACTCCCTTTTCCTCCAACATCTTTACAGTTTAAAAACCCCTTTTTCATCTGAGTACGCCAACCAATTAAAATCATTCAACCATTTAAACTGGAAAGATCTGTAAAATTTGTTAGCTTGATCAGTTACTTTACGGAATACATAATTTGAACTTGGAATCCAGACATTGTCAATGAAGGAAACACGCTCCTCATTACTAAAGTTGTTACTCCGTCCGAAGTTAGATGCCCAATATCATTAGGCCTGAGTGGATTTAAAGTTGGTACCGGTATGCTACACTTACTTGTACCAGTTGTAGCATTACTGCCGTCGTACGATGAATAACCAAGAGGAAGGGGCTGAAGAGAACTAGCGACAAAACAAACATTTCCCTGTGAATACATTGTTGCAATAGAATCATCACGCACTTCACTGCACTGAACTGTGGTGTTTGTAGAAGATGAAAACGTCCTTTTCGAAAAGAAACTTGCAATAGAAGACTGTCGCTTCATAATTACTTATTAAAGTAACCTATACAATCCTTATTTAATAAAATGTGTTATCATTTCAGCACTGTTGCTCACGCGGAGTCACGAGGAAGACAGGAACAAAGAATATGGGTACAGGAAGAGGGAGTAGAAGGCTATCAGACGCGTATGCGTGGACGGACATTTCCTTCCACCACCCAGCCTCCTTGTCTGACGACCGCTCAAGGAATGCAATTGTCAGCGTATTGTAGCGCCTACTAGCCGTCTTACAAAACACGTTTTGCATAGCCTAACAAAGATACGTTTTATTGCGGTTCTATTACGCAATTCAGCAATAACGAAGAACTCATTTGTTTTGTATTGATTAAAGCAATGCCTTCATTGCAGTGTGAAACCACTTCAATATTGTTGCTGTTGTTGGTTGATGTTGGGGCATTGCGACATCGTGGTGATGTATATAGGCCGGTGTACTTGGGTGTGTGTTGAAATTGTTAAATAACTTGTGTTATTGGGATGGCTGTATTAGTGTGCGTATTTGCAATTCAGGTAAGGATTGGGAATGATGTGGCCGTGGCCTTAAGTTAGGCAATGGGAAACCACGGAAAACTACTTCCAAAATGGCTGAGATGGGAATCGAACCCTCGTCTTCTCATTTTTGCCTCACAAGGCTGAGTATACCCCGTTCCAGCCCTCACACCAGAATTAAAATTTCTTGACAGAGCCGGGAATCGAACTCGGACCTCCGGGGCGGCAGCCAGGAATACTACTGTAGTCGCTACACCATTAGGTAGTCTAAATTCAATCTTAATATAGTGATAGTGAAAACCGTCTTAATATTTCGGATGATCGCCTTGTTGGATTGTTCTACTGTATATGTAGGCCATATAGTTATTGCGTAGGTTTATTATTCGAACGTTCATTTCGATCGCATAATTAGGACACAAAAAATTAATAATTTTAAACTTTTGCACAGTCAGCATCCTTAGTTTATGAGAACATTTGAATTAAATTAGATACCAGTAGATTACATTTTGTATAGACATGTTGAGTGTTAGGTTTCACTGCGCTCGGTTGATAAAATCTCGAGAAAATTCCATTCAAATATTTTAACTTCTCTTGGCTGCCATGTTGGTTCTGTACTTAACAGGTTTATAAGCGTCACATAGCTGAACATACCTTTGTATTCCCCATCACCATGCAAAATTTCTGGGTGATATCCGTAATAGTTTCGGTGATATAAAATGCCACTGAAATATTTCGCGCGGCCGGCATGTTGAATTGGTGAAACGTAATCAAATTTGAGAGACATGGTCGGGGTCGGACGATATCATTGTATGTCCTATCTCTCCAGCCGTTTAAATTTTTATTAGAGGGGGAGATATACACAGATCACACACACACGGACAATAGGTGTTCGCATAAGCCTATTTTTCCATATGATGAAAATAGGCTAAAATTGGCGTTTCTATTCTTGTATTGTCGGTTGTGATATCTCTGTGGGCTATGCTAATTCGAATAATACTAGTCTAATAATAATAGTCTACAGTTATTATCGTATTAATAATAATAATAATAATAATAATAATAATAATAATAACGGCGTGTAGTCATCGGAGAGCCTGGTTGAAGTATTTCGCCTGTTGCCACTGTACGTGTCGTAATAAGGATGAAATGAATGAAGATGACATAAACAATCAGTGTCCGAGCTAGGGGAAATGACAGTTCGACGTTAAAACCAGCGACCCGGGGTCTTTCGGATGAAAGAAAATTGACCTATCCACTTAGTGCCATTTAATTCAAGGTCATACAGTAATACGGAAAGTAATGCATGTTATGCATCCCTTGTAATTAAGCAAACATACGATTATCTTCTGAAGATAAGAGTACTCTCATGTTAGTTTTGAGTGCCAATTTTGCTATATCCAGCCAGATGTGAGATCTTTTTAATGAAGCGTTCACTTCGTCGGCTCTCGTTCCTTTGGTAACAACTGGTGGTCTAAGATATGACCAAAATCTCCGGCGAACAAAACTGTGCAGCCGATTCCTTAGATCACGCAAGGTTCTGTCTACAGCTTCAACGGAAATTTTGTGCGACATTGTAGCCTCATCCCATACAACTAAAGAACAATTTTGGATTAAACTGGCAGTGTTAATTTGTTTTGGAATATTACATACGCTACCATCATTACTGCTGACTTTCAAAGGAAGTTTAAATGTTGCATGTGCTGTTCTTCCCCCTTCCAAAAGAGTGGCCGCAATTCCAGATGGTGCGATGGCAAGAGCAATATTACCACCAGGCCTCACTTTGGCGAGCAACAAACTAATCAAGAACGTTTTGCCTGTGCCTCCAGGGGCATCGAGAAAAAAAATATCGGTAACGCTGAATGAAGATAGAGGAAACTCCAAACACAGCCACCTTCCTCTGAAGTCTTAACTCAACAGGACTCAACGGTTGGTTTGCTGCTGGTTGTATCTGGGGTAATAGGTTCGCCCACTAGTTAGGCTGTAACAGGAGTGATAGACTCGCCCTTAGGTAGCTCGTAAACTGTCGCCTCAGTATTTGAATGGGCATGGTTGGAAGAAATGAAAACGTAAAAACACTTATAGTGGGCGATGTATTGAAGATAGAGATATGCCCTCACAGACCTTTTTGTAGAACTCTTCATGCTGAATAATTCTTACACTCATAGTACTTAGATATTTTTAACGGTTTGCCCAGCGTAAGCTTACAAAGCGCTGGGATGCCATGTTTGTTTTCGACTTTTTCACTGAAATCGTTACTGCTCAGGTTCCTTTGATCATAAATAAATAAGTTTCTACGTAAATTATCCTTGAGATATCCTTTACAGAATGGTGAAAACCGTATCAAAATCCATCCAGAGGTTCTTGAGATTACCCGTGACATCCAAGAATCGGGGACTTTGTTTTATTCTATGAAGAGACGCGCCTAGATAACTCACAAAGCTCGTCACTATTATTGTTGTTGTTGTTTATCTTTGGGGCTGAGATATCGTAGTCATATTGCCCCGTGTATTTGGGTGTGTGAGTGTGTGTTTGGAATTTGTCTGATAACCTGTGTTATTGTGATAGCTGTACCAGTGTATGTATTTGTAAATTGGGGACCATCGCCTAAGTTAGAACCACCTCAGCATATGCCTGGAGTAGAAGTGGGGAAACCACGGAAAGCCACATCCAGGATGAGTGAGGTGGGAATTAAACCTTCCTCTGCTCAGTTTTGGCTCACGAGGTTGAGTGCACCCCGTTCCAGCCCTCACACAAGAATTAAAATTTCTTGGAAGAGCCGGGAATCGAAACCAGACCTCCGGGGCGACAGCCAAGAAAGCGTCAGTTCTCTATTATTCTAGAATAGGTTGTGTCATCGTAGCTAAGATACATAATGTGTCTTTATTAAAGGGCTTTAGGACATTTTGGTCATCATCCCCGTGTACACAGTCTAATGGTCCATGCTATTGTGATGTGCACTTGTGATTTGGATTAGGATTGGGAAGGTGGCCGTGGCCTTAAATTAGATACTTCAGTGTCTGGAGCAGAGAAGTTGTTTCTCGAACAACCACGATCTTACAAACGAAATGAAACAAATGTTTTCTGATTTCTACTCAGAAAGATCTTTCCATGGATCTACCATCATCATCATCACTGGCACGCACGACAGCCCTCTGTGGGCTTTGGCCTTCTGAAGAAGTTTTCCCCATTCTTTCCTGTTAAGTGCTGAGCTCCTCCAATTCTTGATTCCAATTGTCATTACATCCTCTCTCACTCCATCTTCCACCTTAGCTTTGGTCTTCCGACTTTCCTGGTTCCTTCTGGCATTGCATTCAATATCCTCTTTATCATTCTGTCATTAGCACGCATCACGTGTCCTGCCCACTCCAACCTTCTGATATTTAAACATTTTATAATATCTGGTTCATTATATAAATCATAGAGTTCATGGTTATATCTTCTTCTCCATTCACCGTTTTCCTCCACTGGCCCAAAAATTTGCCTCACGATTTATTATTGAAGTATAAAATAAAGTGTAAAATGTCTGGCTCCCTGTTATTCCCTGGCCCACGTCAATTTTAGAGTATGATATTGAAGCCAATTCGTGCACCAATATTATGTAAAATTATCAGCACTTTCATGTACAGCGGTGAGACTATCTCGATACAATTAACAGTATAGTGATAAGGGGTTTTAACATTATTTTCGGGCCCTTCCTGCGATATCCTAAAATATGCTTTATATACTGTTTTGGTTGTGCTTAGAAAAAACACTTTTCAAGCGTGTAGCCTACCACAAGGTATATTAATACAGTGTAAAGATTTGGGCTCAACGGTGCCTCCTGCCTCCCAATCAATAAATAGCATGAACATTGGGTAATTATATTGTATATGTCTGAATTATACTCTTCAGTGCATTTCAAACCATTTAGAGACCCCGCATAAACATGGGAATAATGCTAGCCACTCGATAGTTGCCATGAACAAAAGTACTGCATTGAACCCGTTCATTAGATTCGCTGAAATATCGATCGTGACTGTGGAACAGCTGACAATCTCCAAACGCACACAGAGATAACAGAGACACAATATTACGGAGCAATTGCATGGAGAAACGGTACTATGAGTCATGGAGAAGAATTAGGAGGCAGTGGATTCCTGTCAAATAAGCCTTGTGAATAAATCCAAAATTTACCACATCAGTTATAACATTAATCAAAATTATGAGGAATATTTTCCATGACATTTATAATTCATCACTATTAAGCTCACAAAATTCTAGGAAATTCCGTCATGAATTGACATGACTAGCTGTTATGAACATGATGGAAGTGGGAACCGAACATGGAACACTTTTCGATTGCAGCTCGAGACGAGAGCACGCATAAATCTAGTGTAAGCGAGATCCGTAAACAATAGGTAAATAAGTACTGTACTTGAGACATTGTGAAATAGTGCTAAAACATTCACTAATACAATGAAAAGTGATTTGCGAAAGCATTATTTTCTGCAGAACAACACATGTGAATTTCTGCATTTTTTGCCAAATATAAGTCAGCGTGGTTTGAACACGTGTAGATAAAAAAATAGGATCGTGTTCAAATATTGCATGACACAGAATAGTAAAATAATAACGTTAGAACCTGTGAGCAGTAGCGTACCAAAGGGGGTGCGAACGGGGCGGCCGCCCCGGGCGCCGTAAAGACAGGGGGCGCCAAAATCCAAAACCGAATTATTTTTAGTTTAAGAAAAAAATCAGGGAAAATAAACGGTTTTATTGGTCAAATTTTCTTTATTACTTTAATAAATACTGCAGTGATATTATTTAGAAATGAAATAATCGTTTCGTTTTAAACTATTTATAGACAATACGAAATAGTTCGTGGGCGACGAGCACACAGGAAATGATAACGATGTACGGGTGAAAAGAGCGCCTGAGCCGGAATCAGAACGGTGATGGAGATGGGATGCGTGGTTGATGACGGTGCCGGCTGGCGCAGAATTGACGATTGCTAGTTTGCTAGTCATGAAGTGTATTCCTTAACCTTAATCCTTAGTTTACTTTATTCATTTGAGGAGTTGAGTTGCGTTTATTTCGCAGTCGTTGTGTAACAATGAAGTGAATATACAGTGTGTTTACACGTTTAGTTGAAAAGTACGAGTAATTCCTGTTCATGCGCAACTAGGAAACAGGTAAATGTAATTAGCACTAGCAAAAAATATAATGTTACATTCTCTAAAACAGTTTAAAACTGAAAATAAATTACAGTGTTTCCTCTGTATTTCGTTTGCTATTGGCTGATGCAATTTTAACCTAGAATCATTATTGATCAACACCAAGAATCATATTGATAATAGTAAAAGGTAATTTACTTCATTGTATTTCAGTTTCCATTATGAAACGACACATGGCAAGTGGGGCTCATAATAGACAACTGAAACAGCAACGTACCAAAGCACGTGATAGTTCGACATCGTTTATGACAGCTTTCATAAAAGGATTACTGAACTCTGAAAACAATGAAACTCAGAAAGAATGTGAATTTGACAGTATCAACTTAAGCCTTGATAATAATGAATCAAATATTATAGTAGTTAATAAATTGGCTAAACACAATTATCTTGATGGTAACTGTCTTAAAGCAGACGATTCAAATCTCTCAATCCAACTCTTGGAATAAAGTGTGATTTTTTGGAATAAATCAACAAGTGTATGCATTTTTCTCTAGTTCGACTCACAGGTGGAGTGTCCTCAAGGAACATGTCAGCTTGTTGGTCAAGGGCCACTCAGATACAAGATGGAGTTCTAAAGCAGTTAGAAGGAGTGCTTCATGCTCTAGAAAAATTGAGAGACACTGCAACTGAAACCATCTGTACCAGACAGAGTGCAGCGCTGTTAATTAATGCAATAGAAAGATTTGACTTTGTAACACTAGTTTTTTCTGGGCTGAGGTACTTCCAAAAATTGACCGAACACAGAAAACTTTGCAAATCGAAGGCATTTCGTTCACTTATTTAATAACTTGTCTACGAGCTTTCCAAGATCAGCTTAATATGTGGAGAGAAACCCTTCCAGTTGATGTTATATCAAAAGCTTTGTAAGAAGTGTGAGGAATGGGGAGAACCCACTGAACGAAGACAAAGAGTGATGCGGAAAATGCCAGGGGACTCCACTGATGATGTTGGACCTTTTGGAAAGATGAAGTAAAGTGGAGGACACTAGTGATCTAAGGTAAATTTATTCGTGAGTTAAGTGAACGGTTCGCCAATATTATGGAACTGGATAAACGTTTTGGCTTCCTCTGTAATTTCGATGGATACATTCATAACGAAACCCCAAATGAAAACGATGAACACTCTAAAGAGGAAATGTTTCGAACTTGCAGAGAAGTACCCTGAAGATTTGAACGGAGAAGAACTCTTTGAAGATATTAAAGATGTTATAGTTTTATTACGAAGATCAAAGAAAAATAATGAAAAGATGGAGTTGAAACCCGAAGATATTTTGTTATATTTAGGTCTTGTTTGGGGTTAGAGGCATACAGTAACTTGATCATCGCTTTCAAACTACTTTTAACGATTCTAGTGTCTGTGGCATCTTGTAAAACGATCTTTTGGTAAGCTGAAGCTTATTAAAAATTACTTAAGATGCACAATGACGCAAGTAACGCGATGTGGCTGCTACTATAGATTTCAATTCTATTATAAATAAGTTTGCATCCATCAAGGCAAGGGAAGGCCATTTTAGCCTACTTTCGATTTTTACAAAAAATGAAAGTAGACTTATAAGATCAACACAGGGCGAAAAATTGTGTGTCTGTCTGTGTGTGTGTCTGTGAGTCTGTGAGTGTGTGTACTCTGAATGTCTGTCCCCCCCCCCTATCAATTCGAACACGGTGAAACCGAATTAAGCGAAATTTGGTACAGAGGTTGCACTAGCAAAGGGCACCTCAGTGTCATGTTTTATATCGCCGCCATCTTGACGGAAACGTAATGGCGGCCACCCAAATGTTCAAAGCTTAAATCAAATTACGACTAACCTAATCATCCGATCTCTACCAAATTTTGCAACAACATATATTTATATATCGAGCGTCTTTTGACTAAACTACAAGGTCATCAGCCCAATAGTTTGCAGATGGCGGCCATGTATGTTTGCAAATCGATTCCCCCTATCAATTCAAACACGGTAAAACCGATTTAAACAAAATTTGGTACAGAGATAGCACTAGCAAAGGGCACCTCAGTGCCATGTTTTATATCGCCGCCATATTGACGGAAACTTAATGGCGGCCACCCAAATGTTATAAGCTTAAATCAAATTACGACCAGCTTAATAATGTGATCTCTACTAAATTTTGCTACATTATACCTTGATGTATGAAGAATCGTTTGACTGAACTACAAGGTCATCACCCCAATAAATTGCGGATGGCGGCCATGTATGTGTGCAAAACGATTCCCCCTATGTATTCAAACACAGTGAAACCAAATTGAACGAAACTTTGTACAGAGGTAGCACTCGCAAAAGGCAACTCAGTGTCATGTTTTATATCGCCGCCATCTTTACGGAAACGTAATGATGGCTACCCAAATATTAAAAGCTTAAATCAAATTACGACCAACCTAAACATCTGATCTCTACTAAATTTTGCGACAACATACCATTATGTGGTAAGAATCTTTTGACTGACCTACAAGGTCATCTGCCCAATAGTTTGCAGACAGTGCCCATGTATGTGTGCAAATCGATTCACCATATCAATTCAAACACGGTGAAACCGAATTGTATGAAATTTTGTACAGAGTTAGCACTAGCAAAGGGCACCTCATATTCATGTTTAATATCCTTATAACACGTTGTATTTCAACAAGCTACTACAACCAACATTCAATTATACTCCTTGAAAAGGACAAAGAATTATAACAATACCCATGCATTTAGTAGAAAGTAGGCTATATGTTCTTTACTGAACATCTTGTTTAAATTTTTGTTATGATCACTGAAACTTTTTTCTTTATTTTTATGTTTTATTATTTTTCAAACAAACTAACCTTTTAATACTTACAGTTTTATTTTATTCATATTTTTTCTTTATAATGTGTTAAAGTAACATACTACTTGTTGAAATATATATTTATGAACATTAAATTGTGTTTAAATTAAACTTAATGATCCCTGAACCTTTTAGTGTTCGGGAGCGACTACCATCTAGTTGGCCCCGGGCGCCAAGTAGCCTTCGTACGCCACTGCTTGTGAGTACCCTGAAAACAATTTTGTAATTAAAATGAATACGTGAATACTCAGATTTCATGAGATAACGTGCTACTGTAGAGTAGAGTGATTCAGTACTGCAAACAAGTTCATCCAGTGTAATTGTGAAAGCAGAAGTGTATAGCAAATTTTGGAAATATCTGCATAGAGTAAATTCAGTGCTTATCAAAAGCAATATTTAATTTATAAATTCTGTGTGTTTCAAAAATATGTCTCGATTAAACACTATGAAGGCGAACAACTTAAACGATTCCCTATTGTAGGTCGAGATGGCAACTTAAGCACTATGGACTGATGAAGGATGGCGGTCATGATCCAGGAGGAGTTCGAGGCTATACAATCGAACCAGGTACTGTGCCCAACATGGTACTCGAGTTTTAGCACAGATTGGCAACCCTGCGTAAATCACGGCCCAAAGCACCACATGTTATCGTCGCAGGCCCGACCACAAGGTTGAGTGACGTCACGCTCCTGACAACACGCATATCTGTATACTATCTCCGGCAGAGCGCGCTGTCTCGGACCACGTGCTCAGCTCTGGTTTTCGGCAACTGGTCACATTGAGAGGCGCAGACACATGCGTTTTGAGCGCGGACTGGACAGTACTCCGTTGTGCGACAAGAGTGATTTTTACATTCGATTGTGATCGTGGAGGGCCGTGTGTGCTATGCCACCACAGGTCTAAGTGTCGCTGTGTATCAGGTGTGATTTTATCGGAGTCCTGAGAGACCATATAATTACGAATCACCGCTGTTATGCCGGGCGCGATTGCTATATCAGACGGCCGAGTCCAGCGTGTATAATCCCGGTAGTGTAGGCGCATGTTAGCTTGATAACGAGAGAACTAGCCCTTTGCGACTAGCTTTGGACGTGAGATACAATACGGAATAGTTTGTGCAGTAGGTTGCGTGGTGGCTCAGCGGTCTAGCTGTATGCCTCTCACCAAGGCGGCCCGGGTTCGATTCCCGGTCAATGCATGTGAGATTTTCGAAGTGAAATGCCATGCCCTGTGGTTCGGATTCCACGTAAAAAGGAGGTCCCGTGGCTCATAATCACAAGATTCACGGTCACGTAAAACTACAATCTTCCTTCCTTCTTCCTTAGTTTGTGCAGTAAACATTCGAGAATAGACGAGGCTCTTATCATCGATGGAGGACTTGTAGATGCAATAGAACAGCTGTGAATGCTATTAGATTACTGCTTATGTAAAGCCGGTGGCAATTTGCTGAGAGGAAGAATTGTGTCTACATTGTTCGAGGCGCAGGAACTTATGATTTCCAGAATGGAACGGGGACATTTTATAGTCTGTGCTGTTGAAGTGTCAATGAAGAATTTTGAAATGGAACTAGTCAGTGAAAATATGTGCCACTAAGCTTATACGTGAGGGGGACAAGACGGAGTGACATTTACATCAAGATGAGGCCATGATGTTGCCATGACATAACCATACCGTGGGAGTCGGAGGACGCAGCCACCATGAAGCGTGAAGGTCTCAGTTTCGATTTCTGGAGGAAGCGAGGAAGAAGATGGTGGAAGATGCAATCCTGCCGGTTCTGGAATTGGAAGGAGATGGTCTTGAATGAAGATTGGTTCCAGAGGTTCTGCATTCTATGAGCATGCTAGGCTTGTACCATATTTTCTTATTTCGGCCAGTCGGTGAGCTAAAACATTACTTCAATTTGTAGTTGTGAGAAGTTTGTACTGTGCCCAACTCTAGGAATGGTTATTCCAAGATTCAGACACCTAGATATCAAGGGAAAGGCTACAGCCGCTTTTGAAAGTTGAGATATTTGAATAACGCGCTACATTGCTTCGAGAAGGAATTGGAAAGAATATACCGATACTAGCATGTCAAGTGACGTAGCGAGTAATAGCAGAGGTCGAGGCTATTTATTGATTAAATAGTTAACCATGGAGTAGAGACTTGAGACTTGTATCAGATTACTGGCACGGCCAAATGAAAGAGAATGCACTTAGTATCAAGTAAATCGGACCAGGGATACCAGAGATATGAGGATTTACAGATTTCAGCGTGATGACGCGTGACCCTGGCTGTTTTGAATAAAAGCCGGCCGGCCGAGGCATCGATAGCTCACTTCAACACAAGCACTTGCCGAGCAAGTTGCTGCTACGCTGAGCCAAGGCACATGGTTGCCGGATCTACGCAGAAGTAATTTTCAAAGTTGTGATAGTCACAAAAAGTGCGGCGCTACGAAGTGGAACTTAGTAAGTTTCCGGCGAGGAGAATCACTGAGGTGATTGAATTTTTTTTCTACAGACATTAGTGGAAATATTTATGTTTCTACATGGACATATGCTAGACTTTGTCTAGAATTAGTACTTTGTCACAGTCCAGTAATAACCTAATACTTGGATGTTTAAGTCCATTTCAGTCAGTTTTCATATTGGTAACTTGTTAACCACTTCGATCTATCAGTACACTGAAGACCAGTCGATCACGGTGGTGTTCGTTAGTCTACGCAAGGGAAACTACAGGTTGCTTAGCGCATGGTAGATGGTGTGAAGCCATGCCCAGGGAACGATCTTCAGAACAGCCGTTGATTGGTTAGACTGTCAGTGTCTTCTTGTATTGATAAGATTACCGTGAGTTATGTTACAACTGACATATCTAAGAATAGATCACTTAGATCTGACCCCATTTAAACAAACTGTTATGACTTTGATAGAAGCCCATATTAATATGGATCAACAGTTACTTCAAACGTCAAGAGATACTACCACCATGTCTGACTAGACGGATTGTGGGTATATAATGGCGGCCGATACAAGGATTATACATGCTTGTCCGATAGGGCATGTCTATGGATAAATCTGGTACAGACCAGGTTTACTACGCTTCAAGACCATCAAGAAATGTAAGCCACATTTGAATTATATTATGCCTAGCTAATTGGAACAAACTATTTTTCTGCAGATGACCAACACATTTATTTTTCTTCGTATTTAAATCTTGCAATGATTTACGCAAGACTTGTTAGAGTTATTCTGAGCATTTTCAGCACTCAGAACAGTTTAGGATCGATGACCGAGCATTTCGAGCATTTATTTGAATATTTCATATTTTAGGGATATCACGGAAAACCGTCGATGTAATGGTTGAGTTAAATAATTTTTGTTGAGGAATGGATATTTTTTCCATATTCGAAGGTTCTAACATGTGGATTCTCACATAATGAGATGATAATTAAACATATTTGAAATAATAATAATAATAATAATCCACTAATAATAATAATAATAATTTTCATAATTTTTCTAAATAATTCTTGGATATTATATTTTCTAATAATCATATGTATTGAGAGAGAGCCTATGAAGTAGTTTAATCATTTCTAGTTTGGAACAGGAGATTTTCCGAAGGAGAGTGGTTAGCGCAAGCCCGCATTCAACCAACATTTCAGTTCTGGTTGAACAGTTGATATTTGCAATGAGCAAAGTATATTTTTCAGATAACACGGAGAGGCATGAAACGGGAAGCAAATGATATTTGTATTAAATAGAATATTTTTGTATTTATATAAAATCATGACGTAAATACATTCGAAAGTGAAATAAAGATTTTCATAAGTATGGTTAATTCACGGGTTGAACTGAATGGTAAAATAAAATAAACTTGTAAGTTTATTAATCTGCCAGTGTTGATAACAAGCAGAGGCTTGATTTATTGTATAAATTTTGGGAAGAAAATTTATATGTGTGGAGTAGTTGAAATGCCATTCCCAGGTGCGCATGTTTAAGTCGCAGGAATGAAGAGGTTTTTTCGAGCATCAATCAAATAGCAGGTTCGATGGCTCAGGTTTATAGAAGGAGTATTGGAACTACACATTTCGTCGTATGAATGACCCGAAGGTTATTTCTTAAAAACCATCAGTTCTTATTTCAACCTTGTTTACGAATTCCATTTAGACTTTGATTTTGCTAGAACCCGGATTTGTCATGATAGACCTTTGCCGTTGTTGTTGTAATATTGTGTTCTTACACAAATAATAGAATGGGTTACTGCCAATTAAAAATAATTCTTTAACCACGAATAATTTGAAGGATAATTTCAATCCTAGTGCCATGAACTAAATGAATTTATTATGAAGCTATAATTCTTATTTCCGCATTCTGTCGAAGAATTGCAAGTTGTGAAAGTTGCTAAAAATGGCCATGAATATAAATATTTTTTCATAATAATGATTCCAAGTGGAAAATTGAATAGTTGAATGGTTCAACAATTTATTGATCAAGTTGATGATTCAGAAATCATATATTTTGTTAGGAACTTGGAAGTTCATAATCGAGTCACTTCTCGAAATGTTTAATGTCAGAAGAACAATTAATTGTTGTTGTGCTTCGCACAGTTCTTCGATGCTATGCTCAAGGTCAAATACTTTTCAGATGTTATTAATATGTGTAAATAATTTGTGTTGATTCAGAAATAATAATATTTTTCGACAATGTATTTTTGAAACTGGAAAAATAAGTGAAAGTTAAAATTCTATGAACATTTATTCTACGAGTGTTAATATTATATAAAAATTCAAACAGTGAACTACGATATTTCCAGTAGAGACAATTAAATTTGAACTGGATTTAATCATTAATTATAAATAATTTTGGAACACAGTCTACAGGACTAACAATCAGACTTGTGTTTCCAAAAAAATAATTGTCAAATGTGTTTGGAAAATTTCTGTACATTGTGTAAATAGGAGTGTGGGTCGCCACACGTGAGTGATGCTGTTTTGAGCATTTTTGCAGTCAATTTTAAATTCAAAATAAAATGAGATAATTTTACTTGATGTGTTACGCCCAATTGAATCTCCTTCTATCCTTATTGTTGCATTGAGCCAAAAATCAGTAAAGCATTTTTTTTATTTGATGTCGTTTTTGCGATTAGCTTTAACCCATCTGGCGCTCCGGGATATTTTGACTCTAGTGCTGACTGATTATTGGTAAAATGCATATGTGGTCGTGCGGACTCCGGTCTAAACGGGCACATAAAATAAGATAGAGAGAGAAATGGCTTCGAACGTGGGTCTCGATTTAGACATGGTCAATCGCATGCCGATTTAAATTGTGATAATTTTTATAGAAATATTTTGGGAAATGAGAGATGTCTGGTTTGGATGAATAAATTAGTAGGAAACCCAATTAGTGGGGAAAATTAAAAATTTAACTGGATTAATAATTAGAATGGGTTTGATTATTTTTGATAATGGCTTAACCATTAGGGCGTCAAGTAAATTCAGTAGTAAACGTTCGATGACTGGACATACGCATTATTAGAATCCAGGTGGAGGATATTTGAGAACTTGCATATTTTTCTTGTGATATTGTGGTAAATGTAATTCGTAAAAGTAGAGAATTTTGTTTTTCCATCACGTCGACATTAGGACAAATCTCATTTTATTAGAGTGTTCCAATTAGCTATTCATATTTCTTGTTCTAGTTATAAGCTTGTGTTTGCCAATATTGTATACCCCTAAGTTTTGGATAATAATTGAAAATTATGGAAGAGATGATGAGGATGATGAGGAGTTTGGAGGAGAGTTCAAAAGAAGCTGGACTGCGTATAGCAGCCATTATGAAAGAAAATACTGAGGCTTTGGAAAGGAAACTTAAAGAAAATTCTGATAAACTTAAAGAAAGTTTAAACGATAAACTTAAAGAAAATTCTGATTCTTTAGAAAATAAACTTAAAGAAAATTTGAATGATAAAATTAAAGAAAATTCCGATTTGTTAGAAAGCAGGTTAAAAGATAACTTGAAAGAAAGTTTAGATGAAAAACTTAAGGAAAATTCTGATTCTTTAGAAAATAAACTTAAAGAAAATTCTGATTCTTTGGAAAATAAACTTAAAGAAAGTTCTGATTCTTTAAAAGGTAACTTGAAAGAAAATTTAAATAGTAAATTTAATTCTATGGAGAGTAAAATTAAAGAGAATTCTGAAATTTCGAAAATGACACTTGAGAGTAAAATGAATAAATTATGCGAAAAAACACATGAGCTCGAAACTTCATTAGCTACTAACGCAAGTTTAATGGACGATAAATTTCGCGATGCCGATCTTAGATCCCAAAGCTTAGCTGATAGGATAGAACATGGTCTTAGGAAGGTTGGTGAAGACATGATCAACCTAGAAGTCAGAGTGAAGAAGGAGAGTAATGAGATGGGAATTCTAGTTGTTCAACGGTTGACAGAACAATTCAAAGAACTTGTAATGGGAGAAATAAGAGAAGGTGTGATTAATGAGTTACAAACTGAAATTAAAACCACAGTTGTCAATGAAATTAAAGACACACTCAAGCTGAAGAACCAAGAGGGAATCAAGGAGATTAGGGAATCTTTGTCATCCCACATTCAAGTAATTTCCAAAGATATCCAAGCAACTCAGAAGGACATATCAGATATGACAGGGTCATTGAAAAGTCATGAGGCTGTTATGAACCAGATATCCACTGATGTCAAGGAGAATTGTAAAGAAACTGAAGCAATTAAGAAAATGGCAGAAGAAAACCAGAAGGAACTTGAGGCTATGAAAACGCAAATCAAGGACGAGAAACAGTCTGACCATCTGTTGAAAATGCCAAGTGTAAGGGGAAAGGAACAGATACAGATAAATCTAGGAGGAGCTAGAGAAACTGACAGTCAAAGACAGGATGAGGTCAGGACAGTATTTCAATCCAACCCCATAACTGTATTCAAGAATGTAGAGGATAAGCCTTCTAAATTTTCAGGGCGAGATTCTGTGACACCCGTGGAATTTTTGAGAGAAGCAGGGGATTACCTGAAAGATTCCAAGATCCCTAAAGAAAGACAGATCCGAGTGATAGGGAAGTTTTTGGAAGGTCCTGCACTTCTTTGGTTTAGAGCTTTTAGATCCACTCTAACCACTTTTGAGGAGTTTTCTCGTGGGTTATTGAAAAAGTTTTGGTCCCCGGAAACCCAACAGCAAGTCAGAGCAGAATTATATTCGAAGAGATTCTCGACGTCACAACCTACTCGATACTCTACGTACTTTTCTGGACAGCTTTCTAAACTTCAACATTTAGATCCGCCGATACCAGATAACGAATTAATTACTGCATTGATACGTCAGTTTCCAGCAGACGTCCAGAGGACTTTGATCGCTGCTGACATCTATAACATGGAGCAATTTGACGAGGTATTACAGAAGCTGGATCATACGAATGCTCAATTCTTCCATCAGAAGGGAGGAAAGAATAACAACGCTGTGTACGCTGTTATGGCTGATAGTTATTCTCAAACACCTCGAGAGATTCGAGAGGGGCGAGAAGAGAAAACGCCGAGGGAAGATCCCAATAAAAGAGGATGGAATCAGTACAGTAACAGATACAGTTACAAGCCTTATGCGAGACCGGATGGTGGAAATCAATATAATACTCGATGGAGAAGGCCAAGGGAGAATCAAGGAAGGTACCAGGAAAGAAGATACTATGGTAGAAACAACTACAATAACAGAGGGAATGTGGATACTCGTCAGTCCAATGAAGAGTTCAACAAGGAGACGAGGAAGAACTTGGAAGCAAGACACCAAGATAACATGCAGTTTTTGGAGCAGAGGCACAATGAACCAGGTCCATCGGGAACACAACAATCCCGGGGGAATGGAAACGAAAAAAAAAAAACTTCGAATTCACAGTAGAAGATAGAATTTTGAACACTTTCACTTCCAGAATTATTAAATGGCAAGCAGAGGATGATGACTTAATTCAACAGAATGACGAACGGAAAGAAATGGGTACAAGAATTAAAATGCCAATCATATCATGCGAAGTATTCGGTATGCCTGTCGATACTTTGATTGATACTGGGGCTATGCTTTGTCTGGTGAGTGAGAAGCTTTATATTCTGTGGAAGCTCAAAGAGAATTTAGAGGAGATTCCAGTATCAGGAATTAAGATCCAAGGAATAATACCCAACAAAATATCTCTGTGCAAAACACAATTATACTTATGTATTACGATTGGAGGACATGATTTCCGACATGTGTTTGTAGTAATGAAGGACATGGCTTTTGACATGATATTGGGAGCAGATTTCATTCAGAAATATCAAGCAGTGATAGACATGAAGACAGAGACGATTAGATTCAAGAATACCGAAGAGATTAACTTCGAGGGAAAAGAAGAGGAAGACATCGAGGGAGATGCTCAATGGTCTCTGATTTTTCATGAAGCTGAAGGAAGAGAAGTCTACACTGAGGAGGAGTCCCCAGAGCTAGGGAAGATTTTGGAAGAGTATCACGATATTTTTGATATTAAGCCTGGTGAAATTGAAGATTTTGAACATTGTGGAAGTAAACAACAATGGATGCTATGAAGTCGCCAATACACGAACTGGTAACATCGTGGGAACTTATAATGCATCGAATTTGAAGATTTACTATTCAAGAACCAGATGATTTAATGTGTAGATAGGAAAAATAAAAATTTTTCATTTTTTTTTTTTTTTTGCTAGGTGTGGGGTGGATGTGCCCAACTCTAGGAATGGGTATTCCAAGATTCAGACACCTAGATATCAAGGGAAAGGCTACAGCCGCTTTTGAAAGTTGAGATATTTGAATATCGCGCTACATTGCTTCGAGAAGGAATTGGAAAGAATATACCGATACTAGCATGTCAAGTGACGTAGCGAGTAATAGCAGAGGTCGAGGCTATTTATTGATTAAATAGTTAACCATGGAGTAGAGACTTGAGACTTGGATCAGATTACTGGCACGGCCAAATGAAAGAGAATGCACTTAGTATCAAGTAAATCGGACCAGGGATACCAGAGATATGAGGATTTCCAGATTTCAGCGTGATGACGCGTGACCCTGGCTGTTTTGAATAAAAGCCGGCCGACCGAGGCATCGATAGCTCACTTCAACACAAGCACTTGCCGAGCAAGTTGCTGCTACGCTGAGCCAAGGCACATGGTTGCCGGATCTACGCAGAAGTAATTTTCAAAGTTGTGATAGTCACAAAAAGTGCGGCGCTACGAAGTGGAACTTAGTAAGTTTCCGGCGAGGAGAATCACTGAGGTGATTGAATTTTTTTTCTACAGACATTAGTGGAAATATTTATGTTTCTACATGGACATATGCTAGACTTTGTCTAGAATTAGTACTTTGTCACAGTCCAGTAATAACCTAATACTTGGATGTTTAAGTCCATTTCAGTCAGTTTTCATATTGGTAACTTGTTAACCACTTCGATCTATCAGTACACTGAAGACCAGTCGATCACGGTGGTGTTCGTTAGTCTACGCAAGGGAAACTACAGGTTGCTTAGCGCATGGTAGATGGTGTGAAGCCATGCCCAGGGAACGATCTTCAGAACAGCCGTTGATTGGTTAGACTGTCAGTGTCTTCTTGTATTGATAAGATTACCGTGAGTTATGTTACAACTGACATATCTAAGAATAGATCACTTAGATCTGACCCCATTTAAACAAACTGTTATGGCTTTGATAGAAGCCCATATTAATATGGATCAACAGTTACTTCAAACGTCAAGAGATACTACCACCATGTCTGACTAGACGGATTGTGGGTATATAATGGCGGCCGATACAAGGATTATACATGCTTGTCCGATAGGGCATGTCTATGGATAAATCTGGTACAGACCAGGTTTACTACGCTTCAAGACCATCAAGAAATGTAAGCCACATTTGAATTATATTATGCCTAGCTAATTGGAACAAACTATTTTTCTGCAGATGACCAACACATTTATTTTTCTTCGTATTTAAATCTTGCAATGATTTACGCAAGACTTGTTAGAGTTATTCTGAGTATTTTCAGCACTCAGAACAGTTTAGGATCGATGACCGAGCATTTCGAGCATTTATTTGAATATTTCATATTTTAGGGATATCACGGAAAACCGTCGATGTAATGGTTGAGTTAAATAATTTTTGTTGAGGAATGGATATTTTTTCCATATTCGAAGGTTCTAACATGTGGATTCTCACATAATGAGATGATAATTAAACATATTTGAAATAATATAACTAATAGTAATAATAATAATCCACTAATAATAATAATAATAATTTTTATAATTTTTCTAAATAATTCTTGGATATTATATTTTCTAATAATCATATGTATTGAGAGAGAGCCTATGAAGTAGTTTAATCATTTCTAGTTTGGAACAGGAGATTTTCCGAAGGAGAGTGGTTAGCGCAAGCCCGCATTCAACCAACATTTCAGTTCTGGTTGAACAGTTGATATTTGCAATGAGCAAAGTATATTTTTCAGATAACACGGAGAGGCATGAAACGGGAAGCAAATGATATTTGTATCAAATAGGATATTTTTGTATTTATATAAAATCATGACGTAAATACACTCGAAAGTGAAATAAAGATTTTCATAAGTATGGTAAATTCACGGGTTGAACTGAATGGTAAAATAAAATAAACTTGTAAGTTTATTAATCTGCCAGTGTTGATAACAAGCAGAGGCTTGATTTATTGTATAAATTTTGGGAAGAAAATTTATATGTGTGGAGTAGTTGAAATGCCATTCCCAGGTGCGCATGTTTAAGTCGCAGGAATGAAGAGGTTTTTTCGAGCATCAATCAAATAGCAGGTTCGATGGCTCAGGTTTATAGAAGGAGTATTGGAACTACACATTTCGTCGTATGAATGACCCGAAGGTTATTTCTTAAAAACCATCAGTTCTTATTTCAACCTTGTTTACGAATTCCATTTAGACTTTGATTTTGCTAGAACCCGGATTTGTCATGATAGACCTTTGCCGTTGTTGTTGTAATATTGTGTTCTTACACAAATAATAGAATGGGCCACTGCCAATTAAAAATAATTCTTTAACCACGAATAATTTGAAGGATAATTTCAATCCTAGTGCCATGAACTAAATGAATTTATTATGAAGCTATAATTCTTATTTCCGCATTCTGTCGAAGAATTGCAAGTTGTGAAAGTTGCTAAAAATGGCCATGAATATAAATATTTTTTCATAATAATGATTCCAAGTGGAAAATTGAATAGTTGAATGGTTCAACAATTTATTGATCAAGTTGATGATTCAGAAATCATACATTTTGTTAGGAACTTGGAAGTTCATAATCGAGTCACTTCTCGAAATGTTTAATGTCAGAAGAACAATTAATTGTTGTTGTGCTTCGCACAGTTCTTCGATGCTATGCTCAAGGTCAAATACTTTTCAGATGTTATTAATATGTGTAAATAATTTGTGTTGATTCAGAAATAATAATATTTTTCGACAATGTATTTTTGAAACTGGAAAAATAAGTGAAAGTTAAAATTCTATGAACATTTATTCTACGAGTGTTAATATTATATAAAAATTCAAACAGTGAACTACGATATTTCCAGTAGAGACAATTAAATTTGAACTGGATTTAATCATTAATTATAAATAATTTTGGAACACAGTCTACAGGACTAACAATCAGACTTGTGTTTCCAAAAAAATAATTGTCAAATGTGTTTGGAAAATTTCTGTACATTGTGTAAATAGGAGTGTGGGTCGCCACACGTGAGTGATGCTGTTTTGAGCATTTTTGCAGTCAATTTTAAATTCAAAATAAAATGAGATAATTTTACTTGATGTGTTACGCCCAATTGAATCTCCTTCTATCCTTATTGTTGCATTGAGCCAAAAATCAGTAAAGCATTTTTTTTATTTGATGTCGTTTTTGCGATTAGCTTTAACCCATCTGGCGCTCCGGAATATTTTGACTCTCGTGCTGACTGATTATTGGTAAAATGCATATGTGGTCGTGCGGACTCCGGTCTAAACGGGCACAGTTCTACTCAGTAGTACTAGATGCCATGGAGTTGAACTAATTATTATTTATTTGTTGATTAATCATTTTATTATTATTATTAATGGCCACATTTTTTTCCTTCGTCTATTAGGTAATTATATGAGGAAGTGATTCACATTGTAGGGTTGTCACACGTGGCAAGGATCAATCCACCATGCTTGGCACCATGATCCAGTTAATATTTTCTTTTGGGATTTTTTGTAAATCCGTCACTACTTCGAATGATAAGATTTTTTTTCTACTATGATAAGATTGGAAATACGACGCGGATACTGAACTGAATTCATGATGGAATAAATGAAGCTGTCGAGACCTAGGGTGGAGTTCATGTTTTGAAATTCTTTTTTTTTTCTTTCGATTTTGACTTCAACGTTTGGTGGATCTAATTATGTGAACTCTGAAGGATTATAACTTTAAATATTCCCATTTTTTTCTTCGTCCACATTCATTGATATAGAGAATTTAATTATTAAAAGCATGCTCGTCGTTATGCTTCGACACCTACCCATTTGACATTGCTACAGGTCATGCCTGCATTAGATAATTTATGCACACTAGTTGTGTGATGAAATGAAAGGTCATGATAATTAAAAGATAATAATGAATTTATCTACAAAAATGATTGGTTTAGATGTTTATAAAAAAGAGAGGGGAGAATTGAATGGAATGTAATAAAATAAATTTAGGATGATAATTCACATATTCTGTGAACGTCTTATGGCAAATTTTATGAGAATTAAACATGAGGAAACCCTTTGTGATTAAGAAAATAATAATGTAATAATAATTAGTAGTGTAATATCTTTCTAAATAAGCATGACCATGCAAAATGAAGTCAGATGGTGGTGAATTAAGTATTCACAGGAGTAGGCAGGCGATAATCTAATCACTATGTAATTGATGGAGTGAAATACATTGCAAGCATACCATCAAATTGGGATAGATGGGAACTTCTAGTTGTGATATAATGATCAGCCATGACTTTGAACTTTGCATAAATGTAGGATAATGGGTGCACGTTTGCTTGAACTATTTTGAGTAATTAGACTCTGAAATAACGTTGTACGATAAATATAAATACTGATTGCAACTTTAATTGAGTGGTCAAGTAGGACCTATATTTTTGCAGCAATTATTTTAATTAATAATTGGTGGATATAAGATTTGTTTTCCTCTCATTAGTTAGAACGGAGATCAATACTATTATTTTTGGCAAGCTATTTATTTTACTTTCTGTCATTATAAACTCCAGTGAGTGTTAATATTACTAATCTAGGACACTACCTGATGGACATTTAGCGTGATTAGTTGATGTTGATAGTGAAATGTGACTGAATCGAATATTTTTTTATATTTTATTTAATTTTCCTCGAATATCTCCTAATTTTATTTGTGTCTAAGGATAGGACCAAGGAGATTCGTTGACCCTTTAAAACTTAATTATGTTTATTTGGACTCTAAACATTTTTCTTTTTCTTCGGTCCACATCAAGCTTTCATTTAGATCGAATCTCCGAGGAAAGATAGGTTTTTTGGGGTTTCCTATATTTGTATTGGTCAATGAGTTGCCAATAAATGGATGTCTATTTTTATCTATTTAATTGTGCTTATCTTCTGATTTCTGTTGTGCTATTGCTTTGATTTAGGTTTGGGAGTGGGTTGATTTAACCTGTTACACCTACATCCTGTTAACCACCCCTGAGACTACTTGAGTTCTCGTACCCACCGGCGTATTTTTTTTAATATTCGAACCCAGACCTCAATCATTTTTTTTTGTTCTTTGTCTGATATATGTCTTGTGTTATCGGCATGAATTGCGATGTTTTCGCCGGGTCATCCGATTTGATGCCGGTTAACGAGGACAGTACCCTCAGGAAAGTGAAATGCCAGCAGCACGTACAGCCATAATATGCCACATTATGCCTTAAACCTTAGTGAACTGTTAATTTAAATTATCATCAGTAAGCCAAATGCATTGCACAGTATCAGACTTAGGTAGGTTGATTTTGTAACTTTGAAAACGTGTCGACTTGAAGTTAGACAGAGATCGCTGGTTCATGATATGGAGCGCGAGAATGCTGTCGAGTGTCACACAACATGCAGTGCATTTTAGAAGGTACTAGATTAACAAGCCCAGTGTCAAGTGTTTGCCTGACTTTCAAGTATTTTATGATGGGTGCAAATTTTCATTTTCAGACGACAGAAACGACATTTAGGCAGGTGGCATTATAGCAAGCCGTAAGCAGTGATCACATAATTTAACAAGTAGTCTCGTGAAGAAATAAATAGCCTATTTTCATGTATTCTACTTATATTAATTGCCTCTATCAACATACAAATTTTCAGTTTGATTGCTGTAATAGATTCCTAGATATTGGGAACCGTCTAAATATTTCGGATGGTCACCATGTTGGATTCTTATATGTAGGCCTTAGAGTTATGTACTATTATATGAAGATTATTGTGTAGGTGCTTTATTCAAACTTCAATCGCAAGATTAGTACATAAGAAATAAAAACGAGATTTTAAAATTTCGCTCAGTCGCCACCTTGTGTTTATGAAAATAATTTAAATGAAATAGATGCCAGTGGATTAAAATTTGTATAAGAATACCGTACAAAGTTTCACTGCGCTCGGGTGGTTAAATCGCGAGAAACGTCCATTTGAATACTTATATTTCGCGTGGCCGCCATGTTGGATTTGAGCTCACCAGGTTATTGAACGTCACATAGGTGAACTTATTTTTATAATTTCTATATACATACAAAATTTCAGTTTGATTGCTGTCATAGATTAATATTGAGAACCGTCTAAATATTTTGCATGATAGCCATGTTGGATTTTAATATACGTAGACCATTGAGTTATGTAGTATTAGATGAGGATTATTGTGTACGTTCATTATTCAAACGTTGATTTCGATCGCATGATTAGAACACAAGAAATAAAGACTTAATTTTAAAATTTCGCACAGCCGCCATATTGAGGTTTTGTAAAGAATTGAACTAAATTAGATGTCAGTGCATTCAATTTGTACAGTCATTTGCTGTACCAACTTTCACTGCGAGAAAACTCTATTTAAATGTTCAACTTCGCTTGGTCGCCATGTTGGTTTTTGAAAGTAACATAGGTAAACGCCCTTTATCACCGTACAAAATTTCAGGGTGATATGAGTAACAGTTTCGGAGATATAGAATGCCGGTGAAATATTTCGCACAGCCGCCTTTTTTGATTGGTGAGACGTAATACAATTCGAAGGGCACGGTCAGGTTTGGTCAAAATAGTACTATGACCTGACCAAGTTTCATTGAAATCGCTCCAGCCGTTTATATGTTATTAGGGGGACACACACGGACATACATACACACACACAAGGACAAAAGGTGATCTCATGAGCCTACTTTTTGATAAATGAAAATAGGCTAAAGACCTAATAAAATGTTGTAACATGAATGAAATAGAAGATGTATTTTTAATCGGATGTGAGACTAGGTTATTGTATGCAAGCAGGAGACTATGCGTTTAATATTCACAACCAAAGATTTGTATGAGAAGCTTGATGCTGTTAAAGAATGTCCTATTTATTACGGAGGGTGCACACAGTCTAGGTGTCGCAGGTGTATAAAAGGTGGCCATACACGTACCGGCAAGCCTGTCAGTTATGCCTGAACAGTACAGAGGAATCCGGCGGCCGGAACGTGAGTGGGATCCGGCTGGCCTGTCAGTTATGCCTGAACAGTCCAGAGGAAACCGGCAGCCGGAAGGTGAGTGGGATCCGGCTGGCCTGTCAGTTATGCCTGAACAGTCCACACTAAACTGGCTGCCGAAACGTGAGAGAGATCCGGCTGGCTTGTCAGATCCGACTGAACAGGCGGCCGGTGATCAAACGAAAACTCAATTGTCCAGCCGGTTGGCCTGAAGAGAGTATAGGCAAGTCGGTACGTGAGTGGGGTGAGGCGCCAGGCCGCCTGAAGCCTGTCCACGTGGTGACAGTGTTTATTTGTATGTTTATCATATCAATGCAATTGTGTGAAGGTAAATTTGTAGGTTAGATTTGATTAACGCTCTATTAAGTTCCAAAGTTCGTCGCCAGGTGCTGGTTGCGGTGGCATCTAGTAGCCAAGTTCGCAGTTGGGTGTCGTTCATGGTAGCATTTAGTAACAAAAGTAGGAACTACTAGAAATTGATCGTCTGCAGTCCTTATCTGAATTACAGATGACACACACTAATACAGCCATCGCAATTAACACGGGTTATCATTATGGTGTTTGAAGCCATTTTCAGTGTTGCCTTAGTAAACGAAAGTTTGATGCTATTCAGTTGGTCAACACGATTGTTAACAGACAAACTCTACACACACCCAACTACACGGGGCTGATAACTAACATGTTCCAAGCCCCTTAGATGAATTAACAACAACAAATACATAATGTCTTGCAATAATTTTGAAGAAAATACGTTCAAAGAGAATTTTTTGATACTCAGTTATGCTGATTATGAATAGTTACTTGAAAGGTCGATGACTGTTCAGTCCAATGGCCTTGCGCCATTTCCTGCAATGACGAAATAAAGTGACGTGTCAGACGCCGTGCGACCACTGCAGGGTTGAAGTGAGCTCTTCCTGTGCGCAAAAATGTCACGCGAAAGGGAAAATCAGTGTTTAGATGTTGATGCTGATAATTGTTGTTTTAAGGGGCCTATTATCGAGATTATCGGCCTCTAATGGTCTGGGTGATATCGAAAATGACAATGAAATGGAAACCAAGGTATACTGAAAACTCGTACTAAAGGTTACTTAGACTGAAAGCACTCACAAAAGACAAGCTAAAGGAAAAAGACTGACAAAGTGGAATTTAGATGGAAAAGACGCACAAAATGGAATTTAGATTCAAAATACTTACAAAATGCAAGTTAGATTTGAAATACCCACAAAATGCAATGTAGATTCAAAAGGCTTACAAAATACCATGTAGAATGACCATATTTACAAAATGCAATTGAGGTTGAAAATTCTTACAAAATGCAATTGAAATTCAAAATACTCACAAAATGCAATTTAGATTCAAAATGCCACCCAAAATTGAAAATACTTGCAAAAAGTGATTGAGGTTGAAGATAATTACAAAATACAATTGAAATTCAAAACACTCACAAAATGTCGGCGCCCGCGATGCAAAATACTTACAAAATGCAATGTAGATTGAAAATAGTTACAAAATGCAAGTAAGATCGAAAATGCTTTCAAAATGCAATTTAGATTGAAAATACTCACAAACGGTAAATTTAGATGAAAAAAAGACTTACAAAATGGAACGTAGAGTGAGAATACGCAAAAAATGGAATTGAGATTCAAAATACTCACAGAAAGGCAAGTTAGATTCAAAATACTTACAAAATGCAATGTATACTGAGATCACTTACAAAATACAATTTAGGTTGAAAATACTTACAAAATGCAATTGAAATTCAAAATACACACGAAATGCAATTTAGATTCAAAATACTGGAAAAAATGTAGATTGATAATGCCGGAAAAATACAATTGGGTTTGAAAATACTTACAAAATGCAATTGAAATTCAAAATAGGGACCTACTCACAAAATGCAAGTGAAAATCAAAATGCTTAATAAATGCAATTTAGATTCAAAGTACGTGCAAAATGCAATTCAGATTGAAAAACGACCAATAAAGCCAGAATCGCATGCGCATCTTCGTCACTGGAGAACGTTATTTAAACAATAATAAACAATAATAAATCAAATTTGGAATGGACGTCGAGTGCTAATAGCGGCCTATTTTCAACTGATGGTGTATGGGGTCTTCAGTTCAACAGGTGGACAGTGCACAGTGAACTGTGCAGGCGTAACTGACAGGCTTGCCGTCACGTTTATGGCCTGCTTAAGACGGACAAATTTGCTACATCATTATTTTTAGCCTACTTTTCACATTTTGCAAAAATGAGGAAAAAGTAGACTTATGAGATCGGGCAAATGTGTGTCTGTCTGTCTGTCAGTCTGTCTGTCCTTCTGTCTGTCTGTCTGTCTGTCTGTCCTTCTGTCTGTCTGGCTGTGTGTGTGTCCCCCCCTATCAACTCCTAAACGGCTGGAGCAATCGAAACAAAATTTGGTAGGATTAAAGATCTATACCTGAATATCTCACGGCCATATTTGAAAATGATGTCAGTGCTACCAACTGCTAAAAAATCGCAATTGAAATTTGAGCTCCATGATGTATATCTTGGAAGGTATAAATGGGAGCTATTTCAAAATTGGCACACGTATAGATAATAATATTGCAGTTTAATTTACAGGAGTCCATACATGGCAGTGTTGCCAAAATGATTATAAGCCTGCTGATAGGTCCAATTTTAAATGCATATAACTTCTACACTATCAATTGGAATTCAACCAAATTTCGTATGTTGTATGTGTACATAACCAGATATGACTGAGCGTATTCTTACCACCCACCAGAGCTGCCAACTGTTAATAAATGCTCCTAATTTATTTTATCCAAATACCAATATATCAGAAAGTATGCAAACCGACAGCTTTAAACTATGCACACGTATAGTACCTGACATTCAATATTAATTTGGAGTAACTTATATACGTCAGTGCTACCAACACGATTCTAAGCCTGCTGCGAGTTCCAACTTTAAATACATGTAACTTCTATACTATCATTTGGATTTCGACTAAATTTCGTGTGTGCTATGTGTACCATAACAGATATGACTATGCCGATACTTAAGAGTAACCAGGGCTGCCAACTGTTAATAAATGCTGTTTCTATTTTTGTTACCCTAATATCAATATATCAGAAAGTATGCAAGCCAATAACCTTAATTTTGCACACGTATAGTACCTGGCATTCTTGATGAATTTGGAGTAACTAATATACGTCAGTGCTGCCAACATGATTCTAAGCCTGCTGGTAGGTCCAATTTTAAAATGCATGTAACTTCTATACTAACTAATGGATTTCATTCAAAATTGGCACAACAATAGATCATATTATTTCAGATTATTTCTGACCAATACATGCATGACATTGTTGCCAACATGATTTTACGCGCGCTGTTAGATCCAATGTTTAACTGCATGTAACGTCCATGCTATTCATTGGACTTCAACCAAATTTTGTATTCTGTACCTTAAGAGATGGAACTAAGAATATATTCAGTCATCAGGGCTGCCAACTGTGGTGCCCTATTAGGCTACATTATGCCTGGTATACAGTATTTCGAACTAATTAGAAATTTCGATATTAGCAACTTAATTTCGTCATTATTCTAGATAGGTTCATATACTGTAGAATAATCATTGGCATGAAAAGTAGGCTCTTTAGTTCGTCACGGAACTTCTTGTTTTTATTGTGATGAATATTGAAGACGTCATGGGGAGTTAGCCATTGACAGTCGAATTACGTGTCTGGTGATTCATAAAGCATGTTGTAGTATTGTCAACGCAGAGTATTGATGGAATTTAATAATCAAGCACATACATTATTTATAATTAGGCCTAGTTGAGGCAATAATATTACATTAAATGCTTCCATAAATAAAAGAGGATAATAGGTTTTCATTAAATAGAAAATGTTAATCATACTGCAACCTTCTGTCGGTGGTGTAGACTTGAATTTAAGGGCAAAATAATATAAAATCAAAAAAATAAGCTCAATCGGTCACTCGGGGCGTGCCGGGTTAAAATCTGGGAATCACGTTTGGCACGGAATCAAGTCTGGGGGTTATCAGAACTACTAAAATAAATGACACATACACTTGGGTGGATTTATAAATAAGAAAAATAAATTTAATATCAGAAAACTGACAAGAACAAAATTATAAAACTACATAAATACAGTATAACTGTACAACATCTTCAAAACAATAGAATCTGGTCTCACACACGACCATAACTCTACTCACATTACACCATTTATCTGCCATAATTATGAGGCTTAATCCGCCTATAGAGCTGAATACTTTACACACAGTCATTTATTTCCAAGTATAACAATATTTACTTGCCTTGACCAATCTTTACTCAAATTTCCAATATTTACTTACCTTGGACACTATGCACTTGAATCTGCCAATACTTACTTGAACTAACACCAATTCTAAGAATTAGCCAAATAAATTGTTAAACTTAATTTAAAATTTTCTTTTTCTTTTCTTCTTTTCTTAGTCGTTTACCCTCCAGGTTGGTGGAACCCACGGACTCAGCGAGGGAACTCACCACTACCGCCTCTACGGGCAGTGTCCTAGAGCTTGCCTTTCTGTGAGTATTTTGAATCTCAATTCCATTTTTTGCGTATTCTCACTCTACGTTCCATTTTGTAAGTCTTTTTTTTCATCTAAATTTACCGTTTGTGAGTATTTTCAATCTAAATTGCATTTTGAAAGCATTTTCGATCTTACTTGCATTTTGTAACTATTTTCAATCTACATTGCATTTTGTAAGTATTTTGCATCGCGGGCGCCGACATTTTGTGAGTGTTTTGAATTTCAATTGTATTCTGTAATTATCTTCAACCTCAATCACTTTTTGCAAGTATTTTCAATTTTGGGTGGCATTTTGAATCTAAATTGCATTTTGTGAGTATTTTGAATTTCAATTGCATTTTGTAAGTATTTTCAACCTCAATTGCATTTTGTAAATATCGGAGTGGATACAACTGGTGAGGTGTGATTGGCACCTCGCCCAGGCGGCCTCACCTGCAAAGCGAACAGGGGTCTCATGAGGGAAGGTAATGGATGGTCAGGATGGATAGACAAGGAAGAGGGAAGGAGGCGGCCATGGCCTTGAAGAAGGTACCATCCCGGCATTTGCCCGAAGACGAAGTGGGAAACCACGGAAAACCACGTCGAGGATGGCTGAGGTGGGAATTGAACCCCCTCTACTCATTTGGAACACCCGAGGCTGAGTAGACCCCGTTCCAGTCCTCATACCACTTTTCAAATTTCGTGACAGAGCCGGGAATCGAACCCAGGACCTCCGGGGCAGCAGCTAACCATGCTGACCGCTACGCTACGGAGGCGACTAATTTAAAATTTTAATTGTTTATAAAATTGTAATTGTTTATACATTTATAATTTTTTATAACTTATTGTTAATGAACAAATTGTCACTGTCGATAACATTAGTATTGGCTATTCATTATAGATGAGTGATGTTTCGTTTTCATTCTCCTGACAGCTTACGCCGTCCTTCGTAGTGTGCGGCTGGCTGTGTGGCTCAGCTGTAACGTTTTCGCTTGCTTGGCCCAAGGTTGCAGATTCATATCCTAGTGCAGTCAGCTGGTATTTGAGGGTGCGCAAATGCGAGGGAGCCGTGTCAGTAGATTTACTGGCACGTTAAAGATCCCCTTTAGAGCAAACTTCCGGCACCCCGGCATCTCTAAAAGCCAGAGTAGTTAAAAGGGACGTAAAACCAATAATATTATATCGCCTTCGTTGTAAACATAACACTTTACACACTGCTCAACATTGAATGGGCAACTACACACCTTTCTTCCGGTGTCGATATTAACAAATCTTGGACAATACAACATTAATGAATGTTGTCCCCAAAGAAAGAACTACTTCGAAGTTTTACTACACCAACGATTGCAATAATTACTTTAATTTGCCATACTTTGTAATAATTACTTTAATTTATCATACTTTGCAATAATTACTTTAATTTTACCATCAATTATTTGTCAATATTTATGAAAATGTTTTAAGCAATGTTTGAACAATATCCAATGTTTTTCTCCAAATTTGACAGCGATATGCCGTCAGAGGTGAGTACTGCAATCTTTAAGAAATAAGAAATTTATTCCATAACCCTGCGACTGGGTCCCTAATTATCACACGCAATTCTACTTCTTTTACCTATCAAGGCAAACATTTGCAAGTACAACTGTAAATTAAGAGTTCATTAACTCTTGACACTTAACACAAATAACTCATTATTTCGAACTAAGATTTGTTGTCACCCCTTTCAATGAATACACACACTATTCACAACATATTTTTATTATAGCCCTGGCACATGGGCCTACTAATAAAATTCATATTACACTTTCTAACGATATTCGGGAAAATTCGTCATGCATTAATCACTGTTACTTTACATTACTCGGAGCCAAATACCTCCGTTCTTCAACTTTCTAATTTTGCGGGTTTTAATTAAACTGGTGTCTACATGAGCTTATCACATGGATTGAGAATCGTAACTTTCACTCTTACAAAAACGAAATATAATATCTCAAAACTTCAATTACATCAATAGATCACTTGACTGCCGTTAACATAGCTCTACAATGGCTAAATACTCTACCAGATTTTATTACTGACTGTGGTTGATACAGCAGGGAATAATTGTGACATTCAGCTATTAATTCCGTCGATTTATCTTCTGAGTACTCTTGTTCACTGCGTTCTTAGTGCCGTTTCATTTACCTTTCAAAGGACTATTCCACCCTTGGATTTTAGATATGAGGTCTTACCTATTGCCCCTAGCGTAGATTACAGAGGACTTTTCCACCCCTGAATTTTATATCGTAGATGAGGACTATTCCACCCCTGAATTTTATATGAGGTCTTACCTATTGCTCCTAACGTAGATTTGAGGTCTTGCCTATTGCCCCTAACTATATATATTGTCGACGTCTGGCACTCTAGAGAACACTTTACACACCTAGTACCCAATCCACTACTTGAAGTACTTAATTTCCTCAATCAATTCGTCACCACAATACACTGTTACGCATCATAACTTTCATAAATATTTTAATGAACACCCTGTGTTAAACATCCTATCTTAAATGAATTATCAAATTACTTCGGCAGTCAACTGTTCAACATCATTACTATATGATTCTCTGACCATCATGCACAGTATCGTTAATAATAATAATAATAATAATAATAATAATAATAATAATAATAATAACATCACTGTTTTCAATTAACATTATTGGCATTACTGAGTGATTGTATTTCCTTACAGAAAGACAATACCTGACCCTTAAATTCCATCACATATCATACCCGTCTGGGTAGATTATAGGCTAAGGAATAACCCACCCACCAAGGGAAGATGATTAAAAAAAGGAAGTAGGTTTTGGATTGGAGAAAAAGGATAGAAAAATAGGAGGAGAGTCCCAAAAAAGTTGTAAATTTAACTTTAAATACCTTTAGAGGCAGTTGCCACGGAAAATTAACTCTCTGATACCTAAAGTAGGTACGAGCTTGGTCGAAGCTAACGGGAACCGCAGCTGGGACTTGGGCGATTTGCAAGAGAGAGGCTTTAGTGTATTTCCTCCCAAGCATGTATAAGACTACTATGGGGAAAGGTGATGGTCTGGCAAAACTAAGAGTAACAAATTTATTGTAAGGTTTTTCAAAGAAATTCGTTTTGCGAAATAATTCGAAGAATGCCAATAATTTAAATCAAGTTTGGTATTTCCAATTTTCGAAATTATAGAGTTCCTGAGAAAAGCGACCCAGTGCTTCCAGGAAGGAAAACGATAAAAGATTATAACCTGGGGAGTAATTTTGTTGAATAAGCCAATGGTTGCATTTAGAAATGGCTAAGCTTTTACTCGGCGAGGAGCCGGCTAAAAGTTTAGACAAAAAGAAACACTTATCTTTTGGAAAACTGACCATAAGTTTTCGGAGAGGATCTCCACAAGCAGGTAGCTGGCGTAGCGAGCTTTACTTGCCTTACTGGCCAATTAGAATTTGCTATTAAAGCTAAAAGAATCTTTAGTGAGGTTACTACTAAGAGTTCTTGCTCAAATGCAACGAGTGGTGAAAGCCCTATTAATGGTTTTAATAGCATCAAATGGGGAGAGCCAAGGAGGACAGGATCTTGCTTACCCGTTGTATTAGAAAAATGAAAAAGCAAAAAAGAAACTCTTAATTTATTTAACAAATTAGAGGAAGTTAATATCTTTAACAATTAAACATGTTTCAATCTTATTAACAATTTGGGGTCGCAGACCTCCGACAACATTTAGAAATTGCTCCAGGCAAATAATAATTCTTAAGGTTTTAAACCTGGTACTAAAATCTTTGTAAGATTTTAAAAAGGCAAATGAAATGATTAAAGTTTAAACATTCACAAGAGTACAAGGAGTGTACTTTAAAAAATTACCAGGTAACTGATTTAGAAAAGGTTACAACTTCGAAAATAACAATAAGAAAAACATAAAGAATGAAATAGAAGTTCCTACAACTTCTTATATTTATACAGAATTAATGTTGGTTATTATGCAAATAAGGGCAGGTCACTTACTGTGAAACCTGAAGAGATAATCAAAAGGAAGGTTCTGTACCTCCTATGTTTTAAATGGGAATCACGAACCAAAATGGGGCAGTTTCCATTTCGTGAGACCTAGAAATAACTCACTCAAGAGTTGAAAGAATTGTATTCTCTCATTATAAGGGAGAAACAATGTAAGGTTGAAACGTGTGCTGGACACGTAATTATACAGAAATTAATTAATTACACATGAGAAAAAATGGGAGGCCACATCTATAGATTGACACCTCGTTGAAACAGACCTGAATTTAAAAGTTTATTACAGATTGTTAGTAAGAGGTTTAGGAAAGAGAAATAGGGATTGAGGAAAAATGTTCATGGCCTTATTTATATGTAAACGGACGATCGCGACACGGTAGAAAGTTGAACAAGCACTGGTTTTCACTATAGTTCGTTGAAATATATGAAAAGTTCACTGTAGAAACACGAAAGTTTTTGGCAGAGAAAGTTATTTCAATTTGAAAAAAATGACTGGTTGCACTAGATGAACGAAAGTCTATTGCTGGAGAAAATGGTGGATTACAGTTAAATGCGCCATAGAACATCCAACGGTGGAAGAAAATTCGCTATTGAGCTTTAATTCAGAAGTGAGATTCTTCAATTTTAAATAGCATTCTCACAAGTGAGTGAAAATTTCATAACGGCAGGACTTGTAGATGAAATATAGAATCTAGAAGGTTCCAGAACGACCTTAGTAGAAAAATGGGGTTGAGAAAATCCAACGGAGGAACTAGCTTGGTGAATTTTAGACAGCGGGTATTAGATAATATCCAACGTAGTGAGAGGATTTCTCATTTGAATAGCTTAAGAAAAGCTCTTTTTTAGTAAGGTTGGCTTGGACGAACAAAAGCTCAACATGGCAAATCCCACGAAGAATGATTTTTGCCCCAAAATAAATAATCTCACACTGTCTATAAAAGTATCGTTAAAAGCACGTGAAAGTTAAAACCATGAAGATGAGGTTAAAACTTTAAGATGGTACTTATCTTGATTTCATGTTGAAGTTGAAGTTCCGTATGACGATAACTACTTTGCCAACATGGCGTAGAAGAGAGTATGCCTCTTGGTTTGAGGAGGCTGGCTCGAGAGGAGCCTTAACTGATCGAGTCAACTGCCGACTGAGAAGTGAGACTTGCTCAACGGAGCACGGAGGGTCCAAGGAAGGGGAAAAGAGTGGGGGATAGGAGACAAAAGGAGAACATATAAACATTGCCAACTTTATAACAAAAAATTATTTTCTCTTGATGAGCTGGTCTTCAAAGAGTTGATAACAGGCGATACTAGCGCAGCATGGTGAGTAAAAAAGTAGACAGAGTCCTCTTGCTCAAGGAGAAAATAGCTGGCGATGGTAACAGGATCTGGTGGCCAAATGGATAAGTAAGTCCTCTTGCACCAGGAAAAGTTGAAGAGCTTCAGATTCGCTGCTAGATGACGCTAGGTGAGTCACAGAGGATATATATCTAGAACAGACTCATAAAAGATATAAGCGACCTGAACACCTAAGAGAAAACAGAAGATCACTGTTGGTGTTTGACAAAGAGGAAGGAAAGAACATGCAAAAGCATTGAAAATTACAATCTCTCGTACCGTGTATTCCAAGAATACACCACCGTCTATATTTATATAAAGTTGACAATTTTCTCGACTTCGTAAATCTATGACAACAAATCTTTGTTCATTCTTGTACATTCTCCAAGTTACATTTTCCTTTTTAACCACAACATTAGTTTGTACACGTTTTATGTATGATTATATTCCTTATATCTTAAATTAAAATATCAAAAAGTGCATGCAGCTGTAACTCGATTCCATAGTAGCATGCCTGGTGAGGTCATCTCTTTTACATGTTTAGCCGACCATATCACGGCTCTCTAGAAGTTGATTGACAGCATCCACCCAGACTTCTTTCCATGACATTGGATTACACATTTTGGAATTCACTTATATCTACAACACATAGTTTATATTCACTAATAGTAAAATAATTACAACAATCGATTGCCCTCACGATTCACTCACGTTAGATTGTCTGTGTACTCCGGCGTACAAATTCTCTCTGTTTCTAGGCTGCTTACTTGCTATTCGGTACTAGCATTACTGTACTCCCTAGATATCAGTTTATCAATACACTCTGGCATTTCTCTCCTGCCTTGCAAATTAAGTTATTCGTAACTAGCGTCGTCCCTACTATGTTCAGAACGCTTGGCTAGTCATGTCCACAATATATTTGGACCCTGTATGTGAATTGGACTTCTTTTGAACAAGTCCTTTGTTGCCCAAAATCTGGGACAGCCCAGCGCAGGCTTGCACCGCAACTGGCGCGCGCGCGGCGTCGTAATACTGAGTGGCTATGGCTTAAGGCATGGATCTTATATAGATTCCGGGGTAGGCCCTGGAGTTGGGATGAAAATTTTCACCCGAGCTCCGCTGAAACTTGGTATTCGAACTCGGGACTGACATTCCCTTAATGCCCGCAACCTGCTGAATCCAAATATGGTACTCGTTTCCGAAATCGTTCGCTCAAATCTCTAGAATTTGGAAAGCGTGGGTTTGAGAATTCACATGCTCAAGAGATGATTAGGGGAATCACACATCTTGAGTTTCCACTCCTTGTTGCCCCTGCGTGTGCATGGTTAACGTTTGACCTCTAAATTCTTAATTTATGTACTTCATTTACATTATTAACTTTTTATCTGTCCATAATTAGCATCTTATTTTATTTAACCTCAGGCGTCCTTTCATCTTCTTGTAGTTGCCCCAAATCAGCTTTAATATGGCTTTTCATCGAAGTCACGTGCTTAACTTATATCCGAAAGCTGGCTCTCCTATTGCTTGCTTACTAAGACATGGTATCTCCCCGGCCCCCTCGCCATGGAATGTAATCAATGAACGTTTGTTATTGTAAACCGATATCGCGCTCACTTCTCGTCTCGAGTGCCCTGTTCCAGCATAGACTTTTGGCCAACTCTTATGCAATGAAATATTCACTTTCGCAATATACTGTATTTAATTTCAGATGAGCCTATTTATCCAGCCTAGATCAATAGGGTTCAATACCCTCCATTCGATAAATAATGCTGAATTATGACATAAATTTAATAACATTAAAATTGACAAAGAAGAAAATGCTGACACTAGCTAATTACCTAAAATGGGACTTAAATATTTGTGAGACGACATCGAATTCATTTGATATGGTGAGACGCACTTAAGGAGTAATGCCACAAGACTATGGAGAGGTCAAGATGACAGGGGCAACTTTTGTGTAGGTACGGGTGCACGAATTGTACACGTGTGAATATTTCTGAGTGCAAAGAGTAATTTTGTTTATTGTTTTTGTATGTTTTCGTGCGATACTATGCTCTAGTGGTGATACATTTTCAGGATACTTGTAAATGTGCATATTGCAGGATTTACCTAGACCGGAATTATAGATTTAAATGTTGGAAATGGTAACATCGTAACGTAGCTTATTTTTATTGATCGATATTTTTGTCGGATCGTTTTGAACATTGTTCAACGTCAACGGATAGCCATCAGCTACCGAGTTTATTAGCGATGTCTTTAAAATTTTGTTTTTAATTTACGTTTGTATTGCTTAGGGATTTATATACATACAATCTTCCTAACTTTATTTCGTCATGCTTTTGATGATTAGGACTTCTTGGGGGGGATTATAGGACAATGTAGTAGGATGATATTTATTTTTCAGGAGGGTATTTATTAGTTAGCCTATGGATTAGCCATTTGATCCGCAACATAGAGTAGGCTAAGGATCTCTGACACTAAAGCATGTCGAGATACCATTTTATCTTAACATGTGTTATTCTTCTGTAGGTTTGCTTTTTCCTTTTGCGCTTTGGGCTAGTGTCGTAACATCTCCTTATCCAAACCCGATATCACCTGAAATTAACTCTCTCGTGCTGGAACTAGTTCGAATGGATGTCTGGTATCTCTGTGATGTTTGTTTGCAATGAAACCTCATGGTGGTCACTTTTGGTACTCAGCCCCATGGTATCTCTGAGCAAACGGGCTCAGTATGTATCTGTCAATCTTCTTGTACAAAGGAAGTGGAGCGTGGGGGGGGGGGGGGGGGGATGGTAGGCAGGGTTTCTTGTTGATGTTGTATTGATTAGGAAGAATCTCTCTCCTTGGGAAGAATGTTGTGTTACACTGCCTTGAGGGGAGTATTTAAACCGTGCCTGTTCATATTATCACTTGACTGTTGAATTCTAATTCGTTCTACATAAATTTGCAATACACAAATGTTGAAAACTTTATAATATCACTCTCCAATAATAATCTCATGGGCTTGATCTCCATTTTAACTACTGTTGCTTTAGAGACGTTACACTGGGGTCTACAATATTTGGCCCCGAATACGAGCATATTGAGTTCTCGGATAAAACTTTTATCCTGGACGAGGTGTATAGCGACCAAATATATCCTCAGTTTATTTTTTATCTGTTCGTTATGGGCTGGCGTCAAAACTACTGGAGCGAATGGCATGAACATTCATAGGAAGAAGGCACCTGTAAAATAGAACCAAGCTACCAATTGTCAAAGTAATACAAAGGGATGAGAGGCTTAAAAGGAATCGTCTAATCGCACAAATAAGACAATTGCGCAGTCTCTATCCATTGCTTAATATGACAAGGTGGTTAGAGACTCAATTACTGCTGCTATCTGAGAATATAGCAACGTGAGAAGGATAAATTCCTGACATGAATATGTCACAACACAGTTCTAATTCTTGTGTCTTATTCAATCAGAAGTCACAAGTTATCCATATTCACTTCACATGGACCATCCGCACGCTACTTAACCTCTGTCTCCAGCCAGGAGTAGGAATGATCGATTCACTTCAGAACTGTTTTATGTTTATTGCTGTTTAACTTCACTGCTAACTCTCGACAAAGGATGTGCTAACATTTATTTCTTGCTGTCGATTCAAATGTTAGAAAGTACCGTGTACCTTATTTTTCGTGGAACATAAGAAATGAAAATATATTCTTATCAGATGAGAGCGCTATCGGCGTTGTCCAAGCGGTAGGGAGAAGCAGCAGAATACAATTCAACGAATTTCTGAAATAAATAAACGTAAACTACAGCCCGAAATACATGGAGGTGTGTGAAAATAATATCACTAATACTAGAAAATACTACTTCCAACTAATATCGTTTTAATTTAAATGCTTTTAAGTCGGTCAACACGATTGCACCCAAATTGTAATTGGTGTTATTGCCTAAACCTGAAATAAATACATAAGATTAATTAATACACATAATCTCGCGATGCAAAACTGAGAAGAGGAGGGTCCGATTCTCATTTCAGCCATCCTGGAAGTGGTTTTCCGTGTTTTCCCACTTCTACTCCAGGCAGGTAATATTTTTCAGGTTTAGGCATAACACCCATTCGAATTTGGGTACATTCGTGTTGAACGACTGAAAAGCATTTGAGTTTAATTTACTAAGACAACACTGGCTACCAACACGATAACAAACTAATATACCGGTAGTTTAACTGTTCATAAACTGAGTTAACACTAAGATAATATACACTGAGGATCCGTAAAATGAATCTACACGAAGCGTCTTCTATCCACTGGTTCCACAGAGACACCACTCCCTGTACGAACCGAAATGTCACGCGAAGATAAACCAGTTCCCCATAGACCGAGAATTCTCCCAGGTCTAACTCACTCACAGGCAGATATTGCGCCCACTGACGTCAATGAAGCACAGCAATTGCTTTCACGTCTTCACTTATTTACTTAGTCGTGTAGCGGCTAGCGTTCTTAGAGGTCAGGTTTCGATTCCCGGTTCTGCCAAGATATTTTAATTCTGGTATTAGGGCTGGTACACTCAGCATCATGAAGCAAAACTGAGAAGATTCCCATCTCAGCCAACCTGGAAGTGGTTTTCCGTGGTTTCACCACTTCTACTCCAGACAAATTCTGGGTTGGTTCCTAACGTAAGACCACGGCTGTTTCCTTCCCAATCCTATCCCCAAATTACAAATACACACACTAGTACAGCCATCACAATAACACAGGTTTTCACACAAATTCCACACATGCATCCAAACACACGGGGTTATATAACCACGATGTCACAGCCTCTAAAATAACCAGCAACAACTCCAACATTCTTTACTGATTGAGCCTAGCGTAGCACTGATCTTCCCGGTCACACGAGTGAGGGCAGTGGGCATTGCTGGGTCCACATATAAGCCATCTCTCTACAATCTCAATCGCTTATTACAGTACGGACGTTTGTTTTAGACGATTAACCTTGACCTTGAAGCCTGCGGGTGAGCCTGTACACAGTCACTCTCTCACCCTATCGCTTCACATTTGTCACCACTGATCTGATGTAATGGAATTCCAGACTTGAGCACGTGGCGACACCGACTTGCAGACAGTACAGCCAACGTCGAAGTATTGTGTGACGCAGAAGTACACATTACGTATTTACGAACAGAAAGTCATTATATTTGCCAATGACTGTACTTCAGAAGGAGTGTGAGACAGCTTTGTCAATCATCGGATCGCTTGGGGCAGCTGATAACAACACAGGTACTGCAGTAACTCGCCTCCAGGCTTCCATTAAGATTTTCCACTCGTCTAAAACAAACGTCCGGCCTGCACTGGTACATTGGTCTAGACACCCCCCGAGTTTGGATTCAGTCGGGACATTTATTCTGGGTGTTGCAATTTCACAAATGTTAGTGTAGACTGTAGAGAAGCATCAAAGCGTCTGATCGTATTTTGGGCATATCACGCGTCGTGACGTCAGCCTATAACGAACCATTGTAGAAGGTGGGGTCCAAGGAAAGCGACAACGCATCTATATTCCAATACGATGGACTTATATGGTGACCAACCTAAGCAAAGGCTCCATTGCAGTGACCATTTTGAAAGCAAGTACTAGATTGAGAAGCATGGCGATGTACGAATCCCTTCGACATGCCAGATCACATACCACAACACCTCAGACATGAGGTATAATGAAGAAGAAGATAAGTAATTCTGCGAAGGTACCTTAGAAGACCACGATTGTCCAAGGACGACTACTGGTGAAAGGCAACCATGCTACCCCTATACCACAGGGCCTATAAAACTTAGATCTTCTATCTGCTTGATATTTCGGACAGACCACTCCATTCCCTGCATTTTAGTCCTTTGGCACATATCCACACCGTTGAACCGATCTGAACCAAAATTTGTATACTTACCCTTTGGAACCCTGCGAGTAACACTGTCTACATGAAATTTATGACAGACCAGTTCATTCCCTGTATTTAGGCCCTTTGGCACAAATCTACACGTTTTCACCGATCTGAACCAAAATGTGTATATACTGAACCCTTATTAATCTGCGATAAATAAGTATTCATGATTTATTATTATTATTACTGCAGCCCAGGCAGTACTTGTGGAAGTTGACGAGGATAAAGGCAAGGTAGCATGTCGCAATGATTGCCACAGAAGTAGCTCTTGGTAGCTATTCTTGAAAACGGCCGGGTAATCTGAGTTCAAGGCCAAATTGTGTAACAACTTGCACCAGAATTGGAATCATAAAGGGATCGCCACGAGTTTCTTGCAACCGACCTACGATTGAATCACCCAATCAGGAGAGACCAAGCCAAGATCACGCGATGGATGACGTCAGTGGTAAAAAGCGCGCGGAATTGATTATCTAAAGAACCGCCGATCAGAATTATCTCCGCATGAGTGCGATGAGACGTTTGAATTATTTGATGAAGATTGACACTAGTCCCGTGTGTGTGAGACGAAAACTCTGGAAAATTTTTCTTAATTCACCCCACTCTTCATCCCCCTGTCAGTTTCTAATAAATTGATCGACGAGACGCTGTTCGATGTCTTTTCTGTTTGGAGCTCTGATGAGCTAACTTCATGCCAGTTTGTGTAAAGATTCTAACGCTCTAATAGTAGTTGAAGTCTTTTCGTTTTGGAGCTCTGTGAGCTAACTTCACGCCAGTTTGTGTAATGATTTTAACGCTCTAATATTATTCGAAGTCATTTTATTTGTGAGCTCTGTGAGCTAACTTCACGCCAGTTGTGTAGCGATTTTTTAAAGCTCTAATATATTATTTGAAGTCTAATACTTTGTGTGCTCTGTGAGCTAATTTCACGCCAGTTTGCGTGTTAATTTAAAACTTGAATATTATCTTAAAGACAACTATTTTCAGCTCTTAGGGGGCAAGACGTGAGTAACATTCTAATTAGCGCTCACCCGAGCGAAGGTCAAGCAGAGCAGTAGAGATTACCGAGCGAGATAGCGACTGTGAGTCAGTCAGACTTTAAAACTTGTATTGTCGAGCCAGTGACGATGGACTCGAAGTTGTATATTTCATGTAAATTTTTATTGTCTTTTTCATGTGTGTATCGTGCGCGTGTGAGCGAGAGTTAGGGAAAGTCTTCGTGATTAATCGCATAGGACTATTTGTGGGCGAATTTTGTAACTCACAAGCGATTATAGCCAGGTCAAATTATAATAACATTGGACTTTTCTTCCAAAGAGACTACACCAAGATGTCCGACGTGTGGTCAGGAGCCGGAGTGATGTCCGACGCTTCTACGAAGACAACGATGGAGTGTTAATTTTCCCGTGGGGAAATGGGCTGAGATGGAGGTCATATGTTCTACAAGCTGAGACGGTGATGTACAACATTTAATTATTCAATTATGTAGTTAGATTGGCGGGGGAACTTTGTAAATAGTTCATTTTCTTTTTCTTGTTTTAGAGTGTTTTTTCTTGTACCGATACTAAATGTTTTAAATGTACGTTGGCACGTGGCCAAAGTGTTTGTTGTGTATTTATTTTTCTTTGGAGTCATATTTAATGTACACGGCGTGTGTACGTGATTTTTATCCATGCAAATGCGAAACCCGTTACATTCGATAAGTGGTGCTTTATTAAAATTCATATTTTGGTAGGAAAGGGAGGTAATTACTGTAAGATGTTTGCTGAACAGGTTATTATTCACATTAGGGTTGCCGAGTGCAACAATTTAAGATGTAATTGTAGAACACCTTAGTTCTAATTAGATAGATCTTTTTGAGTCCTTTTCAGGTTTATTAGTCACTGGCATCGAACGGAGGCGCCAGCAAGTGGAAAATATTTATGTCATTTTATTTCAGGGTCTGTCAAACCCACACGTGTGATTCTGTGTGTGTTATTGTGTCAGGTGTGTGTTGATTCTACGTGAAGAGGGGTAGAGGTCCTACCGCCCTCATATTTTGTTGTTGTTGTATTTTGATGGAAAGGCAGGGTGCTCCAGGGAGACCGCTGTTCCTTGTCCATATGCTGATTCTTGGATTTCCTAGGGGAAATGCCGGGATATTTTGTTCTGACACACACACACGTATTATTGTGCTTTGGGGCACGCTTCTTCGAGATTCGATCCCGTGGCTTGGGAGGTCGAGGTTATTGTGACACGTGGGTTGACAGATATGCAGATTTCCACGAATCGCCCGTCTTGCCTGGTGACTTATTTTGTTAGGCAGTCCTATGTTCCGACTGGCCCCTTTAAGCTTTCAAGTAGCAAACCTGTTCATTGTGATGGTTATTTTGAACCATAATTAATTGGGGAGTTCGCCATGTGTGTGACGGATTATTGCATGTTGTATGGATAGAATTTTGTGTTAATAATGTAAATGTTGGCTGTGAGCCTAGTGATTTTGTTTATGACTCAATTCATGTAATTTGTATGTGACACCTGTGTGGTGTAGTGGTAGTGTACTTGTAAAAATGACGGCGGTCATATGTGTATTTCTTTTATTGGTCACGTGTTAACTTACCTGTGTTGATTTGTGTGAGAAGTCCTAATTTTAGGCAGTAATGTTTTGCTACGGCAGTTTTGATTCCAATTTCGTGCGGAAATTATTGTGTTGTTTATTTTAAGTATAGGAAGTGTCGGTTTAGTTTTAAGTGTTGTATAGTTGTTCCCCGCGTCTGTCTAGCTCTAAGCAATGTGGATTCGTCGTCTGAAAGTTTATTCTGGATGATGACGAATCATGCATTCGATTGTACTCATCGTGAAGCATGTAGAACAGCACACGCGCAGACATTGACACTATTTGTTGATATTTTCTTTGGGACACTTGGTCCGAGTATTAATCTCTCCTGAGATTTGGCCTCGTTTTGGCAAACTTTAATTTATTCAGTGGGAGTCATATGGGAGTTTGTTTTGTTAATTCTTGTTGTAAAGAGCTGATTTGTTATTAAATTCATTTGTTTTAACCCTGGCTTCACTTTTTCCTGCATGTTATTTTGTTATATGTTACCCTGCATGTTAATGAAGCGCTTTAACAACAACTTACGATATGGACTGTTACACCCCCCGAAACTGAGTCTCATAAGCTTCTTTGCAAGGGTTCAATACTTACCCTTTGGAACCCTGCGAGTAACACTGTTTACATGAAATTTCGGACAGACCACCCCATTCCCTGCATTTAGGCCCTTTGGCACAAATCTACACCGTTCCACCGATCTGAACCAAAATTTGTATACTTACCCTTTGGAACCCTGCGAGTAAACACTGTCTGCATGAAATTTCGAACAAACCACTCCATTCCCTGTATTTAGGCCCTTTGGCACAAGTCCACACCGTTTCACTGATCTGAACCAAATTTTACATACTTACCCTTTGGAACCCGACGTGTAACACTGTCTGCTTGATATTTCGGTCAGACCACTTCATTCCCTGCATTTAGGTCCTTTGGCACAAATCTACACCGTTCCACCGATTTGAACCAAAATTTGTATACTTACCCTTTGGAACCCTGCGAGTAACACTGTCTGCATGCTATTTTGTACAGACTACTCCCTTCCCTGCACTTAGGTCCTTTGGCACAAATCTGCACCGTTTCACCGATCTAAATCAAATTTTACATACTCACCCATCGGAACCCGACGAGTTACACAGTAGCTTGAAATTTCGGACAGACCACTCCATTCCCTGCATTTAGGCCCTTTGGCACAAATCCACACCGTTTCACTGATCTGAACCAAATTTTACATACTTACCCTTTGGAACCCGACGTGTAACACTGTCTGCTTGATATTTCGGACAGACCACTCCATTTCCTGCATTTAGGTCCTTTGGCACAAATCTACACCGTGTCACCGATCTGAACCACATTTTATATACTTACTCTTTGGAACCCTGCGGGTGACACTGTCTACATAAATTTTATGACAGACCAGTCCGTTCCTTGCATTTAGGCCCTTTATCAGGGGTTTTCCTGTTCGTCTATCGGACGCGTCCCAGGTGGCGGATAGGGGGGCTCGCCGGACTTGTCCGGAGGGTTTGAGGGAAATAAAATACCTCTCGCGGACCAAAAACAGGCCCCTTGCCAGGGTTATGGTGAAGCTACGTTAGGCCTAGCAAGCCAGTAGTGGACATGGAACTGCTTTTAAAACGGGAACAGGCCTCGGAAAGGACAGATCTAAAGGAAACAGACCTGGCTATGGAAATGGACTAGGAATTGGAACTCTGAATATAACTACATTGACGGGAAGAGTGGAGGAGATTGTAGATATGATGGAGAGGAGAAAACTGGATGTACTCGGACTAGCAGAGACCAGATGGAGAGGGGAAGGAAGAAAAGAACTAAGAAATGGCTTGCAGCTATACTGGATAGGAAATGAGGAGGGGAAGAGAAATGGAGTGGGAATGGTGGTGAGAGAAGGGCTGAGGGAGGAAGTAAAGAGGGTAACTGATAGAATAATTAGAGCCAGAATCACTGTGAAAGGTAGGAACCTGGACATTCTGCAAGTCTATGCACCACAGGTGGGATGCACAGAAGGCGAGAAGGACGAGTTTGAAGAAGAGTTACAGAAGCAGTTAGTAGGGAGAAACCTGATAGTCATGGGGGACCTAAATGCCCATGTCGGAACTGATAGAAGAGGTTTTGAGGAAGTGATTGGTGGTGAAGGATGGGGAAACAGGAATAAGGAAGGAGAGAGATTGTTGGAACTGTGCAAGATAAATGGGCTAATGGTTGGAAACACATGGTACAAGAAGAGAGAGAGAGCCATAAAATTACTTGGTACAGCAGGGATTTGACTAGGAAATCAGTGGTGGACTACATTCTATGCGGGAAGGAGACAAAGAAGAGTATCACGGATATAAGGGTAATACCTTCAGAAGCCCTGGACAGTGACCACCGTCTGCTGGTCGCCAAGGTGAGAGGACTGAAGGAAAAGAGGAGAACTGAGAACCAAGAAAGAAGAATAAGGACATGGAAGCTGAAGGAGGATGGAAATAAGGAGAAGTTCCAGATATTAGTGAGGAACAAATTACCGAAGGATGATCCGAGAACAGGTGAAGAAGAATGGAATAGGTACAAGGACGTGTTGGTAGAAGCAGCGGAAGTCGTGTGTGGCAGAACTAGTGGAAAGAAAAGGTGGAAGGAAACATCATGGTGGAACCCCAGAAGTAAGCAAGCAGTGAAAAAGAAAAATGAAGCATTCAGGAAATGGTTCCAACAGAGGACAGACAGAGCAAGAGAAGAATACCAAGAGCGGAAGAAAGAAACAGGAGAAGTAGTGAAGGAAGAGAAAAAGAAATGGCTGGAGAAATGGACAGAAATGATGGAGGAGGACTGTGATGGCACTAAGAAAGTGTTGTATGGAATGATAAAGGCGAAGAGAAGAGATACAGGGGAAGATGTCAGAATGGTGGACAGGAATGGAAAGGAGGTTGAAAATATGGAAGAAGTAAAGGTTATCTGGAGAGAATACTTCCAGGAACTCCTAAATCCAACTAAAAGCAGCGTAGTGGACATTGTGGAGGAAGAAACAGACAGTGACCAAGACATTTCAGAGAAGGAATTGACATGGAAAGAAGTGGAGGAAGCATTAAAGAAGATGAAAGGGGGAAAGGCACCGGGAATAGACGAAGTGAGTGTGGAGATGGTGAGAGCAGCAGGGGTGATAGGAACACAGTGGCTCTTTCGAGTAATGAAAGTGATATGGAGGGAGAAGAAAATACCAGAGGACTGGAAAAGAGGGATAATAATACCCATATTTAAAAAGGGAAGTAGGAAGGAATGCAAAAGCCTCCGTGGCTTAGGCGGCAGCACGCCGGCCTCTCACCGCTGGGTCCGTGGTTCAAATCCCGGTCACTCCATGTGAGATCTGTGCTGGACAAAACGGAGGCAGACAGGTTTTTCTCCGGGTATTCCGGTTTTCCCTGTCAAAATTTCATTCCAGCAACACTCTCCACTATCATTTCATTTCATCTGTCATTCATTTAATCATTGCCCCAGAGGAGTGCGTCAGGCCTCGGCAGCCGGCACAGTTCATATCCTCGCCGCTAGATGGGGGCTTCATTCATTCCATTCCTGACCCGGTCGGAGACTGGAAGCAGGCTGTGGATTTTAATTTTTTCAAGTAGGAAGGAATGCAAGAACTACAGGGGAATTACACTCATGTGCCACTGCGCCAAAATATTTGAGAAGGTACTGGAGATAAGAATTCGGACAGAAGTTGAAGATGGGCTGAGGGAAGAACAGTATGGATTCAGGCCAGGAAGGTCAACAGTTGACCTCATCTTTGCTGTAAGACAGCTACAAGAACACCATTATCAATATGGGAAAGATTTGGTGATGATCTTCTTGGATATTGAGAAAGCATATGATAGTATTATTAATAGAAACAAAGTATGGAAAGCAATGAGAGCAAAAGCAGTGAACAAGGATACAGTGGCAAGAGTGAAAGCAATGTACGAGGGAAGCAAAACCTCTGTAAAGGTGGGAAGAGAGAGAACGGAATGGTTTCGACTGGAGAGTGGTCTGAAACAGGGAAGTGCCCTCTCACCCCTGTTATTTATAGTGGTGATGGATGAAATCATACGAAAAGTGGTAAATAGCATTGGGGAAAGGAAAATGAAGGCAATGTTGTTTGCTGATGACCTTCTGGTATGGGGAGAGGATGAGGAAGAAGTACAAGAGCAATTAGATGAGTGGGAGAAGGTAGTGTTATCACATGGGATGAAGTTCTCAGCACAAAAGAGTGAAGAGGTCATCACAACTAGGAGGAAAAACAGACTGGATATGGGCATAACACTTGGAGGACAGCAGTTGCAGAAAGTAGAAAGCTTCAAGTATTTGGGAAGCATAATTGAAGAAAAGGGAGGCAATAGGATGGAAATAAATGAAAGGGGAAGGTGCGCAGATGGATTTTTCAAGAGTGTTAGGGGGATGATATGGAATGAAGATGTACCACAAAAATGTAAAGGAATCATCTACAAGACCTACTTTGTGCCAATTTTGACATATGGTTCAGAAACATGGGTGATGAAGGAAAAGGACAAGAATAAAATACGAGCAGTGGAGATGAAGTTCCAGAGAAGTAGGGTAGGAGTGACAAGAATGGACAGAGTAAGGAATGAGGGAGTCAGAGAGATGGTAAGAGAGGAACCATTGCAAAATAGAATAGAGCGATCTAGGCTACAGTGGTATGGACATGTGAGGAGGATACAAGAGGAGAGGATACCGAAGAAGATGTTTGGAATGGAAATGAAGGGAAGGAGGTCAAGGGGAAGACCAAGGGACAGATGGACAAAAGGAGTTAAGAAGAGTGTGAAGGAAAGAGGAGTGTGCTGGGACACAGTGAATGACGAGAGATGGTGGATGGTCAGGAAACGATGGAGAGGCTTATGTTCCAAGCAGACCCGACCAGCGGTCGGAAACTGCTCAAGATGATGATGATGATCACAAATCTACACCGTTTCTCCTAATTACACCAAATTTTACATACACTCTGGAACTCTGCTGGCAACACTGTCCACTTGATGTTTTGGCCAATGCTCTCCACTTCCTACATTTAGAATAACAATAAAATGAACTTCAAAACCACGTATTAAGGCCCTAGAACCATTCATGTCCATAGTAGTGTAACTGTAAGAGTATTTTAATAAGTCTATTATTGACTGGCAATTCGGGCTGCATCTCGTCACCCCTACCAGTCTTCTGGTGCAGAATTGCGAAAAGAGTTGCATCTTGCGCTGTTTATAAACTGAAGTCACGGGGAGTAATTAGTTCAAAAAGATTTCTTAGGCCCCTTAAATCAGTTATCATCATCAAAATATTATGCCTCTGTATAAGTGCAGCTCCAGGAACACCACTACGAATTTGGAGAGGATCTGTTGATGGCCTTCCTGGACATCGAAAAGGCCTATGATAGTGTGTGTAGGGAGAAGGTTTGGAAAGCAATGGAAAACATGGGAGTGGAAAAAGGGACTGTAGGCAGAGTGAAGGAGATGTATTGTGGAAGTGTGAGTTGTGTGAAAGTTGGAGGGGAAAGAACAGACTGGTTCAGACAAATGAGTGGCCTGAAACAGGGCAGTGCGCTGTCACGCCTTCTCTTTATTGTGGTTATGGACGAGGTAATGACACGGATAGCAGGAAAGATAGGAGAAGATAAGATGAAAGCAATGGTGTTTGCAGATGATCTCATGGTCTGGGGAAACAGGGAAGAGGAAATTCAGGAGCAACTGAAGGCTTGGGAAGAAACAGTGGGAGAGTACGGATGGAAGTTCAACATCAGTAAATGTGAGATCCTGTTAACAACCAGGAAAAAGGACAGACCAATGAGTGGGATAACACTTGGAGGTGGACAGCTGAAGAAGGTGGAAAGTCTCAAGTACTTGGGAAGTATAGTGGAGGAAAATGGGAGAAATGACAAAGAGATTACGGAACGTGGCAGACAGGCAGAAGCATTTCTGAGAAGCATTAGGAGCTTAGTGTGGAATAAAGATGTCCCACAAAAAAACAAAGAAGTGTTATACAGAAGCTACTATATCCCGATACTGACCTATGCTTCAGAAACGTGGACAATGAAGAAAAGAGACATAAGCAGAATACAGGCAGGTGAAATGAAGTTCCTGCGAAGTAGGATCGGAGTAACAAGAAGAGACAGGGTGAGGAATGAAAAGGTCAGGGAAATGGTGAAAGAGGAGCCCTTGCAAGGTAGGGTTGAGACATCAAGACTGAGGTGGTATGGACACTTAAAGAGAATGGATGAGAAGAAGATTCCCAAGAGGATACATGAGATGCAGATGCAGAAGAAACGACCAAGGGGAAGACCAAGAGATAGATGGCTGAAAGGAGTGGAGGAATGTGTCAAGAAGAGAGGCGAGGACTGGACCAGAGTGACAGCGGAGAGGTGGTGGGAAGAAAGGACAAAGTGGCGAGGCTTATGTTCCAAACAGACCCAGCCTGGGGCTGGAAACTGTACAAGATGATGATGATGATGATAAGTGCAATGGTGTAGGTGCAGTACATTGAGGTTAACAGCTGCAATAAGCATTGGTGTTTTCAAATTTACCTTCATTTATTCCAAACCTTATCGTTGAGCGCTATGTGGCGATAAAAATGATACTATTGGTACCTCAGGAGCTCGGGCCGGCCAAAGTTTTCCAAAGTGTTCTGATTATTTTCCAACGGCGCTATGCGACAAAAGCCGACACTATTTGTCTCTACATTTCTAACAGCCAATGAGATATAGGCCCTAGGCAGTGTCTTTTATTTCACTTACTCCTCTTTCTTATCATTTTTTAAAAATTCGTTTGTGAATTACATGTGTGTGTGATGTAGTTAGTAAATAGCTTTTACCCTATTCATTATTATCATTATTATCATTACGGGAATGTGACCTGAATGTTACGTATATTATACTGTACTACTTATCACCCCCACTACAACCACCACCACCACCACCACCACCACCACCACCACAAAAATATATATAATTTTCTGTTAGTTCTGTAGGCCTAGTAGTATTCATTATCATTCATAAAAAAATTATCCACCGGGTGAAGCCGGGCACTACTGCTAGTATGTATATAAGTAGCCCAGATGCAAAGGCCGCTAAGTGCACTTTTTGTCAATTTTGAGTTGGGCACACCGTCACGTTCGTCTTTTAACTGGCTACACGATGGAATAAGTTTCAGGGTGCATGACCCGCTCAAAGCCGTTGAAAATGGCCAACAAAAATCGCGTTCGATTGCATAAACCGCTAAATGCATGTTGGCTACGGTTGCAAAGCCAGTTTAATGTTCCACGTGTCCAAAGACCGCTATGTTTCATAAGTATGGCGTCTGCCTTGCCCCGTACGGCTGCAAAATACGCTAACTGGTACATGAACTGCCTATATTCCTCCCATAAAACTCTTTTACGATAAATAATTATTATTAGTTTTATTACGATCTGGAAGGATAGTTTTGTGTTTCGGATTTGGGTTGGCTGCACTACAGAGGAAGCGCAAGCAACGATGACATTCTGCCTGGTCAAAATACACAGTTTAAAAGCACAGTTGATCGACAAGTTGTTTCTTGCTTGTGGGCATTTCAAGCCAGAGAAATGAGTGATCATGTGTATTTAAGTGAAGCATTTATTGCATTTTGTGGACTGTAATGCTACTGCGGATGTTCTAAATACGGAGGGAAGAACAGAAATGGCAGAAGTATTGGGAGAAATAGTGTAAGTTGAAGTAGTTGAACCCGTTGATATTGGAGTTGAAAACAAATTCTTACGTCTGGTTAGAACATTAACATGCTAAAAGATCAAACCAAATAGCGCCGGCAGTTCATCACAAACTGGCTAGCATGAATGTTTAAGGTGCAAAATACTTAGGCTGTGAGGGTCAGAACAAAGACGAGACTGTGATCAGCATGCTATCTCACTGGTCAATGCTAGATGGATGGGTAGAGGAAATACAGATATGGTTTCCAATATTGGGCCACTCATTTATCCCACCTGACAGAGTTTTTGGAAATATTGAACGGCAACTTCGTAAAGTGCGTGTCTTTTAATATCCTTCCAGATTGAGAAATTTACGACTGTAGTTCGCCTGGGACAAGATGAATGTCCTGTTAGAGATTAGAAAGCATACGGGTGACATGGTAAAAAAATATCCCGGTAGTAGGAATTTCCAATTCAAAAAGCGCAAAAAATCTTGTTCATAATTGGCAAAGAAAAAATAAAACATGTTCGGTCCAAGGGGAGCCGTTCTACTATGTTGAGGTTAGTGAGGGGAAGAGCATCATGAAAAGAGGAACGAATTTTAACAAACATCCGGGTCCTTCACCAATTCATGTAGGTGTTACACTCAAAGAAACTAAACTAGAATACGATCGACGGCCTTCAGAGTGCACTTCGACGAAAACTGGCCAACGAACGGCAACCTAAAAGTTTTCAAAGAGGTCTTCTAGGAACAAGAAGCCATTCGCAACAATATCGTCCGACCTCAAGAGGAAGTAGACGAAGATCCATCCGATTTTGAGCTGATGGACGGTGTCGAGGATGACCTTACCTAACTTAAGGGCCATTTTCCCTTGTTTTGTGCATGCTATTATTTGAACAACTTTTATTTTGTCTAAAAGACGTTGCACGGTGTTTAAGATGTATTTAAAATATATATTTCCTTTTATCGCACCCAACGTGTTCTATTTTTTCAAAATATATTTTTCCTAATAAACCACATTGGAACTAAAGTAGTTCTTTATAAAAAATCTCATCCAAATGGCATTAATGAAACAACAAAATAGCGGGTTTTGCAACCGAAGTATCATTAAAGACTCGTCGTGACGGGTGCAAATGTAGCTAACTGCACAAAACGTGTGCAAAAACCGCTAAGTCAATATTTTAATTTATGTTTTGGGACTGAAAATCCAACCGTAGATTTCACAGATTTTAACTGAATAATAAATGTTTTTATGTTGATTTTCAGAGGTAAAAAGTATGGTATTAGCTTAAATAGTTTGGTCGTAGCAGTTTTTCCTCATTTACTCGATTTCGTTTATAATGCACTTAGCGGCCTTTGCAAACGGGCTACTCATGATCAGTGTTTAAATGAGTGTTAATAGATAGGCTATTATGTAGTAGTTTCTTCGGCTTTTCCCAATTAATTGGGGTCGCCGGAGCCAACCAGGCTCATTTTGGTTTTGGCCGGGGATTTAAGGCCGGATGCCCTTCCTGACGCCACGTGATTTTTCAGTTGAAAATTCCACCCCGCTGTCACCGGGATTCGAACCCCGGCCGTCCGGGTGAAAGGCGAGAAGCTAAGCCACTGCGCCATCACGCTCCCCAATAGATAGGCTATTATATAATGATTAAATAAATATTAAAGAAGAAAGGATTACTTATTAGTAAATGTTACCGGTACGGCACGGCGTAGGCTATAGCTTATAACTCGCAGGTTTCATCGCATTTTAGCATTTAAATGCATCAAGTTAATGCATAATATACAAATATAACAACCGGATATAAACTGATTATAATACTCTCACATATAACATTTTTAATTGGCACCAACTCCAAGATACAGTATGTTAGACCACTGCCGTTTGAAATTTGCAAATCGCACACTTTATAGGCAAGCTGTTTGTTATGGTCTTTTCTGTTACGATATGTTCTTAATTACTCTTTTCGGAGACACTTGTCTTTGGAATATTCAAGAAAGGTCAACCCTCTAGTTCTTATTTCATAAGTTGAACACCTAAAAACAAAACCACAGTCCGAAATAATAATGAAAATAACCACGGACGACTCATTGCCAATGAAAATCAAATGGAGATTCACGGACCGGAAGTTCGCTATGCACAAGCTTCGGTGCCATTTTAACTCGTGGAAGCTCTATAAAAATGATGTGGTGCTGTGCGCTGAATGCAGAGGATAACCCCTTGATGGAGGACCATGAGGCTTACTATGTAGCGGAAACACAGGACAGGTACATCTTCAAGGAAATACCATCTCAAAAACAGAAGCATTGAAGTACCTTGGATCCCGTCAACACCAAGGGTATTTGTATGTCTACCCATTATTATTCCCGTTTTCAACAGGGTCGGGGATGAGATGTGATGAAAGTACAAGTGGCGGGTGTTTATTACGGCCGGATGCCCTTCCTGACGCTTACCTCATGAGAGAAGTTAATGAGGGATAGAATGAATGAGGATGAATGAAACTAGGTAAGGAAATGAAAGGAAGCAGTCGTGGCTTATTAGAAAGTATTGCCCCAGCATTTGCCTGGAGTTGAATATGGGAAACCACGGAAAACCATTTCAAGAACGGCCGACTGACGGTGGGGTTCGAACCCACGTCTACCGAGTCCACACAGATCTTGGCCCCGTGGCCTACCGCTGTCGGTCATCAAACCTCGAGGGTAAGACGTACAAACAATTGCATACCTCTACTTGTTTATGGACTAGAGACTGTACCTGTGATCGGAGCACTTGAGGAGAAATTAGAGCTCAACAAAGTGAGAATACTAGTTCCAAGAATTGAGAAGGATGGACCAAATAAGACATTATTTGGTGAGGGAAATCTCCAAGTGGCACCAATCAACAATAAGGTCCGTGACTCCAAGGCAAGTAATGCGTAAAGCTCATAATTATGCAACTACTCTAATAAAGATGATACCAGCAAGCAAAAGGGAAAGAGGTGGACCGAAGATTAGTGGGAAATACAGCGTCGCCGCAGGCCTGAAAGAGTTGGGGATAAAGTAGAATGACATGAATGACAGGAAGAAGTGGAGGAGAACACTCCGCATCAGCAGCCATGCGACATAACAGGACTAATAAGGCTGGAGAAGAAGACATGTTTTATGTGTTGCATGAATGTCTCGCTGTTTTCGGAATGATACTTGTCAAACTTCACGTTTCCCAAATCATGTTCGTCATAATTAAGTGCGCCCCATATAATATTCAGTATAATATTATCACAACGAGTCTTGGAAAGAAGGAGCACTATACTTACGTATGCAAGTAGCTGGCGACGGCTGGTGTAGTGGTTAACTCTTCCGCATGCCACGCAAGTGTCGAAAGTTTCAACTTCAGTAAATCTAGCAATTTTAATTCTAATTCTCATCATTGCCAATGATTAGAGTATTTGGTATTGTCAATGTTTCTTTCTTATAACGAATCTTGTGTTTTACCCATTCCTAAATAAAATATATTTTATAACATTGAATTTACAGTTGGAAACAACAGAGACATTTTACTAGTAGAAGTGTAAACTTACGTAGTTGGCCGGAATTAATAGCACCTATATGTTCTAAAGATATCGCAAGGAGTAGTTGTAATCTAACAAGTCACTCCTTCAGGCTAATCTTATTTGTTCGATTTATTCTTTACACTACAGGTGATGAAAGTGTATAAATAATAATTGATTATAATTTATTTGCACCATCAATGGGATAATAACGCTGGTGTCAAAGTCTCCCTTATACTTGCATTACGAAAGATATCGAGCACGTGTGTACCCTGTAAGAGGACTAGCTTGCATTACCCGTCGTGGACGGCCTCGTAAGCAAGACGATTTATGACGACAACTTCTACATCATATCCTCCTCACCCAAGATAAGAACGAAATGTTCTATGAAAAAAGAAAAGACTATTAAAGCAGTTAAATGTAATAGCTTCATCTGATAGATTTGAATGAGCAAAATAGTGATTGGTGCTGTCCTAAATTATGTTGTTAGATAATTTCGAGGAAATATTTATTAAATTGTCAACATATACCTTGAGAGGACCTATTTCAACGTTCTAATAAAGTCATTAGCAAACATGTTGATAAAGAAATACAATATAATAAATGTGTTTATTCACTAAATTGCCCAAAGAAAAATAATATGGCCTATTTTTCAGTTTACAAAACGTAGTAAACTTGGTCAGGAGAGAAAGGAGTGTCATGCAGTACCAGGATTATTCTCATCAACTCGCGTTCCTCTTGGATGGCAACTGCCAACAAGTGACTCGTGGCGCTCAGAGCGATGCTCTTAGTACCAGGATTATTCTCATCAACTCGCGTTTATCCTCTTGGATGGAGACTGCCAACAAGTGCAGAGTGTCGCTCAGAGCGATGCTCATAGTACCAGGATGATATAATCAACTCGCGTTGATCCTCTTGGATGGGGACTGCCAACAAGCGCGGAGTGTCGCTCATAGCGATGCTCGCAGTACCAGGATGATATTATCATCAACTCGCGTCCATCCTCTTGGATGGTGACTGCCAACAAGCGACACTCAGAGCAATGCTCACAGTACCAGGATGATATCATCAACTCGCGTTCATCCTCTTGGATGGCGACTGCCAACAAGCGCGGGGTGTCGCTCAGAGCGATGCTCGCAGTACTGAGACACCACGCCAGTCTGCTCGGTTACTTCCGGTCTCGTACAGCACGGATCGATATATGCGCACCACGGCCAAGTGGTAACGTACTACACCCAAGGAGGGGATCGGGCGTCACTGCACTTTTCGCATCCTAAGCTCCACGTGTTAGTGCACTCTGACAACGTGACGCTTAGTTACTGCTAATTCTACATTGGATTTTCAATATTTAATCATCCACCCCTAGTCATTTCCTTGTATTCACCTTACTTAGGTTTAGAAAACATTCCCTCAAAACATCTCAAACTTTAAATGTTCGGAAATAAATTTACAATATCTAAATACCTGACCACCTTAAGGCAATAACGACAAGTGTAAGGAGCCCTACCACATAGCATTATAGAGAAAACTTGTAACTGTATTTGGTATAATAGTATTCTCTGCTTCTTTCCAACAGGATTGATACTGAAAAATTCCTTTCTTTGTTCTCATCAAACTACAAATAATTAGGGCTCAGATTTTAGATAAATAAATAATTGTTTATGTAAATACACATTTTAAGCACTTTTTCTATAAATACATAAATTCCTGCTTTTCACTTGAAAATGAAAATCCACAGCCTGCTTCCAGTCTCCGACCGGGTCAGGAATGGAATGAATGAAGCCCCTATCTAGCGGCGAGGATATGAACTGTGCCGGCTGCCGAGGCCTGACGCACTCCTCTGGGGCAATGATTAAATGAATGACAGATGAAATGAAATGATAGTGGAGAGTGTTTCTGGAATGAAATTTTGACAGGGAAAACCGGAGTACCCGGAGAAAAACCTGTCTGCCTCCGTTTTGTCCAGCACAGATCTCACATGGAGTGACCGGGATTTGAACCACGGACCCAGCGGTGAGAGGCCGGCGTGCTGCCGCCTAAGCCACGGAGGCTTCCTGCTTTTCACTTATTAGCACATGAAAAGACATAATATTTACATTTTTAAATCAGTATGCTAGATCTTTCAGTTTATTGTATTTTTGTTCTGTGTTACTTCAACGGGGAAGATCCTGTGAGCTATCTAATCTTCATGCAGAGCATATGTCAGCTTGCAACTGTGTTATTCTTAACTTGTCGCTCCGTGCCACTCACTCTGGAAGCCGGGGATTTCCTTGTCCATAGCCATATTGCACCACGTGCTAGACATCCCCCTGCCCTAATTACCTGCAACCAGTGTCACTCACATGCAGTTCATTTCTGGCACTGGAAAGTGTAAGGCAGTTCTACGATGCCTACAGTAAAAACAACTACAAGTTATCGTCTGTTGCAGAATTTAAAGATAATTTTACTTCTGATGGGGGCGTACAATTCTGCCAACCATGTGGGAAAGCAATCAAGGCTTAACAGTGAACTCAGGTTACACAACACCTCAAAGGCATGAAACATATTGCCGCAGTTTCGCGCCTTCAGAATAAGTGTTTGGCGATAATCGTCGGTCATTTGTGATGGACAACCTGAAGATGTATCTCGTTGTGTATTCAGCAATAAGAGAGACATAGAATAAATTGCATTCGTGACTACTGCACATTGTTTATATTCACATTAATAAACTAAATTATAATTACATATTTTAACTTTCTTGTCACATATTTCAGGTATTTTTAATACATAACAAATAAATATTGTCCCGATTTTTAGCACCTAAAAATCTGAGCCCTACAAATAATAGGCTACGTATTTACTCCATTCAAGCAATATTTCATTCCTGACCATAAATAATTGAATTCTACAACCTACTACGCCATAGTAGTCTATTATTAGCACTAAGTGGCATCTGCTCCTTCATTCACAACTTTTACATTGCATTTGCCTGATCAGCAGCTACAATATTTCTAGGAGTTAAGAATCTAGTGACGGGAAACTCGTAATGCTGGTGCCCCTTGATTATTACATCGCTAATAATTTGCAGGTATTTTGCTTTGTCACTTCTAAGGTGACTGGATGAAATTAAATATCGTGACAACTATCTCTATACGCTGAACGAATAGGAATATCTCGCGGGTAGATATGTCGTTAGAGAATTCCAACACGGCGAGGGGCCAGTATAATTCCACCTGTTCCTCAATCGCGAATTATTGTCTAAAGACAAATAAGGATAAGCTGTCGCAAGGCCACCAATAGTTGGTGAATATTAAAATCAGATCCTTCAATCAGGCAATACTACAGTAGATAAAATAATATTGAAGTATAGGATCGTATAGTAACTTAATCAGAATAATGTTATGTTTTTTGCCTACATAAGACAATATACAATTTCTGAAACGTACAGTATTTTTCTAACAAACTCGAAGCGTAAAACCCCATTTAGCCCATAAATATACTATACTACTGTACTGAGGAAGATAGAACTTGAAAGAAACATGACAAAAATATCCAATCGTGTCTACTTTATTATTTGTCGACCACCTCCTGGTGTAGTGACTAGCATTCTTGGCTGCCACCCTGGAGGTCCGGGTTCGATTCCTGGCTCTGCCAAGGAACTTAATTCTGGTCTGAGGGCTGGAACGGAGTACACTCAGCCTCGTGAGGCAAAACTGAGAAGAGGAAGGTTCGATTCCCACCACAGCCATATTGGAAGTGGATTTCCATAGTTTCTCACTTCTACTGCAGGCAAATGCCGGGATAGTACCTTATTTCAAGTCCCAGGGCACCCACCTCATTTCCGACCACACTAATTACAGTCACCACAGAAACGCAGGTTATCAGACAAATTGAACATACACCCAACTGCACGGGGCTGACGACCAAGATGCCCTAAGTCCTTAAAACGAATTAACAACAACAAAAGCAGCTGTCCTTAGCTACCTAACGTGAAGGGCTGTGGACGAACCTATCTCCAGACTCGGTAGACGTGGGTTCGACTCCCACCGTCAGCCGTCCTTGAAATGATTTTCCGTGGTTTCCGATTTTCAACTCCACGCAAATGCTGGGACAGTACCTTCTAATAGTCCGCGGCCACTTCCTTCCATCTCCTTGCCCAGTTTCATTCATCTTGACCCATTTCATCTCTCATTAACTCTAATGAATAGGTTCGCATCAGGAAGGGCATTTAGCCGTAAAACTCATCCAACACAGAAAACTCATCTCACGTCATCCTGATCCCGTTAAATAAGGATAAATAAGGAGTAGAAATACGTACAACTACTACTACTACTACTACTACTACAATCCCTAGCCCTGAATAAGTGGAGAGGAACGTGTTCAGTTGCTACTTGCACTTGCCATGTAAGGAAGCCACATAAAGCGTTAGCTCCAAGCTGCTGTTGGCTTTCCGGGAAACAATTTACTTCTTGCTCTACTGAAGATGTTACGGTAATTTTGGCGTCCTCCATCATTATCTTGGTTCTTAGTAGCTACTGGAATTTGTGAGGGGGCCAAACCGTATCATATACAGTGTATTCTGCTTTTATTTACTTTGGTATTATTATGATACGCATGTCATTGCTGTGTGGGCATTGAGGAATTTGCAATTCCACGAAGTACTTTCTGCACTACCGGATAGTCGACAACTGGTGAGTTTCCTGCCACTGCAGGAGTTTCAGATGTTCTTGAGTATCTACAGTACAGTATGTATGCCTACCCTTTATTACTCCCGTTTATCAACAGGGTCTGCGATGATAGTCTCCATGGCGATTTTTTACGGCCGGATGCCCTTCCTGACGCCAACATCATGAGAGGAATTAGTGAGAGATGAAATGAATGAAGATGAATGAAACTGGACAAGGAGATGGAAGGAAGTGGCTGTGGCCTATTCGAAGGTACCGTCCCAGCATTTACCTGGAATTGAAAATGAGAAACCACGGAAAACCATTTCAAGGATGACCGACGGTGGGGTTCGAACTCACATTTACCGAGTCCGTGGGTAGGTCCATGGCCTAGCGCTGCGCGTTAGCGAATGTAACTACCGCTGTCGGTTCCACAGGTTCTTTAGTATAATTGGGAATCATAATTTGGTGGAATTATTCGATTATTTTCCAATTATTGTTGTTGATTTTCAACTAATACAAGAAATATATTCCTTTGTTGCTTCCTGGTCAATACATGTGAGATTTTCGATGTGAAATGCCATGTCCTATGGTTCGGATTCCACGTACAGAGAAGGTCCCGTAACTCATGATTGCGAGATTAACGGTCACGTAAGACTACAATCTTCCTTCCTTCCTTCCTTTGTTGTTACTTCATTTAGGACGTTGGGAGGTAAAGAGTGGTGATTGTTGTTTTAAAGGGCGACGCATCTAGGTCACCTGTCCCTAAGTTAATGGCTGATAGTGGAAACATGGAAACTACGACTACTATTTAATTACATACTGGAAGAACACATGGGCAAATTGAAATAGGGAAATGAAAAAGAAAAGACCGACAGCCATCGAAGAAAGAGGATTGAAGGACTTGGAAAAGTGAGAACGGAAGACAGGAAAGGGAAAGAGGAGAGAGTCCGCCCCCAAAATGGATGGAAAAAAGGAGAAAATGTACCCAATTCAGGAACCCCCTGGGGTTACCAACTGCCGAACCCACCAGTTGTGATCCCTTGAGAGTGTAGCGCTATCCAGGGTGCACCATACATGGTGGAGCTACATACTCCATGTCCCCCATAGGGACTAGTACCGAAGGTAGGAGATACCATTAAAAAAAACGAGCCTTACAGTAGTCGCATATGATGTGTAACATCTGACATGTTATTCGAATAATTCCATATTACTTACTCGCATTTTTTAAAGAATGAACTCATAGTGCTACCTTGTGCAAGCAAACATGAGAGGATTCTCCAATGCATCTGCAGTAGTGACATATACCTACAACTGTATGCGGGAGCAATACACTGCCTACTTGATGCGAGCTGCGCTTTATACCGGCCAGTTAGTGAACCCATGCCAGCGGTGTTATTGCAAATGGCCTCTTATTGCCGATATAGCGCACTGCCAAGTATAGGCGCGATTAAAAATTGGGCGTGCAGTAGGTATTGAACCCTTAATAAGCTACGCATATTAATGATTCTAATTATTCATTTCATTATATTCAGATTTTACTGCCAGAATCATACAGGAAGGCCAGACTGGATTGCGAAATGTCAAGCTTATGTGGAGACAGTACGTTTGAACGTGCCCAGTCCTGAAACAAAGAAGTGACGAGATCGGAATGTTTGACAGATACATTATCAGACAAAGGTGTGTTGGGGTCCTGACTCATTTCAGACCGTAATTTCTTTGTCACCCTAGCGTTACGAGTAAGATAGTTGCTGGATGAGAGAGACGGGAGGAACTTTCAACCAATCATAGGACAGAGGCTTCTGTTCTAAACTGCGATATTGACGTCATGAACTACCAATCAGAGAGGGTCACCAATTTTAGCGCCAAGGGAGCGTCTGACGCCGGCTTGAAGATGAAAGCGGGAAAGATTGGATTAAAGAAATCTATGATCGATTCCAGAGCACGATAGCCCCATTGTGACCTGTATAATATTTCAAACTGTTCGATACCTGTTGCATGCCAATAATCGCATTATTATAGAAGTTAGTGATAGATTTCCCTCTCCCTCCGTCCTATTGCTAAATTCACATAAATACTGTCGTTTGAGTGACGACGAGGTTGATTCTTGGTGACACCGTGAGGTGATCACTTATTCTTTTCGATACCGTGAAGGTATACTGTGTTAAATTTATCAGAGATAGAGTAATTATTGAAAACATTATAATGAAGTTGTGTGCGCACAGCTGAGTGTAAAATTTGTGTATCTGTAAAATTTTAGTAGTCTCCCACGACTACAACTATTAGGGAAAGTCTACGATTAATTTTGCACTAGACAAATGGTGAAAGAAGTAGCTATTGGCAAAATTTAGATAGAGAATTACGTGTGACTATAAATAACATTTTATTTTTATTTTTATTCAACGTCAAGATGGAACTCCAGACCCAGAGAAAGACATCGAACCAACGTTTCTTCGGCTCCATGTGGTCTGAGATGAGCTAAACACTTTGGAGAGAGAATGTCAGGCGATGTTCGATGAGACGACGCAGAAAGAGGAATGAGTACTGAAATAATTTATTTATTTGACAAACTGGTTATGGTTTTGTGGGAACATATTATTTTGTGTAAATATGATATTTTTTTCAATTTTTGTCTTCGTGTTTTATTGTAGATGCTTTGTGGTACTGACACACATTAGTTTAGTTCATGAGCAACGTGGCATGTATTTTATTTGTGTGAAGATTTTTGTTGTTGTTGTTGTTGATGTCAAGTACACGGGGCAAGCGTACTCGAGTGCGTGTCGCTACCGTAAAATGCGCGGCTAAGCGATGCAAATTGGGAACCGATATCATAACAGAAGCGAAACTGAATTAACTAGAGTAGATAATAGAATTGGTGGGAAATCTTGGTATTGTATAGATTTTTATTGTTACACAGGCTTGTGTGTTAATTGCCGTTTGTTGCATTTTTATTAAGTGAGGGGTCATCTGCCCAATTACTTTATTTGTTGGTGAAGTTTCTCTTTTAGTGTCGTGGTACACAAAATCTAGGGCTATTTGATTGGAGTGTCGCCCCATGGTAGAGATGTGTTGTGTTCGGCCCAAAAGCTTTGTTGAGTCTGCAAATATGTGTTTTATGGGATAGCAGTTTTCGGGGACTCTGGTTCTGTCTGAAGCTCTGTCCGGGATAAGCATTTAATCCTTGCGAGGAAAATGTTGGAATCCCCTTCTACGATGTTCTTGCAATTCTTTGGAATTGGCAGAAGTGTGTGAATTTTTGTGTCGCGATTAACAGGTGGCGTAACGGGACTGTCTAGTCTCTTGTTATAAATAGCAAGACTCAATGCTTCGACAAGGAGGGCCTTGTGAACACAGTGATTGATATTGGAAAGTGAAGGTATTTCTACCTGGCGCGCTCCATCAGATAAGAGCCCCCTGTGCTCATTAGTACTCAGCGGACCAGGTTTCCGTTCTTCGTAAATGTTTATCTTATATATTAAAATAAAGCCTATTTAATGATAAAAGAATTGTAATCGGTAAATGGGTGCTGTTCGCGTTTTGATCGATCGATTCCCAGCGTGTTAGCTTATCCATGCTTTTATTTCATGTAAATATCAGCGGGTTTTAGGCATCTTATTTCTTGTTTGTTTATTGTCATGTTCATTGACCTCGGGTGGTCTCGATGTTCGGTCACGTTGTTGTCATGTCTGTGTTGAGCAATTTGAGCCATTGGGCAAGCTTCTGTTTTGCTGGGAGTTTCCTGACTCACTGCGATCTCGCTGGAGATCAATTAGTTTATAAATTTTAAATGGTTGCGTGTGTCAGTAAAATTATAATTTTTGGTATGTTATTCTACGAGTGTGTCCCATAGAGCCATAATAATGGTTTGCAGTATGGGGGTTTGCAAGCATATTGGCTGTTCCATCTGTGAGCAAATCTCCATCAAAAGTACTTATTTCTTCTCTAGCGTAGTTATACGCGTGCATACATATTAATCAGACAAGTGGAATTTTGATCCACAATTTTATTTCTTTGGAGTGGACCTTCCTAGGCCACTCAGATCTGTGTAAATTCTTGTACTGTGGGAGTAAAGTTCAGGGTGGACTTTGTTGATGTTGTATTTTTATGTTTTGTTGTTTTATTCAGTTATTAAATGGTGGTAATTTTATTTGTTTTTCACTCATTTCTTTGTTTGTAGTTTTGCATATGGTCCTTGTATTTGTAAAGCAGCCGTCTGGTATTTGAGCTCTAGTGAAAGCATACCCGGACTGAACGCGCCCCGAAGATTGATTCTCGTATAACGACGCTGTTATATACAAGGGCACAGTATATTAAATGCGTTTCTTCCAGTGATACGTTTAGACCAACGAAGTTTCAATTATTGTTAGTAGTCGGTGTTAATATACAGAATTCCTATGTTGTTTGGAGTGTTGGTTGATGCGATATAGCACTCGAGGTATCAAGTGCTCACATTAAATAAGAATGCAGCAAAGTATGAAGATTTAATAAATCGTAATTGTTTTCAGCAAATATGATATAATGAATATTTTCACACCAAAGAACGACAACTTGAAGATGACTTATTGTAGGAATTTCTTTAATGGGGCCTCCAAACCTTGAAGTAAGCCGTATGTGATTTACATTCCACATAGTCACATGGCTTACAGTGCGTCGTTGTACCGATCTCCGCCACCGCGCGCGCTCATTGTTTCCGTCCCATGCACTTCCGTCCCATCCACTTCCGTCCCAACCACATCCGTCTCTTTTCCAAAATCACTCCCACAAAAATGTCCAGCTACCGAGTGCCACAAAAATATCCAGATACCGAGTGGAAAGATGTTACACATCAAAAACAAGAAAAGGTGTGACCTCTCGAAAAACGGGGGTACCAAGAAAGAATAAACAAAGGCCTATTAAGGTGGAAAAATGAATGTTGTTGTTGATTCATTGAGGGTCTTTGTGACATCGTGGTCATATAGCCTCGTGTACTTGGGTGTGTGTGGAATTAGTCTCATAGCCTGTGTTACTGTGATGTCTGTATTAGTGTGTGTAGTTGTAATTCAAATGAGGATTTGTAAGGTGGTGTCCGTGGCCTTAATTTAGTAACCATCTCGGCATTCGCCTGAAGTAGAATTGGGAAACTACGGTAAACCACTTCCAGGATGGCCGAGGTGAGAATCAAACCCGTCTCTTCTCAGTTTTGCCTCACGAGGCTGTGTGTACCCCGTTCCAGCCCTCAGACCAGAATTGAATTTCTTGGCAGAGCCGGGAATCGAACCCCGGCCTCTGCGGTGACAGCCAAGAGTTCTAGCCACAATACAGTGAGGCGTACAGGAAAAACGAAAGACACCCTAGGCCTCGGATACCCCAATACCTTGAGGATCGGAAGAGAACAACAGTTGACCAAGGGAGGTCAACAGGAAAGATGAAGGAGAAGTGCCTGGCATAAGCAAATGGAAGCAATGCCGAAATCAGCTGGGATCCCGTGGTCGCCAATTTATGTCCCACGAGACGTGTATTGAATTTATTTAACAACCTATGATGACTAAAGAAGTGTGTGTAACTGTAATAGTCGGGGTGGAGGATTAGACTCGGCACCCCGAGGAACCATCCTGGAATGGTGGAAGGCCTGGAAAGTGGTGAGATTCTAACCTTGGATCTCCGGACTTATAGCTCCCCGCAGCCATGTGCTGGGTGAAATGAGTAGGCCTAGTGTACCATAGAGTTGGCGCGCTGGAAGTGGCGGTGTAAATCCAGTTAATGCTCTGCTTGTCGTGTGGATATGTCACATCTACCGCATGGGTTCTATCAAACATACTGACAAGGGAACGGATTGCGAGGTAAAATTTTGATCTGGTTGAAATTTAGTTCACAATATTCCTAAAAAGTTGTACAATGACGCAGTGAAAACCGCACGGGACGCTTTCAATTTTGAACGCCAATATTGAACGCCGAAAACTTGCCGGGTGACAGCATGACCGAGGAGGTGGGAAGAGGTAAAGCTGACCTTGAATCCTAGCAGCACGTGATGGCTCCCGGCCACCTGCCATGCTGCACTGCATACCCCACCTTCCACCTTCCCCTCAATCCGGCACTCCCTTATCAGTTCGCGTCCACTATTGCAAGGATTACAAAGAGAAGAGGAAAACAATGAAAGGTCGTTTTATTTATTTACAGTATGGCCAAGCGCAAAACATCACATTATGTTGCATTGTATACTCTAATCAAGAGGGTAGAAGAGTGAGGGGAACGTTTAAGGTGGGGAATGTAGCGCACTATACTCTGATTTACAAAAGATGGTCGGTGAAAGCTGTCATCCGCTTGAAGGGTGAGGTGAGGAGTGGAGACGAGCGGGTTAACGGTCTCCATACCAATAGCCAGCAATGTTGCAATGTATGCCGACACAGCAGTGAGTGTTCTACTGTGTCTCGACTTGTCACGGGGTCATTAGACTGCCTGGCAGGGGGGCTAACTTCCCCAGTATCTGTGTCTTCCTGCAAGCGTCTTGGAATGTTATGAGTCATGATCTGCCTCAGTGGCAACGCAGCATTTCCCCACGTGCTAGCTTTGACAGCTGTCAGCGACCATTGTTTTTTTTTTGTTTTTGTTTTTGCGTATGGCTTTTAGTGCCGGGAGTGTCCGAGGACATGTTCGGCTCGCCAGTTTTGTAGCTACTTCGAGACGGTCACCCAATGGGTGAGCTACAAATACCGTTGGGGAGGAAAGTTGGAATGGAAGGGTGAGGAGTTGGAAGGTAGCGGCTGTGGCCTATAGTTAGGGACGAACCCCGGCATTTGCCTGGAAGGAAGATGGGAAACCACAGAAGACCATCTTCAAGGTTGCCGGCGGGGGGATTCGAACCTCCTCGCCTCCCGGATGTGAGCGACTGCCAGCAGTCATGCCGTAACGACCTCGGCTAACTCACCCGGTACCATTATTGGTAATTCAGAGTATAAAAGGCAGCTCGCTGCTTGGTGGCCGGGAGCCATCGCGTGCTGCTAGGATTCAAGGCCAGCGTTATCTCTTCCCACCTCCTCGCTCATGGTGTCGCCCAGCAGGTTTTCGGCGTTCAATATTGGCGTTCAAAATTGAAAGTGGCCCTTGCGGTTTTCACTGCGTCATTGTACAACTTTTTAGGAATATTGTGAACTAAATTTCAACCAGATTAGAATGTTACACCGCAATCCGTTCCTTTGTTAGTTTGCAGGTGTAACCCATGAATGAGACGGACATGTTGATCCTTGGAAAAATTTGTATTGTCTAATATTACCCTTATCAATATCTTAATAAATGTGGATAGAAATGAACTCTTATTGAATTTCAAATAATTGTATTAACCTAACTATTTTCAACGTAACTCTCTTCAGAATACGCGTTAGACACTCGTAGCGTAGTGACTAGCAATCTTGGCTGCCACCACGGAGGTCCGGGTTCGATTCCCGGCTCTGCCAAGAAATTTAATTCTGGTCTGAGGTTTGAAACAGGGTTTACTCAGCCTCGTGGGGCAGAACTGAGGAAAAGTGGGTTCGATTCCTTCCTCAGCCATCCTTGAAGAGGTTTTCCGTGGTTCTCCACTTCTACTCCAGCCAAATGCCGGGATGATACCTAAATTAAAGCCACGTCCACATCCTACTGAAATACTCGCCCCAAATTAAAAATACGCACACTATACAGTCATAACATTGATGCAGGTTATCAGACAGATTGCACACACACACCAGGGTACACGATGTAGCAAAGGCCCTAAATGAATCAACAATAAGGTTATGGTATATTGGAACAGATCAATTAATTCAGAGTAAATGAAAGTTGAAATATCCTTTAAAATCTTTATTATTTTTCAGGGAGAAAAAAATAACCAACGAAACTAGTACATTATGCAACGAGCCTATAATGGCAATAATTAAGACACGAGTATGTTTAAAAAACGAGCGTAAGCGAGTTTTATAATTTCATACGAGTGTCTCAATTACCATTATAGGCGAGTTGCATACGACTGTTTATGTTCGACGATAAGTATTATAACTATTTTATGTTCGAACATAAATATTCATAAATATCTGTCGAGATTTCGTCAGTTTTATGTACTGAAAAGAGCGCATGGGACGCAGAGAATGCCTTGTATTTGACCATAGCCTCCTTGATTACCCCACTATGACACTAGGCCACGCAGTGAAATTTAAATTAGAAGGCCCCTGAACTCAGTGTAGGTGCGATGCTATCCTTACCTAATTGGTCAAATAACTGTTTCCTGAGCTCTGATTGGTGGTAGAAACTGTCCCATAATGAAAACTTGTACTATAATGAGCCTCATTATAGTACAGTTTTCTGACATATAATATTTACATTTCGACATTGTCGAACATAAAAAATATTAACTTTTGAGTTTTAACATTTGCGTTCGTTTGCTGTCTAAAGTGGTATAAAACAATGCAGTATCGACATGCATGTTGTGGTCTGGGTCTCTTATTGGGTCCGAAAATTTGGTGTCGCTTTAATTAGTCCTTCTATAAAACGTTAAACATATTTACTTCAGTTTGTTCAGAATAAAAATGAAATTAATTAATTAATAATGTGGAAATGACTGACATTCATTTTGTTGCTGAAGGTTTAATTAACACCCACTTAAAAAAAAGAAGTCGCCTCCGTAGCGTAGTGGTCAGCATGGTTAGCTGCCACCCCGGAGGTCCTGGGTTCGATTCCCGGCTCTGCCACGAACTTTGCAAAGTGGTATGAGGACTGGAACGGGGTCTACTCAGACTCGGGTGGTCCAAATGAGTAGAGGGGGTTCGATTCCCACCTCAGCCATCCTCGAAGTGGTTTTCCGTGGTTTCCCACTTCGTCTTCGGGCAAATGCCGGGATGGTACTGTACCCGTAATCCACGTGGTCTTACCTGTTGCAATCCGATGGAAGGCTGGATCGTAGATTCTAGAAGTTCCCGGCTCAAATAACCTCTGAAAAACCTACCAACTAGGATCAACCAGGGATCAGGATACGTCGATATTAAAGAATGCGGTACGAAGATGCCAGTGGTGTATAAAATTACGATGAAACAAAGCTCAAAGGAACTCGAACAAGAGACTCTAAAATAAAATAAAAATATCTCGGGCGTTAAGTTTAAGCAAACTCAAAGAAAAAACCACCCACTGGTCCTCCTAACGCACTCCCCTTTTCTGATATAAAACACTAGTCGTTCTAATATTCTTTAAAATTAATTCAATTTATTGACTAATCAATAATGACTGTCCGTCAATTAGACACGAAGTTAAAGAAAAGTTTCTTTAAATCAGATAAAGAAAATATGGTTTTAAACAAATGCCTACAATAAGGCCCCATCTTATTGTTCATATCAATCGCTGAACAAATAACAAGAAAAAATATAATATTGTTACATTATAATATATACTGATGTTATACCCTTAAAGATTTATACAAATTTTACACTTTATATACAAGTTTCATCCTCAAATAGGATTTTGTTTTCAACGCTGCCTATCTTCATTTAATTTTACAAGTATGTTTCATGGTTATCATTTCCTTAATTCGATGAATTCAACAATCAATTAAGATAATCAAATTATATTACATTTTGTGAAAATAGTTCATTAACTATTTATAAGTTTCAAATAATGCAGTATATTTTTACTCAAAATTACTGAAATATTACATGTATTATGTTGCATGAATTAGTTAAATTGGTTTAAGAAGTATCTGTGTTACTTGAATATGGGTGTCATGATATAGACAATTAATCTCCGGCAAATCCTACTAGGCAAGAATAAAACGTAGGGCTACTTGCATAAAACAAGCATAAGAAAAACATTCGTGATTCCAAATCACGAGAACTACAACATCAAATCCAAAAAGGTGATAGCTCAAAAGCTAATTTCACTCTTACTAAAACGCAATAACTACGTTAACGTCTTCTCAAAAGACTACAAGAACAATATCCAGCATTAATATTGACCATCCAATGATGTCAAATATTAGCTGCACTAACACAATAAATCGAATGCACAAAATTGCAATACTTCAACTAAGCTTCCAAAGCTGTCAAAAATTAAACCCAAACGTTATTAAACTTGAAACTTTTCAGATGTTGCTCTGAAAATATCATGCCCTCATCATAAACGAATATAGAAATGCCACATATTACTTCTTTTCTGACTTCATTAAACAAGAAGCAACAATTTGTTAGATAAATTGCATTATTCATTTCCACAATAATCGTCTTTAAAGTCTGCGATAAATTCCTGTTATAACAATGTGAACAGTTAAATTTGATTCACAATTCCAATATATTTATATATATATATTTATTTATAATGACTTATATGTGATAGAAAAATTGTAAATAGACACTATCAAAATAGTCGTTTCAGTTTCGCCTATCCAAATCTGAAAAAATGGCTCAACTACTCAGAAGAAAACACGTGAGACTTACATCATGGAAAGGAGTCTATTTTCAAATCAATAGATACACGCAAACCATTAAATCAAACGATGATCTATCCAAGAGTCTTCCCAAAAACGAATTGAAATAATACAAGCAAAAACTGAACAAAAATATTACGTTTAAAGAAAAATCTTTAATCAAAAATATATATGAAAGTAGGCTGCAAATGCCTTGGCAATCAATTCACAATTGTTTTCGCCGGACGATTTCCATAAATCCATAAACATGGAAAATAACGATGAGAATGCACTATCATTTCTAAAAGAAAGAATTTCTACTAGAATGTCAAAAGTTCAATCGAATAGTATCACTCAAATATTTTTGAAAAGTTCAAGTGCACGAGTATGTTGCCATCTTCTTCCTAATTACTATTCTTATACAAAGATATCGTCGTCTTGTTCCTAATTATGCTGCAAATATCTTCCCAACAAAATTGAATGCTTGGATTTATTTCCAAAATTTGAAAAATAAAAGCAAAAAGTAATGCTCTAAATAGCATCACGTTTACATTTAACTACACAAAAAATTACATTCTCCGACAGAAATGGTAAAAGAGAACCAGATCTAGCCTTTGAATGAAATTTATACTAATTAATGAAATATTGGTGAAAAGTATCAAACTAAAAGTGACATGTTCTACTGTCTACAAGAGAAGAAAAGATTTCCAGCTACCTTGGGCGAAGTTCTAGTTGAAATTGAAGAATATGTATAGGAATATACATTCCCGTCAGGAATCGAACCATCGTCCCTGAGAAGCTCGTGGCTGGATCCGCAAGTTGTCGAACCAACTTCCTCCTAACCCGAAAACTACTGTCCACGAGACGGAGTTCCTGCATAATGCTTGCACAAGGCTTCCTCGACGTTAACAGTAAAGTAGCTTCCTTACTTTGGAGATGTTTATTCATTCTTGGCTACTTTAAAGTCACTGGATTAGAACTAATGTTCTCAACATTTTCTTTCTCTTCATTGTAGAGTTCAAAAGGATGTCATTCCAAATGATCAACTCTGCTATTGCATTACATTCCTGAACGATATATTTAGCACATCATTACTCCAATAGTTTGTTTCTCACAAGAATATCCAGTCATAATGTTGTCGATAATAATGCTTTCTTGCATTTCAAACCAATAAGTAGCAGATTTCCTCATTGAATTCTGTATTAACAAAGTCCATGTGTTGGCTAAGCTCACTCGTTCGAATCGCGGTGCGTGTAGAAAGCACTCGTATAACGCGTGATACACGGAACTTCCTTATACGAACGATAACATGTTCACTGAATAGATAGCTGCACTCAAGTGTCTGTGGTCTCTAAGCTGCTGATCCACGACTCAGCTGGTAGACTCCCAAGATGCATCACACCTGTATCGAGGTGGACAATCGAACACAATCGATTATCATTTCATATTTCCTTCCACTAGTTGCAATGTCAAGTCCATAAGCATGTGCTGTGCACGTGATCAGGAGTGTGGCGGGGTAGTCTAACCATCTCCTTAGAGCATATGAAACGAACTGTGCCTCAGAGTCCACAGTCAAAATAATGTCAAGCAATAACTTCCAAATACGTCTCGCTGTCATATCAGGGTTCCAATAAATAGCAAAATACTGTCTCAATACCTCCTGTCAGGCCACGGCCGCCTCCTTCCCTCTTCCTAGCCTATCCATCCCAATCTTCCATCCCTTCCCATCCCTCATGAGGCCCCTGTTCGCTTTGCAGGTGAGGCCGCCTGGGCGAAGTGCTGATCACACTTCCCCAGTTGTATCCATCCCGACCAGATGTTCCAAGCTCCAGGACACTCACTGCCCATCGAGGCGGTAGTGGTGAGTTCTCTCGCTGAGTCCGTGGGAACCACCAACCTAGAGGGTAAATTGACTAATTAAAAAAATTAAAAAATAAAAGTCCAAACATTCCTAATAGCATGGGAGACATGAGAAAAACGCTGAAGATCAGCACAAAGCAAAAACCATTTTTTTGGTGAAAAATTGATAAAAATAGATACGATTTGAATTTAAAAAAAATAAAACTGTGCTTCTTATAGCAAGATAGGTGTGTTCCCTTGGAAATTTATATAATTAATGTACCAGCTTTATGACAAGCACAGTTATAATGTTATAATCATTATTGTTTTAGCTCCTTGCGCTGATGTTCCCCCTTAAGCAATGCAATGTGCCAAACTATCAGTACTTCGCGGTACGAAATATTGAGGACTCTTCTCCCAACTCTTGAAGTCTAGGGAAGACTGAAACGCATAAAAATATCATAGAACAGAAGATTTTCAACCGAATACTGTAATGGTAACGCTAGCAGGAGCCTTATTTTACCTATCTGTACATAGTATACAATTAAGTCCTCGATTTTGTCTACTGTCTGTCTGTCTGTCTGTTTGTCTGTCTCTCTGTATGTTTTTCTGTATCTGTGTCTGTTTGTCTACCTGTTTGTCTGTCTCTTTGTCTGTATGCTTGTCTGTCTCTCTGTCTGTTTGTCCGTCTCCATCTCTGTCTGACTGTCTGTCTCCCCGTCTCTCTGTCTGTTTGTCTGTCTCTCTGTCTGTTTGTCCGTCTCCCTCTCTGTCTGACTGTCTGTTTGCCTGTCTCTCTGTCTGTTTGTCTGTCTCTCTGTCTGTTTGTCCGTCTCCCTCTCTGTCTGACTGTCTGTCTCCCCGTCTCTCTGTCTGTTTGTCTGTCTCTCTGTCTGTTTGTCCGTCTCCCTCTCTGTCTGACTGTCTGTCTCCCCGTTTCTCTGTTTGTTTGTCTGTCTCTCTGTCTGTTTGTCCGTCTCCCTCTCTGTCTGACTGTCTGTCTCTCCGTCTCTCTGTCTGTTTGTCTGTCTCTCTGTCTGTTTGTCCGTCTCTCTCTCTCTGTCTGACTGTCTGTCTCCCCGTCTCTCTGTCTGTTTGTCTGTCTCTCTGTCGGTTTGTCTGTATCTCTGTTTGTCTGTCTGATTGTCTGTTTGTCTGTCTCTTTGACTGTCTGTCTGTTTGCCCAGGCTAATCTCGAGAACAACTGAACGTATTTTGATGGAGTGTTCATTCTATAAAACTTGCTTAGACAAAGGTATGTATAGGTAGAAACATTCATCTATCCCCAAAGGAAGTCAAACAAAACTATTTAAGTGTATTTTGTGGTCGTTGTTTCATTTGAGGGGCTTGGACGTCGAGGTCATTCAGCCCCGTGTACTTCGGGTGTGTGTATAATTTGTCTGATAACCTGTGATATTGTGATGGTTGTATTAGTGTGTGCATTTGTAATTCAGGTGAGGATTGGGAAGGAGGTAGTTGTGGCCAAAGTTAGGAACCACCTCAGCATTCGCCTGTAATAGAAGTGGTAAACCACGGAACGCCACTTCCAGGATGGCTGAGGTGGGAATAGAAGCCACCCCTTCTCAGATTGTCCTCACGAGGCTGAGTGTACCCCGTCCCAGCCCTCAGACCAGAGTTAAATTCCTCAGCAGAGCCGGGAATCGAAATCGTACCTCCGAGGCGACAGCCAAGAATGCAAGCCGCTACACCACGAGATTGTCCGATTTAAGTGAAGCAAGTCGAAGGAAAAAGACCAGCGTTCGTGTGCCTTTTCAGTTTACGCTGGCTGAATCGTTGCGGATACAGGCTATCAATCTATATATTTAAAACACTAAGGTGATTTTTGTTACCGCGAGATTGAGAGAATGGCTTAACCGATTCACTTCGTAGAGCACTCTGACTAAAGCTCTTGGCCTGTAGATTTGCAGAGTGTCTCTAAGATAAACAAATAGGTTACAGAATATTTTTAAATGAATAAAGAAAATGCAGAATACTTGCCACTCACGCATGCGCACAATTGCCTTGGCTCATGACAGACATGGCGGTTAGAAGTCCACCGCGTTTTATTGTAATAGTTATTTACGAGAATTATAAAGGAGGGGAATATTGTTTATGATGTTTCCACGATATATACTGGAATAGAATTATACAATTTTGGACATACTGAATAACTGAAACAGGCAGTTGAGTGTATATGCTGTTTTGGTAGCTTAATATTGCGCTTTCCTTCCATTGTCTGGGTGGCTCAGTGCCTAACGTTCCAGAGTATGGATTTTGTCATGAATCGTCGAAGGTGTTCGAATCCCACCTCGGATATGTTTTTTAAATTTCCGTGTTCTCTTTCTTGCTATTGGTATTCCATCGTCAAAACATATTTTACTTTTGTCATCCACGTAAAGTAACAAATTCTCCGTGATTTACGTTGCCATATACTTTTAAATTATTAAAAGAAAAATGTAGTAATCCAGTCACTCACATGTGCGCACAATCGATCTCGCCATAAGAGACAATCTACGTATAGATTTATCTGTTGTGTTATGATATGCTATTGGTGTCGGTTTAATTAATCAGGTGTACTGAGCCCGTGTGAACTGATCCTCCGTGATATTTTATTTGAAAAGTATTTGTGAATACTTTGCTTCAACTTTGAACGCACCCGGAGGCTAGCACATGCCTTGACAAGCAGTCAGACACTCTCTTGACTTTGGAGAGATATAGTATTATTTTTTCTGAGCTTATATTATTGCATATTTTGCAACCACAAGTCTCAGACTTTATCATTTAATAATTCTGCTTATTTTGAACAATTTGAAGTGTCTATTTTCATTTTAGGTAAAGGTAATTTCATCGCAGATATGCGAAACGGATGTGAATAGTCACTCAATGACTAAAAGTATTTGCTTGAACTCAGAGCACGATCTCGTGCCTGACACAACCTAGTCTGGAGTCGTCCATACTGTACGCGTTGTAATTGTCCGTCCGCTGAGACGAGGAAATAGTCCACCCACGAGGTGATGTGAATATGAATCGTAATCTACGACCATCGAAGTATATTTTTGCACCGTGTTGTGTGCTGTGAACTCGAAATGATGTTATAGGTCCAACATTCACGACCATTGTGAAATTTGTGATTTACTTCGATATTTTTGGCATTGTGGAACACCACGTTTTTCCACGTATTTTTCTAAGTCCACGAGGGACAGGAAATAATCTATTAAAGCCAGTGGATATTATACCACATGCGCATAAAGCACGCCAGCATCAATAATATATAAATGCTGAAAGTGCAACGTTTCTACAAAGAACTGATTACAGCGATACTTTGTGATTTCTACAGTAATAAAGTCTCAAATTCTGTGTAGCAGACATTGATTGGCCATTTTTGTATATGGGTCTGCAATCCTGTATAGAACCAGTGATTATTGTTTCCTACAGTCATTAATTTAACTTATGTGAACACCACGAGTGGGAAATCTATTGAAAATGTGTTACGAATTAGACCACGTGTGTGACGACGGATCTTCACTTTCATCTACTATGTCGAATATGGTGTAGACTAACCATGTGAGGGAGGCATCTTAAGGAGAAGCTACGCTATGGATTTGGAAAGCTGCGACCAACGAGGGCCATCGCAGCCCGTCGCAGGCCATCAGAAGAATCGCCAGCATGGAGAGGAACGTAAGCCAGCATCGACCACGTGTACGCAGAACATGCCAGGGAGAAGGGAAGGCTTATTGGAGAAGCTATGTAGGGATTTACCCTTCCTGATGTTTAATTTTACACAACCCTCGATTCCGGTGAGAAACGAGGTCCTGTGAGTTTATATTTCTTTTCCTGTGCGGATCCTTTGTGGTAGTCTTAGTGTAGATTAATCAACCGAACTCCTTGACAATCAGTTAGGTAGGTTTTAGTAGCTTTGCACTCATGATTATGTTATTTATTTCAGTCTGCTGAAATGAATTAGACACCGTGTAGTTGGACTAGATCCAATGGTGCATCTTGATGGACGTTGTGAAAACATCAAATCTTACAGCCTACTCATTATGACTATAGCTGCTGAGCTATTTTTGTCTAACTAGAATTCAAGTTTGAGGGATGGATAGCCACCCAGATTTATGATTATTCGTGACTCCCTTTTTAGTTACTTTCTTGTCACGCCACTGCTTTGCCGTATTTTATGGCGTATCGTTTGGTTCAGCCGACAGAAGCTGCTAACATTATGTGATTTTTTAAGCATTGCGTAGCTCCGAAGCCACACTGTTCTGAGGAAGGACTTATACAGGGAAATATTGTTAAGTTGCCAGTCGAGCATCGAACCCAGCCATTTCGTATCATTTCAAACAACCCAGAAGCTGTAGACGTTGTGTGTTAATTTTGAGTTAGTATCAGGTTATTGATACTGCAACGTTATTATGAAGAAATTGTTAATAGGAGAAGTAACATATCTTTACTCCAAAGCAGTTGGAGCAATGTAACATATTTATTATTTAGGACTGTTTGCATTGGTAAACTCATTTATATTTTTGTACTCCGTATTGTTAGGCAGTACCAGTTTGTGTGTTAGTGATTTTATAAGGTAATTTATACGCAATTCACATAGGACTTTCAACAAATTGAATTCCTTGCCTGATTGTAATGTTATGAACTGCCAAACGCAGCGAAACCAGAGTGTGACTGCACACCTGCGCAACCAGTTAGCATTTCCCATGATGCTACGCGCCACTCAGATTTGAGACACACTATTGATTACTTATGACAAACGTGTTGACGTCAGATTTACTGCTTTGTGAATGTTATCATGAACTAGGTCAAGGCTAGCAGCCATTTTGTGAACGACCATATGTTTTGGTTATAAAAGGTGCGTTCAAAAAGTAACGAGCCGGAGGCTGGAATGCGCAAACCGGTGACGACATCGGCTAATCGTGGCGTGTGTAACGAGGTGTGGTTCCATCCAGAGCGTGAAAGGTCACAGCCCGTCGCTAGAGAGCACGCGTGCACGTCACGTGACGATACAAAGCGAGCAGCAGCATGCACCAATCTCCAACGCTGCCAGTAGTATTGCAAACAGTGACATGGAGATGTCAAATGAAGAGAAAAGAGTTGTTGTTCGGTTTCTGACAGCGGAAGGAGTAGGGGGAACGGACATTCATCGCCGAATGTCACAAGTGTACGGCGAACACTGCATGTCCCTTGCAAGGGTGAAGGCGTGGCACAAGCGCTTCAGGGAAGGACGGGTGTCGTTAGCCGATGATGCCCGGTCTGGGGCACCCCCCTGCATTACCGATGACAACGTCCAGTTGGTTGATGCACTCATTACCCAGGACCGCCGAGTGACAGTGAACGCCATAGTCGCCATGGTCGGATTGAGCGTCGGAAGTGTGCACACCATCATGAAGGAACGACTGCACTTGCGCAAAGTGTGTGCCCAATGGGTGCCCCACAGTCTTCAACCACAACAGGAAGCATGTCGAATGGCCCACTGCCTTGGTCATCTGCAGCGCTATGCGAGGGAAGGGAATGGGTTCCTGGCACGAGTGGTGGCTGGAGATGAGTCATAGTGTCATCGCTTCGAACCACAATCCAAACGACAAAGCCTCCAGTGGAAGCTTCCAGGGTCACCACCACCCAAAAAAGGCAAGGCCAACCACACGAGTGCAGGAAAGGTATCCTCCGGCTCGTTACTTTTTGAACGTACCTTATATAATGAAGGACTTTCAAGTCAGATGTTTATTCGCTATTTGAGAGCGACAATTTGTATGATACTATTTCTAGAGGTATTTCAGATTAATGATAGGTTTATTATTTGATCATTGACCATGTGGACACGCTATTTGAGGCAATTTATTGGTATTTTAGTGCATTTTGAAGCACTGTCGTGGGGACTTGTGTCCGCGACTGGAATGTGACAGGAATATTGCCAGGAAGAATCTGATGTGTTTTCCAGACTTGCCCAAGGTATTTCGGTAAGCTGCGCGCTACCGTTAATTCGTGTTATTGCTATTGTCCGAGCCTTATGTTAGCTCGAGGAGTTGTTATGACTGTAAGTCATTGTTGCAAGTGACAGATCTCTTGGGGAGACTCACTTCTAGCCTTCGTGTCATGGATCACCAGTCATTCATCATAATCCAACGAAAGCCTAATCTGATCTCTAATACTCATGAAACGTAATTATTCTAAAGATTTATTTAATTAATTATTTGCTTGATATTTAACCTTGGTCTCACAGTTGAGCTTGGTGACTGATGCCATGTGATGTGGATCATTTCCTAGTCGGAATGACTTTAGACAGAATACACTTTATTGAGACGACGGAGTGGTGCACAAACCGATAGTTCGTAATTGGTGGTGCGCGACACTCATGTGTGGAGTAAGACGTAGTTGTTACTACGCTTCTGCCATCCTAAAATACATGCATTCAGATGACTTTTGGATACAAACAGTATTCCAGAATGAGCAGGAAGGCTTTAATAAGATTGTTGTCTTGTGTCAAGTGCCTTATTTCTATGTTTAATCCTTATTGTACCTGTAGTGTTGTTGAACACAGTTAATTGTAAGATTGATTGTTATTTTTGATACTGGTTGTAATGTAGATCTTATTGTAATTTTACATACAGATGCATCTCGCTGTATTTTGTATTTCTTATCAGGAACTAGCTTAATAAATTAACGTTAACTGTAAATTTGGAAGTGGTACCATCGTATCTTAGGCCTTGTTTTGCTATTATGTTAAATGTAAATTCAGATTGAGTAACTTATTTATAATTGCGCAGGGAACATTTTACGTACCACATTCTAAGTTTTGTTGTTGTAGTTGTTTCACTTTTGTATTAAAGGACTTTCGAGAGGGTTTAAACCTAATTTCAGTTAGGGCCTGAGTAATTTTTTTATTAGTTTCCGGATTAGCCGAAACAAACCCTTCGAAGTAGGATAGGGGTTTGTTGATTTTTTAACAAACATTTCACGAGATTTTACATAAGGCTGGATATTCTTATTTCTTAGTTTTGTGTTAGTGGGTGTGCTTTTTGGGCTGTTTTTGACATACCTCCATGTTACCCCGATCTCTGAGACCACGATTCTCGTGCCGTTTCTCGCCTATAAGAAGTGCATCCGATCCTCTCCGTTCATGTGTTCGGTAGATGGGAATGTCCGGGAAGTCATTTTGGTTGTTGACAACCTTGGCATACTCCTCTAACTGGCTCAGTACTCGATACTCGATGTCTACAAACAGGTGGTTGCCTTTCTCAATTTTCCCATTTGTGGAACTTCATATTCATGGTTGAACTTGCCATTCGGGTAGTCTGGCTTTATTCTTTTCCTTTGAGTGGATCATTTTCTTTGCAATTAAATCGCTTTAGCGAACATATCATTGAGATTTGACTGAACAATTATGGTTAGTTCCATTCCAATGCATAATTCACCCAGTCTACGAATGGGGCCCACTTGCCTTGAGCAGTGGCGTGGTGTTAATCATCTTGACCCATCCTAGGGATTTTTCATACAAAGCCGACGTCGTAGGGCACACTTGCCATCGAGCAGTGGTGTGGTGTCAATCGCCTTACCTACGGTTAGGGACCATTTCATCCTAGTCTACGAATGGGGCCCACTTGCTTTAAGCAGTGGCGTGGTGTTAATCATCTTGACCCATCCTAGTTTCCATTTTTTAATCATCTTTATGCTGAATGGATTGTAAGCGAACTAAACTATAAGTGTCAGTCACGTATCTGTTGATTATTATTAACTCAGTAACAGTAAATGTCAACAGGATATTATTTTTTATTCTTCTCCATGATCCACTAGTTTTTCTTATGTTTGAGTTCCTTTTTAAGAACAGTAAAATTATATTTGATGGTTGATTAATATACCCAAGGATTTTAGGGGAAGTTCGTTCCTCTGGTAGAGGTGTTCCGATGTTAAAATAAACCTCATACAATCAGAAATATTGTAATAATTACTGATCATATTGATGAATAAATTTTAGGAATTTATCCAGAGTGATGCTATCATCACTAAATTAAGTCTTGCTTGGAGCTTTTGATAATTGATTCTGTGATCCATATATTCTTTTGAGAGGTTGTAGGACACATTAATTTGATCACAGCATTGGTGGACCATTATTGTTGTTGTTAGAGGTCACTTAATAGAAGTTTTTGGTGCTTATTACATGCATTCCGTTGAGAAATTATATTGCCAAGTTTATGATGTAATGATATTTCCACAGTTTTGACGGGTTACCACATTGAAAAATATTGATTGGAAAGGTTATGGTTTGAATCCAGTCTGGCTCTTGATTCAGGCAATGCGCTGAATAATTACAGAGAATTATTATGAAATGATGATTAAAGTTTTTGAGTGAATAAATAATGATATGGTTTTTGATAAAGAATAATAATGTGGTTTTTGATAAAGAATAATGATGTGGTTTTTGATAAAGTGTATGATGTGGTGGTTGATGAACCATGGTTCATGTGATTATTGTTCGATGGTTATATCTAAAAATATACAGTTTATGGCAAATATGTTATGGCAATCAGTGTGTTTGTTGAATGCAATAGATGAGCATAATCCTCAAGTTAGTAGACTGGAACGGAGTCTGGCACCTCTAATAAAAATGTTATAAAATCTAAATAACGCCAAGTTAGATGTTCAGAACATGATTGAATTAATCCAAGTTGTAATCATGAGATTTAAAATGGCTCTAGCTGGATATAAATTTCTGTCGTTTATCTGATCTGATTATTTGTTGAAATCAAGGAACCCTCCGATCATGACTAATCAGGATGAGTGATATGCCAATTGGTTATTAAATGTAAACATAATTTGCCCACACCAGATGAATATTCAAATTTATGATTATGATGATAGAACTTTTTCTTTTAGATTCGATCTTGTGATGTTAGGAATGATGATTAATTTTACCCCAATCGTATTTCATTACGACTTTGTACATAAATGTGTAATGGTTAGAATGTATATTTTTGTTTTCACATGAATTATTGTTAAGAGTAAATTTTGTTAGGCCTCAGAAATCACAAGTGATTAAAAGTTTTGTGTGAAGTGCTTCGATGTGATTCTGAGTGGACAAACGAACTTTAGTTTTCTTTCCTTTTGGGCCATGTGAACGATAAGGCAGGAATGAGGTGGATGGAATTAAAATGAACATTATCATCCTAATATTTTTATCCACCATTCTCTTGGGCAGAATTTCTTCAGTTTTTTTATCTTGCCAATCTTTATAATTGTTTTTTAAAATTTCGTTACAGCATCTTTTCCGTTTTCCTTCCCTGAGTAAGTGTAAGGCTTAACCAGAAAGGATGAGGTTTGCTAGGAATCCAGCTTGATGGCACCCCTCTTTGTATTGTTGATTAAGACCGTAACGACCCAGAGACATTTCGTCTCGTGCTACCCAGAGCTGTTTTTTTTTTCAAACTGGATTTCGAGACATTCCTTTGTTTTTATGTGTGTGTGTCCCGTCCCGAGTGATGTACGATGTTATGTCAGCCGGGTCGTCGCATGCCATCGCGGAACGGAAACAGTTCTATACTGAAAATTTGAGCGTAGGAAAACGTTTGGTGTCTATATACGTAGCGTATAGGTGTGGGTTATAGGGCACAGAAGGACTTCCCTCGTTCCTGTTTACCAATATGGACTTCAGATACATATTACGTTTCTCGATGTATTAACCAGTACGTGATTTGAAACAATCACCACAAAAATTCTACTGATTTCAAGGGCACAGCAGAGGATATATACAGGTGGTATATCGCAGCAAGAGACAGGCGGGACCGGCAATGATCTGTGGCTCTCTCGGTCTAGACGCGCCGGGAGGCGCGAAGAAGGGAAGGACAATACGGGCCATATCGATCGAGTAGTGCCGTGCCGAGAGACAATAGGATCAACTATCTCTATTGGCTATGCAACGATAGACAACATACAGCATTGCCAGCATATCTAAACTTCCTTACCAGCTGCTCACATCAAATTTGATTCATCTGGCCCTCGTCCGTCTTCACATACTGGCTCATCACGTCTGAAGAATGCACAAGCTCTTATATATTAGAGGAAGAATTCTTCTCAATCACAATGTTCCTTGCTGAAATCCTCACGAGGTTCTAGAATCTACTCAGCATAGGCAAAGGCAATGTCTGTCTATAAAAACCGCAGTAGTTAAATGGGACGTAAAACCAATAACATTATCACTTTGTTTCTTTTTAGTCGATTTTATCCTCCAGGTTGGTTCTTCCCACGGAATCAGCGAGGGATCCCACCACAACCGCCTCTACGGACATTGTCCTGGAGCTTGCAACATCTGGTCGTGGGGGATACAACTGGGTACGTGTGATCAGCACCTCACCCAGGCGGCCTCACATGCAAAGCGAACAGGGGCCTCATGAGGGATGGAAAGGGTGGGGAAGATTGTGAGGGATAGGTAAGGAAGAGGGAAGGAGGCAGCCGTGGCCTTAAAATAGGTACAGCACCCTGAATTTGAATTATTCTGAGACAAAATGATGATATTTTTAGAAGCCCATGTTAAAATTTAATATTGAAATAAGGGAGCTGGATTGACGATCAAGAACAGGTTTGTTGGCGAGATACGAGTGAGTTGGAGCTTAGTCACGTGATTTGTGACTTCAGTAGCCACGTGCCAAGGTTAATTGTCTCATAGCAACAGAGATTTGCCGCAAATATTAGCAATTTATTGTTATAAATTATGCCATTGGATATATCAAGGCAGCCAATGAAGAGAGGTTTTATGGAAGGAAGGATTACCGAAACTTCACGAATGTAATTAATATTATTATATAATTGCTTTTAAGCAAGAAGAAATACTTTTTACGAAATGGAATACTGAATAAAATAATATGAAGGCATTATCAGTACTTAAAAAGACTCGGGAGATACGCAGTACAATTATATATGTAGTTTGCATGTACGCGCGTATTTGTCCCGCGACGTCTCAAAATGGTGCGAGCCAGTTGTCAGAAGCGCTATTAAGTGCCAGAAGAAGGGCTCTTTCGTTTCTGAAGTTGGTTGAAGACAGACGTGTGGGTCCGGGAGTGTGATTCCTGGCGACCCGATATCGAGTGCGGGGATTGTATACCCTCTAGTGCAGTGCCGTCTCGGGCATAGTTTATGCACAGCCTTGCTTGCTATTCTAGTGCAAGTTATTTGAAGTTGAGTTGAAGCTCATTTAAAGGTATTAGGAACTATTCTTCATGAATAGTACAGTGTATAGTAATACTGTATATACCTTCAAGTATTAAGGAACATTTTTTGAGAGAATTACGTCGCAATTATCGTAATTACAGCAAGTGACAAACATTATATTTCTGCAGTAGAAAAGAGACGCTTTCCAGCAGACAAGCAGAGCGGTTCGACAAGACAGTCGTGATCGCTGATATACATTCTACAGCAAGAGTGAGTAGTACGAGAACATTACAGTGTTAAATGAGCAGTGAAACATTACTACATTAAAGATTATGACAGCAATTATGAACTATGAAGACATTATATATTTCGTATTTGAAATGAATGCTAATATGGAGTAGATAAGATGCGATTGGGACATGTATAGACAGAGAATATAAGTGGCAACATGGAGCAACGTTAAACTTCAGGACCATGTACAACGACATCATGTATTTCCACTATATCATGTACAATGATAGCATTATGTACAACACCACCGTGTACATGAATGCATATTCATGTACAAAGTACTTCAGAACTACCAGCAATAAATTGAATTCATATAACAACGACATGAATATTGTCATGTACACTTATGATGCGACCTTCAATCTACAAATTTCAATTATCTGTATGGAGATCGGTCAAAGATATTGCTTGATCATGATTTGGTATTTCGAATTGAGTCGATAACGGGAGATCCGTCATAGGAAGAAAGAATATGCTAGGGCATTTTTTCTAGCAAAAGCTTGAAGCCTAGTATCCAGAACGAGAGGACGGTGTGCAGTTCGAACTCCAAAGGACGTTTGGAGCTTTCCAGGGAGGAACCTTCCTTACCTGAGGAGCAGCCTCATGGTTGGGGCAGATCTACATTCGTGTCGATCGACAATGGAACTATGTACATCAGGGTATTTTCCAAATACCGATATGATCTTCCAGATGTCTACATAAAGTAGAAATGAACCAGCTTTCATTATTGCAGTTAGTATTTTGATGGCATTACGAGCAACATATTTCTACATGTTTTAATGTAGGCTATTTTCACCTCAACATTTATTTGGATTTATACTTAGAGATCATGTGAGATGATTGTCTTTTCTTCATCTGTACATGAAATTTTCAACGATGCAGTTTCTGAACTGACATGATTTAATTATTTGGAATTTATTTCCATAATTTAAGACTTTCTTAAATTATCATTTAACATCTTCGATTTTTTATTAAACTGAATTTCAGACAGTTTTGGTCTTAAATGTCCATTTTAAATTCATTTATTTTGGAATAAATGAATTGGGCATTTTATTGTAAGAAGAAATCATTAGTAGGGGAAGAAACTACGTATGATATATGGTAATGTATTTGTAAATGTTATATCGATTAACATTCAACGATCTGGCAAATTATATTCGTCAGGATAATACAATGAACTATGTATACAACGATACTCCTGAAGGGAATATTCATGATTTGACACACCATTTTATTTTGAGAGAAAGCATTGAACTTTCGGTAGAATAAACTTTTTATTGAGACATCTTCTTGGAAGATTTTTTCATTCGACATTAGGAATATTAGGGACATCCTTATTCCAGTCGTATTTGAGATTTATTTGACACTTCGATAATAACACTGTCGTTATTATGCACAGTTAGTAATGTTACGTATTTTTAACGTTGCCTTGCAACACTGTAATTTGAAAGATATCAGTAGGGAGAGACAAGTAATGTTTTTATTGTATATTAGTATAAAAAGTTTTGATAACAGAGTAACTTTTCGGAGTAAACCTTCGTATAGGTCTTCTATAAGCAACAACAATTGTCATAAGGATGAAAGCTACGTTAATAACAGCAAGTACTTATTGTAATGATGTAATGAAGTTGTTTGAGACAACAAGTTGGTAAGGAAAATGTTAATAATGCATGTACTACGTAATGGTTGAAAGATACCAGTGTAATAAATGTATACGAGGAGTGGTAATGCCGTATACGAGGTAGTAATGTTGGAGCCTGCGAGGAAATATATCTGGTTGAAATACGAGGGAGTTTTCCGTATTAATTGATGATGCATTATAGTACTGTTGTGTGGAAGTTTGAAACATTAGAAGTTTAAAACATTGTTTAATTGGAACAGAGTTAATGGTAACTCAGTGTGTAAGTACATGAACGAGATTGTTGGGAAGATAGTTTAGGGAGTCGGCAGAAACGATTAAGGGAAATGAGTCATTTTTTGAATACTAATCTTTATTATCTTTTTATTAAACCCGATAATGATAATAATCATATGTCTTATCTTAGATGCATGGCCATATTAGCCTGACATAAATATTTAAACCTGATAATTGACCTAAAATGCATAGTATTCTAAAGAGAGTTAGAAGTAATACTAATGGTTATTATTTTGAATATCAATCATTCTTATTGTTAATTATTATGAGAGGAGTAAACATTGTTAGTTTAAATATTAATAATAAACAGTTTGAAATTGTTTTAAACAATTCAACTTGTGTTATTCAACCGTTGTAAATTTTTGTATATAATTATTTAGTTAATCAACTTCGTTGATAAGTGTATTAAGGAATAATAATAAATATTTCGCGTGTATTAAATGTTTTAGAGCGTTTGTGAATGTATGGTGAATAGTAAATGTACAGATTTGTGTGTATTAGAAGAATGTATGAGGCCACGTTGGTTCGAAATGACGTGTGCATTTGAATGGAATTAAATTTATTTATTGTAAGTGTATAAAGTCTCTGTTCTACATTTTTATGAAAGAAAGTTAAAAATATTGTAACAGAATTGAAGCAGTATTGTCAGTGTGTATGAGCACAACAGATTTACGTGTTTTTAAATGCAGGGAGAAGCGGACAGCTGCGAGTAGCGATCTAGTCATGTGACATAACTGTGTGGTTACATAAGCGAGCCGCACGCAGGTATGTGTTGCCAGTGCTGAGTGGAGAGGGAGCTCATTGGAATGTAAACGGAACATCCAACTATAGTGGACTCACGTAGAGTAGCTCCAAGTGTAAGGATTTGTAATAACTTGTAATTGTAGTATTTTTATGGTTTAAACGCCAGCATACAGCTGATTTGAATGTGTGTATGACTAAGTATGCAGTGAAGTCGTGTGAGACATATATTTGTTTTAGAGGAGGAATGCGAACCTCGCTAGTATTTTTTATTTTATTGTTATTTATTTATATGTTAACTTTTGCTAATAAATTCATTCGTTCTTTTTCTACGCCCTGGTGTTCGTGACTTATTTTACTTATAGAGGAGATTGTTTTATGGGATCCTGATCAGGTAAGGCGACCTTATACCCTATACAACCCCGAGAATAAGGTAAGGTTCTCACTCTACCACCTTTTATGTTTGTTTTTATCCATAACACGATCGTAGCGACTGTGTATGATCCTGAAGTTTTTGCTGGTGGGATGTTGTGGGTTTTACTAGCCAGGAACTTTCAAGATGCTACGATCCAGCTCAGCCTCGGATTCCCAGCAAGTGGATTCTTGATTTATACGGGTACAGTACTGCACCCGAAATTTGGATGATTTAGGATGAAAATGTTGTTATTATCCGAGCCCACGATAAAATCTAACATTAGAATATAAATCTTGGAAGTTGGCTCAAGGCGAGTTTTGTTAGCGAACGCAAGCAATGGGAGAAACCCATTACGTGATCAGAGACGTCTAGAATATTCTCGGTCATTGAAAAGTGCCTAGCAATAAGGAAATTGCGCGAAATTTTACCAATTAATTGTTATAAAATATATCATTGAATATAAGCTTTCAGCCAATGAGAGGAGGCTTTAAGAAGCAGACATTGATTTTTTACCTAGTTAATGTGATTAACTATGCCATTTATGCCCTATGTAACAATTTTACTCCATTGAAAACATTAAGAAAATTAAAAGAAGACATTACTACTACTTTGAATGACGCCAATCGGAAGATTTTCACCGTAATAAGGATTATTACAATTGAGCGCCATTCGCGCGGCATTAACTATGGCACAATTTTCGGGCGAGTTGCAGGGGGGACGACAGTCAAGAGCGTTCTTCTCTCGATAGACTTGGTAGCGATAAGACGTATCGTCCGGAGGAAATTCATTCCCGTAGACAAGCTACAGTGCGAGGTCCTTCGAGACCATAGGCAGTGGTGTTACCGGCCAACATTTAGTGAGAGCCCCACTTCAGATTTAGGTCAAGTTGAGCGGCGGAAAATTCATTTAATATCGGACAAGTGTTTTACTTTGTCGAGATAGAAGTGTTTCCAGTTTACTTATCCAGTGATAAAGTATAACTATAGAAAGATTCAGTAAAATCGAGGAAGAATTATCCGAGATATTTGAGACTTTGTGGTGTTAGACAAAGTTGCTCAACTCAGAGAAGGAAAATCATTTTAGTGCGGTGTGACTTCAACCCAAGCAAGTTCACATAGGAGCTCGAAGTAAGTAATGTGATATTGCATAAACATTGTGACTGTATTGTATATGAACACTATAATGGCTACGAACAATTATGAAGAAGAAATAGTTCATGACTTTTTAAGTATGTTAGTGATGATGCATTAAAGTATTTCGCGTCAGGGATATATCAAGACGGAGTAGTGATTGCAACAATGGAACAACGTTAGAGCAACAATGGAACAACGTTAGAGAAACAATGTTAAGATCTATAACCTATAGATAAACAGAATGCCGAGACAACAGGTTGCATTAAGTACATTTCCATCCAGTACATTTAATGTATTTCCATGTACATTCATTCTCGACCATGAGCATATATAATCTTTCATTGACCAACCAAATGAACTTTACCATCTACTATAGTGAACCGACATTCAACTTTCGAGTTTGTTTTGTTACGATGAGGCTATCCAGAATATATTGCTCAATGATTGTGGAAGAACTTCTAGAGATGTCGGCGATTGAAGAAGTATTGACGGAGGACAGAAGATATCAGCCCGATGATAGTTCAAGACGGAACTCAAGTCCGAAGAACGCTGTTCGATTCCAGGAGGAGATGAATATGCGAGAAGGAATCTTTTCCACTCTCGAGGAAGCAGTTCGAATCCAATGGAGGGGACTAGATTTGTTTTGAACAAATCATACCTGGATGATGACGATCCAGTTGGGTATTTTCTGATACCCGACGATGAACTTCAATTGCTACAACATGAAGGTAGATGTTTTCCATAATTATTCTTGTTTGAGTGTGTCAAAGGCATTTCGGAACAACAATTCTCCATACTTTTGTTAAGTATTTTCACTTCGATGTTTAGTAAATTTTATTCTTCGAATCTGTTTAAGATGAAAGTCAGTTTATCATCTATTCTTTTTAAATATTTCAAGATTCAGTTTGTGAACTGAAGTCAGTTGTTTGTAAAACTTATTTTCAATTGGGAAAATGTTTAAATAAGTCATTATTCTACGATTTCGTTTTTTATTCAAGACTTCAGACTTGTAGTCTAGAACATTCATTAAATTCATTTTATTTAAAATGAACTTGGGTGTTCTTTCTGTAAGAAGAAATATATACTTAGGCGGAGAAATATCACTATTATTAGAGATAATACGACGATCTAAGCAAGCTATACTCGTCATGAATTCAATGTGAAAGTGAATAGACATGAACATTCTTTTTGTAGAATGAAGCTACACTCAGTTAACGAGAAACATATATTAAATTGAAGAAAGTCTTTGCTCTTCATTAAATATAAATGATTAAAGACATATCTTTGATAGATAAATTATTCGATCTTAGGAAATTATAGTTAAGACTTTTTCCAGTCATGATCAATCCTTATTGAGCGATAAGATAACATGAAATGTTATCAAGGCACACGTGTAACTCTACGTTATGTGTCAATGTAGTTTTACAACCGTGCACATTTTAGTAATGACCAGTGAGAAAGAACATGTGCATTTTTATTAAATATTTGGAGACATGGTGTCTTATGTCTGAGTAATTTTGTTTAGTAAAGCATTGAAAGATCTATTAATACCATCGTTTGAAGACAACCAATGTAATTGTAGAACAGATATCGCTGCTCATTGATGTGTTATATTGTTGAGGCAACAATAAGAACTAAACCTAAGAAAGCTATATACCAATACAGTAGAATCATTGTTGAAACAAGAGTGTTAATGACTTGTGAGTTTTATAGTGGAGTTATGGATATTTTTGCCATAAATAATTGTTTATTATACGAAGGAAATTGCCGTATTTATTGTCATAATGTACTGAAGGATTGTATAAAGGTAGCGTTGTTGTATTTTAAAGAAAGTCAGTGAAGACTTTTCATATAATTAGATCTGCGGCACAGATGTCGTTTTATTGGCAGAACTCCATTAAGGAAATATATAATGTCCCTGTTCTCTAAATTAATTATTTATTTTATTAAACTGAATTAGACGCAACAATGTACTCATCTTAATTGATCGGTCGTTGGGAAACCGACTTTGACTTTTAAACTAGATATGACAAATGTGGTCAAGCATTTTAAAGAGAAGGCCATAGTAATTATACTATGAGCAGTAGTGTTGAGAATGAAGATAACGCGGTCTAATCACCCAAGAATTATCTTAGGAGCGATAGACGTCTGTATATATTGTGTTAATATTTTATTTCGTTATTATAAAGGGTTTTGATATTTAATAATAATTATAATAGTTAAATGTTTTTAGTTTAGGTTATAGTTAGAAGGAGCGAATGCTTTTCGAACGAATGGTTGATCCTTTTTAATTGTTAATATAGAGTGAATGTTAGCGTCGGTGGTCATGAACATCGATCGCAATTGTAAGAATGATTGTTTAAAGTATGAATGAGTTTCAGATAGGATTAGTCGAGTTATGACAGTTTTTGTATGAGTGTATTTTGTCAAACGCTACAGCTGCGTTTACAGTTCATTTGCAAGCATTGAGAGCCAGTGTTGGCTACCACAGCTGTAGACCAAGCAGACGCGCTCTTGTGCGAGGGTCGTGCGGGGAGATGAATGAATGACATTCTCACACCTGTGTTGTGTAGGCCAGTTTAGAAGGCGATGACATAACAAGTCCAGTTATTCGCAGGCACGAGCCAGAAATATGTTTGTTATTTCATTGGAATGCACGCTTTCAAGGTGCAGTAGTATAAATTGTTTTGATTCATTTTTAACACTTGGAGACGGCGGAGCGTCTCGCAAATTCAACAGTTTAACATGTATAAATGTAGGGAGTTTTTGTGTGTGTGTCAGTGGCGTATATGTAGATTTAAATTTAGGGTGTTATGTAGTTTTGGTATTGTTATTTAGTTTTTATTAATACATTTATATTTTTCTACATGTTGGTTCGATGTTCCTTTATTTCTATAATGAGACATGTTATGGAACAGGCTAAAATAGATAGGATGTCTTTTTCCCATCCGACGTAGCCCCGAGAGAAAAGCAGGTAGGTTTGCACACTTGCGTATAAAAGATAGTTAGTTATATCCATAACCTGTTTCCAGCTTGCTGTGTATAATCTTGGAGAACTCTCTGGCGGAATTGTGAGACAGCCTTTAGCCGGGATGTTCACTTTCCAAAAATCCAGCTTCGCTTCGGATGACCAGCGAGCACCTCCTTGATTTTTACAGGTACAGTACCATCCCGGTATTTACCCGAAGGCGAAGTGGGAAACCACGGAAAATCACTTCGAGGATGGCCGAGGTGGGAATCGAACCACCTCTACTCATTTTGACCACCCGAGGCTGAGTAGGGGACCCCGTTCCAGTCCTCATACCACTTTTCAAATTTCGTGGCAGAGGCGGGAATCGAACCCAGGACCTCCGGGGTGGCAGCTAATCACGCTGACCACTACGCAATGATGGCGACAATAATATTATCATTATACTAATATTATTCTTATTATTGTATGTCTGGAATTCTATCCCTTACTATTCCCGTTTCTAAGAGGTTGGGAGTGAGATGAGATGAATCTTCATGTAGCGAAGGGTTTTTGGTCTGACTGAACCTAATCTGAGGAATTACAGTACTTAAAGATAAAATTAATGTAACTGGGCAAGTAGATGTGAAAAGAAGACAACCGTGACCTATTAAAAGACACTGTTCCGGCTTTTATTTGGAATTGGAGATGGGAAACCACGGCGAAATATTTCAAGGACGACCAACGCTAGGCTTCGAACATCCTCATCTCCGAATTTTGTTGATAGCATGGTCCCATGCAACGTACTGAGCTACCTGGTTGGTCAGCGTGAAGAACGTATCCATGAGAATAAAGAAATGATATACCAATACTGCGATCAGAATATCTTTATATAATAGAAACAGGAAGGCTATAAAAAATGTGTTCCACAAAGAAAAGGGCAGACCTGCTGGTGGATGCTTACACGATAACTTTTGAACGCTTGCAAATAATCCCACTAAGATTTGTACGGGTTAAGTCCTTGTTAGGGACATCTGACTTTTCATAAGTACGTAGATGCTTGTATTACGCAGATGGCTGGCTAAAACAAGGTCAGTCAGGAAATTTGTTCACGTGAAGACCCCCCCCCCCCCCTGTTCACGTGTAGAAGTCTGCTAGACTGCCGCACACTTGTTGTAATGAGCAGTGTCTAACTGGATGAGGCAAAGCCAACCAAGTTACTTCTACCTCGCAATCGAGCAGCACACTAGGTCCGCGTTAATTTTTCATAGTGTGACTATTCGTGGGCTAAAACATTGTATTTCACAAAGAATATGAGTGACTTGAAAACGGGTTTTCAAAAGATCAGCAGGTTGAATAAGCCATGTAACTGCATGTCTTACATGAGTCATTTCGAGCACCATACTGTTCTCCAATCTTTGAGCAAGGGGAGGAAATTTCCCCATTTTGATACAGGGATGCAATCTAGTCTTTATTGGATCAGGCTTGCTTTACGCCAACGTCCCGTCCCATAAAGCAACGATTGTTGATTCTTTAGGTGCTGAGTGACATCGTGGTCATGTAGCCCCGTGTACTTGGGTGTGTGTAGAATTTGTCTAATAACATGTGGCACTGTGATGTCTTCACTAGTAAGTGCATTTGTAATTGGGTTAGGATTGGGGTAGGAAACGACCGTGGCCTTATGTTAGGTACTATCCCGGCATTTGCTTGGAAAGGAAGTGGAAAACCATGGAAAATCACTTCCAGGATGGCTGAAGTAGGAATCAAACCCACCTATTGTCATGTTTGACTCACGAGGCTGAGTCTACCCCGTTGCAGCCCTCAGACCAGAATGAAATGTCTTCGCAGAGCCGGGAATCGAACCCGGGCCTCCGCGGTGACAGGGCACATATTCAACTTTTGGAGAACCGTTCTTACACATGTTGGTGCGCTGACTTTTGACAAGAATAAATTATTCACATTCTCCCGAAGTAAATGAATACTCACTCTCTAGACTGGGTAAGGCCAGTTTGAGCCAGTTTGGTAAATTTTCGGAGCCACAGATCATTGGTACTGATCAATTACTCAAGGCCTTCAACGCGCCAATAATTACTGTCCTTTTCCAAAATGTATTATAAACAAACCTGAACGTTGCGCAAGATATCCGGCACACCATTGTAGGCCTGTCTGTTAGGTAACACAGCTTGGACATTCTTAAAATGTTAATTTACACTCCATTTTCATACTGGTACTATGATGAATGTATAGATTGAATTGGAGATATGCTACTGTCACATTTGTGGCGCAGCGGTCAAGCTGTTAGTCTCTCACCAAGGTAGACCGGGTTTGATCCCCGGTCAATACATGTGAGATTTTCGAATTGAAATGCCATGTCCTGTGGTTCGCATTCCACGTAAAAGGGAGGTACCGTGGATCATGATCGTGAGATTAACGGACACTCAAAACTACAAGCTTCCTTCCTTCCTTTTACATTAATAATTCATAATAACAAAGTGGCACACAACGTCGACAGTACTCTCAAATACTGTGAGCACATTACTCAGTAACTATAACATTCATTATTCTCAAGGCTCTCATACAGTTCGTCGTAAACAATCAAAACATGGCTTCCTACAATCATGAAATGACCTAGTCTCACATATGAAGAAAATACAGCTTTTATTCCACTCATATAACAACATTCTGTTATGCATTTAATATTTGACTACTCACCCACAGCTTGACAATAATGCCGCTTACTTAAATGCCATTTGTCGTCTTTGTCCTACCCCATGTGATATTCAACCTTGAACGTGAAGCTTCATAAACTGCTCAATGACAAATGAAAGTCGGTGAAATATTTGCCACTGTGCTCGTCAAACCAGTGCCTGCTAAATGCACTGCGTACTGTATTGCCATAACTTCCCCGCGCTACAGAGCACACACTGCTTTGTTTCCAATACACACATTTTCAATTGTACATCCAGCTGGCAGTGCGTCTTCACTTCCGTCCGATCCACTTCCGCCCGATTCACTTCCGTCCCATTTTTCTGGCAGTGCGTCTTCACTTCCGTCCGATCCACTTCCGTTCGATCCACTTCCGCCCGATTCACTTCCGTCTCCAATTTTCAAAATCACTCCCACAAAACTATCCAGCAACCGAGCGGAAAGATGTTACACATCAAAAGTACCGCCGTTAGGTTATGCGGGTAGGTATCCACAAAGACCCAAGGCAGGGCTATATTGAGGCGTACTAGGCAAAAAGAGGAGTGAGGTAGTTTGTCATTGCTATCCTCCCTGAGTCAGAACAGCAGTATTAACCCTATGAGAAGAACCTTTCACTGCATCCACACGCACTGACTGTGCCCTGAATGTCATTACTAGGGCTCGGATTTTTAGGTGCTAATAATCGGGAAAATATTTATTTTTTATGTATTTAAAATACCTGAAATATGTGACAAAAACGCAAAAATATTTGATTATAATTTAGTTTATTAATGTGAATATAAACAATATGCAGTACTCACGAATGCAATTTATGCTATGTCTCACTGACTGCTGAAGCATTACAATACACAACGAGATACATCTTCAGGTTGTTCATCACAAATGACCGACGATTATCGCGAACACTTCTTCTGACGGCGCGAAACTGCGGCAATAAGTTTCTTGCTCTTGAGGTGTTGTGTAACTTGAGATCGCTGTTCAGCCTTGATTGCTTTCCCACATGGTTGGCAGAACAGAACGCCCCCATCAGAAGTATAATTATCTTTAAATTCCGCAACAGACGATAACTTGTAGTTGTTTTTACTTAGGCATCGTAGAACGGTCTTACACTTCACAGTGCCAGAAATGAACTGTATGTGAGTGACACTGGTTCCGGGTAGCTGGGGGAGAGGGAGGTCTAGCACGTGGTGCAATATGACTACGGACATGGAAATCCTTGGCTTCCACAGTGAGTGGCACGGGGCGATAAGTTAAGAATAACACAGTTGTAAGCAGACATACGCTCTGCATGAAGATTATATAGCTCACAGGTTCTTCCCCGTTGAAGTAACACAGAACAAAAATGCAATAAACTGAAAGATTTTTAAAAATGTAAATATTATGTCTTTTTATGTGCTAATAAGTGAAAAGCAGGAATTTATGTGTTTATAGAAAAAATGCTTAAAATATGTATTTACATAAAAAAATATTTATTTACCTAAAAATCCGAGCCCTAGTCATTACTAAGCACCACCCATACCTCAGTAGCTTCCATATAATCACAGCCATGAATGAGAATGAGACATCGGTGAAAAGCCACATTTTACTCTAGCCTGTGCCAATAGACAATTGCAAATGTACTGCATTCATCAATAGATGGCAAACAGGCCAAGTATTCGGCCAAGTTACTGTATTTCCAATGTACGCTCCTTGCTCACATAGCAGACGAGCCAATTGCCTTCTGTTCATACGATTACTAATATTCATAATACATAATACAGTATTGTCTAGGTACAGACACCTCTATGCTCTACCCCCTTACAGCAACAATCACTACGGCCACTGCCAAGATCAAATTGTCTATGAAAATGTTAAAATAAATGTGGACTCAAAAGAAAATTTGAAGGGCAGGTACAGTATATCAGTTGGAAAGCTCAATCACTAAGAAGTTAAAGAACCGAAGTGCTCAGTAATTTCCTTAACCTAGCAGAGCGTCGTCGCACGGTGAGCCAATGTTATACCAGACCCAAAACAACTGTGAACATGGGCTCGCCCTTTAGCGTGCGTCCAGCCAGGGGGACGACAGTTCATAGGGAGCGCGTGGGTCGGGGTAAGGCCCTGTACTGTTTGTTCTGCCAACCAATGAAGAATTAATTTTAGCACTAAGGTTCCGTAGTTGGCACTCATGAACGTTCACATCAAACCGAATGGCGGAAGCGGGAATAGTCTGTTTTGATTGATTTTCCTCGTGGTGTTGTTGGTTGTTTTGATTTGTTCAGTATTTTCATTGTTTATTTGAATTGAATTGAGAGTCAATCATGCCACTGCAAGGGAGGAAAAATGGCCAAGCACCGGGATGTACGAATTATAATGATAGTAAGAACAATACGGCAATTTTTATCTTCCTGGTGTTGACCCTGTAGAAAAACTAGTGGGCAATATGGACTACTCGCGAATAAAAAATATATAGAGAATAAATGTGTGCATTTCATCTCTTGTTTGTTTCCTTACCCATTCTCCTTTGCATTGCAATAAAATTTGTTTTAGGGCTACGGGGAGGGGTGGGTGGTTGCGGGCATGCTAGGCAAAAAGTGAGGTTATGGCAATGTAGTGTGTGCATTTGGACGATTTTCTTTATATTCATCGAATATCCCAACTATTCTGTAGAGTATGAGAGCATTTTTAATTAGCCTAGAGGTGAATTAAGCTCTAGAACGGCATAACTGTGTCTTTCGTGACAAATTCATTGCCAACATTGATATATATCAAAATGTATTCTTTTCCTATCTGGACGTATATTTCAGCACCTAGCGAAAGGCGCAGTTATGTTTGAGTTATATTCATCAATAATCAATAACTCGTCGCAGAACATACTGTTCATTTACGTGTAATAAAGGCTACATTCATATGGCTTTTTACTTTTTATGTTGCCAGACTTGCCAGTACAATCCATAGCCTCAGGCGGTGTTCTCTCTCAGAAATTCTATAACCAAAAGTGACGAATCTCTTATACTTACATGATCCTTGCGTCCAGCGGAGCACTGTTGCCACAGCGGGACTTGCGGAGGTGACACAGCTCTACGCTCGCAGTATACACACGACCTTCTCCCTGAACACAAGGCGCTCCGAATGTAAGTGCAGGTACGAGCTAGCTGGGGGACCTAATCCTACAACGGATTGCACACAATGTGATATGAGGCAGATATAAGATGTCAAACAAACGTTATTCGTGCAAGTGAGCACCTACTGGTATAGCGGCCAGCATTCTTGGTTGTCGCCCAAGAGGTCCGGGTTCGATTCCCGGCTCTGCCAAGCTATTTAATTTTAGTCTGAGGGCTGGAACAGGGTACGCTCAATCTCGTGAGGCAAAGCTGGGAAGATGTGGGTTAGATTCCTACCTCCGTCTTCCTGAATGTGGTTTCTCTTTTCTACCCCAGGCAAATGCCGGGATGGTTCCTAACTTAAGGCCACGGCCGCCTCCTTCCCAATCCTCACCAGCAGAAGAAGAAGAAGAAGAAGAAGAAGAAGAAGAAGAAGAATACTAATAATACACACACTCTAATACAGACACCACAGTAACCCAGATTTTCAGACAAGTACACGGGCCTGAAGTACCAATATGTCCAAGCCCCTCAAATGAAACAACAATTACAACGTTATTATATCACATGACGTAATCTACACCCCAAGCCATTCTGAGTAACATTGCTTGTTAGCCCTTTATATGGTAAGAGAAACAGAGAATACAACTTGAGTGGGATAAGTTTTTGTTAATTGGAGACCACCTTGTGGTGTACTGGCTAGCACATTGCTGTCCATTCTTGGTTATCACCGCGGAGTCCCGGGTACGATTCCCAACAAATGTAATTCTGGTCTGAGGGCTGGAACAGGGTACACTCAGCCTCGTGATGCAAACCTGGGAATATGTGGGTTGGATTCCTACCTCAGCCATCATGGAAGTGGTTCTCCTGTGGATTCGCACTTCTACTCCAGGCAAATGCCGGGATGGTACCTAACGTAAGGCCACGGCCGCTTCCTACGCAAATCCTTCCTCAATTACAAATATACACACTAGTAGAGGCATCACAGTGTCACAGGTTATCAGATAAATTCCACACACACCCAAATACACGGGGCTGCATGGCCACGATGTCACAAAGCCCCTACTACAATCATCATCAACAACAACAACAACAACAACTCTTGCTGTCACCCATGATGTCCAGATTCGAATCACGGCTCAATCAAGACATTTAGGTCTGGTCTCAGGGTTAGAACCGGGTACTCTATGCCTCGTGAGGTAAGACTGTTGGAAAGGGGTGATTGAATAGCACCCCAACTGGGAAATAGAGGATTAGGTTTTGGGCACACACTGGAATTTAAATAGAGCGACGAGGAAGAGACCAAACATTGATAACTAAGGTTTAATACATTTATTTGATTTTTGAATCAATAACAAATATTTTCATTTTGAATAATAATTAAAGGAAGGTAATTAAAAATGCAATGTTTCTCCAGGAAACTCAGAAAAAAATAGGAATTACAATAAAAATGCATAAAAAGGCCTTATAAACGGCGATTAAAAAGTATTTTCAAGAAAAATATCCAAAAACCAAGCAAGAAGCAAGAAAAGGCTTAGCCTTGAAGAATGTGTTGACCAAGTGAATGAAGTTCGCGTTACCAATGATTTGATACTTTTATACTTAGTATTTGGCCCGCAGGGAGCGGGTCGTAATCCAAACAAAGGCTTCCTCTAAGATGTCTCGGCATGCCTTCCGAGAAAGATAGATGGTGACTCCTTTGGCGCGAAGTGTACCCCGCAGGAACAGACCTCTTGGTAATGATCTGTTTGGCGGATTACAAGCAGTTATAGTTTCTCATCGCCGTGTTGTAGTGGGCTAGCGGGCTGACTGAGTTGCTGAGATGAAGGTCGTTGACTCATGCCTCGCCTAGCATGACAGAGTCCGAGCGATGAAGCATGCCACTTGGCAAGGTTTCAGCCACACGATGTTTACTAACAGGGGTTTCCCAAGAAGGGCCTTGTTGTGGGCAGGCAGGCAGCCGTGGTCAGACTGGTTCAGGCAGGCAGATGTAGACAGGCCGCAGGACGGCGAGGCGGAGAATATATAGTGGAAATGACGACAGCAGCCGAACATTCCAGAATGAAGGAGGGGTGTCAAACAGCCAATCAACGCACAGCCCCATGCACGTTGCGAGGGTTGCCGCTGAGGTGAGCACAGTACCTCATGAAAAAGTGTGACAGTATGGTGCGTCTAGAAAGACACTTCAGAAAAAAGGTGAGTTGACAAGAATAATAAAGAACAACAATTCAAATGAAACATAAGTTAAATAAATAATCAGAACACCGCGTTCATACTGCAATTATAACGAAAAAAATAATGGAGCAGAATAATTGAACGTGTGTTTCAAACCGTGCGGGAAACATAGCCTACAAAAAAACATTCGCAAAAGCGAACATGCTGGGAGGGGCGAGGAAAAATTGCAGTAAGAAAGCGCAGAAGTTAGGCCTCGCGTGGCAAAGGAGCAATCATAGTGATTGGCCTGAGAAAATGGCCAGCAGAAGTCTGCAGTTTTACCACGCGAATCCTACCATCTCTGCCAGGAAAGCACTCAACAACCCTACCCAAATTCCAGACAAGGGGGGGACTAGGGTCTTTCAAAAGGACCAAGTCCCCAATCTGAAGGTTAGAGCAGGAAACACGCCATTTACTACGCTGCTGAAGCAAACCGAGGTATTCCAACCTCCAGCGGCGCCAAAAATTGTTGCGCAAACTTTCAATTTTGCGCCAAGAAATGGCTAAAGAAGATTGAGAATTAGAATATAACAAAGGGGGAGAGGCAGTCAAAGGACCACCGATAAGAAAATGGTCTGGCGTTAATGGCAGAAGATCTGAAGGATCATTAGATAAGGGTGATAAAGGACGAGAATTAATTATGCCCTCAATAAAAATGATTAAGGAATTAAACTCTTCATGAGAAAGGGGGGTGTGGCCACAAACACGTCTAAGGTGCTTCTTGGTGAGTTTCACACAAGACTCCCACCGCCCACCTTGATGAGGTGCATAAGGGGGGATGAAGTGCCACTTGAAATTTCTCTGGTGAGCATAATCAGTAATCCTTTCCAGCGCTGAATTTTGAGTAAGAGCTCTCTTAATTTGCTCAGAAGCTCCGATAAAATTTTTAGCATTGTCTGAGAATACTTCTGAAGGAAGACCTCTGCGAGCAGAAAATCTGGCAAAAGCTGCCAAAAAGTAAGCAGTAGAGGCGTTGGTAACTAGTTCTAAGTGAACTGCTCCGGTGACCATACATACAAACAGCGAAATATAGAGTTTTCCAGAAATACATTTTTTGGCCTCAGGAGAATTTCTTCTGTAAACAAAAGGCCCGGAATAATCCACCCCCGTAAAGGTAAAGGGTCTAGCAGGCGCGGATCTAAAGTTGGGAAGATCACCCATGAGCTGAGCGGTAACTTTAGGGTTGGATTTAAAACATGGAATGCACTTCCGGATAACAGAGGTAACTTCATGGACTCCGTTTATGGGCCAATACCTTTCACGAATGATAGAAAGTAATGTACGAGTTCCAGCATGAAGATGCTGGTAATGATACTGACGAATGATTAAGGAAGTGACATGATGCTTTGAGGGAAGAATAATTGGATGTTTTTTTATCCTCAGAAAGATCAGCCAAAGATAAACGTCCTCCTACTCTTAGTAAACCATCAGTATCCAAAAAAGGGGCGAGTGAGGAAAGCCTACTCGATTTCTTAAGGGATTGACCTTGGGACAACACCTGGCATTCTTCAGAGAATATTTCTTGTTGAGTAAGCCATAAGATTTTTGTAGTGGCTAAACCTAATTCAGAAAGGGTTAAATATGGCTTAGGAAAAAGAGGTTGTTTTACCACAAAATATTTCCATCGAAGGAGATAAGCCATAACCCTCACCAATTTATGGAAAGAGGAATATCGCTGCAAGAGAAGGGGAGAGTCGGAAACGAGAAGAGAAGATCCAGTAATCTTACCAGAATCCGGCAAGTCTGATAACTCCGGAAGAGGAAAATTTGGCCAAGCGGAAGGTTCTTGCAGAAGCCAACGGGGACCGTGCCAGTATAATGTCAGGTTAGCCAACATAAGAGGGGAACATCCCCGAGAAATGACATCTGCAGGGTTCTCCTTGCCAGATACATGATGCCATTGTTCAAGGTTAGACAATTGTTGAATTTTGGACACTCTATTAGCTACAAACACCTGCCAATGCGAGGGAGGTTTGGCAATCCATGCCAACGTGATGGCTGAGTCACTCCAAAAGTAAGTTTTAATAAATCGGATTTTCAAAGATTGACGGATTTTGACCGATAATTCAACCGCCAGAAGGGCAGCACAAAGTTCCAGTCGTGGCAAGGATAAAGATTTAAGAGGGGCCACCTTTGACTTAGCGCAAATTAAATTGGAAAAGAAATATGACTGGACAAATTACGGCAAACAATATACGCACAACATCCATAAGCTTTCAATGAGCTATCGGCAAAGATGTGAAGTTCATATCCTCCACAGGAGGGAAAGGGAATAATCACTCGCGGGATAATAACATTAGAAAGATCTTCCAAACTATTTCTATAAGAAATCCAATTTTTTTGCAACACTGAAGGAACTGGTTCATCCCAACCAGTTTTCAAGGACCAAAGGTCTTGCATGAAAAGCTTTGCTGTGACGATGATTGGCGCCAAAAATTGGAGAGGATCAAATATCTTTGCAATCTCAGACAAAATTTGCCGCTTAGTTTGCGGTTTGATGTCACTGAGATTAATTTTGAAAAAGAAAAAATCCTTTTGAGGACTCCAATAGATGCCTAGAGTTTTGATAGAATTACTTTCCTGAAGAAGCTCTACTGAGTCGTTATAGACTGAAGTTAATGGAAATTTAGAAAGAAATTCTTCCGAATTAGAGTTCCACTTGCACAAGGAAAATCCGCCTCCCAAAAGCAAAGCTGTCAAATCTTTAGAGACTTGCAGTGCTTCAGATACTGACTCAAATGAATGAAGAAAATCGTCAACGTAAAATGATGATTTTAACACTTCAGAAGCCTTAGGAGAATACAACGGGCCATCCGGTTCAGCAAGTAATTTCAACGTACGTATGGCTAAAAAAGCAGAAGGCTTTAGTCCATGGGTTAATGTTTTTAGCCGAAAAATCTTGACGGGTTTAGTAGGCTCGTCGCGCCAAAGAATTCTCTGAAGGTCGCGCTGTTGTTGATCGACCAAAATCTGTCTATACATCTGCTTGATATCAGATATCACTGCGATAGGGAACAAGCGAAAATTCATCAAAACAGAAGAAATGTCAGATTGAATAGGAGGGCCTGATAATAATGTGTCATTCAGAGAAGTTCCATTGGCATCCAATGCAGAGCCATTAAAGACCACTCTTATGTTTTCCATTAAAATTTCATTCTTCCAAACAGGATGATGATTGAGGTAAATGACTTCAGATGGGGTATAAGAAGCATCATCTTTCTTGGTAACAACCTCCATGTGATCGAGTGCCTCATATTCCTCCATAAATGTGGAGTATTGAGTTTTAACAACAGGGTCACGTTTAAATTTGCTTCCCACAGCATAGAGTGCTCTAAGAGCCCTAGGGTGTGTTTCAAATAAGAGAGGTGGATTATCCACTCGGGGCATTGTTACGACAAATCTACCCTCTGAATTGCGTTTGGTTGTTTCGCGAAACAGTTTTTCACACATTTCATTTTCAACTGAGGAAGGTGAAACTGAATCTATAGTTTCGATTTTCCAAAATCTTTCTAAGTTGTAATCAAGACTTGTATTGACAAAATGACATTGTGAGAAATTTTGAAACGACTTACGAGGGACCTGACCCGTTACTAACCAACCTAGCTTGGTATGATGAACAAACACTCCTGGTGATATTTTAACCTTAGAGCTAAGAAGACATTGCCAAAATACTTGGGCACTGAGAAGTATGTCTACTGGAGCGCTCATATTAAATGTTGGATCTGCCAACTGAATGTTATGAGGAAATTGCCAATTTCTAATTTCAAAAGAAGTACTAGGGGTATTACTGCCAATAGTATCAATGGCAAGACAATTCAACTGAAATGTTGTGTTACAATTAACAGCATCTTTGATGTGAACACGAACAAAATGCAAAGATTTAACATTGCTATTGTTAATACCGGTAACCTGAATTAATGTAGGTTGCTTGGGAAGACCAAGTTTCTTAATGAGACGCTCACTTATGAAGTCATGGGTGGCGGCATTATCCAATAAGGCACGTGCTTCAAGCCATCTGCCAGAGGAATCTTGAACTTTTAATAACACGGTTGATAGTAGCACCTGGGAACTACGAATAGAGCTAGAGCTCTGAGTATAAGATTGCGCATTGGCTCCTGGGGATGTATCTTTAGAACATCCAGGGGAAGGAGCCTGACGTGGCTTTTCAAACCTATGAAGCAAGGTATGATGTTGAGCCTTGCAATGGGAGCAAGTATTTTTAGATACGCAATCAGGCACCATATGCCTAGCTGACAGACAGTTGTAGCAATATCTTTTTTGAGCTATTAATTTGCGTCTTTCGTCGGTAGAAAGGGCTTTAAAGGCAACGCAGGATTATAACCTGTGAGGCGCTTTACAGAGAATACAATCTGTTGAATTATGTTGAACAGTAAAGACAGCAGATTTGTTTATTTTAGTACCGACTGGCTTCACAACATTAGATTTGTTATCTGCACTTCCTGACATATGACAGGCTACGGCTGATAAAACCTGACATCTATTATTTATAAACGTAAGCAATGAGCCATAGGTATATGAAGTGTCATTTGTTAGTTCCCTCTCCCATGCCTTTAAGGTTGATGAATCAAATTTAGAAGTAACCAAGTGAACTAAGAATAGATCCCAATGCTCGACCGGTTGATTCAACCGTGCCAATGCTCTGACGTGTAGTTGGACCGTGTCACTTAAGGCTCGCAGTGTTGACAAGTTGTCAGCTCGCAATGCGGGCAGGTTAAATAAGGCTTGAATATGCCTCTGTAGGCATAATTTTTCGTTGCCATAACGGCCTTTAAGAAGCTCTATAGCAATGTTATAGTTTTCTCCTGTTAAGGGGAGTTCTCTTATAAGTTGAAGGGGTGGTCCCTGCAAAATGGATTTTAAGTAATGAAATTTCTGAATTTCTGGAAGTGTGGCATTATCATGTACTAATGAACTGAACAATTCAAAGAATGATTGCCACATCTCTTCCTTTCCTGAAAAATGCGAAATTTCAATTTTAGGTAGCAATGGTTTGATACCATTCCCATGGTCGCTAATTCTTCCTTGAGTTTCCTCTACCTTCAACGCCAGGGTCAAAGTTCTAACTAATGCCACAGCCTGAGCGTGTGTATCAAAGTAATTACTCTCTACTTCTTCCCTATCTGATTGATGTTCTGGACTTTTGATTTCAATTTCAAGTTGCACGAGATCATATTTCTGGTACGCCTATTCAAAAGCTTTTAAACGCTGAGATATAATATCAAGGTTTTGTTCCTCTTTCGGTAGAGTAGCTAAATATTTTTGAAAACGGGTGAGTTGACCTTTGTAGGCCGCCCGAGAGTTTAACAGTTTATCATCTATTATTACTGGCATGGCTGGAAAGTTGGAATAACTCACTTACCAAAGCTGCTTGCGGCACCAGACAGACCTGCTTTCCAGAAAGAAACCAGTTGTGTAATATGCTGGGATTGTTTCCGCTTTCCCGCAGATCTCCTGCGCTAGCCACGATATACTGAAATGTATAAGACAAATATTAGATTGCACAAGTTTTTTTTTTTTTTTTGGAATAGAATTTGTGGTCTCAGAATGAAGGTTCTGGGTTCGATCCCGGGTTTCGGCACCATGGAAAGGGGTGATTGAATAGCACCCCAACTGGGAAATAGAGGATTAGGTTTCGGGCACACACTGGAATTTAAATAGAGCGACGAGGAAGAGACCAAACATTGATAACTAAGGTTTAATACATTTATTTGATTTTTGAATCAATAACAAATATTTTCATTTTGAATAATAATTAAAGGAAGGTAATTAAAAATGCAATGTTTCTCCAGGAAACTCAGAAAAAAATAGGAATTACAATAAAAATGCATAAAAAGGCCTTATAAACGGCGATTAAAAAGTATTTTCAAGAAAAATATCCAAAAACCAAGCAAGAAGCAAGAAAAGGCTTAGCCTTGAAGAATGTGTTGACCAAGTGAATGAAGTTCGCGTTACCAATGATTTGATACTTTTATACTTAGTATTTGGCCCGCAGGGAGCGGGTCGTAATCCAAACAAAGGCTTCCTCTAAGATGTCTCGGCATGCCTTCCGAGAAAGATAGATGGTGACTCCTTTGGCGAAGTGTACCCCGCAGGAACAGACCTCTTGGTAATGATCTGTTTGGCGGATTACAAGCAGTTATAGTTTCTCATCGCCGTGTTGTAGTGGGCTAGCGGGCTGACTGAGTTGCTGAGATGAAGGTCGTTGACTCATGCCTCGCCTAGCATGACAGAGTCCGAGCGATGAAGCATGCCACTTGGCAAGGTTTCAGCCACACGATGTTTACTAACAGGGGTTTCCCAAGAAGGGCCTTGTTGTGGGCAGGCAGGCAGCCGTGGTCAGACTGGTTCAGGCAGGCAGATGTAGACAGGCCGCAGGACGGCGAGGCGGAGAATATATAGTGGAAATGATGACAGCAGCCGAACATTCCAGAATGAAGGAGGGGTGTCAAACAGCCAATCAACGCACAGCCCCATGCACGTTGCGAGGGTTGCCGCTGAGGTGAGCACAGTACCTCATGAAAAAGTGTGACAGTATGGTGCGTCTAGAAAGACACTTCAGAAAAAAGGTGAGTTGACAAGAATAATAAAGAACAACAGTTCAAATGAAACATAAGTTAAATAAATAATCAGAACACCGCGTTCATATTGCAATTATAACGAAGAAAATAATGGAGCAGAATAATTGAACGTGTGTTTCAAACCGTGCGGGAAACATAGCCTACAAAAAAACATTCGCAAAAGCGAACAACTGTGAAGAGGTGAGTTTTATTCGACTCAATTTTAGAAAAGAAAACAATTGTCGACAACACAACAACACAGGTTATCAGATTTTGTGTTTTCACGTACTTCTGTATTCGAAAGATTCTTTAAAAGGCCGTATACCCTAAAAATTATTTTTCTTGCCTCGCTGTTCGACTGCCACTCGGCTTGCTAAGGAACATTGTTATGAATTCAAAACTTCAGCTCACAGCACTAACTTCTTTAAGCTCCACTACTGAATTGATACAGCAATGCTGTCACTCTTAGTTATCATCCCCAGCGAAACTAAATATTTCAACACCTAACCAATCTTCGCTCTAATTATCCCTTCAGTTCAAGAGCAGATGATATCTCCCGAACGGCTGGTCGTATCGTCATGGGGTTTGCACAGTCAGCTTCAGAATGTTTAGCTCTGTAACATAGGTTCATCTAAATAATTGGACAATTAATGATTTTCGTGCGCGGAGAGAAATAGGGATTTCGTACGGCACAGCGAGCCCAGATGCGTAGTTAACTAGGCAACGCCGCGCTATGCAATTGGCTGGCGCGGGTGAGCGCGTGAATCTGGCTCCTCCCTCATGTTCACAGTTGTTTTGGGCCTGGTATAGTGCAGGGGGATGACAGATCATAGGGAGCGCGTGGGGTTCGATAAAGCTCCGCTATAGATGTTCTGCCAACCAATGAAGAATTAATTTCAGTACTATGTTTCCGTAGTTGGCACTCACCCAACGCTCACAGCAAACAGACTGACGGAAGCGGGAATGGTCTGTTTTGATTGATTTTCCTCGTGGTGGTGTTGGTTGTTGTGATTTGTTGGGTATTTTGATTGTTTATTTGAATTGAATTGAGAGTCAATCATGCCACTGCAAGGGAGGAAAAATTGCCAAGCACCGGGATGTAAGGATTATAATGATAGTAAGAACAATACGGCAAATTTCATCTTCCTGGAGTCGACCATGTGTAAAACTAGTGGACAATATGGACTATTCTCGAATAAAAATATATAGAGAGAATAAATGTGTGCATTTCATCTCTTGTTTGTTTTCCTACCCATTCTCCTTTGCATTGCAATAAAATTTGTGGTTTACGGCTATGGGGACGGGTGGGTGGCAGCCGGCATGCTAGGAAAAAGTGTGGTTATGTCAATATAGAGTGTGTATTTGGACAGTTTTCTTTATATTCATCGAATATCCCAACAATTCTGTAGAGTAGGAGAGCAATGTTTAATTAGCCTAAAGGTGAATTAAGCTCTAGAACGGCATAATTCTATCCTTCGTGACAAATCTATTGCCAACATTGATATATATCAAAGAGTACTATTTTCCTATCAGGGCATACATTTCTACGCCTAGCGAAAGACGCAGTTATGTTTGTGTTATTTGCATCAATAATCAATAACTCATCGCAGAACATATTGTTCAATTACGTGTAATAAAGGCTACATTCATATGGCTTTTTACTTTTTATGTTGCCAGACTTGGTATAGCGGTACATAGCCTCAGGCGGTGCTCTCTCCCGGAAATTCTATAACCAAAAGTGACGAATCTCTTATAGTTTACATGATCCTTGGTATAGTGTGTTAGTGTCACAGACCGAGCGTGCTGCAAGTGGGGACGTCAGGCAGGCTACATTCAGTGAATTAGTGATAGTCTAGTTGAATTTCATAGCACAGTGACCGTCAGTGTTCAGTGACACAACAATTACATAAACGAGTGAATTATCAGAAGAAAACCAGTAACCTAGAAATTAAGATGCAGCAACTCAGGAAGAATATGTTAAAATGTGACTTCCAACGAAACGCAACAAGCTGCCTAATTCCTCACATGGGTCACAGATACTCTACGAAACACCATGGGCCAACAACAAGCCCTGCAACTAGACTCATCAGCAAACTCTGTTATCATCAAGGTAATGACTACATAGTAACTCTCATAGAGACAATACCAATGGACGCCTGCGTTTCCCAAGGTCGCATGATCAAATCCTGGCGCAATCAGTTGTCATTTGAGGGTGCGCAAATGCGAGAGAGCTGTGTCAGTAGATTTACTGTCACGTTAAAGATCCCCTTCGAGGCAAAATTCTGGCACCCCGGCGTCTTTAAAAACCGCAGTAGTTACGAGACGTAAAACAAATATTATTATTATTATTATTTTCTCGTGTAGCCTCTGAGAGGCCGAGTGCAGGTCTTTCTAGTCGACGCCCGTGGGCGACCTGCGCGTCGGGATGAGAGATGGAATGGATGAAGGTGAATGAAACTGGGCAAGGATGTGGAAGGAAGCGGCCGTGGCCTGTCAGAAGGTACTGTCCCAGTATTTGCCTGGTGTTGAAAATGGGAAACCACGGAAAACCATTTCAAATGCAGCCGACGGTGGGGCTCGAACCCTCGCGTCTACCGAGTCAGCAGAGAGCTTGGCCCCATGACCTAACGCAGCGCTTTAGCCAGCGTAGCCACTACTATCGGTATTATTATTATTAACAGCAATGGAGAGAGAATGCCCATGTACATGGAAGCGGCAAGTTTCGAAGCTACGAAAGTGCGAATTTTTAATATCCCTCCCAAACTGTCAAATGACAAGATACGTAACATTTTCATTAAATTTGGTATAGTCCGCGATATTACGAATGAATTCTAGTCTAACAGGTATACATTTCCAGTAGATAATGGTAGGCCTAGAAGGCAATTGAAAATTGAACTTAACACACACCATCCTTCATTTCTATTGACCACCTAGTCGTGAAGTGGCTGGCATTCTTGGCTGTCACCCCAGAGGTCCCAGCTCTGCTAAGGAATTTAATTCTGGTCTGAGGGCTGGAGCACTCAGTCTCGTGAGGCAGAACTCAGAAGAGGTGGGTTCGATTCTCAACTCAGTCGTCCTAGTAGTGGCTTTCCGTGGTTTCCCATTTCTACTGTACGAGAATGTCGGCTGACTTTCCTTCCCTATTTTAGTCTCAATTACTAATACAATTACAATTGCAAATGCTCGCTCGCTCTCTCTCTGAATGACCATGAAGTCACAAAACCCCTAAATGAATTAAAAACAACAACAAATAACTCATTTCTATTGAGGTCTACCCCGCACAGGTTGCTTTCAAAGGCTGGAAACCAGCCATCTAAAAATTGACTGCCCCATAACGGTTCACTACAGCAACACAGACATAAAAATCACAGCGAGAGTCGGGTCCAGTGCTCCACTCGACCTGCCAGCAGCAGCAGCAGCGAGGAACATAATCATAACTAAGCCCGGAAGTTCATGCACTATTAAATGAATAAATATGCAGGCAAGAATGCACTTATTGGTCAAATATGCATCACGTTTCAAAAAACATGCACTATGAAATAACCACGGCAATTACGACCACTCGGTATTCTGTAGCGTTTCTATTTTGAATGTAAAGACGGACATATAACTACACCTTTTTAAAAATATCTCAACTAAGAAACAGTTGTTAATGGTATGAAATGTTATTTTACGAAACTTCAAGCGGTGTTGCCCATCAATGCAAAAATAATTATTTTATTATGTTAATTTTTAATTATAACTGATAGGTCTATACAATTTTATTAGCCATTGAATTACTGACAACAGTGGCTACGCGGGCTAAAGCGCAGCGTTAGGTCATGGGGTCAAGCTCTCTGCTGACTCGGTAGACGCGTGGTTTCGAGCCCCACCGTCGGCTGTCCTTGAAATGGTTTACCGTGGTTTCCCATTTTCAACACCAGGCAAATGCTGGGACGGTACCTTCTGATAGGCCACGGCCGCTTCCTTCCCCATCCTTGCCCAGTTTCATTCATGTTCATCCATTCCATCTCTCATCCCGACGCGCAGGTCGCCCACGGGCGTCGATTAGAAAGACCTGCACTCGACCTCTGAGGAGGCCACACGAAAAAAAAAACATTGAATTTTTTTAAATGAAAATAATTTTACAGTATTTACATAGCGAATGCTGAATATAAATAATTGATATTAACTTGCAAAAAAGGACTGTAACGTACTAGGTATTAAAATAATTTCAGTATTATTCTGTGATAGACTCTCGGAGTCCGAATAGAAATATAAGACTTTAGGAAAACGAAGTAACAAAGGGCCTTTCAAAACAACAGGAAATTAGAATATACGCCCTTCTCAAGCAGAGATATACACTTAAACAGGCAAAGGAGAAACATATGATGCATTGTGCCGAAATAACCAAACTATTCATAAATGCTGTATGCGAAAATATGATTTTACATGAACTTTCGGGCCTTAATCATTACATACCACAGAAAGACTTTCCCGAGCGTACGAACACAATTCAATAAGGAAACAAATGAATAGACAGTAGTCATAGACGACACCCATACGATTACGAAGGTCATGCCCCGCGACAACACCTCTCTCTGGAAACTATTCGCAGGACAGCGCACCTGATAGCCACCACAAACAGGTAGATAATACCGCCATAGGCGACAGGGATCATAAGGGAATTCACAAGAAAACTAAGCGGGCGGAAGACACGGCAAAAGATTTAGCAATGGAAGTCTCTAAAAAATCCGCGGAAGATTCCCACTCCTCACTATTGTTATAGGGTTCAAGAAGAAAAAAATACTAGAATCAAAATCAGAGATGTCCAAAGATCCTCGACTGCACTCCAATCCAGCTCCCGACAGAAAACATTCCCTTACAAGTGTAACTCTACTCCCCTTTTCCAATCACGAGAACAAAGACGTCAGCCATCTTATTGACAGATCTGTGTAACATGAACTCCATCCCCAGTATCAGACCTACCCTTTCCATTCTGCGAAAATGTAAACAAACCGTATACGTATTATGAGAGACAAATACAATGGATATTGAGAGGATTCCTTCCAATCTTTCCAAGTAAATTTAAGACCCGAGTTAGAGAAGCTGAGTTATAATTAATAATACTGTACATGATAGAACGATGTATTGTACCCTTGCGTCATTATATGGAGCATGTGTTCGTATCCCAGCTGGCTCTCGGTCTTTCGAGGTATGGGGCGTTCAACCCACCGTACGATCACATGCTCAGGATTTGAGTCTATCAGGTAACTACTCTACTTGAGTAAAACAACAGATTCCTAAATACTGAGTATAATGATATTAAATCATGGCAAAACACAACAAAAACACAAAAATTTCAATTACATTTACACTCCCATAACACAAATAAAATATCTGGAGTGCGCAGATGATGATTCCAAACAATAAAACAAACCCTAATCTGTTTCATCTGCACTCCGCAGCTCTGTTTCACTAATACAAGGATCAGATCCACGCAAATGCACTGAGCTCCTCAGGCATGCTGAAACATCTCTTATGATTCTTTATTATGATTGGCGCTCTTCCGCACCCAAATATATCCTACACTTCCTAAAACCTATACTTTTGACATTGACGAATGTTCATAGTGTCTTTCACATCACTTAATTAATCTTAATTAGCATATCACAACACAACAATTTAATAAAAACACAAGTTATCACTGAATACTCAATATACGTAATCATTCTAGATCCAAATATTTGTCCGTTCTGAATCGGAACATTTATCTTTACTTATGTTTCAATAATATTAATTTTATTGCATTTTCTTTGCTTAACATTGCGTGTTTTTGTGAACAATCGTTTTCTTCCCCATGGATTTCAAACGCTTTTATGAGTAACCTCTCCCTCCAAAATACACATAATTAATGATTTAGCTTCACCATACAACAATCTTTTGGGTCTTATCATGTCGTTACTACCGTTACAGATGTGCCATTCCGTGCAATATTGCTACCCGTCTGAGTAAATTAGCATAAACTGGGTAATTACTCCTTACAAGTGCATCTCATTATTTGGTGCAGTTAAACATTCATCAGACACTAACTTGGCCAAATATTATCCGATTTCTATGATCCAACAACATATCCGCATGGATATGATGCATGTAATTCATTTAATACAATAACATCAAGCATTTGTCCTTTATTTCCAGAGATGAGATTAGAGATTTCAGTGTTCCAGTACTTACTTAAAAAGGGACAGCGGTCATTTAGCTCCCCCGTCGCGTGCACAATAGGTTCGCTAAGCCCCACCCTTTTCAACATGGCTACTCTGGCCTTCACCCTACGTCTGGTCCTCCTGACCGAGTTTTAAACTTGTAAACAAAGCTTGACATTTGCCTCTCTCCTACTTTGCAGCTCTACAGGGGGCAATGATTTGGATTTGTCATTATGAACGGAATCGATATAAATATTCAATACCTACATTTAGGGTATTTAATTGGCTCAATCCGGCTCTCAATTAATATTCTTAGCAAGGGATGGGTCTCCATTAGCCTCGCCGTCTTAAGGATGCAATCTGTGGCTCTAGATGAGTGCCAGTCGAGTTCCATTGTTTATCTCGCTGCACGGGTACGAATATATTAGGAAATCATCATGATTCCTCTACGAAGAATTCTCATACCTCCACGGGCAGATCAATTATTATATTAGCTTACACAGGGAATCACAGTTATCCCTTGTAGCCAAGAATATGCTAACAATGGGTTACAGATGCCATATCTGGCCCAACTCTGTTGCTATAATAGGTACGCTCTCAGGCTATACACATACATTGTCGATTCGTAGATTGGCCCACTAGACTTTCCAACGCGCGAGCTACTAGGATGATCCCCGCAATTATTTACGTAAATCTCTGGATTCTACGTTACACGGGCACGCTTATTGCGGCTAAAATAACATTCCTGTTAGATGACTCGATTCATAATGCACTCATATCCTCCCTGAATTTAATTATTATACCAAGGCTCTACATTAGCTCTATAAAAGGTATCATTTTACTGGCAATTACATAATATGCCTTATTGGCTTTCAAGCTTAACATTGTAGCAATTATCATCTTTTAACATCTCAATTATACTGAAAACTCTCTTTATCTCTCTAATATATCTTATTATTTTATCGGACATGGCACAATTTGCACGTTTCTAAGGCATCAACATGCCGATTTTACATTTATTTTCGACTTTGACCTCTGATTATTATTATTATTATTATCAATTAACATTAGTTATTTTGACCAACGCCTTACGCATTAATTGTCGTAAGTTTATCATTCTCAAATCAATATTTTTACTGAAATATGAGGAATGTGAACTCGTATACTAATTACTGCAAATTCTCATAGTATTTCATGGAATGATATGTTGTATGGTGAGCTTTAAAATCATAGTAACATTTTTGGATGGTACTCACATTTTCTTGCGGGCTGGATTTATCCAATAGTACAACACGTTACCCACCGTCATGATGCCTTCTAGCACATCTTAACACTTTTCACAAATAACACTTGATGTGGTTTGAACATGTTGATTACAGCTCGTAATACATACATTTCACAGTTTAAAATATAACACATTTTCTATATCACACAAATTTAAAACACTTTATATTATCACCTTTTTACACCACTTTATAGATTCGATTTGTACACACGAAGCCTTATTGGGCTTTCCGCTACTGCGTGATTTCAGATCTGTGATGCTGCAAAATCCTAACATCCGCTTGTCTCCTCCGAAAGTTTATCTCGAGTAGGTGTGTTCATCTCCCGTCTCCTACTGTGTTCCTATCTTCTCCCTTCTATCGTGTGCTCCTTAAGCAATTATCACAAACACCTGTGATTCCTTTCTGGTTCCCATGATCTGTAACTTTACTATTTTACTGTATGATACTCTAAAGATCATAATTATCCCTGTGGATACGTTCATTGTCTATCACAATCATAATGCAATTTTCCTACGCTGTACTGAATGACGTTCGCGTATAATACTTGATTATCTGTCTGCTGTAGACTGTTCATACTTTTAATGCAGAAATACTTTTAATCGGCAGCATAATGCACCTTTCATTGTCTATCTGTATGATAAGGACTATAATGAACTTGCGTATTGCGCGCACTTATCTCATGACAACGGACAGCATGTCGTCTCACGAGTTGAGTCAACGAAGAACTGACTCTACCCAGCTCCACCGTCCATATAAAGGATTCTGACAAAATGTAGTCCTTGTTCACATCAGGAGCGACTCTTTTCTGATACATCGCGTTTACCGACAAGGTAACGCGTGATTCCTGATCCTATTTTCACGGAGGTTTCAGATCTACTTGTAGGCTTGCGCATAATAGTTCGCGGCTGGGAGCGATCAGTTTAGTTCGCAGCTCCTTAGCGAACTAGTTCGCTCTTTTAGTTCGTTAGGTCCCATCTCGAATTCCCTGTAAGGTAGATCGTTCGCTCGCCGTGCTGCTGACACTGCACGCACTCTTTGTTTGTTATAGCAGTCTGTCACCACTGATGACTCGTCACCAGTGATTGCTCATTCACATTGCTCTCGTTTCAAGCAATACTGTAGGCAACTGTAACAGTTACTGTGCAGTTCGTGTATTAGATAGCGACATGTTGCGTGTGTAGTAATGTGTTTTACCTTTTGATATTCGAAGATAAAAAATACAAAAATATGAGTATTGAAACATTAGTGAAATTCCTTATTCCTTCCTTATTTCCTTTTATTCCTTGTAGGAACATAGGGTAGCTACAAACTTCTTCCATCTCACTCTATTGTTGGCCATCCTTTTAATTAGGGTCCATGTCTTTCCTTCTGAGAAAACTTCTCTTTCTATTGTTTATAAAGCCAAAAGTCGTCATTTGTTTATCATCAGGGGCGGATCTAGGGGAGGGCGACCGCCCAGGGCCCCGCGGTCCGGGAGGCCCCGCGCCATGGATTGTTTTAAATTTAATTGATTCATTTTTTGTACTTTTCAAACTTTCGAACTAATTTATAATTCATATTATTTTATCAGTGCAGCTATGACCTCCCGTGCCCGCGTAGCAAGTTTAGATTTCAGTGAAATGATAGAAGACTTCAGCCGGGAAAAAAGTCGCAAAGTAATATTTTAATATTTCATAGTTTACATAATCTTCTTCAATGGGACTTAAAGGTTTCTTTCATATTATTAAAAAAATGTACTGTAGTGTATTCAAAATATTGTAACTATTCTTTATTTTCTTCTTCTTCTTTCTTCGATTCGGTCAACTAGGGACCACGTCAGTTCAACTGTCTCTTCTTCCGAGCTTTAACTACCGCCCAGTGTTTCCGCATTCGTCTCCGGTGTTGTTCTTTTCTCTCTTGGGACCATACCTTCCCTGTCTCCATTTGATTTGATTTTTATTATTTCCTATTGTTGTGGGCCCCACCTTATCATACCGCCCAGGGCCCCGCAAGGCCTGGATCCGCCACTGTTAATCATTAGTGAAATACCGGTACCGTACCTAAAAGAATAACAGTATGGACGATGTGTTCGTAGAAGCATACACTTATTATTCTCTTTATTTTTTTCTCTCGCGTGGGGCCGATAACCTAGACGTTAGGCCCCTTAAAACAACAATTACCATAGTCATTTTTCGCGTGTATCGGCGCGTCACCATCCGATTCCATTTCCTGTCACTAGGTGATGATAAGACGTACCCCCGCCCGCCGGAATTTTCATTTCTTACTTGCTTCGTGATATTCATTATTTGGCTGCTCTGAAACCGTTGGGTACATTATCTTTATGGCACGAATGGGAGGAATAGGGTTTTTTAGTTCAGAGTTTTTGTCCATAGAAGTTCGCTTTTCTTTGTGAAGCATCGTCATAATGTTCATTTCTTAAAAACAGGTAAAAGTAGTTGTATCACCATGTATCAAGAAAAATAAATATCAACTAGTTCATTCAAATGGTAATGTTAATCCAGTTCGCCGATTTTCTAAATAATTGGACATCTTTTCAAATAATCCAAAATGACTAAGTTAAATAAAACTGTGGAATTATCCCCACATCTACATCAGTTAAATATCAGTAACTTATATTTATGAACCGCCACTGTATTACATTACAAATATAAGGTAGTTACTACTATTAGCGTGTTAGTTCGCTAAGGAGCTGCGAACTAAACTGATCGCTCCCAGCCGCGAACTATTATGCGCAAGCCTACTAGTAGTGTGCTATACTGTTATTATAATAAACCAACATTGAACAATCGCCGCGCCAAAACTTGACAATCTTGCCACTATCAATAGATACACTCAATCAACTGAGCTGACAACAAAACAAAGCGCATGCGATTGTGCAATGAGTGGTGATGTGACGAGCTGACGAGCTACGGCGGACCCGCGCTCTCGCGCTCTTACAAGTCGGTCAGCGGGAAAAGAGCGAACGAACTAACAAGCGAGCGATCTGGGAACTAGTTCGGTAGTTCGTCTGAGGGACCCGCTCTTCCGAACTAGTTCGTTCGCGAACTACACAAGACTATCTACTTGCGTGCAGGTAATTCCTTCGCTCAATTAATTAATATTAATTGCTTTCCTCCATGGCTTCCTGACGCTATCTTCAGTGAATCCCCTCCTGCTACTTGACCAACCAATGCTCCTCCGCATTCAGCAAGTGAATTTCCCTTCAATCTAATATAGGCTTTAATTTAAGTGTTTTGACATCCCTAAATTAGCTCTCTTTGAATATAAGCATCTGGGTGTAAGTCTCATCCCATTAGAATGCTTCGTTTGCCCGCAATTAATTAATTTCTCTCAATGACCATCCCCTCCTATCTTCTCTCCCTTGTCCACCGGGGATTTTTACGGTCATTAGTCACTGTCTTGCTACTCCAGTGACGCTAAGAAATAGTCCACTGGAGTCAGTCTGCGCCTCCCACTTTCAAACGCAATATGCCACCTGTCAAGTTGCCTCGATTTTCTGGATCTTTGCTAGATTTTTAGTATTCTGGCTTGCAGTTCATACAATATTCTGTCTTATCATTCCTTATAATTCCTGTTCCAGATGTGGAATTAAGTTTTTATTATCACATTATATTACCATATCATTGTCCCTCAGGTTCACTGTGGTTGTTCCCCCTCAGAGATCAATGGTTAGGTTCTCGTGAAAATCATAGACATGATTCTTCCTCCTCAGAGACCCAGGGTTCGATGCCAGTCAGCCTCGTCCCATTGGGTACAGTGTCGTACGATACTTACTCGTAGTTCTATAATTCAACGTACAATCGTCACTGCAAACATCAACGGGATAACACATATACGGAAATAACAACTGCAATCATGATATTTTATTTCGTGCTCGTTAACCTAAGTGAGGATTCAAGCGGAACTGTTATCGTTTATAGAGCTGGGTTAAATCTAACAGAGTTCTTAGCTAATCTTAGTGGACGAGTGCTATCAGCAACGTATGAAGACCTAGTATCCGGGTTGTAGTGGGTATGTGTTAACACTTTGAGCTTGTTCGGTAATCCTCATAGAATGGAAAGAGAAGCGTTCCTCTTATAAGAATTAACGGCACATTTGGCTCCAGGCACGAACATTGTATTAACGGGCGACATCGAATAAGTCAGAAGCATCGAGAGAATGTGTCAAGCTACTGTATCTATATGACGCTTGGGATGTTAGACACAAGGATGTTGAATTTACATTTTGCCATGGCACTTAAGTTTCTAGATTTGACAGAGTGTACATATCAATATTTCTAATCACTTCACTGCCTAATATCTCAGTTCACCCCATGTCTTTTAGAGATCATCATAAGGTCGTAGATATTAACCAAGCAGATACATTCACTTCCATGTTCGGAAAAGTATACTAGAAATTAAATAACAATATTCTCAAGACACAAGAAACAGAAGAAAGTTTCCCGTAATTTTGGAACCAAATTTTGCGGCGCAAACCTAATTACCCTACGGTTTTGCAATGGTAGCTTAAAGCAGCCAAACTCGCTCAACAGCAATATTTTCGCAACTTATCTATTCAGAAAGCAACGGGATGACCCCAAGCTATAGTTCTGTATGAACAAGCTCTATACGACTACAACCGACTGCAACATCAGGGGCAGGTAATACAGCATTGGCTCTACAGCTATCTTCGCTGCAAGGTTTTCAGATCAGAATTCACATTCCACATCTTGTGGAAGAATGGACAGCCACGTACCATATTGCAAAGGAAACGAGTCAGCAAAAGAAAAAAGAAATACATCGTCGCAATAAAGGAAGGAGACCAACGTATTACAGACTACGGACCATTTCGCGTAAATTTGTCTCATTATCCGAGAGAAAATAGCCAAACACCACAGAACTTCTTAGAACCCATACAGCACCACATCAGCATGGACGATGCAGTCACTCTCGAAAGCGACATCCCAGAGCAAGAGCTAGAGAACGTTATCAAGTCGCCAACAAGAAAAAGTCACCAGGACAAGAGGGGATGTCCTTCTGAGTTTTATAAGAAGTTCTGGCAATACATAAAACACGATTTATGGATTGAGTTCCAAGAGTTGCCCGCAAACCCAGATCAAAGCTCAGATTTCACACAAGCGATTATCGTGTTCGTTTCGAAGACCAGGGCACCTAAAACTCTTGCTGATTTTCGACCAATTAACCTTTGAACACAGACTATAAACTACATTCTAATATTCTAGCATCACGAATTAAGAATGTTCTTCCTACAATCCTCGGTAATGAATAATATAGTGTTTTGAAGCATTCAAACATAATTGATTGTCTGTCAAACTTACGGAGTTTCATCGTGCATATGTCTAAACTGGCGAACACAGAACCAGCCCTGGATAGATTTTCAAAGAGCTTTTGTTCGAGTAAGTGATTCATACCTATGAGCAGCATTGAAAAGATTCAACTTCCATAAAAATAATCTGGATTCACTTCGAAATCTATATCGCAATGCAATGCAACCTCCAGGGGCGGTGTGTCATTAAGGTCTGTAACCAAATCATCCATGTGACTCGGCTACGTCAGTGCTGGATTTTATTGATTGGATCTATCACATCTGCATGAATTTTATTGAAGCTAGAATCGCAGGCCAATTGCCTATTTCTAGCTTAGGAGCGAGTCCGCAGTACGAGGGGCAGGAATATTTTATTTTTACGCAAAATACCCCATAATTGAAGATCAGCCAACCACCGAAACGCAGCTCAAACATCTAACAGTGAACGACATCTTTATCCATTTTTTTAAGCGTATGGCTTTTAGTGCCGGGAGTGTCCGAGGACATGTTCGGCTCGCCAGTTTTGTAGCTGCTTCGAGACGGACACCCAATGGGTGAGCTACAAGTACCGTTGGGGAGGAATGTTGGATGGTAGGGTGGAGGAGTTGGAAGGTAGCGGCTGTGGCCTATAGTTAGGGACCAACCCCGGCATTTGCCTGGAAGGAAGAAGGGAAACCACAGAAGACCATCTTCAAGGTTGCCGGCGGGGGGATTCGAACCTCCTCGCCTCCCGGATGTGAGCGACTGCCAACAGTCATGCCGCAACGACCTCGGCTAACTCACCCGGTATCTTTATCCATGTTCCAACCCTATAAGCTCTACATCTTCAACTTTTATTTTCAAATAAAGATAACAGAAGATATAAATTGATTTTTGGTTAATTCATGAACAGCAGAGAGCCATTTTTGATGTGTAACATCTTTCCGCTCTGTTGCTGGATAGTTTTGTGGGAGTGATTTTGAAAATTGGGGCGGACGTGAATCGGGTGGAAGTGGATCGAACGGAAGTGGATCGGACGGAAGTGAAGACGCACTGCCAGAAAAATGGGACGGAAGTGAATCGGGCGGAAGTGGATCGAACGGAAGTGGATCGGACGGAAGTGAAGACGCACTGCCAGCTGGATGTACAATTGAAAATGTGTGTATTGGAAACAAGGCAGTGTGTGCTCTGTGGCGCGAGAATGTTATGCAATACAGTAGGCAGTGCATTTAGCAGGCACTGGTTTGACGAGCACAGTGGCAAATGTTTCACCGACTTTCATTTCACATTGAGCAGTTTATGAAGCTTCACGTTCAAGGTTGAATATCACATGGGGTAGGACAAAGAAGACAAATGACGTTTAAGTAAGCGGCATTATTGTCAAGCTGTGAGTGAGTTGTCAAATATTAAATGCATAACAGAATGTTGTTATATGAGTGGAATAAAAGCTGTATTTTCATCATATGTGAGACTAGGTCATTTCATGATTGTAGGAAGCCATGTTTTGATGGTTTACGACGAACTGTATGAGAGCCTTGAGAATAATGAATGTTATAGTCACTGAGGAATATGCTCACAGTATTTGAGAGTACTGTCGACGTTGTGTGTCACTTTGTTATTATGAATTATTAATGTAAAAGGAAGGAAGGAAGCTTGTAGTTTTGCGTGTCCGTTAATCTCACGATCATGATCCACGGTACCTCCCTTTTACGTGGAATGCGAACCACAGGACGTGGCATTTCAATTCGAAAATCTCACATGTATTGACCGGGAATCAAACCCGGTCTACCTTGGTGAGAGACTAACAACTTGACCGCTGCGCCACAAATGTGACGGTAGCATATCTCCAATTCATTCTATACATTCATCATAGTACCAGTATGAAAATGGAGTGTAAATTAACATTTTAAGAATGTCCAAGCTGTGTAGTATACGAGTAGGATAACATGTCAGATGTTACACATCATATGCGACTACTGTAAGGCTCGTATCTTTTTTTATATTTATTTTATCTTCAACTAGCAACCCGAGCCGGCTTCGCCCGGGAACAGTTATGAATGCATTACGTGATAAGCGCTTTTTTTTCCAATGTCAATGAACAACGACCAATATCCGTTTTACATCTCGGCATGATGGGTTAAAATCACTGACTGGACTATTAATTATATTATCATGGAAATGCATGTGCAACAAATTCTTGTCAGACGTAATTTAAGAATGGCGAGGTGCATGAAACACAAATCCCCTTTCCGTCCAATCTTAACTTGACTGTGAATTTTGCGAAACGAAAAGTTCACAGGCGAAATGAAGAAAAGCCGAGTTGCACTTCCAGGGAAACTCCAAACACACCCACTCTTCTCTAAAGTTTTTTAACTCAACACGACTCGACAGTTTGTTGCTGGCTGTATCTCGGGCAATAAGCTCGTCCGCTAGCTTTGTTGTAACTGGGGTGATAGACTCGCTCTTAGCTAGCTCGTAAACTGTCGCCTCAGTAACTGCATGGAGATTGTTGGAAAAAATGGAAACGAAAAAACACTTATGTATTGAAGATAGAGATATGCTCTCCGGGGCTTTTTGTAGAACTTTTCATGCTGAACAATTCTTACACTCATAGTATATAGATATTTTTAACGGTTTGTCCAGCGTAAGCTTAAAAAGCGCACGGACGCCAGTTTTTTTCGACCTTTTCACTGAAATCGTTAGTGCTTGAGTTCCTTTGTTCACAAATAAATTATTTTCTACAGAAACCTTCCTCGAGATATCCTTTACAGAATGGTGAAAACCGCATCAAAATCCATTCAGTGGTTCTCAAGATTACCCGTGACATCCAAGAATCGGGGACTTGGTTTCATACTAAGTAGAGATTAAACGCCAAACAGTATAATTTAATATAGTATAATCCCCCTTTCGTCCAATCTTAAATTGACTGTGAATTTTGTGGAACGGAAAGTTCACAGGCGAAATGAGAGCTGCACTTCCAGGGAATGGCGAGGTGAATGAAACTCAAATCCCCCTTCCGTCCAATCTTAACTTGACTGTGTTTCACAGGCGAATTGAAGAAAACCCGAGTTGCACTTCCAGGGAAACTGCAAACACAACCACCCTTCTCAGAAGTATTAACTCAACATGACTCAACAGGCTGCTGGCTGTATCTGGGGCAATAGGTTTACCCGCTAGCTAGGCTGTAACAGGGATGATAGACTCGCCCTTAGCTAGCCCGTAAACTGTCGCCTCAGTAGTTGAATGGACATGGTTGGAAGAAATTAAAACGTAAAAACACTTATAGTGGGCGATGTATTGAAGATAGACATATGCTCTCGCGGACTTTTTTGTAGAACTTTTCATGCTGAACAATTCTTACACTCATAGTATTTAGACATTTTTAACGGTTTTCCCAGCGTAAGCTTACACAACGCTCGGACGCCAGGTTTTTTTTCGACTTTTCCACTGAAATCGTTACTGCTCGGCTTCCTTTGATCATAATTAAATTATTTTCTACAGAAATCATCCTCGAGATATTCTTTACAGAATGGTGAAAACCGCATCAAAATCCATCCAGTGGGTTTCGAGTTTACCCGTAACATCCAAGAATCGGGGACTTTGTTTTATACTAAGTAGAGATAACATTCAATTGCTTTATTTTAAGGATAGTAGTGGGAGAATCGAACCCCACTCCACTAAGTCAGGTGATCAGGGCGACTATCCCGAGGCAAGCTGGAAAGCAGGCAAGAGAGCTCAAGTCATTCTATTCCGAAACCCCATGGTTGGATCTTATCTACTTTATGTCGTCATTCTGTGTTGAACATGGTGGATCCTTAACAACGAACTTCAATCTGCTTACGAAACCCCAAGGTGGGAGTTTAAGTTTTCCTGTATGGAAATATTTCGCAGCGAAGAGATATTATATTGTACCCTTCAAACCTGGGTCTTCTTGGATTTCCCCCAGGGGCTCACACCTTGTGGAACGTGGGTTGACGACCACGGGACCCCAGCTGAGTTCGGCATTACTTCCACTTACTTGTGCCAGGCTCCTCTCTGTTATATTTCCTGTCGACCACTCTTGGTCAACTCTTGTTCTTTTACGACCCCGACGATATTAGGGTGTCCGAGGCCTAGAGTGTCTTTTACTTTCCCGCCTTAATTGGCCCTTGTCTCATCTTTCATGTACCCTCATTCTTCGAGTGGTCAGACCTCTTGTTTGATTTTCATTGTATCTCTTGCCTTCTACTGAAGGCTATAAAGGAGGCAGAGCGTGTGTACCCCCAACCACTCTTGGTGCGCCCTGGATTGTGCTACACCCTCAAGGGCTCACGTCTGGATAGTTCGGGAGTTGGCAACCCCGAGGGCTTCTTGAGCTGGGTCCGGTTTTTCTCCTCCTTCCATTGCCTTTGGGGCGGTCGCTCCCCTCTTTCCCTTCCCTATCTACCGTTCGTGGCTCTCCTTTCTTCCAAGTCCCTTAATTCTCATTCTTCGAGGGTTGAGGGCATTTCCTTTCCCCCTGTCTTTTGTTTCCCTTATTCTTCTTTTTGTTTTCCATTTCTTCTTCTAGTATGTAAGTACGTAGTTGGTTTGTTATAGTTTCATTTCATTTGCATTTTCATGATCATCCAAACCATTAGGGGCCGATATCCCAGATGTTAGGCCCCTTAAAATAAAAATTATCATCATCATCTTCCAGGATTGGACTCCCTTCTGGGGGCGCGTTCAGTCCACTAGCTTAACCGGCACTACAATCCTAGGACTGCGGGAATGAAACCACTTGGATGAAACTACAATCGCACACCTGGGTATCTTAACAAAAATGAATTTATTATCTAAGACTAACTACTACAAAATATGAAATTAATAACTATCCCTTCCCTTTTGAGAACGGATTAAAAACAATGAAAACATTCCTTGAAAATTACACAACCACGACCCACGCCTTCATAAGGACGCACCATTGGGCCAATGGCTAAAATCACGCCATCGAACTAAACAAATCAAACAGTATTACATCCCGTTCATTAAACCAAAAGCAAGATTCTAACTCTCAAAATAAGACATGTCAACTTCAAATCATTCTATTGCATTTGCATGATGTTTTCGGTTATTGGTGTATGGTAATGTGAGCTAGGAATGGCTACCTATTTGTCAAGCCCATTCTAGCCAATGGAATTGTCTGGTTATGAACTTGTGTTGGGTATTGGTGGGGCCAGGCAATACAATTAAATACAAATTTTCAAACATAAAAACTCATAATATGCTCTAACCTTACCTGCATGATTCTATTCAGAAAACACTAGTAATGTTCACCCTGCATATCCGTGGATGCCATAAGGGCATACACTCGCAGTTACATTAAAATCAAACACACCAAAGCACACCGTTCTGTCATCAAATAGTGACCAACCCGTATAGATCCTGGGTTCCTATTCAGTTCTATAAAAATGCTTGATAAATAGTCAGCTTTTACATAACACAAAACAAATGACAGATAGACCGCAGTCCCGAAATAACTCTACGTAAAATCAACAAAAAAACACAAAAAAAAACACGCATCAAAATTAGCATGACAGACTACTAATACTTAAGCATGAGACCAATGCTCAAACAAACCCTAGTACCTCTTCAAATTCTTACACACACACACACACCCATGAATCTGAACTAACCTTATCATAAACTTTCAATAGGCCAGGGTTAACGATTTCAAAAATTTAAACAAATATTAATTCAACAAAATCCAGCTAATCAACTTCAGCGATTAAATGCACGGCCAAAACAGAGATTTCCCACGTAGATAACTCCATCATAAAAATGTGAGCAATATAACTCCTCACGTTCAACAGATGATTTAACATTATGACGGAGACATGTGCCATTTTACCATTTCTTGCAAGAATGCTACAGAAAGCTCTTCTTCAAGACTCGAAGAATGAAACAGGGATCCTTTGATACAGCCTGTAATTACTCGTCGCATGCAAGGCTGCCTTTGCAAATGCCCCAGCGAACGATCACCATCCAAACCTACCTCGGGAAACCACTCCTCACAAGGTCACTCGTGGGAATCAAACCTCCACATCACACATACCATATGCACCTCTCCTTACCATAATATCACGTTCAGGAATGGGCTACCTCAAATCATCCCTACTGGCTATCCTAAGTCAGCAATCAGCGTTATCAACCTGTTCATACCTGAGCTCACAGATTCCAATAAACAATCAAACAATTAAATCACAAACTGGGATATACATCCATAAAATTCTATCTTTCTCAATATCATGAATATTACGTCAAATGATGGGTACTGATGACCACAATCCTTTCCAATGCTAAATAGCTTAATAAAACACACCTGGTCCATTAAAAACTCCTTCGGCGAAAACTAATCACCTCCCCTGACTTGTAGCTACCCTTACAAACAACTGATGGGTGCTGATGATCTTTACTCCCATACTGAATTCACTCTACACTCTCCACTTTACACAAACACATATAGGTGACCTCGTATCATATTTAGCCTACACGTTATGGCACGTCAACATTTAACACTATTTCACAACAAAATGAATGTAACTCAATCAGGAATATCAATCAAAAATATCTACAAAATCAAATCCATCCTGGCGCCAACTCAACCCCATATAAAAGTAAATTTAAAATAGGGTACTCATTCCTTCTCTGGCAGGAACGTCATCGGTACATACCCCTACAGGTATGGGCTTCCATGTCCAGCGTGGTCAACTGCATCACTTCCTGGATGGTAAACAACATGACTCCAGAATCTTCTTGGTGATGTAGGACGGACTGTGGATTATACTTATAAGGATTATTATCAAACAGGACCACAACTTACGTGTAACCCCAATCGCGTTCACTTTATCCCGAACGTCCCAACTGATACTGCCTTTCGTGGCTTTGAACACACGATATACTCGAACACACCACTCTTGCCTCCAAAGATTTTACCTTTGTGAAATGTACATAAAGTGTTTACACAACTGTGATTTAAATTGTCACTAACTTTAAGAATTCAATCAATAACTGTGGGCAAGACGATTATCAGCCCTTATCAGATACACTACGGCTCTGTCTAGCATCGGCATTCTAGGATATGTAACAGTTTATATCAGTTAACCTGCTTATCTGGTTCCAGGCTTATGCTTGCGCGCACTAATTCTTCGCAGGCTAACTTAACTGCGTAGTCAGATGGCACTCTACTGTACAAGCCGGACGTTTGTTTTAGACGATTGCCCTTGACCTTGAAGCTTGCGGGTGAGCCTGTACACAGTCACTCTCTAGCCCTACCGGTATCGCTTCACATTTGTCTGATGTAATGGAATTCAAGACTTGAGCACGTGACGACACCACCGCGCAGACAGTACAGTTGACGTCTAAGTATTGTGTGACGCGGAAGTACACCTTACATAGTTACGAATAGAACGCCATTATATTTGCCAATGACTATACTTCAGCAGTAGTGTGAGATAGCTTTGTCAATCATCTGACCGCATGGGACAGGTGACAATAAGACAGGTACTGTAGTAACTCGCCTCCAGGCTTCCATTAAGATTTTTCACTCGTCTAAAACAAGCGTCCGGCCTGTAAAACTGTCTCAGAACTAATTGGCCCTTGTGAAAATCCAGTAGGAAGCTCAAGAGAGAGTCTGCTTACCTCAGCCTGCTGGGTGGTGTCCGCTACGTCACCCGTCAGTCGTCAGAAGTACACTCTGTTCCCGCAGCAACTGTCACTCACTCACACGATAACAACCATTATTTATTTCACTTGTTACGAGCTGTATTGGAGGTGATTAGAATAATTAAATGACCCTAATACGTGTAATGGATCAATAAAGTAACGAACATATTATGACTACGTAGTTCAGCAATGTACTATTAATAATCAACCATTATTAAGGGGCGTGGTGGCCTCTCCAAGATAAACCAGATTCGATTCCCGGTCAATGCATGTGAGATTTTCGAAGTGAAATGCCATATCCTGTGGTTCGGATTCCACGTAAAAAGGAGGTCCCGTGGCTCATGATCGCAAGATTAATGGTCACGCAAAACTAAAAGCTTCCTTCCTATCATCCGTTTATCAATTATAATTATTAATAATTATAATAATTATAATTAATTAACCAAGCAAATGGAAATGCATTTTCAATCTTCACTTTAAAAGCAATCACCGGGTAGTCATTAATCATCTAATGGTTCGATTCCAGACATTTCATTATCACTATCACTTTCATCAGATTCACTTTCACTGCCACTGTCACTGCTGCTGTCATTGTTTGCACTTGTTTTTACAAGTGATTCTATTCTGTCCTCTATTACTCCCTCTCGTTCATAATACTTATTTTCTATTTTCTCTACGTGATCACAAACGCTAATCCAATTACTTTCTTGAAACTCTGAAAACCTCTGTTCGCAAAGGCGTTTGACATCATTAATTTTAAAGGTGACATTATATGCAACGACCCACTGTTTTACATCAGACCAGACGAGTTCTATGGCAGTAATTTGGATATTGCTGGAGAAGTTTTCTGACGAATGTAAAATTCATGGATTGTATGTCGAATAACACACTTATCGAAATCGTCAATGCCCGTCACACGTTTCTTCCCTTTCCGTGTTTTTCCTGGAGTACCAAATGAAGTCCCTTCAGTCTCATGTTGCCTCTGTTCTGCTAAGATTTTCTTGACCGTCCTCAACGATACTTGTGTAGCCTCTGATACACTTTGTAGTTCTTTCAACAATTTTCATCTGTACTCTTCTTGTGTCTTATTGTTACACTCATTAGCTTCCCTCTTCATAAACCTATAAACATTGAAAAAAATCTCTCGCGTTTGCCCTCCTTTTGTCGTAAACATCAGTTTAGAATTCACAGGCGGCATCACTTCCTTTGCGAATACAAAAATACGAACGATAGAAACATGCACTGACAACGTATTATCAATCTGTCACCAGAAGCAGCCCTCCTTACTTCGCCCCCTCTTGCCCCTTCCCAACCCTCCTCTACATTGCAAGTGTCAATGAACTTGTGGTAGGCCCGCTGGCTAGCTTCACTTTCTCATCCAAGGGCAAATTTGTTCCGAGAGACTTATACATTCGCTACTCTGTCAGGTTACTCAATTCGCCTGATCCAAGTCCTTCACTGTAGCTTTTTCAAAACTTTTAGTTAAAAATAATATTGCGGGTCGCTTCCCGTCTTACAAGAATCTCAACTCGTAACTGAATATAAACCACTGACTGTGTTCTTCCAATTATTGACTTCATTAATCTGACTTTTGAAACACTTCAAAATTCTACCTTCTTTTCTGAGCTAAGAGTGACGTGGACTGCCACTCACCATGGCCTGGCAAAAAAAAGTATTTCCCCCTCTCGGACGGATACTAATATGCTTTTTTCGCTGACCGCTTTACAGTGCGTAGACTGAATCTACCGAATTGGGCTTAAAATCCACGTAGAAAAATGATTAATACCTCCAAATGATCACGCCAAAACGTAGGTCATGAATATCTCATCGGGAATCCAAACTGATCGTTGGTTCCATTCCTAGATCGTGCGCGTCCACACAGGGCTCCTCCACGGTAACTAGAAGAGACGGTAGGTGTCACGCGCAGCTTGCCGAGAGCGCGTGACGTCATTGGGCTCAAGAAGCAGAGTTGCTGTGTGTTAAAAGTAATGCGCGGAGCGGAGCGGTCCTTGCTCAATTCATTTTTATTGAAGCAAGAAAGAGGACGGGATAATGATGATATTTACATTTAAGATAAATCAGGCCCTAACAATTAAGAAATAGTTTTAACCGATTTCGTCTAAATAAGAACACATAATTCAAGTTAGATACACACGGTCAAATTGTGTTAAAAATTGCCAAATGAAACCTACCTTTCAGGGTGTAATTTTTCTCATCTTCTTTAACTTCTTTCGTGCAGCGTCAGCATCCGCACCCGTGGTCCGACTCAATCTCTTAAGAACTCTCTTCTTATTTAGTTCTTTCATTCTAATAAATGAATGCGTTCTCACAGAACATGCAACTGCAAACTCATCGACCTCACTATATTTAAATCTGACGATATCTATTAGTTCCTTCATCACTGTTGGACACTTCTTTAGATCATTTCCGTGAAACCTTTGAAATTCTTTTTCTAATTCACAAACGATATTGAACCACTCTGGAGATGGGTTCATTAGGCCTCCCCTAGACAAAGCCGAGATCCAGTCTGAATTCCTAACACTAATGCACATTCCAGTTTTTCCACCGTAGTTAAAGGCAGAGACGATTCCCCTTTTTGCAACTCGGTATGCAATATACCCGGCCAACATTTTCAACAAGTCCTTGTCCTCATTATGGAAATTCTGTTCGAGATCTTCCTGGTCAGTAAACTGCTCTATTAATGAATCTACTATAGAGTTAAAATGTTCATACTCTGGGTCAGAAATTTCCAAATTAGTTTCAAGTGGCTCTGCAGAGTCATTAGGAATAGCACAGTCTACTTGGTCGAGAACTTCTACAGTCAATGTTTCACACTCTTCCCTGGGACAGTTTCCGGTTTTTGTTATATCGTGTGCACTTTTGCTAAATAACAGGGATTTAATTCTCTGTGTTACTGTTGTGGGAAGAGGATGATCGTAAAACCGCCATAATCCTCTGAGAGCAGAGAAATATGATTCTAAAACATCTTGATTACATTTTGATGCTAGCAAATATTTATATCCTTCAGATTTCAGGTTACGGAATAATCCCTGCAAACTGCGGATTGAAATCATGCAACCTCTTTGGAAAGGCAGCAAGCCAGACTTCCCAATAACTCTTACTGATAATAACAACTCGAACATCTTATTCAGTTTGACATCCTGTTCCTCTAAATTTGTCCCGTAAGCACTTTTGAGCATGTTTGTTGGATGATGTGGGATTCTGTTATTCAAAACATCACATCCATCATTAACAGTTTTAACAAATTCAACGACATGTTCATTCCCAGAGAAAATATATGATATAGCCTTAGCCACAGTGCCAGAGAGAAGTTCAGCAGCTTCCCTTACATTTTGTCGTTCACTACCAGTAACTAGCAAATGGTGTTCAGTTATTTTGTGAGTAAATTTTAAGTCCCCACTATTTTGGTATTGCACTAACTCAACGAAGATGTCTTTGGTAACTGTCTCACTGGACGTAAGCCTGTATCCATGGTCTAACAGATGGTTTCTTATTAACTTAAGAATATGAGGAACGTCACAAAATGCCCAAATTACACGCTCATCAATACATGGGTTAGTTATAAAGGATTTCTCTGGATTTATTCCGAGGTCTATATATAATTTTCGGTTGGAACCACCCATATCACTAACAAAAGCTCTTAAGCGAAAAGTCGTTTCCTCAACAAGACTAACTGTCTCATAAAATAAATTAGTACTGACTGCCTGGTCGAATTGATAATAAATTGGCTGTTTCCATTTACCAGTTAAGCTTCTTATCATAACAACTTGTACATTTACATGTGGCCCTCTAAACACATCTTCGACACTGTCATAACAAATATCAGATTTAACTTTCATTTCGTCAAAGCTCATCACTACATCCTTTTGAAAGTTATCACTCATAATAATTGCTTGGCCCTTAAGTAGGTTAAAAGTGACATCCAGAAACCCAGGAGGAGTAGAAAATTGTGACAACCGTCGTGCTATTGTTATTTCACTTGGGAGGGGGTATTTTAGAGTTTCCCTAACATATGATAAAGCTTTCTTGAAGATACACCGTATTGTAACAGCTTTCGCCACATCTTCTGCAGACCAGTTTGTACACTTTCTTTTCAATAAATATTGCTTCTGACAAGTACAAAAATTTCATCGTAGTTTTTTTAAATTTTGCTCCAATTTTCTTATTTTTTCTTGGGATATCTTCAGATCCTCAGAAAGTAATTTAATCCTTTCTTTTAATTTTTCATTTTCGGCCAAAACACTACGTAGTTCACACATCAAGGGCAAGTTGTCTTCAATTTGGTGAAACTCATCATTAATCTGACCTCCCTGAGGAAGCTCAAGATGTTGACTTGATTCTTCTACCGAGTTCTTTATTAGGGACTGTAAATCTTTCCTACAATCACGCCTCTCGGCTCGCGTGTTTCTCTCGCAAATTTCTGTTGAAGCAGGAATGGTGGGAATTTTTGGGAAGGAACTGACCCTGTTTTTAGCAATCTCTTAGGGGGAGGACCTAACAGTTCAGATTGTAAATCTCTTTCAAAATCACTAGGCAGAAAATGTTCCGAACAAATGCGAGCTGTATTCGGGTTAAACACATCTTTTCTTTTACAAAAATGTACCCATTGTTTGCGCAGAGACGGGTGTTTTGGGAATCTGTACAGTGACAACCTACATTTGTCTGCGTCCGGGGATGTTTTGTACAGCCTGCTACTGCACAGCTCGGCATTCTAGCACCTTTTAACACCACTCACAGAAGCTAGGCCTAAACACAAGAATACACTTCACTAACGCACGAGTGCATAGGTTGTAAAACATTGTGATAACATGAAAATAAACATTCACCTGACCTACAGACCGATTGTAATACACCGAACTTCACTACTCTTGACTGGTTACCGTGGGAAACAGTCACTGATCTCTATACATGGATGGCTGGTAGCTAAGGCAGCAGTAAGCCGAATAGACGATGACAGGTATAGCAAGATGGCAGCGAGCGCAAGGTGCAATATTGCGAATCCGGCTCTGTGATTGGTTACTGGTAGTTTGATGTTATACATGTATTTATACTGGCAGTAAATATTTTGTGTTTCTTGTAGTTGTAAAATGGGCTGAATTTGGTTATTTAAAGCGTAAAATCTTAGTTTTAAGTACCGGTTTGGTGACCCATCATCCCAGGCAAGCCGGTAATACCTTTACTTCACAGGCAGATAGGTCGCTTAGTCGTAATTTTGAAGTTATTGTGAAGTTAAGTATACATATGCGGTGGTGCTGAAGCAGACGTGATCGGGCTAGGCTATTGCGTGTTTAAATTTGATCCCATTTCAGGGTTTTTCGGTTCTGGGTGCGAATAGTTCGCTTAATAGTTGTAAAACGGTGGGGAGAGTATATTTTGAGTAGGTTTTTAGTTGTGTTAAGTTTTATGTGGAGCTGAGGAGTGAAATTGGTTTGGCTTCAAGTGCATTTTCGGCTTTGATCTACTTCCCGTTATTATTAAGTTTATTGTGCTGATAGCGTGATTAAAAGCTCTAGTATTTTATGTAGAGTGCTGGGATTACTTGGAGGAAGTGTTGGTTATTTCATGGAAACAGGAATTCATTACCAATTACCGATTACGATATGTCGAATCTAAGCCTGTATAGTGAGCTACGTTTAGGCCTATAGGTACAACATTTGAAGAATGCATAATTTCGTGGCATATATACATGTATACCGTAGTCTATATACAATTTACAAGAATGTTTCCAGAAATTGTTTTTCACTCGTTACTCTGTTACTGATCGCTAATTGCGTGTACTCAGCACCTAAGTTGATATTTGTCAGCCGTTATTATACATTCATTTTTATTGATATTCCGGAGATTTACTGACCTCGGAATGACGTGTCAGTGATCCCAATGCTCTTATGCTATGAGTGAACATATCTCTATATTTTATATGTTCCAAAGCACCATTAATTACGATTTAAAATTGACTAGATTATCATTGCTTGTCCATAAAAGGAGGGCTCTCGAATGGGTAGACCAACATGGCGGACCGCGCGCTCAACCTGGTGTACTTTCTCGTGCAGCGGAGAGCTGCCATCAGCGATCCATGTATAGAGATCAGTGGAAACAGTACGTACGAGACCCGGCATTGGAGCCCAATGACGTCATCTACGCGGCAAACTACTGCGCAACTCGCTCGTGACACCTACTGTCTCTTCTAGTTACCGTGGGGCACCTCCAAGATCGGTTATTCCCCCAGGGCCCTAACCACGTGATATTTATGATGTCCTTCATTGGCCCAAGTGTGGAGTGATATATCTGGGCATAACTAACAAACCAAAATTACAATTTAACTACGACGCCTCAATGCCATAATTAAATTAATTCGAATCCAATTCATTACCCAAACAAAAATAATAAACCCCACAATAAAAGGAGCCAGTAGCGTGGCACCAGACTTCCGACAAAAGGTTGGATTTTTGTTCACTCCCGAGATTAGTAGTAGGAAAAGGAAGGAAGATTGTAGTTTTACGTGGCCGTGAATCTTGTGATTATGAGCCACGGGACCTCCTTTTTACGTGGAATCCGAACCACAGGACATAGCATTTCACTTCGAAAATCTGATATGCATTGTCCGGGAATCCAACCCAGTCCACCTTGGCGAGAGGCCAACAGCTTTACCGCTGCGACACCACGGCCCCCAGGGCATAAGTAAAGGCCAAATCATTACCTTTTAATTATGTATGACATATTTCAACCTTAATAATTCCAATGATTTTTACTCTTTAATCTGTTTCTTTTCCGGATTAATTACCTTGTCTGGATCAGAAATCATTCTTTTCTTACGTCACAAGAAGGCGTGGTCTGATTTCTTTTCTCTCAATTGGCCGCTTCTGTCTTCGTCATATCATGCGATTAAAGACAGGAATTACCTCAGGGAATCCCAGTCAAATGGGGCACCTTCGTTATGTGAGATTTACCATTGTGTGCCACTCTCCACGCCAGTAATCTAACATCAACAAGCGTTTCGCAACGTTTTTATCTCTGAGCTGGGGAAGCTTTCCTCAGCCAGCTGCTGGTTCTAATACAGAGGGGTTGTTCCACTAGCTATACTTCAAAACGTACATCATTCCGCCATACTCCGTTACACGCGTCCTGGAGTGTGAGTCCGCACTTTACTTTTTTTTGGCTACCAAAAGGCTAAAAATGGAGTTGGAAAGGGGTGGCTTCTACTAGCTTCATGTTACAACAACATAAGCACCCTGGTAATTTGATATTGTGTCAATAATAATCGAGCTGTTGCTGGTGGAAGTCTACATCGTAACGCGCAGACTTGCGGAGTCTCAGTCCGTAGCGTGTATTGGTGACTCATAAATCGTCCTCTCATTTTCGGTAAGTAATGCATTTTTCCTTTGTTTTATATTATAATACCTAGCCTATATCATATCAATCATATATTATACAATTACATAATATATTGGTTGTAAGTGCTGTAGTATGTGTATTCAGAAGTAGTTTCTGTACTTCATTATCTGTAGTGGAATATGGATGAATAATACCCGTGTGTCCTCTTATCAGGCAGATATTTTGATTTATTCCTGGAGCAATGGATCACATCGAACAGTGGTTGGACGGCGATGAAATTGGAGCGAGTGATGACAGTGATTAGGATGCCGTGAATTATAGTGATCATAATTCTGACAGTTAGCAGTCTCAAGATGAAGACGTGACTGAATGTGAGCAGCAAGAAATAGCCTATATTGTGAAACACTTGCCTGGAGTAGTAGGAGTCGCTAAGAATGCTAAGACACCTCTTGAAGCACTGCAACTATTTTTACCGATCAAATAGTAACATGCAAAAATCGTTACAAATCAACAACCCTTCCAAAATATTCTCGATCCCGAGAGCAGCTTACACTAATCTTGTTGCGCTGAAGACATGTTTAGGTCTTCTGTTTCTTGGTGGGGCACTGAAAGTCTCCCACACTAATTTACAAGATCTCTGGCAAAATGATGGTACAGGTGTAGAATATTTCAGGCTATCAATGGGCATAAACCGTTTCCGTTTTTTGTTGAAGTGTTTGAAATTTGATGACATCAACTCCCGAGAGCATCGTAAACAGGCAGACAAACTCGCTGCTGTGCGGTATTTAGTAGACACGTTCATAGGTAACTGCAAGAAACACTACAGTTTGGCGGAACTAGTGACAATTGATGAAATGCTAGATGCATTTCGGGGTAGGTGCAGCTTTCGCCAATACATTCCGTCCAAGCCTGCTAAGTACGGTATAAAGATTTTTGCACTAACCGATACCAAAATGTATTATACAAGTAATATGGAGATATACTGCGGAAGACAACCTGTGGGCCCATACCATTGCGAAAACACGTCACACCAAATCGTAAATAGATTGGTGAAACCAATAACAAAAACTGGTAGACATGTTACTTGCGACAACTGATTTGGGTCTGTTCCTCTTGCTCAAGATTTGCTTGCAAATGATAAATTGACGCTTGGTGGAACGATTCGCAAGAATAAACGTGAAATCCCACCATTTATGACCACTACTAAGAACCGACCAAGCATATTTGCTTTTGTAGAATATTTTCATGTCAAGTAATTGTTATTGTATAACGTAAAATTTATAATAAGTAATTTGCTAAATTCTGCGTTAAACTATTCTTATGAAAATATCATTTTGTTTCAATTTATGAACATATACGCTGGTCATCATACTGTAAACCAGATTGAGGACCGGAAGGAAACAAGAACGAAAGGAACCACACAAACAGATGCGGACTGTCAGTCCGCGCGCGTGTAGTGGTGTAACGGCTGGGCACGCGTGTAACGGAGGGAAATGTCATGGGACCTACATGCTAGCTCATAGCATCAAGGTCACATAATACCGGTATATCAGAAGCATGTTGGCCAACAATTCTAAACTTTGAACATATTATATTGAACATAATATTACAGATTAATTTTCAGTAATCCGTACATGGCAGTGTTGCCAATATGATTTTTCGCGTGCAGATAGGTTCAATGTTTAACTGCACGAAACTTCCCATACTAACGAATGGATTTCATCCAAATTTTGTGCGTGTAATGTATGCTTTAGGACATAGAACTGTGCTTATTAACAGAGCCACCAGGTCTACCAACTGAGTATTAATGATCTCAAGACGTTTGAGCCCAAATTCAATATATCTGAATATATGTACGGAACAACCTTCAAAGCAAAGTTAGCACACTGTAGGTCCCAGCTATTTTAGACATAGACATATTTAGAGTACATTGTCGAAGTTAGTACGCATTCTTTGTACGCATATAGGTTCAACGTTTAACCGCATGTAACTTCCGTACTAACAAATGGCATTCAACCAAATTTTGTATGCGTTATGTTTGTTTAGCGAGATATAACTCGGCGTATTTTTGGAGTAACAGGGGCTACCAACAGTTGATAATTAACCTCCATATTCTTGAACCCTAGTCTTAATTTATCAGAATGTATGCTGGCAAACAGTTCAAAATGTGGCACCCCTATAGACTATGAAAATGAAAATCCACAGCCTGCTTCCAGTCTCCGACCGGGTCAGGAATGGAATGAATGAAGCCCCTATCTAGCGGCGAGGATATAAACTGTGCCGGCTGCCGAGGCCTGACGCACTCCTCTGGGGCAATGATTAAATGAATGACAGATGAAATGAAATGATAGTGGAGAGTGTTGCTGGAATGAAATGTTGACAGGGAAAACCGGAGTACCCGGAGAAAAACCTGTCTGCCTCCGTTTTGTCCAGCACAGATCTCACATGGAGTTACCGGGATTTGAACCACGGACCCAGCGGTGAGAGGCCGGCGTGCTGCCGCCTAAGCCACGGAGGCTGTCCCTATAGACTATATATTTTTTGATTCATTTTGATCAACCCATTCGTGACAATATTGCCAACATTCTACGCATGCTGATAAGTTAAATGTTTAACTGCATGTAACTTCTATAACATTCAATGGATAACTAACCAAAACATATACACAGTACGAGTATATGCCGTAAGAGATATTATTGTACGCAATATCAGATTCAACAGTCCTACCAACTAACTTATAACTCTCTCTGGTCATTTTATCTGTAGGCTTTCAGTATCTCAGAATCCACGAGAGGAAACTACACACATCAAAAAAAGTATTGCATATAGCCATGGATCATAGTGGGGATGAATGAGGACGGACTTATTTATTAAGCTGTGTCCACGCCTGCTCTATACAATTGAGATCGGGAGCATAGGCAGGCCATTCCATTCTGTGAATACCATTCTCCTGAATAATAATAATAATAATAATAATATCGTATGGCCCCGGGTGCCGGGTGCAAGCTTTGTAATTTGACACCCAGAGGGTAGCTTGCATGTCAAATTTCGTCGTTCCTTGAATCACTATGAAAGTCAAGGAGGTTAGATATCTACGCTTCTGATGACCTCGTAGTTCCGCCCCTTAAAGCAACAATAACTAACTATCTATGCTCCTTGAACACATTAGCGTTTTCTAGTAGAGAAATGAGGAACTTTGTGTTGGCGGAAACTCCCGAGATTAATTTTGCCATTATGAACACGGCCTACTGAATTCAAATGGGTTCTTTGACATGCCAACATCGTATGACATGCGTGTCGTATTTTTGCCGCCTTTCAAAAATCACTTAGCACGGCCAGGAGCGAACCTGCAATCTTGGGGTTAGTAGACCGACACGCTATCCACTCACCCACCGTGGCAAGCAAGAACGACCAATGCGTTTGAGGCCACTACGACTTTTGGCCAGCAATATGCAAAACTTTTTTTGGTGTGTGTATTTCAAACAAACTGTAGGTACTGCTCTACTGGGCCTAAATATTTCAGGTATATTTCGAGCAAATCATAAAAGCCAGTGTTACCAACGTCATTCCGTAGTTAAATGTATTATTCTTCATAAGTCTAAATAGATCAACCATTGGTCTGAATCTTAGATTTTAAGAAAAGTGGGCTCTTTAGTTCATCACGAAACTACTTGCTTTCATTTTTGTTCACTCTTACACCTCAAATTTGAATTACAGTATTCTTAAAAAATAGGATTTTTTGGTTAAGAGCTGAAATTATTGTTCAGCCGTGTATTTAAGTTGTAGATCACATCGTTCAATTATTAGCTCACTATTGAAAAATGAAAATCCACAGCCTGCTTCCAGTCTCCGACCGGGTCAGGAATGGAATGAATGAAGCCCCCATCTAGCGGCGAGGATATGAAATGTGCCGGCTGCCGAAGCCTGTCGCACTCCTCTGGGGCAATGATTAAATGAATGACAGATGAAATGAAATGGTAGTGGAGAGTGCTGCTGGAATGAAATTGTGACAGGGAAAACCGGAGTACCCGGAGAAAAACCTGTCTGCCTCCGTTTTGTCCAGCACAGATCTCACATGGAGTGACCGGGATTTGAACCACGGACCCAGCGGTGAGAGGCCGGCGTGCTGCCGCCTAAGCCACGGAGGCTCACATTAGCTCACTATTGCATGTTTCAATTCTTTTTATTTAAGTGATTTTAGGTCACAAAAAAATCTTAGCCCTAACCATGAGCCAACACGCACGGGTCTGAAGGTCGGTCACTCGCCTGCTGCAATGCAAGCAGTTAATGAGCCTTGTCTGACTACTTTATTGAGGTTCCTCGAACCCAGTCATTGGTCGTCGCAAGTGGTTTCACATAAAACTGCTCTCCAGTGTTTTATGTGGCTTGTAATGAGCGTACTTGATGCGCAAGGCTGGGCGCACTGATCACTTGTTTGTATCTTGTGTACAAACGTCAAGCATTTACTCACTTGGTGAATACATTAGTACAGCTCGATAATGGCGGATAGTAAGTCTCTGCATATACACAATTAATTGTGAATGTTGGTAAATGGCACTTTACCAAGTAGATACGAGTTTATGGATTAATGTAGTATATTAATCTCAAATTTATTCGTGTGGAATGAACCCAAGCTGATGATGATAATCGTTGTTTTAAGGGGGCCTAACATCTAGGTTATCGGCCCCTAATGGTTTGGGCGATAGTGATAATGAATGATAATGGGATGAAACTTACAATTAGAACTAATTACGGACTAAACAACTAACTTACAAACTTGAAGAAGAGATGAATAAAAGAAAAAGGAAAATAATAGTACATTATGCAACGAGCCTATAATGGCAATAATTAAGGCACAAGTATGTTTATAAAACGAGCGTAGCGAGTTTTATAATTTCCATACGAGTGTCTTAATTACCATTATAAGCGAGTTGCATACGACTGTTTATGTTCGACGATAATTATAACTATTTTATTTTCGAACATAAATATTCATAAATATCTGTCGAGATTTCACCAGTTTTATGTACTGAACAGAGCACATGGGACGCAGAGAATACCTTGTATTTGCCCATGGCCTCCTGGAATACCTCACTATGACACTCGCCACACAGTGAAATTTAAAATAGGGAGCCATGGAAGTGAGCGCAGCTGCGATGCTATCCTCACCTAATTGGTCATACAACTGTTTCTTGAGCTCTGATTGGTGGGAGAAACTGTATCATCATATATATTATTTCAGTAGTATGCTCCCCTCCTGCGGCGCTCACAAGCGATCGATCGTGAAAAATGAGCACTCATTGCACTCTAATTACATAAATATCTATAATTTCTTTAAAAAATGACTTTTAAAAAACTGTACGAAGTGTGCGATTTGCAGTTACTGTTGCTGCAGAAAGATACGCTCCATAATTGGTGTCCACTTCACATTTTGGCCGCTGTGACGCCTTTTTATGTCATTTTAACATTCTAAGGTATTTCCTTTATCATTTTGCATCGATTTCAGAAACAGTAAATCAAAGGAGTGTGTACGTTTTCAGAATCAGTAGGCTAAATCAATGGATTGGGTACTCAAATCGTATAACCGGCGAGTGTTACTGCTAAGCTTTCAATCAATGGACTCAGCACAAACATGATTTAAGCTCATCCGTCTAAACAATAGATTTATTATATTCCAGGTTTGTTAATATGCCGCGATAAAGGATTTTCTTCTGCATTCTAATTCCATAAATATCGATTTTTGTAAGAAATGTGCTTTTTGCAAATACTGTTGCTGTAACATGCTGCAATTCTGAGTTGTCGTCTCAAACCTTAACACATTGAAAGTTAATTCTCTAACAGTTTTTCTTCTATCTGATTTTCAGAATCAGTGAATCAATGGATTGGGTACAGGTTTTTCTTCTGCATTCTAGTTCCATAAATATAGATTTTTGCAAGAAGTGTGGTTTTTGCTAATACTGTTGCTGTATCATGCTAGAGTTGTCGTCTACGGCCTTGAAACTATCATCATCATCATCATCGTCATACAGGCCTCTTAAATTAGCAATGAAGAATTGCATTGTAATTTCATAAATATCAATTTTTGTAAGAAGTGTGCGATTTGCAGATACTGATGCTCTAACATGCTGCAATTATGAGTTGTCATCTAAACCCTTAAAACTATTAAACGTTAATTTATTTTGCAGGTTTTTCTTCTGCAATTTACTTTCATAAATATCGATCATTTCGCATGGTTTTCAGAAAGAGTAAATCAATGGATTGAGTACTCTAAATCGTATAACCGGCGTGTGTTACGGCGTCTAAAACCTTAGATCTATTAAACATTAATTCTTTTACAGGTTTTTCTTCTATCATTTCCCATGGTTTTCAGAATTACCAAATCAATGGATTGGGTACTCAAATCGTATAATTTCATAAATATCGAATAACCGATGAGTGTTATGATGATCCAAATTTCAGCGATTGCCTTCTTAAGTTACAGAACGTACAACTTGCAATTCTGACTGAAATGTATCCAATAACCGGTGAGTGTTACGGCTAAGCTTTCAATCAATGGACTCAGCACAGAAATGGAATCAACAGTTACAAATTGCATTTTAATTTCATAAATATCAAAGAAAGAAACCAGCCATAGCACGCTCTCATGCTGACGCTCCACTCGGGAAAGCGAAAGCACCCCTGTAGGTAACGTGCAAAGGAGTTTAGCGCTGATCGTTGCACTTAGGAACAAGGAAGCCTCACTGTAAGCGGGGCGTGAAGAAGTTTTCCAACGAAGGCTGTCCTGATAAGGGAGAAGGAGGCTTCTCAGCCAACAAGATAAAACAGGAAATCTTGACCTAGATGCTTTCATAAATATCGAATAACTGGTGAGTGTTATTGATAGAATTTTCAGTAATTGCCTTCTTAAGTTAGAGAACGTACAGCTTGAAATTCTAACTGAAATGAAAATGGTGTTCTACACACATCAAAAAAAGTTTTGCATCACCTCGGTTCCAAGAGTTCCGGAACCTTTAAATACAAAGGGAATAGAGATCAACACAAACAACATTTCAGCTCGTTTTATTGCTCATGAGACCCACACGTTGCATGTTGTACCATCATACAGCTAGACTTTCAGCATTTGTGGTCCAGATTGCAGTACACACCACTACCTCTAATACCCAGTAGCACGTCCTCTTGCATTGATGCATGCCTGTATTCGTCGTGGCATACTATCCACAAGTTCATCAAGACACTGTTGGTCCAAATTGTCCCACTCCTCAACGACAATTCGGCGTAAATCTCTCAGAGTGGTTGGTGGGTCAAGACGTCCATAAACAGCCCTTTTCAACATATCCCAGGCATGTTCGATAGGGTTCATGTCTGGCGAACATGCTGGCCACTGTAGTCGAGCGATGTCGTTATCTTGAAGGAACGCATTCACAAGATGTGCACGATGAGGTCGAGAATTGTCGTCCATGAAGACAAATGCCTCTCCAATATTCTGCCGATATGGGTGCACTATGGGTCGGAGGATGTCATTCAGGTATCGTAAAGCCGTTTCGGAGCCTTCCATGACCACCAGTGGTGTACGTCGGCCCCACATAATGCCACCCCAAAACATCAGGGAACCACCACCTTGCTGCACTCGCTGGACAGTGTGTCTAAGACGTTCAGCCTGACCAGGGTGCCTCCAAACACGTCTCCGACGATTGTCTGGTTGAAGGCATATGCGACACTCATCGGTGAAGAGAACGTGATGCCAATTCTGTGGGGTCCATTCAGCATGTTGTTGGGCCCATCTGTACCGCGCTGCATGGTGTCGGGGTTGCAAAGCTGGACCTCGCCATGGACGTCGGGAGTGAAGTTGCGCATCATGCAGCCTATTGCGCACAGTTTGAGTTGAAACACGACGTCCTGTGGCTGAACGAAACGCATTATTCAACATGGTGGCATTGCTGTCAGGGTTCCTCCGAGCGGCAATCCGTAAGTAGCGGTCATCCACTACAGTAGTAGCCCTTGGGCGGCCTGAGCGAGGCCTGTCATCGACAGTTCCTGTATCTCTGTACCTGCTCCATGTCCGATCAACATCGCTTTGGTTCACTCTGAGACGCCTGGAAACTTCCCTTGTTGAGAGCCCTTCTTGACACAAAGTAACAATGCGGACGCGATCGAACTGCGGTATTGACCTTCTAGGCATGGTAGAACTACAGACAACATGAGCAGCGTACCTTCGTCCTGGTGGAATGACTGGAACTGATCGGCTGTCGTACCCCCTCCGTCTAATAGGCCCTGCTCATGCATGGTTGTTTACATCTTTGAGCAGTTTTAGTGACATCTATGAACAGTCAAAGGGACTGTATCTTTGATACAATATACACAGTCAACGTCTATATGCCGGAGATCTGGGAACCGAGGTGATGCAAAACTTTTTTTGATGTGTGTATAATCATTTGGTTGAAATAATAACATAACAACAACCTTTCTCCTTAAGGCACTCATTATAAACCTATTGGGGAAAGTAAGACTTATGAACATGCGAGATTTCTCGCACGGGTCCGCTAGTAATGAAAAATTGTACTATAATGAGCCTCATTATAGTACAGTTTTCTGACATATAATATTTACATTTCACCAGGGTCAAACATAAAATAAATAATGGACAGGAGGAAACTAAATGAGGATTGGGTGACCTGGAACGAAGAAGAGCCATGAAAGGCAGATTGGAAACGGAAAGAGGAAAGGGCCCGCTTGAAAGTCGGTAGAAAAAGGGGGGAAAATGGGCCCAGCTCAGGAATCCCTCGTGGTCGTCAACCCCCAAACTCACCAGCCGTAAGCTCTTCAGGGTGTAGCATTATCCAGGGCGCACCATAAGTAGTGGGTCTGCACACACCCTGTCTCCTTGACGGCCTTGTGCAGAAGACAGAAGATATATGAAAAGAAAATCAAGGCTGACCCCTTAAAGAATGAGGGTATCAGGAAAGATGACGCAAGGGCCAATTAAGGCGGGAAAGTGAAATACTTCCTAGGCCTCAGATACCCTATTACCGTCGGGGTCGGAAGAGAACAAGTGTTGACCAAGGAAGGCCGATATTTCCGTATCCAGATACTTTGTTAAATAATGTTCATCCAATGTTCAGCTACAAGAACAGCTTTATCATTGGCCTGCAAAACATCTTCTTTTGTGCACGGTGATGGTAAATTCTGGCAAACCAGAAGGTGCTCTTCATCCTGTAGTAGTCCACAATCACAGACCATTTCTCCTTGTGCGTAGCCCCACTTCACAAGGTTGGATTTGCATTTCGAAACACTTGTGCGAAGTCTGTTGAGGGTTTTCCAGATGGGATGGCGAAGGTGAAAACCTGCAGAAGGTCTTCCTTTAGACTCAGGGATGGATTAGGCACTTGTTGTTCACACAGTTTACTCCTTCGTTTTTCTGCCGTATCAACACGGGGTGCAGTTCTCAAAAAACTCTTCCTCGACCTGAGTCGAACGGACTGTATTTGATGACCATAAAGGGGGTGACGTGGATCGGTTGTTGGCTTCCAACGTTCAACTTCTGCAGCTACTTGCCTTCTTATGTGAAGAGGAGCGATTCCTGCGATAGGATAGAGTTTTTCCGTTGGTGTTGGTCTCAGACACCCTGTAATTATACGACTGGTCTCGTTCACAGCAACAGCTACTTGTTTAGCATATGCAGAGTTTCTCCATACGGGGGATGCATATTCTGCAGCTGATAGGCAGAGGGCCAGGGCAGATGTGCGTAGGACATGAGGGTGTGCACCCCAAGATGTGCCTGTTAATTTTCTGATAATATAGGAAAGGTAACTGAAAGAAGCCCAGAGCAAGTAAGTGGAAGCAATGCAGGACTCAGCTGGGGTCCCGTGGTCGCCATCCCACGTCCCACAAGTTGTGAGCCCCTGGGGAGGGAACCCAAGCTGTATCTGAACTCGAGGGAACGAGTGTTTTCGAACTATACTGCCAGCTGCCTTTGACATGTTCTTTGTCAATGTTTCCCAGGAGATGTTCCCAATTTTGCATCCGATGGGAGGAAACCGAAACTCCAGTAAGATCTTCCGAATTTTTGTAAAGCTCTATTATAACTAGAAATTTTAAATGAAGAAAAGTCTATGCTCTTCCACCACATTTTCATTAACGAATCCATTTTTTGTATTAAAACACACTCAAACGAAGGCATAGTTTTAAAATTCATAAGTTTTCAAGATTTAAAAAGAATATGTACAAAGACCATCTCGTGTTGTAGCTACTAGCATTCTCAGCTGCCAGCCAAAAAATTATAATTCTGGTCTGAGGGCTGGAACGGGGTACTATCAGCCTCGTGAGTCCTAATAATAATGTTATTGGTTTTACGTCCCTTTTAACTACTGCTGCTTACAGAGACGCACTGATTCGATTCCTACCTCAGCCACCCTGGAGGTGATTTTCTTTGGTTTCCCCCAATTCAACTCCAGGCAAATGCTGGGTTGGTGCATAACAAAAGGTTACAGCCGCTTCCAACCAAACTCTTACCTCAATTACAAATAAACAAACCAGTACAGATATCACAGTGACGCAAGTTGTCAGACAAATTCCACATCACCCAAAATGGCTGAGGTGGGAATTGAACCCACGTCATCTTAGACTTGCCTCCTAGGCTGAGTGTAGCCCGCCCCAACCCTCACACAAGAATTGAATATCTTGTCAGAGCCCGGAATCGAACCCGGACCTTCAGGGCGACAGACAAGAAGGCTAGCCGCTGCACCACGAGGTGCTTGCTAGAAAAAATACTGGCGCTCATTTATTTTGAGGAATTATAAAATTGGTCCTATTTGATGTTGGGTTTTGTCATAATTTGCCTTGGTAAAGAGGAAATAGCTGACAGTCATCGATGACTGTAATACGTTGCATTGGATATCGCATAATAACAATACTATCTACTACACTGCTAGGTGGTCACAGCCACCCATTACTACAGTCCATTGTATAAGTTAGCGCACGCCAAGAATGCTATCCACTATAACCAGGAGATAGTCACAGCCACCCATTACTACAGTCCATTGTATAAGTTAGCGCACGCCAAGAATGCTAGACACTATAACCAGGAGATAGTCACAGCCACCCATTACTACAGTCCATTGTATAAGTTAGCGCACGCCATGAATGCTAGACACTATAACCAGGAGATGGTTACAGCCACTCATTACTACAGTCCATTGTATAAGTTAGCGCACGCCAAGAATGCTATCCACTAAACCAGGAGATAGTCACAGCCACCCATTACTACAGTCCATTGTATAAGTTAGCGCACGCCATGAATGCTAGACACTATAACCAGTAGATAGTCACAGCCACCCATTACTACAGTCCATTGTATAAGTTAGCGCACGCCAAGAATGCTATCCACTAAACCAGGAGATAGTCACAGCCACCCATTACTACAGTCCATTGTATAAGTTAGCGCACGCCAAGAATGCTATCCACTAAACCAGTAGATAGTCACAGCCACCCATTACTACAGTCCATTGTATAAGTTAGCGCACGCCAAGAATGCTATCCACTAAACCAGGAGATAGTCACAGCCACCCATTACTACAGTCCATTGTATAAGTTAGCGCACGCCAAGAATGCTATCCACTAAACCAGGAGATAGTCACAGCCACCCATTACTACAGTCCATTGTATAAGTTAGCGCACGCCATGAATGCTAGACACTATAACCAGTAGATAGTCACAGCCACCCATTACTACAGTCCATTGTATAAGTTAGCGCACGCCATGAATGCTAGACACTATAACCAGGAGATGGTTACAGCCACCCATTACTACAGTCCATTGTATAAGTTAGCGCACGCCAAGAATGCTATCCACTAAACCAGGAGATAGTCACAGCCACCCATTACTACAGTCCATTGTATAAGTTAGCGCACGCCATGAATGCTATCCACTAAACCAGGAGATAGTCACAGCCACCCATTACTACAGTCCATTGTATAAGTTAGCGCACGCCATGAATGCTAGACACTATAACCAGGAGATAGTCACAGCCACCCATTACTACAGTCCATTGTATAAGTTAGCGCACGCCAAGAATGCTATCCACTAAACCAGGAGATAGTCACAGCCACCCATTACTACAGTCCATTGTATAAGTTAGCGCACGCCATGAATGCTAGACACTATAACCAGGAGATGGTTGCAGCCACCCATTACTACAGTCCATTGTATAAGTTAGCGCACGCCATGAATGCTAGACACTATAACCAGGAGATGGTTACAGCCACTCATTACTACAGTCCATTGTATAAGTTAGCGCACGCCAAGAATGCTATCCACTATAACCAGGAGATAGTCACAGCCACCCATTACTACAGTCCATTGTATAAGTTAGCGCACGCCATGAATGCTAGACACTATAACCAGGAGATAGTCACAGCCACACATTACTACAGTCCATTGTATAAGTTAGCGCACGCCAAGAATGCTATCCACTAAACCAGGAGATAGTCACAGCCACCCATTACTACAGTCCGTTGCATAAGTTAGTGCACGCCAATAATGCTAGCCACTACACCATGAGGTGGTTGGTCGAAGCCATCGTATGATTTGATTCCCTACGCAACGACCTGCGTTGCTGAGCACCGTGGGTCGACAGGTCATTACTGAAGATAGCAAGGATAGAGAGATCGTTGGAGTAACTCAAGCATATCACTCAAACTTGGGAATTGAATTATCCTAATTGTACCTCGTACTATTTCTCAATTTTATGTCCATTAAAATAAATTAAAGAAAACTAATTTATTTTCATTTTACTTGTCATTGTATCATTTAGTAGTTTGTACAGAGCCTCCGTGGCTTAGGCGGCAGCACGCCGGCCTCTCACCGCTGAGTCCGTGGTTCAAATCCCGGTCACTCCATGTGAGATCTGTGCTGGACAGAACGGAGGCAGACAGGTTTTTCTCCGGGTACTCCGGTTTTCCCTGTCAAAATTTCATTCCAGCAACACTCTCCACTATCATTTCATTTCATCTATCATTCATTTAATCATTGCCCCAGAGGAGTGCGTCAGGCCTCGGCAGCCGGCACAGTTCATATCCTCGCCGCTAGATGAGGGCTTCATTCATTCCATTCCTGACCCGGTCGGAGACTGGAAGCAGGCTGTGGATTTTCATTTTCAAGTCGGAAGAACAAGCGCTCCCAAACAGCTTTATCCGCGTGCGCTGGCGTTATGGTTAGTGATACGTACACCGTTTCACCGATCTCAACCAAACATTGTATACTCACCCTTTGGAACCCTGCGGGTAACACTGTCCCTTTTAATATTCGGACAGACCACTCCATTCCCTGTATGTAGGCCCTTTGGCACTGCGCTCGAAATCATGTCTAGTAGAGAGGAGAAGACAGGATGAGGTATGAACCAAGGACCACCTCAGGAAAATGGCATATTTTAATTTGGAATTTTCGACTAAATTAGCAGTCCAGATGGAAGAGAACGTTAATACAAGCATTTGGAAAAATTTTCGCCGGAAGAAATATTTTTATTTTGTGTAATAATGGAGATTTTATGATTTGGTAAATTTTTAACCATGAGTGAATGAAAGAGATACTGTCCTGAAAGTCGACACTTTTAGCGAGGTTCGTGGTGAGAAACCGGTTTTTGATCCGAGGGGAGAGCGAAGGTGGACCAGAGGTCAGACGCACGCCAGTATCAAGAGTGGGAGAAGCGAACGCGTGTCTGAAGCGCGCCACTTTTTGGCGTGAACCAATAAGAAAATAGTTTGAATACTGAGGAAGGAACAAATAATAAAATCTTTTTTAAATATTTTATAAGAGTGTTACATATTGAATTCACCAACAGAGAAAAAGAAATTGAATTGGCAAAACGGATTTTAAATTAAAAGACTGAGAGAGAAGTTATGTATGAATTTGTTAATATTCATAGCGGTTGGAGGCTAGTTGATCAGATTTGCGAGGGAAATCTAACCGAGGAGGCTAGGAGACGCTAGCAGACGAGGCTCTTTCTACATGGACCGTCGAGAAGACAAGACGTAAATTGTATTTACTCTTCAAAAAGAATTAGACAAAGGTTTTGTGAACTGGAGACTTCAAGATGAAGCAAGTAGTAATGGAAACGAACAATTAATATTACAAGTCAACAGTATTGAGAAAAGTTATTCATCGTATTTAAAGAAGAAATCTACGACGAGATAAAACACTGCAAGTTACAGACTGAACATCGAACACACAACTACTGAACCCATGTACCATTGGTTTAAGGGGTCGAATCCATGTATTTTGATAAAAAGAAGGAAGGAAATATACAGTCTTCAGAAGAACATAGAAAGATTGTATACAAGAAGGCTAGCATAACGTTGTGAAATAAACTGAAGCCAGGTCGCCAGGAAATGAGATCATGCCTGACGCATTGATAAGGAGCCAGTCACGAATATAAATAGAACGAGTGGAATTTTCCAAGCGAGTGACGAAGAGCGTGTTTCGGAAATCGCCCTTACCTTGCACTAAATTGGCAACCGCGCAGCCGTGCCAGAAGAAGAATAATAATTAGATTTAACCCATTTGCAAGAATAAAATTAACTAAAGAAATACAGCATTGTGAATCATTTCGGAATAGAGATTTTTGTGTGGAGAAAGGTGTTATAATAAATGCCCAGGAAAGAAGTGCAGACGTGGCCATACGTCATTGGGGGATCCCCGAGACCCAAGGAGGGGGGAATTAAAAATCAACTGTAACACCCACACAGCTGAAGACTAAATTTTATTTAATATCTCAGAAATGCATGATCGATTTTCATGTGCAATGAAGTCAGTTTACGTTTAGAAAACGAGCTTTCCAGAGATATAATTTTTAATGGTGTACGACCATTACTTCAAAAGTTGGTTCCGAAAAAGACGTAGAATTTATCTTTTTGTCGCCGATTTGTATAAAAGCCCTGGCAGGGCCAGGCTAATCATGCAGTTTCAAACAGCCAGAGAAACTGTGCTACATCACATCGAATGCAGTACTTACTAGACCTCGAGAGGTCGTGATACTCTGTATCAATCACCAACGTGCACCCGTAAGGAGTGGCCGAGAAGTATCATCAAAGTATCGCCGTGTGAAGACTTAGGAAAATCCTAATACAGGATTTAGTTCCGCCATTATCAGTCTTATAGTGAAAAGTTCAGTATTACAGTTGTAGTAGGCTGCGAACTTAAAGAATAGGCGATAGGTTTTCAATAACAGTTTATTTAAACGACCAAGTGTATCGTAACGTTTTGAAGTACCATAACAGCGAAACAAACATTCTATCAACGTTAAAAGAACCCGATCAGGGTCGGACAAAATAAGGTCCGCATAGTATTCTGAAAAGAGAGGAATTATAGAACTGAGTAATCAGAAAGGAGAAGTAAATTCAAGACGTTGTTTCAAGGAAACGAACGAACTATACAAAGCACTAAGTTACGAGGATTATTAGATGCTAGAAAATAATAGGTCACCGATAGAGTATTTGGGAGACCGAGAACAAGACAGACATTCGCTAGACAACTAATAGGGTCTAGAAAGAAGCAAGTTTAAGCTAATAATAATAATAGCCGATCATCAGGAAACCGGATTCGAAGAAGTACCATTCCAGGGAGGGGTAGAGTGTTCGAGACTTTCATATTCTGGTCAGATAGGAAGCCGACATCTACTAGTTCACCCTTGGAGACGGGGAAGCAAATATCACGTGTGCAAGGCCTAATAAGAGCCTCAGTGATTAGAATCAGTATAGTGTAAATATATAAAATTTGTGTTAGATAGTAATTTTTCAGTGATTTTATTGTGTGTAATAGAAGAATACCGAAGTATTTTAAAATGTTACCAGTGTTTAAAGTATATAAAGTATATGTGTGTCAAGATATGTCAGTGTATGAAATGAATTTGAGCACGATGGTGTAATCACAAATAGTGGGCAAAAATGAAACATCGTTGGGAAGCACGGTATTGGACCGTCTGAACATGTAAGTAACTATTTTCATTATGTTATGTGTTGGGGGAATATTTGTGTACAATCCACCTGAGAATGATAAATAGGGATGTTTTTGAATAACAAATAACAGAATAAGAGCGCGATCTGAACAACTAAAAATTGAGAAATAATAAAATGATTATGTGAAATGAATAAATCCTTAGGGGAAATTTATAGATTAAAATATCAGTGTATTTGATAAATGTTATGAAAGCAAGCGGAAAAATATAATAATAATATAAATTATATAAATGAAGATTAAGTTAAATTATATAAAAGTAATAGCTTTTGAGCTTCTGTAAAAGGAATAAAGACATGGCGTGAATACATGTTCTTAAAGTATAGCGATTATTGTCACGGGAGAGGATTAATATGAAAGTTTGAGATATAGATCAAATGATGATTTTGAATTTATCAGTTCTCTGGAAGACGCTAGGCCTTAAAGTAATGTATAGCGCATTGTCGCGCATTAAAGTAAATTGTCACGCGAGGAAGGCGTTGAATCTAAATACACTTGGTAAATTAATTGTGAGGGACAGTTGATTGCGGTAATTGATGATAAATCCTCCATATAGTGATGTAGATCACGAGGCGTTGTATATTGGGTGCGAATTATTGTATTGATGAGCGCAGGTTAGACCGAGGTCGCCCTAAGCCGCTAATTTGTTGTAAAGTCCTCCAGTACGGGATTGGTTCCCGAGGCAGTTGAGAGAGTCGAACCCAGACTCGTATAGTTGTTGAAGCCCCTAAATATTGTTGTTGTATTGAATTATTCTTACCCATCAATGATGACACTTCATAATTATTAAATGCCAAGGTTACGAAAGTGGTCTATGAACCTAAATAATGTTAAAATGAATGAAAGAAACGCCAGGTCTGTTCAGAGAACTGTGTTTGAGAAATAGCTGTTTTAAAGCATGAGTAGAGCGGTCCCGTGTGGGCGATACTGAGGGTCTCCCTCCCGGGCAATAAATCAAGTCGAGTGTCACGGTCCAACCCCTCGCTATTGAAAGTATGGTAGGTCAGGGGAACCGTCTATATGAAGTAATAATAAACCATGAGTGTTTAGAGTTTGTTAATGACCCGGGATTCGAACCGAGGTTCTTGTAGATGAAAGTTACCGCTTGCAAGTTCAGATCGTTTGCTTTCTTATGAGATGATGGTCTTTTAAGACAAATAATAATAAATATAAATCCCTAATGTAATGAGATATTGATGTAGGATTTCACGAGTTCAATGAAGACAATTAGATTTCGGGAGTGATCATAATTTTTGACTTTGTTCAAGTAGTCTTCTATAACTCGGGAGTACACAAGTATTTTTCCCGATCACTGTAGTGAATTTGTTAACTTGAGAGAGGTGGTAACATGAGAACATTGTGGAAAGCCCAAAAATTTAAGTAAAGGAGTAACAATTACTTTGAATAAGATTATATATTGTTTTGATTATAAGAAACTCATAAAATAGATATTGAGGTGTGTAAAAGAATAACACAGTTTATAGTGGAAAGTATCGAGCCATTGGAGCTCGTGATTGTAGTGAATTTTAAAAGGGATACTTTATGGAAGTGAAAAGAATTATAAGTTTGTTGGTTTGAAGGAAACCATGTATTTTAATATAACATTTGTTTGATTTTATGTATTCCTTGTTCACTTTGAACAAGTTGGAAGGATTGGTCAGTAGTTTATTTGTTTTATTTGTTTGTAGCGCCATATATTTGGTTAATTAAATGTTTTATAATAGGAATTGATTTTGTTTTTATTTTGGAAGTGTATCCTCTATTTAATCCAAAATGTGTAAGTCACAGAGTGGGAGAACATACCAAAACCCCGAAAATCCCGATTTGAGCATTGCTTGCATACTGTGATTTGCATATTTCTTGATAAAAGGGCACACTACGTAGAAGGAAAGTCTGAAGAAGGGAGATTTATACCATTGGAAATTCAACAATCTAGACAAGAATGAATAAGAATTTAGGTCGGAGGGGAAGTACTACGACTACAAACAATTGCGCGGTGATAATTATATTTTAAATTCACTATGATGGGAAGATAGAACTATACTGAACCTGTGAGATCCAGAGATGACCAGGATGACATAGCAGTATGAATAGCGAGCTGCAGACCTCCGCAGTTTTCGCTGACACATAACGTTCCAAGCTACAAGAGAAATTCACGACATGGGGGTGATTTCTCATGATGGAAAGATCTATGCAAACTACCGACTTCAAAGAACATCTAGATCTGTGAAGAAGAAGAAGAAGAAGAAGAAGAAGAAGACGACGAGCGGATTCGTGATGGAGACGGCGAGGAACCCAGGACTGGTGGACGCGAGGCAAGCAGAGCAGAGGCGAGATCGTGTCATCATCCTGTACGAGAGAAGTGGGTCGACAAGCGGGGAGCCAGCTGGTAACCTGTTTCGAGACAGCACACCAGGTCGTTCACCTTTACTGCAGTCCACTCACGGCTGAGGTGACATAATGCAGCCAGTTTGGAGCAACACGCAGCATTCCAGAGACCACACGGTGAGGTTACGAGGACACAGGAGTCATCAGTTCTGTCACCAACGATCTCAGAAAGAAAGTAGAAGAGTGCATTTTTCATATCTGTGGTTAGAACTTGTTCACGTTATTCCAGAATATTGACCAACATATTTGCATTTATAACCTATGTTATTGTATTGTCTTGGAAGTTTTAGTAAATTTTAGCAATTGCGATAGTTATTTTCATACGCCATTTAGACGTATTTTGAAGTCTTGATCGATGATATTAGACATCGTTAGTATTTTTCATTGTCATTTTTAGAGCGTTAAAATTTTACTTACGAACGATTTCGTTGCGATTGCGAACGTATATTCCGTAGATTTGTTGTAACATTGGAGAACTCCGTAGGTTTGAAGTAATGTTAGAGAATTTTGTATATTTGTGGAAATATTGAAGAACGATAATATATATGTATTGAAACAAGAGAAATGAAGCACAACATTGTGAGAAATAAATAAACAATGTATCAGAGAAAGAATATAGTCATGTGTTTGACGAAAGTAAATAGTTTACTACTTGAAGTGAGGAAAGGGAGGACAGAGAATCCTATAAGTAAAGAGTTTATTCATTTCAGGAACGAAATATAATGTATAAAACGAAATAGTTGACAGGAGTATTCAATATTGGCATTGAAGTAACTCTTGTATGCAAGAAATGTAATGACATTGTAAAACCCAGAATTTTGATGTACGGAAAAGAACAGTATGCGATAGTAGAAGGCATAACTGAACGAGAAACGTTATTATAAAATGTTATGGATGTATATTTATCATAAAACGATACTGTAAGATGGAAGGAAAGATATAAACATTTATTGTGAACAAACGTGAGGGAAGGTTATTGTTATTTTTATAACATACACAAGCAGACTTGAAATTCAGAATTAAGCGATAAATTGTAACAAGAATATATGTGACGCGAAGGAGGAAGTATGTGGAAAGTATTTGAACATAGCACGAGATGTATAATCGATAGAGGAGTTTGTAGGAGGAAGTGAGACGTATTCATGAACGTTATTGCAGTTGTAATTTCTAGTAGGAATACTAAATATCATACTTTGATGAAAGTAGTTGATATGGAACGGTAGAAGTTTTGTGAACGTGCTAAGAGAAGAAAGGTTGATGAAATGCATTTGTATTGATGATGGCGTAACTAGAGACGCGATAATATGCAACGTGAGTTTATGAAGAAAGGTTTTGTTATATTTTGTGGTGAGTAAGAGAAGTCATATTTTCTATTTGGAGAAGAAAGGAGTGTGGGAGTGAGGATTCATGCCTCGCACACTCGATTTTTGGTTGAAGAGCTTATCTGAACAGTCGTGCATTGTTAGTTTGTTTTATTATAAATTATTGAAATACCAGAGTTGTACACTTTAGTGATGAAATATTAACTTCACTGTTCGTATTTATGATTCACATGGAATTGACACACACACACCTATTTTGACTAGTTTATTGTGTGAGATACGGAGAATGATGGTGATACACGTAAATAAAGATGATGAGACAGGAGGAAAGTGGTGGAATGAATTCTAATAAATTAGAGACAGTTGTTTTTATATCGTGCGGGACGCGATCATGTATAAAATGTAAATACGTTATTATTTTAGTATTAATTATTTCTTTTATTATATTTAAGAACTTAAGATCATAAATTTGAAGACTTTAACGATTGTATTACGTAGGGAGTATGTTTGTTATGATCAGCGTTAAAGCATAACTTCAGTAAACAAGTAGGACAGACACTACTGTCATTAATTAAACTATGTGTTTATGTAAATATTATCAAGCTAGAGATACATGTTGTATTCGTGTAAAGATGCAAGAAAGACACTTATTAAGCGCGTCAGGCCTAAGTGAGGCACACACAAATATTTTATTTTTTCTTGGTAAAGGGAACATAATTTTTGTCATGTTATATTCTTTATTGTCAATAAATGGCAAGGATATTTTTATTCTCGCTGAGTTTTTTAGAACGGTTTCTTTGATTCAACGCTTAATTACACTAGAATGATACCTCTAGCTTGATGCAGACAGATGATCGACAACTTATCTTAACGCCCGAGAGCCGAGTTGCTCGTTAGTGCTCTACTTTTATTTGTTTATATTTTCTGTACTGTATGCAACTAGTTAGTAGTATAGTTAGAGATGTATATGTGTGTTCCTAGGGTTCCCTAGTCATCAGTCCGGTGAGGGTTGTTCGACTCTTAGCCGGGTGTTGACATTCTAACGATCCTTTTACTATCTGTGTGGATTTGGGACTGTCCTCTAGAGGAATTCGGGCGCAGCACAAATCTACACCGTTTCACCGATCTGAACCAAAATGTGTATACTTACACTTTGGAACCCTGCGAGTAACACTGTCTACATGAAATGTATGACATACCAGTCCATTCCCTGCATTTAGGCCCTTTGGCACAAATTTACACCTTTTCACCGATCTGAACCACATTTTGTATACTTACCCTTTGGCCTTTGGAATCCTGCGGGTGACACTGTCCACTTTAAATTTCGGACAGACCACTTTATCACAAATCCACACCGTTCCTCCTAATTGCACCAAATTGTACATACACTTTGAAACCCTGCTGGTAACACTGTCCCCGCAATATTTTGGACAACGCTCTCCATTCCTTACATTTAGAATAACAGACAAAATGAACTTGAAAACCACGTATTAAGGCCCTAGAACCATTCATGTCTGTAGTAGTGTAACTATAAGAGCATTTTAATAAGTATATTTTTGACTGGCAATTCGGGCTGCACCACGTCACCCCTACCAGTGTTCTGGTGCAGAATTGCGAAAATAGTTAAATCTTGCGCTGCTTATAAATTGCAGTCACGGGGAGTAATTAGTACAAAAAGATTTCTTAGGCCCCTCAAAACAGTTATCATCATGAAAATATTATGCCCCTGTATAAGTGCAATGGTGTTGGTGCAATGCATTGAGGTTATCAGCTGCAATAAGCGTTGGTGCTTTCAAATTTACCCTCATTTATTCTGAACCTTATCGTTGAGCGCTATGTGGCGATAAATGATACTATGATACTATTGCTACCTCAGGAGCTCGGGCAGCCAAAGTTTTCCAAAGTGTTCTGATTATTTTCCAACGGCGCTATGCAACAACAGACGACACTATTGGTCTCTACATTTCTAACAGCCAATGCTATATAGGCCCTAGGCAGTGTCTTTTATTTCACTTGCTCCTCTTTCTAATATTTTTTTTTTAAATTCGTTTGTAAATTACATGTGTCAGTGCTGTAGTTAGTAAATAGCCATTTCCCTATTCATTATTATCATTACGGGAAAATGACCTGCATGTTACGTCCATTATACTGTACTACTAATCACCCCCACCACAACCACCACCACCACAAAAAGTTTAAAAAAGTTATATTTAAAAAAATCTGTTAGTTCAAGTATCATGTGCCACTTCTGTAGTAGTATTCATTATCATCCATAAAACAAATAAATCCACCGGGCGAAGCCGGGCACTACTGCTAGTTAGTAAATAATAGTAAATAAGGCTGGCATTGGGAAGGCGGCGACCGTGGTCTTATTCTAGGAACCATCCTGGCATTTGCTGGGAATTGAAGTGGGAAGTCAAGGAAAATCACTCGGAATTGTGAGGTGGAATCAAACCGAACTCTTCTCACTTTTGCCTCACGAGGATGAATGTGCCTGTTCCAACCTTCAGACCAAAATTAAATTTCTTGGTAGAGTCGGGAATCGAGCTCAACACCTTTGAGCCGGTAATTTACGTACGCACAGAGAGTACAGAGGGCGTCAAGTATTTCATATTTATACTTATGACGTGTTGAAATAATAGAGGATGGGAGTCGACATAATTAACGTTATTCAATCCAGCTTGTTCACAAACAAGGCAGATAATTGGCGTGTGGTCAACGTCTCATTATGTAAGTACTTCCCGTGTGACGAGATCCAGTATTTCTTTCTATCTTGGTTAAGAGTTTCGTGAACATTTACTGTTTACCAGGAGTGTCCCTCGTTGCGTACTAGCGCATTCTTGGCCGTTACCGCGGAGGCCCGGTTCCGATTCCTGGCTCTGCCAAGGAATTTAATTCTGGTCTGAGCGCTAGAACGGGGTATACACAGCCTCGTGAGGTAACACTGACAAGGGAATGGATTGCGGTGTAAAATTCTAATCTGGTTGAAATTTAGTTAACAATATTCCTATAAAGTTGTACAATAACGTATTGAAAACCGTACGGGCCACTTTCAATTTTGAACGCCAATATTGAACGCCGAAGACCTGCCGGGTGACGGCATGAGCAAAGAAGTGGGAAGATATAAAACTGAACTTGAATCCTAGCAGCACGTGATGGCTCCCGGTCACCAGGCAAGCGACCTGCTAGGCTAGGTTGCATTCCCCACCTTAAAGTTTCCCCTCACTCTTCTACCCTCTCGATTGGAATATAAAATGCAACATTATGTGATGTTTTGCGCTTGGCCATACTGGAAATAAAAAAGTGACCTTTAATTTTTTCCTCTTTTACTCTTTGTAATCCTTCCAACAGTGGATGCGAACTGATAAGGGAGTGACGGGATGAGTGGAAGGTGGGAGGTGGGGGAATGCAACGCAGCACAGCAGTTCGCTGCCTGGTGGTCGCAAGCCATCGCGTGCTGCTAGGATTCAAGGTCAGCTTTACCTCTTCCCACCTCTTCGCTCATGCCGTCGCCTGGCAGATTTTTGGCGTTCAATATTGTCGTCCAAAATTGAAAGTGGCCCCTGCGATTTTCTCTAAGTCATTGTACAACTTTGTAGGAATATTGTGAACTAAATTTCAACCAGATTAGAATTTTACACCGCAATCCGTTCCCTTGTAAGAAGAGTCGAGTTGGATTCCTACCTCAGCCATCCTGGAAGTGATTATCTGTGGTTTCCCACTTCTACTCCAGGCAAACACCGGGATGGTACCTAACTTAAAGCCACAGCGGCTTCCTACCTCAATTACATATAACTTACACACACAAGTACTGACATCACAGTAACAGGTAGGTAATGAGACAAATTCTACATATATCCAAGTACACGGGGCTACATGACCACGATGTCGCAAAGCCTCTAAAAGAAACAACAACAGCAACAACCTATATGGTCGAAATTTAATGTTTATCAGTCGGTCTCCACGATTGTACCCAATTGTAAGGGGTGGTTTCCTAATCATGAAAAATATTACTTGAGATTAATAAATACATTTGAATGATCAGTTTCGATTCTAAAAAAATTACGAGATTAATTCATACACTTGGATAGCCTGTTTCGATCGTCAAGCGATCATCGTCAGATCCTTTACTCTTAGGCAATTAAATCTATGTCGACAAGTATGGGTCGGGATATTTACAATATAGGCTATAAACTTATTTAGTTGCAGTAGTAATTAAACTAAGCTGTAGGCTACAAGTTACAGTGCAAGAGACAGTGGACCTCCTTGCCAAACAAAATTTTACGGATGGATGTATTTATTAATCTCATTTAAATTTCTTTTCAGGATTAGGGAACCTCCCATTACAATTGGGTACAATCGTGAAGACCGACTGAAAAACATTAAATTTCGATTACTAAGGCAACTCTGAAAATTGGCTTCCAACACGATCCTCTATGGTACTGACTTGATATAGATGGCAACATATATGACCATACATCTGTTAGGTAGGGATCATTCAAGCCTATGTTGATAGTAGGGCAAGGCATTTGATGATTTTGCATCACCTTTCCTAAGAAGGACAGAAGGTTGCCCTCATTTATGAACATTTGTGTCATTGAATAATTAGTTTTTGAAGGCAATTTATTATGAAACTAGCAACCCCCCTCTCCCCCGGCTTCACCCGGTATCTTGAACGGTTTTCCCAGCGTAAGCTTAAAAGGCGCATGGACGGCAGGTTTTTCTTTGACTCGATTCACTGAAATCGTTACTGCTCGGCTTCCTTTGGTCATAAATGAATGTTTCCTACAGAAACCTTCCTCGAGAAATCCTTTACAGAATGGTGAAAACCGCATCAAAATCTATCCAGTGGTTCTCGAGATTACCCGTTACATCCACGAATCGGGGACTTAGTTTTATACTATGTAGAGATTTCTGCTTACTTTTCATAAGAAGTATAATATGTCCATGTTATCAATCAGGGTTCAGAGTGTGTGCGAGTCTGTCTGTGTGTCAGGTTTTTGTATGCCCCTCTCCCCACCATCAATTCCTAAATGTCTGAACCGACTTGAATACAATTTCTGGAGAGACAACTATCCTCCCGTGCACCTTAACCAAGTTTCTTTAATATTGCCGTCATATTAGTGTAAACAAAATATTGGCCACCTGAATCTTCATTGCCTAATTAGCTACCAACTGAACCAAACAACAGACTTTTGCTAAATTCAAGTCTCTCGTACTTCTCTATAAGAGGAGTCAGACGCCAAAGTTAAAATTACTCGGCTAACTAAATTCAGAATTGCGCCCACGCGTAATTTTCATTCCGTTCCAAATGGCCAATGCTCAACAAAATTGGCATTCAGGAAGCTTCATTTGCCGGACATAGTTGCTCGAGCTACAACGTGATCATATTAAATATTACACACACCCGCCATATTGGGTATATAAAATAATAAAATAACTTATTCACCATTTAATAAACTTAGAACTCCGAAAGTTTGCAAAAAGTTGTATTATATACGACTTCAACTTCATACACTCAAGATGGTGGCCATGCGTACTATTAAAACATTAAAGTCGACTATAATTCAGCAATTATCACGAATAATGGTGGAGATGGGGTCATTAGGCTATGAGTGACCTCTGTTTCACATGGCGAGAGACTATCTGACATCAGACTATCAGATGCGCAGTCGTCATGTTGAATATAAAATTTATAAAATCAATTATTCACCATCTAATAAACTGTGCATCAACTGTCCAAGGGGTCAGAACCTGGTGGTGACATTCTGCTATTTCAAGATACGGACAATGTTCCTCCCCAATACGGGCGTTGGAGACCTCTATTAGGATAGTCGTGTGATGATGTTTCGGGATCCTGTCTCTTATCTCTTCATATACTCCCCAAATGTTTCTACACTTTCAATAGCTTTTCTGATGGTGCAATTGATTGGTCCGTGGAAGTAAACGATCGTGTATGCTTTGTTGAGAGTTTTAAACTGAGTGGTGGATGTTCTCCCGTAGGGTGATGAGAAGGAAATTGTGGAGTTAGTCATTCTGTTGTTGAGTATGAAGTTTGTGTCCAAGTGAGGCGAATTCCCCATCACTCTCTGACCTGGCTGTCCCTGGTATTTCTTACAGCCCAGTGTTCTTCAATTGGTGTGCCTCCACGAGATGAAAGGTGTGAGTATTGTAAGAAATTACTGTCGATTTTTACGGTAGACCTACTTGTTTTGTGTGTGTTAGTGTGTTCTTTTGTGTTTTTGTGTTGTTATTTTGTGTGTGTTTTTTGTGTTTGTCCCAGTTACTGTGTTTCACACGCTTGTATTTTATTCTGTGATTTTGCACTGACAATGGCCTTTTCATACTTCTCAATCTCAATTCCTCTGAATTAATGTTCTCAAACGACGTGCAAAAATTGTAGTCTTCTTTATGAAGATAGATTTTTCATTTCAAAGTGTCAGACAAGCAATATTATTGAAAGTGGTGATTCATTCTCTCGCAGTACGTTGGCACTGCTCACGGTATTTAAGCCTTGCAGTGGCTTGTCCTGCATGTGCTTGGTGATATGTACCATAATACCAACTGGCGAGCCCATCGGTACTCTGAAGCGAAACGCTGGCAGCTTGATCGAGAAGTCTCAATGACATGAATTCCTCTGAATTAATAATAGGTTGATTATATTACGTACAATAGGCATACATTATCGTTTTGGAAGCCATTTTTCAGTGTTGCCTTAGTCCATTCCTAACTTAACCATCATGGAAGTGGTTTTCCCACTTCTACTCCAGTCAAATGCTGGGATGGTACGTAACTTAAGGCCATGGCCGCTTCCTACCCGAATCCTACCTCGATTACAAGTACACACACTAGTACAGACATCACAGTGACACAAGTTATCAGGCAACTTCTACATACACCCAAGTAAACAGAGCTACATGACCACGATGTCGCAAAGCCCCTAGAGAATCAACACCACCACCTCATCACCCACAACACAAAGTTGCTTTACCAGTACATGCCATGTACACCAGCTCTATGTTCTTCATTGGTGTCACTTGTGTACATGAATCATATCCATATCTGAATCATGACATGACGGACCCCCACTTTCTACCCACAGTATAAACGTGCCCATTGGACCCTCGCCTCTTGGGAATCTTCGTATCTCGCTAACATTTGATAAAAGTTGACTCTCAACCGTCACCTGGTCTCCTGTTCAGCGCGTCCCTCACTATTCTCAAATTAGCATGCGCGTTTTATTGTGTAATTAAATAGCTGTTAACGGCAAAGCCATGGCGCTTAACGAGCGATTTAATTTCGAATTTTACTTCCGCAGTTAATGAAGTCAGCTGTCACTTTTTTGAAACTCAAATGGCTATTAAAGGCAATTAACCGTGGTAGAGTTTGGTTGTGAGAAAGCCATTCGTTCACCTCTATTACGTTGTGAACGACTTTCTTTTCCGCACAATTTGTGCATATTAGCTGCGAGGATTAACTGATCGGCTTATGCACATTCAGCGTTAAGATAAAATTAATGTCTATTATTGGAACATCCTGTATATGGAACTTCAACTGACAACATTTACCTGATAGAAGGAGGAAGTGGCCAGAAGATCCCAGCTTGCTTACCGGTGGTGATTAAGAGGAACAGACTTATCTGCACAGTGACCTTTTTTATGACGTTAGGCCACATTGGCCATGCAGCCATTAAAACACAAGTATGGTGCAGGATTCAAGTACTTGAAATAGACAGAGACATAGGAGAACAAACAAGCTTATCTGAAAATCTGGGAGAGCAGCAAAGAAGAATAGATAAAGGGAAATAACGTTGGGAAGTTCGACAGAGTTTCATTATTTGTCATTGTTTATAATCGCTTGTGGCTGAGAACACTAATAAGTAGAAATCACACGCACACTGGTACACACTCAAATTTTGTTGTCAGACGTCTTCAAGAAATGTGCGCGGGGAAGGTACAGTGCTCAAAAGAAGTTTTGCATATTGCGATTTCGTGACTTGTTTATTTTTCTATCTGCATGTAATCACATTTTACACAATATAGAGTACATACCAAGAAAAACAACGCGCAATCTGCTGTGCAAAAGAGACAGAAACACAAAAGGAAGAACAAAAATGATAATGTGGGACTTGGTACAGACGTCTTTTTCATGTTGAAGCATATCAATACCGTGTATGGCCACCACGAGCCCTAAGGCATGCTTACAGACGGCGAGGCGTATTCAGAACCATCGGATCCAACCTGGCTTGGGCAGATTATTCCACTCTTTGATATCAGCTTAAATCAGTTACTGAATGTTTGTTGGGAGACTGGGACGGTGTGAAATTGTCCTCTTAAGATCTTTCCATGCATATTCAATACAGTTCATGTTCACAGACTATGCAGACCACTCCATTCTCCGTATGCCATGAATCTAAAGGAACTGATTGACCACTCTAACTTGATGGGGTGAGCATTATTGTCACTCACTGTGGCAGCGAAACCTTTAACAACAGGTTTGTAGATGTTGTCTCTGTAGGCCTACACCAGACCAGTCAAGATACCGTGGATAGAAATTGGAGGCGTACGTCGACCAAACATGATCCCACCCTAAAACATGACTGAACCTCCTTGCTGTTGGTGGCGTTCCTGAATGAGTTCTCCATTAGTTTGCACCCATACAGTAGGAGCATTCGAGTGTGGCGACGAGTGGGTGAGAGATTTCACGAGCCCTTCATCCAGGATCGCCACCAACAGCAAGGAGGTTCAGTCATGTATTGGGATGGAATCATGCTTGGTCGACGTACGCCTCTAATTCCTATCCACGTTAGCATGACAGGTCTGGTGTACAGAGACAACATCCTTGAACCTGTCGTTACAGGATTCGCTGCCACAATGGGTGAGGGCTTTACACTAGTGGACGATAATGATCGAGCCCATCGAGCTAGGGTGGTCAATCAGTTCCTTCAGATGCATGTCATACAGAGAATGGAGTGACCTGCCTATTCTTCGGACATGAACTGTATTAAACATGCATGCAGATTTCAGCATTTTACGCACGCCAGCAAGGCCGCTGCATCATATAGGACTGTACACACGCTTAAAGCAGGGGGCCTTGGCGCGCCAAAAGCTCGTCCAAGGTGACCGCAGCAGCGGTTAACAAAGCCGCCGCTTGGCGCTCTTATTTTATATGAAAGACCCTGTATAGTAGTCTAAACGAGAGTCTATCTGGCAGAATGTGTAGAGCGCTCGACTGTTGCACGAACATACTTCGTATGTTTCAATTTTCTTAATTATTCTTAATCATAATTATTAATAATTAAATATGAATGTAACTTTTCTAGTCCTCATACTGCAGCTCGTTCACCAAGATTTTACTCGTATAAATAGCTTTCTTGTCACGTGAGCGAGCCATGGATTAACCCACAGACGTTTACTTTATCGTTCCGTTTCTTTTATATATCGGTATTGCCACTTCAGTATGTCAACTACCGTTATACAAATCAGGAATCGCAAGTATTACAATCAAGAAAGCAGAAACTATCAAGGAATGTTTTTCATCAGTGTGTCAGGTGAAGTATTTACAGGCATTGAGGGATGGAGAGTGCGTTGATTGGCAAACAATGGAATGGATGGAAATCAGTGTGGGTTCATACCTGGTTTTCAGTACACCAAATGGCTAAGAAAGGTACAAGATGAAAAAATGGTTATCTTTAAGGTTTGTAGGTTTGGAGAAGGCATATAGTAGAGCTCGAAGCGTCCTGAGGACTTATGGTACGGTACCAATAGCCTTAGTTTGTGAACCATGGTTAACGGTTGAGTGACCCAGGAGGCGATCCCGACAGCCTGGAAATCACGTTACAAATGAGCATAGCCTTATTGGTACCGTACCATAAGTCCTCAGGACGCTTGGAGCTCCACTATATGCCTTCTCAAAACCTACAAACCTTAAAGATAACCATTTATTCATCTTGTACCTTTCTTAGGTATTTGGTGTACTGAAAACAAGGTATGAACCCACACTGATTTCCATCCATTCCATTGTTTGCCAATGAACGCACTCTCTCTCCCTCAATGCCTGTAAATACTTCACCTGACACACTGATGAAAGAAATTCCTTGATAGTTTCTGCTTTCTTGATTGTAATACTTGCGATTCCTGATTTGGTCCATTCCGATGTTATGTTCCCCAACTTCCCTGCTAGTTCTATTTTATTATTTGTAGCCATTTAAATCCTGGCTTTCTACCCAAGTTCACCATTTTGGGCGTGACGTAATCATCTCCCATAACTTGATGGTTTACTTGTTTCTTTACCAATAGGCCTACAGATTCTGTTATTCACCTCGTTCTTCTCCCTCTGAATTCCAAAATCTGAGACATTATGAAGAAGGTTTCCACTCGTTATGGCGGTTGGTGGTGTGGATGATTGTAGTCACGCCTTAGTTTGTGAACATGGTTAACGGTTGAGTGGCCCAGGAGGCGATCCCGACAGCCTGGAAATCACGTTACAAATGAGTAGATGTGAGCATCTCTGTCATTTATAGTGTCATGTTCAGTGGCGTTAACTACGATTGGCTTCTGGTGGGGATTGAGCGAAGTAAAAATTACTATGGGGCTGGGGGCTCGGGCAGAATGTGACATATGGTAAAGTTAGGTATTATCGTGGTATGTGGTATTATCGTGATACTTTTCATTGTGGTTAAACATTCAGAGAATATCTTGTGTTTATTTTGAGTTATTGCTACATTTTGTTCCAGAATAAATTGTGGTTTAGTAACATTTACCACGGTATTACCTAACTTAACGTGATAGAAGTGCAAATAAAGTATCACGATAATACTACATACCACGATAATACCTAACTTTGCCCTAATCATCGAGAGCTAATATACGCCACCGATAGTTAGAAACCTCCCATCCATACCTTTTTTCGTGTTTGATTTCGATAGCTTTTGAACGCTGTATTTGCACTTATCGATGTGCAAACGATTGAAAATTAAAAATTTCGTTCAAGCAAGTTACATCGCGCATTTTAAAACCTATTTGGGGAACCTACAGGCGTGTCTTTTTTGTTTGGAAATTATATTGGAAAGAATAACATCGCTGAGACCGCATGAAGACTACAGAATTATCCCATTCGCAGCTGGAGCTATGCGATGTAGCTGACCAATCACTCCATCGTCTTTAAGCTGGACGCCTCTACTCACTCCGTTGTAAAGCTGAGTGCTTTTTTAAGTTTACAAGCGCAACAGGTGAGTTAGGTGGTGCAACTCCACACATGCGCAGCGTCTCCTACACGCTTGTACCACAAGTTGGCTATAAGCTGCTAGCGAATAATGTACAGTCTGATGTGGAGCGACCAGCGATCTTCGCTATTGTCGTTAGAGGAGATAACAGTCATAAACTTTTCCTACCAATTCTAACCTTATTTTGTATTTGCTTCCTGTAGCACATCTTGATCGCCAGCCTAATTGATTAGTTTGTATGTAAATGAGTGAGTATAGTGGGTGCGGGAGGGTTAGGTTCCCTGGGACATGCAATAGCATTTGCTTCAATGCGTGTGGAAAATCTCAGAGTAATCACACTCAGGTTGGTCAGTACCAGAATTGGAACTGGATCTCCAACAGGCAGATGTCTCAATCGGGTAGGTTTGTTCAGGTGAAGATACAACCCATTCGGTCTGAATCGTACTTGCTTGTCGCTCGTCCACCTTCTGGTGTAGCGGCTAGCATTCTTGGCTGTCGCCCTGGAGATCCGGGTTTGATCCTTGGCTCTGACAAGAAATTTAATTCTGGTCTGTGGTCTGGAGCGGAGTACACTTAATCTTGTGAGAAAAAACTGAGAAAATGTGGGTTCAAAACCCTCCTCAGCCATCTTGGAAGTGGTTTTCCATGGTTTCCCACTTCTACTCCAGGCAAATAAGGATGGTTCCTAACGTAAGGCCACCACCGTCTCCTTTTCAATCCTCGCCTGAATTAAAAATACACACACTAATACAGATACCTCAATAACACAGGTTATCAGACAACTTCTACACTCACCGAAGTACACGGGGATGAATGACCACGATGTTCGAGCTCCTCAAATGAAACAACAACAACAGCTTGTCCCACGAGGCGTGATGTTTCGTGGGTCTGGTTACAGGCTACCTACTTCCTACTCTAGAAGGGAACATACAAGGCGGGACCTTATAACGTATTATATGAACACACCATAATTGCTGTTACCTTACTAGAAAAATGTGAGCCTAATTAAAATGTAGCCTATAACAGGCTTTTTAGCCTCCTTTCGTTTTTTGCAAAGAATGAAAGTAGACTTAAGAGATTTACACGGGTCAAATATCAGCGTGTCTGTGTGTGCATGTGTGTATGACCCCTCCCTCCTTATCAATTCAAACGTTGAACCGAAATGAACCAAATTTGGTACAGAGGTAACACAAGCAGATTATACGTCAGTGTCATTTTAATATATGCACCATCGTCACCAAAACAAAATGGTGGCCAACCAAATGTTCAAAGCTTACATCAAATTACGACTAAACTAATCATCGGATCCCTACCAAGGTTCGGAAAAACATACCTTCGTGAAAGAAGCGCCTTGTGCCCTAACTACAAGGTCATCAACCAAATAATTTTCTCAGTATTTGCCATTCAGATAGTTTTATGCGTATAAGGACCCTCTTGTCAACGTAATAACTACATGAGACTGTATGTTACACGCAACCACCAAATTGAACGTATAAAATATAAACATAAATAACTCTCAGCAATTAGAAGTTACTGCTACCAAACTTGATGACAAGGTAGTACCCTATATGTGGCCTTGTATAGCCAAGTCAGAAGAACAGACTCTCTATATATTCAAGATGGTGGCTGTGCAAACTATTAGAACATTACAATCAACAACTCTGGACGAAGTTGGGTAATTAAGTCGAATCCTGCCAAGGGGTGAGCATCATATTACAGCTCTCACATGCGTTGGTCAAAATATTATCACACTGAATATAGCGCACAGCGGCCATCTTGAAATTTTAAAATAAATTAAAAACTTTCGGTATCCTAGAGCTATAATAAAAAAAAAAAATTAATGAAATAGAACCTTATAAACCGCTTCGTATGCCCGAAGCAAAATACCAGCGACTCCATAGAATCAAGATCGCGGCTAGGCGTACTACTAAAGTATACAAATTGGTAACTCAGGATGTTATTGCACAATTAAGGCAAAACTTGGTAGAAGAGGAGTATTATATAAGAAGCGTCAGTAGCGTTAGTGATAAATTTATCAAACTGAATATCACGTGCAGAGGCCATTTATTTAAAAATAAATAACGTTTTACGTTTTACATCTACAATAACGACAGTTAGTGATAAGGTAGAAACCTATCTGGAGTATCGTATGCCAAAAGGTAAACAACAGCGACTTTAAATTTTCAAGATGGCGGCTGGGCGTAATATTGAAACGTAATATGGAATCATTCAAAATGTAATTGCACAATTAAAACGAAACTTAGTAAGAAAGAAGTATCGTGCTGAAATACGCCATAATAATAACAAACTGAATGCAACGCGAAATCACTACTTAGTATAAAACAAAGTCCCCGATTCTTGGATGTCAATGGGTAATCTCGAGAACCTCTGGATGGATTTTGATGCGGTTTTCACCATTCTGTAAAGGATATCTCGAGGATGATTTCTGTAGAAAATAATTTGTTTATGATCAAAGGAAGCCGAGCAGTAACGATTTCAGTGAAAAAGTCGAAAAAAAAAACTGGCGTCCGTGCGCTTTGAAAGCTTACGCTGGGCAAACCATTAAAAATATCTAAACACTATGAGTTTAAGAATTGTTCAGCATGAAAAGTTCTACAAAAAAGTCCCTGAGAGCATATCTCTATCTTCAATACATCGCCCACTATAAGTGATTTCACGTTTTCATTTCTTCCAACCATATCCATTCAAATACTGAGGCGACAGTTTACGAGCTAGCTAAGGGAGAGTCTATCAACCCTGTTACAGCCTAACTAGCGGGCGAACCTATTACCCCAGATACAGCCAGCAGCTAACCGTCGAGTTGTGTTGAGTTAAGACTTCAGAGAAAGGTGGTTGTGTTTGGAGTTTCCCTGGAAGTGCAACTCGGCTTTTCTTCATTTCGCCTGTGAATTTTCCGTTTCGCAAAATACACAGTCAAGTTGAGATTGGACGGAAGGGGGATTTGTGTTTCATGCACCTCGCCATTCCCTGGAAGTGCAATTCTTCATTTCGCCTGTGAACTTTCCGTTCCGCAAAATACACAGTTAAGTTAAGATTCGACGGAAGGGGGTATTGCGTTTCATGCACCTCGCCATTCCCCTGGAAGTGCAACTCGGCTTCACTTCATTTCGCCTGTGAACTTTTCGTTCCGCAAAATACACAGTCAATTTAAGATTGGACAGAAGGGGGATTTGTGTTTCATGCACCTCGCCATTCTTAAATTACGTCTGACAAGAATTCGTTATAATTAACAGTCCAGTCAGTGAATTTAAGCCATCATGCCGAGATGCAAAACTTATATAGGCCATAGTTCATCGACATCGAAAAAAAAAGCGCTTATCACGTAACAATGAAACAGAGCAACAAATACTTTCTCGATTGTCACAAGAGAAAGTAAGACTTCGTCCTCGGCTCCTTCAAACCGTTGCTCAAGAAGAACACCGTCTGAACCACGATCAGAAACAAGCTTATGGCACCATCATATCTAGCATCACTAATAGGGAATGGAAGATATTCTTTCCTCGATGCCCCTGGAGGCACAGGCAAAACGTTCTTTATTAATTTGTTGCTCGCCAAAGTGAGGCCTGGTGGTAATATTGCTCTTGCCGTCGCATCATCTGGAACTGCAGCCACTCTTTTGGAAAGGGGAAGAACAGCACATGCAACATTTAAACTTCCTTTGAAAGTCAGCAGTAATGATGGAAGCGTATGCAATATTTCAAAACAAAGTAACACTGCCAGTTTAATCCAAAATTGTTCTTTAGTTGTATGGGATGAGGCTGCAATGTCGCACAAAACTTCCGTTGAAGCTGTAGACAGGACCTTGCGTGATCTAAGGAATCGGAACACACCTCTGGGTGGCTGCGCAATTTTGTTCGCTGGAGATTTTCGTCAAATCTTACCAGTTGTTACCAGAGGAACGAGAGCCGACGAAGTGAACGCTTCCTTAAAAAGATCTTACATTTGGCCGGATATAACAAAATTGGCACTCAAAACTAACATGAGAGTACTCTTATCTTCAGAAGATAATAGTATGTTTGCTAATTTGTTACTTAGAGTCGGAAATGGAGATATACCGGTCATTGACGGGAAAATTACCCTCAGTCACGATTTCTGTGTTTTAGTAAGCAGCATTCAAGAATTGATTGATAGTGTTTATCCTCAAATCCATGACCTATCTAATAAGTCTCATTCATGGTTTAAAGGAAGAGCAATATTATCGCCGACAAACGAACAAGTTGTGAAAATTATTGACTTGGTGTTCTCCAAATTCACTGCCCATGCTCAAGTATATTACTCAGTAGACGCAGTATTCGATAGTGAAGAAGCTGTTCATTACCCTACAGAATTCCTAAATTCTTTACTTCCTTCTGGCTTGCTACCACACAATCTTATTTTAAAAGTGGGAGTGCCTATTATATTGCTACGTAATTAACACCCGCCAAAGTTATGCAATGGGACGAAATTGGTAGTGAAAACTTTGAAAAACTGTTTCATTGAAGCAACTATCTTTACTAGCTGTGGTACAGGAGAAACGGTCTTAGTGCCCAGAATCCCTATGATTCCTTCAGATTTGCCTTATCATTTCAAACGAGTACAATTCCCAGTAAGAGTCTGCTTTCGCATGACTATAAACAAAGCACAGGGTCAGGCACTCAGCGTGACTGGAGTTGATTTCAGTGGAGAATGTTTTTCTAATGGACAGCTTTACGTGGCTCTGTCGCGTGTTAATTCAAACCAAAATCATTTCGTGTTCACTGCTGGAGGGAAAACGACTAATGTCGTATACAAGGAAATCTTATAAGACCTCGTTAAAAGTAGCCTATCGCCTTGCATTCATAACTGTTCCCGGGCGAAGCCGGGCGGGTTGCTAGTATAGGATATGAAAATATAGGATATGATAATGAATAACTCAATTTATTTTTAAGAATACAAAAACGAAAATTAGAAGTAATGTAGAACCTTGTAAGTGTCTTCCTATGACCAAGTCAATAGAACAGCAACTATACATGTTCACGATGGCGGCTGGGCGTATTCTTAAAACTTCTCTATCGTTAACTCACAATATAATAGCACAATTCACGCTCAATTTAGTGAGAGAGGTGTACCATGCGAAAGACCTCGCTAGCATCATTCATACGACACTGAATTTAGCGCGCAGCGGCCATCTTGAAAATGTAAAGTATACAAACAAATAATGCTCTATATTTTAGAGATACAATATCTCAAATTATGTAGAACCGGTGACTGAGCAAAGCCAGTAACTCGGGAGTTAATTGAGCAATTAACACGAAGAGGGGAGAAACGGATGAGATACCTCATTTACATTAGTCATAAGACTATCACACTGCATACAGCAAGAAGCTGCCATCTTGAATAAATAATACATTAATATCGACAATCCCCTATTTATTACAGTTAGAATGACGAAATTGAGCAAATATGTAGTAGTCTCACATAAAAGGCTTTCTCTGCAGAAGGCGCAAGATAAACGATTCCATACAGTCAAGATCTAGGCCTCTTTGCCATATCTCGATGAATGCAGTACATTTGGATTTGTCTGTTGGCACAGGTTAGAGTCTCAGTCTTACTCATGGCTGTGATTATATGGAAGCTATTTAAGTATGGGTGGTGCTTAGTAATGAAATTCAGGGAACAGTTAGTGCCTGTGGATGCTGTAAAAGGTTCTACTCATAGGGTGTCTACTGCTGTACTGACGCAGCGAGGAAAGCAATGGCAAACTACCTCACTCCTCATCATGCCTAGTACGCCTCAATATAGCGCTGCCTTGGGTTTTTGTGGGTATTGTGCCCCTTAGAGGAGGTTATCTGGTCATCACCAACCGTGTGTGGCCTCCCAGATGACCCCATCCTCAAGACACATTGCCGGAGAGGATCGGAATGCATTCCTTGTGGGACTAGCTGGCACGAGACTCTGCTTACCAAATGATCAGGTCCCCATCATAGTGATTGTCATAGACTCCCAAAGAAATGCACCCCAAAAGACAAACTATTAAATAATTACATCCAGACTGAGGTAAAATTCGTGGATTTTTTAAATTGAAAATTCAGAACCCCTATCCTACTACCGGAGGGTTTGAAATCGGTTAATCCGCTAACTAATTAATAATAAAAAACAGCCCCTAACTTGAATGAAAATTAACCCTCTCGACAGGTCCTAAATACATGAGAAACTGCAAAGCAAAGTTTGGAAAGTGGTACAAAAACAACCCTTATTGAAGATGCAAGAGAAAGCTGATGGTTCTGAAAAGAAAACAACATGTCAGAAAAACATGTCAAGTTATGACAGCAAAAATAATTCAAACTAGTACCACCCCGTATTTACATTTAACGTTACCTAATTCTAACTAATCCTATCTGAACTGATCTACGGCGAGAAGCGTCCGTAACAACAAAACTAGGCAATCTAAAGATATTCACTCATCTGATACAGTACAATGATCACAATAGCTGTACAACAAGAAATCTACAATAGTAGAGAAAGTAGGGTAACATTGGGTTAACCCACAAATAATAATTGTAACACTCAATAATATTATTATTAATCCTGCCTACCACAGAATGAGTCATCTACTAGTGTGTGAAAAGAAACGAGAATGGGCTGCTCATCAACAGTACTCTCAGCAAGGGGTCGTGGCCCACGAGTTCTGAACTCTTGGTTCGCTTGCGATCTCTGTCAGAAGTCTAACAATGTCAGTTGCTAAGCATTCCTTCTGGAATAAACTCACCCAAGCTCAATGCATCGGTCTGTTGAACGTAAACAAAATCGAGGTTTAATCAGTCGATTAGGAATTAACGATAGTTTTAACTTCGTCGGTTTATAATAATGAGTTTCATGATTTAGTTCAGTATTTATTATGATCGTCGGTTTATGAGTTCATTAATTCAACGGATGACCAATGATACAAGGCATCTAAACTGGTGGGCAACCAAACATGGTGCACACAACAAAGTACACGTGACACTGCACGTCAACAACAACACTACGGGCTCTGACGAGTCACCGTTACCATACTAAAGAAATCTACATGGCACTACAGCCCATGAGAAGAACTCGGCTAGCCTTGTTACAAAACATAGGTCTGCCGGCAATCGCTTAACAATGGTAACCAACTCCTCGTGTCTCAAAACACGGAGAAACATTCACTTCAAGTGAGAATAATAGCCTTCTAAAATGTTAGGACCATCCAATGATTACTCAGATCAATAATATCATGACAGTAACAAACTGCACTCGCTTACAACATATGCGAGAATGTGAAAAGAGTATGTGACCTCCTAGTCACCCTATACTGAAACATTCCATAAATTGCTGATAACTGACCAGGTTACAGTTCGAGCATACACAATATTCGCTCGGTTGAAAAATCCATTGTAAAAATGTTAACAGAAAGTGTGTCAATAGTCGATGTCTCGCATTGAGATCGTAGGTTTGATGGGTAATATCATAACAGGACGCGACCTTGGGAACACCTGCCATCTGCCTCCAGGCGCGCTGTTACAATCCGCTACACTGCGTGATTGAATTTGCTCAAAGCAAAAGTCATTTATAGTTTCAATTCATAGCAGGGTTCACTTGCTACATGTCCATGAGTGACCCTTATGCACTCTTCATTAATATGACACAATAATCCAGAATAAGACGTTGTTAGAGGTTATGAAAAGATATTCACAATAATAGGTTTGTCTTAGCAAAACCAAAGAGACTTAAAAGAAAGATATGTCTCTCTTCAGATTGTCTCTGAAATATGTTCTACCACTGACGGGGATAATGTAATGCTTTCGTGCACTCAGGTCACGTGAAAATGACTAGTAAAAATGTGTTTCAACGCCTTAACCTCTGGCGTGAATTCAAAACGATACGGTTATCGTGCAATCGGTAATATGAGTGAGCTCTAATATTGCTTCACCCATTTACACAGATATAAGATTCACCTTGAATCTAGTGGCTTCCTGCCCACTACAAAAATGTATTTTCAATAACAGATGTAGGATGAGTAACTTCCCATTCCTAAACGATACGCCCGTGTAAGTGGCGTACAAGCAATTATACAAAAGGGAGCTTCAATATTACATGACTTTCAGCTGGAGCTGATTAAAGTATTGCTCCGTTCTAACAAGACAAAATTCAGTTTCCATGATGTGGAATTACAAATCGTGACAATATTGCACCGTGTGTAAGCACCCAAATTGGTGTCTAGCTCCGAGCTTTAGAAAACGCGTCGTGTAGAAGCTCGTACGAAAGTGAAAATCACCAAAGATGGTGTCTAAGAAGAAAAACCTACCTAGATGACTGATATCAGAGTACGGTTGCTAAGTAGCTAATCCACCTATGACCATCCACCTTACAAATAGAAGTTAGATCATGACTCACAGCGTAGCGTCGTTCACCTCACCCACAAAGGAAAGTTTGAGGGGCAAATCCTTTCTAATGGGTTTCAGTGGTTATCTTCGCTGCTCGCCCATGAGCATGGCTATCCATTCCTCTTCCTCCATTTCGTAATGTAGCTTAGATGGTCGGCGTCTCCCTCATAGGATTGGCTTAAGCCATAACGATCTCCATGGTCAAATTAGTAGAAGTTCTCTGCACGTGGTGAAGCTCTGCTATCTTGTAATAATGTGAATTTAGGTAGAAAATCACTGCTTCTAGCGTGGCTTTGATAATTAAAACTGCTTCTACACTTATCTGCAGACTTTTATCAAGAATGGCCTTGTCTGTTTCACTGAAGCTAAAGACATTTTGCACGTGTGTTCACACAGAATCTATTACGTTATATGAAAATGTAATCAGCCTGAATCGGCGTAATCTTTAGTTAGAAAATCTCGACCTTTGCACGGCACGGATGTTAGTAATATTATACTCGTGATTATCACACAAATCACTTATTAACACAGTCGATGAATGTGATTTTTGACATTGGCGTCGCACGATGTTCAGCCATGTGGCGTGAAAATTACAGACCATGTGCTTGATCACAAAATTGTGGAAATTCACTATTTCCTTCGAAATATCAATTCACTAGTTGCTACTTTGGCAACACACGATTAACCAGCACACTTCGTGCTAAAATAAGACTAGATGTCGTTGGATTCCACTTAGAATTGATACTGTAATCTTCTTCTGAATACCCGGTGCACTGGACCTTTCAATAAGCACGTCCGTGCGTCTCAAACGCACGATAGGGTTTTTTCCTCACGGAAGCGAGCGCTCTGGCTTCGATACTTCCTGAGTCATTTAGCAACTAGTTACTTCCTGTTCGCATCTCTGCGATGGCATACCTTTGTCTCAAATGTTAATAAATTCAATATTAGACCATTAAAATATGGCAAATTATGCTGTATGACAGACGATGATATATTCAAAGATGCACATTAAAGATCTCGTCTTTAATCACGTATAAGAAATATGTGGAGCATTTCAGCAGAGTCAGAAGTTCGTCTGAAGCGAAGGCATGCTTCCAGGACGCGTTCATAACTCTCTGACGTAAATTTCCTTGGCTGTCATAAAAGTGATCACCAACATGAGCAAATACGGGCTCAGTATCTACCCACATAATCTAACGGTGGTGCTTTTTGAGAATCCAACTAGTCTTCGGGCAGACTACCTAACAGACCGGCATTCAAGATGGTGGATGGGCGTACTTTTCTAATGTTTCAATCAATTTCTCTGGATAAAAAAGTGGATTTACAACGACACTCGGCAATCGGGAGTCTTATGTTATATGTAGGATACAAAACCTTCATGACAGGAACATTCAATTATACTCTTTGATAAGGACAAAAAGTTCTAACTATACCCATACATTTCGGAAAAATTAGACTATATATTCTTTACTGAACATCTCGTTTTGTATTTGTCCCCAATGTATCACTTAGAAGGAAAGAATAACATGAAGTATCATTTACTCATAATTTGAAAGATGATAGAAAATTAGACAAATTCATGTATGCTTCAACTGGCAGAAGTCTCTGCTCAGGTGAAGATACATCCCAGTCGGTTCTGTACCCTACTATGAAGAAGAATGGCTAGCGGGATTTGAACTCCCTAATTTGGGCTTGTACCATAGCACATTTATAAACTGGGATACTGCATGGATCCTAGGACGACAATTTTCTTTTTATCCACTAATGCTTAACTCTGTTCCCAAATATCAGCCTGCTGCTTACTCGTGAACTGGGATTAGTTATGCTAATTAATTCCTTACTTATAAGCTTCTCAAGGAGTTCCACGTGACCAGCCAAGGTTTCAACGATGAAGAAAGGTACCGTAATGACAGTACAGTTCTAAACGAGTGAAGCCATGCCTCCCTAACCTACACAATCCGACCATAGTCAAATTAATAATATACAACCCGCTGTACGTAATGGGTGCTCGTTGTGCTGGTACAGGACTGTCGGGTGTTAAAACAGCTTAATCGAGTCCCGGCAAGGCAACAATGTTTGCCTTTACTTTGTCACAACTACACGCGTAATTGAAGAGATTATTTCGAAAGTGTCTTCAATCCAAAATTGTTCATTTTCAATATTTTTATTGTATTCCTAAATGGCTTATATCGGCTGTTAAATTGGTTGAGAAAGTAGGCCATCCAGTAAAAGTAGAAACGTCAACATCCATTAGGTCACTTTTAAATAAGTTAGGCATTACTGAGCTGGATCCTGCAATGCCATTTTGGATGAATGTATTGTTGGCAAGTGCAAACAATGAACACGTTCATCTGAATGTCACACTGATTTAATGAACAATAATAAAAATCATATATTATTATATAGACTTCATTTTCCTTTACTAAAACCATCCATAAATGTGTGTTTTTACCTGAAATGTTTCTTAACCGCACATCATTTGGTCCTGTTACTAGACTACTACTCTGATGGTCAGTGCCAATGCTGACAATAGAGTAGTAAATCATAATACATATTAACGGTAAGGTTTTTTTTTATCTGAAAATAAAATCGTTAATTCTGAAGTTTGCCATTTCAAGGATTTGACACATCGGAAGTAAGCTCTTAACGTATGTACAGATATTATTCTAGCAGTGAAAGATGAACAGGAGTACACACAAATTATATGTTAACGGTATGATACAATTAAATTTGAATATGCATTTATTACATTAACTTAAAAAGAAAGCTCAACACACACAAGGAGTGGTGGAAATGAAATGATACGAAGCTGCAAGAGTTGGAAGTTCATATGACTGTACTTTAAATCAGGCGTTCTCAACCTGATGCTCGCGAGCACAAGCTCCCCTGAGATCCATTTTCCAATTCAAATTTTGTTGCACGAACAGGAACAATAGTGTTTTCATTACAACTTTTTCCGGTCAGAAATTTTATCATTTTGTGAAATAGTAGGCTAGTTTTAATCTACAGTACACATAATTTGACATCCCTATTTTATGAGTAACACGAAATATGCTGATTCGACTTGGCTGTCCACACGTACATGTATCTTAGCTGCATGAGTCATGCAAGCAGTTGCAACATGCCTGGTGAGATGTGATTCTCTAGCTATTTCGGCACGTCTGAGGGGGGATATAGGAAAAGGAGGCGCATGCTTCTTACATAATACTAATATTAATGGTGCTCGAGTACTTGGTATTGCATGAGGGAGGTGGTCCAGTCTCAAAAAGCTTGAGAACGCCTGCTCTTAATGATCACAATATCAAATCAAACGGTCAATAAAGTTCGCTGTACGGGTACACAGCTGGTCCCATATCAGTAGGGTGTAGCATCCCCTCGGGCCTGGATACATGAGCCGATTCGGTGCAGAAGGGAGTCGTATAGCCTTTGTATCCTCATCTGTGATACGGTATGTCGGCCCAGAGCTGTCGTAACTGGCCCTCGAGACCTGGCAGACCGACACTGGGTGAGATGAGTACCAGGTGGGTTGAGACATGCGGTCGAAGGATGTCTCCGACGTAGCGTGGCGCTGCGCTGTCCTGTCAGGTCACCAGATGTGATCGAAAGTCGTCCCCACACCATGATACCAGGAGTTTCTCCACAACATTCGCAGGATTGGTCGACGACACCACTCGTTTTCAGTCCATGCCTCCTATACTAGCCCAAAACAAATGTGTACATGGGCTCGTCCAGTAGCGTGCGTCCTGCCGAGCGCTGTTGCCGCAGACATTCAAGCGAAAGTATGCACGGCTCTACGCTCGCAGCGGCTCGCAGTTTACACCAAGAATCATGTAAACTATAAGAGATTCGTCACTTTTGGTTATAGAATTTCCGGGAGAGAGCACCGCCTGAGTCTATGTCCCGCTATACCAAGTCTGGCAACATAAAAAGTAAAAAGCCATATGAATGTAGCCTTTATTACACGTAATTGAACAATATGTTCTGCGATGAGTTATTGATTATTGATGAAAATAACACAAACATAACTGCGCCTTTCGCTAGGCGTAGAAATGTATGCCCTGATAGGAAAATAGTACTCTTTAATATATATCAATGTTGGCAATAGATTTGTCACGAAGGATAGAATTATGCCGTTCTAGAGCTTAATTCACCTTTAGGCTAATTAAACATTGCTCTCCTACTCTACAGAATTGTTGGGATATTCGATGAATATAAAGAAAACTGTCCAAATGCACACTCTATATTGACATAACCTCACTTTTGCCTAGCATGCCGGCTGCCACCCACCCCTCCCCATAGCCGTAAACCACAAATTTTATTGCAATGCAAAGGAGAATGGGTAGGAAAACAAACAAGAGATGAAATGCACACATTTAATCTCTCTATATATTTTTATTCGAGAATAGTCCATATTGTCCACTAGTTTTACACATGGTCGACTCCAGGAAGATGAAAATTGCCGTATTGTTCTTACTATCATTATAATTCTTACATCCCGGTGCTTGGCAGTTTTTCCTCCCTTGCAGTGGCATGATTGACTCTCAATTCAATTCAAATAAGTAATCAAAATACCCAACAAATCACAACAACCAACACCACCACGAGGAAAATCAATCAAAACAGACCATTCCCGCTTCCGTCAGTCTGTTTGCTGTGAGCGTTGGGTGAGTGCCAACTACGGAAACATAGTACTGAAATTAATTCTTCATTGGTTGGCAGAACATCTATAGCGGAGCTTTATCGAACCCCACGCGCTCCCTATGATCTGTCATCCCCCTGGTTTACACACAACCTTCACCCGGAGCACAGGACACTCCGAATTTAAATGTATGTACGACATGGAGGGGCTATCGTAGGAATATCCATGTTTCCAACGAAGTTCGCGTATTCATACAATTGTGATATGAGGCAGATAGCCTATAAATATAAGTTGTCACACAAAAGCAGCCAATACCAGTATGCGACGTAGGAGGCTAAACTTCTACGGGCACCTACAACGAATGAACAGCAACAGGCTTACCAAGAATATCTTCTCCTTGGTTAAAAGCTTCAAGACGGAAAGTCTGTGGCTTAATGAAGTACTAAAGGACTTGGATTCGGCTGGAATTGCTGACCTTGATGTAGAAGATCGTTCTAAAGTTTGCGCTATGGTATAATCTTGGACTCCACCACCTAGAGTCCCTAAATGTCGCAAGCCCCTTTCGCAGGAGAGAAAGGAGAAATTATCAGCAGGGATCAAGAGATATTGGGAACGGAAAAGAGCATCGAAGAAGAACTAGTCATAAGCGCTCCATAGTGGGCTTAAATCAATAATAATATTCGTGAACGTAGAATTTAATCCAGGTGAGGCTGTGCATTATTATTATTATTATTATTATTATTATTTTTCACATGACGTAAATTATACCGCATGCCATTCTGTGTAACATTGGTTGTGGACTCTTTATAAGGTAAAAGAATGGGGTCGTTTACCGGGGACCACCATGTGTTGTAGTGCATAGCATACTTAGCTGCCACCCATCAGGTCGGGATTCGATTCCAGGCTGTCAGAAATTTAGTTTTGGTTTGAGGGTTAGAGCGGGTTACACTATGCCTGAAAAGGTAAAACTGAGAAGAAATGTGTTTCCTCGGCTCAATTTCAAATACACACACAATTGCAGACAACACAACAACAAATGTTATCGGACAAATATTTTTTTATTTCTTTCTCTCTCTATAAATATATAGACTATATATATGTCTGATTTACGAGAATTTGTATTGGGTAATTTGTCTATCACTTTAGAATGGTAACTAGCGTTATCCATTATTATAATATATATTATACATACATATAAATACGAGGGGCTGATGACCACGGTGTCCAAGCCCTCAATTGAAAACAACATTTATCGCATCAACCCATATTACCACTGTTAGTAGTAAGTACTACACCTCGATTACTGATATATATATATATATATAAACTTATCGTCTGGAACCTTTGAAATCCCATACAATGGAACTGCTAGGACTTCTTCCTCCTCCTCCTCCTCCTCCCTGTCATCGTTTTCTACTTCGTCACCCGTGTCGGAGTCAGAATCACTGTTTCTGAGATTAATTATGAGTTCCTGAATGTTGTTGTCCCTTGCCAATTCTCTGTGAAAATCCTCTTCCTGCAGTTTTTCTGAGTGTGCCACATGCGTCTCCTAGTCCTTGATTGTAACTCTATCAAGAGCTTCATGTGTAAATCGTTCCACTTCCGCAAGTCGAAAAGTGTTGTTTAATTTAGCCACTTCGCCCTTCATTTTAGCCCATATCATCTCGATCGGATTATATTGATAATGATATGGGGGCAAACGGATAACTTGGTGGCCTAATTCCAACGCGATCTGATCTAATTCATACTTTTTCACCTGTTTTCAATGGCGCAACACGGGCTAATAACTCGGCATTTGTTTCTGTTGGATCGTATGGAATGTTGTGTTTCTGCATCCACTGGTGTATGTCTGATTTACGAGAATTTGTATTGGGTAATTTGCCTATCACTTTAGAATGGTAACTAGCGTTATCCATTATTATAATAGATCCCTCCTCCAAGTAATTCAGAAAGTGATGGACAAACCAGTTTTTGAATGAGTCAGCATTCATTTCTGAATGATAATCTGAATCTCTGCTTTGAGTACGGAAACGAAAAACCCACTTACTGTCCCGTATGAACCCCGTTTTCGCCGACCCTACATTACATATTATCAGCCTGCTACCTTTTCCTACAGGTACTCGAAGGCCCCCCTCTTCTAGACGAATCTTGCCATATAACCTTCCTTGAGTGATTCTGATTAACCAATGTTTCATCCAGATAAATGAAAGGTCTGTTATCACCAGAAGTCCTTAGAATATGCACAGTACGCAAAAATTTTAGTCTGGCAGAAACAATGTCGCTTTGCTCTAAAATGAATTTCCTGTCGTCATTGGTTCGCTTGTATTTGAAACCGAGGGATTTCAGCAGCGTGTGCATGGAGGATACAGAGCCTGTATAATTAATTTTCTCCTTCATTAAGCCCACCAACTTTTTAGCCGTCGGAAATTCACCTTGATCGTACAAATCGAGTATTGTTCGCTGTAAAACACACTTGTCAAAGTCGTCCAAATTTGTTGCACGTTTCGGAACTATACGATGTTTGCCCGGTGATCTAAATATGGGCACATTCCCTATTTCGGCATTATTTCTACTCTCAGAAAAAAAAATTGGGCACGGTATGTGCACTTACACCGCAAGCTTGAGCCGTCAGCTCCCGGCTCTGTGAGAAATTAGTGTTATTACGTACCTGAGTATTCGAAAGCTTCCTGAAAAAGCTGTACACACTGGAAATTATATTTCTCGCCGGACTGTGTAAAACTTTACGAGTACTACCCCTGTCGCCTGCTCGACTTCCACTCTGCTTGCTAAGGGACATTGATAGCAATGTAGAACTTCAGCTCACAGCACGTCCTAAAGCTCCACTACTGTACACTGAATTGATACTGCAATACTGTCACTCTATAAATACTGTAGTTCGTATTTCTCCAAGAATTCTTCGTTATCTTCCCCAGCGAACCTAAATATTTCAACACATACACCAGTCTCTCTCTAATTATCCCTTAAGTTCAAGGCCAGATGGTATCTCCCGAACGGCTGGTCGTAGTGCCACCGGGTTTGGACAGCCAGCCTCAAACTTTTAACTCTGTAACTTAGGGTCATCAAAATAATTGAAGAATTAATTATTTTCGTGCGCGCAGAGAAAGAACGATTTCGTACGGCACAGCGAGCCTTGCGAGTTGAGTTAACTAGGCAACGCCACGCTATGCTATTGGCTGGCGCGGGTGAACGGGTGAATCTGGCTCCTCCCTCATGTTCACAGTTGTTTGGGTCTGGTTATACTGTAGTTACGGAACCCGTCTGTGCTCCAGTGTTAATGCATGTAAGCATGGACTGATGCCAGTCGAGTGTATTTTCGATTCTTCAATACATTATTTGAAACCAACATAGTCGTAAATGTCTGTGTTATCAGGACATGAAGCTGGATTGGGGTATGCATGATTTGTGGAAAAATCATGCGCTAAGAAACGTGTCTTCATGAACGTAAACTAAGTCCGTTTTCTTTTGGTAGCCCTTTAAAAATATGTGCATATATGCACAAACTCGTTATTATTATTATTATTATTATTATGTCCCACCCCGTGACGAGTTGGTTAGCGCCTGGTTCGATTCCCGGCTGGGCCATCGGGGATTTTAATCTCCTGAGGTTAATTCCCCTGGCCCGGCACTGGGTGTATATGCCATCTTCATCATCATTAGGGCTTACCACGGTGGGTGAGTAGTTATCGTGTCGGTCTACCAACCCCAAGCATGCAGGTTCGCTCCTGGCCATGGTAAGTGATTTTTGTAAGGCGACAAAAATCACGACACGCATGTCATACGTTGTTGGCATGTCAAAGAACCAATTTGAATTCATTAGGCCGTGTTCATAATGGCACAATTAATCTCGGGATTTCCCGCCAACACAAAAGTTCCTCCTTTCTCTACTAGAAAGCGCTATAGTGTCAAGGAGCTTAGATATCTAACCTCCTTGACTTTCATAACACTCCAACAAGGAACAACAAAATTCGAAATGCAAGCTGCTCTCTGGGAGTCAAATAACAAAGCTTGCACCCGGCATCCGAGGCCACACGATATTATTATTATTATTATTATTATATCATTATTAGGACGCGCAGGTCGCCCAAGGGCGTCAACTAGAAAGACCTACACTCAGCCTCCCAGGAAGCCACACGACATTACTATTAGACTATTATTATTCATTGTGTAGTCACGTCCTAGTTTGTGAACCATGGGCAATGGCTGAGAGGCCTAGTAAGTGGTCATACAGTCAGGAGACTAATTATTATGGAATTGGAGCGGGCATCTTGGACATATTGTGAGTTTTACCCTCCTTGTGCTCAGTCGGCTAGGACTGAAATGAAAATCCACAGCCTGCTTCCAGTCTCCGACCGGGTCAGGAATGGAATGAATGAAGCCCCTATCTAGCGGCGAGGATATGAACTGTGCCGGCTGCCGAGGCCTGACGCACTCCTCTGGGGCAATGATTAAATGAATGACAGATGAAATGAAATGATAGTGGAGAGTGGTGCTGGAATGAAATTTTGACAGGGGAAAACCGGAGTACCCGGAGAAAAACCTGTCTGCCTCCGTTTTGTCCAGCACAGATCTCACATGGAGTGACCGGGATTTGAACCACGGACCCAGCGGTGAGAGGCCGGCGTGCTGCTGCCTAAGCCACGGAGGCTTACCCAACTCAATTGTTAGTTCCCTGGGGTGAAACTCAGGGATCTTATATGTAAGTAAGGCTAGCAACTTGCTTCACTTTTTTTTTTTTTTTTTTACCTCAGACCTATGAGAGTGGTGGAGCTCCACTCCCATCTGACGGATCAGGGGCTCCTTGGAAACGAATAGGCAATCGAACTGAAATGCGATGGGGTGCAATTAATATCCAGGGTGGTTATGGAAGGAAGAAAATAGAGTTAGCTGAGTCATCAAGTAGGATGGGATTGGATATTCTAGGCATTAGCGAAATTCAAATAAAGGGAGATAGAGTACCCTTTAACGCATCGATAGGTCTCAATAGAGAGGAGGAAGTAGGAGATTACACGGTGTACCTGTCAGCTGTAAAACGAGGTAGGGCAAAGTAGGGCTGTATGTCCAGAGAACTTTAGACCGTAAAATATTGGATGGCTCCCAGCTCGTGATCTCTGTCCAGTGGGGAATGAAGACGAACGGAAAGTGGAGTGGGGAGAGGGTATAAGAGAGAGCGTTGCTGAGTGCTAGACGAGGAAACGTTCGCAAATGCAGTTGTGAAAGCATTCGACGCAAAGAAAGAATCATGTCAGTGTACATTGGCGGTTAGTCATTGTTACCGTAGTATAAAAGTACAGTAATTTTTACCAAGTAACGGTATGCGCTTATTTCCAGTAGTGCTGAAAGGAGCCTGAATTAGCAATCCACTGTAAACTTCATCAAGTGAATGTTTCCTGTACCGTTACTAGTAGTTTACAGTGTGTTTCTTTAAGCCAAATTTAACATTTTTTGGTCCTGCCAAGCTCACACTTGTCGACAGGTGCAAATTATAATTACAATATATATGTTAAAGAAAACAATTAAATTTACACATATACAGTCCAATCTCTCACCTTCCAATTATTTTATACAGTGCCACTAATAATAATTCACAAAAATATTCAGTCACCTCATAACAATTAATTATGGTTAAAATGATTATAATATGTTAATATTAATACAATAAAGCAATTGTAGTAAACTATAATATTTTTTCTTCCTACCTTATTACAACAGTTATGTCGTTACTATTTTAAAAACTTAAAATACAAATGTTACTATCATGTTCAATTAATTTCTCCTTTCATATTGCCACAGTCTATGAATAGTAGTCTATTACTAGGTACAAGCAGTTGTCCATTTAGTTCAAGGAGTTATTTAGTGCCCAATTTTTTATACCTTTTGTTTTTGTTTTTGCCATACTCTCAGAGAATAGCAGTGACTGAGTTAGCTTGTTAAATAGAAATGGCACCATGTAAGCTAATGATCTTTAGTAGTAGTAGTAATGCTGCCAGGCTGTCAACTGATGTGACACAGGTGGTTCAGTCGCATTCCTCGCAGGGAATGCTGAGAACCATACAGTACAGAGTACGCCACAGATTTTGTCCGGTCAGCCCCGGTTGCGCAGTCGTACAGAGGACAGTCGGTGAGCCTGAAACGTGTGCAATTGATACGAGAGTTGTCAGTTGGGCGGAAAGCAACTCACGTATCAATTGTACAAGCCTGAGGCTCGTTGACTGTCCTCTGTACGACTGCGCAAACGAGGCTCACCGGCCAAAAAGCTGTGGCATAAACTGTAGTTTCGATTAATTTGGATAGATTTGAAAATGTCAGGAAATCGGGTCAGGGTTGTTTCAGTGTACGCTCCATGTAAAGGAGCAGATCAGGATGAAGTAGACAAATTCTATGAGGCACAGTTTGATGTGGTAGTGGGAGTTAACAATAACGACAGTGTAGTACTGATGGGGGATTTCAATGCTAGGTAATGAGTAATTGGGGTAAGGATAGTAGTAGTGGAGTAGTGAGAGTTCTACTTCACTCGACGCCGCTGTGCCCAACAAACCAACATGGCCGCCGTGCGAAGTTGAAACATTTAAATAGACTTTTCCCTGGAACCCATGGTCGGAGTTTCACGAATGAGGTGTCATTGGACTCGAGCTGACGTCCTCTTTCCTATGGACCACTCGTTATATTTTAGTTTTTTTTTTATTTTTGTTTGTTTTCGAAAGTAGGTAATAGTTTGAAAACCAAACATGATAGAACGTTGTGCCATGGCTCAAACGAATGGTCTTTATGACCTTTATTTTTTGTAATAAAATTTTTTACTTTTTATGTTTTTTTGAAAACACTCGAATTTTGAAAATCCTATATTTTGGAAACTAGGAAGTTTACAAAAAAGTTTGTTTGACGTAAATCAATGGTCCCTACCCCGTCTACCCCCAAAATAAATTTCAAGTCTCTAGGATAAAAACCTGACAGTAGTGGGATGAGGGGAAAGCTGTCCACTAACTTATTGAACCCTCCTCGTATTTGCCCCGAACCTGATATCTCGCTAACCAATGGTCGGATTTGAACATACAGGATGTCCTAGCACTCGTAGTGATACCCCCTACTTTCCTATAGGCTCTTTATTTAATTAAAAGACCAAAACTAAAAGGTCATCCGCTTTTAATATCTCGCGAACCAATCATGCTAGAGGCGTGTACAACGGGTCCAAGGACTCGGAGTGACGTCCTCTTTGCTATGGACCACTCGTTATAATTTAAAAAAAAATGGAAACTCTATTTTGGGGTAAACACGTGTTTTTTGTGATTTTTGCCGATATCTCACGAACCAATAACGCTAGAGACGTGTACGAGGTGTCCTAGGACTCGGGCTAACGCCCCCTTTCAAATGTGGTAGGTATTTTATCCAAAAAAGAATTCACAAAGGGCCTAACGCCATACATGTTGAAAACCCCTTTTTTTTTCTTTACCTGTTTATAATGTTTATGAAGCGTGGTGGTTGAGAGAGACGATACTGCTGGGTGTATGTTTCAACGAACCTGTTGCTAACCACAAGGACCATGCTTAATAGAACAATCGCTATTTCGGCGGGTCGGTTTATGACAGAGCGAGGGTTCGTTTTCTTGATATTTTACCTTTGACGTGTAAACGGTGATGAGAACTTGGTTCTATGTTGGTCGAAGCGAGTAGAGAAAACAAACTTGCCGAGGAGCAGACGAGCAGGAGGTGAATGTCATTTGAGCTTATTGGAATGCGCTGATCAGACTTGACAATAGGTGCAATGGAAAAATGACAATGACGCTAGAAGGTTAAATAATCTGACAATCGTGGTGGCAGGGAAGAGCGAAATGCATGTGAACACGTGTGAAACCACATGTAAGCTAAACAAGTTACATCCTGTTTTGCTTTGTATGTGACAAAATGCAAGTTCATGTCTGGCACAGCAAATGGTTGTAGAATATAAAAACCTATAACATTCGGTCGACCAAGCAATGTGCGTGAATGCAAAGCACTAAAACTGTAAGTTCATTCCCCAAAGATTTTATAAACTATTCATTGGACATGGTGAAAGTGTATGATTAAAGTGTACATGTATTGAGGATGGCCGCTTGATAATAATTATTATAACAGTAAAATGTTTAAGACACACATGTTTTCATTGCTAGCACACACAGTCTTGCTTGCTCACACTCAATACACGACCTGGCCAGGCCTTGTCAGAGCGACTGCTGATAACACAAGAATGTCTATGTGGGCAGGAAGTAACGGGTCAGGTTACTTGGCTGGTAGAGGCTACCAGGTCTGTCGTTTAAACAGACCTGGTAGAGGCTAGGAGGTCTGGCGTTTAAACAGAGAGACCGCCACTTTGGTTCCTAGACAGCCGTACTACCGATGTATAAGAGGCAGCCATTTTGGTTCCTTAATAAAAACATGAAACTACTATAAGGTACATGAATCTTATTCAGATTGAGGAATGTGAAGAGGCGTGGGAACACGTGTGAGAGAGACAACATTTCAAGTTCAAAACGCTGAGAAAATGCAACTCTCTCTGTTGCTAGGCTAACTGATAACGATTGCGTTAGTAATGCACTTGACATTTTAACAAACGGACGTATACAGTAGAGCTCTGAACTGAACTTTGGAAGAAAAAATCCTTTTATTTTTGGTAAGTACCTATGAATGATTATTTTAATAATGTAATGCTAATGAACCTTAAATTTGTAGTTATTGATCGGGTAATTAATGATTTTTATTTATGTATTTATTTATTTGTTTGCAGATAACCGGTATATCTTACATGTCTGAGATACAAGAAACCATTGCGCTTTTGGGCCCACTAAAAGGAAACTGTAACAAGCCAGTGCAAGTGAAGGTGGATTATTTTTTTAAACTAACTTGTTTCATTTTTTTTGTTTGATATTATTTTATGAAATGCATGTATTGACCTGAATTTAGTTATTTATAGCGGTTTATTTTATTTGTTTTTAGAAACTTGGGAAGAAAAGCCTTACCGCCGTAGCAGTTGCTGAAAACCCAAGACGCAGTTGAGTACAACCATTGTTTCCAGGCAGTGAACTATTGAAAAATCAGGTAAGTCTAACTTAAAAATGCTATTCCATTTTACCACTACTGAAAACTCGTAGACAAAAAATTCATTACCTGTACATGACTAGGACAATGATTGCTATCTTGAATAATGGACATGTATTGACAAACGGTACAAGACTATATTGGTTGTTGACTGGGAAAAGTACAAGGCTATGTTGGATTTTCTAAAAACAAAAATACAATTTACTTTATGGGTGGTTCCCTATGGACTCAACAAATATCCACAGGTTTGAACAAGATAATCTGAACAAAATGACATGACATTTATTTTTGTTTATATATTGGTTAAAGGGAAATGTAAATGACTGCAGCTTTATAAAAAAAAGTAAATGGGCTACTGTTAGTGTAGACATACAGTTTATTTTTTGAAATTCTTTTTTGGATGGTGTTTTTATTTAATGCCAATTAACGTTAAAGTTTAATTACTAGTATTGATTGATTGATTGATTGATTGAGTGATGGGTTATTTTGTTTGTTTTTAGATGTGGTCATGCGCCATTAACGTAGTGAACAGACAGTGAACAAGCATACATTGTGCTTTAAAGTACTCTGTGCAACGTTAATAACTTGTCTCACGAACAGATACAAAAGTGTGACCAACAATTATGTAAAATTTGTTATCAAGATGAAATAGGTGTTGTATTTTTGCCTTGTGGACACATGATAGCATGTGTCAAGTGTGCATTGGAACTTAACACTTGTGCTATATACAGAAAAGTAGTATCTGCTACAGTTAGGGCATTTCTTGCATAACTAGTATAATTTATTAGCCATGCATAGTGCAAAATCCCTAATTGCACAATATTATTAAAGCTGTTTTAGAGTGTAATAGATATGCTTTTGTTTTGTTTATAGACTACTACAATGAATGTTTTGAATGCTGTGGGACAATCATGTGGCTTAGAGACAAAGAAGCTCAGCGAATTGCCAACGCATATTCCATTCCGCATTATCAAGATTCGGAAATTGAAAACAGCATATGGTGATCGTGTACTTTGTGAATGTGAAAACTTGGAGACATTTCTGCCTATACGGTTTAATGATATGTCGGAGAGTGTTTTTTGATGAAGTCAATAATGCTGTGCAACCTGTACAATTAATTTATGAAGGATTTAAAAACAATAGGTGCATGGTTCGTTTTAATTAAATAAAAAAACAAATGTCAAATAATAATAACGGAAGTTATAAGTCATGACAATGGACTGAAAGAAAAATATCTGAATAGAATAATAATGTTTTAGTGTTTGGTATTGTCTTAAAAAATATTATCTTGAAACCAAAAAAAATAAAATATATATATATATAAAGTTTGTATATAAATGAAAATAATGGTACAATGTTGTTTTATTTTCTACAGAAGTCAGAATTTTTAACATTCCAGAGTATACATGATTATGACAATAAAATGCACACTTAATACAAGTCTTTGCCTTTACGATAGTGTGTTATAGTTTTAAAAACAAAGCTTGTTGTAGATATTTTTTCTTCCACGGTGAACATTAGGCATGAAAACGTTATTGTTTTGTTTCGGATCATTATCACTATCATAATCATAAGCAGCATGATCTATATCACTATTATTATAATCACCATAATTATCCTCAACATTATCCTCAACATCACTAAAACCAGTTAAATATTCCTGTTCCTCTTCCTGTTCCTGTTCCTCTTCCTCTTCCTCTACAGTGTCCTCATGTAGAGTTTGTGTGGCTTTTGATAATGTTAGGTTTTTTTTGAACGTTGAACTATTGTGAGCAGCAATATTGTTTTCTATCAGTCGCTTTATAGCATTTTAGTAGGGAATATAAGGCGGTTCTGGCACAGGGGCTAATGCGTAATATGGCGGCCGCGCGCAAGCAGTCCTATTTTATTCTTATGTAGAGGACAGTCATAGCTGGCACAGGGGCTAATGCGCAAAATGGACGCCGCGCCCTGAGACCGTGAATAATGTCACAGGGGGAGTTCGACCGTATAGTCGCTAAATGGAATATTTATTATTATTATTATTATCATTATTATTATTATGTAATTATGGATTACTCATGTACAATCAAGACCAGCCTTATATAATTCACTTTATGATTATGTGGCAGAATTCTTGGATGTCACTGTGGAGTTCCCGGTCTGAGTCCTGGCTTTGCCAAGAAATTTAATTTCTGGTCTGACAGTTGGAATGGGGTACACTCAGCCTTGTGAGGCAAAACTAAGAAGAGTGGGGTTAATTCATACCTCAACCATTTTTCCTAACCCAACTTCACCTAACCTAACCTAATCTAACCTTACCTAACCTAACATAACCTTAGTTCACCGAACCAAGCATTTCCTCACTTAACTTCACCTAACTTAACCTAACCTAACTTTACCTAACCTAACCTTTAAAGCTAAGCCAAAGGCTAAGCAACACATTCAAAGTATATAAGGGCACATGCAACTATCTTTTTGCTAGTCTTATAGAGAGTAAGGTAAAGCTAACAATTGCACTGTGGCTACTGTGCAAAATGTTCGCTACACACAACCAGCTTAGGATTACAAAGTCAGTTAAGTTTAAAAAAGTAAAAGCTGTTATTCATTTTTTTTCTTTTCATTTTCATATTTCACACATTGCAATTTGTCAAATTCCAATTTACAGTTTTTAAACTTTTAGTTTTAAGTTTTTTGAATGTTGTCAGTATGGAAACATGGATTTTCAATTTTGTTGTTTACATGTTTTTGATTTAGTCCATGTCTAAAGTTCATATTTGCCAAATACGATTTTTTCATTACATATAACAAGGCTGTATACCTTATCCCAAAGCATATAGGTAATACATGGGATATACTATACTTTTGAGTACCTAGTTTAGCTAACTAAAGCAATTTCTCAAAATTACTAGAGGTTAACAGTTTGGATTAGGAGTAGGAGGTGGTTAGTAATTAAACATTTCCAAGCAGTGTTCATACAATATTTTTTTATTCATTTTCAATATATTTACACTATTTACACATAATACATTTGTTATAATTACAGTTGTTTTTATTTTTGTTTTCTATTTTTATTTATGTTTGCGTATGAATACATTTTTTTTCTTTTTGTGTTTTCTATGTTTAGTGCTATTGTTTTATCTCCTAAATTGTTTTATGTATTCGGTATATGCAGGCAGAGGATTTTGATATTCGTAACTTAACTCTTTAAGCATGGTCAATGATTGAGTAATGACCATAGGCATGAGTACCTATACCATTAGTATCAATTACTCTTTTATCATCACTAGGACACAAAGCAATTTTGTTTAGTCTTATAGATGATATGTCATGTTGTTTAGAAGCGATAATGTTCATTGATATTCTTTTTACATTGTTTTTCATGACACAATCCTTATAATCTTGAAAGCTTATACAATTTTTGACAACACCTCTACTAATACCTTTAATCTTTTTGATTTCTTTACCATTTATGTCTAAATCATACATTTTAGCTCTAAGTCCAACAAATGCTTTAATAATTTGTCCACAAGCCTCGTCTTTAAATTTTCCCAACGTTTTCTTGTTTGATATAGAGTAACATATATGATTAGTAGGATAATCAGATGTGTCCAGGTGTTCTAGAAAATCCAACTTGTCTTGATATACATCTTGGGTGTTAACCAAATAAATGAACGAGTCAGTATCCATATACATGAGTTTAAGATTGTCCATGCCATAATAGGGTAGCAGGACATCATAGTGGTGGGAATACATGAGAGTTTTTGAAATATCCAGTATACACATTCCAATATATATAGGCTTATTGAATACAATGTTACGTTTAGCCATGTGGAAAGTAGCTAGGTTAGGACCATAAATTGTTCTGTCAATAAATGTCGGCTTTGCTATTAGCTTTTCAGCCTTTTTGCTGTCAGTCACAAGACGTATGTCTATTCTTTTACGAATATTTTCCATTGTTTTTCCAAAAATGGCATTGTTGTATAATTTGTATAGATTTTTCTCAAAATCATTTTTGGCTTGTTTTCGAAGGTTGTTATTAAAATCAACGTATGCCTTTAGCCAAGGTCTTTGTTTAAACTTTAACACACGATGAATTTTTACCAATTTTAGTCCATGATCTAAAGCCTGTTTAAGTGCCATGTAATGAACAACGTACCGCCTTCGATTTCCAAGATGAGGAATTAGTTTCTTGAGAGACGAATCCTTAGGTTGTGTACACTCTGGTAGGAAAGGTAAATCGTTGTGTAGATCATGAAGGTCGCAGGGGTAATCAACATCAACGTCTAGAATGTACCCCACAGGATCGTCTTCCTTTAGTGTTTCTAGATCAACCGTATCTGGAGAAACCCACTGAAATCCACCATAAGGAAGAGAGTGACACATAGCCCACCCATATTGGTTGTTGGCATCATCATAGGTAATAAACTGCGATGGTTTCTCAGAATCATAGCTTTCCATGTATTTATTGTTAGCTTCAGCATACCGATGAGACACCTGACATATGCCTCCACGTATTCCAGACTCTATTAAAAGAATCTGATCGTAATCCTGTAGCAATTCCAGTTCAATTCCAGTGTAAAGGAGCATTGCCTCGAAACTTAAACCAGGCGAAGTAAAGAAGTGTGCAGCATCCACTCGGTGTGTTTCTAATGTTTTGTTTCTGAACGTTTCAAAGCTGTCTGCAAGTAGGAGTACATCTAAAGTTAGGAAGAGATCACTATACCCCCCTAGAGTTTTAATGTTGAACTGATTCCATACATTTTTGGCATGTTCATAGTCTTCTTTACTAACATCTTCTTGACTTAATTTGTTAAAGAATGCCTCTTTTGGAGGTAAACACGTTTCACTTAACTTTTCCCATGAATCGATGTAATCATAACAAAATACACCTTTACGAGTCATGAGCATTGCATTTTCTTTTCCAAAGTACTTGTTTGTTTCAGGGTATGATGTTAAATTGGAAACTAAGTTTTCCAAACTACTTGGCATTAACCGAAACGTGTCCACAAATCGAAGCTTAACATTTCCAACATATTTGGTGAAGGAAATGTACTTTTCTTTGGAGTTAGCGATAACATCTACTCTCTCAGTAGTACATCCCAATTGTTTTACAATGAAATTTGCATCGTAGCCACTCATATTATGTAGAAATACAGGAACGGGGTTACGTGTTTTACACCTCAAATTACAGTTATTGTGAGCACTTCCACGGTATTCCCCTGTAATATGGCAATGGTCTCGAACTTTCCAGTCCTCTTTGGTAAATGGTTTATGACACAAATAACAGGTTTCAGAACATTGGAACTCTGCTTCTTGATCCTGAGTTAAGGCCTTTGGAACATTTAAGCTGTAAAGGCGATCAATTTCATTAGCTATTGAGATCAAACAGTCCATAAACTTTTCTGCAGCGTCAGGTCCACGATAAATAACAGGTTGGCTTGGAAGGTTTGTCTTTATGTGTACCACAGCAGGTGAGGGTTTAACATATATACCAAAGCTCATAGGAACATGACTCTGGTATGGCACTGTATAACTTGTCTCAGGATTGGGTAGACATGTTTGATATGGTAGAAGTATACTTTCAAAATCTGCATAGATAACGTAAGGTATTCTCAACATTTTTTCCACATTTAAGAATTTCACAATTGGGTTTTTAATAGGCATTTCAACCCTAGCAATGTCATGTTGGACACACAAATCTCTATGTTCTTTTAATTTTTCCATTCCTTGTTGACCATATTGATTATCAAAGTGAGTAAAACACCGTTTACACGTATATATCTTATGTTCATGGTGGGTAATCTGATGTCTTACTAGTTTATCAAAATCTTTGATAAAGACGTAGTGGTTCTGACCAGATGAAGAACTTAGCAGGAGGAGGTCACGATGGTCTTGTAGCTCTTGATCCACAACCTTTAGAGGAAACACTTTGTTGTCTTTTTCCAGTCCAAATACATTTATGGATATGTCGTTGGCTTTCTCAAATTTGGGAATGTCAGCTAGTAATGTAGGAAACGATATTACTGAAAAATCATACTTGTTTTCCAGATCCTTGTATTTACTAATGCGTTGAGCATTCTTTTTAACCAGTTTTGCTAAAATAGCATACATAAAACACTTCTCGTCCTTAAAGTTTTCAGGATTAATGCAGGCTTTTCTTGCTTGTATAGCTGCTGGTAATGAAATATATGTGCTGCCACGCAAGGGATTATACTTATTTATTTTCAATCGAACTCCTTCCACTGCTAACAAAGCCCAATTACTGCCTTTTAGCTCAGATTCTTCCATTTCAGTAGTTAACTTTGTAAATTGTGTTTCCAAGAAACTACTTAAGTCTGTTTCCAAAAATAAGGCCTGATTTCGTGTTTTAAAAGCACGATCTGTAATTTCATTCGTAGACGTATGAATGAATCTACATTCAACCACAAGATTAACTTTTATTGACTTGTGCATTACTAGTTCTTTCTGCATAGCTTGTATTATTTGCTGTTTGGACTCTTTAAGGTATGAATTTAAATCCTTACAAGTATCACAACGTATAAAATAGGATTTAAGACGACCTTGAAAAGACGTTTCATATTCAGTAAGTCCATTATTATCAGGAACCATTGAAAGCAGGTAATGTTTTGTAGGCTCAGTTTTTTGTCTTTTAGCTGCTGACACAACATTACAACATTCCTCATGGCGACGTCCATTGTAGGCATTGTTAAATTTACTGCCACAAGTTTTGCACTCATAAAATTTACCACACGATACTTCGTGACGCTTTCTATCATAGTCCCGAAGAAAAGTCTTTCCACACTCTTTACACATATAGCTAGGCATGGTTTCTTCCATTATGGATGTTGATTTTCTGCAAACAGCTGCTTACTGCGTATCACAAGGCTGTAGGCTGGTCAGTGAGACGTACTTTCACGATGTGAACACTGCAAGAGGTAGTAATCAACTGATTGTATTCCTGCTAAGAGACCTCTTATATGACCTAATCAAGACCAAAAGCTACTTACCACGCAGTACACGGCTAGAGCCTAGTGGGTGGGACGATCTTTCACAATGTGATCACTGTTAAATGTAGTAGTCACCTGAAAATATTCTTACACCATACTGAAGGTTATCAGGCACTTACTGCATATCAAAAGGCTGTACACTCATATGTTAGACACTCTCTCTTGCTAAGGACCCCTATATTCCCTATACAAGGCTATACATGTTAGTTCTAAACACTTAATGGATATTTGTATATTAAATTTATATACACAGCTTATACGAGCACGTTTTTCACGCAATAAAACTTTGTCAAATAGCCACATGTGACACGCAAAGTATGTTTCCGCTATCTAGCGGTGACTATGAGAACTACCTGAACGACAGCATGGCACCTAGCGCTCCATATCATTACTGAACGATCAGCATGCTATCTAGCGGTCGATATAAAAATTACTCAACTATCAGCATGCTTTCTAGCGGCCGATATCAACACTCACTCAACTCACCTAACATAACCTGACCACGCCTGACTTGTCTACTGAACCTATCCTAATCTAACCCTAGCTAACCTCACCTGACGTGACCATACTTGTTTGTAAGCAACAACAACACAATAAGATTCCATGAATTCCAGAGTACTTTTAGATTAATTATCGACTCTCAACTCTTATAACTATGTCTATCCCACTCTGTCAAAAAACACGATATATTTTTTATTTAATTTTTTATTTTTTTTTGCTCGATGTCACTACTAAAGTGATAATGGGTTTTCCAATCCCATTACTATGAATTCATTACCCCCCGCTCTTAAGTCGGTCTCGACAACAATAATGCCTATTTTTATTATGTCAGATAATGTAATGTTCGGGTGCAAAGTGGTGCAAAGTGCGTGTAAAAGTGAGTGAAAAGTGAGTGCAAAGTGGGTGCAAAGTGGGTGCAAAAGTGGGGTGTAAAAGTGGTACCCTATTTGTAACGTCTTATTTGACAAGTTATTTTGTGGTACCCTATTTGTAATGGCTTATTTGACAAGTTATTTTTGTCAAATGTATTTAGAAGATATCTCTCTTGTTCTTGGAAAGTATCTCAGCCCGTTTTATGATAGCATAATGCTTACCGCCACGTTTGTAAGCAACAACAACACACTAAAGTTCCAAGAATCCAAACTACTCTAAGGTTCATGATTGTCTTTCAACTCCATTCCACGCCTAGTCAAAAATATTATACATTTCGAATTTTTCAAAAAAAGTTAAATTGGGACAGTATGCTATATGTTTAAACTAAAAATCATATAAAATCATATGCTAACTCCAACACCTACGTCTATCCCACTCTCAGTCAAAAAAAAATATATTCTTTAAATTTTTCCTAAAGTTTTTTGGAAAGTAGGCTATATTTTGAAAACTAATCATCATAAAAAGTTATATATAGACTCAAACCAATGGCTTTTATGTCCTTAATCGTTAGAACATAACATGGAATTTTTGACATTTTTCCAAAAAATGTTCATTCTAAAAAATGGGCTATATTTTGTAAACTATGAAATTTACAAAAAAAAATGTGTTTGACATAAATGCCAGGTATTTACTCCCTCTACCATAAAACCAAGTCCCAGGTCTCTGGGGCAAAATCCACAAAGTTTCAATTTTGAAAGTAGGCGATATTTTGAAAACTTATCATTCTAAAAAGTCATATATAGACTCAAACAAATGTTCTTTAAGTCCTTTAACGTTATAACAAAACTTAACATATTTTCAATTTTTCCAAAAAAGGGTCAATTTTCAAAATTGTCTATATTTTGGGAACTAAGAATTTTACAAAAACGTTTGTTTAACGTAAATGAAAGGTCTTTAGCCCCTCTACCCAAAAAATAAATTTCAGGTCCCTAGGACAAAAACTGTGCAGTAGTGTGTTTTGAGGGGTTCAGATGCCTCCTCCTCCTCCCCTCCTCCAAGATGGCGGCCGTAGCTTAACTTAACCTAGCCTAACCTAACAAGATGGCGGTCGTAGCTTAACTTAACCTAGCCTAACCTAACCTGATCTACGAGGTGTGATCAAAAAGTTCCAAAAATGTGGCTGCAACTTAACCAAACCTAGCCTAGCCTAACCTAACCTAACCTACAAGGTGTGATCAAAAAGTTCCAAAATGGCGGCCGTAGCTTAACTTAACCTAACCTGACCTACGAGGTGTGATCAAAAAGTTCCAAAAATGTGGCTGCAACTTAACCTAGCCTAGCCTAACCTAACCTAACCTACAAGGTGTGATCAAAAAGTTCCAAAATGGTGGCCGTAGCTTCACTTAATCTAACCTAACCTAACTTAACCTAAACCTACGAGGTGCGATCAAAAATTTTTCAAAATAGTGGTCATAGCTTAACTGAACCTAGCCTAACCTAACCTAACCTAACCTAAACCTACGAGGTGTGATCATAAAGTCCCAAGATGGCGGTCGTAGCTTAACTCAACCTAACCTAACTCTACGAGGTGTGATCAAAAATTTCCAAAATGGCTGCCGTAGCTTAACTGATTGAACCCTGTTGATTGACCCCTTTTGATTGATCTCTGTTGATGTATCCCTTTGGACTGGTCCCTGTTGACTAGCCCCCCCCCCCCTTGGACGGGTCCTTTTTGAAGGGAGTCATTTTTTTACGGGTCCCGGAGGACGGGTCCTTGTTGACGGGTCCCTGTGGGCGGGTCCTTTGGACTGATCCCTATGGACTGGCCCTTGCATTTTATCCAAATTATGTCAAAGGGGACCCGCCACAGGGACCCGTCAACAAGGACCCGTCCTCCGGGACCCGTAAAAAAAATGACTCCCTTCAAAAAGGACCCGTCCAAGGGGGGGGGGGGGCTAGTCTACAGGGACCAGTCCAAAGGGATACATCAACAGAGATCAATCAAAAGGGGTCAATCAACAGGGTTCAATCAGTTAAGCTACGGCAGCCATTTTGGAACTTTTTGATCACACCTCGTAGGGTTAGGTTAGGTTGAGTTAAGCTACGACCGCCATCTTGGGACTTTATGATCACACCTCGTAGGTTTAGGTTAGGTTAGGTTAGGCTAGGTTCAGTTAAGCTATGACCACTATTTTGAAAAATTTTTGATCGCACCTCGTAGGTTTAGGTTAAGTTAGGTTAGGTTAGATTAAGTGAAGCTACGGCCACCATTTTGGAACTTTTTGATCACACCTTGTAGGTTAGGTTAGGTTAGGCTAGGCTAGGTTAAGTTGCAGCCACATTTTTGGAACTTTTTGATCACACCTCGTAGGTCAGGTTAGGTTAAGTTAAGCTACGGCCGCCATTTTGGAACTTTTTGATCACACCTTGTAGGTTAGGTTAGGTTAGGCTAGGCTAGGTTTGGTTAAGTTGCAGCCACATTTTTGGAACTTTTTGATCACACCTCGTAGGTCAGGTTAGGTTAGGCTAGGTTAAGTTAAGCTACGGCCGCCATCTTGTTAGGTTAGGCTAGGTTAAGTTAAGCTACGGCCGCCATCTTGTTAGGTTAGGCTAGGTTAAGTTAAGCTACGGCCGCCATCTTGGAGGAGGGGAGGAGGAGGAGGCATCTGAAACCCACAAAACACACTACTGCACAGTTTTTGTCCTAGGGACCTGAAATTTATTTTTGGGTAGAGGGGGTAAAGACCTTTCATTTACGTTAAACAAACTTTTCTGTAAAATTCTTAGTTCCCAAAATATAGACAATTTTGAAAATTGACCCTTTTTTGGAAAAATTGAAAATATGTTAAGTTTTGTTATAACGTTAAAGGACTTAAAGAACATTTGTTTGAGTCTATATATGACTTTTTAGAATGATAAGTTTTCAAAATATCGCCTACTTTCAAAATTGAAACTTTGTGGATTTTGCCCCAGAGACCTGGGACTTGGTTTTATGGTAGAGGGAGTAAATACCTGTCATTTATGTCAAACACATTTTTTTTGTAAATTTCATAGTTTACAAAATATAGCCCATTTTTTAGAATGAACATTTTTTGGAAAAATGTCAAAAATTCCATGTTATGTTCTAACGATTAAGGACATAAAATCCATTGGTTTGAGTCTATATATAACTTTTTATGATGATTAGTTTTCAAAATATAGCCTACTTTCAAAAAAACTTTAGGAAAAATTTAAAGAATATAATTTTTTTTTGACTGAGAGTGGGATAGACGTAGGTGTTGGAGTTAGCATATGATTTTATATGATTTTTAGTTTAAACATATAGCATACTGTCCCAATTTAACTTTTTTTGAAAAATTCGAAATGTATAATATTTTTGACTAGGCGTGGAATGGAGTTGAAAGACAATCATGAACCTTAGAGTAGTTTGGATTCTTGGAACTTTAGTGTGTTGTTGTTGCTTACAAACGTGGCGGTAAGCATTATGCTATCATAAAAAGGGCTGAGATACTTTCCAAGAACAAGAGAGATATCCTCTAAATACATTTGACAAAAATAACTTGTCAAATAAGCCATTACAAATAGGGTACCACAAAATAACTTGTCAAATAAGACGTTACAAATAGGGTACCACTTTTACACCCCACTTTTGCACCCACTTTGCACCCACTTTGCACTCACTTTTCACTCACTTTTACACGCACTTTGCACCACTTTGCACCCGAACATTACATTATCTGACATAATAAAAATAGGCATTGTTGTTGTCGAGACCGACTTAAGAGCGGGGGGTAATGAATTCATAGTAATGGGATTGGAAAACCCATTATCACTTTAGTAGTGACATCGAGCAAAAAAAAATAAAAAATTAAATAAAAAATATATCGTGTTTTTTGACAGAGTGGGATAGACATAGTTATAAGAGTTGAGAGTCGATAATTAATCTAAAAGTACTCTGGAATTCATGGAATCTTATTGTGTTGTTGTTGCTTACAAACAAGTATGGTCACGTCAGGTGAGGTTAGCTAGGGTTAGATTAGGATAGGTTCAGTAGACAAGTCAGGCGTGGTCAGGTTATGTTAGGTGAGTTGAGTGAGTGTTGATATCGGCCGCTAGAAAGCATGCTGATAGTTGAGTAATTTTTATATCGACCGCTAGTTAGCATGCTGATCGTTCAGTAATGATATGGAGCGCTAGGTGCCATGCTGTCGTTCAGGTAGTTCTCATAGTCACCGCTAGATAGCGGAAACATACTTTGCGTGTCACATGTGGCTATTTGACAAAGTTTTATTGCGTGAAAAACGTGCTCGTATAAGCTGTGTATATAAATTTAATATACAAATATCCATTAAGTGTTTAGAACTAACATGTATAGCCTTGTATAGGGAATATAGGGGTCCTTAGCAAGAGAGAGTGTCTAACATATGAGTGTACAGCCTTTTGATATGCAGTAAGTGCCTGATAACCTTCAGTATGGTGTAAGAATATTTTCAGGTGACTACTACATTTAACAGTGATCACATTGTGAAAGATCGTCCCACCCACTAGGCTCTAGCCGTGTACTGCGTGGTAAGTAGCTTTTGGTCTTGATTAGGTTATATAAGAGGTCTCTTAGCAGGAATACAATCAGTTGATTACTACCTCTTGCAGTGTTCACATCGTGAAAGTACGTCTCACTGACCAGCCTACAGCCTTGTGATACGCAGTAAGCAGCTGTTTGCAGAAAATCAACATCCATAATGGAAGAAACCATGCCTAGCTATATGTGTAAAGAGTGTGGAAAGACTTTTCTTCGGGACTATGATAGAAAGCGTCACGAAGTATCGTGTGGTAAATTTTATGAGTGCAAAACTTGTGGCAGTAAATTTAACAATGCCTACAATGGACGTCGCCATGAGGAATGTTGTAATGTTGTGTCAGCAGCTAAAAGACAAAAAACTGAGCCTACAAAACATTACCTGCTTTCAATGGTTCCTGATAATAATGGACTTACTGAATATGAAACGTCTTTTCAAGGTCGTCTTAAATCCTATTTTATACGTTGTGATACTTGTAAGGATTTAAATTCATACCTTAAAGAGTCCAAACAGCAAATAATACAAGCTATGCAGAAAGAACTAGTAATGCACAAGTCAATAAAAGTTAATCTTGTGGTTGAATGTAGATTCATTCATACGTCTACGAATGAAATTACAGATCGTGCTTTTAAAACACGAAATCAGGCCTTATTTTTGGAAACAGACTTAAGTAGTTTCTTGGAAACACAATTTACAAAGTTAACTACTGAAATGGAAGAATCTGAGCTAAAAGGCAGTAATTGGGCTTTGTTAGCAGTGGAAGGAGTTCGATTGAAAATAAATAAGTATAATCCCTTGCGTGGCAGCACATATATTTCATTACCAGCAGCTATACAAGCAAGAAAAGCCTGCATTAATCCTGAAAACTTTAAGGACGAGAAGTGTTTTATGTATGCTATTTTAGCAAAACTGGTTAAAAAGAATGCTCAACGCATTAGTAAATACAAGGATCTGGAAAACAAGTATGATTTTTCAGTAATATCGTTTCCTACATTACTAGCTGACATTCCCAAATTTGAGAAAGCCAACGACATATCCATAAATGTATTTGGACTGGAAAAAGACAACAAAGTGTTTCCTCTAAAGGTTGTGGATCAAGAGCTACAAGACCATCGTGACCTCCTCCTGCTAAGTTCTTCATCTGGTCAGAACCACTACGTCTTTATCAAAGATTTTGATAAACTAGTAAGACATCAGATTACCCACCATGAACATAAGATATATACGTGTAAACGGTGTTTTACTCACTTTGATAATCAATATGGTCAACAAGGAATGGAAAAATTAAAAGAACATAGAGATTTGTGTGTCCAACATGACATTGCTAGGGTTGAAATGCCTATTAAAAACCCAATTGTGAAATTCTTAAATGTGGAAAAAATGTTGAGAATACCTTACGTTATCTATGCAGATTTTGAAAGTATACTTCTACCATATCAAACATGTCTACCCAATCCTGAGGCAAGTTATACAGTGCCATACCAGAGTCATGTTCCTATGAGCTTTGGTATATATGTTAAACCCTCACCTGCTGTGGTACACATAAAGACAAACCTTCCAAGCCAACCTGTTATTTATCGTGGACCTGACGCTGCAGAAAAGTTTATGGACTGTTTGATCTCAATAGCTAATGAAATTGATCGCCTTTACAGCTTAAATGTTCCAAAGGCCTTAACTCAGGATCAAGAAGCAGAGTTCCAATGTTCTGAAACCTGTTATTTGTGTCATAAACCATTTACCAAAGAGGACTGGAAAGTTCGAGACCATTGCCATATTACAGGGGAATACCGTGGAAGTGCTCACAATAACTGTAATTTGAGGTGTAAAACACGTAACCCCGTTCCTGTATTTCTACATAATATGAGTGGCTACGATGCAAATTTCATTGTAAAACAATTGGGATGTACTACTGAGAGAGTAGATGTTATCGCTAACTCCAAAGAAAAGTACATTTCCTTCACCAAATATGTTGGAAATGTTAAGCTTCGATTTGTGGACACGTTTCGGTTAATGCCAAGTAGTTTGGAAAACTTAGTTTCCAATTTAACATCATACCCTGAAACAAACAAGTATTTTGGAAAAGAAAATGCAATGCTCATGACTCGTAAAGGTGTATTTTGTTATGATTACATCGATTCATGGGAAAAGTTAAGTGAAACGTGTTTACCTCCAAAAGAGGCATTCCTTAACTAATTAAGTCAAGAAAATGTTAGTAAAGAAGACTATGAACATGCCAAAAATGTATGGAATCAGTTCAACATTAAAACTCTAGGGGGGTATAGTGATCTCTACCTAACTTCAGATGTACTCCTACTTGCAGACAGCTTTGAAACGTTCAGAAACAAAACATTAGAAACACACCGAGTGGATGCTGCACACTTCTTTACTTCGCCTGGTTTAAGTTTCGAGGCAATGCTCCTTTACACTGGAATTGAACTGGAATTGCTACAGAATTACGATCAGATTCTTTTAATAGAGTCTGGAATACGTGGAGGCATATGTCAGGTGTCTCATCGGTATGCTGAAGCTAACAATAAATACATGGAAAGCTATGATTCTGAGAAACCATCGCAGTTTATTACCTATGATGATGCCAACAACCAATATGGGTGGGCTATGTGTCACTCTCTTCCTTATGGTGGATTTCAGTGGGTTTCTCCAGATACGGTTGATCTAGAAACACTAAAGGAAGACGATCCTGTGGGGTACATTCTAGACGTTGATGTTGATTACCCCTGCGACCTTCATGATCTACACAACGATTTACCTTTCCTACCAGAGTGTACACAACCTAAGGATTCGTCTCTCAAGAAACTAATTCCTCATCTTGGAAATCGAAGGCGGTACGTTGTTCATTACATGGCACTTAAACAGGCTTTAGATCATGGACTAAAATTGGTAAAAATTCATCGTGTGTTAAAGTTTAAACAAAGACCTTGGCTAAAGGCATACGTTGATTTTAATAACAACCTTCGAAAACAAGCCAAAAATGATTTTGAGAAAAATCTATACAAATTATTCAACAATGCCATTTTTAGAAAAACAATGGAAAATATTCGTAAAAGAATAGACATACGTCTTGTGACTGACAGCAAAAAGGCTGAAAAGCTAATAGCAAAGCCGACATTTATTGACAGAACAATTTATGGTCCTACCCTAGCTACTTTCCACATGGCTAAACGTAACATTGTATTCAATAAGCCTATATATATTGGAATGTGTATACTGGATATTTCAAAAACTCTCATGTATTCCCACAACTATGATGTCCTGCTACCCTATTATGGCATGGACAATCTTAAACTCATGTATATGGATACTGACTCGTTCATTTATTTGGTTAACACCCAAGATGTATATCAAGACAAGTTGGATTTTCTAGAACACCTGGACACATCTGATTATCCTACTAATCATATATGTTACTCTATATCAAACAAGAAAACGTTGGGAAAATTTAAAGACGAGGCTTGTGGACAAATTATTAAAGCATTTGTTGGACTTAGAGCTAAAATGTATGATTTAGACATAAATGGTAAAGAAATCAAAAAGATTAAAGGTATTAGTAGAGGTGTTGTCAAAAATTGTATAAGCTTTCAAGATTATAAGGATTGTGTCATGAAAAACAATGTAAAAAGAATATCAATGAACATTATCGCTTCTAAACAACATGACATATCATCTATAAGACTAAACAAAATTGCTTTGTGTCCTAGTGATGATAAAAGAGTAATTGATACTAATGGTATAGGTACTCATGCCTATGGTCATTACTCAATCATTGACCATGCTTAAAGAGTTAAGTTAAGAATATCAAAATCCTCTGCCTGCATATACCGAATACATAAAACAATTTAGGAGATAAAACAATAGCACTAAACATAGAAAACACAAAAAGAAAAAAAGTTGTATTCATACGCAAACATAAATAAAAATAGAAAACAAAAATAAAAACAACTGTAATTATAACAAATGTATTATGTGTAAATAGTGTAAATATATTCAAAATGAATAAAAAAATATTGTATGAACACTGCTTGGAAATGTTTAATTACTAACCACCTCCTACTCCTAATCCAAACTGTTAACCTCTAGTAATTTTGAGTAATTGCTTTAGTTAGCTAAACTAGGTACTCAAAAGTATAGTATATCCCATGTATTACCTATATGCTTTGGGATAAGGTATACAGCCTTGTTATATGTAATGAAAAAAATCGTATTTGGCAAATATGAACTTTAGACATGGAGTAAATAAAAAACATGTAAACAACAAAATTGAAAAATCCATGTTTCCATACTGACAAAATTCAAAAAACTTAAAACTAAAAGTTTAAAAACTGTAAATTGGAATTTGACAAATTGCAATGTGTGAAATATGAAAATGAAAAGAAAAAAAAATGAATAACAGCTTTTCCTTTTTTAAACTTAACTGACTTTGTAATCCTAAGCTGGTTGTGTGTAGCGAACATTTTGCACAGTAGCCACAGTGCAATTGTTAGCTTTACCTTACTCTCTATAAGACTAGCAAAAAGATAGTTGCATGTGCCCTTATATACTTTGAATGTGTTGCTTAGCCTTTGGCTTAGCTTTAAAGGTTAGGTTAGGTAAAGTTAGGTTAGGTTAAATTAGGTGAAGTTAAGTGAGGAAATGCTTGGTTCGGTGAACTAAGGTTGGTGTATTCTTGGAATACACGGTACCAGAGATTATAATTTTCAATGCTTTTGCATGTTCTTTCCTTCCTCTTTGTCAAACACCAACAGTGATCTTCTGTTTTCTCTTAGGGGTTCAGGTCGCTTATATCTTTTATGAGTCTGTTCCAGATATATATTCTATGACCCACCTAGCGTCATATAGCAGCGAATCTCTGAAGCTCTTCAACTCTTCCTCGCGCAAGAGGAATTCCTTCTCCATCTGGCTACCAGATTTTACTGCCATCGCCAGCTATTATCTCCATGAGCAAGAGAACTACGTCTACTTCTTTACTCACCATGCTGCGCTAGTATCATCTGTTATCAACTCTTTGAAGACCAGCTCAGCAAGAGAAGATCATTTTTTGTTGTAACATTGGCAATGTTTATATGTTCTCCTTTTGTCTCCTACCCCCCACTCTTTTCCCCTTCCTTGGACCCTCCGTGCTCCGTTGAGCAGGTCTCACTTCTCAGTCGGCAGTTTACTCGATCAGTTAAGGCTCCTCTCGAGCTAGTCTCCTCAAACCAAGAGGCACACACTCTTCTACGCCATGTTGGCAAGGTAGTTGTCATCAAAGGAAACTTCGCCTTCAACATGAAATCAAGATAAGTACCAACTTAAAGTTTTAACCTCATCTTCATGGTTTTAACTTCCACGTGCTTTTATCGATACTTCTATAGACAGTGTGAAATTATTTATTTTGGGGCAAAAATCATTCTTCGTGGGATTTGCCATGTTGAGCTTTTGCTCTTATAAGCTAATCTTACTAAAAAAAGAGCTTTTCTTAAGCTATTTAAATGAGAAATCCTCTCACTACGTGGGATATTATCTAATACCCGCTGTCTATAATTCACAAAGCTAGTTCCTCCGCTGGATTAACTTTGACTCCATTCTTCTATAAAGATCGTTCTGGAACTTTCCAGATCTGGTACTCTATCTGCGAGGCTTGCCGTCAGGTATTTTTCACTCACTTGTGAAAATACTAGTTAAAATGAGGAATCTTCCTTAAATTACTGCAATAGCGAACTTTCTTCCTCCGTTGGAACATTCTATGGCGCATTTAATTGTAAAATCACAAACTTCTCAAGAAACAGACTCTCGCCTACCTAGTGCAACCAGTTATCATTGCAATAACTTTCTTTCCCATAAACTTTGTGTTTCCACAGTGAACTTTTCATATATTTCAACCAACTATAGTGAAAACCAGTGCTTGCTCAACTTTTCTACCGCGTCGCGATCGTCCGTTTATATTAAATACGGCCATGAACATTTTTTCCTCCATCCCTATTTCTCTTTCCTAAACCTCTTACTAACAATCTGTAATAAACTTTAAATTCAGATCTGTTTCAATAAGGTGTCACTCTGTGAAGTGCCCTTCCATTTTGCTTGTTTATCATTAAGTAATTGCTGTTTAAGTAATTGCTGTATAATTACGTGTTTTATACACGTTTCAAACTTACAGTGTTTCTCCCTTCAAATCAGGGAAAACAATTCTTTCAACTCTTGTGTGAGTTATTTTTAGGTCTCACTAAATGGAAACTGCCCTATTTGGCTCGTGATTCCTATCTAAAATATAGGAGGTCGAGAACCTTCCTTTTGATTATCTATTCAGGTTTCACAGTAAGTGACCTGCCCTCTTTTGTATAATTCTCATATAGTAATTCTGTTTAAATATAAGAAGTTGTAGGAACTTCTATTTTATTCTTTATGTTTTCCTTATTGTTATTTTCGAAGTTGTTATTCTCTCTAGAATATTCGTTCAGAAATTTCCTATAGTACACTCCTTGTACTCAATTTAATGTTTAAACTTTAATCATTTCATTGCCTTTTTTAAAATCTTACCAAGATTTTAGTACCAGGTTTAAAACCTTAAAAGTTATTATTTGCATGGAGCAATTTCTAAATGTTGTTGGAGGTCTGCGACCCCAAATTGTTAATAAGATTGAAACATATTTAATTGTTAAATTTATCAACTTCTTTGCATTGTCAAATAAATTAAATATTTGTTTTTGGATTCATCATTTCTCTGATACTACAGTTAGGCAAGATCCTGGCTTTCCTAGCTCTTCCTAGGTTTATGCCCTCGTTCATACTCAATAAAGCTTTTACCATTTGTCTTGCCAGACTATCACCCTTCCCTATAGTACTTTCATGCATGCTTGGGAGGAAATACACTAAAGCCTTTCTTTGGCAAACCGCCCAAGTCTTAGTTGCGGTTCCCGTTAGCTTCGACCAAGCTCGTACCTACTTTAGGTATCAGAGAGTTAATTGGCAGTTGCAACCGCCTCTAAATGTATTGAAAGTCAAATTCATAACTTTTGTGGAACTCTCCTCCTATTTTTCTATCCTTTTTCTCCAATCCAAAATCTACTTCCTTTTCTTAATCATCTTCCCTTGGTGGGTGGGTTATTCCTCAGCCAATAAACTACCCAAAGGTTATGTTAGGTTAGGTAAGGTTAGATTAGGTTAGGTTAGGTGAAGTTGGGTTAGGCAAAATGGTTGAGGTATGAATTAACCCCACTCTTCTTAGTTTTGCCTCACAAGGCTGAGTGTACCCCATTCCAACTATCAGACCAGAAATTAAATTTCTTGGCAAAGCCAGGACTCAGACCGGGAACTCCACAGTGACATCCAAGAATTCTGCCACTTAATCATAAAGTGAATTATATAAGGCTGGTCTTGATTGTACATGAGTAATCAATAATTACATAATAATAATAATGATAATAATAATAATAATAAATATTCCATTTAGCGACTATACGGTCGAACTCCCCCTGTGACATTATTCACGGTCTCAGGGCGTGGCGTCCATTTTGCGCATTAGCCCCTGTGCCAGCTATGACTGTCCTCTCCATAAGAATAACATAGGACTGCTTGCGCGCGGCCGCCATATTACGCATTAGCCCCTGTGCCAGAACCGCCTTATATTCCCTACTCATTTTTATGATTTTCTGTTGACAGCAACAATGTTTCATGCAGTACACTACATTGATGATCACTGACACTTAAAACCTCACTATTTTTACTTTTTAGCTCACTTTGAAATTGTTTTGAACGTTGTTTTGAACAACGCCAAATAACAGTTCCATTTTTATTGGTTCGTTTCACAATATATGAATATCCTTTATAGAATGCATGAGGCTTACCATACCTAGTCACTGATACTTCCATGTCAACTGTCAAGCATAGACTAAGCTCTAGTCAAAACAACTTGACAATAAAAACAATAGTTTAATGTGGGAGCATATATGGATGCAAATGTGTGGAGCAAAATAAAGTGCGAGCATATGTGTGAGCAAAAAGTGGAATCAAAAAGTGGGAGCAAATGTGGGAGCACTAATAATAAACTTAGTTATAACCTAACCTAACCTAACTTCACCTAACCTAACCTAACTTAACTTAACCTAACCTAACTTAACCTAACTTGAAAGTGAGATCAAATGCGGAAAGCAAAAATGTGGGAGCAAATGTGGGAGCAACACGAGGGAGCAATTGTGGTAGCAAAAAAAGTGGGAGCAAAAAGTAGGAGCAAAAAATTGGCAGCAAAATGTGGGAGCAAAAAGTGGGAGCAAATGAGTGAGCAACAAGAGGGAGCAAATGTGGGAGCAAAAAAAAGTGTGGAGTAAAATTTGGGGAGCAAAAAGTGGGAGCAAAAGTGGGAGCAAAAGTGGGAGCAAATGTGTGAGCAACAAGAGGGAGCAAATGTGGGAGCAAAAAAAGTGTGAGCAAAAAGTGGGGAGCAACATGTGGGAGCCAATGTGGAAGCAAAAAAGTGGGAGCAAATGTGGGAGCAACAAGAGAGAGCAATTTTCGGAGGAAGAAAGTGGGAGCAAAAAGTAGGAACAAAAAATTGGGAGCAAAAATTGGAGCAAATGAGTGAGCAACAAGAGGGAGCAAATGTGGGGGCAAAAAAAATGTGGCAGCAAAAATTGGGGAGCAATAAGTGGGAGCAAAAAGTGGGAGCAAATGTGTGAGCAAAAAGAGGGAGCAAATGTGGGAGCAAAAAAAGAGGGAGCAAAAAGTGGGAGCAAATGTGTGAGCAACAAGAGGGAGCAAATGTGGGAGCATAAAATGTGGGAGCAAATGTGTGAGCAAGAAGGGGAGCAAAATAAGTGGGAGCAAAAAGTGGGGAGCAACATGTGGGAGCAAAAAGTGGGTGCAAATGTGGGAGCAAATGTGGGAGCAACAAGAAAGAGCAATTGTGGGAGCAAAAAAGTGGGAGCAAAAAGTAGGAGCAAAACATTGGGAGCAAAAAGTGAGAGCAAATGAGTGAGCAACAAGAGGGAGCAAAAAAAATTTGGGAGCAAAATTGGAGAGCAAAAATTGGGAGCAAAAAAGTGGGAGCAAATGTGTGAGCAACAAGAGGGAGCAAATGTAGGAGCAAAAAAAGGTGGGAGAAAAAAGTGGGGGAGCAACATGTGTGAGCAAATAAGTGGGAGCAAATGTGGGAGCATAAAATGTGGGAGCAAAGAGTGGGAGAAAATGTGTGAGCAAGAAGGGGAGCAAAATAAGTGGGAGCAAAAAGTGGGGAGCAACATATGGGAGCAAAAAGTGGGAGCAAATGTGGGAGCAACAAGAAAGAGCAATTGTGGGAGCAAAAAAGTGGGAGCAAAAAGTAGGAGCAAAACATTGGGAGCAAAAAGTGGGAGCAAAAAGTGAGAGCAAATGAGTGAGCTACAAGAGGGAGCAAAATAAGTGGGAGCAAAAATTGGAGAGCAAATGGTGGGAGCAAAAAAGTGGGAGCAAATGTGTGAGCAACAAGAGGGAGCAAATGTGGGAGCAAAAAAAGTGGGAGCAAAAAGTGGGGGAGCAACATGTGTGAGCAAAAAAGTGGGAGCAAATGTGGGAGCATTAAGAGGGAGCAAATGTGGGAGCAAAAAAAAGGTGGGAGCAAAAAGTGGGAGCAAATATGAGAGCAAATATGTGGGAGCAAAAAGTGGGAAACAAATGTGGGAGCAAAGGAGGGAGCAAAAAGTGGGAGCAACCATGACTGGTTGTTAAGACTTTTATTTCAACCAATGCACATGAATTATATTTTGGTAGAGTAATCTGAGTAATATTATTATTATTATTATTAATAATAAAAATAATAAAATATAAACAATAAATTTTAATTATGTTTTTCAAGTTTGAATTTTCAAAGTACTGACAAGAATAATAACTGCATGAAACAGATTCAGGGAATTCTAGAGTACTTTAAGTTTAATCATTGGCTAGGAGTGATATAGAGCTAGCTAACCTAACATAGCCCCACCACTATTAATCTGTGTGGCAAAAAGGTAAATATTTTTTGTTTAATAAAAAGTTATGTCCAGCCTCCCACCACCATTCATCTGTGACGTCATAGCCAGTCTTCAAGCAAGTCACAACTTGAATAACATTAGCTTAGGTGAAGTTAGGTTAAATTAGGTGAGCTGGGGTTAAGTTAGTTTAGCTAGCTCTATATCACTCCTAGCCAATGATTAAACTTAAAGTACTCTAGAATTCCCTGAATCTGTTTCATGTAGTTATTATTCTTGACAGTACTTTGAAAATTCAAACTTAAAAAACATAATTAAAATTGATTGTTTATATTTTATTATTTTTATTAATAATAATAATAATATTATTATTATTACTTAGATTACTCTACCAAAATATAATTCATGTGCATTGGTTGAAATAAAAGTCTTAACAACCAGTCATGGTTGCTCCCACTTTTTGGTCTCTCCTTCGCTCCCACATTTGTTTCCCACTTTTTGCTCCCATATATTTGCTCTCATATTTGCTCCCACTTTTTGCTCCCACCTTTTTTTGCTCCCACATTTGCTCCCTCTTGATGCTCCCACATTTGCTCCCAATTATTTGCTCACACATGTTGCTCCCCCACTTTTTGCTCCCACTTTTTTGCTCCCACATTTGCTCCCACTTGTTGCTCACACATTTGCTCCCACTTTTTTGCTCCCACTTTTTGCTCTCCAATTTTTGCTCCCACTTTTTTTGCTCCCCCTTGTTGCTCACTCATTTGCTCTCACTTTTTGCTCCCACTTTTTGCTCCCAATGTTTTGCTCCTACTTCTTGCTCCCACTTTTTTGCTTCCACAATTGCTCTTTCTTGTTGCTCCCACATTTGCTCCCACATTTGCACCCACTTTTTGCTCCCACATGTTGCTCCCCACTTTTTGCTCCCACTTATTTTGCTCCTTCTTCTTGCTCACACATTTTCTCCCACTCTTTGCTCCCTCATTTTATGCTCCCACATTTGCTCCCACTTTTTTGCTCACACATGTTGCTCCCCCACTTTTTGCTCCCACTTTTTTTTGCTCCCACATTTGCTCCCTCTTGTTGCTCACACATTTGCTCCCACTTTTTTGCTCCCACTTTTTGCTCTCCAATTTTTGCTCCCACTTTTTTTGCTCCCTCTTGTTGCTCACTCATTTGCTCTCACTTTTTGCTCCCACTTTTTGCTCCCAATGTTTTGCTCCTACTTTTTGCTCCCACTTTTTTGCTCCCACAATTGCTCTTTCTTGTTGCTCCCACATCTGCTCCCACTTTTTGCTCCCACATGTTGCTCCCCACCTTTTGCTCCCACTTTTTTCTCACACATTTGCTCCCACATTTTATGCTCCCACATTTGCTCCCTCTTGTTGCTCACACATTTGCTCCCACTTTTTGCTCCCACTTTTTTTTTGCTCCCACATTTGCTCCCTCTTATTGCTCACACATTTGCTCCCACATTTTGCTCCCACTTTTTGCTCCCCAATTTTTGCTGCCACATTTTTTTTGCCCCCACATTTGCTCCCTCTTGTTGCTCGCTCATTTGCTCCCACTTTTTGCTCCCAATTTTTTGTTCCTACTTTTTGCTCCCACTTTTTTTGCTACCACAATTGCTCCCTCTTGTTGCTCCCACATTTGCTCCCACTTTTTTGCTTTCCGCATTTGATCTGACTTTCAAGTTAGGTTAAGTTAGGTTAGGTTAGGTGAAGTTAGGTTAGGTTAGGTTAGGTTATAACTAAGTTTATTATTTGTGCTCCCACATTTGCTCCCACTTTTTGATTCCACTTTTTTGCTCACACATTTGCTCGCACTTTATTTTGCTCCACACATTTGCATCCATATATGCTCCCACATTAAACTATTGTTTTTATTGTCAAGTTGTTTTGACTAGAGCTTAGTCTATGCTTGACAGTTGACATGGAAGTATCAGTGACTAGGTATGGTAAGCCTCATGCATTCTATAAAGGATATTCATATATTGTGAAACGAAGCAATAAAAATGGAACTGTTATTTGGCATTGTTCAAAACAACGTTCAAAACAATTTCGAAGTCAGCTAAAAAGTAAAAATAGTGAGGTTTTAAGTGTCAGTGATCATCAATGTAGTGTACTGCATGAAACATTGTTGCTGTCAACAGAAAATCATAAAAATGCTATAAAGCGAGTGCAAGAAATCAATATTGCTGCTCATAATAGTTCAACGTTCAAAAAAAACTAACATTATCAAAAGCCACACAAACTCTACATGAGGACACTGTAGAGGAAGAGGAAGAGGAACAGGAACAGGAAGAGGAACAGGAATATTTAACTGGTTTTAGTGATGTTGAGGATAATATTGAGGATAATTATGGTGATTATAATAATAGTGATATAGATCATGCTGCTTATGATTATGATAGTGATAATGATCCGAAACAAAACAATAACGTTTTCATGCCTAATGTTCACCGTGGAAGAAAAAAGATCTACAACAAGCTTTGTTTTTAAAACTATAACACACTATCGTAAAGGCAAAGACTTGTATTAAGTGTGCATTTTATTGTCATAATCATGTATACTCTGCAATGTTAAATATTCTGACTTCTGTAGAAAATAAAACAACATTGTACCATTATTTTCATTTATTTACTAACTTTATATACATTTTTTTGGTTTCAAGATAATATTTTTTAAGATAATACCAAACACTAAAACATTATTATTCTATACACATATTTTTCTTTCAGTCCATTGTCATGACTTATAACTTCCATTATTATTATTATTATTTTACATTTGTTTTTTTATTTAATTAAAACGAACCATGCACCTATTGTTTTTAAATCCTTCATAAATTAAGTGTACAGGTTGCACAGCATTATTGACTTCATCAAAAAACACTCTCCGACATATCATTAAACCGTATAGGCAGAAATGTCTCAATGTATTCACATACACAAAGTACACGATCACCATATGCTGTTTTCAATTTCCGAATCTTGATAATGCGGAATGGAATATGCGTTGGCAATTCGCTGAGCTTCTTTGTCTCTAAGCCACATGATTGTCCCACAGCATTCAAAACATTCATTGTAGTAGTCTATTAACAAAACAAAAGCATATCTATTACACTCTAAAACAGCTTTAATAATATTGTGCAATTAGGGATTTTGCACTATGCATGGCTAATAAATTATACTAGTTATGCCAGAAATGCCCTAACTGTAGCAGATACTACTTTTCTGTATATAGCACAAGTGTTAAGTTCCAATGCACACTTGACACATGCTATCATGTGTTCACAAGGCAAAAATACAACACCTATTTCATCTTGATAACAAATTTTACATAATTGTTGGTCACACTTTTGTATCTGTTCGTGAGACAAGTAATTAACGTTGCACAGAGTACTTTAAAGCACAATGTATGCTTGTTCACTGTCTGTTCACTACGTTAATGGCGCATGACCACATCTAAAAACAAACAAAATAACCCATCACTCACTCAATCAATCAATACTAGTAATTAAACTTTAACGTTTATTGGCATTAAATAAAAACACCATCCAAAAAAGAATTTCAAAAAATAAACTGTATGTCTACACTAACAGTAACCCATTTACTTTTTTTTTATAAAGCTGCAGTCATATATAAACAATATATAAACAAAAATAAATGTGATGTCATTTTGTTCAGATTTTCTTGATCAAACCTGTGGATATTTGTTGAGTCCATAGAGAACCACCCATAAAGTAAATTTAATTTTTTGTTTTTAGAAAATCCAACATAGCCTTGTACTTTTCCCAGTCAACAACCAATATAGTCTTGTACCGTTTGTCAATACATGCCCATTATTCATGAAAGCAATCATTGTCCTAATCATGTACAGGTAATTAATTTTTTGTCTACGAGTTTTCAGTAGTGGTAAAATGGAATAGCATTTTTAAGTTAGACTTACCTGAGTTTTCAATAGTTCACTGCCTGGAAACAAAGGTTGTACTCAATTGCGTCTTGGGTTTTCAGCAACTGCTACGGCGGTAAGGCTTTTCTTTCCAAGTTTCTAAAAACAAATAAAATAAACCGCTATAAATAACTAAATTCAGGTTAACACATGCATTTCATAAAATAAAATAATATCAAACAAAAAAATGAAACAGGTTAGTTTAAAAAATAATCTCATCTTCACTTGCACTGGCTTGTTACAGTTTCCTTTTAGTGGGCCCCAAAGCGCAATGGTTTCTTGTATCTCAGACATGTAAGATATACCGGTTATCTGCAAACAAATAAATAAATAAATAAATAAAAATCATTAATTACCCGATCAATAACTACAAATTTAAGGTTCATTAGCATTACATTATTAAAATAATCATTCATAGGTACTTACCAAAAAATAAAAGGATTTTTTCTTCCAAAGTTCAGAGCTCTACTGTATACGTCCGTTTGCTAAAATGGCAAGTGCATTACTAACGCAATCGTTATCAGTTAGCCTAGCAACAGAGAGAGTTGCATTTTCTCAGCGTTTTGAACTTGAAATGTTGTCCCTCTCACACGTGTTCCCACGCCTCTTCACATTCCTTAATCTGAATAAGATTCATGTACCTTATAGCTGTTTCATGTTTTTAATAAGGAACCAAAATGGCTGCCTCTTATACATCGGTAGTACGGCTGTCTAGGAACCAAAATGGCGGTCGCTCTGTTTAATCGCCAGACCTCCTAGCCTCTACCAGGTCTGTTTAAACGACAGACCTGCTAGCCTCTACCAGCCAAGTAACCTGACCCGTTACTTCCTGCCCACATAGACATTCTTGTGTTATCAGCAGTCGCTCTGACAAGGCCTGGCCAGGTCGTGTATTGAGTGTGAGAAAGCAAGACTGTGTGTGCTAGCAATGAAAACATATGTGTCTTAAACATTTTACTGTAAAAATAATTATTATCAAGCGGCCATCCTCAATACATGTACACTTTAATCATACACTTTCACCATGTCCAATGAATAGTTTATAAAATCTTTGGGGAATGACCTTACAGTTTTAGTGCTTTGCATTCACGCACATTGCTTGATCGACCGAATGCTATAGGTTTTTATATTCTACAACCATTTGCTGTGCCAGACATGAACTTGCATTTTGTCACATACAAAGCAAAACAGGATGTAACTTGTTTAGCTTACATGTGGTTTCACACGTGTTCACATGCATTTCGCTCTTCCCTGCCACCACGATCGTCAGATTATTTAACCTTGAAGCGTCATTTTCATTTTTCCATGTCACCTCTTGTCAAGTGTGATCAGCGCATTCCAATAAGCTCAAATGACATTCACCTCCTGCTCGTCTGCTCCTCGGCAAGTTTGTTTTCTCTACTTGCTTCGACCAACATAGAACCAAGTTCTCATCACCGTTTACACGTCAAAGGTAAAATATCAGAAAAACGAACCCTCGCTCTGTCATAAATCGACCCACCGAAATAGCGAGTGTTCTATTAAGCATGGTCCTTGTGGTTAGCGACAGGTTCGTTGAAACACACACCCAGCAGTATCGTCTCTCTCAACTACCACGCTTCATGAACATTATAAACAGGTAAAGAAAAAAAAGTTTTTTCAACATGTATGGCGTTAGGCCCTTTGTAAATTCTTTTTTGGATAAAATATCTGCCATATTTGAAAGGGGGCGTTAGCCCTAGTCCTAGGACACCTCGTACACGTCTCTAGCGTTATTGGTTCGTGAGATATCGGCAAAAATCACAAAAAACACGTGTTTACCCCAAAATAGAGTTTCCAAATTTTTTTAAAAATTATAACGAGTGGTTCATAGCAAAGAGGACGTCACTCCGAGTCCTTGGACCCGTTGTACACGCCTCTAGCATGATTGGTTCGCGAGATATTAAAAGCGGATGACCTTTTAGGTTTGGTCTTTTAATTAAATAAAGAGCCTATAGGAAAGTAGGGGGTATCACTACGAGTGCTAGGACACCCTGTATGTTCAAATCCGACCATTGGTTAGCGAGATATAAGGTTCGGGGCAAATACGAGGAGGGTTCAATAAGTTAGTGGACAGCTTTCCCCTCATCCCATTACTGTCAGGTTTTTATCCTAGAGACTTGACATTTATTTCGGGGGTAGACGGGGTAGGGGCCATTGATTTACGTCGAACAAACTTTTTTTGTAAACTTCCTAGTTTCCAAAATATAGGATTTTCAAAATTCGAGTGTTTTCAAAAAAACATAAAAAGTAAAAAAGTTTTATTACAAAAAATAAAGGTCATAAAGACCATTCGTTTGAGCCATGGCACAACGTTCTATCATGTTTGGTTTTCAAACTATTACCTACTTTCGAAAACAAAACAAATTTTTTTTTTCGAAAATATAACGAGTGGTCCATAGGAAAGAGGACGTTAGCTCGAGTCCAATGACAACTCAATCGTGAAACTCCGACCATGGGTTCGAGGGAAAAGTCTATTTAAATGTTTCAACTTCGCACGGCGGCCATGTTGGTTTGTTGGGCACAGCGGCGTTGATTGAAGTAGAACTCTCACTACTCCACTGATAGTAAAGCAAATGTCAATGGGAAATGTTTAATGGACTTCTGTGCTAGCATGGGGTTATCTGTTGCCAACTCATTCTCGATACATGGGGAGATTCACGGATAGGCTACACATAAGAGAGTACAGGAACCGGTCAATAATAAACTATATCAGTACTGACTTTCAATTCAGGAAATTGATAAGAAATTGCAGAGTATCCAGGGACCTTTTTTGATGAAATAGCCCACAAACTGATTTGATGTTACTTGAGCTTAGTTAGGCCTAAAATGCAGAAAGTGAGATCTGTTTGCAGACAGATTAGCGTTGAAAATCTCCAGGATAATTAATTTTGTCAAAAATACTTGAAAATGATTGATGTGAAATTCCATAGAGTAGATCGTAAAGAATAGCAGGACATTGACCCTGAGTGGTCAGGATACAGTGATGCAGTATTAGAAGTAACAAAGACATGTTTTGGGGTAACAGGAAAAAGCGAACATTCTGGTGGAAAGACATAGTGAAGTCTGCTTGTACTGTAGAAGTAAAAAAGACTTACAAAATTGGCTCCAAAATAGGAATCCGGCAGACAGATAACTATATGTAGTGAATGAGAACAGAAATAAATAATAGTAGAGCCCAAAAGGAAATCATGGGGGGAACTTGGAGATAAATGAGCAACGTTTGGCCAAGCGGCAGGAAAGTCTTTTTGGAGTATTACAAAGAATCTTAGAAATGGGGCAAAAAGAGAAATGTCTGACTGTCCATTGGGTAGACAGCCCGGAGGCTGGTCGGATCCTCAAAACGTACCACCGTAGGTTATGTAGGTAGAAACTCACAAGAGTAGGGATAAAAGGCCGGAGCTGATGCAGGGGCTAATTGGCAAGATGGTCGCCGCGCGCAACCACTCTATGTTATTCTTATGGAGGGAGAGCCATAGCTGGGCCACGGGCTATTGGGCAAGATGGCCGCCACACTCTGAGACTGTGGATGACGTCACAGGGAGTGTTCGGCCTTGTAGTTGCTAAATGGAATATTTATTATTATTATTATTATTATTATTATTATTATTATTATTATTATTATTATTAGGTAATTATGGATTGATCATGTACAATCAAGACCAGCCTTATATTGTCCACTTCTTGGTGTAGTGGCTAGCATTCTTGGCTGTTTCTGTGAGGTCTGGGTTCGATTCCTGGCTCTGACAAGAAATTTAATTCTGGTCTCAGGACTGGGATGGGGTACACTCAGCCTTGTGAGGCAAAACTGAGAAGAGACGGGTTCAATTCCTTCCTCACCCATCCTGGAAGTATTTTTCTGTGATTTACCGCTTCTACTCCAGGCAAATGCTGGGATATATCTTATCTGACCTTGAACGCCTCCTCTCCAATCCTCATCTGAATTACAAGTACACACACTAATACAGCCATCACAATAACACAGGTCATCAGACAGCTTCTACATACACCCAAGTACACGGGGCTAAATGATCACGATGTCAAAGCCCCCCCCTCCCCCTCAAATGAAAACAAAAACAAACTACATGTCAACCTTGTGGTGTAGTGGCTAGCAATCTTGGCTGTTTCTGCGAGGCCCGGGTTCGAGTCCTGGCTCTGTCAAGAAATTTAATTCTGGGCTGAGGGTTGGAACGGGGTACACTCAGCCTTGTGAGGGAAAAACTGAGAGAGCCGCCGTGGATGGTGGTCAGAGACGGTGCAGAGCAGTTAAGATAGCGAGAGAGTAGCTGAGTGCAAGTATCTTTAGTCGGTCAACCAAAAACGATGGTCCCTTTTGACTAATCCCTTTGGACTGAGACCTTTGGACTGGCCCCTTTTTGATTGGTTGCTTTCGACTGACCCCTTTCAACTGATCCCTTTTGATTGATTGCTTTCGACTGACCCCCTTTCGACTGGCCCCTTTGACTGAACCCTTTCGACTGGCCCCCTTTCGACTGGCTTAAGCCACCACCATAAGCCACCACCATAAGCCACCACCATATTTTTCAACATAAACCGATTGTAAAATATTAAACACTTGCATAGTATTACATTTTAGGTAATGCAACATTCCCATACAATTGCGCATTTAATTTTTTGTTACATTATTTAAACAATATATATTTGTATTATACGATAAAGCAAACCCGCTGTGTGTATTGTTAGTGGATATGAATAAATGTGTTCTTTATTGGAATGCATACTAGTAGTTGAGTTAGTTGTCATATTGACGGGTAGGTAGCATGCTGGTAGTTGAGTGACTGTTGATATTGACCGCTAGATAGAATGCTGGTTGTTTATTAATGTTGATATGGAGCGCTAGGTACCATGCTGGTCGTTCAGGTAGTTCTCATAGTCACCACTAGATAGCGGAAATATACTTTGCGTTTCGCATGTGGCTATTTGACAAAATATTACCGCGTGAAAAACGTGCTTGTATAAGCTGTGTATATAAATTTAATATACAAATAACCACTAAGTGTTTAGAACTAACATGTATAGCCTTGTATAGGGAATATAGGGGGGTCCTTAGCAAGAAAGAGTGTCTAACACACGAGTGTACAGCCTTTTGATATGCAGTAAGTACCTGATAACCTTGAGTAGTGTGAAAAAATATTTTCAGTTGACTACTACCTTTGATAGTGTTAACATCGTAAAAGACAGTCTCACCGACCAGCCTACAGCTTTGTACTACACAGTAAGCACCTGTTGGCCTTGAAGAGAGTATATTAGAGGACCCTTAGCAAGAATATCGTCAGTTAACTACTACCTCTCACAGTGATCACATCGTGAAATACTGTCTCACCTACCAGTGTACAGCCTTGCCATACGCAGTAAGTAGCTGTTGGGAAAAACAACATCCATAATGGAAGAAACTATTCCAAGCTATATGTGTAAAGAGTGTGGAAAGACTTTTCTTAGGGACTATGATAGAAAGTTTCACGAAGTATCGTGTGGTGAATTTTATGAGTGCAAAACTTGTGGCAGTAAATTCAACAATGCCTACAACGGACGTCGCCCGCTTATGTATTGGCTTTTGTGTTGGCTTTTGTATTGGCTTATGTATTGGCTTTTGCGTTGGCTTATGTATTGGCTTTTGTGTTGGCTTTTGTATTGGCTTAGGTATTGTCTTTTGTGTTGGCTTATATATTGGCTTTTGTGATGGCTTATTTGACAAGTTATTTTTGTCAATGTATTTAGTGGATTTTCTCTTGGTCTTGGAAAGTATCTCAAAGACTGGGAATATTTAAAGACTTAACTTCAGCTCACTAACATACATCCATCAGTGCAAAAATGTTTCCATCCAGTCAAAGTGATTGTTGTAAAGTGTCCACTTCGGGAGTGGCATTTAAACCATTAAAACCCCTTGTGGATGTTACCTACTGGCATAATCCCAGTAAGCTCATCCAACGACTAAATTTAAGAAAATTGAGATATTTGTTTTCTTGAATGACATGAATGGTAATTTGCAAATAGGGCATTAGACTAGTATACAAATAGTTCTTTTAAATATCCATGTCTATTCATTATTACTTTCCTTTTATAACACTAATCACAATCAGGACTGCTAACCTTTCCTCACCAAGGCATCACAGGCTGTCAAACGTTGTTTAACATTGCAATAATACTTTATTAACCACACGCCTTAATTCAGGTTCACTATGGTAATAAGAAATGTCTTGTTATTTGCAAGCATGAACCAAAAGATTTATAGATACATCTCCACGTTGTAAACATTGATAGGCTGCTGCACTTGAGGACTTAATTCGTTTCCAGCTCTAACAGCTAAAACAGAGAACTATACTAAAAATTAGTTTATGCTTCATAGTTAATATGAAAGTATCAAATGGCATTAAGTGTTTGTAACCAATCAAATATAACTGATGAATTTGGTTACACATTACCAATTGTAGTGGTAGGTTCTTTTACGTACCATAAATGTATAATTTGAGGCCTAATAGCTTCAGGACAATCACCGTCTAAGTGTTTTTTACGTTTTCATTTCTTCGAACAATCTCCATTCAATTTCTAAAATAACTGTTCCCCCCAAGCAAAGCCAGGGCGGATTGCTAGTATGTAATAAAATACTGCTGCTTGTATGTAATGGTCTAAAATACTACTTGTTGTATCTTCCAACAATATCCATTCAATTACTAAAATAACTGTTCCCAAGCAAAGCTGGGGCGGATTGCTAATATGTAATAAAATACTACCTTAATATTTTCTCTAATATTGTGTGACATGCGAATATTCATTAATTTAGATTCTTTGTAATTTATTATTAACCCATTATCATGGCTCCATCTTAAAATATTATCGAAGTCTGCTTGAATCATGCTGTGTGCTTTCCATGGGCCATTGTGAATTGCAATTAATATAGTGTCATCAGCATACATAAGTAGTTTAGTTTTTGATACAACCTTTACCATATCATTGACACATATGTTATACATAATAGGTCCCAAAATAGAACCTTGAGCTACGCCACTGTTAACTTCAAATTGCTCACTTTCCATGTTATTTATTTTAGTGACCATTCTCCTTTCCCTCAAATAACTATCAAAAACTTTCAACTCTTTTCCTCTGATACCAATGCATTCTAATTTATGTAACATGCGATTAAAGGGCAGAGGGTCAAAGGCCCTCGAGAAATCTAGCAATAGTACCAGAACCTGTTTGTCATTGTTTAGTGCACCATTTACAATGTTGGAAAATCTGTTAACAGCAATTGAGCACTTTTACCTCTACGAAAGCCGTATTGCCTATCATCAATTATATTATATTTATCAAGGTTGTTGGAGACCCTTGTTTCAATATATCTTTCCACAATTTTGTCAATAATTGACAGTATACATCCAGGCGATAGTTACTAAGTGCTAGATGATCACCTCCTTTATATATAGGTCTAATAATTCCAATCTTTAATCCTTTTGGAAAAATTCCTGTTTTAAAAATTAAATTTACTAGGTAAGCAATAACTACACTAATATCCGTAACACAATGTTTGATGTCCTTTACTCGAATTTTGTCCATACCAGGTGACTTAACCTTCATATGTTTTATGATACTAGTGATTTATTTTGGATCCACTTCAAATAATGCCATTGACTGCAGAGAGTTCTCACCCTTATGACTATATGCAGGTATTTTACAGGTGTGGATAGTGTTTTTTATTTGATCCACGAAAAAGACCCAAATTTATTTGCAATGATACTATTTGAGTAGATATTACCTAAATATTTTTGAATAGTGTCATCTACTCTCTTCCTAATATTTCATTTATTGTCTTCCATGTAGCTCTTAGATTATTTTTACTGCTATTTAGTTTCTGTTTGTAAAAGTTGATTATATATTTACGAATATCTTTATTCAGTGCGTTTCTGAACGCTTTGTATTCATTTTTATATGATTCATTACTTTTATTGTTTTTCCATCTTTTATATAAGAAGTCTCTTTTTTACAATTTATTTCTAGTATCCTAGAAAACCAAAGTTTTTAAACTCTCACTCTCTTATTAGCTACAAAAGTACACTTTCCATAAATACCATTAAATTCTGCTACCACATTATTGTACAGTTTATTTGGGTCTTCTGACCTGGAAAATTTTGACCAATTTATTTTGTCTAGTAGTGTATTTACTTTAATATCGTTCAATACCTGCTGTGCATGATTTTCATTATTTAAATTAGCTTTCATCTTCGGTGATAGACCAGCAGCTGTTATGTAGTGGTCAGCTACGTCAGGAGAGATTACGGCTGAATATACTATATTCTGTATATTCCTGCAAATAATTGGTCTATTAAGGTTTTGGAACCTCTATTTAAATAGACTCTGGTTGGATACTTTAGCAATGAATATAAACCATGTCCTGCCAAGGTGTTTTCGTAACTATTTACCCTAGAATTGTTGATATCAAGCATATCAATGTTTATATCTCCCAATACTAACATATCTTTACAGTCACTAAAATTGTGTAGACATACAGATCTGTTCAAATTATTAGACTCAAGAGACAGGTCAAGCACTTCTTTTTATTTCTCTTCCCAAAATCATGTTTAAAAACATAATTATATTAACAAAACAAGTAATTTAGCATAACATCAGTCCCTTGCATAAGTTGCTTGCGTTTTGGAGGGCTCCCAGTTAATCTAGCCCACTTTTGTCCTTCATCACACCAAATTCTTAACTTCATACTGTACCCGTCTGAAAATGGGAACAATACGTATAACTTAATCAACCTACAAAATTACTACTACATCATTACAATTAAATCCCTGAATACAACTGAGTATTTTAGTACTTTGTGTGGTACCCTTTGCATTGAATGACACTCTTTAGCCGTTTTGGCATGCTTTTCACGAGATTTACGCACATATCTTTCAGTTCCACATCCGCATACCACAGATTGTTTATTTCTGCAATCAGCTGATGTTTGTTGGTTGTTATTTTTCATCATCTTGTGTTTCATGAAGCTCCATACATTTTCTATTGGATTCATGTCCGGAAGAACACTGATATCCTTCTCCTTTAAAAAATTTGTGACACTTTTGGCCTTATGACAGGGTGCACTATAATGGATGAATATGAAAGATCCATCGTCAAACCATTCTTCGGCCTGAGGAAGAAGTTGTTCTTCAAGAACCCGTTTGTAATTGTCCTGTTTCATTGTCCCCTCTACAATTTGAATTCTTCCAGGCCCATAGAAGGACATCACATCCCACACCATCACTGCGGTTGAGTGTTTCACAATCTGTTGTATGCACTCCAACTTGTATTCCTCTCCTCGTCGACGACGTACATATCTTGAACATTCTTCATAAATGCTGAAATATGACTCGTCACTAAAACACACTTTCTCCCATTCTTCAGACCAGTGCTGAAGTCCTTTTGCCCATCCCAAACGTGAAAGTGTCATTGATGGGGTGGTCTTCGCTTTCTTCCTTCGTCTGCACGATTTGATGCCCTCGCTACACAAGATCCTCCGGACACTTCCAAGAGGAACATCTGCTCCGTAACCTGCCATTTTAATGCTCAATTCCCTAGACGTGCATTTTCTATTGAGAAGAGCAAAATTTTTTCGCATTCTAATGCCTCGTGGGGAAAGATTTGACTTTTGCCCACATTTTCCCACTCTATTTTGATGATAAGTGGTATTCTTCCTCAATTCTACTCTGATTCTACTCACTGATTTTTGGCCTAAAGACACTTTACGTGCAATTTGCCTTTGTGAATACCTTCCTTCACTCAACAGAGTGTTGACAACAACAACTTTACGTGGGGAAATGCCTTTGCCTTTCCCCATTATCAGAAACAATCCGATTAAACGATGCTCAGCACTAAAAGATGGAAAGAAACAACTGATTGAATAAAACTGAATGAAATCTCTTCAACATTAATGGTTAGATATTGCTACATTTCCCTGGCAACAGTACCATCCAACAACAATGGCCATAACTACACTTTTTCACTGTTGTCTGAAGCAAGAATCCAACTGCTATTTGCAGTCACAGAGCAGGCAATAATGACTCTCCCTCCAAAACAAGACAGCTGAAGGTCGGAACAGAGTTACCAACATCTTGGGTGCATCATAAACTGTGTGGGAACATGTTGCACATGTACACCAATAATCTGACAAGAAAAGTTCCTTTTGTGAAGAAGTATCTTAAATATACTACAAAATATCATGAATTTGTCTGTTGAGTCTAATAATTTGAACAGATCTGTACATCCAGTTCTTCAGTAAAATCACTGGAATTAATAGAGGGAGGTTTATAAATACAGATAATCCCTGTCTTACTGCCTTGATTATTTATTTTTAAATCCATGCCAAGGACTTCAAATGATTTACATTGCAAATTTAGTTTATTTATGATTAAATTTTTCTTAGTGAATAGAGCGATTCCTCCACCTCTTTTGTCTGGTCTGTTGTAAAAATTAGCATTGAATTCATCCAAAGTAAATAGTATGTTTTTATATTCAGCTATACCTATTTCTATTAGACATATAATGTGTAACTCACCAAAGATGTGGCCAAATAATATCTTGAAATAATTACAATTTGTAGATATCGATTGAATATTTAAGCACACTATATTTAAAGCCGCTTCTGAGCGTATATATTTACCATCATCAATGTAATTTTGAACACTGTCAAACTTAAAACATTCCACATCGGGTTCACTGATTAGGTCTTCACTATTCATAAAATGCACTTGAACGTTATTACTTCACAAACTCGTATTCATGTTCACGCCATTTTCTTCAGGTCATCTTCTCTCGTTACTCGTAAAACTGGGGCATCTTCGTTCTTCCTGGCAAGTATCTTTCCAAACTTGATCCACACATATTTTCATCCGCACTCTTTGGCTTTCATCTTTGCTTGCCACAAGAGATTCCTGGAGTAGTAGTAGTAGTTTCATTTAAGGGGCTTTGACATTATGATCATTTAGTCCTCGTGTACTTAGGCGTGTGTTGAATTTGGCTGATAACCTGTATGATTTGTAATGGCTGTATTAGTGTGTGTATTTATAATTCTGATGAGGATTGGAAGGAGGCGGTCAAGGCCTTAAGTTAAGATATATCACAGCATTTGCCTGGAGTAGAGGTGGAAAACCATAGGAAACTACTTCCAGGATGGCAGAGGTAGGAATCAATCCCCACATTTTCTCAGTTTTTGCCTCACAAGGCTGAGTGTACCCCGGGTCTTTGTAAGGAGAGGGAAACATCTTGACCACTAAGCTATTACGCCCCTTTGTCTAGAGTAAAAGTGTAAAACTAAAGAAAATCCCGTCCATGTTGGTTAATGTGTGAACTAAACCCACGTCTTCCCTGATTGCCTCACATCAGTTTCTAAAATCCCTGACAAAGCCGAGGGATCGAACACGAGGCCTCTGAGTGAGAGGCAAGCGCGCTACCCTAACACCACGGGGCCCTGCTAAACTGTTAACCAATACAGCATAAAGTGATCCATTTTCTCTCTTGTATCTTACTTGCAGCTACTAAGAGTCAATGTGAACAGATTGTATACAAGCGGAAACAGATTTAATTACTGCAAAGTCATCATCAGTGCCAGTGAGCATGATAGAGACAGCAGTTCAGTTGTGAGGGTTCCATGCTTGTTAACGAAATATTTCTGTCATTCAAGTTAAGGGTCATTTCACCCCCCGTGTGTTGAATAAAAATGTTTTTACATCTTCTGCAGTTAGTCACCTACATGTTGTTAAAATTTGGCACTCTAGGTGTCGCCTTTCCTAATATTGTTGGTTTTGCTAACAAGCTAATGTTTACTTCCAAGGATAAGCGAATCCTGATACAGGTGAGTGTTAAAAATTCTATACTGTTTGAGTCTATAGTCTTTGAATGTTTTAATGCAGTTCTCCATACCTCCCTACCCTGAGGTAATCGTTTCATCTCTACATAGCTACCATACCCTACATTCAAGCAATCTGTAACATATTCTAACCTTGGTCTACCCCTACAGTTCTTGTCCTCAACCCTTCCTTCCATAACTAAGCTTGCTATTCCTGGGTTTCTTAGTATGTGTTCTACCAACCTATCTCTTGTGTTTTGTTAGAACATGCTAAAAAAAGCAATGTACTGTCGAGTTCAAAAAAAGAACCACTCCCATACTCTTAAGTCTTTTGAGCACGGACCAGTCCAAAGGGGCCAGTCGAAAGGGGGCCAGTCGAAAGGGTTCAGTCAAAGGGGCCAGTCGAAAGGGGGTCAGTCAAAAGCTATCAATCAAAAGGGATCAGTTGAAAGGGGTCAGTCGAAAGCAACCAATCAAAAGGGGTCAGTCCAAAGGGAATAGTCAAAAGGGACCATCGTTTTTGGTTGACTGACTAAAGATACTTGCACTCAGCTACTCTCTCGCTATCTTAACTGCTCTGCACCGTCTCTGACCACCATCCGCGGCGGCTCTCTCAGTTTTTCCCTCACAAGGCTGAGTGTACCCCCGTTCCAACCCTCAGCCCAGAATTAAATTTCTTGACAGAGCCAGGACTCGAACCCGGGCCTCGCAGAAACAGCCAAGATTGCTAGCCACTACACCACAAGGTTGACATGTAGTTTGTTTTTGTTTTCATTTGAGGGGGAGGGGGGGCTTTGACATCGTGATCATTTAGCCCCGTGTACTTGGGTGTATGTAGAAGCTGTCTGATGACCTGTGTTATTGTGATGGCTGTATTAGTGTGTGTACTTGTAATTCAGATGAGGATTGGAAAGGAGGCGTTCAAGGTCAGATAAGATATATCCCAGCATTTACCTGGAGTAGAAGCGGTAAACCACAGAAAAATACTTCCAGGATGGGTGAGGAAGGAATTGAACCCGTCTCTTCTCAGTTTTGCCTCACAAGGCTGAGTGTACCCCATCCCAGTCCTGAGACCAGAATTAAATTTCTTGGCAGAGCCAAGAATCGAATCCAGACCTCACAGAAACAGCCAAGAATGCTAGCCACTACACCAAGAAGTGGACAATATAAGGCTGGTCTTGATTGTACATGATCAATCCATAATTACCTAATAATAATAATAATAATAATAATAATAATAATAATAATAATAATAAATATTCCATTTAGCAACTACACGGCCGAACTCTCCCTGTGACGTCATCCACAGTCTCAGAGTGTGGCGGCCATCTTGCCCACTGGCCCGTGGCCCAGCTATGTCTCTCCCTCCATAAGAATAACAGAGTGGTTGCGCGTGGCGGCCATCTTGCCCATTAGCCCCTGCACCAGCTCCGGCCTTTTATCCCTACTCGCAAGCACCCAAGGGAGCGCTATTTTGAGAGAAATAATTTTGGATAATTCAGGGAAACTCACTGTAGATGCCAAGGAAGTACGGGAAGATGACAAGAATACTTCACAAACTTGGTGAATGCAACTGGCAATGTGGCAGATTGTGAGATTTGCAGGAGGAGAAGGAGGACGGGAGCCGGATCACAGTTGAGGAAGTAGAGAGGAGATCAATAATCCATATTATCACAAAGCGGCAGGGGTTGATAAAATGCGGGCAGAAATGGTAAAATATAGTGGAAAATTAGGGATGAAATTGTTGCTTAGGATAAACGAATTGGCATGGTATTTAGGTCTGGACAAAAGCAGTATTGGCTCCAGTTTATAAGCAAGGTAACAGGAAAGATTTCAACAATATTATAGAGGTATTTCTTTGATATGTGTCCCGGGAAAAGTGTACTCAGGCATTGTAGAAAGGAAAGCTGGATCATTGGCCGAGATTAAGATGGATGAAAACCAGTGTGGCTTTTGACCACAACGAGGATGTCAGGATCTATTTTTAATATGTGCCAAGTTATTGAGAAATAATATGTGAGGAATAGACAGTTGTGTGTTCTAGATCTAGAGAAGGCGTACAGTACGATAGAGTATCCAGGGAAAAGATGCTGAGCATCCTGAGGGATTATGGTATCGAGGGAAGGCTGCTACTGGCAATCAAAACTTCAAAAGTATTTATGTTGTTAATCAGGTTGCAGTGAGACTTGATGGTAGGGTGAGTTCTTGGTTTAAAGTTCTTACAGGAGTTCCCCAGGGGCTCACATCTACTGGAACGTGGATTGGTGACCACGGGACCCCAGCTGAGTCCGACATTGCTTCCATTTACTTGTGCCGGGATCCTTTACGTCTTCTTTCCTGTTGACCTCTCTTGGCCAACTCTTGTTCTCTTCCAACCCCGAGGGTATTAGGTTATCCGAGGCCTAGGGAGTCTCTTCCTTTCCCGCATTAATTGGTCCTTCTCTCATCTTCGCTGATCCCTCATTCTTCTAGGGATCAGCCTTCTTTTTCTTTTCATTATATTTCCTTTTCTGTTGAAGATTCCCGCACTGTTCTTGTGAATTAGTTCCCCGTGTATCTAAATTCCATTTTGTGAATATTTTGACTCTACACTGCATTTTGTAGGTATTTTCAATCTAAGTTGCATTTTCAACCTCAATTGCATTTTGTAAGCATTGACAATCTAACATGCTTTTTAGTAAGTCTTTGAATGTGAGTCTTTGTGAGTTTTCTGAATTTCAATTGCATTTTGTAAGTATTTTCAACCTAACCAGCATTTTCAATCTAAATTGCATTTTGTAGGATGGGCATTTTGTAAGTATTTTGATTCTCAATTGCATTTTGTGAGTATTTTGAATCTAAATTACAATTTGTAGGTATTTTCAGTCTAAATTGCATTTTGTAAGTATTGTCAATCCAAATGAGTATTTTGAATCTAAATTACATTTTGTAAGTATTTTCAATTTCAATTGCATTTTGTAAGTATTTTCAATTTCAATTGTATTTTGTGAGAATTTTGAATCTGTTATGGCATTTTCTATCTAACTTGCATTGTGTATTTTCAATTTCAATTGCATTTTGTAAGTATGTTGAATCTCAATTGCCTTAGTACTGTACCCGATATTTAATCGAGGCTTTCGGCTACGCTAGCTGTAGTTGAAATTTTGTTGCTTGGAAATAGAGATTGCGCTGAAATCGCGCCGATGACGACAAGGGAAATGACGTAGAAGATTAAGGGAGAAGAAAGCGATACCCCTCCAACGCACGGAATCACGGGAAGAAGGCATGATATTTATAGAAATAACTTAGAAATGAAGCCTTATTTAACAGCAGAAAAGAAATGAATAATTTTGAATATTTATTATAATAACATTTGAGAAGGTGGATAACTTCTTAATTGAATACAATAGTTTTTCAACAGCAGATATTGGCCGAGGTTGAATATCTGACGTCAGAGAACAGCAGTAATAGGTCTACCCTTACTCCAGTCAAGGGGAGAGAAGTCACGTGTTTAGCGAAGTCAGTTGCCGCAGCACGGCGTGGAAGAGCATTCATTCTCTAGTCTATTCCGTTACAGTATACACGGCAGTGCAGTAATCATCACCTGTCCAGCAGGGTAAAACTAGTGAAGTTAGCATTGTGAGATTGATAGCACGGCGAAGTCAAGCAGTTGACGGGAGTTAGGATCGTGATGGCAGTGAGTGGAAACATGTTAGTTTGAAGGTGAAGTTGGTTCAGCTTATTTCGTATAGCAACACATTTCACAGTTCATAACTTGTAACAGAGGCAAGCAAGACTTTCACTTGGTGGAACGAACATTATTATAACAGACTTCACAATGAATATTCTAATGAGGCTAGTTATTAACTTCGTGTTATACACATATGGTGAAGCCGGAACAGTCATGCAGTGGGCGACATTTTGTGAAGGTTTAGCTGTCGTATAACGGAACATTGCATTCGACATTTTCACATCTTCAATAATTGGACATAGACTTTCAATGGTCCAAATACTTGTCGCAATTCACAGTTCATGCATTTTCAACATAAATAGTTATAACCAGATGGACTTTAAATCTTTTTTTTTTTTTTCAGTATAATGGAAGACAAAGCTGATGTGTTTTGTCATGGCACATTCAAGTCGACCGCGAGGCAGTTTACACATTACTGCGTTATGCGAATAGAACTATGGACTTCACGAATTTTATACAACGGTGAAGTGTTCGCTAAATGACCTAGGTTCATGAACAGTTATGGATATTATTACCACGTCGCGTACAGATACAGGGTGTTTGACAAACATGCATACAATCTGATATATTGTATTCATCAATATAATTCAACCGCAGCGGACAAGAACATTATCAGTGAGTGTCAATCGACATTTTCGCATGGGACAGTGGCGTAGTACAACTGAGGACAGAATGGGGTACCCATTTGAGGTGAATTTTTTTGTGGATTATTGGACAATATCCGTGATGGATATATTTCACTCTACGATGTGCGGCTAGCCGTATCAAGAGACGTGATGGCAGAACAAAGTGACGGGGTTCGATTCCTACCGAGGCGAGTGGCTACATCAAGATATGCATTAGGATGGAGAGAATGCATTTTCCAATGGCACAGGACGAAGATTTTTATCCGATCTTTCGAGAAATCTATTGTGTATACTTGAATTATCGCCGATCTTGGAATATATTTATATTGAACATCTGGAATATTCAAAGGTAATGTGAGTGCTTATGACTTTACTGATATGATTTTGATATGACACTGGGCACACTTGTATACCGTTAGGAGTGATATTTAAGACATTGCTTGATATATTTTACATTTCATCCTGAGGAATTTGCTAAAATATGGTGTTTCCATATGAGATGGCAGACACATTCATCCAATCTTTGCTATTTTACCGACATTATTAGGCAGGATTTAGATCTTTCTTTTTCTTGATTGATAGTGCATTCTTGTGCATGATCATTTTCTTATCGAGCGCATTTCGAGACTCGAGACCTGCAGTCGGGTAGTTAATTCTTGTCAGCTTATCGCATACTAGCGAGTATGTGGGATTTAGTATCAGGGATTTTTTTCCTTATTGGATTGTTTTTGAGCTATGGAATTTAATTCGCTCTAGCGAAGCAGTATCACTTTTATCTGACAGTACAATAATTGTTGATTCCAGTCATGTGCATTCATTCATTAGTCAACGAAGACAGGGCCTGTTGCTATACGCAATTGTGTGGTGTAAAACGCTTTACCCATCGACTAGGGATTAATCATCTGAGCCGTCGACGATGGGGCCCTTTGCATTTATGCAATTGTGTGGTGTTAAACGCTATTCCCATCCCAAGGAAATACCATCTTATTATCCGAGTGCAATGGTGACTGTAAGCGAATCAAACAATAATTTACCGGTCATTTATTAGTTGATCTTCATTAAATAATTTAAAAATAAATGTCACTAGGATTACATTTCGTAATTGTTGTGTTGCAGATCCAATAGTTTTGTTTGTTGCGTTTGAGAGTAGCCTACAGTCATTTAATATTTGTTAATTAATTAAGGATTTTGAGCGATTGAGTCTTTTAAGACGAGTTCTTTCTTATTAGGAATTTATCACAGGCAGACTATGAACAGATATGATGAATATGATTAAATATAACACAGTTGGTGTTCTTTTGAAATAAATTTCGATGATCTTTATAGAGATTTCATACTTTGGATTTAATTAAACCTTGGGTTGGATTACAATTAATTTGGAAACTTTTCATGTTGTTTAAGAAGTTGTCTAAACATGATAATAATGACTACAGTTCTTGTAGGTCAAATTTATGAATATCTGAAGCCAGTTCTACAATAAATTGTGGATTATTAAATACGTTGAGTTGAGGTATTTTTTGCCAAACGTTTTGTGTTATTTGCCAAGTGTGTGATTTTGCCATAGTGAGATTAATGATGCAGACTAGAGGTCGTCGAACCCAGTCTTATATATTTTGAAATTCATGCTGTGCGCTGAATAGTTGTGATATAATGTGGTGAAATAATAGTGTTCAAATGTGATATTTGACTAAGTAATTTATGTGGAGTAAATTCTTGTGGTAAATTTATGGATGAGGATATCCAATGTGGTGTAGTGGAGGCTATGAATGTTTGGCATGGCAATCGAGTATATTAAGAGTATAACATGTAACATGTGTGATTACATCTGGCAATATAATTTCACTGAAGTGATAGATTTTTATGACAACTTTCTTTAACCAATCTTAAATATTTTCTGGAAGTTTTATGATCCAAGTTTCTCTAATAATAATTTGTGTAATTCTAATCTGAAATTTAAAGGGAGTAGTTGATCTGACCTGATGATAAAAATAATTATAATTAAATTAAATGAGCTGATAAATATAATTAAATTCAATGAGCTGATAAATATAATTAAATTAAATGAGATGATAATATAATGATAATTTAAAAGAGATGATAAAATTTATTATTATTATTATTTAAATGAGATGATGATAATAAATTAATAATAATAATTTAACTGGAACAGCTGATTTGAGCTGAGGATGAATATAATGATTTGGATAGACAGCTGATTGAATAATGGCTGAAGTGATGAACATTTAATGATTTTTCTATGGATGATGATCATGATGACAGATAATTATAAACAATTTTTGATTTATAATCGAGACTTCGGCCGGATGAGTGTAAATAACTTGTACAAATTTGTTGTTGATTTAAGAAGTGATAATTATGATTCCAACATTTGGAATAGTGACATTCAATTCAATTATGAATGCTTAAATATGTTGTTTATGTGAATATAATAATCGTTGTCTGTTAGAACAGTATAAAACTTAATTAATTCACGTGCCTGATGTTATTTTAAATAATGATAGGTCTCAGGGATCGCAAAGAAATCAGTGACAAGTGACATAGTGCTACGGTGACCCCGAGAGCACAAGAGAACTCTAATTTATTTTCTTTTGCACGTGAATAAAATTTATTTAACATAGTGCGGAGATGGTATGACTTGAATGAACTATGACATCCTAACAGTCGTACTCTACCATACTCCTAGGCAGGAATTTCGTTTTATTTGTCTTGTCAAACAAGTTCGAATAAACTTCATTTGATTTTAAGTTGTGATCTCATGATGATGTGTTTTACCAGTCCTTTCCTGTGTCATAATTAAGGTTTAACCAGGAAGTATGTGGTTTGCTAGGAATTCATTTGATGGCGCCCTTTTATTTGCTATTCTATTAAATTTAAGCCCGTAACGACCCAGAGATACTTTGTCTCGTGTTACCCCTGCTTTTGTTCTATATTTCAACTGAATCTCCGACACATTCCTTGTTTTATTTTGTGTTTATTTCGATCCACTCTGGCCTGGGATGCCGGGTATGCGGTGTTATGGCAGTTGGGTCATCGCATACCTCGGACGAACGGGTGCAGTACGTATTTTCAATTTCAATTGCAGAAAGTATTTTGAATTCGACTTGCATTTTGTGAGTATTTCGAATCTACATTGTATTTTGTAAGTAGTTTGAACCTAAACTACATTTTGTGCGTATTTTGCAATCTATTCCTTTTGTGAGTATTTTCCCTCTACATTTTGTGAGTCGTTTCAATCTGAGTTCCATTTTGTACGTATTTTCAGTCTAACTTAATTTTCGTGATGATTTCCATTTCATTGTCATTTTCGCTATCGCCCAGACCATTAAGGGCCGATAACCTAGATGTTAGACCCCTTAAAACAGCAATTATCATCATCATCATCATCATCATCATCATCTTACAGGAGTGAGGCAAGGCTGTAATATTTCACCACTACTGTTTGTTTTATATATGGACTATTTGTTGGAAGGCATAAATTGTGAAAATATTGACCGGAGGACAGGAATTTCTTGAGATGCAAGAAAAGCTGGAAATCGCTGGGAGCAAGATCAGGACTACACGGTGGATGTTCAAACAGCTCCCAGCCTAACTCCTGCAGAACAATTGCAATGCGCTGAACCGTATTTGGTTGAGCGTTGTCATCTTTTCTTGTACCTCCAAAAATTCCTGTCCTCCGGTCAGCATATTCACACTGACCAAGAGCTGAAGATGAATGTCACACGCTGGTTCCATTCCCAGGCGGCAGACTTCTATGACACAGGCATACAAAAGTTGATCCCATGATAGGACAGGTGTCTCAATTCTGATGGTGATTATGTCGAAAAATAACTTAAACATTGCTGCATCTGGTAGGTTTCATGTCACGTGTGCTGAAGATGCAGATAGATGTTGGCAAGTGACGGCCCATCGTATGATCGTACTCACAGCCGGTGAGATACTATAGGCATTTGTTTTTAACATTGACCATTAAGAAGTGAGATTATGGTGTTCCGTTCCTAGGGCACATAATAACAATAATAATAATAATAATAATGACCAGTGTTTTTGTGGAGTTTTATTTGATTTTTTATCCTTTTTGGATTCTTTTATCTGTGATATATTGAGACTTCGGTGACATCGTAGATTGTCATTTGGGCACTATTTAGCCTACCCGTTGTTGTAGGGGGCATTTGATCCCTTTGTGACTGCTTCGCAGATTCCTGTTGGAGACCAAATTCACTTTTAATTTGAGATTATTTTGAGGCATCTTTCGAGAATGGAATCAACTTGTATAACATTTGTGTATTTATACTCGTATGTCAGTGATATTTATTGTATAATAAATAGACCTATTAATTTGATTATTAGGGCTCCTTATCACAAAACAAATCCAGGGTTCAATCATGTACAGATCTATTTACAAGTTTATATGATTTTTATTGTGATTGTGATTTTGATTCTTATTTTTGTTTCTAATTTTTAATTTTGACTTTTGTTTGCGGTCGCTTGCATTGCGACATTAGTGTAGGATCAACTCATATGTTTAGTTTTTCTTCTCTCCGAGCCCATGTCAAATAATAATTTTACTCATCTGTAATTTCTAACTTGGACACAACGACTCATCAACCAACATGATTTTTGTGAATACGGACAAGTGGTAGGCCTACTACACACATCAAGAATTGCAACACCTCGGTTCCAGGATCGTCTGAACACTGACGCTGAATGTCGATATAGCATCACGAACACAGTCCCTTTGACTGCTTATAGATGTCACTAAACCTGTCCAAAGCTGTACACAACCATGCATGAGCAGGGCCTATTAGACGGAGGGGGTACGACAGCCGATCAGGGCCAGTCATTCCACCAGGAAGGAGGTACACCTCACGTGTTGTCTGTAGTTCTGCCATGCCTAGAAGGTCAATACCGCCGTTTGACCGTATCCGCATTGTTATGTTGTGTCAGGAAGGGCTCTCATCAAGGGAAGTTTCCAGACCTATCCGAGTGAACCAAAGCGATGTTGTTCGGACACGGAGGAGGTACAGAGATACAGAAACTGTCGACGACATGCCTCTCTCAGGCAGCCCAAGGGCCACGACGGCAGTGGATGACCGCCACTTACGAATTTCAGCTTGGAGGAACCCTGAAAGCAACGCCACCATGCTGAATTATGCGTTTCGTGCCCCCACAGGACGTCGTGTTTCGACTCAAACTGTACGCAATAAGCTGCATGATGCGCAACTTCACTCCCGAGGTCCATGGCAAGGTCCACCTTTGCAACCCTAACACCATGCAGCGCGATACAGATGGGCCCAACAACATGCTGAATGGACCCATCAGAATTGGCATCACGTTATCTTCACAGATGAGTGTCGCATATGCCTTCAACCAGACAATTGTCGGAGACGTTCTTGGAGGCAGTCTGGTCAGGCTGAACGTCTTAGACACACTGTCCAGCGAGTGCAGCAAGGTGATGATTCCCTGATGTTTTTGGGTGGCATCATGTGGGGCCGACCTACGCCACTGGTGGTCATGGAAGGCGCCGAAACGGCTCTACGATACATGAATGACATCCTCCGACCCATAGTACAACCATATCGGCAGAATTTCGGGGAGACATTCGTCGTCATGGACGACAATTCTCGCCCGCACCATGCACATCTTGTAAATGCGTTCCTTCATGATAACGCCATCGCTCGCCTAGAGTGTCCAGCATGTTCTCCAGACATGAACCCCATTGGATATGCCGCTGGGATGACTGGGATGACTCGCCAACCAATCTGAGAGATCTACGCCGAATCACCGTTGAGGAGTGGGGCAATCTGGACCAACAGAGCCCTGATGAACTCGCGGATAGTATGCCACGGCGGATACAGGCATGCATCAATGCAAGAGGACGTGCTACTCGGTATTAGTGGTGCTGGTGTATGCTGCAATCTGGACCATAACTTCCGAAAGGCTCGCTATATGATTGTACAACTGGCAATGAGTGGTTTTCATGAGCAATAAAGAGAGCTGAAACGTTGCTTTATATCTCTAAGCCATTTGTATGTCAAGGTGCAGGACCTTTTTCGCACCAAAGTGAAGCAATACTTTTTTGATGTGTGTATTATGAGTTAATTGAGTCATTGATACGACTTATTATGATGAAGCATTAATGTATTGAATACTCAGACTTGAATTAACGTAATGTTGGAGATTAATTTAAGTGATGAAGCCCTCAGCAGAGATTGTTGCTGCTTTATGGAACCTCATAATGTCAAATGTCTAACTGTTTAAATAATGGGTTCTTCTTAGCTTCAGGATCTGAGGTCAATTTAAATCAAAGATTTATTTTTATATCATTCCCTTGTCCCGCATTAATTCATTTTTGATATTGTTAATTTGTATTTCTCCTTTATTGAGTAATAAATTGTGTTATTTCGATTTTACCCGTGAGTATGTGTCACATTATTTTAATCCATCGAACCTCCAGAATTCCAATAATATGCTAACTACATGGTCCACATCCTTCATGTACCGACCATTCCCCGTAGATCCGACTGGGCCTAATGTTATTAGACTGGCTACATGGATCAGAGGTAACGTTCTCGCCTGCTGTGTTTCCAAGGTCGCAGGATCGAATCCTGACGCAGCCAGCTGGCATTTGAGGGTGCTCAAATGCGAGGGAGACGTGTCAGTAGATTTACTGGCACGTTAAAGATCCACTTCGGGGCAAAGTTCCAGCACCCCGGCGTCTCTAAAAGCAGCAGTAGTTAAAAGGGACGTAAAACCAATAATATTATTCTTATTGAAATTATTATTCCGGGCCGCGAAAGCCTTAATTTACACAATATTATTCTTATACACATTTTATTAGAGTGAAATGTTGACAGACTGTTACAATACTCATTGGGTCCAAGGGTCCGAATGCTGGTGGTACGGTACCAATGTCTTCATTCCAATAATATGCTAACTACATGGTCCACATCCTTCATGTACCGACCACTCCCCGTAGATCCGACTGGGCCGAATGTTATTAGACTGGCTACATGGCTCAGAGGTAATGTTCTCGCCTGCTGTGTTTCCAAGGTTGCAGGATCGAATCCTGAGGCTAAATTAGATATCAAGGAGAAAAGCTTTTAGTTTTACGTGACCGTCAATTTGGCGATCATGAACCACGGGACCTCCTTTTCACGTGGAATCCGAACCACAGGACATGGCATTTCACTACGAAAAGTCTCACATGCATTGGCCGGGAATCGAACCCAGTCCACCTTGCTGAGAGGCCAACAGCATGACCGCTGCGCCACCACGCCCTTACTAGATATCAAATTTATATTCACTGCCTATCGTACTCTTCACACACACTAATAATATACATTTACAACCTGCAAAACACACCTCGCAACACGTTATTACCTCCTGGCGCGTTGCTAGTGACCGCGGTTTTCAAGTTTTAGTCTCGTAAGAACAATTAGGATTTTACTCACTCCTGGGTTCAACACCCGGTTTTGATTGTCCCGAAAACATTATTTTCGGCACTGTTATAAGTTTTATGCATATTTGATGTTTTTACATATACCGTACACTTCCACTCAGGCGATCCTTAGCTCACAACTGCGACACCGTGTTCAGTGAGGTTCTCGGCCGCAGTAAATCGTCACTCGAGTGTCCTCGCGCCCCTACCTGGCAATATTCCTGCAACTGTATTCTGTATTGTTCTATCAGACAATGTCTTGGCTCTTGCCGCTCTGATTCAACGTCTACTATACCGACTGTGTATGCTTGTGGGCTCTCCCACAGATCTGCACTAAATACGGGATTAAACCCCTTCGTGTACTAACGTCCCTTTAATATTATTATTATTATTATTAGTTCACTAATGACTGTTTATAAAATTCACGGCACAAGGTGGTGTGGACTCGACCTCCGAGTTCCACGAGACTGAGTAAGACACTGTCTGCCCCCTGATTCGGGGTCCTTTATATTGGCGCGGTCTCTGAACAATAGGCGGATCAGTTGATTTCCTCCGCCACGCAGTCTCCTGCAAGGGTCCCAGCTATTTGATACTGACATCCTCTTCTAGATAAAATCTACCAATGCTCCTAATGTGTTTCCTGTACCAATTCGATCGCCCACATTTGAATAAAATGCAATGTGTCAGTGTCACGCCAGTCAGCCTTGAACGTGCGGAGGGATACACTATTCCAGTAAAATAATTAAATTTGATACGACAGATAAGTAATCTCCGGCCAACATAACGCGTCTCGTAATGTGACTGAATTTTAAGGCTGTTCTTAAAAACCTTCTCAGTCCTTATTTTGCGTAAATATTGTGTGGCTTCTCCCTTCCTCCCTGCCGTTAGACAGCTGTGCCACTCGAAGTGACACTTTTAGCCAGAAAGATTTCTGGTGCTTGTAATAATGGTGATGATCACTTACTGAAATTGGCAGTACTACCTCGATGTGGCCTACTAATTACACTTTACACGCTTCTTATACATGACTAGAATCATTGACATGATGACGGGGTGGTATTAATGAACAGCTCTCAATTCCAACATAAACTTAATTACATTGTTCTAGCGAGTATTATACATTTCCTAAATGTGAGACAAAACTTTTCTATATAGGCCTACTGTACCATTGCATTATACCCAGACACGCCAATCGCTCAATTACAGTTACTCGTGCTCTGGTAGAGTTAACATAACTGCCTAATTTACATGTTGCCCGATTATATTCAAACTAGATTTTCTCGTTAATAGCTCGACCCAACAACAAATTAAGTTATTATAACCAGCTATATAGATGGGCCGGTCATTCGTGGCCGGTCGTAAGCGCGTGAGAATTCTTCTTAAAGCCCGCGTAGAACACTGAGACCACTGAATATGCACATGCGCTGCTGAGGACACATTGGGTACTTTATTTTCATTGATCACAAAGGTATGAAGGCTCACTGTGCGGGGAGACACCACTGCGCAATGTACGGGTCAAGAAGGAACGGCCCACTTATACTGTACATAGGCTGAAGAACAGCGGACCACAATCCTTTCCGACCCACTTCCCTCTCATTGTAATAAGAAAAAGAAAACCAGTAGCGTAGCCAGGATCGGCCGATGGGGGGGGTTATAGATACTCGAAGTCAAATTCTACAAGCATTTCGTCCCGCGGCGTAGCCAGCACGTCAAACGTGCACCACAGCTGCGTGGGCAGCTGCAGTAAGTAAGGATATCGTAGGTTCGAATTCCGGCGCTAACAGCGGTTATCCTGAGTGTGTTTTTCCCTGGGTTTTCCACACTCCCTACAGGAAATTTCCGGGATTGTGTCTTACTTCAAGTCCCGGAGCGTCTACTCCATCCCTGTCCTTGATACATTTACACACATTACTACAATCATAGCAGCAATACAGGTTGCCAGACAACTTCAACACACACCCAACTATACGGGGTTGATGACCAAGATGTCTCAAGCGCCTCAAATGAATTTACAACAACTCTACAAATAGTTCCATTTCTCAATGAGATATTATTACACAAGAAAAACTTCATGTATTTTGCTCCATAAGTTTTCGAGTAATACAGTATACAAAAGACAACAACAACAAAACAGTTCTGTAAAAAATGAAGTTCATTTTTGACTGAAATGGTAAATCTAGAACATTCCTGTTCCCCTGGCAGGAACAAAATAAACTCGAATCTATCTGTGCTACCAACATGAAGACTGCGTATCTGTCAACAAGAGAAAACATTTACAGAAGTCTCAGCAAAAGTGGGCATGTCCTCTCACGGTGTATCATGTTGATTTATGAGTTATACAATAAGCTACCCATTTTTATGTTTATTCAGTTTCTTCAACAAGATCCTGAGCTCTATGTTGCAATTAGCACTGAACGCCTAAAATATCATTTTCGAAGATTTTTGTCACCTACCAAGTCCTTTTTACCTTACAAATGCTACTTGCAGCCGGAAAAAAAAGGTTCAGTTGCTTACACTACACATGCGACAAATTTCACTAATTCGTAACCGGGAGATAACCGTAATTCGGGGAATTGTTGGACATACAGTATACTGTATTAACGATATATGTAGCAACTCTGCTGACGGCGTTCTCATGCTCAAGAAGTTAATAACGATCCCACAAATAGTGTTAATGTATCCATAGAATTTTCTAAGTCCTTATAAAAACGTGTTATTTTTTATAAAACGTAGATTAATTTACATATAACTTATCTCCCGCCAAGAAAAGAAAAAAAAAGCTAATATTATCCCGCTATGTGGGATTCAAAATTATTTGGCGCTAGCCTCATTTTGAAATAAGCTATATTTCGCGGGGGGAAAAGTTACATTGGCAAACCTGGGAGGCTGGAGTTGTATTATCACAGTCTAAAATACACAGTCACGAAGCTCGCTGCGTTACGAAATTGCTACCTTTTGGTAGATGGAGCGACACTAGCGCTCGCGGCGGCCAGCAAGCTGGAAACTGCCTTGAGCGCGTTATTCGCGGAACTGATGATTTCACTTTTGTAGGGCTTTTATGAATTTTAATTCACCTGAGTGATTATTTCCATTGTAAACATAAGTCATGTCAAATCACAATGTTGATATACTGTACACTTTTAATTCATGGAAACATAAAAATATGCTCGGTTTTTATTAGTTCAGTCCTCTACAAGTATCCCTAGGTACAGTTGTATGACGTATTTAAGGAGTCTTACGTAGAATTAATAGCCCATACTAGTTATACATTCATGTATTTGTTTCAATGATAGTCGCGGGCATCTCGACATACTGTAGTATAAACCGAGTCCCCGATTCTTGGATGTAACGCGTAATCTCGAGAACCACTATATGGATTTTGATGCGGTTTTCGCCATTCTGTAAAGGATTTCACGTGGAAGTTTTCTGTAGAAAAACATTCATTTATGACCACAGGAAGCCGAGCAGTAACTATTTCAGTGAATAGAGTCGAAGAAAAACCTGCCGTCCGTGTGCCATTTCAGCTTACTCTGGATAAACCGTTAAAAATATCTATATAGGCCTACTATGAGTAAGAACTGGTCAGCATGAAAAGTTCTACAAAAAGGTCCACGACAGCATATCTCTATCTTTAACACATCACCCACTATAAGTGATTTTGCGTTTTCATTTCTGCCAAAAATCTCGAGAGGAAATATAAATTACTAGCTTCGGAGCGAGTTTACGAGGTAGGGAGCGAATCTATCACCCCAGTTTCGGCCAGCATCAACTTTCGAGTCGTGTCGAGTTAAGACTTCAGAGAACAGTATATGTGTTTGGAGATTCGCTGTTCACCTCGGCTTTTCTGAATTGCGTCTGAGGTCTGCCGTCCGTACGCCTTTCAAGCTTACGCTGGTTAAACCGCTAATGATACCGGGCGAAGCCGGGGTGGGTTACTAGTATGGGTATAATTGTAAATAGCTATGCTATATTAAATTCTTAACCATATCAAAAGCTAGTTCTTCCGTAAAATTGAGTAACATTATAATTAATTTAAAAAATATCCGTGTGATTTGTGAAACGAAAAGTATAAAAAGATCTTAAGGTCTTAAATGGCTCAATTGTAAGTACTTCGTATTTTTTCTGAGATTTTGAAAACTTCCATTCCTGAATGTGAGAATATAATACAATGTCAAATTTACAAATAATTTCAGCAATAACAATATTGTGTACCGTATCTTCACAGCAGTCATGTGGGAGACCAGGTATTTCATAAGAGAATTAACAAACAGCGTACCACATATAAGTTTGTGAGCATTATCCTGACGACATAAATTGGCTTACTTCAAAACGATTCGAGAAAAAGTTTATTTTATTGTACAAAATTGTCTATATTTTTATTTATTAACTCAACTCTCTGACTATTTGAAAGCCATTTTCTACACCTGAAAATTAAAATATCGGCACGTGTTTGAGATGACATCGTTTACGTTTAATTTTCTTAATTTTCAAAATGCATTGATGAAAATCCACAGCCTGCTTCCAGTCGATCGACCAGGTCAGGAAATGGAATGAATGAAGCCCCTATCTAGCGGCGAGGATATGAACTGTACCGGCTGCCGAAGCCTGTCGCACTCCCCTGGGGCAATGATGAAATGAATGACAGATGAAATGAAATGATAGTGGAGAGTGCTGCTGGAATTAAATTGTGACAGGGAAAACCGGAGTACCCGGAGAAATCCTGTCAGCCTCTGCTTTGTCCAGCACAAATCTCACATGGTGTGACCGGGATTTGAACAACGGATCCAACGGTGAGAGACCAGCGTGCTGCCGCCTAAGCCACGGAGGCTTATCAAAATGCATTGATATTACTTACTTATAATTGAAATGCAGCCAATGGCCATAGCAGGGCATTTCAATTGAACGCCCGTAGGCTCCCCAATTTCAATTAGTTCCAACTTTGGCTACCAGACACCACTGTCACTGACATCCAGTGGCGAACGTTGGAACTTGATAGAGCGTTTCTAACCAAATAACCTACAAATTTTGGGTACACACTAGCATTGTAGTGGTAGGTTCTTTTACATGCCATAAATCTATGACATGGGCCCGCCGGCTTCACTTCTCCTCCAAAGAAAGGCATAGGCTACTGAAGGAATTTAACGCTCTTAAAAATACGACGACTTCGGCCTGGTTTGAACCCCTGATTTTGGGCATAGCAATTCAGCATGCTACCGACTACGAAGCCATGCATAGATATCCTACCGATACATGCTTCTGATTTATAACCGAAGGGCTGCGTGGCTCAGAGGTAACGTTCTCGCCTGCCCAAGGTTGCAAGATCTAATCCTGGCGCAGTCAACTGGCATTTAAGGGTGCGTAAATGCAAGGGAGCCGTGTCTGTAGATTTACTGGCACGTTAAAGATCCCCTTCGGGGCAAAATTCCGGCACCCCGGCGTCTCTAAAAGCCGTAGTAGTTAAAAAGGACGTAAAACCAATAACATTATTATTGATTTATAACCAGTTAAAGACCTAGTTCCGTTGTTTGTTTGAAAAGCTTTATAATACTAGCCTAAAATCCATAGCTCAAGTCTTACCTTTTAGGGTTCTTTTGAAACTCAGGTGTCTTCTTATTGTTATTTGAACAGTCTATATTAATAGACTGACTTCCCAGATGGTCAACACGAATACACCCAATTAGATTGGGCGAAGAGTAACAATTATTTTCCCTGTGTAATTCATAATACAATAATTATGTATACACAATTCATGCATTTTTATTTCAGGCACTAGGAGATAAATTGTCACTCCCCGCCTAATCTAATAGGGTACCCGTACACTCGCGTTGACCGAATGAAAAGCGATCCTATAGGTTACTTAGCAATACTTTATTTTTATTTAGCTTATGGCTTTTAGTGCCAGGACTGTCCGAGGACATGTTCGACTTGCCAGAGGCTGTAGCTGCTTCAAGCGGACATCCATGCGGTGAGCTACAAGTTCCATTCAATTTCAAGTAGTTCCAACTTTCGCTACCAGATGTCACTAACACCTAGTGGTGAACGTTAGAACTTTTATAGAGCGTTTCAACGAAATCTAAGCTAGAAATTTAGCTTCACACAAGTTTAGTTAGTGGAAGGATCATTTACATACCATAAATCTATGACATGGGACCACCGGCTTTACTTCCCCTCCGAAAGAAGGCATACGTTCTTAAAAATCCGACGACTTCGGCCGGGTTTGAATCCGCGATCTTGGGAACAGCAGTTCAGCATGCTACCAACTACGCCACCGCTACTTAGCAACACTGAAATATGGCGTTTAGTATTTCATCTGTTGGTTGCACTGCACCTCTTCTCTTGTAAAACACATGCTTAAAGATATAACTGTTACACAATGTTAACATGCAGTAAATCCAGCAACATTCACCTACACGGCACATGATTGCGACTGTGTAGATGGACTGTGGTTATACGTTGTCATGAAGACGTGTCTAGCCTCAAATGTGGAGTCGGGCCGAAAGGCGACAACTGTATATTTTATCACCAAGTAGCCGGCGAGGTGGTGAAACAGACACAAATCACAACCATGCCGATTTTCCAATGGGGGGGGGGGGGGGGGGGGGTTCTAACCCCCAGTACCACCCCCCCCCCCCCCCTTGGCTACGCCACTGAAAAAAATATTGGGTGTTTGCAACTACGATGCGCGTGACAACGTATTCTCGGACTGATTTGTTTAAACTGTCGCTCTTGCGAATTTTCAGCTTGTTATATTTTTAATTATGTTTTTTGCGGAACGGAAAGTTCACAGACGAAATGAAGAAAAGCCGAGTTGCACTTCCAGGGAAACTCCAAACACAACCACTCTTCTCTGAAGTTTTAACTCAACACGACTCGACAGTTTGCTGCGGGCTGTATCTGGGGTAATATGTTCGCCCGCTACCTAGGCTGTAACTGGGGTGATAGACTCGCCCCTAGCCAGCTCGTCAACTGTCACCTCAGTATTTGAATGGAGATTGTTGGAAGAAATGAAAACGTAAATACACTCATAGTGGGCGATGTATTGAAGATAGAGATATGCTCTCGCGGACCTTTTTTGTAGAACTTTTCATGCTGAACAATTCTTACACTCAAAGAGTATAGATATTTTTAACGGTTTGTCCAGCGTAAGCTTAAACAGCGCACGTGTGCCATTTTCTACAAAAATCTTCCTCGAGATATCCTTTACAGAATGGTGAAAACCGCATCAAAAATCCATTCAGAGGTTCACCCGTGACATCCAAAAACGACAGTAGCGACACTCGAGCGCAGCATCAGAAGAGAGAGGGCGTTGCAGCAGAAGAGAGATAAAACGATATCATCACCTTTCCCTGTAACACTTTTTCACGAACGTCACTGTATTCCAACAATTAATTTGACGTCGTCACGTCACACCATACGCAGTAAATGATGGGAAAATACTGTATGCTGATCGCAGAAATAAGCCAATTACTGCGTTGTCTTCACTTTTGTCTCCAATGGCGGTGTTGAAATACAATATCTAGTGTTGAATTTTAAAGAGGTCACCGTAGAATTTGATTTCTTGTCGGTGGTGTGGCAAAGTAACTTGAAATTTATCGCAATCAATTTGAGAATGGTTTATGGGTTTTGAAGCCATTTTTCAGTGTTGCCTTAGTAAACAAAAGTTTGGTGCTTTTCAGTCGGTCAACTCGAATGTACCCAAACGAGTTGGGTTCTACCCTAATCCTAAAAATTGTAAATATTTTCAAACAGATTTTATAGCCTAAGTGTAATGGATCTGATGATGATCGCTTGACGATCGAAACTGGTCATCCTATTGTATTTATTAATCTCATGTATTTTTTTCCAGGATTAAGGTACAAGGTATAACCCAACTCGTTTGGGTGCATTCGTGTTGACCGACTGAAAAGCACCAAACTATTGTTGAGAATGTTTGTTAGCATGCAAAATGTACAGTGTGTGACGAAACTGCAGCTTAATAACCGCCCTCGATATTGATTGGGACACGTCACATGATATGCGCACATATCATCCAGCAAAATTCAACAAAGGTTTGCGCACACTGGCACACTTAAGAGCTAGAGGTGCACAATGGCACACTTCAGAGTGCAGATTTGTAGTGCACATTGACACACTTCCGAATGCAGATTTGTATAATAAAAAATAACCCCTGGTACTACAGCTCATGAAGGGCCTAGGCCTACCAAGCGACTGCTGCCCAGCCATTTGGCCTTCAGATATTGGGGTGACGCGTGGTTATCGCATCGGATCCCGTCGGCCGTTAATCTTGGTTTTCGTATCCGGGACGCTGTCTCAATGTCCGACAGCTACTCAATTGACTTCACGAGGCTGAATGCACCCCGTTCAAGCCCTCACGTCAGTTTCTCAAATCCCTGACGGAGCCGGGAATCAAACCCAGGGCCTCCGGGTGAGAGGCAGGCGCGCTACCCCAACACTGCGGGCCCGGCCAATGCAGATTTGTAGTGCACATTAACGCACTTCAGAGCGAGTATTGTGCACAATGGCATACTTCAAAGTGAGATTCATGCTCATTCATATAATTCAGAGTGCAGATTTGCAGTACACAATGGCACACTCCACAGCTAGGGGTGCACAATGGCACACTTCTGAGTGACACATTTCAGAGCTAGAGGTACACAATGGCACACTTCAGAGCTAGCTGTGTACATTGACACACTTCATAGTGCAGTTTTGTGCACACTTAAGAGCTAGAGGTACACAATGCCGCAATTCGGAGTGCAGATTTGTAGTGCGCATTGACACACTTCAGAACGAGTTTTATGTGCATTGATATATTTCAGAGCATTTCTTAAACATACACACGTTTCCTTAAATCATTTTCGGAAAAAAAAAATATCTTCAGTTATGCAGACCGACTTTGAAAATGCTCGTTCTGTAGCCGCTATCCCAATGCGACGCAATGTGACGTGCCCCAATCAATATCGTGGGCGGTCATTAAGCATGGATATCCTCACACACTGTACACACCTCCATATTAAAATTGCACGCAAGAGAAGCTCTAGAAATAGACTGTCGTTCAGGCTCTCAATCACAAACTGATGGACTTTCCCCGCCTCCCCGGACTCATCTACTAGCTGCAGACCCATCTGCTTCGCTGATTACGCTGGCAGCTGAGATACGACCATCCAGTAAATTGGTAAGTTTCAAAGGAAATTGCCTTCTTCTTTGTCAGTTTTACGAAGAAACAGAGCTCCTTGTAGTTACCGTATTTCTGGTTCTAAATTTAGCAATAATTTTCGATCGGATTTATGCAGTGTATAAAACGTGTATAAATATAATTAATGTAGTTTTCTTCAGGTTGGGAGGTGTGAGTAGGTAAGTGTTATTCCCCATCCAATATAATTGAGCACATTAAGTTGTTGACCGACTGAAAAGCAATTTTTGACTAGACCCTAAGAGAAAGCCAACTATGAAATAACTAAATCACACATCTCTACATTTTTAGCCTACTTTTCACATTTTGCAAAAATGAGGAAAAAGTAGTCTTATGAGATCGATCCGGGAAAATGTGTGTCTGTCTGTCTGTCTGTCCTTCTGTCTGTCTGTCTGTCTGGCTGGCTGTGTGTGTGTCGTCCCCCCCCCCCCTATCAGCTCCTAAACGGCTGGAGCAATCGAAATAAAATTTGGTAGGAGAAAAGATCTATACCTGAATATCTCACGGCCATATTTGAAAATGATGTCAGTGCTACCAACTGCTGAAACATCGCAATTGAAATTTGAGCTCCATGTTGGATATCTTGGAAGGTATGAATGGGACCTATTTCAAAATCGGCACACATATAGATAATAATATTGCAGTTTAATTTCCAGAAGGCCATACATGGCAGTGTTGCCAAAATGATTATAAGCCTACTGATAGGTTCAATATTTAAATGCATATAACTTCTACACTATCAATTGGAATTCAACCAAATTTCGTATGTTGTATGTGTACATAACCAGATATGACAGAACGTATTCTTATGAACCACCAGTGCTGCCAACTGATAAAAAATGTTCTTAATTTCATTTATCCAAATACCAATATATATGAGAAAGTATACAAGCCGACAGCTTTAAACTATGCACACGTATAGTACATGACATTCTATATTAATTTGGAGTAACTTATATGCGTCAGAGCTACCAACATGATTCTAATCCTGCTGAGAGGTCCAACTTTAAATACATGTAACTTCCATACTATCATTTGGATTTCAACCAAATTTCGTATGTGCTATGTGTACCATAACAGCTATGACTATGCGTATTCTTAAGAGCAACCAGGGCTGCCAACTGTTAATAAATGCTGTCTCTATTTTTGTTGCCCTAATATCAATATATCAGAAAGAATGCAAGCCAATAGCTCTAAACTTTGCACACGTATAGTACCTGGCATTCTAGATTACTTTGGAGTAACTAATATACGTCAGTGCTGCCAACATGATTCTAAGCCTGCTGATAGGTCCAATTTTAAAATGCATGTAACTTCTATACTAACTAATGGATTTCATTCAAAATTGGCACAACAATAGATCATATTATTTCAGATTATTTCTGACCAATACATGCATGACACTGTTGCCAACAAGATTTTACGCACGCTGTTAGATCCAATGTTTAACTGCATGTAACGTCCATGCTATTCATTGGACTCCAACCAAATTTTTTATTCTGTTCCTTAAGAGATGGAACTAAGAATATATTCAGTCACCAGGGCTGCCAACTGTAGTGCTCTATTAGGCTACATTACGCCAGGTATACAGTATTTCGAACTAATTAGAAATGTCGATATTACCAACTTAATTTCGTCATTATTCTAGATAGAACCATATCGATTAATCATTGGCATGAATCTTAAATTTTAAGAAAAGTAGTCTCTTTAGTTCGTCACGGAACTTCTTGTTACACAGTATTATGGAACATTAGGCTTGTCAGCGTTCATTGCAAGCCTCTGTCTTCCGATATAATGCTGTCAAGGTAAGAGAGGATCTGAACCCCTCCACCAATACCCCAATTGCTTCAGTGTTGCTAAGCTATAGATACACAGAGTATTTGACAAGATTGAAATCAATGATCCATCCCTAGAATTAGCATGTTTCATTGTAGAAACTCTTGTTAATAATAATTATAATAATACAAATAATATATGTTTTTAATTTAGTCAATTTACCCTCTAGGTTGGTGGTTCCCATGGACTCAGCGAGGGAACTCAACACTACCGCCTCTATGGGCAGTGTCCTGGAGCTTGGAACATCTGGTCGGGATGGATACAACTGGGGAGATGTGATCAGCACTTCGCCCAGGCGGCCTAACCTGCAAAGCGAACAGGGGCCTCATGAGGGAGGGGAAGGGATGGAAGATTGGGATGGATAGGCTAGGAAGAGCGAAGGAGGCGGCCGTGGCCTTACAGTAGGTACCATCCTGGCATTTTCCCGAAGACGAAGTGGGAAACCACGGAAAACCACTTCGAGGATGGCCGAGGTGGGAATCGAACCCCCTCTACTCATTTGGACCACCCGAGGCTGAGTAGACCCCGTTCCAGTCCTCATACCACCTTTCAAATTTCGTGGCAGAGCCGGGAATCGAACCCAGGACCTCCGGGGCGGCAGCTAACCATGCTGACCGCTACGCTACGGAGGCGACAATAATAATAATAATAATAAGTTTATTGGTTTTACGTCCCAGTTAACTGCTGAGGCTTTTAGAGACGCCGGGGTGCCGGAATTTTGCCCAGAAGGGGATTTTTAACTTGCCAGTAAATCTACTGATACGGCTCCCTCGCATTTGCGCACCCTCAAATGCCAACTGATTGCGCCGGGATTCGATGCTGCAACCTTGGGATCAACAGGCGAGAACGTTACCGCTGAGCCACGCAGCCAGTTAAAGGCTTGTTAAGGCATCCCTTCTGAGAATCAGGCAAATTCATGAATTGTACGTTTCTTCTTCACTTTCCAGCTATTTGTGAATGTTCCCTCTCATTTCTTCTATGTTTTTACACTTAATTCTTCATTTACAGCTCTCTTTAAAAATAATTGAGGGAATTGTTTCGTCCTCTAGGTTAGGTTAGGTGCAATCTCTTTAAATCAACTCCAGTTTCCGTTTTTATAATTATTTAATCTATAGTTTGTAACAAAGTCACTTACTTTTCATTTCATTTTCATTTCATATTTATTCATCAGTGCCTTACACTATATTTACATTACACTGAAGGGAGTCTCTGAAAAGAGCAAAGCCCCACTTCGCATTCGGGATGCGTCAGAGCCCCCACTATATATACTGGGTTATATTTACATATGTACACAAGATGGCAATTAGTGAGAATCGAGCAATGGTAAAATATTTACAGTATACATTAGAGGGATGGTAAATTTATATAGGATAAGGCAGGAAAACAAGAGAAGAGGTCATATAAATATTGTAAATGGAGATACACAGGAAACACTAGCACAACAAAGAATCTACTTGATGAACAAATAATGCCGCAGCTTCCTCTTGAACTGAACGGCATTATTGTTGCTGGCCTTCAGGGAACACGGTAGGCTGTTCCATGCACAGACCGATCTATTTACAAACCCCAGTTTGTACGACTCAGTCCTGGGTAGTGGGGCGTACAGCGTAACTCCGCGGCCCTTCTGAGCTGATCGGTAGCCAAGGGAAATTTTGTCTAAAATAGCAGATGAGTCTGTATTATTAAAAAGTTTTCTCAGGTATAACAAATCAATTTGGGTAAATAGGTTCTCAATAGATGGAAGGCTACATTTTTGGCGTCTGATTTTAGAGTCTACGTCGGAATTTTTCGAAAGAATTAATTTAGTGGCACGATTTTGTATCTGTTCAAGCTTAAGGATATTTCCCTTGGTACCGGGGCTCCATGAAGGGCACGCGTGAATTAGCAGCGGTCGTACTAGACTCAGGTAGGCGGTCCTCTTCACTTTGCTACGGCAGCCACGTAGATTTCTGCTTAGCATACCCAGTTGGCGTGCAGCTTTGTTCCTCACTGCGTCGGTGTGGGTGTTCCATTTCAGGTCGGAAGTGATGTTGAGTCCAAGAAGTTTGACGCACTGCACACGGGGAATCGGAGTGTTTTCAAAGTGACAAGGGTTGGCCGCTGGAATTCGATTACGGGTTAGGGAGATTAGATTACTTTTGGAAGAATTGACAGCCAGGCCGTTAATTTTGCACCAGACACTGATGTTATTTAGATCCTCCTGCAGGGCGGTGAGGTCACTATTGTCTTTGATCTTGCGATAGAGGGTTGTGTCGTCGGCATATTGGTAGATGTTTGAGGAGACTGCATGGGGAAGATACAACATGAATATATTGAAAAGTAGAGGACCAAGGACAGATCCTTGAGGGACACCAGATGGGACCAAAACAGTAGAGGAATGAGCGCCTTGGAAGACTACTCTCTGATGCCGGTTTGTAAAAAAGTCAGTCAACCACCCCACTAGTTTACCACCGAAACTGTAGGAGCGCAGTTTATCAAGGAGACGTGAATTGGGAACCTGATCAAAAGCCTTGGTCCAATCGAGAGTAACGAGATCCACTTGACCGCCTGGTATTCTTTCCAAAGTTTGTTGCCAGTCGTCCACAGCTGATGTGAGTAGCGTTGTACAGGAACGTCCAGGTAGAAACCCATGCTGGTGTTCGTTAAGAGAACCTGTTTCTTTCAGGAAACGCAACATCTCCCTCGATAGCAGACGCTCCATTACCTTACACAATATGGATGTCAATGATATGGGGCGGTAGTTGGTTACTGATTCCTTATTACCAGTTTTGTGGACAGGAACAACGTTGGCGATTTTCCAATCAGATGGTAGTTTCCCATATTGAAAAGAGGTGTTAAATACTGTGCAGATGGATGGAGCGAGGGCCTGAGCACACGTTTTGAGGATTCTTGCGGGTATATTATCAGGCCCAGTAGCGGAATTGGGGGGTAAAGATGACAACAACTTGCAGACCTCATCAACGGAGAAATAAATGGATTCAAGTTTAGGGAAATGAATATTTCGATCTATTATATAATTTTGTGATGGCGTAAAGGAAGAAAAGTTCTGAGAGAAGGAGGAGAAAAATGATTGAGCAATCTCCGCGGGTTCAGATAAAATTTTGCCATTATACGTGAAATTCGTGGAGGGCGTGCTTTTTGATCTGGAGCTGATATATCGCCACAGAGATTTCGTGTCCGAGGAGCCCAAATTCCAGATGAAATTGCTATGACTGTTTCTAATGGTGATTTTTGTTAAATTCCGTTGGATCTTGTACTTATGGAGATTAGTGGGGGTAGGGTTACGTTTCCACTTTTTGTACAATCTATTTCTCTTTTTTAACATTAGTACAATCTCATTGGTAATCCAAGGAGATCGACGATTGCCATTTAATTTAACTTGTGGAATGCACTGTTGTACACACTGCCAGAATATACTTATCCACTCTGTCCAGAGGGTTTTTATGTCACCGGTGTGCACTACCGGAAGATTGGAGCGAAACAGAGAATTTAATAATGACCAGTTTGCTTTGTTGTAGTTGAGAGCTGTTTTGTATATTTTCTTCAATTTTGGGTGGAGTAATTTCAGTTCAACCCTGGTTGCTTCACGATCACACACGCCTTCAATTACTTCAACGGAGTCTACTATGTCCACATTATCTGTGAGCACTAGGTCCAGGGTGGTTCTGCTATGGTCCGTGATTCGAGTGGGTTGCTTTACCAGCTGCTGAAGAAATAGGCCGTAAAAGCATGATAGAAATTTTTCAGAAAGAGAATTAAGAGCTTTCGGAGTTTCGTTCGAGAGCCAGTCAATTTGAAGGTTGAAGTCACCTAGCAGGAGAATAGCGAATAATTTATTCTGTAGCGCCTGTGCTCTTGAGAGGGAGCGAAGAAGGGCTTCGTTGTGGAGGTCTTTAGAACCCGGGGCTCGGTATGCAGAGCCAACCAGAATGGGACCCTGCTTGGTTGTAATCTGTATCCAAACTACCTCCGCCTCTACTTCGAGTTCGGGCACGCTTCTGGGTTGTAGCTCTGGGAGACAAGCTATGAGAACTCCACCACCTGTGGAGGGCCTGTCATTTCTAAATATTATGTAACTGTCCGAAATCACCTCATTGTTGTAAATGGAGGGATTGAGCCAAGTTTCAGACACACATATGAGTGATGGGGCTTCTTCTATCAACCAAGCATCAACGAGAGGTTTGCGTTTCGGATGCATTATGCTGCGTGCATTAAAATTTAGAACTGAAATATTGCTAGTTGATTTACGGTATTGAGATGATTGCGTGGAAACCGAATTAGTGGAGCTATCAAATAGTGAGTTTGACAACTGCGGCATGGAGCACTGCCAGCAGAAGAACGAATTTTCACCTCTTGATATTTTTCTAGATTGACCTGCAGTCAATTTGGCACAAGTACGATGCACAAATTGTTGACATTCTGAGCACTGAATCCGGATCTGGTTTACTCGTCCTACAGAGTCACACTTCACACATTTTACAGTTACTGGGCCCGGATTAACTTGCACGTCATCAGCCAAGGCCAAGAGAAAGGGTCCCCAACCACAGCTGAGAGAGATGGGAGGGAGCGGCTGACGAGGGTGGTCTGACTTAAGCCGTGCAACCTTGAACCAGGTAGGGCGGCGGGGCGGCAGTTCAGGCACTGGCCGAGATGATGAACACAATACTAACGAACTAAATTCACATTTGCTACTTACGAGAATGTCTTCCCAGCACTTTGCGTTCACGATCGAACTTCTTATATCCACACACTCACTCAGAGAAACTTTAGAACTCGCTATCACTCTATTTACAAACAAGAAAATTAAATATGTACGGAGCCAACTCACTGTCCGTCTCTCACTCGCCGCCATCTTTACCTTTATAAACAATACTGAAGAATCATTTGTTGTCTAATTTTCTCGTAGAATGGTACGAACTAATTCATTTCGACAAACTGGTTCGTTCACCAGGTGCAATCATTGAATAACGTTTATACAAACTAGTTACTGAACATATCTGTGGCAAGGTGATGTTATTAAAGCAGCAAAATTTAACGCTTTAAACGATAAAAGTTGTAAAAACAGCTCAACAGCTGACTAGTTGGTACAACAACAGATTTATTGACTGCTACCAGCTAGCCATCACGGGCGGCTTTACCAGTACTCTTTCACCGCGGTCTTTTTTTTAAATCTCATTTGTACCGAACAATGATTTCGCAAATTTGGCTTATGGCAATATACAGGGGGTGTCTCATAAGTAATGTCATTTTTTTTTAAGAAAAGTTTATTTGGAAAGTTTTCTGACAAGAAATTGAACTATTCTTCAAAGTAGCGACCATCGGATTCTATGGTCTTGAGCCATCTTTCAGCAAGGTTTCTTATCGCGCGATGGTACCAGTGTCCGGGGTTTGATGCGAAGAATTCGGCGAGACCCACTTCCAAAGCTCCAATGTTTTAGAAATTTCTTCCACGCAAGAAATGGGCCATGGATCGAAAAGGATGGTAATCTGAAGGCGCACGATCATAGATGTATGCTGGATGTGGTAGCAGTTCGACTCCCCCAATACCTGATATTTTGCCATGGTTGTTCGTGCAGTGTGAGGTCTCGCATTGTCCTGCTGCAAAGGAACTCTATTTCGGTTAATTAATGCTGGGTATCTCCGTCTCAAAATTTCATGAACTCGTTCCAGTTGTTGACAATAAAGAGCCGCATTGACTGCACGCCCGTTTGGAACTAACTCCCAGTGAATCACTCCTTCAAAATTCCTCCAGACACACAACATCACTTTGGGGCCGAACCGATCCTTCTTAGATGATTTTGGCAGGTTGAGGGGGACTGAGGCGTCAGCGTTGCGGTAATAGACACATTTTTCGTCACATGTGACAATTCTCCTCATAAATCTTTCATCCATTGGAGTTACAGTACCTGATGACCGGGTGAGTTAGCCGTGGTCGTTACGGCATGACTAATGGCAGTCGCTCACATCCGGGAGGCGAGGAGGTTCGAATCCCCCCGCCGGCAACCTTGAAGATGGTCATCTGTGGTTTCCCATCTTCCTTCCAGGCAAATGCCGGGGTTGGTCTCTAACTATAGGCCACAGCCGCTACCTTCCAACTCCTCGCCCTTCCCTTCCAAACTTTCCTCCCCAACGGTACTTGTAGCTCACCCATTGGGTGTCCGTCTCGAAGCAGCTACAAAACTGGCGAGCCGAACATGTCCTCGGACACTCCCGGCACTAAAAGCCATACGCTAAAAAAAAAAAAAAAAAAAAAAAAAAAAAAACAGTACCTGATAAGCTGACGACAGATATCCACTCTACGTTGAGCCTGTTTAGGGGTCAATTCATGAGGTACAGATCTACAGCTTCTGTTTGATTTTCCAAGTTTCTTAATAAGGCGATGTATGGTATCTTTTGATGCACAAAGTCCTTCTGACAGCCTACGAGTACTTCTTTGCGGATTTTCTTCCAAAACTCTGCGTGTATTTTTAATATCCCATAGTTTAGGGGTTCCATAACGTGGTAAATCTGTAGTATTTTCTTCTCCAGTGTTGAAACGTTGGAACAATCGTTGGGCCACACGCTCACTAACCACACCTTCTCCTTCCACTTCACACATTCTTCGAGGCGCGGCCGCAGCTTTGTAATCTTGTTTCCAGTAGTGCTTTAGAAGGACCCTGACCTCCAACCTTGTAAGTTCCATTTGTGATTCTGTATCAACAACAGACGACTGATACATTCTCGCAATATACGTAATTCTAGTCATGGCCTCCTGTAAATAGCATTGGCGAACCAAGGAAAACCAATTCTATCTTTTAAAACACCTAACTTAAAGAACGACATTACTTATGAGATATCTTAATAAATAAGCGCTACCATGTTACAAAGGCAGAACGTCCATTATGGTGACCATCATAAACAAAATGGCTAAACTGCGTACTACTGCACGGCTACAAGCAACGGGAAAATACAGCTGTAATGAATGCTCTTCCCGAGGATATGCACGTGATATGTATCTTCATTTATAGCGAGATTGAACGACAGGTAGAAAACCAGTTTGACTTCAGGAGAAACGTACGGACAAGGGAAGCTTCACTAAGGCTGTTTCCCAATGCTCAAGTCGATAACTAGTAACTAGCTTAGCAACTATTCACTATGTACTGCGCACTACGGAGCTTTGGGACATGTGTGCTTGAAGCATGGCCTCCTTCATGGACTTATGTTCTAAAACGCGAAAGGGTTAACATTCCGGTGCCAACCCGAAGCGCAAGAAGGGAGTGCTCTGCACCAGTGGCGTACCTACGGGAGGTGATGTGGGGGGATTAATTCCTCCCCAGAGCCATATAATAAAAATGCGTAATTCAGCGATTTCTTTTATTTTGAATAAAACCAGAAAAAGAAATCAAAAATCGAAAGGAAAAGCATAAAACAACAAATACAAAACCAAAACCACAAATTAAAAACAAAATTAAAAGCAAAATCAAGAAACCACAAAGCAATAGCAAAAAAAAAGCACAACAAAAAACGGACACAAAACCTAAACTTAAAACAAGATAAAAAAAGCAAATGAAAACATTTAAAAATAAATAGTTTTGTCCTATAAAGGGTTTATCAGGCAATTGAATAGACCTAGGAAAACGCTCTTCATAGCTTATTAGTTCAGATTTGACTAAGCTCATCCCCCTCCAGAAGCAAATCCTAGTTACGCCACTTCTCCGCACCTGCTTCGAGTAAAAGACAAAAGACTAGCTACATCGATAAATTCTTAATGCAAGTCGACAATCAAGCAAGCACTTTCGTTCACTAACTACTACAGACTTGACTGCTATGTGCTAACAATGAGCAGCTTTGAATCATGACTTGTGGCGTCACATCCGGAATATTAGTCGACTATCTAGTTCACTACGGCTGAAAATGTAGCTTTGGGAAACAGCCTTAAGTCTTTAGGCTTATCTTGGAATGCAGAATAAGGAAAGATAAGAGATCGTTCATGGCATGTGTAGACTTAAAAGGGGGGGGGGGGGAGGGGGCAGTGAGAGTTTAAACGCACAGCCTACTTTCCTGGGAACATTGCCGATAACTCTCGAACGCCTGGTGGGATTTTTACAAATGAGGTGTCGTTGAACTCGAGCTGACGGGGGCTTTTCTATGGACCACTCGTCATATTTTTGATTTTTTTTTAATTTTTTTTTTGAAAGTAGGCGATAGTTTGAAAACCAAACATGATAGAACGTTGTGCCCTAGTTGAAACGAATGGTCTCTATGACCTTTATTTTTTATAATAAAACTTTCTTATTTTTTGAGATTTTTTGAAAACACTTACATTTTGATTTTTTTATATTTTGGAAACTAAAGAGTTTACAAAAAATTTTGTTTGACGTAAATGAATGGTCCTGACCCCCTCTACCACCAAAATAAATTTCAAGTCTCTAGGACTCAAACTGTGCAGTAGTGTGAATTGGAGAGTTCTCCTTCCCCCCCCCCCCCCCTACTTTCATATAAACTTTGGGCTATATCTCCCGAACGCGTGGTCGGATTTTAACGAACGAGGTATTGTTGGCGTTGGGATGACGTTCTCTTGGCTAAGCATGTGTGTTGGTATTTAAAAAAAAAATGATAATTCTTGTTTTTTGGATTGGCACTATTTTGGAAACGGTGAATTGGAAAAAAGTTTGTTTGACGTTAAAGAAAGGTGGGTATGCCCTCTACGCGGACAGCAAGTTTCAATGGTGTAGGTGGAAAAACAAAATGATAGCCTACTTCCTCGCGAAAATTGGTGATCATTGGCGAACGGATGGTCGGATTTTAACAAATGAGGTGTCGTTGGACTCGAGCTGACATCCTCTTTCCTATAGACCACTCGTTATTTTTTTTATTTTTTTTGAAAAATTTTATTTTTGAAAGCAGGCGATAGTTTGAAAACCAAACATGATAGAATATTGTGTCATAGTTCAAACCAATGGTCTCTATGACCTTTAGTATTTTATAATAAAACTTCTTATATTTCGAGATTTTTTGAAAACCCTTAAATTTTGAATTTTTACTATTTTGGAAACTAACACGTTGACAAAAAAATTTGTTTGACATAAATGAAAGATCTCTATCCCCTCTACCAACAAAATAAATGTCAAGTCTCTAGGACAAAAACTAGTCATTTTAATTTTTTTATTTTTATTTTTTTTAAATAAAAGCGTGTTTGTAGACAGAGAGCTGGTAGCGCTTGACGTATGTTACAACGAGGCTATGATTGGCCATGGTGGATACTGGAAATGGCTATTTCGACGGGGGTGATGTATGGCAAAACGAATGGGGTTGCTTTTTGATATTTTTTCCTATGACGAATGAATGAAGGCGAAATTTGAAATGTGACAAGCATGCTAAGATTTTTACCCCTGAAGGGGATCTTTAACGTTTTAGTTAACGGTGATGAGCGAGATCGCTCTCTGACACAACAGACGGTTGTAGGATATGACCAAGTGATTCTTAGACGTTGGCGATCTCGGTGACCGTGCCCGGAAGAAATGAATTGCTATTTTGGTGGGATGTCGGGGGCAGCTTATGACGGTTGGTTTTGTGACATTTCCTATGACGGATAGAGGCGAATATTTGGAAATGTGTTAAGTGTGCTAGGATTTTTTTTTACCCCTGAAGGGGATCTTTAACATGCTAGTAAGCGGTGATAAGCGAGACTGCTGTCTGGCACAGTAAATGGTTTTAGAATATGGAAACCTATAATATTATTGCTCGACCAAGTCATGTGCATGTACGCAAAGAGCCAAAACGGTAAGGTCATTGGCCTGAAATGTTATAAACTAAATATTGAACTGGGTAAAGTCATGTGTTTTAGGATGAAAGTATGTGGTTAACATGATCATGTATTGAGGATGGCCACTTGCTAGATGCTAGTAATTATTATTACAGTAAAATGTTTAATAATAATAATAATAATAATAATAATAATAATAATAAGACACACACACACATGTTTTGAATGCTAACACGCACACAGTCCAGCTCACTGGTGACTGAATATTGTACCTAGCCAGAGGACTCGTGAGAGCTGTTGCTGGTGCTGACGAGGCAGGAATGTCTACGTCAGCAGGAAGTGTGATATCAGCTTACTTGCCTCGTGGTGGCTAGCAGGTGTGCTGTTTAAGCAGAGACCGCCATTTTGGTTCTGAGACAGTAGGAGTACCGATGCATAAGAGGTTGCCATTTTGGTTCCTTATTAAAAACATGAAACTAGTATAAGGTACACGAATCTTATTCAGATTGAGGAATGTGAAGAGGCGTGGGGACACGTGCGAGAGAGAGACAGAGAACCATTCAAGGTCAAAACGCTGAGAAAATACAACTTTTTCTGTTGCTAGGCTAACTGATAACGGTTGCGTTAGTCATGCACTTGCCATTTTAGCACACGGACGTATACAGTAGAGCTGTGGAAGAAAAATCCTTTTAGTTTTTGGTAAGTACCTATGAATGATTATTTTAATAATGTCACTGTAATGAACCTTAAGTTTGTAGTAATTGATTAGGTAATTATTGATTTTTTAATTTATTTGTTTGCAGATAACCGGTATACCTTACATGTCTGAGATACAAGAAACCAGTTTACTTTTGAGCCCACTAAAAGGAAACAGCAACAACCCACTGAAAGTGAAGGTGGGATTTTTTTTTAAACTAACTTGTTTCATTTTTTGTTTCATATTTTATTTTATGAAATGCATGTACTAACCTGAATTTAGGTATTTATAACGGTTTATTTTATTTATTTTTAGAAACTTCGAAAGAAAAGCCTTACCGCCGTAGCAGTCGCTGAAAACCCGAGACGCAGTAAAGTGTAACCATTGTTTCCAGGCAGTGAACTACAGTATTTAAAACTCAGGTAAGCCTAACATAGAATGCTATTCCATTTTACCACTACTGAAAACTCGTAGACAAAAAATTCATTACCTGTACATGACTAGGACGATGCTTGCTTTCTTGATTAATGACTAAGTTTTGGCAACCGGTACAAGACCATATTGGATTTTGAAAAAACAAAAATTTTAATTTAACTGACATGTCGTTCCCTATAATAATAATAATAATAATAATAATAATAATAATAATAATAATAATAATAATAATAATGATAATAATAATAATAATGATAATAATATTAATATCGTATGGCCTCGGCTGCCGGGTGCAAGCTTTTTTAATTGACACACAGAGGGTACCTTGCATGTCGAATTTAGTTGTTCCTTGACTATGAAAGTCATGGAGGTTAGATGTTAGATATCTAATCTCCTTAATCTCTATAGCGCTTTCTAGTAGAAAAATGAGGAACTTTGTACCGTATGAACTCAACGAATATTCACAGGTTTGAACATGATAATCTGAACAAAATGACATGACATTATTATTTTTTGTTTATGTATTGGTTAAAGGGGAATGTAAATGACTGCAGCTTTATAAAAAGAAAATAAGTACATGGGTTATTGTTAGTGCCAACATACAGTTTATTATAATTTTTATGGTGTTTTGATATATTAATGCCAATTAACGTTAAAGTTTTATTTACAAGTATTGATTGATTGATTGAGTGAGTGATTGGTTATTTTGTTTGCTTTTAGGTGTCGTCATGCGCCATTAACGTAATGAACAGACAGTGAACAAGCATACATTGTGCTTTAAAGTATTCTGTGCAACGTTAATAACTTACAATAAGAAAAAGTTTTATTATAACACATGGCGTTAGAACCAAATACAACAAGTGAGCAAGTTGGTTTACCACGCGGGTTAAATTTAAAATCAGAACATGATCGTTGGTTAACATTTGAATCCTGCCCTGTATATTTTTGTCGACACATAATCTTGCAAAAGCCGTTTTTTTTTACTTGAACCAAGAAGATGTGGTGCGCTGTGTGTTTTGTCGTATTGAACTTTCACACTGGGAAGAAGGGGATGATCCCTTTAGAGACCATTTGCGATGGTCTCCTTTTTGTCCTTACATGCTTGGAAACCAAGTGGGTAACATACCCGTGTATTCATTTTACCGAACCACAAGACCATTGGCCGCTACCTACGTTGCTGAATCACAAATAAATAATAATAATAATAATGTATTACCAGCCAACAACGGTAGTGTCGATATATGTGGTCCATATGCCATAGACAGTGTTGAATTGGCATGTGCTTTTGAAAAATTGGGAGTTTGTAAGACTAAAGCACTAGCACACCCAGAGTACAGCTCTGTTGAAAATCGTTTGGAATCTTATAAAAATGTTTGGCCATTAATATTAAAACACCTTACCAAACAGCTAAGTGAAGCTGGATTTTTTAATACTGGTGAAGCGGATAAAACAATATGTTTTTATTGTGGATTTGCTTTAAAGGATTGGAAAATGACTGATGACCCTTTTGTGCAACACGATCGTTGGTTACCTAACTGTAAATACATGGTGTTGCTTAAAGGTCAGGAATTTGTGAACACTATTCGTAAAGAAAACGTGATTGCAGCACAAGACATAAAAGTGCCTTTAGAGTTAGAACATGCGGAGCAAATACATGAGGCTGAAAAAAAGAAGACTTGTCTCACGAACAGATACAAAAGTGTGACCAACAATTATATAAAATTTGTTATCAAGATGAACTACGTGTTGTATTTTTGCCTTGTGGACACATGATAGCCTGTGTCAAGTGTGCATTAGAACTCAACACTTGTGCTATATTGTACAGCCCGGGGGCAGTACCCCCTGAGATCCACCCCGCCATCCTTCACCAAAACCACCCCAACTGGAAACACTATAATTCCAGAACATATCTCTACACAGCAAGCGGTGACCACCTAAGCCTAGGAGGTTAGCCAACGGCTTGCAAAACTCACATAAACATTTACACTAACAACTATCTGGGGCAGCTACACTGATGCAATGCTGACCAAGCAGCGCCGAAACATATAAGAATGGAACCCGGTCAGGAGGGATTATCTGTTCTGTTCTGTTCTTCGCCAGCGGCCCTGCCCGACGTCCGTTCCAGCTCTTCACCAGGTGAGATCTAGTTTGTGTTCAGAGTCCTTTATCTTTGTAAAACACCTACCCTGACACTTTACAAATTGTACTACATTTTATATTTGTTCAAACTCCCCAAGAGGGCCATAGCGGCCAGTAATTGCATCGTCAGGTTCTGTTGTACTCGAGCACGCGACTCGACTGCAGAGCGTCGAGTCACTGACTCTGCAAATTCATTGAATTGCTCATTCTACTCAGCTGGCAGGCTAGTTTAGCAGCCTGCACTTAGATATTCATCCCCTGGCAGATAATTGCATCCTGCAGGGACGCCCCCAATAGATTAAGCTTTCACACCAACACACTACACTGGTAGTCTCTCCCAGTCACGGGAAGCTACTCTCATCTGGAAGCAGCCTTCAAAATTAGCACACTAACACTATCGTGTTTATCCCAACCCCCAACCAAGGGATAAAACATATTTGGTGGAAGCGCCACTACCACGCAAAATAAGGGTAAGGGACTCAAACAACGAGCCCTCGTGGTAGAGCGATGCGTACCGCAAACAGCCAAGTGGTGTATTCTTTGAATACACGGTACGTGAGAATCCAATTTTTAATGCTCTTTGCATGTCCATTTCTTCCTTTCTTATCAAACACCAACAGTGATCTTCTATTTTCTCTTTGTTGATCAGGTCTCTTATATCTTTTATGAGTCTGTTCTAGATATATATCTTCTATGACCCACCTAGCGTCATCTCGCAGCGAATCTCTGAAGCTCCTCAATTCTTCCTGGTGCAAGAGGATTTACTTATCCATCTGGCCACCAGATCTTGTTACCATCGCCAGCTATTTTCTCCGTGAGCAAGAGAACTACGTCTACTTTTGTACTCACCATGCTGCGCTAGTATCATCTGTTATCAACTCTTTGAAGACCGGCTCAGCAAGAGAAGATCAATTTTTTGTTGTAATGTTGGCTATGTTTATATGTTCTCCTTTTGTCTCCTACCCCCACTCTTTCCCTTCCTTGGACCCTCCGTGCTCTGCTGAGTGGGTCTCACTTGTGCGCCGGCCGTCGACTCAGTTAAGGCTCAACTCGAGCCAGTCTCCTCAAACCAAGAGGCAAACTCTACTTTCTACGCCATGTTGGCATATTAAATATTGTCAAGGGGAACTTCACCTTCAACATGCAACCAAGATAAGTACAGACTTAAGGTTTTAACCTCATCTTCATCAATTTTATCTACATGCTTTTATTGATTATTTTATAGACAGCGTGAGATTACTTGTGGGGCGGTAATCATTCTTCGCGGGATTTTTCATGTTGGGCTTTTGTCTAATCAAGCCAATCTTGGTGAAAAGCAGCATTTCTTATGCTTGCTAAATGAGAAATCTTCTCACTACGTGGGATATTATCTAATACCCGCTGTCTATAAATTACAAACAAGTTCCTCCGCTGGATCATCTTTGGCCCCATCTTTCTATTAAGATCGTTCTGGAACCTTCCGGATCCTGTACTTTATCTGCAAGTCTTGCCGTCGGGTATTTTGCACTCACTTGTGAAAATACTATTTAAAATGAGGAATCTTCCTTACAAATTACTGCAATAGCAAACTTTCGTCCACCGTTGGAATGTTCTATGGCGCATTTAATTGTAATTCCCAACTTTCTCAAGAAATAGACTCTCGCCTACCTAGTGCAACCAGTCATTTTCATCATTGCAATAACTTTCTTTACATAAACTTTCGTGCCTCTACAGCGAACTTTTCATCTATTTAAAAGACTATAGTGATAACTAGTGCTTATTCCACTTTTCTACCGCGTCGCGATCGTCCGTTTACATTAAATCAGGCCATGAACATTGATCCTAAATCCCAATGATCTCTCCTCAACCTTCTACTAACAAAATATATTAATAAAATTGTAACTTCTCCATAAGGTGTCACTCTTCGAAGTGCCCTTCCATTTTGCTTGTTTATCATTACTTAATTTCTGTATAATTACGTGTTTTATACACGGTTCAAGCTCACATTGTTTCTCTTTTATAATGAGAGAATACAATTCTTTTAACTCATTAGTGAGTTGTTTCTAGGTCTCACGAAAGGGTAACCTGCCCCATTTATCTAGTGATTCCTATCTAAATACAGGAAGTCTAGAACCTTCCTTGTTGATTTTTTTCTTCAGGTTTCACAGTAAGTGACCTGCCCTCTTTTGTATAATTGTCATAGAAGTAATTCCGCATAAACATAAGAAGTAATAGGAACTTCTTTTTCATTTACTTGCTTCCTTTTTTGTTATTTTCGATGTTGTAACTTTTTCTAAAATAATTACTTGTAAATTCCTTAAAGTACACTCCTTGTATTCAATTTGATGTTTAAACTTTAAGCATTTCATTTGTCTTTTTTAAATCTGAGAAAGATTTTAGTACATATATAAGGTTTAAAACCTCATAAATTGTTAATTGCCTGGCGCAAATGTTTAATGCTATCTGAGGTCTGTGACCCCAAATTTGTTAACCAGATTGCATATATGTTTGTTAAAGTTATAAACTTCTTTTGCCTTTTTAAATAAATTAAATATTTGTTTTTGGATTCATAATTTCGAAAACACAACGGTTAAGCAAGATCCTGTCTTCCCTGACTCTTCCCAAGTTCATGCCATCGTTAATACAGAACAAATCTGCTACTATTTGTATTGCCAGACTATCACCCTTCCCTATAGTAGTCTTATGCGTGCTTGGGAGGAAATACACTAAAGCCTTTCTCTGGCAAACCGCCCAAGTCTTAGCTGCGGTTCCTGTCAGCTACGACCAAGCTCGTACCCCCTTTAGGTATCCGAGAGCGGATTTGCGGTGGCAACCGCCTCTGAGTGTATTTAAAGCTAAATGTATAACTTTTGTGGAACTCTCATCCTATTTCTCTATCCTTTTTCTCCAGTCCGAAACCCACTTCCTTTTCTTAATCATCTTCCCTTGGTGGGTGGGTTATTCCTCAGCCAATAATCTACCCACCAAGCAAAAGTTGAATTATTTTTTTGAGAGAAAGCATTATTTTTTTCCCTTCACTCTAGGAACACAAGTAAAATTTTACTCAACCCCCCCCCCCCCCTGGGAAGAATCAGAAATCTAATACATTGGAAAACACACACAGTTCTTTTTATACACACACTTGATTCAGGATGGCCCCTCTATACCGTCTAGCTGTGCTGAGGAGCATTGGTGAATACCAGGAATTAATTGCCTGCACAAGGTCTTTGAGACAAGACAGGACTACCTCAGAAGGTACCAGCAGCTCCTGCACGCCCTGTATATGCGAGTTATAAGGGCACTTGTCCGGCCACTCCGCAGCGCCAAGAATCGAAAGATTCGAGCGAAAATCCCCACCCTCCGTACACAAATTACTACAGCACACTGGAAATTACACTGCCGACACGAGATCATGTTCCAACAATGGGAGACACTCATCAAAGAACACAAACGGATAGGGACTAACGGTACCAAAGTTGCCGAAGAGGCCATATGCCTGAATACGCAGTACGCCCAAATTTGGGAGGAATATAGGGAACTCCAAGCCAACAAGGCCATTTTTGAGTTCATGGCAGGGCCACCAGCCCAGCCAAGAGAGGACATAGGCGTAGATACGCTAATTCAGCAATTCGCGAGGATGTCCCTCTCGACACGCACCGCCACACAAGGGAAGGAGTCTGCCGTGGCCATAGGCCAGAAATCGGTCAGACCACCCTCCAATACATTGCAAGAACTCACACAGACAATTACACGACCCCTACCGCCAGTTCAGAGGGCGATTTCGCCAGAATGGAAGCGGATACTAACATGTGCACCCCCAGTGCAAAGACATACAGGGGAATTGTTTACAGTTCACCAGGGCGTAACACACACGCCTGCACACACTATCCTGCCTCCGAAACAAAATACCCGGGGTTTAAGGAAAATTTTACCGTCCACCCCTCGCGGCCAGGCAGACAGGAGGGCATACACGCGCACATACACTAATAGAATAGCGCGGAGCCAACACAGCCCTTCAGGCGCCAGCATACCTACGCCTATTAACAGGCACTACGGGGAACGTAGGCTTAGGCCTGCTTTACTTAAAACCCCCCTGAAAGATAGTAAAGAAGCACCTCAATGGGAACCTGAAGCCTATGCCTTCATAACGGGGCGCAATAATTCACCCCGACGAGCGAGGGCGTGCGCAAAATAGTGAAATTCACTGACCACACAAGCCCATGGATAAATGCTCCCAAGACCCTCACGGGGGCGCGTACACACAATTAACACAAAAAGACAGGTTCTACCCCTGTAGAGGGTAAACACACAAAAACACATGCACAAAACTGTACAATTTGCATGCATATATATATATATATATATATAGTATATATATATATTTAACCCATAAGTGTACGCTATTTCTTACGCTGCCCATAACAGGAATTTTTCTTGTCCCCTATGATGTCGCTCAGACTAAGCGTAAATACCAGGGGATAACACTCACAATTCAGGGGAAAATACTGTAACATATTTTTGAAGTCACACAGTAAACACAGTTATCATAAAAAGATACAAAAACACTAACAAAACTGTCACAGAGACACAGGCCCAAAGGGCAACAGGAATGATCACCCTGAACAAAGACGGTCTCAAACCCGCGACCTTCTGAATACCAGGAGTGCAAGGTCGGGTAGCCATCCAATTGAAGGATACAGCGATAAGGGACAGTCACGCTAACAGGAATATATTCGCATCAGACCTACAATAACACAAAATTTGGGGACACAATATATATGAACAGAGGTAGGGTTTTTTACATGACGAGGAACCAAAGGCACACTGTAAATGCAGACAATAGAAAAGCGTGTCAGCAAACCCACGCACATTGTCTCAACACATGCGATAAGCAGACCGCAGACTCGCAGCAGGTACCGCCCACGCCATTCAAACTTGACACTATCGCCAGTCAGCGATAAGACATAAATAAACATGCGACCTTCGCAGTACCAGACAGGCTAGGAGCGCTCTCGACCTGGCAGTAATACACACAATCATTCACACCATTTTCAAAGCCGGATAACTCCCGAAATTAACGTACGATGGACGTTCCGAATTACACAAAACACTCACACTAACGTACATTTTCGCACACGTATCTCAAACATACAATACACGCCATGGTACATAAAACACAGAAAATGTGGTCCCGAGGCATTAGCCTACGCATTAGCCTAAGGCATATGCGCACGCACAGAAACAAGATACAAACGTGCCTAAAAGGAAGCTAGCCAACGGCATTTTTGGCGCGACAACACAATCAGAGGCCACACTAGGGACGCACAAAATCCCAACAGACAACGCAGGCATAAAACACGGAGCGCTACACGGGATCACGGGTCCGAATACCCAGTAAAACCGGATGCCGTGAAAAACAAAACAAAATTGTCGACCGACGAAAGATCAGTTACATACAACACACAGGTTTTTCAACATGGAAAGTCAGAAAACTCAGCCAGCGCGACTAGACACCAGATAGACTCATTTACAGGGGAAAATTCACTCCCACCATGGCGGAAAATGACCAAAATTAAGGCAATCCGCAAGTACGTCCAAATTAGACCAGGAATATGGACACGTGCACAGACAATTACACGGGCAGCATAGCACAAACAGCATGCATACACAATCCCATACGGAGAAAACCATAGGGTCCCATACAGACACTGTGCCCCATAGAGTATTGCTAAAAGTGAAGATAGGCATAAGAATATTTAAATTATATGTATATGAACGACATATTATTACTGTGTACACGCTTTAAACTTACACTAGAGGTGGCAAATGCATTGCATTAATGCCATATACAAGCACATAAACGATTGAGCCACACAATTATGGACACAGGAAGGTTCTTTAACATACATATAGGGGCGTAGGTTCGTTCTAAGGTACTCGCTATAACAGCCTACCTAGGGCATTAGCGACCCCGGGACTGCCAATAGGGGACGTACCGGGAACGCCAGGCCTCCACGGAGACCGCAAGACACTTTTCTTTGAACCATAGCGCCCGACACCTGAATACGGGGGACGCCACTCTCACAAACAAACGCCCACACAAAACAGGTAACACCACATCTCTAAGGCCAAAAATCATGGCAATTTGGATTACCCCGAACATAGGCAATAGACTTGCTAGACACAAATGATAGATAATTACATAAAGCAGAGGTATAGCGGAAGCAAAGTCCAAACAAGCTTGGGAGCGAAAATATGACAGGCACGTTGGCCTTCCTAGAATGTAAAACACATGTCAACATACGGACAGTGGCGAAAGTCACGTTTCATTAGCCTTCATACATAACATTAGAAACATCCTGTAAACAGGGACACAAAAACAAATACACAAAAAAAAACACTGCGTTGCAAATAAGCGAATTCCAGCGCGTCGCAACACACTGTTGCCGGTTGACTTTCTTGCCATAACAAGACGTGACAATGACTTGCAGATATGATGACTCTGGCACAAAAACAATAATAATAACGACATAAAGTGACACGGATGTTGACACAGTATTCAGCGCTATTACAATAGGCCTTGCATCCAGTAATGCACAAATACTATGGGCCGGATTCATCTCAGGAATACAGGAACATCTATGCATGGGTGTTAACACGCAATAAGAGACACCTGACAATTAGACAGGCGACACGAGATAAGCCTTCTCCGATAACGTCCCACGCGCCGGCGGACGTCAGTGATACGCGACCTCACGCACACAGCCGCGCTAATTACAGCCACGGGCACCTCCTTCCTACACGCGCCCAACACTCAGGAGCTTATACAGACATAATCCATGAGGGAACAAACCCCCCACTAATAACTTCTTTTCTTAGTTTTTTTTATCCCTAAAAGTCATTATAGGCGATCAGGCCATGACAATTTACACCTACGATCGCATGCTACCCCAACGTTATGAACAGGAGACCAGGTTAGGCCGTGACGTCACAGCGTTGCCGCTCTCAAACATCCTAAGGGCAGCCTGAGGGCGGTGCCCACAGACACAAACATTTTCTCACAACGTAGGTATCACAGACCCACAGGCATTCCACAGACTGGCATTTTAAGAATATAGCAGGTGCTTTATGGCATCTCAACTTAGCCAGCGTACATCCCAAGGAGCGCGTAGAGAACACATAGTGACTAAGGGAGGATGACACACTCCAACAGGAGCAGAGATGGATAGTGCCATCAGGATGGCCATGGTACCAACTACGGGCTACCATCCCAGCACCCTTCTTCCTACATACCCCGTCACCTACAACACTATCCAACACAAACTTACAGACACATAAAAACAGCTAGACTACATTTCAAAATATACATCGGGGTTGATTGACTTCATGCGTGTAACAAATTAAGTTATGCTACACCTTGGCCCCAAACGCCTACACCTGAGTATTAGAGGTGAGTCGGAAAACAATATCAAGCGCAATGCACATCTCTGTGTAGAGAGATGAGGCCATACTTATATTAACAAGTATTTTTATTAAATAATCCCGCATGCAAGGGACATAGACTTATTATACCTTGACGCATGCCTTATCCTCAAGTGAGAGCGGACACGCCTCATATCCATCCCAATGCATGAAATATCCTATCCACATACCAGGGATTGTATTATTATTACACCCGCATGATATTTTTAAAATTTTGAACACCTGGGAAAAACCCGCCCCATCCACTCACAGTAAACACCTCCTAACAGCATCATCGGCTCCCGGCCATCATAAACATGGAGTCCAACGATGCACGACCCCTCCTACCACGCTTTAAGCCCATTCAGCAAATAACACCCCCGGATCCTAATAACAAGGGACCAAACGCCCTACAAACCTACTAACACCTCTAGGAAATTACCAAGGCATCACCGCTGGAAATCCGACATGGCATGACAAGCCTAAAGTAGACACTGCATTTAGAAGATCCTACAACCCCAGAACACTAAATTATTTTTTTTACATAATTACATGGTAACATATTTACAAAGCACACTTATCAAAAAAAGGAATCTGACATCACACTAGATGGTGACGAGAAGGTAAACGGAGGGAGCAGAAGCTCCACGGAAGGGCAGGGACGGGGCCAGACGCCAACAGATCCTGACCCAGATCAATGACTGATGGACGAAGGGTTGAAGCATCGATGACTTGGCGCGGGCAAACGTCGAGGTCTAGGGTGTGCCTAGCCTGCCCCCTTGTCGGAGAAAGTTACACCCAATATGCGCCACGGTCATCGAAGCCAAACCTGCAGGGGAGACTTTTGACGGCTAGTAGGAGAATTAGCCAGTTCCACACTAGACTCAGGAGACGAACCTATAGACGACCACATTAGGACTAGACTCTTAGCTAGTTGTAATATAAGTAGCGTTCCTATAGCGAGGAGCGAAGTCTTCCATTCGAGGAAGTGAAGAAGGGTCTCAGGATTCAGCGGGAACAATCCTAGATCCGCCAAGTCCTTGTCCCGGAGACAAGGTGAAGACGATTTAATAAATAATAACAAATGAACAATAAATAATGCATATGGAATGAATGCGATCATTCGGTCCCGTGCCCACATAAATGGATGACACCGAGTCTCCAGAGCCTAAATGGTAACGCACCGGGCGGCCAGAGATATTAAATAGGTATGCAACGGGCTGCCAAAAGGGGTTTTGTGGGAAAACCCAATGATAAATATACATGAATGATAAATGGAGAATAATGCCAACACAGGCAGGTATAAGAACAACGGAAAGGATATCCGCGCGAGGCGTTTGCTCCTTCGCAACGCCGTCGCGCAGGCCTATATTAATTACTAAGAGGGGGATGTCGACATTTAGTATTAAGGGAGGGGACTACGGGCCCCTGCTGGGTTTCGATCCCGGCAGGATGTCACAAGGGCACCTCGGGAGAGAAACCGACCGGGGGGAGCCTCCGATCAAAATTCTAGTATGTAAGGCAGTTCCATTCAAGAGGCAACTTAGAGTTAAGCAAATTTAATAAGCACTGTTGTAAAACAGCAGCTAGAGCACATTTCGGCACTAGACTAAGGACCATTTCGGCTTGTAAATACAATATATATATATGTCTTTTTTAATGTTAACTAACATAATTTAGGCTAAGCACCTTTTAAATAAGATAAAGCGTTCGGCACCTGGCAACTATAACACTACCAGGGTAAGACCGACAACACATTAAGGTAAATAGGAATATGCGACGCGAACGCGACATAGAGCGTTCGGCACCTGGCAACTAAAACCGTTACCAGGGTAAGACCGACAATATATAGCGAAAGCACGCGTATGCAACGCGAACGCGACATATATACGGGAGACATCCGAAGAGGTCTCAAGGGCGGTGGCATCATTCATGCCGACCCTTAAAACAGCGCTGCGCGATACGTGCACATAATGTATTGGCCACATGTGCTTAATTTACATGCCTTTCCTTTCAGCAAAGAGCTCCACCACTGCAGCATCATGGGAACGCTGACAGCATGATCATTATCAGGTAAAGGTGACGTCACGACACACAAATACACTCATACACTTGTATACACGGAGGAGACATGAGAAATACACAGGAAGACAGGAGTACATTCATAAGTATAACAATAAGGCTGTAGCCGGCTTAGGTTAAGCTAGAATTAAAAGGTGCACAGTAGACATAAGTATGTGAACGAGATATAACCAAAATGTATGTGGATATTATATCACACTCTAATTCAGGCACACCAGGAGGCGCTCTCTACGCACGTTCCACCGAAAAGGGGAACTAACTAATAAATTATTAATTTCCAGATCATCAGCACCATACACATATCTTTTGTAAATATATTTCCAACACCAGATTGTACACACTCTCTACCATGACACACACACACACACACAAAACATTCACCGATTTCCCGTCACACTAATAAAGTGATGACAACAGGCGGCGGTTACGCGAGGTGACCGTGGGGCACCGAGCGGAGCTGACGCAACACACGACAGACGCTTGAATAAGCAGCGGATGCGATAGCCAGGAAGGACGTAGCTTTTTGAACGTCTGTCCTAGCCTTTAGTAAAATTTAATTTATGTGTATTAGTTGATATGAAAGTCTCAACAACCAGCCATGCTTGCACCCACTTTTTTTGCTTTCACTTTTGCTCCCATATTAATGCCAACTCTTATAACTATAAGCAACAGCAAAATGTAAATGGAATAATATTTCTGATAATGTTCAAAACAAAAGTCCTGAGGTCTTGGGTTTGAATTCTCAACTATGGTTGTCAGCCAATGAGTTACACTACAGGAAACTTTCATTTTTGTGTTGTGTTGCATGATAATTTGCCCATCTCGCGGTGTAGTGGCTAGTATACTTGGGTGTTATCCCATAGGTTTTGGGTTCCAACTCGGCTATGCCCAGAATTTAATTTTTGATCTGAGAGTTGGAAGGCTAGGTTAGGTGAAGTTAGGTTAGGTTAGGTTAGGGGAGATTGTTTTACTAAAACACCACATTTGCCCCCACTTTTACTCACACATTTTGCTCCCACTTTGTGCACTCACTTTTGCTCGCTCTTTCTGCTCTCACTTTTTGCTCCCACTTTCTGCTCCCATATTTGCTCACACATGTTTGCTCCCACTTTTGCTTCTACTTTTTGCTCGCACTTATGCTTACACTTTTTGCTCCCACTTTTTTTCTCTCACTTTTTGCTCCCACTTTTGCTTTAACATTTGCTCCCATACTTTCTGAAACTTTTGCTTTCACATTTACTCTCATACTTGCTCCTACTTTTCTTTTGATCCCACTATTTGCTCCCATATTTGCTCGCACTTTTTTTTGCTCTCATATTCGCTCCCACTTTTGCTTACACTTTTTGCTCCCACTTTTTTATCTCACGTTATGCTCCCACTTTTGATTTCACATTTGCTCCCATACTTGCTCCAACTTTTTTTGCTCTCATATTTGCTCCCACTTTTGCTTACACTTTTTGCTCTCACTTTCTTCTCTCACTTTTTGCTCCCACTTTTGCTTTCACATATGTTCCCATACTTGCTCCCACTTTTGCTTTCACATTTGCTCCCATACTTGCTCCTACTTTTTTTTGCTCCCACTTTTTGCTCTCAATTTTTGCTCCCACTTTTTGCTCCCACTCTTTGCCCCCAATTTTTGCTCCCACTTTCTGCTCCCACTTTTTTGCTCCCACATTTGCACCCATATATGCTCGCACATTAAACTATTGTTCTTATTACCAAGTTGTCTTTACTAGAGCTTAGTCTATGCTTGACAGTTGACATGGAAGTATCTGTGACTAGGTATGGTAAGCCTCATGCATCCTATAAAGGACATTCATATATTGTGAAACGACCCAATAAAAATGGAACTGTTATTTGGCGTTGTTCAAAACAACGTTCAAAACAATGTCGCAGTGAGATAAAAAGTAAAAATAGTGAGGTTTTAAGTGTCAGTGATCATCAATGTAGTGTACTGCATGAAACACTGTTGCAGTCAACAGAAAATCGTGAAAATGTTAAAAAGCAAGTGCTATAAAACAATACTACTATTGAAAATAATTCAATGTTCAAAAATCCCTTAACATTATCAAAAGCCACGCAGACTCTACATGAGGACACTATAGAGCAAGAGGAAGAGAAAGAGGAAGAGGAACAGGAACAGGAACAACAAGAGGAACAGCAATATTTAACTGGTTTTAGTAATGTTGAGAATAATGTTGAGGATAATTATAGTGATTATAATAATAGTGATATAGATCATGCTGCTTATGATTATGATAGTGATAATGATCCAAAACAAGACAATAACGTTTTCATGCCTATTGTTCACCGTGGAAGAAAAAAGATCTACAACAAGCTTTGTTTTTAAAACTATAACACACTATCGTAAAGGCAAAGACTTGTATTAAGTGTGCGTTTTATTGTCATTATCATGTATACTCTGCAATGTTAAATATTCTGACTCCTATAGAAAATAAAGCAACATTGTACCATTATTTTCATTTACTTACAAACTTTATATACATTTTTTGGTTTCATGATAATATTTTTTAAGACAATACTAAACACTAAAACATTATTATTCTATACACATATTTTTCTTTCAGTCCATTGTCATGACTTATATCTTCCATTATTATTTGACATTTTTTTATTTAATTAAAACGAACCATGCACCTATTGTTTTTAAAACCTTCATAAATTAAGTGTACAAGTTGTACAGCATTATTGACTTCATCATAAACACTCTCCGACATATCATTAAACCGTGTAGGCAGAAATGTCTCAAAGTTTTCACATACACAAAGTACACGATCACCATATGCTGTTTTCAATTTCCGAATCTTGATAATGCGGAATGGAATATGCGTTGGCAATTCGCTGAGCTTCTTTGTCTCTAAGCCACATGCTTGACCCACAGCATTCAAAACATTCATTGTTGTAATCTATAAACAAAATAAAAGCATATCTATTACACTCTAAAACAGTTTTAATAATATTGTGCAATTAGGGATTTTGCACTATGCATGGTTGATAAAATTTACTATTTATGCAAGAAATGCCCTAACTGTAGCAGATACTGCTTTTCTGCATATAGCACAAGTGTTGAGTTCTAATGCACACTTGACACAGGCTATCATGTGTCCACAAGGCAAAAATACAACTCCTAGTTCATCTTGATAACAAATTTTACATAATTGTTGGTCACACTTTTGTATCTGTTCGTGAGACAAGTCTTTTTTTTATCAGCCTCATGTATTTGCTCCGCATGTTCTAACTCTGAAGGCACTTTTATGTCTTGTGCTGCAATCACGTTTTCTTTACGAATAGTGTTCACAAATTCCTGACCTTTAAGCAACACCATGTATTTACAGTTAGGTAACCAACGAGCGTGTTGCACGAAAGGGTCATCAGTCATTTGCCAATCCTTTGAAGCAAATCCACAATAAAAACATATAGTTTTATCCCCTTCACCAGTATAAAAAATCCAGCTTCACTTAGCTGTTTGGTAAGGTGTTTTAATATTAATGGCCAAACATTTTTATAAGATTCTAAACGTTTTTCAACAGAGCTGTACTCTGGGGTTGCTAGTGCTTTAGTCTTACAAACTCCCAATTTTTCAAAAGCACATGCCAATTCAACACTGTCTATGGCATATGGACCACATATATCGACACTACCGTTGTTGGCTGGTAATACATCATCATTATTATTATTATTATTATTAATTTGTGATTCAGCAACGTAAGTAGCGGCCAATGGTCATGTGGTTCGGTAAAATGAATACACGGGTATGTTACCCACTTGCTTTCCAAGCATGTAAGGACAACAAGGTGACCATCGCAAACGGCCTCTAAAGGGATCATCCCCTTCTTCCCAGTGTGAAAGTTCAATACGACAAAACACACAGCGCACCACATCTTCTCGGTTCAAGTAAAAAAATCGGCTTTTGCATGTTTATGTGTCGACAAAAAGCTTACAGGCCAGGATTCAAATATTAACCAACGATCATGTTCTGATTTTAAATTTAACCCACGTGGTAAACCAACTTGCTCACTTGTATTTGGTACTAACGCCATGTGTTATAATAAAACTTTTTCTTATTGTAAGTTATTAACGTTGCACAGAGTACTTTAAAGCACAATGTATGCTTGTTCACTGTCTGTTCATTACGTTAATGGCGCATGACGACACCTAAAAGCAAACAAAATAACCAATCACTCACTCAATCAATCAATCAATCAATCAATACTTGTAAATAAAACTTTAACGTTAATTGGCATTAATATATCAAAACACCATAAAAATTATAATAAACTGTATGTTGGCAATAACAGTAACCCATGTACTTATTTTCTTTTTATAAAGCTGCAGTCATTTACATTCCCCTTTAACCAATACATAAACAAAAAATAATAATGTCATGTCATTTTGTTCAGATTATTATGTTCAAACCTGTGGATATTCGTTGAGTTCATAGGGTACAAAATTCCTCATTTTTCTACTAGAAAGTGCTATAGAGTTTAAGGAGATTAGATATCTAACATCTAACCTCCATGACTTTCATAGTCAAGGAACAACAAAATTCGACATGCAAGCTACCCTCTGTGTGTCAAATAACAAAGCTTGCACCCGGCACCCAAGGCCATACGATATTAATATTATTATTAATATTATATTATTATTATTATTATTATTATTATTATTATAGGGAACGACATGTCAGTTAAATTAAATTTTTTTTTTTTACAAAATCCAATATGGCCTTGTACTTTCCCGGTAAACAACCAATATGGTCTTGTACCAGTTGCCAATACATAGGCATTAATCAAGAAAGCAATCATCGTCCTAGTCATGTACAGGTAATGAATTTTTTGTCTACGAGTTTTCAGTAGTGGTAAAATGGAATAGCATTTTATGTTAGGCTTACCTGAGTTTTGAATACTGTAGTTCACTGCCTGGAAACAATGGTTACACTTTACTGCGTCTCGGGTTTTCAGCGACTGCTACGGCGGTAAGGTTTTTCTTTCCAAGTTTCTAAAAATAAATAAAATAAACCGTTATAAATACCTAAATTCAGGTTAGTACATGCATTTCATAAAATAAAATATGAAACAAAAAATGAAACAAGTTAGTTTAAAAAAATAATCCCACCTTCACTTGCAGTGGGTTGTTGCTGTTTCCTTCTAGTGGGCTCAAAAGTAAACTGGTTTCTTGTGTCTCAGACATGTAAGGTATACCGGTTATCTGCAAACAAATAAATTAAAAAATCAATAATTACCTATTCAATTACTACAAACTTAAGGTTCATTACAGTGACATTATTAAAATAATCATTCATAGGTACTTACCAAAAAATAAAAGGATTTTTCTTCCACAGCTCTACTGTATACGTCCGTGTGCTAAAATGGCAAGTGCATGACTAACGCAACCGTTATCAGTTAGCCTAGCAACAGAAAAAGTTGTATTTTCTCAGCGTTTTGACCTTGAATGGTTCTCTGTCTCTCTCTCGCACGTGTCCCCACGCCTCTTCACATTCCTCAATCTGAATAAGATTCGTGTACCTTATACTAGTTTCATGTTTTTAATAAGGAACCAAAATGGCAACCTCTTATGCATCGGTACTCCTACTGTCTCAGAACCAAAATGGCGGTCTCTGCTTAAACAGCACACCTGCTAGCCACCACGAGGCAAGTAAGCTGATATCACACTTCCTGCTGACGTAGACATTCCTGCCTCGTCAGCACCAGCAACAGCTCTCACGAGTCCTCTGGCTAGGTACAATATTCAGTCACCAGTGATCTGGACTGTGTGCGTGTTAGCATTCAAAACATGTGTGTGTGTGTCTTATTATTATTATTATTATTATTATTATTATTATTATTATTATTAAACATTTTACTGTAATAATAATTACTAGCAAGCGGCCATCCTCAATACATGATCATGTTAACCACATATTTTCATCCTAAAACACATGACTTTACCCAGTTCAATATTTAGTTTATAACATTTCAGGCCAATGACCTTACCGTTTTGACTCTTTGCGTACATGCACATGACTTGGTCGAGCAATAATATTATAGGTTTCCATATTCTAAAACCATTTACTGTGCCAGACAGCAGTCTCGCTTATCACCGCTTACTAGCATGTTAAAGATCCCCTTCAGGGGTAAAAAATAAATCCTTGCACACTTAACACATTTTCAAATATTCGCCTCTATCCGTCATAGGAAATGTCACAAAACCAACCGTCATAAGCTGCCCCCGCCATCCCACCAAAATAGCAATTCATTTCTTCCGGGCACGGTCACCGAGATCGCCAACGTCTAAGAATCACTTGGTCATATCCTACAACCGTCTGTTGTGTCAGAGAGCGATCTCGCTCATCACCGTTAACTAAAACGTTAAAGATCCCCTTCAGGGGTAAAATCTTAGCATGCTTGTCACATTTCAAAATATTCGCCTTCATTCATTCGTCATGTGAAAAATATCAAAAAGCAAACACTCGTTTTGCCATACATCGCCCCCGTCGAAATAGCCATTTCGAGTATCCACCATGGCCAATCATAGCCTCGTTGCAACATACGTCAAGCGTCACCGGCTCCCTGTCTACAAACACGCTTTTATGTTAATAAAATAAAAATAAAAAAATAAAATGCCTAGTTTTTTTTGTCCTAGAGACTTAACATTTATTTTCGTGGTAGAGGGGATAGGGATCTTTCATTTATGTCAAGATTTTTTTGTCAACGTGTTAGTTTCCAAAATAGTAAAAATTCAAAATTTAAGAGTTTTCAAAAAATCTCAAAATATAAGGAGTTTTATATAAAAAAATAAAGGTCATAGAGACCATTGGTTTGAACTATGGCACAACATTCTATCATGTTTGGTTTTCAAACTATCGCCTACTTTCAAAAACAAAATTTTTCAAAAAAAACGAGTGGTCTATAGGAAAGAGGACGTCAGCTCGAGTGCAACGACACCTCATTTGTTAAAATCCGACCATCCGTTCGCCAATGATCACCAATGTTCGCGAGAAAGTAAGCTATCATTTTGTTTTCCTGCTACACCCTTGAAACTTGCTGTCCGCGTAGAGGGCATACCCACCTTTCTTTAACGTCATACATACTTTTTACCAATTCACCGTTTCCAAAATAGTGCCAATCCAAAAAACAAGAATTTCCATTTTTTTAAATACCAACACACATGCTTAGCCAAGAGAACGTCATCCCAACGCCAACAATACCTCGTTCTTTAAAATCCGACCACGCATTCGGGAGATATCGCCCAAAGTTTATATGAAAGTAGGGGGTAGTAGAACTCTCCAATTCACACTACTGCAATGTTTTAGTACTAGAGACTTGAAATTTATTTTGGTGGTAGAGGGGGTCAGGGCCATTCATTTACGTCAAACAAAAGGTTTTGTAAACTCTTTAGTTTCCAAAATATAAAAATTTCAAAATTTAAGTGTTTTCAAAAAATCTCAAAAAATAAAAAAGTTTTATTATAAAAAATAAAGGTCATAGAGACCATTCGTTTCAACTAGGGCACAACGTTCTATCATGTTTGGTTTTCAAACTATCGCATACTTTCAAAAACAAAAATTTTCAAAGAAAATTCAAAAATATGACGAGTGGTCCATAGCAAAGACCCCGTCAGCTCGAGTTCAACGACACCTCATTTGTAAAAATCCCACCAGGCGTTCGAGAGATATCGGCAATGTTCCCAGGAAAGTAGGCTGTGCGTTTAAACTCTCACTGCCCCCCTACTGACTTAGAAAAGCCTTTTGATAAAATTGATTGGAGTAAACTGTTTGGCATTTTGGAAAGGATTCGAATAAAGTACAGAGATAGACTGCAGTTATTAGAGTTGAAGAGCATAAGAGAGGCAGGTATTCAGAAAGGAAAGAGGTAAGGCTGCAGCTTATCTCCCATACTTTTCAATCTGTACATTGAACAGGAAATGAAGGAAATTAAAGAGAAATTTACAATAGAAGTAAAGGTTCAACGGGGAAGTTATTGCAACTCCGAGATTTGCTGACGACATTGTCACCAGAAGATCTGAATGAGTTTCTAATTGGTATGGACGCAATTTTAAGGATAGAATTCGTTATGAAAATCAATAAATGTAACACAAAAATAACGGAATGCAGCCGGAAGCAATCAGATACACCTATTGAAATTGAAATGGCCGGTGAAAAGCTAATGAACGTACGAGATTTCTACTAGTTTGGAAGAAAAATAAGCACTGATGGAGAAGGCTGGTAGACTAGCACAGGCAAGGAGAGATTTTCTACAGAAAATAGATCTGTTGACATCAAATATAGATTTAGGGTAATTGTGGCGTGTCACTCTCTGGAAGTGAAACTCAGACTTTTGGTACAGCAGAAAAGAGGATAATAATTGAAGCATTTGAAATGTGGTTTTACAGGAGAATGAAGAAGAATAGAGGAGTAGACAGAGTAACAAATGAAGAGGCATTAAGAAGAGTGAGGAAGGAGAGATGTTTCTGGTGAGTGCTAATGAAACTAAGAGATAGGTTGGTAGGGCTCATACTAAGGCACCCAAGACCAGAAAACTTACCTATGGAAGGAAAGTTTGAGGACAAGAACTGTAGGGGTAGGTCAAGGTTAGATTTTCAAGCATATTGTCTCGGATGTAAGCTGTATGATACGATATGATGTAGATATGAAACGATTATTTCAGGAAAGGGAAAAAGGAGTGCTGCATCTAACCAGACTGAAGACTGAAACACACAACAGTGTGATCTGTGTACGCGGTTCAGTGAATACAGAAGTGAATCAAGAGTCGCTTGTGGTTAAGATGATGCATGAGAAGGCACATAGAGAAGTAGGGGAAGCACGGGTGACTTATCGGCAGGAGTATTTAAGACACTGTTTTTCCTTTTCCTGTAGAATTTAGTTGCTTGTACTTCTGTTTTGAACACCACCTCCTCGAATTGAGTCTCGGAAGGAAAGCTTTATCTGTCAATTAAGGCTTAGAGAGGGAACGGGTGAATCACAGTAGCAGAACAAATGTGACATATCATCAGCGAACATACAAAGAAAACATGTTTTTGAAAATCAGTCGATTTATTGTACCCTTCCATAAGGTCTTCTAGGATGGGACTCTCTTCTTGGGGCCGCACTCAGTCCAAATAGCTTAAATAAAATTACCATCCTAGGGTTTTCATGAAGGATCACAGGAACTTACACTAGAAATGATATGCCGGGGATAAATTTTAAAAGAAAACCGATAATTTATTCACAAAAACCTAATACAAATAAAACTAAACAGCCCCCTTTAAAGGAAAATTAATATAAACCAATAAAAATCCCCTGAAATAATTAAACAACTGACTTGGGAAAACTCACAAATAAAATAAATTACAAAGTGGAATTTCACAACAGCAAAAACTTTGACTCCGAGCAATAAAAATGTTGTAATGGCTCAAATGTCTAATATGTCACGTTAGCATGGATTGCTCACCGCGGAGCGCCCCAAACAAATACACACGAGTGCGCATATTATGCTCAATGAAACTCACCTAAACTCAAATGACCCTCACTTTTATATTCCAATATGAAATACAGTATCTCATATGTGAATGATCTCATTTTAAACTTCATTGGAACTTATTTTATGGTCACAGGATCGGCGGAATACCCCTGATCTGATCGTTTCCTTCGACCAGATGTGTCCGGTTACGATCAGTTGTTGGTCATCGGTGGGTATCGAATAACAAACATTTAAACAAAAACACATAACATAACAAAACACACAAACACGTGACGTGCCCTATCCTTAATCTAAGCAGAACACAAAATTACATTAAGATGTTTCCTCGGAAACACCAAACTCAGAGAAGCCAACCCTCAGGATGTATTTCAAATTTGTACAACGTGCTCGCTAGTCGTCATACACGATCGGCCGCAGATCGACTTTACGTTAAATCAATAAATAATAAACACACAAAAATAAGAATCCCCAATAAACAACATTAATTAAACAACTATTTACATAACACGCAAGTGGGAGTAACCCTGTAAAATCGCTTCACAAACAAAATCCCTTTAAATGAACTTGGTTACAATCAAACACACAGTAAACCAGGCTTCTAACGAAATTACCGAATTTGACTCACATATCCACGCAATGTGGTGTAATGCATAGACTATCACTAGTGATCTCTTTACCAAAATCATTCATCTGATTAAAACAGCTGGTTCGGCTCGGAGATAAATTCAACCTATCGTCACCGAAGGGCCCACGGCTATCCTTCGGGACCGACGATTTACCTCAGGGGCTCACACAACTGCCTCCTGGAATTTTTATTCAACACTCACCTGGCTCACCTCAAGACCTGAGGTGCTCAACACAACGCCATCTGGCGTCTCAATTAGAGTGCACCTCACCTCCACCGTAATGTACCTATAGGTCACGCCTACTTCCCTCGACGCAAATTACCTCAATCTCGCCTAGCGAGCATACACCTCCGCCGACGAAAATTACCTCAAATCACTCATTACTCCGCCGCCCGGAACTCACCAAATTTCTCCATTATAATTTTTATGAGATCACTGTCTGACAACCAAATTCACCAAACTCACCTATCAACCATCACTCCGCACTCAAATTTATTTTACTCGCGTGACTTAACGTTAATCACAGGTTGGATAACAGACCCACAACACAACTGAAAATAATGCCTAAACGCATCCTGAAATGTCGCCTGGCTGTATTGTACCATGTCACATGGAGAATGCTTGATCATCACCCGGCTTGCTACTGCGGCTTCGAGGCGTGTACCGTTCAGCCCACAACATGATCTCACATTCAGATATGAATGCACTCTAGGAACCAAACGACTACATTGAAAACAAAACATGTTACAATTAATATGAGTTTATTTACCAAAACTCCCAGGAACAAATACAAATACACATAAACATCAATATTTTGGAATAAAAAATCCAAAATAATAAAAATCAAAATCCATACATTCATAAAAATCATACAACTCTACATTATAGCTTTATCTTGCTTAGCTGACATCTATTCTTTAATGTCAATACAAATTTTCTTTCTTACAACATTTCATTTCTATTCATTAAGGCAACGAGCGTGCCTATCATTTTATGAAAAATACACTAAGGCTTTACGGACATTTACCGTATCGTTATAGTCCCTTCAGGGCTTTATTTTACCTTTATTTTTATTGTTTACTTTATTTTCAATCACTTTCAAACTATATTAATTATTCCAGTTAAGCCTTAGGTTTAAAACATTTACACAACAAGTCAACAGTTTTTAACATGCCGTGACTCGAACTCATATCCTTCCAACTTATTTCTCATGCTCAAGGGGCTTTCATTAATAATGTATCATGTGCTATCACTTTCTTTCATTACTTAGTTTACTTACAAAGTCATTATTAGTTTACCCGTACCACTTAGTACATTTTCTGAGACAGAAATCGATTATTTTCTTTACCAACTTATTCCTTGACTACTATGGTCAAATATTATAGAATTTCTTCAAACTTACTGTGGGGACAATTGTCAAAGACCCACCAATACAACAATCTACTTTATATCCTTATAGCACAATTATTTATCAAATTTGCATATTTTTTCGTTTAATTACTAATACCTATTCAGCTCATACAACTTCTGTACACAAAGCGTCTATTGTATTCGCTTCCCCATGCGGTCTAAGAAGGCCTGCAAGGTCGCTAGACTCTCCCCTCACTTCTTCTCGGCTGTGATTTATGACCTAGTCTTCGTCTCATTCATTCCCCACGCGACTTTTCAAATGTTTACCTCCTTTCTTAAAGGGCGTATGATCATCCAAGTTAACACATTACTTCAACTATTTATTCCTTACTTTATTTATCATTCATTTCACTTCCTTATAACCAATGCCATATTAAGAGATCACGACGATTTATATACTTATTAGGCAGACAACAGTAGATCGCTATCATACCTTGCTTCCGTCCTTTTTATAGGTAGACAACAAGAGATCGCTATCATACCTTGCTTCCGTCCTATCATTTCATTTCACATACTTTTACTGTCGGATATAACAATACTGCTGGCCATTTTAGGATAGGTTATATGACACTAGGCTCGGAGACTCTACACGCCTCCCCAGTTGTATCAATTCTCGTAGAAACCTTTTAATCCTTCCAGACTTATACTTGTCAATGCCTCAACGGGACTTACACTGCAAATTACCATAAACAAAGCTATTCCAGCAGGAATGTACCATCCGCTTTGGTCGCTAACCATATATACCATTTTATGCTGACTGGCGAAAACCCTTTAGTTTTCCCATGGGTGCAACCCTTAACAACGACGACGATTTCCGAAATTTAATACCTTTTTTTGATCTCTCAAAATATGCACGTTACAGGATATACATTTGCTAGCTTGATACTTCTTTTTATTCATTACTTATAGGCCCATTTTGGCAACACAACTTTTTAATAACTTGGACTCTCATCGCCTACTACAAATATCTTCGACAACTCAACTCGCGGCATAACTTTTACTGGTCTTTACTTCGGCATTTTACTTTCAACATGGCCTATGGCCTATAACTTCACAATACATTTCCAAGGTGTTCGTTTATCACCAATTACTTTAATTCATTACATTTATTAGCTGAATAGCGTTATTACTTCATTATTTTAAAGTATCCCAAAGATCCTTCAATTATTCAATTATTTCAACTCGAGTTTATTATTATCATTTCTCATTAATACTTATCGCTTCATTATTTACTTACGGAAGGCAATTATTCAATTATTCACCTCATTATTTACTTACGGAATGCAATTATTCATTTCAACACTTATTATTCCGGAGTATAAAAACTCAACATTTATTATTTCGGAGTATAAAAACTCAAAACTTATTATTTTTCGGAGTATAAAAACTCAATATTTATTATTATTATTATTATTATTATTATTATGATGCTTGTTTCATTTTACTTTTACTTTTCACTTATATGGCGTAATTTACTTGCCAATACCATTATTATATTCGATTTCTCCTCTCAGATTTCACTTTCCATTGTTAATTATTCATTTTTACGGGTTTCCATTATTATTAAAGTTATCATTTTTGCACTTCAATAATTATCTTTTTACATTTTTGCAAACTATATTTGCGGTTTTTCCAATACATTTTAACGTTACTCGTTTATTCACTAGTGCATTTATTGGTTATATTATACATTTTCAAATTCACTGATTAGCACATGACACAATCATTTAGTATAATAAACTTTTCTTACTCACCCCATCTGCTGTTCGGCTCATGACCTGATTTTTGGATGCCTTCACCCATTTAATTGCTTCAGTAACAAATGTTTACACTAAAATAGACCATTTTCATTTTCTGGTCTTCAATTTTACACTCGTTCACTACTTGATACATTATTACTCTGCCTTTTCCTAAACACTTATTTCACTACAAATTTCACTTAATTAATATTTACACTGCACACGAACCATATCTCAGCGTATTGCGGTGAAAACATCACGGCGCTGGTGATCCTGAGATAATCTCCCTATTCTGCATTGAACGTGTGTTTGCTCCTACAAATCTCCTACTTCTTGGTAAGTCTTCCTTTCCTAGTCTCTTTGGAGTTTGTCTATTGTGCGTGGCTTCCTTAAATGATGCCTATTTGCTTAAGGCGAAATGTTTATGATGCTTGCTGCCTCTTCATTCCCTGTCTCTACTTATCGCAACTTTCGCAACACTATTTTGGCTTCCAGTTCGAAGACCGTATACTTTCTACTTCTATATTCTAGCTGCTTTTTCGTTTCTTGAAACTCGTATTTTTATAGCGTTTCTGTACTGTGCGATTTTACTTTACAAAGTTCTTTTGACGTCCCCTCTGGGAGTTTAATGTTTGAACTGTCTTCCCTTTAGCGTGACGTAGCCTGTCTCCGCTCTATAAATTTACTGTTTCTTTTTCGATTCCTATTATTCTTTACTCTGCAGGCCTCTGTTATAAATGTTCGTTAGTCTATTTGCGTTCGTTCAGAGTCCCTAACTCTGTCTTGCTTCCTTAAGCTTTACTGAATATCAAGACCAACACTTTGCTCTGGAATCGAACTATGGCTGCAACGTATAGCGTAACACCTCACCAAGGTGTTCAATCAACTGACTGACTGACTTAACGTGCCTGACGTGCTTGACGTGACGTGCTTCTACCGAGGCTTCTCGATCTGACTGATGAACTTCCTTATACTGATGCGTAACGTGTAGCCCGACCTCCCTCAGGAGTCTCTGATGAACTTCATACTCTGGCTTGGGCTTAAAGCCTTATTTATTTGTTTTGGCGCAGAAATTAGTTCCTGACAATCTCGGGAGTTCAACTTCTGATTCCTACCTCCAATCTGGTTTATATTTTATTTCCAGATGTAATCTGTAATAACTTTACGATTGCCTGTTGGCGGAACGGATTTCGTTCATAGGTTATTTTTTAATTAATTAAAATAGCCATTATACACTCTGCGGGGCCGACCTGATTACCTCTGTATCGCTTCGTAGCACTCCGCTCTGCATTCCGATGACGTTGTCTTAGCTTGCATTTTCTTAAGTACCTTCTTTTCAGGTTTACCAACTTTCCGATTTATGCTGTTCCTACTACGGCCTTAATTTCAAATCTTGTTAACGTGGTGAGTTTATTTTGTCAAGTTTTATAGTTGGAAGTCCCTCATTTATATGTTCGAATTCTTGTCGACTAAACGCTCTTCGGGGCCTCGTCTCAAGTATGCCCTTAGGAAAGTAGATCTCTCGTAAATGTCGCACTTGAATAGTAATAACTTTTCGTTGGATCGCTTACTCATGGAATGTTGAGTGTTAATTACGACCCTTCAGCTCTACATTTCCTTGCTTCGTTAATGGCTTTTCTAACGACTTTTTCAATTAAACTGTCAGAACTAATGGTACTTTATGTGTTCAATAGGCCAGCTGCAAGTCTTGCAGTGCTTCTCAAGCTTATTTCACAACGAATTCTTCCTCGCGATTCCTTACTGTCTTTATTAAACTCTAACATATTTTATATAAATGGTCCAGGGTTCACTTGTGCCAATATCCAAATGGGCACAGTATAAAAACCTCATTCACATCCCAGCCTTATCATATTCTTATATTACGTTACTAGAAACGAAGCGATTCCTTAACCAAGACTCCCGTCCAAGTACCTCGTTACTCCACACCAACAAAAAGAAAATAGAATGACATCGCTCACACTAAATTATTCGGCACGTCACATTTTTACTTTAAACATCGCTAAATCTACCAATTTAAAATAATAGAAGACAAATGAATATTTACAAAACTAGTTCATCGCTACTCAAACATTATCATTGGCTGTCTCATGTCCGACTTCCCCACTCAGCCTCAAATCTTTTCATTCATAATGTTAATTTCTTATACACTTTTGTGGACTCGCCGGATAGTACTTAATTCTTAGATTCCAATGGTCTCTTGTAAAAATGTGTGGAATGACAGAGTGATAATTAGGTCAGATGTGGGAGTGACTTCCCTATCTCTGTCCTTCGTTGTATCAATCCCTCCACTCAAACTGTCGAACTTGAGTTAGAAAGTGCATCCCTTAGGTAAGTCTGAGTAGACCTCCCACGCTAAATTCCCATGGAGTGTTTTATGGTAGCCAACCTTCCCCACTGGATCTTTGTGTTCGACACGTACGATTCTGCCCGAGCCGCCGCTTTGGCGCTGGTCGGATCCTGGTGTGTGGTCCATCAGTACACACACAATTGCTTCCATTTAAAAATTGGAAACTGAATGCTGATTTCATATGCATTAAGGTTTCAATATATACAGCTAGAACTCGGATGTTTATGACAGTTTTTCTTTTAATGTTGGTTCTAGTGTTCAAGTCAATAAAATGGTGAACCTGCCTGGTCATTATTTTTATATCGACTATACTTATCTGTCATATAGGCCTATGCATATTTAGGTAATGTTCATTATTTTGTTCGTAGTGTGCATATATTTTGCGATTTAAGGTCATATTCCGGTTATATTTGTGAACATGATTTTACTATTCAGATGCAAATAGTATATGTCTACTGTAAATTCTAAAAATTGAGTTACTAATATTTTGGTATCACGGTCAGTTGAATGTCGCTCTGTAGGCTGCCGTACAGCCTATCTTCACTCGTCAAGTTACCAGCAAGGGTGCATCCCTTCGCCAATACATTTCAGCTAAAATTACATTTACAAGTATTTATAGTGGACCAGTGAACATCAACATGTTATGTTAAAGAGTTTGGAGAAAAAAATCTCAATCAAGACACGATTGTGCGTTACGTGAAAACAGAAGAGTAGTATAAATCGGCATGAATTTGTTTGGTCACATTTTGCCCTTTTGTGTGTGTGTGTGTGTGTGTGTGGGATGCGGGGTCATAACTCTTTTCAAGGTCATATTTACTTGCATATTTCTCACCTTATTAGGTCATAACCATCCTAGTACTAATTATAACTGTCAAGCTGCTTGCCTCGAAGGGAAATATCACGTCCTGTGGTTCGGATTCCACGTAGAAATGGAGGTCCCGTGGCTCATGATCACCGGATAACGGGTCACTTAAAACTACAAACTTCCTTCCTTCCTTCCTTCCTTCCTTCCTTCCTTCCTTCCTTCCTTCCTTCCTTCCTTTCTTCCATCCTTCCTTCCACTAATTATAACTATCGTACATTGAGAAACATAACCATATTCACTCCTGAAGTACACTAGGTGCCAATTCGATAAAGAAAACTTGAAGTAAACCACGGTTTGTGACCGTTAAGATCACTGAGGTTCAAATTATGACAAGGCCTTCAGCGATAATGCACTTCTGTTTTGCAATAGGCAATTTATGGCTTTCACAGTAGAATGACTGTTGAGATCAAAGTGGCATAACGCTATGAGTTGATACCCATCAGTTTGAGTGTATATAGCGAGAGAATAAATCAGAACTTTTGGTCCGTTAATTCTTCATAACTCTTAATTCTGAAAAGCAATGTGGTGATAAATTATCAAAATAAGTGTCCAAGTGGGGATGCTGATGGTTGTTTATCTCATTCATTTCCTGTGCGGAAGTTTGTTGAATCAGTTAGTGTCAAACACATTGCCGGGGGTATTGTAACTAGATGAGTGGGATATACTCACCCCTTGAGAGCGCAATGATTTTTACCAACTTGGATTTTCATATCATTTACCAGTTTACAGAGGTCTAAGATGATAGGAAATAACATGCAATTATCCAGAGTTATCACACCCTTTGTAAACGACAAGCGAATCCCCCAATCTTTCAAAAACTTATGACAATCGGCATTGTTATTGCATCGCCATTAATTTTTGCATTTCATTTCCTTGTACGAGGGATTTTTTTGGTATTAGACTTACGAATATTGGATATTGTACACATTTATATCCTGGATAAACATAAAGGAAATGTATTCCAGAACATATTACAACTTTCGAACGTTAGTTTTTTATTTTCACACTTTTCTCATGTTCTTGCATATGCAATAACGTACATATTGATGCCACAGCTTCATATTTTGAGTTAGTGTGAGATGAATAGAATAAAGCTGATTAATAGAACTTGACAAGGAGTTGGAAGGAGGTGGCCGTGGCCTATTAGAATGTGAACTTAGGCCTACCCGTTTGAGTCAGGATGTGCAGTAGCTTGGCGTGTCTGCGAACTCAGATAAAACGGCCAGTATTAAATTCATCCAACAAGTAGACTACTAATAAATTGTCCACATTCAATAATCTTAGAATACATCAGAAACAAATAGTTCAGTGAGGAACTAAATAGACTATGTTCTTATACCCCACTGGTCTTTCCCATTAAAACTCTCCTGCCTATTTAAAGGATTTTCCTTGTGATATACTGAACCCTTTATCCTCTGTTGGATAAATGATTCTATGTTTTATTTCTTCAATTAATAAATATTTCCACCAGCATCATGAAAGTAGCCAGACGGAGATGAGGAAATTTCAAGCATTTGTGGGAGACAGCGGGGACATACCTGACGCAGATTGACAAAAGGCTAAATACTTTAGCTGTGAAAGGAAATAGCCGAGCGATGTGTCAGAAGGACAGGTGTTGGCCACCTCAAAAATAGAAGCGACGCGCAGTGAGACATGGTTCTGGTATGTTCATTGTAATATTCGCGCCTAGAAGAAATATGATGCAGTAACGTGAGTGGCTGATGAAGAAAATAGACACTCCTACGACGCCAAGATCTGCTAAAAACCGCCAAGTTACAGAAAATGTGGGAACCAATGAGAGAAGAATGCCTATTTAGCGCGGCAGGTCTAGCGTGGGCACGCTCGGCTAGCATTCACGCGGGAGATCGCCTAGACAACATCTCTACGATCGATTCTAGGATTGATGGGCATATTCTTGACCTGCGCTATTTTTCGAGTTCAGTGATATTTATTTCATTCCTGTATCACTATTATTTTGTGAAATTTTTATCTAATTTCCCCCTCTATCAAGACCTAGGGCCAGTTCATTTATAAGTGGTGTGAAGAGCCAAGACTTTGCTTATTATTTTGTGTGTCGTGGACACAGGTTGATTATTACTCTGTGCGTCGACAGACATAGCTTATTACTCTGTGCGTCTACGGACGTAGGCTGTTATTTTGTGTGTCAGTGGACACAGGCTTTTATACTTTGCGCGTCTAAGGACGTTGACAGTTATACTTTGCGTGTCATGAAGGACACAGAAATTATTATTATAAGTGTTAAACTCAGTGTTAGATAGTCACAGTACTATATTTGTAGGGACAGTATCTTCGATAATTCGCCAACAGACTGCTTTGGGGAACGAAGTACACGAACGGCGAATTTAGTAGTCAGACATCAAGTGTATAATAATTTAATTTTTGAATCAGCACGAGAGATGACATCATTGACCATGGAGGAAGCCTGGCAATATCAAGGCTCCGTCAAGATGGTTGAGATGAGATAAGAAGGATCCAGTTGGGAGATGGCGGCGGATGTTCTTTGACGGGTGGCTGACTGAGGATGAGTACTGAATAATATTTATTATTATCTGATAAATTAACTTATGGTGTATGGGACATATTTTGTTTTGTAAATAATTTGCTTGTGTGATTAACGTAGTCTATTTAGTTTTGGTCTGACACACCTTTTGCATGGAAACAGCTCGCATATATTATTAGTAGAAGGTTCTTTTCTTGTTTGTTGTTTTAACTAACGTAGCTATGTGGACGACCGTGTTTGCATATGTTACGCGATGCGGTTAAAAACGTCTCTCGGAGATATGTTGTGTTTCAGAAGTAGGACTGAAGTAAAAATATTATACAGTAGATTGGAGGGTAATTAATTTCTTTTGGTTTATTATTGATCAGATTCAATGAGATTATTGCCTTTGGAGCAATGTGATTTGTGACGAAGAGCAGTCAGCTCTATCGTAGGTTTTAATATTTTTTTAATTGTGGGCGAGCATCCATTCAGCCGATCTGTGTGAAAAAACGTATTGTCATTCCCAGAAGTGTGTGTGTGAGTGTGTGTATTTGTGTCATTACAAGCGGGAATTTCAGCGTAGACTGATTTCTGGCAGCTTGATGACAAATCCATATTGTGACCTCGCGAGGGCAATTCTGGATATTTTGATTAATGTCTGACCATATGTTGAAGTGGTTGAGTTTGTTGCTGTTGATTCCTTGAGATAACGGCACAGCTGGTCAGGTATTTATACTCACTGGAGTGGGACAATGACAGGTGATTGAGGAAGAGGGGAGATGTTGCACAAGACGGACTGAAGGTTGCCAGCCAGGTCATTAGGGAGAGTGCCTGTGTGGCTCAGTAATAACGTTAAATACAGAATTAAGAACTGATCAATGATAAAAATTGTTTAAATAAATGGGAGTTGCCTACGAATCACGATAATCTCCGAAGCGTTAGCTTAACATGCAGTTTTGTTCATATAAAGTAATGTCAGCCAGTCAGGCTTTTGTTGTTGTTGGTTTATTCCATGTTTATATTTCATTCAGTGACCCGTGAGTCACGTGCTATGCTGTATTTCCTTGTTTATGTTGAGCAATTTGGCCAGTGTTGGCAGCTCATAGTCAAGTGCGTCTTCGCGCTAATGAGGGTCCCGAGAGAGATTCCTGTAAATAGTAGATTTAGTGCGTGTGTCAGCATTACTTTTAAAGGGTTTTTATTAATGTCATGTTCCATATCCATAAACGTTGATTTACGAGATGATTGTTCGTAAGCATCGTGGCTGTTAACCCGTTGTAAACGAACAGTTATCCAAAGTACTCATTCCTCGTAGTTAGTCATTACGCGCACATAAAACCCAAATTGCAAGGTAGTGGAACCAGGATCCACATTTTAAATAAAAGGGGAGATCCGTCTGACTCCTCAAATTAATAGATATTCCTATCATGGGAAATTCAGGGAGGATTTGTTTTATATTTTATTGTTGTTTATTTCTTTTTATGCACTATTAGTCATTAAATTATGTTATTATTTTACATCTTGTCACCTTTCTTTCTTGATTTATAGTTTATATCCTATGACCCTTACCTCAGTAGAGCATGTTGTTTGGCGAACGTAAACATCACATAGGAACTGAGCGCGACCCCTTGATTAAGATTTCTTACATTAAACACTGCTTTTCTGAAGGGTTCATAGGAGTAAACTGGCGCGGCCAAGCGTGGGGCGGTTCACTGTGGTGTAACGGCAAAGAATTTGCACATGTCAATGTAAGCGTAGTTGGGTTTTCAAACTGACGCAACAATGAAGGTGTAATTTTATTGCTGGTTCGCTGCTGGAACACATTTAATGGCGTATTTGAGTAAAACTGACATGCCGCAAGTGCAGGCAGATATGACAGTATTTTAATCACCGGCAAGTGATATTTTATTAAAAGTAAGTGAGGCGAAGAGGATACCGCCAAATGTGTGAAATATAAAGTAAAATCAGGAGTTTGCAATGTGAAATATGGTTCACGTTTTTGTCTATTGAATTAAAGTAAAAGGTAATATATGTGATACCAGGCGTCCAATGATTAAAGTTAAAATTAGATTTGTTTAGAAAGTCAAACTCGTGAAAATGTTAGGAGGCTGTAGCCTTAAATGACAATTAATACTTTGTTAATTAGTCAGTGTTAATATCAGATCAGGATAACAATTTAATGACTGAATATGTGTTTGGGTTTAAATTAAATTCAGTAAAATTAGAACTACTCAGAGATGCAATCGACTAGTGGGATTAAATGTAAAAATAAATGAACTGAGTAGGGTAAAGAAATTAAATGTGCATTGGATTTTATGTGTGTGTCAAAGGGCATTGCTTTATGCCATTTCCCTAATGTCTCATATAAAGTGTGTAATATGGCAACGGTTGAACAGATTCAAGAAATCATTGAGAGTGCAGCTAGGAGAACACAGGAATTGTTGGACACTAAATTGGCGGAACAGAGTCAATCATTAAACACAAAATTATCTGAACAAATAAACACTAAACTATCAGAACAGAGTCAATCATTAAACACTATGATAGAACAAAGTGAAGCATTGAACGCGAAGTTATCCGAACAAAGTGAAGCAATAAACAATACTATGTTAGAACAAAGTGAGTCGATAAACAAATTATCAGAACAAAGTGAATCATTGCGGACACAATTAAATAACAGTAGAATTGAACAGAATGAATATCAGGCGGAACAAGCTAGGTTATTGAAAAGTGAAATTAATGACACTATCAATTCACAGTTAGAGACGCTAACCGCAGAGATGAAAGATCACACTAATCAACAGATGATATTACTGGCCCTAGATGTGAGTTAAAATAATGAAAAGCAATTAGACCAGATTAAGAAAATGGAAAGCATTTTTGATCAAAAACTTAGCATTCTGGATGAAACGGTGTTAGCTAAATTAGAGCAAATTGAAATAGCGTGCACTATGAATACAAGCGAGGTCAAGATAGCTCAGGAGAAGTTAGAAGGACGATTTATGGAGATGGAAAAGAGCGGCAAAGTCATTCAACAACAATTATCAGCGGTAGATGAAAATATATCCGGCATAATTAAAGATATGGATCGTCTCGAAATAAAATCAGCAGAGCAGTGGAAAAGCCTAGAAGCGGATCAGGAGCAATTAAAGAGTACCTTAGACGACACTAAAAGCCAGATTGGAGAGAAAGTAAGCACGATTAAAGAGCAGATAAGAAAAGATTGGAAAAAAATGAATATCGATTCTAAAGAGGAAAGATCCACCATTCTTAAAACAGTAGGCGAAAATCACACTCGTATTCAAGCATTAGAACAAGAAATGAAGAGCAAGCTTAAAGAACAGACGTACAGGATCATTAAAGCCGAACTCAGGTCATTAGAGCAATCGTCGATATTTAGAACAGGAACATTGAAAGACAAGCAGGATGACTCAGATAGCCCGGAGGCAAGCACAGCAGGAAGTCAGACTCAGGCGGAGAGCCCATTAACAACAAACACGGAAGGGTTTCGCAAGAATATCGATAGGAGCTCAACACCACAAGACGGTCATCAGCCTACACAACTTATCCAAGTAATTCGCTCAAGTGATTATATACCACAGAAATACACGGAGAATTCAGGGGTAACACCTAAAGCTTTTATCAAAGAGATTGAAGACCATTACAATGACACTGGAGTACCTGAAGCACGTAGATTGAGGATGATGGAGAGATTTTTATCAGGAAATGCCCTTACATGGTTTTTAAGCTTCAAATATACATTTGGAACCATGTCAGATTTTAAATTGGCGTTTCTGCGCAAATATTGGTCGCCCGCAACACAACAGAGTCTAAGGATGGAGCTTTACTCTAGAAAGTACCAAACCACCCAGCAAACAAAATACTCAGATTTCTTTAACATGCAAATGTTAAAATTTCGCGACCTTGATTACCCTTTAAATGAAGCGGATCTGGTGATGACAATAGCGAGGCAATTGCCAGTCAACGCGCAACAAGTCCTAGTCGCAGCGAACGTTAGTACGGCCATACATGCAGAGCAGATATTACGCCAGATAGATGAGACTACGTCTCATAGTCATTATAGAGGAGGAAGACAGCTGGAGTTAGTCAATGCGACAGAGGTCATAAAACCTAAGCAGGCAAACACTAAAACGCAGGGCACTAATACAAGCACTTCCACACCTAGGCGAAACCAGGAAGAAGGAGAAAACAGACCATACCAGCGTAACGAAAATAACTACAATAATAGATCGTATCAAGGCAACAATAGGTATCAACAGAGAGGATATCAACATTGGCGTGAAAATCGAAGAAATGACAGGCCTTATGGAAGATACGGTGATTACAATGCTAATCAAAGATGGAAAGGAAGAAGAGACCAAAATCAAGGAGAGCCACGAAATTATCGAAATGACTGGGATGATAGGCACGCTCAATCACAAAATTACCTAGAGGAATTACACGCTAGTCAAGGTGGAGAGCTAGGAAGATGGGAAAAAGCCATTGGGAACATGAAGAATCCTGATACACATACTGAGGAAGCTGGAAGTCTACTGAGACAAGAGGAATATCAAGGACATCGGCGACAAACGGATGATGGGGGTCGCACCGGAGCTTTAAAAAAATGCTAAATTTGGATAAAGAAGACAGCCTACAAAAGCAACAGTCGGAAGTTGAAGAGGGATGGATAGTAGCGAACATACAAGAATGGATTGCTTTGCCAGAAGACTGCCTGGAGGAGACGGTGAAACCACGGAACGATGAAATTAGGCAGTTACCCATTATTTACGCAAGGATTGGTGGAATTAATATAAGATGTTTATTGGATACGGGGTCACAGATCAGTCTGGTATCGGAGGCCTTGGTTCGAGAGTTTGGACGGAGTCAAAATATTCCTGTAATTCCCGTACCACAGCTCAAAGTGAGGGGTGTTATTCCTGAACGCACCGTCACTTGTAAACGTCAGGCATACTTAGAGCTGAACATATTGGAACACACTTTTGGGCAAACATTCATTGTCATGGCAAAGATGAATTTCAATATAATTCTTGGTGCAAATTTCATTTGTGACTATCAAGCAGTGATAGATTTGCACAAGAATACTGTCAGTTTTAGAGAGTATGATCAGCTGAAGAATGTGGGATTGCATATGGATGAAATCACCACCGGAAGAGATGTAAATTCTTGGGCATTGGAAGCAATATCGGAAGAGACGGAAGAGGAGGTACGAAAGGCAGAAGATAACATCATAGAAGGAGCTGTTGTGGAACTAGATGAGGAGAGTGAATCCCAGGAGATATGGTCTTTATTAACGGAAGGAGACGACAGTGAGGCACAATTTGAAGAGTTACTACAGGAGCGGCTCAATGACATTCAACTTGGGGGTGAACACAGAAAGCAATTGGAAGAGATTTTAAGGAAGCACAAAACAGTATTTGATACAGTACCTGGGAAAATATTAAATTTCAAATATTCTATGCAAGTCGAGGATTGGTCACCTTTCAAAAGTAGGTTGTATCCAATTCCTGAAAAATATCGTTGTCAAGTCAAGGTCATTATAGATGAGATGTTACAAGCTGGAGTGATAAGGAAGACACCGACACCTTATCTAAATGCGATTTTGGCAGTCACAAAACCAAATGGATCTATTAGACTTTGTTTAGATGCCAGAAATCTCAACACGAGACTCATTTTTCCTGAGTATGACAGAGCGCAAATTATCAGAGACGTACTAAAAGGCTTTAAAAACAAGAGCATTTATTCATCAGTTGATCTGACGAGCTCGTTCCACCATATTGAATTGGATGAGAAGTCACAGCTTCTAACTGGCTTCTTATTCGATAACCAGACGTTTTGCTTCGTTCGAATGCCCTTTGGAGTCAAAACAGCGGGCTGTGCCTTAATCCGAGCCCTGGACCGGAATCTAACCGAGGAAGTTAAGGAGATGACGGTACGCTACATTGATGACATTTTGCTGGCATCCGACAACATTGAAACTCACATGGAAAATTTAGATAAAGTATTGGGCAACCTGAATGCATCTAATTTCAAAGTAAACCTGAAGAAATCGCATTTCTTCAAGAGCGAGATCTTATATTTGGGTCACATCATTGACAAGGAGGGAGTGAAGCCAAATCCAGCTAAGATCGAGGCGATAAAGAATTTCCCTACACCAACGAGAGTCAAGCACATTCGGGCTTTCTTAGGCGTAACGGGATTCTTTAAGGAAAACTGTCCAGGTTATACGGAGACTGTCGCCCCTATGCAGGAAATGCTAAAGAAGAATAATAAATGGTTATGGAATGCGGAGTGTGAGAAGGCATTCCAAGCAACAAAACAGCTATTGGAAAACTGCATTAAATTAGGATATCCAGATTTCAAGCACAAATTTATAATCCAAGCGGATGCTTCACTAATTGGTATAGGTGCTATGCTCTACCAAGAGGATCCAGCTAACCTGCAGCATAAAACATATTTGGCATTTGTCAGCCGAAAATTGCGTAAGCACGAGCGCAATTATACGGTAACGGAACTAGAGCTGTTGGCCATACTTCATGCGCTACAACAATGGAAACGAATAATTTACGGCTACCCTATTGTTGTCAGGACTGATCATAAAGCACTAACATTTTTGTTTAAGACGTCGATGGCAAGCGAACGTGTGACACGTTGGTCTATATATATTCAGCAGTTTAGCATTGAGATTGAACATTGCCCAGGGAAGATGAACGTGATTCCGGATGCACTCAGCAGGAACCCAGAGCCTGATAATGAAGAAACAGCGATGGTACAACACTTGGAGTTAACACCGAAGGACCTGGAATTCTTGGAGGAGTTACGTGAGATACAGCGAGAACAAGAAGCGGAACCATGGATGATGCTATTAATTCAATACTTCAGAAAGCAACTACCTACAGGAACACCTGCATTTCGAGAAGCAAAAGCCAAAGAAGGAAGATATGTTTATGTCAACAATTTGCTGCACAAATGGGTAGATAATGACCACACCAAGTTACGCATATTGGTACCTGCTTCTTTACAGCGAGGACTGACATGGCATACTCACGAAAGTTACGGTCACGTGGGCGTAGATAAGTGCGAAGCGACAATAGGAGAGACATTTACATGGCCACGTATGAGAACAACTATATGTGACGTCATTACGACTTGTAATCCTTGTCAGAGGACAAAGCCAAATAATTATTTAATGAGGCAGTATCCTAGACCATTGCTACCTCAGAAACCATGCGAGCTACTGGCACTCGACTGTTTCGGTCCAATCCCGAAGGGAAGGCGAGGTTGCCGACACTTACTAGTATGCATTGATGTATTTTCTAAGTTTGTCGTATTATGCCCCATTCAGAAAACTACTTCAAAACAGGTACTCAGTTGTATTCGGAATAGAGTTATTCCAATCCTTGGAAAATCAGAATTTATATTATCAGATCATGGCAGCTATTTCACAAGCGCCGAATTCAAGAAAGGTATGGAGGACATGGGTATAAAACACATTTTAAGCAGTATCCGACATGCTCAAGCAAATCCAAGTGAGAGAGCAATTAAGTGTGTAACATCATATTTGAGAATCTTCATTCCAAATGAACATCACAGATGGGTGGATAAAATCAAGGATGTAGAGACATGCATGAATTCTACCAGGCACGAGTCAACAGGACAAATCCCTATGGTCCTACACAAAAGCGAGTATCCAGTGAGATCGTGGAAAAGCATCATTAACTGCCCACAAGATCCAATGATAGCACCTGACTTGCGAATTGAGAGGACGAGAGCCTACATGAGAAAACAAGCAGACCGCAGATTACGGCGAGTAAGAAATAAGAGGTTTCACAGTGATCTTGAAATCAACCAGCTCGTTTTGGTGAAACGACCCGCTACATCGGACCCAGAGAAGAAGATCTTCAGTAAATTCTGCGAAAAGTTCATAGGACCCTATTCTATCATAAGAAACCTTGGAAATAATGCTTACAGAGTGAAAGAATTGAGTACAGGAACAATGTCAGTCTACAATGCAGCCAATTTAAAAAAGTATCGTAGAAGTGAACCATGGGAGCGCCGAAATAATGATGCAGTTTGAATATATGGACGTCCTACTATCAACAAAGTGCACGGGGAGCAGTTGAGTACGGCACGTGAAGGAGGAAGTAGAGTTGGTGTTGACAAACATTAACGAGGCGAGCAGAGTGTTGCCCGAGGCACCAGCGCGTCATGCAAGCAGACAGAGTGTCATTATGAGCAGGATGTGAAACGAGTAAATGCCATTCAAGACAGGAGCGACTAGACCAAGTAATAGAAAAGGGGTGATTCTGAAATAAAACAAATTGGCCTACGGAAGTCTTTTAAAATTGTCGACTTTATTCCTAAGTTCGAAATTTTGTGAGTGGGAGAGTTTTGAACCCTTTATCCTCTGTTGGATAAATGATTCTATGTTTTATTTCTTCAATTAATAAATATTTCCACCAGCATCATGAAAGTAGCCAGACGGAGATGAGGAAATTTCAAGCATTTGTGGGAGACAGCGGGGACATACCTGAAGCAGATTGACAAAAGGCTGAATACTTTAGCTGTGAAAGGAAATAGCCTAGCGATGTGTCAGAAGGACAGGTGTTGGCCACCTCAAAAATAGAAGCGACGCGCAGTGAGACATGGTTCTGGTATGTTCATTGTAATATTCGCGCCTAGAAGAAATATGATGCAGTAACGTGAGTGGCTGATGAAGAAAATAGACACTCCTACGACGCCAAGATCTGCTAAAAACCGCCAAGTTACAGAAAATGTGGGAACCAATGAGAGAAGAATGCCTATTTAGCGCGGCAGGTCTAGCGTGGGAACGCTCGGCTAGCATTCACGCGGGAGATCGCCTAGACAACATCTCTACGATCGATTCTAGGATTAATGGGCATATTCTTGACCTGCGCTATTTTTCGAGTTCAGTGATATTTATTTCATTCCTGTATCACTATTATTTTGTGAAATTTTTATCTAATTTCCCCCTCTATCAAGACCTAGGGCCAGTTCATTTATAAGTGGTGTGAAGAGCCAAGACTTTGCTTATTATTTTGTGTGTCGTGGACACAGGTTGATTATTACTCTGTGCGTCGACAGACATAGCTTATTACTCTGTGCGTCTACGGACGTAGGCTGTTATTTTGTGTGTCAGTGGACACAGGCTTTTATACTTTGCGCGTCTAAGGACGTTGACAGTTATACTTTGCGTGTCATGAAGGACACAGAAATTATTATTATAAGTGTTAAACTCAGTGTTAGATAGTCACAGTACTATATTTGTAGGGACAGTATCTTCGATAATTCGCCAACAGACTGCTTTGGGGAACGAAGTACCCGAACGACGAATTTAGTAGTCAGACATCAAGTGTATAATAATTTAATTTTTGAATCAGCACGAGAGATGACATCATTGACCATGGAGGAAGCCTGGAAATATCAAGACTCCGTCAAGATGGTTGAGATGAGATAAGAAGGATCCAGTTGGGAGATGGCGGCGGATGTTCTTTGACGGGTGGCTGACTGAGGATGAGTACTGAATAATATTTATTATTATCTGATAAATTAACTTATGGTGTATGGGACATATTTTGTTTTGTAAATAATTTGCTTGTGTGATTAACGTAGTCTATTTAGTTTTGGTCTGACACACCTTTTGCATGGAAACAGCTCGCATATATTATTAGTAGAAGGTTCTTTTCTTGTTTGTTGTTTTAACTAACGTAGCTATGTGGACGACCGTGTTTGCATATGTTACGCGATGCGGTTAAAAACGTCTCTCGGAGATATGTTGTGTTTCAGAAGTAGGACTGAAGTAAAAATATTATACAGTAGATTGGAGGGTAATTAATTTCTTTTGGTTTATTATTGATCAGATTCAATGAGATTATTGCCTTTGGAGCAATGTGATTTGTGACGAAGAGCAGTCAGCTCTATCGTAGGTTTTAATATTTTTTTAATTGTGGGCGAGCATCCATTCAGCCGATCTGTGTGAAAAAACGTATTGTCATTCCCAGAAGTGTGTGTGTGAGTGTGTGTATTTGTGTCATTACAAGCGGGAATTTCAGCGTAGACTGATTTCTGGCAGCTTGATGACAAATCCATATTGTGACCTCGCGAGGGCAATTCTGGATATTTTGATTAATGTCTGACCATATGTTGAAGTGGTTGAGTTTGTTGCTGTTGATTCCTTGAGATAACGGCACAGCTGGTCACGTATTTATACACACTGGAGTGGGACAATGACAGGTGATTGAGGAAGAGGGGAGATGTTGCACAAGACGGACTGAAGGTTGCCAGCCAGGTCATTAGGGAGAGTGCCTGTGTGGCTCAGTAATAACGTTAAATACAGAATTAAGAACTGATCAATGATAAAAATTGTTTAAATAAATGGGTGTTGCCTACGAATCACGATAATCTCCGAAGCGTTAGCTTAACATGCAGTTTTGTTCATATAAAGTAATGTCAGCCAGTCAGGCTTTTGTTGTTGTTGGTTTATTCCATGTTTATATTTCATTCAGTGACCCGTGAGTCACGTCCTATGCTGTATTTCCTTGTTTGTGTTGAGCAATTTGGCCAGTGTTGGCAGCTCATAGTCAAGTGCGTCTTCGCGCTAATGAGGGTCCCGAGAGAGATTCCTGTAAATAGTAGATTTAGTGCGTGTGTCAGCATTACTTTTAAAGGGTTTTTATTAATGTCATGTTCCATATCCATAAACGTTGATTTACGAGATGATTGTTCGTAAGCATCGTGGCTGTTAACCCGTTGTAAACGAACAGTCATCCAAAGTACTCATTCCTCGTAGTTAGTCATTACGCGCACATAAAACCCAAATTGCAAGGTAGTGGAACCAGGATCCACATTTTAAATAAAAGGGGAGATCCGTCTGACTCCTCAAATTAATAGATATTCCTATCATGGGAAATTCAGGGAGGATTTGTTTTATATTTTATTGTTGTTTATTTCTTTTTATGCACTATTAGTCATTAAATTATGTTATTATTTTACATCTTGTCACCTTTCTTTCTTGATTTATAGTTTATATCCTATGACCCTTACCTCAATAGAGCATGTTGTTTGGCGAACGTAAACATCACATAGGAACTGAGCGCGACCCCTTGATTAAGATTTCTTACATTAAACACTGCTTTTCTGAAGGGTTCAATACTAAATAGCTTTTGGTTCACGACCTGTGTTTTCACCAATACATACAATGAGAAGTTATGTGCTAGAAGCGGCTTCGGTGGCGTAGTTGGTAGCATGCTGAGCTTCTATGTCCAAGGTCGCGGTTTCAAACCCGGCCGAAGTTGTCGGAATTTTTAAGAGCGTTAAAATCCCTCAGTATGCCTTCCTTCGGAGAGGAAGTAAATCCAGCGGTCCCGTGTCATAAATGTATGGCATGATAAAGAACCTTCCACTAATTACACCTGTGTGAGGCTAAATTAGGTTAAAAATGTAAACAACGCTCATGTTGCTACGTTCGTCACCAGGAGCCGACTGCGGTGGTATCTAGTAGCAAAGTTCAGAACCAGTTGGTCGTTGACGGTGGCGTTTGGTAGCGAAAGTTGGAACTACTTGAAAATCTTATGAATTCAGTCCTTACTTGAATTTAAAAAAAAACAGATAACACACACTAATACAGCCATCACAATTAAGACCGGTTATCAGACAGATTCTACACACACCCAAGTACACGGGGCTACATGGTCGCGTTGTCGTAGCCCCTAAAATGAGGAACCAACCAACCTATGTGCTAGAATATATAACTTTCTACATAGGTGATAAACTCCTCCCGCGAGATAGCATCTTTCTGTAACGAACCACGGGATTAAATTTTTTGAAAAGTCAAATGCACGGCTTCTTTTATTAGGAAAAGCAAGCTACAGAATTTAGTGTCATTAGATAATGATTGTTATCATACGAATCATATTTTCAATCGCCTTAATAAGATACGAGAAATAAAAAATAAGCTTTTAAAATTTTGAACTGATGCCATCTTGAATTTTTGAAAAAATTGAACATCATTACTGTATATGCCTCTGCACCAAGATCTGGATAAAGATTTGCTGTGCCAAGTTTCATTGCAGTCGGGTGATAAGATCACCAAAAAAGTATTTTTTAATATTTGAAACTCACTTACTTAACTTACTTAAGAATCCTCTACCACCATACAACATTTCAGTTTGATTTATTCAATAGTTTCGGAGATATTGAGAACCGGTGGAATGTATCGTATGGAAGCCATATTGGATTATTTTATGTATACCTAGGTATGTTATAGATAGTTATGCCAGGAGATGAATATTAAAATCGTGGATTATTATTCCAACCTGCATTTCAATCGCTTGTTTAGGGCACGAGAAATACATACTGTGACCTTTATGCATATCTGATAGCATAAAGTCTACATATTATTCCAACAAGATTTAATTCATGTCTCAAAGCCGATGTGAGAATAGAAGTTGCTTGTGAAACTGGCTTGACAAAAGGATGGTTTGTACGTGACTTGAAGCAGCTTTCACTCAGCGCTGACAAAGGCAGTGGAAGAGAGAAAATCCACATCTGGACACCAAATGCGCCCAGAGACCACGCGAAGGTCGTTCAACTACGCGGGTAAATGCGAAAACCTCAACGATCACCTACCAAATAAACCCCGCCCATTTGAAATGAATTAGAGCAGTAATTAGAATACAGAAACAGGAATTATACCACCGTATAGGGGACTATCCCAGCCTCTCAGAGATATCGTCAAAATTTAAATTGGATCATTCTGTGATTTTTGCCAGAATTAAAATGAAATCAGGGGGTGGATTTGAAACGACCAATGGCAGCGAGAGACGCTAGACGCGACCAAATCCCGCCGAAATTAAGGGACAATGAAGCAAATTACGGAGCTCATTATATAAGGATCCAACGATCGGATTTTGATAAAAAGGAGTCATTGAGACATTGGAAATGAGGACGTTCTAGGGAGCTAGTTTGCATATTCATGTGAGTGTTATTTTGGAAATAAATTCTGAAACTCCCCTACTCCACGTCCCTCTAAGAGAAATCGTATAAATAATGGATTGAAACACAGTGAAGTTAGTCTACTTTGGGGCATCACGGGAGGCGGAAGCCTTGGCCCTGAGCGATCAGAAAGTACCTTAATTTTTACAAGTTTTATAAGTCTACTTTGGGGCATCGCTGAGGCGAGAGCCTGCGCTTGAGAGCATAAGAAAGTACCGTGATTTTTACAAGTTTTTATCAGTTCTAAATACGCGCTGTAGAGGCGGAAGCCGAACCCAGTAGCCATCAGAAAAGTAACATTCTTTACGAGTTTATAAGTAGGAGCAAGTATACCTCTGAAATTTGAATATCGCTAAGTATTCGCGAGTGCGAATTAGAACAGTGCATATAATAACAGTACGACGCAGTTATAATGATAGGTATAGCCGCCCGAGCTATTAACAGACAAACCAGTAATCTAGGAAGCTATTGAACTGTCAGCCGAACTAAGTAAGTTGATGATAGATACCGGAGATAGGAGCTTCATATGCGAGAACCGTGCATTGTGCTAATAATAATAATTCACAGTGGACCTTTGCTTTGGTGAAATTTTGAAAAACCGTGTGTAAATTATCCTCCTATCAAGATGAACCAACTAATGAAGAAGACTGATATCATGGACCAGAACCGCATCAGGAAATATGAGAGATAAGTAAATAATCGTATGGGGCATGTTGGCCATAATGTTTCCCATCAAGGGGGTCGGATAAGTTTATCTCGATCATAAGCAATTATGATAAAAATAGATATTTTAGGCATAGCAGGCATGTTTTGTGTGGATTTGTGTGTTTATCAGCATTGAGTATTTTTGTGTGTTTTATTAACGTAATAAGTATATGAGCATCAAAGTTCTATTTAAATATGGTTTTATTTGGGATGTCATTAATCTTGCTGAATGCACAGTTAAGGGAATAATAGGTATGATAGTGCTTATGCACAATGTGGACGTAAAAGCTAATATGGGGAAGACCGCTCGATAATGTGACGAGACCAGTAAGTGACACTGAAATTATGTGAATAATATGTATGGTAAGTGATAATCACACGAAGGTAAAAAGAGGTAAGACAAGAATGGTTGGAGGGTAATGTGATATATTCAGATAAGGCTGAGAGTCGATTCTGGGTCGAGCAGAATTAATAGCGGAGGTGATATTCCCGCGTTCTACGATGAAATAATGGTAAGTGAAATGATTGAGTTCATTATCTGATGAGAGTCCACTTTAGCTCCGTCGGAAAGGTATTGTACTGCTCGAGCCCAGGTAGTTAAAAGGGAGTCCTTAAGAGGCAGGTAGAAGTGTGGTAAGCCGTCTGAATTCTAAAAGCAGCCATGAAGGTTATTGCTAGCCAGCTGGTTAGGGCGATGAAAGTGTCTGTCACAACGTCGAGGGTGTCATTGTATTCTATAAAGGGAGGTAGCCCGACTTCCTGGGGTTTCTTCTTGTGTGCCGCTTTAGGAAGGGACGCATTCTATTGTCATTATTTTTGAGTGCATCCATTATAATTGTTTGTTTATTAATAATCACGGGGCACCGGCTGCCGAAGTATTTATTTGATGCTTTATGTATGATGACTTGTTTATTTTACCATAATTAACGGAGTTATGACTCTGAGAGAAGTAATTGTTTTTAAGTTATAAATACACACATGCCCGTAGCCTAGAATAAATCTATTGCCTTCATTATCTGACTCTTGTGAGGAAAGATGATGATTGTACGAGAAAACATGTCCGAGTTCCCAAAAACCAATTTTGCAAGTTATAAACAAGAGTGCGCATAATTTGTTGTGATAGAATGGCTGTGTTATTTAAGCCATATTTATTTGAACTAAGCCTGTTGACGTAAATTCTTGAACTTGAAGCAGTGGACTGCAGTAAAATAGACTATTTTTCTTTTCCTGGTTACAGCCAGTGTGATAACATTTATTTTGCATTTTTGATGTTGTTGATTAGAGTAATTTAAGGGAGTTTATTTTATTTTTATTTGTCTATGGATGGGAGAAAAGGGAGATGATGTTTTTGTGAAATAAATTATTTTATATTAGGAGTTCTCTGACATACTGATTTTAAGTTAAACCTCCTGTGATCCTGTGACGATATTCCTAGGATGTTTAGAATAAGTTAGAGCCACCCCGAACAGATCACTACCCGAGCAAGAGTCGGCATCCTAGAAGAACACGGAAGGGTACATATGGCTTGGATGATAACATAGTAGTTATTCATGTCTATATTAGTTTTCTTTTATTAATTAGTGGATCACAGTGATGGAGATTGTCAGAGAGTAGCTAGTCGGAGCCTACTGAAGTGTACGTGACGCCTTGAGGTCATGTAAACAGATGTAGAGCATCCCCTTACATCATGGCGAGGCCCAAGTGTGGCAGACGACAGTACAACCGAGTCCCTGGATGGTTACTGACCCCATGTGATATTACCCTTAGTGGGAGTACTAGCATGATCAGCTAGAGACATCATGTCGCCCTGTAGTGGGGCATGATCAGCTATGTACATCATGGCGCCGAACGGTGTGGCCAATTAACAAGTAATTTAGGGGAAAGTAAAGCCAGGAGTTTGTTTAAGATAAATAATCGAAAATGCTGAGTTTATTTTGCATAGTTAGGTAGAAGCAGCGTTTTCGTGGCGCCCTTATATTTGAATAATTAGTAGCAAACTCCAAATGTATGTTATAGAACGGCGTGAACCGTAAGAGTGATGTCAGTACTTTATTGACAGAACTGGGAAGTTAAAATTAACGCAGAAGGGTAAACTGAAAATTTATTCACAAAAGCAAACATCAAATAGGCAGCTCTTCAAGCATATTAAAGTAATTAATGGGATTAACGTAGATTGGGATTAAGCGACTCATTTTATGATTGCAGAAGGTGGGGACGTGAGGCTGCATGCCCCAGTCTTCTCAAATAAGTATTATATTGTGTGATATGGCGTCAGTGGAGGAAATTCGATCTATTATTGAGAGTTCAGTAGCTAGAACAATGGAGCAGTTCGAACACATTAAGAGGGAATGTAGGGAGCAGAGCGAAATCAACAATGCACGTATAGCGGAGCAGAACGAAATCAACAATGCACGTGTTGCGGAACAGATAGCAAAACAGAGTGAATTAAACAATGCACGTATCGCGGAACAAATTGCAGAACAGAGTGAGTTAAACAATACACGTGTTGCGGAACAGTTAGCGGAGCAAATAGCGGAACACAGTAGGACAAATAATGCACTACTCGCGGAACAAAGTACAATTACTAATACACAGTTAATGGAACGAATTGCAGAACAGGGTAGGCGGAATAATGAAGTATTAAAAGAGGAATTAATGGAACAAATTGTAGAACAGGGTAGGCTGAATAAGGATTCATTAAAAGAGGAACTGACAGATAAATTAGCAGAACAAATAGCTAAAATCACGCTTGAGACTACCACACAGTTAGGTCAGATGGAGACGAACTTAAGGCAATCAATAGCGTTCAGTGAAGAAAAGACGGCAGCGAAACTAATACAACTGGAAGAAATATGTAACGCTTATACAGAAGGGATAAAGATAGAACAGTTAGCAATCCAAGCTACCATAAAAGGAGTAGACAACGAGGTTAAGTCTGCGGCAAAACAATTGCACATCCTAGAAGGAGAGATGATAGAGATTAGAACGGAAATAGACAAGGCAGCTTTGACTTCAGCAGAACGATGGAGCATTCAAGAGAACGAGAATGATGCACTTGAGAGTATACGTGAAAGTAATGAACTGATAGGAGACAGGCTCGATCAGCTGGAAAGTGACAAGAAAGAGGGAAAGAGAAAAGAGGAAAATAGATATGAGGCAATAAGAGTAGAAATAAACAAGACATGCCAACAAATTGGAATTGACGGGAAAGAGGATAGAAAGAAACTCTTAGAACAAATGGAAGAAAACCAGAAGAGGATAAAGGAGGTCGAACAGCAGTTACTTGGGAAAATGGAGGTACAAGAACGAAAGATTATTAAGACAGAAATACAGTCTTTGCAACAGCAGGAAATGCTTCTGGAACTAAAAGCCCACAATAGCAGCAAAGGGACGAGAAGTGTGGCTAACCATTCCAACACAAGCCAGACTCAGGTAGAAGGAATGAATGAACTTAGTCCGGGCCGTGCGACCACAGGTAGCGAGAATAATGAAGGGTTTCAAACATTTAGAGGACTTGCCTCAACACCTCAACAGCCGACTGGCAATGATAATAACAATAACCCAACTACACACTATGTCCAAATAATTAGAATGCAGGAGGATCGCCCACGCAAATTCAACAATGATGGTTCACAAACGCCGAAAGCTTTTTTAAAAGACTTAGAACACTACCTTACAGACAATAACATTCCTGAGAATAAGAAACTCAGAATAACAGAGAAATTACTTGCGGATAGCGTTCTGACCTGGTTCAGAAGTTTTCGCTATACTTTTGAAGACATGGATACCTTCAAGCATGCATTTTTACGCCGTTACTGGAGCATGTCCATACAACATAGTTTAAGGATGGAATTATATAGTAGGAAGTATCATGCTTCACAGCCTACACGTTATTCAGAATATTTTTCGGCTTAGTTACTCAGATTAAAAGACATGGATATTTTACCACCGGAGTCAGAACTGGTGATGACGATTGGTAAACAGCTTCCGTTACCGGTACAACAGTTTTTCATTGCGGCAAACGTCTCGAGCGCACTGCAAGCAGAGGAGGTGTTACGTCAGTTGGATGAGACGTCATTAAATAATCAAAATAGGCACGTCAGAGCGAGTGACAGCACAGCGCTGGTACACCAAGCCGAGCTAGTTAAAACTAGAGAGCAAAGCACCAACACGAATGTTAGCCATAGAAGCGGAAATAATAACGGAAGGTCAGACTTGCCAAAAGAGGAGCAAAGGAGATATGAACCAAGGAACGAAAGGAACTGGCAGCCACAACAGTACAGGAGAGATGAAAGGAAAGGGCGTGGTCGCGAAGGTCCATATCATCATCGCAGATATGATAGAAGAGATAATAGAACGTGGAACCGAGGACGAGATGAGAACCGAGGATACACGGAAGACAGTCGACGGGAATTGCAGAACAGGCATGAGGCATCACAACAATACCTAGATGAGTTGCATCACGGCCAAGAGACGGAAAAGGATCGCTGGCGAAGGACGATGGAAAATCGCGAGAACCCAGATATGGAGATCACTGGAGCAGAAAGTGAATTAGCACAACAGCATCGCGAAAGTCAGAATGAGAAGAGGCACACGGGGGCTATTAAAAAAATGTACTCGAGGGTGAAGGAGATAGGCTAATTTTCACGCCAGATAAGTCACAGTGGTTGATAGCGAACATTGAGGAATGGGTCGCAACTCCTGAGGATTTTACACGTGAAATTATTCAACCGGAACAACATTGTTTGAGGAAATTACCAGTCATCATTACGAGGATAGAAGGACTAAGAGTAAAAGGATTAGTGGATACAGGGGCACAGCTATGTCTAGTATCAGAGGCATTAATTAAAGCTCTAAGCGAGAAACAGAGAATACCTACGATTCCAGTACCACAGGTCAAAATTAGAGGAGTAATTCCCGAAAAATCAGCTGTATGCAAATTTCAAGTGCAATTGGATCTAGAAATATTAGGACACACTTTCTCACACGTATTCATGGTGATGAACAAGATGAATGTAAATTTGATCCTGGGGGCGGATTTCCTATATGAGCACCAAGCAGTGATTGACCTGCGTAACAACGTAATTAAATTCAGAAATATGGAAGGATTATCAGCAGTGGAATTAAACCTGAATAACCACGGCTTAGATAGAGATGCTGACATTTGGACGCTGGAGACCATTCCTGAGGAAGAAGAAGAGAAAAGTCAAGCAGATGAAGAGGACTCGAACACAGGACTTCTGGAGGGAAAGCAAGAATTGGAAGATGAAATGTGGTCCATGGCAGTAGAAGAAGATGGCAACAAAGACAGTTTTGAGGCACTTTTGAAAGAAAAATTAAGAGAGGCAAAGCTAAATGAGGATGAAAGAAATTGCTTGGCACAAATGCTATGTAAACACTCAGCAGCATTTAATACACTACCGGGAAAAAATATTAAATTTCAAGTACGCTATGCAGGTAGATGACTGGACACCATTTAAGAGCCGACTCTACCCAATTCCAGAAAAGCAGCGTGCAGCAGTTAGAAAAATTATAGACGAGATGCTTAGAGGGGGCATAATTAAGAAAGCTCCAACCCCATATTTGAACGCCATATTAGCGGTGGCGAAGCCCAATGGTTCTGTGAGGTTGTGTCTCGATGCTCGCACCCTCAATTCCAGATTAATAGATGAGACCGACCGTGCACCACTAATTAAGGATGTACTCAAGAAGTTCCATAAGAAGAAAATATATTCGTCTGTCGATCTTGCGAATAGCTATTGGCACATCGAGTTAGAAGAGAAATCACAGCTGTTAACTGGATTTCTATTCGATAATCAGAGTTTCACCTGGTGTCGATTACCATTCGGAGTTAAGACAGCCGGATCTGCACTAATCCGAGCATTGGATCGAAATTTAACAGAAGAGGTGAAAGACATGACTGTCAGATATGTCGACGATATCTTACTAGCATCAGAAAGCAATGAGGAACACATGCAAAATTTAAGCAAGTTGTTAGAGAACCTAGAAAGGGCAAATTTCAAGATCAATCTAAAAAGTCACACTTCTTTCAGCACGAAATTTTATATTTAGGACATATTGTTGATGGAGGAGGGATCAGACCCAATCCGGTAAAAATTGAAGCCATTAAACATTTTCCTCGACCAACCAGAGTCAAGCATATAAGGATGTTCTTGGGAGCCACCAATTTCTTTCGTGAAAACTGTCCAGGATACACCGAAGTAGTAGCACCATTACAAGAGATGCTAAAAAAGAATAACCGTTGGTTTTGGAACGAAGAGTGTGAGAGATCATTCGTAGCCACGAAGGAATTACTATCAAATAACATCAAACTGGGGTACCCAGATTTTTCGAAGAGGTTCATAATTCAAGCAGATGCATCTTTAGTGGGCATCGGAGCAATGCTTTTCCAAGAAGACGCAGAGAGAACAGCAAGCCGTTCATACCTAGCATTCATCAGCAGGAAGTTGAGAAAACATGAGAAAAGTTATACCATCTCAGAGCTGGAGCTTTTGGCGATCATATACGGTTTCTCCATAACAATCCGCACTGATCACAAGGCGCTGACTTTCTTATTTAAGACCACCATGGTAAGCGAACGCATCAACAGATGGGCCATCTATGCACAGCAGTTTGATATACAAATTGAGCATATATCAGGAAAATTGAATGTAATTCCGGATATTTTGAGCCGAAATCCAGAAGAGGAGGCACAGAAGGAGGAAATGTTAGTGCAACACATTGAGCTGACAAACGAAGATCAAGACTTCTTACAAGAACTGAAGAGGTTACCGCAGGAACAGGAAAAGGAGCCATGGATGATGCAGATGATTAAATTCCTCAAGAGAGAGATAACACCTGATATCCCAGCATATCGAGAGATTGAAGCTCAAGCGAGAAGTTATTCATTCTTCAATAATATGCTCCATAAATTTATAGATGAGGATCATGTCAAGTTACGAATATTGTTACCAGCTTCGTTACAGAGGAAATTAGTGTGGCATACTCACTATACGCTTGGTCACATTGGGTTAGACAAGACACAAGCAACAATAGGTGAAGCTTTCACTTGGCCACGGATGAGGATCACTATAAGCGATGTACTGAAGACATGCGATATTTGCCAGCGTGCAAAACCCAATAACTTCCTCATGAGACAATACCCAAAGCCAATATTGCCACAGAAACCGTTAGAGCTCATTGCTACGGACTGTCATGGTCCATTGCCGAAAGGACGTAGAGGAGTGCGACATGTCCTTGTATGTGTGGACGTCTTTTCTAAATTTGTTGTTTTATGTGCTATCCAGAAAACAACATCGAAACAGGTCCTAAGCCGCATCAAGAATCGAGTTATACCTATAATGGGAAAGCCTGAATTTATCCTTTCCGATCATGGAAGTTATTACACATCAGCAGAATTTAAGCGCGGATTAAATGAGCTAGACATCAAACATGTACTATCTAGCATACGCCATCCACAGGGAAATCCGAGCGAAAGAGTCTTACGTGAGGTCTCGAAGCACATCCGGATGTTCATTCCTACAGAACACCATCGTTGGGCCGATACATTGAAAAATATTGAGATTTGCATCAACATGACACGTCATGAGTCAACTGGACAAGTTCCATATACGTTACATTTGAACCAGCAACCACCGAGATCTTGGACAACAGTACTAGATTGCCCAAGAGATCCGTAGCCAGCACCACAGCTGAGAGTCGAACGGACGGTCACCTACATGAGAGAACAAGCTGACAGGAGACTAAGAAGATTAAGAGGAAAACGCTTTCACAGGGAATTGAACGTCAATGAATTAGTTTTATTGAAGAGGCCACCTATCTCGGATCCAGCAAACAATGTATTTCATAAATGGTGTTTCCCATACATAGGACCTTATCGAATCATAAGAAATTTGGGGAATAATGCATATAAGATACAGGACGTAAACGGCGGAAGCACATCGGTTGTAAATTGCTCAAACCTCAAAATATATCATAAAAGGGAACCGTTTGATCAACCACGGAATACCGCGGGTGTCAACATTATGGAAATCGAATAAAGATGAGCCAAATGCACGTGGAACGAGGAAGTAGTCAGTCATAAACAGACCTGGTGTTTACAGTGGAAGGCCGTGAAGTAAGAGGACTGGGCGAGACAGGCGGACAATAGCTAGCTACCTGCACCAGACAGCCGAGACACTAATCTGAGCAAGAATGTGGAGAGGGAGACAAGAATCGTACCAAGGGAATCCCTGCGCGCGACAGCAGTGGCGAACCAAATAAACAATATAAGGAGTGACGGCGGAACCTTACAGCATCCGTGAGACCGATCGAGATTGAGAAAAATATCATACGTTCCATATCGATTTTTTTCCTTTGCAGAAGGGTAATGTGACCTTTATGCATATCTGAATAGCATAAAGTCTACATATTATTCCAACAAGATTTAATTCATGTCTCAAAGCCGATGTGAGAATAGAAGTTGCTTGTGAAACTGGCTTGACAAAAGGATGGTTTGTACGTGACTTGAAGCAGCTTTCACTCAGCGCTGACAAAGGCAGTGGAAGAGAGAAAATCCACATCTGGACACCAAATGCGCCCAGAGACCACGCGAAGGTCGTTCAACTACGCGGGTAAATGCGAAAACCTCAACGATCACCTACCAAATAAACCCCGCCCATTTGAAATGAATTAGAGCAGTAATTAGAATACAGAAACAGGAATTATACCATCGTATAGGGGACTATCCCAGCCTCTCAGAGATATCGTCAAAATTTAAATTGGATCATTCTGTGATTTTTGCCAGAATTAAAATGAAATCAGGGGGTGGATTTGAAACGACCAATGGCAGCGAGAGACGCTAGACGCGACCAAATCCCGCCGAAATTAAGGGACAATGAAGCAAATTACGGAGCTCATTATATAAGGATCCAACGATCGGATTTTGATAAAAAGGAGTCATTGAGACATTGGAAATGAGGACGTTCTAGGGAGCTAGTTTGCATATTCATGTGAGTGTTATTTTGGAAATAAATTCTGAAACTCCCCTACTCCACGTCCCTCTAAGAGAAATCGTATAAATAATGGATTGAAACACAGCGAAGTTAGTCTACTTTGGGGCATCACGGGAGGCGGAAGCCTTGGCCCTGAGCGATCAGAAAGTACCTTAATTTTTACAAGTTTTATAAGTCTACTTTGGGGCATCGCTGAGGCGAGAGCCTGCGCTTGAGAGCATAAGAAAGTACCGTGATTTTTACAAGTTTTTATCAGTTCTAAATACGCGCTGTAGAGGCGGAAGCCGAACCCAGTAGCCATCAGAAAAGTAACATTCTTTACGAGTTTATAAGTAGGAGCAAGTATACCTCTGAAATTTGAATATCGCTAAGTATTCGCGAGTGCGAATTAGAACAGTGCATATAATAACAGTACGACGCAGTTATAATGATAGGTATAGCCGCCCGAGCTATTAACAGACAAACCAGTAATCTAGGAAGCTATTGAACTGTCAGCCGAACTAAGTAAGTTGATGATAGATACCGGAGATAGGAGCTTCATATGCGAGAACCGTGCATTGTGCTAATAATAATAATTCACAGTGGACCTTTGCTTTGGTGAAATTTTGAAAAACCGTGTGTAAATTATCCTCCTATCAAGATGAACCAACTAATGAAGAAGACTGATATCATGGACCAGAACCGCATCAGGAAATATGAGAGATAAGTAAATAATCGTATGGGGCATGTTGGCCATAATGTTTCCCATCAAGGGGGTCGGATAAGTTTATCTCGATCATAAGCAATTATGATAAAAATAGATATTTTAGGCATAGCAGGCATGTTTTGTGTAGATTTGTGTGTTTATCAGTATTGAGTATTTTTGTGTGTTTTATTAACGTAATAAGTATATGAGCATCAAAGTTCTATTTAAATATGGTTTTATTTGGGATGTCATTAATCTTGCTGAATGCACAGTTAAGGGAATAATAGGTATGATAGTGCTTATGCACGATGTGAACGTAAAAGCTAATATGGGGAAGACCGCTCGATAATGTGACGATGACAGTAAGTGACACTGAAATTATGTGAATAATAAGTATGGTAAGTGATTATCACACGAATGTAAAAAGAGGTAAGACAAGAATGGCTGGAGGGTAATGTGATATATTCAGATAAGGCTGAGAGTCGATTCTGGGTCGAGCAGAATTAATAGCGGAGGTGATATTCCCGCGTTCTACGATGAAATAATGGTAAGTGAAATGATTGAGTTCATTATCTGATGAGAGTCCACTTTAGCTCCGTCGGAAAGGTATTGTACTGCTCGAGCCCAGGTAGTTAAAAGGGAGTCCTTAAGAGGCAGGTAGAAGTGTGGTAAGCCGTCTGAATTCTAAAAGCAGCCATGAAGGTTATTGCTAGCCAGCTGGTTAGGGCGATGAAAGTGTCTGTCACAACGTCGAGGGTGTCATTGTATTCTATGAAGGGAGGTAGCCCGACTTCCTGGGGTTTCTTCTTGTGTGCCGCTTCAGGAAGCGACGCATTCTATTGTCATTATTTTTGAGTGCATCCATTATAATTGTTTGCTTATTAATAATCACGGGGCACCGGCTGCCGAAGTATTTATTTGATGCTTTATGTATGATGACTTGTTTATTTTACCATAATTAACGGAGTTATGACTCTGAGAGAAGTAATTGTTTTTAAGTTATAAATACACACATGCCCGTAGCCTAGAATAAATCAATTGCCTTCATTATCTGACTCTTGTGAGGTAAGATGATGATTGTACGAGAAAACATGTCCGAGTTCCCAAAAACCAATTTTGCAAGTTATAAACAAGAGTGCGCATAATTTGTTGTGATAGAATGGCTGTGTTATTTAAGCCATAGTTATTTGAACTAAGCCTGTTGACGTAAATTCTTGAACTTGAAGCAGTGGACTGCAGTAAAATAGACTATTTTTCTTTTCCTGGTTACAGCCAGTGTGATAACATTTATTTTGCATTTTTGATGTTGTTGATTAGAGTAATTTAAGGGAGTTTATTTTGTTTTTATTTGTCTATGGATGGGAGAAAAGGGAGATGATGTTTTTGTGAAATAAATTATGTTATATTAGGAGTTCTCTGACATACTGATTTTAAGTTAAACCTCCTGTGATCCTGTGACGATATTCCTAGGATGTTTAGAATAAGTTAGAGCCACCCCGAACAGATCACTACCCGAGCAAGAGTCGGCATCCTAGAAGAACACGGAAGGGTACAATACGTGCTTTTAAAAATTTCTCACTGCCGCCATTTTTAAGTTTTCATAGAAATTGAATTAAATAAGACACCAATATAATTAAGTTGCGAGAAAAATCCATATAAATATTTAAATGTCGCGTTGCCGCCAAGTTGAATTTGTGATCATCAGGTTATTGGAAGTCCCATTGATGAACTTATTTTTATAGTGTCTATCAACATACTAAATTTCAGTTTGATTGCTGTAATAGATTCGGAGATATTGAGACCCGTCTAATTATTTCAGATGGTTGGATTGTTCTATATGTAGGCCATAGAGTAATGTACCATTAGATAAAGATTATTGAGTAGGTTCATTATTTATCGTACCAAGTTCCACTGCGCTCGATTGATTAAATATTTAGAAAATGCCATTTAAATATTTTAACTTCGCTTGGCCGCCATGTTGGTTTTGTATTTAATAATATGTTTTGAGCGGCACATAGCTGAACGTACCTTAGTGTTCTTTGTCGCCATACAACATTTCAGGGCGACATCAGTAATAGTTTCAGAGATATAGATTGCCGATGAAATATTTCGCGAGGCTGCCATGCTGGATTGGTGAAACGTATTTTAATTTGAAGGGCACGGTCGGGGTTGTTCTGGCCGAATTTCATTGAAATCGCTCCAGCCGTTTAGATCATATTAGGGAGGGGCAGACACACACATAAGCACACATGCACACACACCCATGGACAAAAGTTGATGTTATACGCCTATTTTTTAGCCTATTTTAATTTATGAAAAAATAGGCTTATGAGATCACCTTTTGTTCGTGTGTGTCCTTAATAAAATCTAAACGGCCAAAGCGATTTCAATGAAACTCGGCATGTACATACTAATACCTCGTCCAACCTCGGCCGTTCCTTTCAAATTTTAACATAATTCAACAATTCAACATGGCGGCCACGCGAAATATTTCAGTGGCATTGTATATCTCCGCAACAGTTACCCAAATCACCTTCAAATTCTGTACGGTGATAAAGGGCATTACTGTAAGTTCACCTATATTACTTTAAAAAATCTGTTAAGTACAAAACCAACATGGCGACTAAACGAAATTTAAACATTTGAATAGATTTTTCTCGAGATTTAACCATCAGAGCGCAGTGAAACGTGGTACGGTAAATGTTCATACAAATGTTAATTCGCTGGCATCTAATTTAGTTCAATTGTTTCCATAACGTCAAGATGGCGGCTGTGCGAAATTTTAAAATTAAGTTTTTATTCCTTGTGTCCTAATTATGGGATCGAAGCGAACGTTTGAATAATGAGCCGACGCAATAATTTTCATTTAATGGTACATAACTTTTCAAAGTTTTAATTTTGCAACGCATAGGATATAGTTTTATTCATTTGGGCCTAAAACACCCGAAAACATTTTTTTTCCTTATTTGGAACAGTGCAACCCGTGCCGACTCGCGCGCAAACATGTCCATACAAGTTGCGTCACAAGAGTGGCGCGCTCTCATTGTTATTGCCACTTAGTTTTCGCTTATCGTGTAGCTAGCACGGATTGTTTTATATTTCGAAGATGTCAGTGGAACTAAGGAGCAATAAAAAAAAGTATTTTCTTGGTTGGCGAAGTAAATCACCAAATAACAGGCGCAAAATTACCATCTAATCGTCAAGTTCTCGCAGTTCTATTTCTCAACATTCGTGAGGTTAAGTTAACTGTTAGTGAAAGCGCAAATCTTGTCATTCGGGAGTGCAATATATTCTGGGAAAAGGATAGAATACCTACCAGAGCTGTGCCTAATTGTGTTAAGAGGTTAGTGGATCTTTATCAGGTCTGGCGAAAACTAAAAAAAAAAAAAAAAAAAAAAAGCAAGAAGATTCAGGATTTACATAGGTGCCGCGAGGAGAACTTTCAACTTGAATTAGAATTTTTTTCGATATCGCACATGCTGATGCTCTTGAGAGAATAAAAATCGTAGCAAATAAAATCTATTTGCAAAAGCAAAGAGAGCCGCGTCCGGGTTGCCTAGTGGGTGTTGACAAAAAGTTGGCTGAAATTGAAGAACGGGCTAGGCTAAGAAAACTCGAAGAAGATAAATAAAAAGAGACTAAAGCAAATACCTTCCGAGAGCTCATTGGAATCTGCAACTTTACAGACCTTTGATACACATGAAGACGTAGAAGAACAATCTACAAGTTCTGAAGAAAGCCTGGAAGTATCTCTGCCATCCACATCTCAATCTGTAAGTTCCTTGGCTACGTCGAGAAGAAGAGGAAGAAAAGATTTTATCACATCAAAATTAGTTGCAACTTTAGACAGATGTCAACTAAGCATCAGAGATTCCGTTTATATAATTCAGTCTGTAGTAGAAGCACTTGGTCTTGGTTCTGACAATTACCCGATCAACAAATCTTCTATTCAACGCATTCGAACACAAATGAGAAAAGATAGAGCGGGGTCCATTAAATCCGATTTTCAAAATAACGTGCCCGAAGTAGTTCCTGATCATTGGGATGGAAAATTGTTACTTGCTCTGGACGTAAGAAGTTCTAAAGAAGAACGCCTACCAATTATTATTTCATATGACGAGGAAGAACAACTTCTTGCTGTGCCGAAGTTAGACAACTCTTCCGGCAAAGAGCAAGCGAAAGCAGTATCAAATGCCCTTCATGACTGGAACCTGGATGATAAGGTACAAATAATGTGCAGTGATACAACAGTATCTAATACAGGACGCTTGAACGGAGCGTGTGTGCTTTTAGAGCAAAAACTAGAAAGAGAGTTGTTACTCTTTCCTTGCTGCCATCATATTTACGAACTGGTGCTCAAAAGTGTGTTTGAATCAAAGATCCAACAAATCACTATGAGTCCTGATATTCCGCTGTTCAAAAAGTTTAGAGACAACTGGAAGAATATTAATCCTAGTGCCATCGAACCGTGCACTGATTTTGTCCAACAACATGTCTGTGAGGCAAATATTATTGAATTGGTGACGTTTTTTAACAATGCATGGGCAAAATCGACTGTACGAGATGATTAACGCGAGCTCATATAGCTCGCTATTGTTTTTCTGGGCGGTGACATTAAAAATAAAATAAAAACAGACCTCCTGGTGCAATACATCAAGCACCATGAATGGCAAGAGCTATTTACTCCTTAAAAATTTGTTTACTGCAGTCCCAGTTTAAAATGAGCACTAAGGTCAAACAAGCTTTACAAGATGTTTGTTTATTCATTGTGGCAGTTTACGTGAAGCCACTTAGATGTAGTTTGGCGATAAACGCGCCGAATCAAGATTTTTGATTTTTAAAGACCTTAAAAGATTACGAGAAAGTTGACTAGTGTAGGCTATTTCCAATGCGGCTTTAAACAAGTTCAGTCAACACTTGTGGTACTTGTCAGAGGAAATAGAAATCCTTTCAATTTTTGATGAAGTTGATGAGCAGACCAAAGGAAACATTGTAGAAAACTTACAAAAAGAAAGCTTTGGTGATTCCGGAAAGAGATATGTTCCTTCGAAAGAAGAGATGTCTGGCTCTCTATATGGTACGTAGTAGACTAGTAGTGTTTAATCTGGTATTTAATTCAGAACGTATTTGTCTTATTTATAGGCACTACAAGTATTTCCTATATTGTTTCAGGGAAATCTTTGAGTGACTAAGTTTCTGTCAAAAGTAAAGATTTATTTTCACGACTGAAACTTGACAGTGGTTTCCTTCAAGAAATTGTATCTTCATGGAAAGACAACGTGGCGTTTGTGGAAGCTAAAAAGAAGGTTTCTACCTTGAAAGCAGTTAATGACAAACCAGGATGGCGGCTGCGTGAATTTTTTTTCCGGTATTCTATATCTCCGAAACTATTACTGATATCACCCTGAAATTTCGTATGGTGATAGAGAATATTACTATAAGCACACCTATGTGACATTGAAAATCTTGTTATCTAACATGGCGGTCAAGCGAAGCTAAGATATTTAAATGGCATTTTCTCGCGATCTAATCATCCCAACACAGTGAAACTTCGTAATGTAATGTAAGCTACTTGCATCTAATTTTATTCAATTGCTTTCGTAAACTCAAGATGGTGGCTTTGCGAAATTTTAAAATTAAGTTTTTGTTTTGTGTTTCCTAATCATTCGATCATCTGAAATATTTAGACGGTTCTCTATATCTACGAATCTATTACAGCAATCAAGCTGACATTTTGTATGTTGATAGAGGCTATTAACATAAGTTCACATATAAGCCTTTCTATAACTTGATGAACACAAATCCAACATGGTGGTGACGCGAAATTTTAATATTAATAAGGGTTCTTCTCGCGACTTAATTATCCGACTGCAGTGAAACTTAACACGGAAAATCTTCAATCAAGGCTCAACATATTGGCGTCTAATTTAGTTCAATTTCTATGAGAACTTCAAAATGGCGGCTGTGCTAAATTTTAAAAAACGCGTTTATATTTCTCGTGACCTAAGCGAGCGATAAAAATGCAGATTGATATAATGAGTCATGGTTATAATGTTCATCTGCAGGCACATTATTCTATAGCATATATATAAAGTAATCCAACATGGCATACTGTACATACGATACATTTCACCGGTTCTCAATATCTCCGAAACTATTTAAGCAATCAAACTGACATTTTGTAGGACTGTTAAGTAAGGACAGATATGTGACTTTCCAAATCCTGAGAAACAAGATAACATCATGGCGACCAAGTGATTTTAAAATATTCAAAATATCTTTTTTAGCGATCTAAGCACCCGAGTGCAATGAAACTTGGCACAACGAATCTTTATTCAGAGTTTAGTGTAGAGATATCTAATGATACTCAATTGTTTTCAAAAATTCAAGATGGCGTCTGCTCGGAATTTTAAAACATATTTTTTTCTTTCTTACGTGTCTTATTCAGGCGATTGAAAAGATGATAATAATCATTATATAGGCCTAAGGGCACTAAATTCTGTAGCTTACTTTTCGTTACTCATAGCAGCCGTGCATTTTTTCTAAAAATTAATACCATTGGTTCATCACAGAAAGGTGCCATCTCGCGGGAGGAGCCTTAATCACCAATATTGAAACTATACCGTATATTGTAGCATATTACTTCTCATTGTAATGGTGTTGGTGAAGACATAGGCCGTGAACCAAAAGCTATTTAGTATAGACCTATCACACAGAAAATCGTTCTAACAGGCGGGAGAGTTTCAATGGAAAAGACCAGTGGGGTATATGAAAAGAGGCTATTTTGTTCTTACGGAACTACTTGTTTTCATAAGATGAAAATTGGCTAAATGTGTGACCGAGGTTTAAATGTTAATCGATACTTGTGAAATTTTCAAATTGGAAATTTTCTTCCCGATGATTTGGTTTCCACGTGATATTATTATTCCTATGGCCTATGAGTCTTCAGCTCCTGGCCTCCGTCTGCACAGCTGTGAGTGATTTTGTTGTTATTGCTTCAATTAAGAGCTTGTAATATCTTATACACAACACAATTGTCTCATAATTTCAATGAAGATACTCGATATCATTTGGATGTTTTGGATGCCATGACAGAAACGCGGGCTGCTCGGAGCAGTCCACAGAGCAATCTTAGGGCTCATGGTCACTAATGGTCCATATTAAATATTTGACGGTGCAACCATACATTTTCAGGCATATTACCTTGTTCAGTATACTTCTTCTTGTGCATATTATACATAATTTAAAGATTGGAGGCCTCGAGAAAGATAGTTTGGAGCAATAATTTACTAGTAATAGTGCGATTAGGGAAATTGGTTTATTATACTGTATACTATACTTTGGTCAATAAATAATTTGGTTCATTTCTTTTCCTCGCGCGTATGTGTGTATCGGCCAACTAGGATGTTGCTTTTTGTATACCTACCGGTACCCTTTAATGCGTAAAGGATAGATCCTACAACGATTACCAAGGCTTCACAGAGTTCCTCAACCAGAATAAAGAGCTAGTTCGTCACTGGCTAATGATTATTCCCTGGACCAATTTTCATGTTGACGACCATAAAATACATTACTAGTAATATAAAGATTGGTATTTTGTTTGCGTGCCAGAAACTATGATGGCTGAAGTAGACATTATCGTGGTTCAAGGACGTTGAAGAAAATCATTGGGCAGTCTGTTGAAATAATATCCAATATGTTATACGCATGTATGTATTTTCCTCTACAGAATGCACACTATATATGTTTTATAGTATAACGACTGGATAATTTTGAAACAAGAACACCGCAGCCACATGGGCGAGAGTCCGTTACATTAACCACTCGATCAAGGTGATTTGATGTGTTTATTTGTTATCAACAGTAATACGCACAATTTGGTTATGAGTGGCAGCGCTGGCTTTATCAAAACATATTGAGCTTAAAACATAGTAGGTAAAACGCCTTTGAATGGTTCCTCCCACCACTTTCAATTCTCTGTTGGTAGTCTATTATATTACCGTGTCTGGAGAAGTACCCCTGCAAAGTTTATTTAAACGTCTTATTGTGAGTAACCTGCAGCATACCTATAAGAATCTACTTTCTTCCTTTTATTAGGTTTGATGTACTTGATCTCAAGTACATCAATATAGCTTGCTTTGGAATAATGAATGTGACCACATGAAACAGGGTAATAATTATCTGGTGAACAGTATCGAAATGCATTGCCCAACTGCATGTTCTTGCAGCCTATGAGAATCTGTCCTTTGTCTCGGATAATGTTCATAACTTGAGTTTTGATGCTGCACTCATAAACTTGGCATCTGAGGTGACTGCTTACTTTATGTAAATAAATGAAGCAATCTAACACTGTTTCTACAGCTGTCTTTTCTTCATCAATGTCAAGATCAATTTACAAAGGGCAGTAGCAAAGGGCAGGAAGCCTCCGTGGCTTAGGCGGCAGCACGCCGGCCTCTCACCGCTGGGTCCGTGGTTCAAATCCCGGTCACTCCATGTGAGATCTGTGCTGGACAAAACGGAGGCAGACAGGTTTTTCTCCGGGTACTCCGGTTTTCTCTGTAAACATTTCATTCCAGCAACACTCTCCACTATCATTTCATTTCATCTGTCATTCATTTAATCATTGCCCCAGAGGAGTGCGTCAGGCCTCGGCAGCCATCGCCGCTAGATGGGGGCTTCATTCATTCCATTCCTGACCCGGTCGGAGACTGGAAGCAGGCTGTGGATATTCATTCATTTATTCAGTAGCAAACAAAAAAAAATGAGCACAGATAGCTCTAGCATGAGCATGCCCTGAATGTATCATTAATAATAATAATGTTATTGGCACTACGTCCCTTTAATGTATGATTAGTGGAGCTCTCGGCATAAATAACGGACATCAATTCCTGTACTTTAGATCCAGCCGTTATAGACCCAATCCCACCAATAAAAGACACGATGAAGTGAAATCCTCCGAGCCTTAGGGCAATGTTGCGGAACGGTGATTGATGGAAGAGGAGCTTCCATGTATAGGAACAGGTAAAACGTAACAAAGATAAAGTGTAAGACAATTTGTTGTCCCTTATTATACATTATCATTAAAGTAGTGTGCACAGTGTCACGAACTGATAGAGGCGCCATGATGACCGACAGGATACTCACACTGATAGTATCATTGGAACAAGTGATTGACCTGGATTGACCATCCTGGAATCTCCATATTGTTTCACAATTTTGCCAACTTCCACACTAATTAATGAGGTAATGGAACATCTTCGTATTGCACAGGAGTGAACAGTTCTTCTAGGTTAATAAACTTGACCTATTGAAGACCATAACAGTGTGAATAAATAGTGTATGTCATTACTTGAACAACACTCTTTTTCTCCATCAATGGGGAATGTGTCAGTCGCTTGAGTTTAGGAATTTGCTCATCAGCATTGAGAATTGATTCCGTAGGTGTAAAACATTGTATGCCTGCCCTGTTGTGGAAGGTGCCATGACCATCAATGGCATTGACAAAGTCGCAGTTGTCGGTCAAAAGCCCCAAGCCTTATAATTGTTTCAGGAGCCATGATTAGTAATCTATCGAGGACTTAAACATTATGGTAGGTGGAGCACATGCACATGTTTGCCAGTGAATTGATAAGGCCTTTCGAACCAAAGTACTGATGGATGCATGCTCCAATGCCTGACATGATTTGTGAGTAAAAGATCTTGTCTTCACCAAGGATATCGTGGAATGCGCAATTACTGTACATTTCTTTTGGACTTGTCCTGATTTTTCTGTACTTTCTTACTTTGTTTCAATGGCGTTACTTCAAGGGACACTTGTAGGGATCTCGTTACGAAATTCTTGTCGTTTAAAACTTTGCTACTCCCGGGATATGAACTATAACCATATAGTGTATTTTCAATATGTTACCTTCAAATTTCCCCTGCTTTCTTCATGGTTCGAATTTCTTTCACTTCCCCATTTTCCAATTTCGGTTTATACCACTTATCATTTTACACTTTCTCACTATGGACACAAGGGCGTGTTGGCGCAGCGGTCAAGCTATCTGCTTCTCACCAAAGTGGACCAGGTTCCATTCCCGGTCAATGCATGTGAGATTTTCGAAGTGAAATGCCATGTCCTGGGGTTCGAATTCCACGTAAAAAGGAGGTCCCGTGGCTCATGATCGCACGATTAACGGTCACGTAAAACTACAAATTTCTTTCCTGCCTTTCCTTCACTATGGACACGAAAACAAACAACTAAAGTGTTTTATTCAATTGAAGTGATTAGTATAATATCCCTGAAGTGTTCCAATATCCTTCGCTTGATATTGATTTTACTTATCTGGTGTTTTTCTGCCACCAGACCATACAGAAAGATGGCGGTGACATAGGAAGGCTGTAGGAGTGCTCCGCTTTATCCCGCGCAAACCGCAGTTTCTAACCGCAATTTCCGGCCCGAAAGTGAGTGACAAAGTAACTTAGTGTGTGAAGTACGTGCCTGAACATTTTCTACATCATTATGTCAATCCAAAAGGTGAACAAACGTGTAAATGTTGTTGAGGCAACGATGGCAGACTTTGAAGCACGCCTTCAGTTGTTGAACAGTGCTGCCAACCCGGGTCAAGACTCCCTAGAGTCGCTTACTCGTGATTTTCGCGAGTTCCGAAGCACTGTCACCTCCGAACTGGCTGTGCTCAAAGATGAACTGAGCAAGCTGGAATGGAGACTTGACCACCACGAGGATCTGCTGGACGAAGGAGAGCAATACAGCCGGAGAAACTTCCTTCTCATCCATGGGATCGTTGAGGACCCTGAGGAAGATGTGTACGAGAAGGTGAGGGACACAATCAAGACGAAGTTGAACGTGGACCTCCCTATGGAGAGCCTGGATAGATGTCACAGGATTGGGCGGCCGCAGCGAACAGCAGCTGAAGTGGTAGCCACTGGGAAACGCCCTATTATTGTAAAATTCCTCCGCTACCACGAGCGAGATCGCATCTGGAAGTCCAAGCGCCTCCGAAAGGGAACCATGATTCTTATTACTGAATCCCTCACAAAAACCCGGAAAACTATCCTAAATGCAGCGAGAGACCACTTCGGACCCACCCGAGTCTGGACCCAGGACGGCCGCGTTTGAATACACCTCCCTGATGGAACTAGGAAGACCGTCACCACATTTAGGGAGCTGGAAAACGTGCAGGAAATGCGGGACCTTAGAGTGAAGTGAAATGAACATGTGCGTAATGTTTATAAAATACCAGTTTAGTAATAAGTGTGTGTGTGTGTGTATGTGTGTGTGCGTTGGTTGCGGTCGGCAGTGTGCAGCGGGAGGTCCAGGTAGGTTTCTTCTATTTTAAGATATATCTCCCGTTACCCAGCTGAGCTATTGCATGAATGAGCTAACTGACCTTGGCCAGCCTAGCCCATACCAACCCCCTCCCTCCCTTTACACCACTGGCTTTCTTCTAAAACACGCACTTTCCTCGTCCAAGCATTCATTACAATGTTGCCATATTAATGCTCTGTCACTGGTTGCGCATCACGACGAAATACAGACAATAATAAACGAAAACAATATCCATATCCTCTGCATAAGTGAAAGTTGGTTAAAACCTGACATCCCGTCTAGCATGGTAGAACTAAATCGGTACTCGCTGGAACGTCATGACAGAAATGATGGGAGGCGAGCAGGCGGGGTTGCCATGTACTGTAGAAGCGACTAAAAAAGACGGGTAATATGTGTATCAACACTTAGCACACAACCAGGACCGGAATTCATGTTTGTTGAAGTAATTGTTGGGCAACAAAAGACTCTGGTAGCTGTTGTATATAAGCCGTCAAGAATAACAAACATGAGTGAATTTGAAAACCGCTTGCTCGACTTACTTCCAAACTACGAACACGTAATAGCCGTGGGTGACTACAATACCAATTTACTGTCACAGACGTACGAGACCAAGCAATTACAAAACCTGTTCTCTTCCTGCGACATGACGATTCTTCCCCTAGAACCTACAAACCACATTTACTCTGATAAATACGAATCACATACACTCATTGACCATCTTGTGACAAGCAATCTCGACAGAGTTGAAACCTTCGGGCAAATACCCGTACCATCTATCTCCACCCATGACCTAATTTACCTATCGAACTCCCTTCGTGTGCCTAAGTACACACCTAAATATATTATCACTAGAAACATGAAAAATATTAATATGGATGACTTAAAACACGACGCATACAACCTTCCCTGGAATGACATATTACTCTTAGATAACATTGACGCAAAAGTAAACAAGTTAAATTCTCTTATTATTAGTCTGTATGACAAACATGCCCCTAAACATTCGATCAAAGTTACTCGCCCAGCTTGCCCATGGTTAAATGAAAACATTAAAAGTATGATGGCACAGCGTGATGCACTGTTCCGGCGTTTTAAACGTACCCGTGACGAAACTGATTTTGAAAATTATCGTGTGCTCAGAAATCGTATTAAGCAGCTCGTAAGAAACGCCAAATTCTCCTACATACTAAACGTGACAAAGAAGATGAATACAAGGAATGCCTGGAATAATATGCGTTCTCTAGGTATAGGCAAACAGCAGCAACAGACACATTTACCAGACATACCGCTTGATGAGTTAAATGAATATTTCACTGAAGAGAGAGTACCAACTAATTCAACACCCCATGATCCTTTTCACCCACTACCTGACCACCCTCTCTTTACTTTCCATCTGGTTACGGCAGACAAAGTAAAAAAGGTACTATATTCCATAAAATCAAAAGCGAGAGGAGTTGATGATATTCCCATATCCTTCATACATAATATCATCGGTGCCGTTCTACCAATTATTACTCGCATATTCAACCATAGTCTTACAACTAACACCTTTCCCTCCCTATGGAAACAAGCCAATGTCATCCCTATTCCTAAGAAAACCGAACCTTTATTTCCATCTGACTATCGGCCAATATCCATTCTACCTGCACTTTCAAAAGCCCTCGAGCGTCTGGTTCATGAGCAAGTACTTGAATATTGGAATAGCCGTTCTCTTTTAGACCCTCTGCAATCAGGTTTCAAGAAGGGACATAGCACTGCAACAGCATTACTCAAAGTGACTGACGACATTAGACATGCAATGGACCAAAAACTGGTGACAATCCTCACCCTTCTCGACTTCAGCAGTGCTTTTGACACCATAAATACTCAGACACTATTGAAAAAGATGGAATTTTATTACTTCGACCAGCAGACAATTTACTTTTTCGCATCATACCTGAATAATCGCCAGCAACGTGTTGTAACCCAGGATAAAACTTCTCAGTGGCTAAGCAGAAAGTCAGGCGCCCCACAGGGTAGTGTACTAGGACCCTTGCTTTTTGTACTATATATCAACGACATCTCATCTAATTTGAAAAATTGCAAATATCACCTATATGCAGATGATTTGCAAATATACTCCCACTGCAAGACAAATGACATTCCATTGACAATTGAAACTATCAACGCTGACCTTCAACGACTTGGTAAATATTCTCAGGAAAATTCCCTTCTTCTGAATCCATCCAAAACACAAGTTATCATAATTGGCTCTCAAAAACTATTGACGTCACTCCGAGATCAAATTATTCCCCCAATTGTACTAAACAACAATGAAATTCCATACTGTCCTACAGTGAAAAATCTAGGTGTGATAATAAATCAGACTCTTAACTGGTCTGAACATGTACAGAATGTATGCAAGAAGATTTTCGCAACGCTCCACTCCCTCAAAAGAAAAAAAGATATTTTACCATTTAAAGTAAGAATCCTACTCATACAGACACTAATACATCCTATTCTTGACTACTGTGACGTTATTCTTGTAGACGCAACCAAAACATTAACTTTGAAACTTCAACGAGCTCTGAACTCTTGCATACGATTTATCTACGATCTGAGCTATGATAAACATATCACTCCCTATTATTGCGCTCTTTCCTGGCTGAAACCTGAACTACGTCGATCATATCACATTCTTGTCCAGATTTTACGATTATTGTCTGACGACAGACCACTATACTTATCAAATAAATTCAAGTACTTGTCTTCTTTCCATGGTAATAATACACGCTCTGGTTCCTCCCTCTCCATTCCTATTCATCGCTCCTCTATATACAACAACTCTTTTCATGTGGTGGGGTCTAGGCTGTGGAATACCCTTCCAGCCAGTGTCAGGGGTATCACCTCACTATCTAAATTCAAGACCACCTGCTGGGGCAGCCTGCTGAACATTGCTGACCGACAACAAGTGTGACTGGATGAGTGAATGAGAGTGTGAAAGTCATGATCAATGTCAATTATTATTGTTTAATTTTGACGCCATAATATGTTTATTGTATTGTTTTAATGTGGTTAAGTGTAAGAGAGGGCCAAGAGCCCTAACTGCGCCACCAATAAAGGCAATAATAATAATAATAATAATAATAATAATAATAATAATAATAATACAACTCTCTCATTGAAAACTGGCAGTCACCACTGTCTTCCATATACAGTATTAGTAAATAACTTCCATTGCAACTGATTCATCTTGAACTGGAACTACAGTAGGAGGGGGTTTGGGAGACCCCTCTTCGGTGCTACTTAATCTCAAGAATATGGCCCCAAAATATTTGTGGCAAACAGCAGAGACAGCTAGTAAATCCTGAGAGCTCATTCGACCTAATATATTTTGCCCCTATTTGTCTCTCATCAACAGTGCTTTGTTTTCTATTTTTGCTGGATCCTTATTATACGAATACTGTTAAGATATATTCTCTGTGATTCCCAGACGACTACACAGCAAAAGAAACACGTCTGTTGAAGATGAAATCTCTCTTCAGGTCCCAGACTTCCGCTTTTCAGCTAATATAGCCGAAGGATTTGTGTACAGACTTCTACAGCAGTGAACGACCATTCTAATATCTCCAGTGATAAATTTGTGTTTTCCATCGGCTCTTTCTTGGCTCAACGCTTCATTGTTTCCAAAGTTTCCTCTCCAGGTCCTAAACGTTCTTCTAAAAACGGGTTTTCACTTTTAATAGAACACACGTCCGGAGGAATGCCACATCTGGATGCACCAAGCTAAGAATGATATGATCTGCAGCTGTATACAGCGGGAATTTTCTATTTGTGTCACTCATTATGTACTGTATTAATGCTGCGAAATGCTAACGCTGTGCCATAGTATAACATTCGCTGTCTCTAGAATGTATCATATTATCTCGTAAAATACTGCAAATCATGTTTGAAAATTATCCAAGATTATGAGAAAAAGAGCGTTCCTGCAAATGGGAGAATATTTTAAACTCTATTCACGTCATATATAGGCCTAATCCTGACAAGGTTAGTTTTTCCACAGAGTGATTTTACTCTGGAAATGGCATTTAGCTGGTAACCTATTTTACGGAGGGTGTTTACGCCACTGACATAAGTCAGATGGTATCTAATTAATGTGTAATTGAACGCGGCAAATTATTAAGCCAAGTGAATATAATTTAAGATTATTATTATTAATATCAAATTTAATATTTCGAGCTTTATATTTCAAACAACGGATAGGTTTTCTATTCAATAGAAAACACTATCAAACGGATTATTCCAATAACCACGCCACATGTAAATTATGAGAAACGGAGGTACGGTTTTGTATTCAGTTAGGGTTTAGTAGAGAGCTTGCATCAACAGGGATCTCAACAGACCAGGAATAGCCGTGAAGTTAATAACACATTTCGCAAAAAGAGGAGCTTTTTCAACTAGGAAAACGTGGAGACATTGAATGGAAAATACGATAGCGTGGGGTGTCTCAGAGTTCAGTGACCCAAGATTGAAGACGGCGGGAAACGAGCGCGTGGAGTCTTGGCCAATCAGAAGAAGGAAGGCTGATGTCAGCTGTACAGAGTAGTAAGAAGACGCACGGTGATTGGTCATCAGGCAAGGCGGGAGGCTGGCTTAGTGTGACCATGGTGGAGAGCGTGCCTCTGTGGTATGTAGTGCGGGCGCGAGGTGAAGAGGACATGCATTGATTCATTAGTGTGGATTCATTGGTTCTTTCATTCATTCTTGTGAGTGACATTCTATTCAACGTACTAAATTCGTCTTCGGACATTCAATGTCTTTGTTCCACGGTGAACACTAGCATAATTACTAGGATATTCCACTGACATATTCGTCATGGGTATCATATGTTCTGTTGTGCATAAGCAGATCATATAAGCGTGGTTTTAGGATTTTGATCCACCACAATCAGTCTATAAACTTTCGATTATATCTTCGCAACGCCGGTACGAGAACTGAAGATGATGTCTGGAAACGTGAAGCAACAGCGATCTCTCATGGAGGGAGATGAACGAACGACGCAGGTTCGACGGTGTTAAGCCGAATGACTCATACTACGTAAGCTCTCTCTTTTCTTATTTTCAATCAGTATATTCAATAAAATCTTAGCTTTGTTATTTAAATTAAATTCATTCGACCTCCAATTTCAAGTAACTTCCTATGGTAATTGTACAGGACAGCTGCACAAAAAAAAACACCTTTTGTTCCAAAAACTGTGCTATGGTTGGCTTTTTGTAAATCGTTAGAAAAGCACAAAAAAGCTTAACTCTGAATTTTAGAATAATTTGCACGATCATTTTGTCGGAAAACTCAAAAACACATTGAAAAGCGTTTATCTCTGAATCGACGTATTTTAAAGAAAAGTTTTTTAAACAAAAATGTAGAGGACATTGTCACCTACAATTCGTCTCATTGAGGTCATGTCATACGTTTTGAAATGCAGAAGCTAGGTGGCGCCAAAGTTTCCAAAAAAGTGTTTTTTCACTTTTTGTCCTAGAAAAAATGATTTGTTCACAAAAGAGTGAATCAGAAATTTGTTCCTCTCGAAATTGTCTACAACATTTCTTGAAGCATTTTTTCCTCCGTCTCACCGTTCCAAAGTTATAGTCTGCCGAAGTGTGAAAATTGTACTATTCAGATGGCACAAAGGTTAATATGTGTACAGTTATGATTGATACGTTGCGATTGAAATAGATATGATTGTTTGAGCTAATTAACAAACACAGCCCGCGTCCTGTTTGATCGAGCCTTAGGCAGCTGTCCGACACCGGTCCCTGTCTAAATTATGCCCACCGCTCTCTCCGCAGTAACAACAGTAGCCTTGTCTACGCAGCGTTGCATTTGCTGAGCTATAACTTTGGAACGGCAAGTCGGAGGAAACAAACGTTTAAATAAATGTTACAGACAATTTTGAGAGGAACAAATTTCTGATTCACTCTTTTGTGAAAAAAAAAACCTATTTTTTCTAGGACAAAAAGTGAAAAAAACCTTTTTCGGAAACTTTGGTGCCACCTAGCTTCTGCATTTCAAAACGTATGACATGACCTCCATGAGACGAATTTTAGGTGACAATGTCTTCTACATTTTTTTTTGTTAAAAACCTTTCTTTAAAATACGTCGATTCAGAGAAAAACGCTTTTCAATGTTTTTTTTTTAGTTTTCCGACAAAATGATCGTGCAAATTATTCTAAAATTCAGAGTTAAGCTTTTTTGTGCTTTTCTAACGATTTACAAAAAGCCAACCACAGCACAGTTTTTGGAACAAAAACATTCCAGCTGTACTGTACTAGGTAAATTCTTTTCAAGCTCTTTTCATATCAATTAAATTTACCACATTGTCTTTTTGAATATTAAATTCCTTTTATTGAAGATGCAAGCTTTACTTTCAGTAGTTAGCATTACATATCAGGCAAAACCTTCTCCCCAAGCAAATGTTAATAGGGTTAATGACGGAGTCATTCCACGGGCTGATTTTAAAGAGTATCACATGTGTTCTACCCAAGCTAGTAATTAATATACATTTTAGGTTTCAACTTCATGTTGTTACGTTGGCGCCCAACAAACAAATCAATCTCATACGTAGAAGGTAAAGTGGAGCTTCTCAAGGAACACGTAACACTTGTGTCGAACAAAGTAGGAGCGTTACAAGCACGTTACAAGCTTTCAATATTTCGTTTTCTTGCATCTCCTCTTAAATTATTGACCAAAATTTTGTAAATAAATATATATCATATCTCCATCAGAAGGTTTCTGGCCAAAAATATCTCCATAAGTCATGCCAAAAATTGTTTTATTCACGTAATTTCGAGTATACCCCCTATTTGTTTAGTGATTTATTTAAGTCGACTAGGGTGAAAATATAAATAAGCAATGTTTTCGTCGCCGTTACAGGGCCTATTAACGTAATTTCATTCAAGTTTTGAATGTTTTACGTGTTTCAAGCAGGATGATGTGGCAAGTAATAGCATCCACTGTCATCACCTAACGTCCATGAGTTATCTATTTTCACCATGTGCCCTAACATTTCATATTCATGCAGGAAGTTACAGTAGTCCTGCATTAGTGCGGGCTGTTTGCTAAAGCGCCGCTCTAGCTGAGTTAACCTTGACATAGCCTTATTAAAGGAGTTTTCTAATACTTCAGGCTCTTGCTTAAGAGGCAAGCGAACTACAAAAATCTACCAGATTCATCCCTTGTAGTGTTATCTGTGAAATGTTTTTCTCAGTCTTTTTCTTCCTGATTTCTGATTGGGGAAGATAGGTCCTCTACTTACTAGAACCGTTGTAACTGGGCGTCTAAGTTGTCTTCTATTCGCAAAAAGCTTGAGGTTACACCTAAGCATTCTTCTCCCAGTAGTCGAAATGTTCTGAAAGAATCCATCCAAATTCAGTGTCTTGGAGGACTGGATGATTTGGTGATCGTGTACGATGACCAGGCGTCAGTAATGAAAGGAAATGTACTGCGCCGATTAATAATTATATGTCTCCTGGCTGAAAGAAATTTGGGTCAGCAAGTGTTACATCAGTGGACAAGTTCCAATGATCGTGTTGAATAAAGCTGCTAGGCATGCTCCCTGTAATACGTGGATGGATAGAGCATGACATATTAATTGTGAAGTCACTCACAGTGGATTGCAAGAGCAACTGAACACTGTGCTTAGTTTGTGAAAGAGAGTTATTTATTCCACTAATTGGTATAGGGATTTTGTACCTTCTTAGGCGTAATCCCTGTACAAGACCTTCCGTACAGAAATTCGTCTGACTGCCACTATCCAACAATGCTCTACATACATGCAATTTCCCATAATAATACATGTCTTTCACTAAGGCAGTAGACAACATCACCCTAGCAGAGTGTCGATCTGCTACGTTGCAGTATGTGCGTGTTGGGTTAGAAGTCACTGGGGGTCGACTTGAGCCACCATCTCTACCTGACAGAGTACTTTCAGTTTGCTTGTGTAATTATGTGTGGTGCTTTTTGTTGCACAACTTACAACCACGTGATTAGCAATCTCTGGATGAATGCTCAGTGCGCAAGTAATTATAGCATAGGCCTCTTTCCTTAACGATTTACAACCTTTCCCCTAGGCTGAGAGCTGCAAATGTTTCACACTTGTGAATGCTATGATTGTCCTGACAGTAGGTACATTTGGTGTGGCTGGTCGTGACATAAGAATAACGTGCTTGAGTGTCTTCCTGTGATTTGACCTACTCCGCTCAAATTGCTGCCTGGGAACTAGAGTGGTGTGATGTGTGCTTGGTAAGTTCTCTAGTGCTTGACGTTTGTGTTCCACAAATGATAAGTCATCGAGGGACAGAGAGTGAGTCTCCGCATGCGATAATTCCCAGTCTCGCCTAGTACTGATATCAAGTCCTCGAGCATACACTTGAGTCAGTATTACTTCGTGCAGTGGAGTGGTAAGTTCCAAGGCTCTAAGTGCGTTTAAATGACTGTTGAATGTATTTGAATACCATACGAGTTCTTTAGCAGTTTCACTAGCAACTGGCTTTAGGCTTAAGAGCTCCTTAACATGCGTGGCTGCTATAAGCCTCTTATTCTCAAATCTGCCCTGCAGCATTTTCTAAGCTACCTCATAGTTCACTTCAGTTATAGGAAGGTTTTGTATTAATTGGCTATCTGGCCCCTTGAGAATTGACACGAGATAATGAAATTTTTGAACAGCCGGTACGTGGCTATTATTGTGCACCATAACCTTGAAACTGTCTGCGAATGAGAGCCAGTTTTCATACTTCCCATCAAAATTAGGAATATTGATTAACGGGAGTTTCAACCCTGAAATAGTGTCTGGCTGGGTTCTGCCTGAACTTCCTGAATGATGTGATGCCTCTTCAATATTAATGATTATGTTACCCATGTCACCCTTAGTCTTGTAATATTTAGTTTCAAATTCCACTCTAGCTTGTTCAGGTAATTCCTCACTTTCGGTGTCTCCTAGTTCTAGTTCAGACTGAACATCGTCAAAGTTGGACATTATAGTACCCAAAGCGTCATATCTCAATTTAATTTCATGCAAATTAGATCGCTGGTGGTCGCCTAGATTATCTACGAAGGTCTGCATACGAGTAAGTTGAGCTCTTAGCCGTGCCCTCTGCTTGAGCAGTTTTTGTTTCGTGGTGGAATCCATTATTGATAGGATGGTTGCAAGGAAAAGGAAGCCTGAGAAACTTGTGTTTACTTACCGACCCGCCTTGTTAATCTATGGTGATGGAACATCGATACTGGAACTGGCAGATGATGTCATCAATGTGGACTTCTGAGAACTGTATTTCCGTGGACAGTTTTGGCTCCTATTAATATTGAAGCCAAACGTGCGTTACAATACACTGGTCACACGGGAGCCATGTGGGTGTCCCCCTTAACCTCCTAGAGCTAAAGAGAATTAGAACAGAGTTTAGAAAATTACTTTCGCAATAAATATTTATAATCGTTCCTTTTCCTGACAATACAAATGTTCACCACACAAAAACAAAACACTACACCTCTAGCTTTGAGGCTAGCAATGCCCCTGAACCTAGCAATACCTGAGGAATCCCTAACACACACTGCTGGTTATGGCCCTGACTGGTGTGAAAAAATTCAATTCTCCTCGCTGGGAATATAACAAAAAACGGAAAGGATTGTTATCAGCAGCATACACGCCTAAATATCTCTAATATTGATCTGTAATTTTACACCAACGTAACTAAAAATGAGCATAAATATTACGAACAACTTGGAAGGAATGCTCGTGTCTAAATGAAATTAAAGCGGAGAAGAGTGCAATCATAAACGCACGCACATGAATACGCCTTTTTACTAACCGTGCGTAATTTATTGGTTATTCACTGGTGGTGGTGGTGGAATTACTGGGAATAAATAGAAGAGCATCAACATTGTATGGGTGTAAAAGAGACCGCCACGCCGTGTGTTGAGAATGAAGCCCGCTGAACTGACATTTCTCTCTGAAGCAGAAATCGATGCCTGTATACGTAATACTTTCTTGTCAATCTGGTGAAGCTTCGGATAGTTACTGTCATTGTATTTGCCTCTTTTCTTCTAGTATCACGCTCCATATTCGTTTCCGATAGCTGGACAAACTGAGAAAGTCGAACGGAAAACCACAGCAAACCTAGTCGTCTCCACTAGACTCTAACGCAAGCCTTCCCGTAGTAGGCATTGAAGCTGTCAGCCCATGGACTACCAAAGCATTCTCATTTACCCGCTGCGTTAAAAGCGACATAGCATGGCCCAGATCAGCCCGTGAGATGACGTCACGGGCCGCTAGGTTTGGGACTTGTCAAGTTCAGTGCGGTTTAGTGTCGAAGCAGCCCATGGGCCTGGCCGAGTGCAGGACCTTCTTCTCAACTATAACTCGACTGGCTGCGTGACTCAGCGGTAACGTTCTCGCTTGCTGGGCCCAAGGTTGCAGTTTTGTATCCTGGCGTAGTCAGCTGGCATTTGAGGGTGCGAAAATGTGAGGGAGCCGTGTCAGTAGATTTACTGGCACGTTAATGATCCCATTCGGGGCAATCTTCCGGCACACCAGCGTCTCTAAACGCCAGAGTAGTTAAAATAATATTAACATCATCATTATCAAATATAACTCATGTATTTAACACCAACTTAACACCATCATGGCCCTAGAGCTGTAAGATAGATTGATGCTTGAAAACGCAAGCCCCACACTTCGTATGCTAGTATTTGTTGGGAGCTTTTCTGTTTCGAAATTTAATCAGTGATTCTTTAAGAGGCGCTTGATTTTTGGATATTCATGAAAGGTTTACCCTCTTTATTTCATAGGTTGAACACCCAACAACAGAACAACAAGCATACAAAATAAAGAAAATAATAACGAACGATTCAATGCCAGTGAGAGACAAATGGGGATTGACTCTATAGAGCTTCCACGAATCAAAATGGCACGGAGCACTATGTATATCGAACTTCCGGTCCGCGACTTGGTTTTGGTACCTAATTGAATACAACGTCGATTGATGGCAACCATAGCGAGTTTGCTACACATCAGGCCACCACTGACTCATTGCTTGTACTGCCGGGCAATTTTTCGCGCATGAGAAGAAACAAGCAATGATATCCCCAGCCGTTCATTTGTCTGTGATATAACTCGACTTCCTTCTCTAGCCACTGTCTATGTGTGTTAACAGCAGTAGAGGAGAAGAATTTGAGCTTTACTCCGCCAAACAATCGAGCATCATATTCACACATCAAAAGAACGTGCGTGGTTTAAATCTCGAACAACCCTGATTTTCTTATATAGCTGTGTGGCGTAGTGACTAGCATTCTTGACTGTCCCTGTGGAAGTCCGGGCTTGATTCCACGCTCTGCCAAGAAATTTAATTCTGGTATGAGGGCAGGAACAGGGCTCATTCAGACTCAGTCTCGTGGGACTGAACTGTGTTCGATTCCTACCTCAGCCATCCTAGAGGCGGTTTCTCACGTTAACTCCGTACAAATGCTGGGATGGTAACTGAATTAAGGCCGCCTCCTAACATACGACTACAGCCGTCACCATGCCACCGGTTTATCAGACAGATTCTACACACTACATCAGCAGCGTCCAGAGTGCCTCACATTGTGTAAAGTCGTACAACTGCACAACTGTGAATGTACAGCGCAGAGTCATGGTAGGCGTGGTGTCTGGTCGGTAGACAACGGTGCGCGTGCATTATGGGAGGGACGTATCCTGCTATGCTACTCGTGAAAGCGCTAAGTTTGAAAATTACGCATATGTTTTCAAGGACGTAAAAGAGCAATTTGTAAACAGATTTCAAGAACTTTCAGCTTTCTTTCTTGTGTTTGATTCTTTTGCACGGCCATTTTCTATCTCAGTGAATAGAGCACCAACTAACTTTCAGTTGGAATTAATTGATTTACAGTGTAATGCGTGGTTCGGGGACAAGTTCTTTGCTGCAAGAAACTTGACCCAATTCTACGAAATCTTTTCCCATAATGAATTTCCTCGCCTTCATCACGAGGCTGCCAAACATATGAGTATGTTCAGTTCTACCTATGTATTGTGCCCGTCAGAGGAGCTATCAGGGTTGCCAACAGCCGAAACGACATCCCTAATACCTCACCTGCCAGACCCATGTGCCATGAGGATCAGGTGAATTTCTTATAGGCCATAGCGGCACGAGAATCCATGATCCAGGGGATCCGTTGTAACATGGTTGCTAAAAAGGTCATAGACAGCCCAAGAAAATACACCTCCTAAAGCTAGACTGAGAAATAAACTTCCAGGCTTAAGTAAAACATGTAGAAATATTTATTCAAAATATTCAGACACCTAGCCTAGTTCGGAGGGTTTCTATCGGCTAATCCGCAAACTAATAAATAAACAAAATAAAAGATAAGTACCCTACCTGTAAACTACTGTAAACCCTCGCGAAAGATATATCTGACAAAGTAAAGCAACAACAGCAACGCTGGGAAAATGGTGCGGCAATAATCTCTAAGTCAATTTACAAAATAAGCTAATAACGGAATTTACATTTAACAGGGCAGCAATAGCAAGTCTAAGTTAGGATGATACCATTTCCTCATTTACATTTATTTTTAAATAATCTAGCTAATTCCTAACAATTAATACAAAATTTACGGCGATGACGTCCGTAAAGCAAAACAGTTAGTACAAATCTACATGACAAGCCGTAAAAAAAAACATTAAATGCCCTCTTACAATCTAAAAAAAAAGGGTAAACATGGGGTTATCATACACTTGAATAAATAATAACAAGACCATAAACAATATTATTCCTGCCTTCGCCCTGGGTTACCCTTTGTAAACCAGTGTCATCTACGTGCATGTTAATTACGGTGGCGATTGCGTAGTAAAAACTACGTCTAACGTCGCATGAGGCTCACGCTCCACCAGCTACTGACTGAAGGTTGAGCAAGCACTCCGTCGATAAAAATTAGTGTCATCTGTCCTAGATTACTTCCACAAAAGAAGCGTGCACAAAGCAAGTGACAGCCAGCAGGTCCAAAATGCAAGAAAATCAAGGTTAAATGCTATAAATAGTTAATTATCATCAATTTATAATAATGACGTTCTGATTATTAGAATCGTTGGTTTAGATTATCGTTGGTTTATGGCGAATAGGCTGACATTCCTGAATACCTTGAGCTCACCAGTAGCAGTCTCGTGCGAGATCAATATCTGCTATAAAACACAGTCAACGAGCTCTCCCGCTCGGACATAACAATAACACAGGTTATTAGTGGCTCTCGGCTCACTTAATTTACCTCTGGGTAA